>CM062811.1:463792618-465160556 GCA_031772625.1 Pinus tabuliformis
TTATTAGTAGGCTTTGACTTCAGTAGCTTTTATATAGTTTGTAGCTCTCAAAGTTAGTCATTTTCATTAGTTTTGAGTGTCTTATTTACAAAATATAAAAAAACAAAATCTCTTTTGGAAAAGTTTGTCTTTTGTAGTGATTGAGTGCTTTGAAAAGAAAAGGGAAATTGTGTGAAATAGCTAGTTGTCTCGTTTTGAGTGCTTTGGAAAGGAAAAGCTCTTCTTTTAATTTGTTTAATTGAGAAAGATTTGTGTTTACAAAGTATTTGCATTCTCAAACTCTTTCTTAGTTTAGAAGTTCATCGAAGAGAAAAGATTGTTTAAATCATCTTAGGTGCATCTTTTAGTGATTTCGAGTCGAGTCTTTACACCACGAGTTTCATCTCCGCCACCTCTTGACTTAAACAACAACCATTAAAATTAACGCTTAAAGTAAAATTCACCTAGTAACATTTTATTTCTAGGGCTCTGATACACCAACTTAGCTTAGGCTAGTGTCTTGGAGTAGGAGAGTAATTAACTCTCCAAGACAGTAAAAACAAACAAGTAGCTGTATCTTGTGGTAGGAAGAAATCCAATTGTTGCATTTATGCTCTGGGAAAGCTCCTCTTAAAGGAGAAGCACGAGATCGTGTCTGAACCAGTGTGGGAATCAATCCTTCCTCATTGGGAACGACGCCAGATATTCACGTATTAAAAACGGTAAACCTCGAATTAACCATTGTCGAGGAGCCTGGGGTCACTTGTTGGTAAACCTTGGATTATGTCAAGGAGCCTTCAAGGGGATTGAGCTTGCTACTCTGCCCTTGCGTGCATATCGGATCGTAGACTGTTCCCCCAGGTGTATTTGTCTCAGTTGGTAACCTTAGTGGCCATATTCTTTAGGATTCTTCCTAAGGTGACAGTGGTGGGAAGATCCCACTGTACCTGGAGCAGACGTCGGCTAGACTCACTTGGATTTTCTGGGGGGTTCACTTCACTCGAGACGGTTAAGTGGAGGAACTTGGTCCAGTCTATTCATTAAGCAGGTTGCCGGGGTAACTGTTCCAACCGCCATTTCTGTACTGAATTCTGCGACGTTGGATTTCATCACCAACTAGTGTTTTCGGTCTGGAAAGTTACTATTTGTGTGTGTTTGATCTCTAGATTCTTTAGGCGTGTGATTCAAATTTGTTTGGTTCTTTAGAGGCTTTAGGTGTTTTTCATTGAGATTTTACTTTGTTTGCATGTGAAGTAGTTAAAAGTTTTTAACTGTGGCTGAATTACCAAGACAGTCCCGTAGACTTCGGGCCAGTCTCCTGAGTTTGTAACCGTGGCTGATTTATTGAGGAAGTCTCGTAGACTTCGGGGCCAACCTCCTGAAGAAGTCCCGAGCCATCTTGAAGGCTTGAAAGTCCTCGTAACTCCTAGTGGTAGTAAAGTTGGGTCACCTGAAGAAGGAGAGTCTTCATTGGTTGTACATCCTGATTACCAAACTCTAGAAACAGGTTATAATCCTGAATCTATTTCGGTTTCCGAACTTGCTGGTAGCTTTTCATCTACTAGTGATATAGGTGAAGACCTGAGATATCTAAGAACCTGTTACTCCAACATCGGGGTTTGTCTCTCCAACTTCTAGTGGTCCTAATTCACCTAGGGTAGAAAGAGTAATCACCAAAAATCTTCCTTCTGGTTTGATAGCTATTGAAGAACTTGCTCCGGAAGAAGAAGTAGGCATCCCTATCCCTGAAAATCAACCGGTTATTGATCTAAGGGAGCGTGAATCAATTTTTTACAGTCCACCTAGAAGTACTACTTGGTATCTTTCTTTGACTAATTATTTGGAAAACCCAGTGTTAAGTTTTTCACCACCTCGTGCTCCTTATCACCCTAGAGGTTTTTATACTCCCGTAAATATGTCAGGTCAGTCGTCCATGTTTACTCAATCGCCTGAATCTTTTTTGTACGGCGGTCCTTCTGTTCCCTCTGGGTATCAGTCACTTTCTGGTACTTTTTCGGGAGCATCTCCTCAACCCATTGAACAAGGGTTATTCACTGGAAGCAATGGTGCAAAGCCGTTGAGCGTAGAAGACATTCTTATGATGTCAGGTTCTATTCCCAATTCTCAACCTCAAGGTGGCCAGTTACCGCCTGGGGGGCAGCCTCAATTAACGCCTGGGGGGCAACCTCAAGGTACACAATTTGCATCTGGGGGGCAACCTCAAGGACAGTACGTACCTACGGTACAATACGTTCCTCAAGGTCAACCCCAGACTCAATATGTACCCCAAGGTCAACCCAGTATCAATTTATACCTCAAGGTCAACCCCAGTATCAGTACGTGCCTCAGGGGTATCTACCCCAAGGTCAGTACTCGAACCAAGGTTTCCAACCACCCCAAGGTCAATTTTATGTTCAAGGAACAGGAAATGTACCTTTCAATTATCAATCCTACCCTCAACCCGGTTATGGTCCTCAATATTCTCAACCTGTTATGGGTCAGTACCCCGGAATGAATATAGTGTGGGATCCATCGCAAACTCAACAGGTGTTGCAGCCAAATGTACAGTTGTCATCTCAAACTGGACAACCCTTAGTTTCTGGTTCACCCCAGCAACCAGTCCAGTCTAATATTCAAACTTCTGTACCTTCGGTAGTTTCTCAGTCTGGGCCTACTGCGCCTCGTACTCCATCTCAAACGACTGCTGCAACTGCCGCAACATCTGTTCAATCTACCCCACCTACTTCTGGAGTATCGACAGCTCCGGTTTCTACTGTTCCTGTATCTACTCCTCAGACATCTTTACCACCGTCTGGATCCACGATTCAAACTACGGTTCAGATGCCTGTAGGACAACCTGGTTTAAGTACGGTTGTCACAAGTCAACCATAATTCACCTATCAACCGTACCAGGGACAGTACCAATTCGGTCCTGCTGTCCAGCAGCCAGTTTATCAGTATCAACCGTATCCTGGGTACACTTATCAACAACCTCAACAACCCCAGTACGGTCTGGTTAATCCTGGTTTTCGGGAGGATACAATATCCCGAACGCGATTCCTATTCCTAGTTATCCTGGATATCCTCCTCCTGGGGCTGGTCTCATGACCCAGAGTTTTAGGGATCCTAATCGGCAGTTACCGTTTATCGCAACTTTGGACTTACCAAACTTGTCGCGCCTAACGAACGATCCGATTAATTATCTTCCGTTTTGGCCGCCAATGCCGAATAAGTTGCCCAGTGACATTCCCAAGTTCGAAGGTAAATCTGGAGAGGACCCGTCGAACCATGTGATGACTTACCACCTCTGGTGTGCGTCTAACTCCATCACAGATGATTCGATTCATCTTAGACTTTTCCAGCGCACTCTAATTGGTCTCGCGGCCAAGTGGTACATTGAGTTACCGCGAGGCACTTTTTATAATTTTAGTCAGTTAGCTACCTCGTTTTTAACTCATTTCCAGTTGCCAGTCCGATATGACAATGGCACGGAATTGTTAACTTCGCTAAAACAATCGACATCCACGTATATTTCAGATCATATTCATGAGTGGAGACGTCGACGACGTTTAGTGAAGGTATTTATTCCGAATCAAATCTTGGCTGAGTGGTTTGTAAAATCTTTGTTGCCAAGGATCACTGAAGATGTTGCTAAAGCCGGAGTTGTTACTGAGGAGCAAGTGATTGCTCAAGCACAGTACCTTGACTTGGTCTATACTCAGTCAGGTACGTTACACGAAAAGATCCCCGATCTTCCCAAGTCAAATCAAATCACTGCAGCTCCTTCGGGATCTCATGCCGCTGACGGTATGATTGGTACGGTTAACACTAAAAGTAAGAAGAAGTCTTCCAAGAATTCTTCTCCTATCATAACCTTGCCTGATTCCCCGACAGGAGATTCTTCTGCAGAGGTTTCGCCGATATTCACGTTGTAGAGTCATCTACGACTAAATCAAAATCCGGTGGGAAGAAGAAAGGAAAGAAGAAGAATAAAATGGACAAAAGTTCAAAAGAGAAACCTAAAAAGGCGGAATCCAATGATGAAAAGCGCAAACCTCGTTATCCATGTCTCATTTGTGACGAAGAACATTTTACAAGAGACTGCCCTCATCGAGCAGAGGTTGCGAAGATCGTCAAAGGTTCCCAAACTCCTGTTGTCTTGAAGGATCCATTTCCAAGTCAAGACAGTAAGATGATAGGTTCTTCCTCGAGTGCCAATGAAGAACCCATATTGATGATGTCCCATGTAAGGATTGCGACTCGATCGCAAGATTATGGTAGTAAAAGTCCTGTTGATGGCAAAGAAGCAGAATCTTCTCATTCTAATCCATCAACCTCAGCTCCCGGTTCCGATCCACTACAGATCGAGAAACCTAATCCAGACTTAGTAATCAAACCGCCCGCCAAGGGTATACTTCGAAAGTCAGCTTTCAATCCACATGCGAGAGCGGCTCAGAATTATAACATTGTTGAGGATTTAGCTGTTTCACCCTCAGCAATGTCGGCTTTGGAAGTGCTGCAATCATGCCCAGCACAGCGTAAATTACTTTTGTCGGCTATAGGAGCTGTTGATGTTCAGGACTCGAACCTAATAATCTTTGATCTAGAAAATAGTACACCGCGTTTGCCTCATCAAATGGCTTTCCAGATCCCAGTGATAGTCAAAAACAGGCCTATTCATCGGACTGTAATTGATGATGAAGGAGCTTCAACGTGTATTATGTCGATACAGTGTTGGAGATCGCTTGGTTCTCCTTCACTAAATCAATCCCCGACAATTCTTAAGGCCTTTGATGGCCGTGGGTTTCATCCTTTTGGCATTCTACAGGATTTGCCTATAGGGGTTGAAGGAAAAACCGTTAGTCTAGATGTGGAGGTGGTTGATGCCCCTCTAGACTACAACCTTCTCTTGGGTCGAAGTTGGTCTTACGCTATGACAGCGGTCGTTTCATCGGTCTTTAGAGTCATAAAGTTTCCACATAATGGAAAGATCGTAACAATAGACCAGCTGGCTTACTTTTCATCCGACCCAGCCTCTTCGGAGAGTATTCAGCATGTCGGTAAAATGACTATCCCATATAAGGATGTTGGAGTAGGATTAGTTAAAGATGTGGTTTACTGGGAACTTTTCCTTTTCCTCCAATCAACGCATCATCTTCATTTGCAACTATTCATATGATTACATCAGACACTATTTTTTATGACGATCCTTGGATCGTTCCTTCTGAATCTGAAATAGACTCATTTGGTAATTCCATGCCTTTGAGTCCATATGAAATTGCCTATGAAGCCGTGCAGTCTTTTGCCGACCTGTGTTCAACCGAAAATGACTTAATGAATGTGGTCCGTGAGGAATCACTTTTCACATCAACCTCGGATTTAACTACGTTTTCTGAACTTGTTCACTCTGATGAGCAAATTTGTGAAATCCTATGTGTAGATGATTTACCATGGGAAGATCTCCATCACAAATCTTCGTTTTTACCTGAGGATGATCGTTTTGAAAATGATTTCTCATCAATCTTTACGACTGAATATGTCAAGGAACCTCAGAATCCAATGAAACATCCCGATTCAGAGTTAAATTTGGGAAACATCTCTCGAACTATTCCCATTGACATTTCGGTTAAGCCCGGAATTGTTAAGAACACTCATATAGGTGCCTCGTGTACAGATGACGAAATTCAATTATAAAGGCCCTATTTCCAGAGTTCCACGACGTGTGTGCCGCAGCGAAATATTTTCCTTTATGGACGGTATTTTCCGGATACAATCAAATCAACATTCTGCCTGCCGATCAACCAAAAATGGCTTTTCATTTGTCCATGGGGGACGTTTGCTTATTGCAAATTACCTTTTGGGCTTAAGAATGCCGGAGCAACTTTTCAGAGGGCGATGTCTTATGCGTTTCATGACATCAAGCACATTGTGCAACCCTATCTCGATGACTTGCCTGCTCATTCATTACATCGAGCTGATCACCTCGTCCATTTACGAGCAATCTTTATGAGGTGTAGGCATTATCATATTCGGTTGAACCCACACAAATGTGTCTTCTGTATAGAAACGGGTCGATTGCTGGGATTTGTAGTTTCGAAAGCCGGCATTCGCGTTGATCCCTCGAAGGTCGAAGCTATCATCAATTTGCCTCCTCCTTCGAGTCTTCGCCAACTCCAAAGTTTGCAGGGGAAAGCAAACTTTTTACGACGATTCATTCCTAACTACGCCGAGGTTACAAAGGGTTTTACACGGTTGTTGAAACAAAATACTCAATTCTCTTGGGATGAGATAGCTCAGAAATCTTTTGATGCACTCAAACACGCGTTGACCCATGCACCGTTGTTGCATCCTCCCAACTACAACCAGGATTACTTGTATCTCGCCGCCTCCCATTCCACCATTGGAATGGTCTTAGTTCAGGAAGATGAATTCGGAATGGAACATGTGATATATTACCTTAGTCGAACGTTAAATCCAACTGAGCTAAAATACTCACATGTGGAGAAATTGGCATTGGCAGCCGTTCAAGCTGTCCAACGTTTTCGTCACTACATTTTACTACGTAAAACTACAGTAATTTCGGATTGCAACCCTATGATCTACATTTTGACCAAACAATTGCTAGGGGGCAAGTACTCTAAATGGATCGTTATCCTGCAGGAGTTCGACTTGGAGTTTGAGAAATCTAAGTCTAAGAAATCTTTAGTTTTTGTAGAGTTAATGTGTGACTTCCTGCGTGCTGACACAGAAACTGTGGCAGAGGAGCCCATTGCGGATGAATCTTTGTTTCTAATCAGCACTTTAGATCCATGGTATGGGGATATCATCACCTATCTCCAGACCCAATCCTTTCGGCCAGAAATTTCAAGGTCGGAACGTCGGAAAATTCGATTCCAGTCCCAACAATTCAAAATTATTGGAGATACTCTTTATCGCCGTGGGGTGGACTCTATTTTTCGACGTTGCTTAACTCATGAAGAGCTGAAAGGGTTCTAAATGACTGTCACTCTGGAGCGTGTGGCGGTCATATGTCTGGGTATGCCACAACCCAAAAGATATTGCGCGCTGGCTATTTCTGGCCGTCTTTGTTTAAAGATTGTATTACGGCAGTCCGAAAATGCCACAACTGCCAGATTTTTGATCGTAAGATGCGCGCTCCACCTGCTCCTCTCCACCCTATAATTGCCATTGGTCCTTTTGCCAAATGGGGTATCGATTTTATTACATGTAACCCTCACTCGGCCGGGGGCATGCGTATATCATCCTTGCGGTAGATTATTTTACTAAGTGGGCCGAGGCGATGCCTACATTCGAGGTAGACGGCAAGACAGCTGCAATTTTCGTGTTCAATCATATAATTGCTAGGTTTGGTGTCCCACAAGCGATAATCACTGATCATGGGCGTCATTTTCGAAACGTTATGATGACCGAACTTACAGGCCAGCTTGGTTTACGTCACGATAGTTCAACTCCTTATTATCCACAAGCAAATGGTCTGGTTGAATCCATCAACAAAGTTTTAGTTATCATGATCTGACGAATCATTGGGATTCATCGGTCGAATTGGCACAACATGCTATTTTCAGTGCTTTGGGCGTACCGAACTTCAGTAAAAACATCAACAGGGTTCACTCCTTTCCAACTAGTCTATGGTTTGGAAGCTGTGTTACCCATTGAGTGCGAAATCCCGTCACTGCAAATGGCCATCGAGTTACTTCCAGCTACTTCCGAAGAGGAAAAGCGTTTGTTATACTTAGCTCAATTAGATGAGAATCGACGTGATGCTGCATTGGCGATCGAGACTCACGCAAAACGTATGAAAGCTCAGTATGATCGGAATGTGACCCTCGAAATTTTTCGGAAGGAGACCTAGTGTTATTGTATGATCAAGCTAATGATAAATTAGGCGCTGGGAAATTCGTTCCTATGTGGCATGGTCCCTATATTGTTAAGCGAAAGCTAGCAAAAGGGGCCTATGAATTGGTAGACTTTGATGGGGACTCTTTGGGTAAACCCAGAAATGGCCTTTACTTGAAGAGGTACTATGCTTGAAAAGAATGAGGTATGGAGATTTTCAGTTAGGATAGTTTTTCTTTCTAGCTGGTGTGTTTTAGTTTAAAAACAAAAGTGTGCTTAGCTTAGAGAGTGTTTTTTTGTCATTATTCTACTTATCTTGGTTTTACTCTTGATATTGCAGATGTCGATGCCTCTCCAAACATACATTGGGTTTGCTGATGGTGCTTGTCGTAATACACGGAACATCTCTTCCGCAGCTTGGGTTATCTATTCGCCCTCTGACGAGTTAGTTTCTATGCATGGGGTAAGCCTCGGTCAAACAACAAACAACATTGCAGAGTACAGTGCAGTGATTGAGTTATTGTCTGAATCTATTTCATTTGGGATTCGGAGTTTGATAGTGAGGTTAGATTCTGAACTCATTGTGTTACAGCTTAATAGAGTGTATGCCATTAGAAATCCAGTGTTATTAAGATTATTTTTGAGAGTGCGTCTCTTGGAACGTGAGTTTGATTATATTGAATATCAGCATATTCCAAGGTCTTTAAATACATTAGCAGATGCAATTGCTTCTCGAATGTTAAATAGACATTTGCAATAATCATACATGTAAATTTAAAACCATTCCATAACATGATTTACAAGATAAGCCAGTAATAGTGATATATATATATAGGAGTGTGTCAAAAAATACATCGTCTTCAATCATAGGTTGAAAAACACCTTATGATCGGCAAAAATGATAAGTACAAAAAACAAAAATGTCACATGTGCCCACAAAAGGCGATCATCCTATCACTGGTGATGATCTCTATAAGAAACCACTGCCGGGCCACCTTGCAAAGGAACCTCCTAAAAGGTCCCGGGACTCCAATCACATAGCGCTGAAGTCGACGATGAATGTCGTCTATAGTGGTCTCAGGAATATCTCCTGTCAAGCGCTCAAGATGACTCTCCAACTTGGCCAAAACCTCTGCTGATTCATCCTGTGGGGCTGGTGCGGGTGCAACTGGTTGTCTCCTCTCGAAAGGCCGGAGAGCGGCTGGTCGCTGTGGACCCACATCTGCATTTGAAATTTTTACTATCAGTTTTGAGACGATGGAAAAATAAAAAAAAAATTAAATAGGAAAAGTTGAAAAGGATTTTACCTGACTCGTCCCACTGCTCTCCTGGTGGAAGAGCCATGTCTGGGTCACCACGGAAATCTATCCCAGCGTAAGGGAAATCCTGAATGGAAAAGACCTGGTTTTCCAACCATTGGAAATACTCAGGTTTGAACCAAGCAACCTCTGTCCTCTCGTCCGGGTGACGGGCCATGACTGCGACCCATCGCATCAGTTTGGGCTCTCGAGGAAGCCCAGCTCCAACAGTAAGGTGTTGTGGGATCAGCATAGGAACCCTCTCCAGGCCAAAACTCACGACCAAAGCCCCATAACCAAAGTCTTTAGTCTTCCGCTCTTGGCCCTGGTCAGTTGGCCTTTCACATTGGCCAGCACAGCATTGCACCAGTTGAAGATGGTGCCTTGAAAGCAATCCACTGCCATACGCATCTAGGATCCGGTGGCAACATGTAATGTGGCAGCTCCGCAAAGTCTGGTGACAGTAAACGCAATCACCATGAGCTCAGGAGGGGATATGGTCTTTATGTCTATCCCTTTGTCTTTAGCCTAGCTATTGCAGTACTCTAGCCGGAGGCTATCGACAGACGGCCACCTGGCCTAATCCTGAGTCTCTAATAATATAGCTCCTCCTCCCTCTAGGCAAACTAGTCAAGAAATAAATGTCCTCCAGCTCGATTTCGAGTCGGTGCCCGCCAATGAAAAAGCATTGGTCCTGTATGCTCCATCTGTCAACCAGCCACTGCAAGAAATCTACTTGAGCCCTCATGCCACGAATGGTCCAGAATTTGTACAGTCTGCATGCCCTCAAAGCATCAAGTGAAGGCTGATGATTCCATGCAGCAGTATCCACGTCCTCATGCTCCCGTTCACGCCAATCTAGCATGATATACTCTCTGCATCAGGTATAAAGATTAATTAGATTGCTAGAAAACATTTTGATTGGTCCATTTTTGAGAAATTTTGGGTTCAAAACCCTTGCTGCGGGGTACGCACCCTCCACGTTAGACACAGTGCGTGGGTCTGCACTTTGTCTACACGGAAGGTGCAGACCCTGAGCTTTTTCCCAATGGAGAAAAAGTCGGGGCCCGCGGGTCCGCAATGGTAAACCTGCGGACCCCCATGCGGGTTTTGCGCCTAAAAACCCTCCCAAAAAATGAAATGAGGGGCTAAATCAAAAAACTAAACGGTTGAAAATGAAGAGTAGGATGATGTGGATTACCTGGAGAAGACGACGCTTGATTCCGATGGTTGGATTTTCCACAATCTTCACGGGAAGTTTTCTAAGAAAAAGCACTATTTTCTCACCCAAACTCGAACGGTAAAAATGAATTGACAAAGGCCCTTTTTATAAGTTTTTTGAGTAAATAAATCACAAATTTGTTTATGTTTCACTTTGAAAAGGTATTTTGCAACGCTTTTATCCATTTCAAACAGGTATGAGTAATGTTTGTGTCTTTGTGCAGAATAAAGGATTATTCAGGCGAAATCTATCATTTTCAACGAAAAAACAAGTAGAGCCATCTTTAAGCCCTTTTCTGACTCCTAAAACATGAAAAGATTGCCGAGCGTTTCTTTTACACTCGTTAAAACGAAATTAAAAGACGGTCCACTTACAGCTCTTTTCCGACCGTAAAAACATGAAAAGATTGCCGATTTTTGTCGTTTCAAATTCGATATTGGTTATAAAACGACGTATCATTGATCACTTTTTTACTTTTTGGATCAGTGACACTAATAACGAAAAGTACTCCTTGGTCGTAAAAGATCAAGCGGTTCTCTCAAGTATTATTTTATACTTTTTAGGGCTTGGGAGATACAAATCTATGAAAAAGGTCAACCCTGGAGTCTTCTTAAGTTTTTTCAGACTCTCTAAAATTGAAAAACGCCGAGTTTCTCCTATACTGGACTCGTTAAAATTTCACAGTAAAGGACCTGTTCAATTACAAACAGGAACGAACCACTCCTTCTTAGGGTTCGAATCTAAACTAAGTTGGACTCATCCGAAGGATGAGCTTATAATCTGTTGTGGCCACCAACAACCCCCCTCTTTGTTTGGTATTAGCGATAACACCAAGCAAATGGGGACCCTTAATAAAAATCCAAAAAACATTTTATCAAATTTTTTTTATTTTAACTCCCTAAAGCTGTATCGCATCGCGAGAAGAGAGTGAAACGTTTTCCTATGCGCATAATAAGCTGCGAAGAAGCGACGCGAAATTCATCGCATCGCATATATTATGAATCACTCTTAAATGAAAAAACTTAAGGAATCTCCGATGGCCGATATGCAACGTCGCATATCGCAACATCGCATAAGCAGCACACAATGATTGGATGACTAAGCGCGATTTGCGATTTGCGATCTGCGATATTGCGATCTGCGATGTTGCGATCTACGATGTTGCGATCTGCGATGAATGCGATCATCAATTCCTGCGATGACACATCTTGATGACGCGATCCTCGATACTGCGATGTGAGTCGCAGAAATCACCCATCGCAAAATTTCCTCGGCACAGTATTCAAGGAAAGCTGTCTGTAGACCAAAATTGGGCGCGCGCCTTAAAAGAAATTAATGATTGTACGCCAAAGTATCCAAGAAGGATTGTGTTGTGTTTTTTGAAGAGTCAGTTCATTATGGGTGTCATGATTATGCATTCATTAGAGCTTAAAGCTTTCATGTCAATCTTTTCATCATTACTCTTTTCCTTTGCGTAAACTGTAAGACAGCAAATAACATAAAGCAATGTGCAGGAAACATCTAAGGAAAAGGGGAAAGCGTCAATGCTCAGAGAACAGAGAAGAGATGCCTTCACAAACGGATGCCGCATGCAACAGGACCACAGATTCCAGAGTATCACTCAACAGACACTGATGTCAATAGGCCATCCAAAACTCAAAATCAAAGGCGCACAAAAGCAGCATGTTTGCAAAAGATCCTGAAGCTTATGCCCAGTAAAGCAAAAAGAAAAAAAGCGCTAAAGAGGGAAAACGCACTAGAAAAGCCCGGAACAAAGAACGGAGGCAGTTTTCAATACAAAAAATTGTTCAGAGAGCAAAGTCCCTAACTTATTTAGTCATTCGCAAGGCCGAAACTGAAATAGCAAAAGCAAAATCAGTTTGAGAGAAATTTGGGTTATTAACAAGTATACACACAGTGAATACACCAAGCCAGAGGAAGATTTTCAAAATATCTTCTAGTTTACCAGAAAGTGGTGCCAGCGCTTGTTATTTCTATTTTCGTAGCTCAAACGAAAGGAGAAGACGACCGGCCGACTCTTCCCAGCGAATGTTGCATGCTTATAGCACTAAGGAGCAAATACAGAAACGGTTAGGAATTAGATTCAATTTTTAGAAAAAATTTTGCTTTAGTAGAAGAGCGGTCATTTAAAACCGTGTCCTAAATTTATGTAATTAAGATTAATTAGTTAGCAGTATTTAAACCCTTCTCAGGCATTTGGAGAAGGGTCTAGAAATTTGTCAAAAAACTTGTCCTCAGAACATGCACTTTTGCACCCTCGGAGGGGGTTTTTGATGAATGGTTGGATCAAGATTTATCAATGTTTTCATTTGATATCTGCTACTGATGTTGCACTTTTGTACTCTTAGTAGATGTTAGAACAAGTAGAGATAAATCGTTGTTGCTTGAAGCTTATGAGTGGAACCAGTCATAAATGGTACTTTTATCTCTTGACCATTTCTGCTTATATTCTTAAAGTGATATACAGTTTTCAGTTGTTTATATGTTAATGCATGAATGTGTGGGCTACCATTTGGCACTTCTGTACAGTGGAGTCATTTATTTGTGTTTGATATATGAATAACTTATTATGCGATATGCTGTTCACAACTGCTTTTCTTAACTTTTTATGCAGAGTGGTTTGTCTTAATTGATTTCTATTCTTATGATAGTTGAATGATCTTTATTACCAGTTATTGTTCGAAATCTCTTTAGATCGCATAATAGAAGAAATACACCCCGGGTTAGCGTAGATTAGATGTGTTGTTTCTCATTAGATTACAATAGCATAGAGTTAGTTTAGAAGTTTGAATTAAATTAGCTTTAAGTACTCCTAGATCAGCATCATCCAACTCTACACACACACACACCCCTTAGATTGGGAAACTGGTCCCATTATCCCCAGTCGGACCCGCTATACCAAACGGATAAGGAGTTGCCAACCAAGGTCCGGACCGGGTGGGTATCCCCCTTGTTGTCGACCCGATTTTCGGGGCTTCAACATATTTGGCGCTAGAAGGAGGGCCCAAACTATGAATGGCACCTAAATCAAAATCTAAATACCATTATGAGAGTAAATCGCCCTCATCAACTCCCTCGACTTCCCCAGTACGTTTAAATCCAGAGTCAAAAGTCGCTCGAGTATCAACCGCTGCTACATACCCTAATATTTCAGACCAATTTACCATTGAACCCCCTGAAGTTCAAACTCTGATTCGCAAACTCCAGGGATTTTCTATTTTTACATAGAGGTCTGATAAATCTCAAAGCAGCGTGACTTCGCAGTACAATCCTGCTCATCCCCTGACCAGATTAAAGAGTGAAAAATTTGGCATCCAGCCAACTGAATTCCCTCTCCCCACCAGGAAAAGAGCAAGGAAAACATCACCAGAGTCTGACAGTGAGACTCTTTCATCTACGTCGTCCATTTCAACTCCCTCACCGTGAAGTCAGCCACCCACATCTTCATTCCAAACCACTCATCCATCTTCCACAACCCCTCCTCTTCAATCATCAAAGATCATAATATCTTCATCTTCCCAGCCTCAGGGATCATCCTCTGCACTTTCATTTACTAGTAGCTCAACGATGGCCCAGTCTCCATGGAACAATCCTGGGGCAGTTTTAATGCCTCCACCCCTGAGCCAAATACCGGCCCATCCTGAGAAATGGCTACCCAAATTCAATCCAGAAGCAGGCATGCTAGCTAAAGAGCATATTAATAATTTCATGCTTTCTGTCAATCTCAACGGAGTTACCAACGAGGATGTGGTTGTCCGGCTTTTTCCCTATACAATGCAAGGAATAGCCGGGTCATGGTACTTTTCATTACCTTCCGGGTCTATCACAAGTTGGGACATTTTTCAAAGTCAATTCCTTACCAAGTTTGGTGATGACAGATCAACGGCGATGTTAATCAATGACCTATCCAATCTTAAAGCCGAGGCTAGAGAACCCATCAAAGATTTCAATTTACGGTTCAATAAAATCCTCAACAAAATTCCCGCTGCTTCCCAACCCAGCGAAGAAGTAAGATGTGAATGGTATATTACGGCCTTACCATCAAACTTGGCAATCTTCGTGGATAGGGCAAATAAGACAACCTTAGTTGAAAACTTGACAGAGGCGATAGCAGTAGAGAAACGTGTAGTAGCCCTGGAAAAAAGATCTACGATAGAGGAACGCAAATCTAAGAAAGTCTCCTTCAAGGAAGACCCCAAGAAGAAACAAATGAAAGACCCTTTCGATTTGGAAGGATTACAAAAAGTGTTAAAAACCATGTCCAATGAGATGATTGACATAAAAAAAACAAGTAGCAGAAACTTCTTCAAAAAAGCCCTACAGAGCTTTTAAAAGAAGTCCTTCAATGGATGTGAAACCACCCAACGCTATCTCAAACGTCGAATCCGAAGAAGAGGAAGAAGAAGAGAATACCACTGAAGGGCAGACCGATGACGAAGAAGTTGTGGAACTACAAGGAATGTGGGATTTCATCCTCCCGCAAGAAGAAGATCAAGAAGCATTTCCGGTTAGCACATGAAGCAAAAATCAACTTGATCCCCCCCAAACTACCCTTAAGCAGAAAGGCGCAAGCCCTGCAGCAAAAGATAAAGTCGCAACAAAGAAAACGACCGCTAAAGCGACTCAATCTAGCCCAGTCCAATCAGACCAAACACCTCCATCAAGAACACTGATTGTGTCTGATGAAATGGAGTACAATATTATTGATGACATGAAAAAGACTAGGGCTAATATCACTCTTTATGAATTGAGCAAATTGAAACATCAACAGAAGATAATGATGAAAGAATTACATGTCGTGCCTACTACATCTTTGCCTACAGCTGTAGCTTCCCACAACATGGGAAGACCTCCAACCAACACGATCAATAAGGTTGATCCAAATGACATGGCCTTGATTGGAGGAAGATCAAGGTCTCACACTCCCCCTTTTCTTCTCACTTATGAAATTTTCAATAAAAATGTGCACAATTGTTTGGTAGATTTTGGTGCTTCAACGAATATTTTACCCAGATCAATATGTGCCAATTTGAATGTTCAACCACAAAAATCCACAGTACGCATATTTCAGCTTGATCGATCTCAAGTCGAAGTGATTGGTGAACTTAATCAAGTGACCATAAGATTGTCGTCTAACCCGAAGGTATGTCAGGTTATCGACATTCTAGTAGCTGATATCCCAGAATTCTATGGCTTGATTCTTAGCAGGGATTGGTCCAAAAAACTCCATGGATACTTCTCAACCGACTGGTCGCACATGTGGTTACCCTACAATGGTAAACCGAATCAAATAAAGGTTGAACGAGAGTTACACCAGAAGTACATAGTAACGGAACTGGAGGGAGAAAATTAAGCAATAGCATACAACAGCAGTATCATAGGCAATTACTCGGTAGATTCTTTCCTCGGCAATTTCAATGCTCATACCTCACCTTACTTAGAAAATTCAGTTTTGTCCTAAGTCGAAAATTTTTCCCAAACTGATAATTCAAAGTGTGTTAATTTTTTAGATAAACCTATAAATACATCTTTGTTTTGGAAATTATATTTTGATGGCTCTAAATCTAACGAAGGAGAAGGAGAAGGATGCGTTCTGATTAGCCCAGAAGGAAATAAGACCATGCTTACGTGCAGACTTGAATTCGATTGCACAAACAATACAGCGGAATACGAGGCCTTGGTGCAAGGCCTATACAAAGCAATCGGGTTGAATGTTAAGTACCTTCAAGTCTTCGGAGACTCTGAGATTGTCGTCAAACAGGTACGTAACACCATACATTGCCTATCAGGTCATTTGAAACACTATCAATCTTTAGTACAAGATCTGACTGCACATTTCATAGCATTCAATATTTCGTCAATCCCAAGACTCCAAAATGTGAGCGCAGACCTGTTAGCTAACGTAGCCTCTAGACTTATTCCCTCCGAAGATTTTAGTCCAGATAGATTCTCAATAGAATTAATCTTTAGACCGTCCATCCCTGACAACATTACAAACTGGAGAGTATTCAATGACGATCCTGACATTGTAAATTTCCTCACTTCTGAAGGATCCTACTCCAATCAAATAATTGACGAAGACCATCATGATCGACAAATACAACAAAATAGCACTGATAATGCTATACCTAAATCGGTGGTTAAGTTAGAAGACTTATATGATTTGAAAAGTCGGTTTAAAAGGTCTACCAATTCTAAGCTCTACAGTTCAACTCTGAACTACGAATTAGTAAACCTAGGAACCGATGATAAACCACAAAACGTTAATCTAGGCCACGGCCTAGCCCCTGAAGAAAAATTAGCGTATATCCGTCTTTTGAGACAATACAAAAATGTTTTTGCCTGGAATTACGATGAGCTGAAGACATACGACACTTCTATCATTCAACATACTATCCCTATGATTGACAATGAAAAACCTGTCCAACAGAAACTCAGAAAAATCCACCCCAATTTAGAAAATCAGATAAAAACTGAGCTAAATAAGTTATTAAGAGCTAGAATAATTTTCCCCGTCAGACATTCCAAATGGGTCTCCAATATGGTACCCGTTAGAAAGAAAAATGGAGATATTAGAATCTGTATCGATTTTCGGAATCTCAACAAAGCCTGTCAAAAGGACAATTTTCCCCTCCCACCTATGGAGCAGATATTACAGGCAGTAGCAGGCTCAGAATTAATGTCTTTTTTGGATGGATTTTCAGGATACAATCAAGTGCTGGTACATCCCGATGATCAGTTAAAAACCACATTCCGAACTAAATGGGGCACATACGCATATCGGAATATGCCATTTGGTTTGATCAATGCCGAACTACATTTCAGAGAGCCATGGACATCGCATTCAAGGGTTTAGTCAATAAATCTGTAGTGATTTACCTGGATGATATAACAGTGTACTCCAAGAAGCGAAGCGACCATCTCAAAGACTTGAAACAAATCTTTCAACGATGTTTAAGGTATGGGATTTCACTTAACCCAAAGAAATCTTTTTTCGCATTAAGTGAAGGAAAACTTCTAGGATTCATAGTGTCAAAATCTAGTATTCACATTGAGCCTGACAGAATCAAAGAAATTTCTGAAATATCCATACCTCATAACAAAAAAGCCATGCAATATTTCCTTGGTCAAGTCAATTTTGTGAAGAGATGTGTCCCATATTTTTCACGGATTGTTTCTCCTTTGCAAAACATGATTAAAAAGAGTTCAAATTTTGAATGGGGTCAAGATGAGCATGAAGCATTCAACCTGATCAAACAAGCTATCATTAACACTCCATCTTTAGCAACCCCGAATTTTTCAGAATCTTTTATCTTATACGCATTTTCCTCAGAGAAATCATATGCTGCGATTCTAACTCAAGCAAATCAAGAGAAAGCGGAAGCTCCAATTGCATTTTTTAGCTCGAATTTACAAGGTTCTAAACTCAACTATTCAGACGTGGAGAAACAGGCATATGTTTTTCAAAGCGATCAAATATTTCAGACCTTTCTTACTTAAAGCCCATACTAAGGTCATAGTACCATTTCCAGCAGTAAGAAATCTTCTAATACAGAAGGATGTGGGTGAAAAAAGAGCAAATTGGATCACCGCTTTACAAGAATACGATCTTGAGATCAAACCAGCAAGCATTGTAAGAGGTCAAGGCTTCTGCAAAATGTTGGCTGGAGCATCGCAAATTCCTGAGAATTCATCTAAAGAGGTACAGACGTATGAGGTAAGCCTAAACGATGCAGAATCATTATATGCTGACACCATTTATTATCTTAAGAACGGGTATGCTCCATCACACCTGGATCACACCAAGAAAAGAGCTCTGAGACTGAAAGCTAAACAATACCAGCTCATAAATGATGTTCTGTTTAAAAGGAATTACGATTCTGTGCTTCTTAGGTGTCTTGAGAAAACTGAAGCCGAAAAGGTTTTGCAGGAACTCCACGATGGACCAGCAGGCGGACACTATGTTGGAGATGCTACTGCACATAAAATCTTACGTGCAAGATATTATTGGCCCACGTTGTTCAAAGACTCACACAGTTACGTGAGGAAATGCCAAGTCTGCCAGACTGCTGCAGGGAGACAAAAGAAACCGTCCATGCCACTACAGCCGGTAAACATCGAGCAACCATTCAGTCAGTGGGGCTTGGACATAATAGGTGAGATCGTTCCTCACTCTTCTAAGCAGCATAGGTACATCCTCACAACAACAGATTATTTTACTAAATGGGTAGAAGCAGTTCCTCTCAAGACAGCTAATTCTGAAAACATTATTGAATTCATAGATCAATTTATAATCACTAGGTTTGGATTGCCAACGGCTTTAATGTTTGATAATGCCTCATACTTTTCTGGAAATACAATGACTGAGTTTGCACTTAAAAGAGGGTTCAAGCTGAAATATTCGGCCAACTACTATCCGCAAGGTAATGGATTGGCTGAATCGACAAATAAAAACCTGATCAGGATTATTAAAAGAACAGTTGACCAGAACCAAAAGAATTGGCACAAAGCGTTGGTAAATGCTTTATGGGCAGATAGAATAACGAAGAAAGCTTCAATCGGCACTTCTCCCTTTAATTTAGTTTATGGGAAAGAAGTGGTTCTTCCAACTCACTTAGTCATCCCCTCTTTGTCTTTAGTACAACACATCGATGAGGTATCTACTTCCTCCATACAACTAAGACAAATGGAAATGATTAAATTAGAAGAACGACGAGAACAAGCTAAGAAAACCCATGCTCATCACCAAGCGCTGATAAAATCCTCTTTTGACTCAAGCATAATGACCAGAAAGAATTTTCAAATGGGAGATTTAGTTTTGAAATGGGATAAGGCTCATGAAGAAAAGGGCAAACATACAAAATTTCAGAAGATGTGGCTTGGTCCTTTTCAGATTGTATAAGTCATAGGCCCATCAACGTTTGTGTTGCAGGATTTAGCAGGTCGAAGGGATTCTTTACCTGTCAATGGACAGATCCTTAAAATATATTTTCCATAGAAGATCACTCTTCTATTTTGTAGGATAGTTTTAGTTTTTATTTGTTTTTCTCTTTCTTATAAAACTAGTTGTAGATGGTTACTAAAGGGGTTCATGAAAAAGACACCAATTCTCTATCAGATTTTGAGCTTTTTCACTTGTACAAGTAGCAAAATTTTTCGAAAAATCTTATCTTTATTATTGACAGGTAGAGTTAACTTTAGCCTAGATATGATACTAGTTTCAACTTCAAAAAATTTGATGAAAGCAACCTTTGGTAAAAAATTGTTTTATATCAGCACAATGAAAGGTATCAATAATAAAATAAATATTCTCTGTAAAACTGCTATTTTCAAACTCTATTATTGTCGTCCAGAGCTTTCTTAAGGAAAAACAATGACTTCCTCCCTGCTAAAGGAAATCGCAGCATTCAGAGGAACAATCCGAGAAAACACTGTATCTCAAAGAATAAGAGGTCTCATCACGAGCCGGCTTATCATGATCACAGATATTATAACTTGCTGACTTTGCCAATACTGTCCACCGCAAGATTGTTGCAATCAAAAGACAAGGGGTCTCATCACGAGCCAGCTTGTTCAGCAAAAGTGTAAATCAAGTGAATGACTGTGTCATAATTTGGCCACCAAACCAAGACATTGTTCTTTAGAGAATAAAAAAGGAAAAAGTGTCAAAAGGGGTTTTTCTCTGAAAAGTTGTAAATAGCCTTAAGCAGGATAAAGGATCATTGTTGGGTAACAGGTAACCCTGTCGAGGCTATGGACGCTTGCAGGCAGCAGAGGCTCTACCTACGACAAATGGGCATATTTTAAAAGCCAGCACGCAGAGAAGACCTTATTTTTTCTTTAAAAGACCAAGTAATGTCTGATGTGAATACAAGGACTAAGCCTGAGGAAACAAACAATTGGAATATGAAAAGGTTGAGACAAAATATCATTGATAGGATAAGGCGTAATGTACTCTATCTGTCCATAACAAAATTTAGACGTATGAAAATTTTTCTGCTTTGGAAGTGAAAATTCAATAGAAAAGCAGAGATAACTGGTTCTTCACAGTGAATCGCCATTGTTGTGGCCACCAACAACCCCCCTCTTTGTTTGGTATTAGCAATAACACCAAGCAAATGGGGACCCTTAATAAAAATCCAAAAAACATTTTATCAAAATTTTTGTATTTTAACTCCCTAAAGCTGTATCGCATCGCGAGGAGTGAAACGTTTTCCTATGCACATAATAAGCTGCGAAGAAGTGACGCGAAATTCATCGCATCGCATATATTATGAAGCACTCTTAAATGAAAAAACTTAAGGAATCTCCGACGGCCAATATGCGACGTCGCATATCGCAACATCACATAAGCAGCACACAATAATTGGATGACTAAGTGCGATTTGCGATTTGCGATCTGTGATATTGCGATCTGCGATGTTGCGATCTACGATGTTGCGATCTGCGATGAATGCGATCATCAATTCCTGCGATGACACAACTTGACGACGCGATCCTCGATACTGCGATGCGAGTCGCAAAAATCACCCATCGCAAGATTTCCTCGGCACAGTATTCAAGGAAAGCTATCTGTAGACCAAAATTGGGCGCGCGCCTTAAAAGAAATTAATGATTGTACACCAAAGTATCCAAGAAGGATTGTGTTGTGTTTTTCGAAGAGTCAGTTCATTATGGGTGTCATGATTATGCATTCATTAGAGCTTAAAGCTTTCATGTCAATCTTTTCATCATTACTCTTTTCCATTGCGTAAACTGTAAGACAGCAAATAACATAAAGCAATGTGCAGGAAACATCTAAGGAAAAGGGGAAAGCGTCAATGCTCGGAGAACAGAGAAGAGATGCCTTCACAAACGGATGCCGCATGCAACAGGACCACAGATTCCAGAGTATCACTCAACAGACACTGATGTCAATAGGCCATCCAAAACTCAGAATCAAAGGCGCACAAAAGCAGCATGTTTGCAAAATATCCTGAAGCTTATGCCCAGTAAAGCAAAAAGAAAAAAAGCGCTAAAGAGGGAAAACGCACCAGAAAAGCCCGGAACAAAGAACGGAGGCAGTTTTCAATACAGAAAATTGTTCAGAGAGCAAAGTCCCTAACTTATTCAGTCATTCGCAAGGCCGGAAACCGAAATAGCAAAAGCAGAATCAGTTTGAGAGAAATTTGGGTTATTACCAAGTATACACATAGTGAATACACCAAGCCAGAGGAAGATTTTCGAAAATATCTTCTAGTTTACCAGAAAGTGGTGCCAGCGCTTGTTATTTCTATTTTCGTAGCTCAAACGAAAGGAGAAGATGACCAGTCGACTCTTCCCAAGTGAATGTTGCATGCTTACAGCACTAAGGAGCAAATACAGAAACGGTTAGGAATTAGATTCAATTTTAGAAATAATTTTGCTTTAGTAGAAGGGCGGTCATTTAAAACCGTGTCCTAAATTTATGTAATTAAGATTAATTAGTTAGCAGTATTTAAACCCTTCTCAGGCATTTGGAGAAGGGTCCAGAAATTTGTCAAAAAACTTGTCCTCAGAACATGCACTTTTGCACCCTCGAAGGGGGTTTTTGATGAATGGTTGGATCGAGATTTATCAATGTTTGCATTTGATATCTGCTACTGATGTTGCACTTTTGTACTCTTAGTAGATGTTAGAACAAGTAGAGATAAATCATTGTTGCTTGAAGCTTATGAGTGGAACCAGTCATAAATGGTACTTTTATCTCTTGACCATTTCTTCTTATATTCTTAAAGTGATATACAGTTTTCAGTTGTTTATATGTTAATGCATGAATGTGTGGGTTACCATTTGGCACTTCTGTACGGTGGAGTCATTTATTTGTGTTTGATATATGAATAACTTATTATGCGATATGCTGTTCACAATTGTTTTGCTTAACTTTTTATGCAGAGTGGTTTATCTTAATTGATTTCTATTCTTATGATAGCTGAATGATCTTTATTACCAGTTATTGTTCGAAATATCTTTAGATCGCATAATAGAAGAAATACACCCCGGGTTAGCATAGATTAGATATGTTGTTTCTCATTAGATTAGAATAGCATAGAGTTAGTTTAGAAGTTTGAATTAAATTAGCTTTAAGTACTCCTAGATCAGCATCATCCAACTCTACACACACACACACCCCTTAGATTGGGAAACTGGTCCCATTATCCCCAGTCGGACCCGCTATACCAAACGGATAAGGAGCTGCCAACCAAGGTCCGGACCGGGTGGGTATCCCCCTTGTTGTCGACCCGATTTTCAGGGCTTCAACATAATCAAGCAAATGTTATCCTCCTCAAGCTTGTCAAAAATAAAGAGGTACTTGCCAGAAATGGTGGGGGAAAAGAGAGGAAAATGAGTCTGTTTGTCATACTTTGTAACCACTCTTGAACACGATACTTTTATTCACCTGGGTTGGGAAATCCTTTGCCTAACAGTTGATCAAACCACATTGAAAGTCTTCAGTCGGTTTCTGGGTATTAACTTTGGGTCAATTGTCACCAAGCCCTCTGTCGTGTCGTTATGTGTTCAAGAGGTCACTGCCAATAATCCATTCATCTGCAAAATATCTGTCATCCATCTTGACCATCCCTGAGTCAGTCCTTGCAACTAAATTTCTTCAGCTTGATCTATGATTTCGTGTTGTGGGCTTGCCTACAACGGATCGCTTTCTATCGACATCAGCTCATTATCTAGAAAGATGATCTAGAAGTCATCAATACCTTGAGATCTGCATGCCTTAATGGCAGGTTTCTCGCCTTTGACGACAGTTTATATCATTGACTTTCGATCAAAGGATTCTGTGACATGCTCAACGTCAACACATTTATTCACATCTCATGGATTGTACTGGGTACTTTGAGAACCATTGACATCACTGGTGGTTTCTCTCACACTTGTTAACAGTTTACATCATTGACTGGTAATCAAGTGGTTTCTACCATGTTCGACATCAACACATTTATTCGCATGGATAGAATCGTACTATTTCGGGAAGTAGAAATGAAGACCCTGGATCTAGTTTCCACCATCCAAGCTGCGAGGAATTTTGTATTCATTATGTTGTGGACTATTCATAAACAGATGGCTACGTCCATACTGTGTTCACACGAGTCTATACTTATGATGTTTTACAAGATCATTCCTATATCAGAGCAGTAGATAGTTTTCTAGTTAGTTTTGATCTGAGTATGGGAATGCCTACCTCAGCGATGATATGATCTCATATATATATCTTGCATTGAATGTTTTTACAGGTTCCGACCGGGCTCTCCACAAGATGATCCTCGAAATGATAAAGTACTTCACTCTTCCTATATGATAAATGAAATCCTCATCTACTACAGACTTCGCACTTTAGGGGGAAATCTGTTACACAAAAATATCGTCACCATGATTATTTGCAGTCAGTATGGGTCTATCATCACTTGTATTGTCCTCCTAAGCAAGTCTAGGACCTCAGCTCTTCAAATCAAGCTTTGGAAGTGGGAGAAAGACATTAAAAATCAATGTAACTCTGGTTCCGCACTTTCTCTCATGGTCACCTGCGGTCCCGCACCTTCTGTGTACAAAAGCTGCGTACCTACCCGCTCTGTTCCTAATGGTGCAGGTGCGGACCCCTGTGAAAGTCAAAAGGCGCAAGTTTTATCTTAAAAAACTCACTTTGGGTGAATTCTAGAGTTTTCTAGAAGGAATTTTGACGTGGATTGTTCGCTCTGAGGTGGTTCATGCATCCCAAAAGAGAAGGAGCTAATCCCTTGACTAAAGGAGCTATCCCTTTGAAGGAGGGCTTTATCCCTTTGAAGGAGGACCTAGTAACTTCCCTCCATTGCACTATAAATACAGGCATTGGGGTGAAGACTAGAGAGGTTAGAAGCTGAACATTTTGAGGATAAATGCTGGTGAAATTAAGACTCTTTGGTTGAGCTTGAGAGGAGAGATCACATACCTCTTGGTTCCATTGGAGAGTGAGTGAAACTTGTAAAAGTAGAGGAGACATCTTGTTGGACCCTGGGAGGAGCTTGTACAACGTCAAGGCAAAGGTTGTAAAGTTCTTCTTCTTTTGAATTAATACAATCAAACTCATTTTTCTCAACAAGTATCTTATGTTATTTGTTTCATGGACTCCTTGACTTTCATGTTAAATATGTTTTATGCAATTGGTTTTTCAGGTTCTATTTAATTTGTTTGCCTTGTTTGTGTTTGCAGATTCACGAAGAGGAGCTCATTTGGACCAAAAGAGCGAGGGCATCCACAAGCTTGTGTTGGACCAAAGGTAGGCCCTAAAAACCCTTGTTTGCTATTGTTTATTGAAGCATATTTAGAGAAATATAGTGTCTGGTTGGTTTTCTTGTCGTTAGGTTTTCTTTAGATTCTAGGAAGGTTTATCTTGTCCGCAATATCGACACATTCCGTGCGACAGTACTAGTTGAGTAAGTTGTAAAGCTACTTTGCTACAGACTAGTCCCACTTATGACTCACATATAAGGGGAAAAACAATCAAATCTAGGTGAATAGTGAACCTTTAATAAAATATATTGTCATAGATTAGAAACCCATAATGAGCCTATAACCATAGCTCAAGAAATCTTCGGAATTGTTTTCTTGAATATGACATTGGATGTTATCTTGCACCACCATCTCCCGTACCATCATACATCCATCTAGAACTCCTTCCTAGTCCTCCAACTAGAAGTAATGACACCTATACCATAGATATAAATACTTTTAGTTTAGAGACTAACTAGGTTGCTACTAATATTTGGACATTTTACTATGATGTATCTAAGACACAAGATGGAGATAGAGCAGGTTGCATCCTAATGGGCCCAGAGAAAAATAAATATTTGATCTCTTGCTACTTGGAATTCGAGTGTACTAATAAGACTGTATAATATGAAGCGCTTATACTTAGGTTAAAGAAAGACATTGACCTTAAGATAGAGGATTTAAAAGTGATAGGTGATTCAGAAATTATATGAGATAGGTACGAAATACCATCCATTGTATATCACCAAATATCAAGAGTTATCAACAAGAGGTATGGAGATTGCTTTCGTTTTTCAAAGATTTTGATATTAAGGTTGTACCTAGAATAAACAATGTTGCCATAGATACTTTGGAAAATATAGTTGCTATGTTCACTTTGCTTAGAGATTCATTTTCAATTGAAATTATTTATAAACCCTCTATTTTGGATAATGTGACTAATCTACATGTATTAATGATGAACAACATATCCTTGATTTTATGGTGAATACTAACATCTGCAAGGATGCGACTATTGATGAATATGTGCACGGAATATCCTTATGATAAGCGGACAAAGTGCACAAAAGAAACCCAATTACTAAAGGAGTGGTTTCATTGGAAAATCTCTTCGATCTGCAAAATGATTTTAAAGGATTGTCAAATACAAATACCTAGAGCTTGACTTTATCATATGAGCATATCAACCTAGGGATGACTAGAGATCCTAAATACGTCAATATTAGCACGTGTTGTTCCCTACAAAAACAACACACATTCATCTATTTGTTCAAATAATTTTGAGGCGTTTTTTCATGGACTTACAAATATTTAAAGACATATGACACCAAGATCATCCAACACATGATTTTGATAAAGGGAGCCAATTTGTTTCAACATAAGCTTAGAAAAGTACCTCCCATACTTAATCCCTTGATATAGAAAGATTTGTTGGATGTTGGCATAATATTCAAATTCTAACATTCAATGTGGGTTTCAAACCTCGTCCCAGTAAGAAAAAAAAATTGTGAGATCAGACTATGTGTAGATTTCAAAAATCTCAACCGAGCATCTGATAAGGATAAATTCCTCATGCCTTCTGTGGAACAAATATTACAAATTTTTTCTAGAGCATAAATGTTCTCGCTACCAAACAAATCATCTAGATACAATCAAATCCTTGTAGCAGAACCTAATAGATTTATGACTACCTTCATAACCAAATTGGGGTACATTCACATTTAGATGAATGCCTTTTAGGTTGATCATTGCAGGTGTAACGTTTCAGTGAGTAATGGATATTGTATTTGAGGAATCTTTGGTCAAAAGTGTAGTGGTATACCTTGATGATGTAATGGTTTTCTTTAAACTCATATCCAACCATTTTCATCATCTAATACAAATCTTCAAAATGTGTTGGAAGTATGACATAACTTTAAATTTTAAGAAAAGCATCTTCGATGTCTGAGGGAAATCTTCTAGGACACATTATAGCAAAAAGAAGTATTAAGGTTGACCTAGAACGAGTTAAAACTATTGCTCAAATACCATATCCCATAAATAAGAAGGAAATGTAGTCCATCCTTGG
This sequence comes from Pinus tabuliformis, assembly GCA_031772625.1. Taxonomy (NCBI): domain Eukaryota; kingdom Viridiplantae; phylum Streptophyta; class Pinopsida; order Pinales; family Pinaceae; genus Pinus; species Pinus tabuliformis. The sequence goes on from CM062811.1 coordinate 463,819,341, forward strand.
GAAAATAAATTTCCTTAGAAAATTTATTTCTAACTATGCATAGATCATGAAACCTTTACAAGACATGGTCAGGAAGGATGCAACATACATGTGGGATCAAAAGGAGAAAGATGATTTTGCTCAAATAAAATAGGCCATAGCTAAGCACTCGCACTATACAACTCAAATTTTTAGAAGAGATTCTTCATGTATACTTTTTCTTTGGACTCTTTGATTATGGTTGTTTTTACCCAAAAGGATAATCAAGATAATGAATAGTTGATCTCATTCATGAGTTTTGGGTTAAAAAGATCAGAGTTGAACTATCCCACTATGGAAAAGTAATATTATGTAGTTTATAAGGCAGTAAAACATTTCAGGCCCTATATTCTTAAGAGTCATGTTATAGTTTTCATTCCTCACCTGATAGTCTAATCATTGTTTGTGCAACAAGAGTTGGGTGAACAAAGAGTGAACTTCATGACATGCTTACGAGAATATGATTTAGGGTTTAAACCAATTCATACTGTTAAGGGACATCGTTTGTGTCAACTCTTCGTGGAAGAAGCTAGTTCACAGGATGAAGATACATCCTGTTGGGAGCAAGAGATTGAGAAGTAAAATTTCAACTATGTTTCCACATCAGATATACCATTGTCAAGATATGCATAAATATGCCAATATAATCTTGAGTAAGTTACTCTTCCCTCTCATATTTCAGCAAAAAAAAAATAGGGATATCCAACTAAAGACATTGTCATATCAAATGGTTCACAGTCTACTATTTCGAAAACTTTATAACAGTGTCTTAATAAAATTCTTAGAATCGCTAGACTTAGAAAAGGTTTTGAAAGATTTGCATGGTGTATCAGCCGACGGACATTATACAAGGGACACCACTGCACTTAAAGTTATGTGAGCCAGATATTACTAGACGAAATCATTTACATATGCACATGATTATGCCCACAAGTGTCCCATCTATCAGAAATGTTTTAGTCAACCCATTGCAACCAATCATAACTGAAGAACCCTTTCAATAGTGGGGATTGGATGTAATTGGAGAAATCTTCCCTCACTCATCAAAGCAACATCTATATATTTTGACTGGCACAGATTACTTCACTAGATGGGTAGAAGCCATTCCTCTCAAGCAAGTGAATGATCAAGAAGTCATCCATTTTATCAATTAGAATATCATCACCAGGTTTGGTGTTTCTACTTCACTTGTGTTTTATAATGTAACATAATTTTCATCATTGAAATTATAGTATGTTGCATTAGAGAATAACATTTTCTTGAAACATTCATTGAATTACTATCATTAATGAAATGTTTTAGTGAAATCAATGAATAAGAATTTAATTAAAATCATAAAGAAAATATTATTAAGTGAACAAAGCAATTGGTACAATGCTTTAACAAATGATCTATGGGTTGACTGAGTGACTCCAAAACCTTCCCTAGGAACATCGCCCTACTTCCTTGTCTATCGTAAAGAGGTAATCCTACCCCTGAATTTCTACCCCCTAGCTTTGTAGTAGTCCCAAGAGTCTCGAGGTAGACCTTTTCCAACCATTCAAAATAGGATTGGCACTCTTCTCAAGTTGGAGGAGGAAAGGCAGAAAACCAAAGATAAATTTGTTTTCCGTCAAAAGCATATTAAGCGTTGGTTTGATAAGAAGTCCATAAGGAATAAGGAATTCGGTGTGGAGATCTAGCATTGAAGTAGGATAAATCACACAAGGACAAAGGAAAATAAACAAGGTTCCAATCACTATGGACTAGTCCATACATGGTACACAAGAAGCTTGGCCCACACACTTATCATCTACAATATCTAGACAAGAGGACTAACCCTCTTCTCGTGAATGGCCAAGACTTAAAGCTTTATTTTCAGTAGCATCTTAGACTATGTCTCACACTTGTACATAATGTTCTTTTCCCTGTTATTTTTTGTTTTGTCATTTATTTTCAGTTTTTTTACAATGCTTCTCCTTTATTTTGTCGATCATTTTACATAAATAAGGTCTTGTGTGAAAAGGTGTCTTGTTTGGCTCGATGATAATGTGGAAAAAGTTTAAAAGGGCATTGGGGAAACTATATAGTTTTGGAAAATTTGAGATCTCCTCCTTTTGTTTGGGCCTAAATATCTTTAAACGTCAATGATGTCCAAACAGAAAATATGAATCATTCCCAATGGAAACTTTAGTAGATCTATGACACTCTCATCTATAATAGGACATTCATTTCTCAAATTGGTGTTTATATCAATTGATGTTTTAAAGTGTTGACTAAATTAATTAGAGAAGGAAAAGGAGAAAACTTAAGTGAGAAAATCAATTTCATAGAATATATATGTCCCTGTAATACAAGGAACAACTTCTCTTGCCTATAAAATAAGTCGGGATCCCTACTCCTCCTCGATGAAATAAACTCCTATAAAATGCTAATGTGGATAAATGAAATTAAAATAAATGGTGAAAGAAGAGAAAGGCGTGGTGTGTGGAGAGGTGAAGCAAGCAACTTCATCAAGGTATTGAACAAGCCTACTGGTAGTGAAGAAATGCTTGTGATTTCTTGAAGTGACTCCATCGGGGTACTGAATAGACATGCTCGCAACAGAGAAACACCTAGGATTAATACTAAAATTATGAACATCTTAGCTCGTGCATACATACTATCCTTATCCTTAATCAAAATAATCAGAATGCGACATGTTTTATAAAATGTGTTTGAACCGATGAGAGAAATAGAAGGGACTACATCTATAATTAGGTTATTTAGAGAAGCTGGGGTAATTCATAGGATGAATCAATACTTACTGAAGAATAGACTTTGAACTTGAGTAAGGCCTAGATAGAGAAGTTGAGGTGCTACCAGTCATTCACAAAGCGTTTTAGCTACTAAACCACCCTCCAAAATGTTCGACCTCATCCAATTCATAGCCCCTATTAACCTCTTGAAAAGATCATGTTCTCCATATGCCTAAGTGATCTAGGTCATCCTATGTTTGTTTGAAATCCTATAATTGTTTGAAGTGATTGTGACTTTTCTTTGAAAATATCTAAGTGTTAGCACACTTTTACTCACAACTTGAGCTCATTTCTTGAGCCTAGCCCAATGTATCTTTTCTTCCCAGCGCTAACGCACTTTACAATGGCTCCTGGTAGCTTTGCGCACATTCCCGCACTAGAGCACAGTACTTCAGAAGCACGACTAACTAACACGTGTGGGATAATTATATATACAATCCCCCCCTCAAACACTCATTTCACAATTTTATTTTGCTTGTTGGAGCTTCATGCATCCTCTAAGCACAGTGCTTTCTCCCACAACTGTGATTGCACCGTACTCTTACCTCTGGTAAGTTATTTTCTCGCACCCCTAGTTTGTGATCAATCTTTTGTCGATTAAGTCCTTTTTTTTTGTCTCTTGCACCTTTTCACATTCCATGACCATTTTTATTCGTTAAAGGATGAATGTATATATCTTTCTGTGGAATTTCTTATTCTAAATGATTTATTTTCACACTCTTAGTCCTCACACTTCCTACACTTAGCCAAAATTTAGGAATTGCTTGTTGCATCCATAACCTAACCTCTCGGTGGCACACTCGTGCACTCTTGAACCTAAACCTCACACCCTTGTATCTATAATTTGTGCTCACTCTCATGATGATTCTCCTTGTGACCTAGTGCACTGGCATGAATCAAAGACACAGCTCTTATGATCTTATCTTTATGAACCCCACGAACACCAAGCATGTGGACTCTCTAACCCAATGCTAGCACATTACGCATTTTTAGTTCATAGTCTATTTACCCCTATCTCTAGCCCATGCGCTTATGCCCTATATATATGTTATCTCCCCTATAGCGCATTGCACTCTTTTAGTGTGTTATCACCTAGATTAAACTTTAAGCTGAAGGAAGGCAATGCCAATGTATCCACAAACCACGTTTAGCCAAGTAGCTAGCCCTACTAGGCTAGGAGAGGGCTCTCTCTATAAGGATCTCAGCCAAGATGACTGGATCAGGAAAAGTATATTAGGCTAGGTATAGTAGCACAAGGTTTGATTTGATTTTGAAGGGGTTTTGCTGGATCAGGAGGAGTTGGGCAGTTAGGGCTAGGGAATTAGGTCAAAATTGCAGGGTGTTCAATGGGGCAAGGTAGGAATAAGGTTTATCACTCTAGGGCTTGATAGGTGAGGTGTTTTAAGACTGGTGAGAAGCTAGGAAGAGCTGTGATTACCATGGATCCTTCCTAGATTGTAGAAAAGATATAATGGTGAATACTTCCCCAAACCAGAGCAGTGATGTAATGAATTCTGCCTATCAACTTGAAAACATTCACTTACAAGAAATGAAATGAGTAATGAAGTACACAAAACATATTAACATATGATCACAAGAGAAGAAACTGAACTAAACTCCATACCACATGGATCCCAAAGAAATAGCTGCAATTTTTATTAATCTCCTGCTAAACTGCTACAAAATGATGTACAATCAAGGCCTAAGCATCTAGCTGAGTCCAACCCTTTACAATGAGAAAGAAGAAGAAGATATAGGAATTGTTTCAACCTCCTCCCATCCTCAGGGGTCGAATCCCTAAGATGAGGAGCTAATCTAACCAACACTGAACAAGAAATGGGAATATAGGCATCTTAACAACTTTCCTCTAAAAGTGAAAAACTGATTCATTTGAGCTCAAATTGACTTTTAATCTAATGAATCTAACCTCTACTACTAATTATCCATCATATTTACAAGCAAAGTCATCATTTACCATATTAAAACATCCTCCATGAGAGAAAACCCATGAACACAGTCAAAACATAGAAAAATAGCCATCCTGTGCAAAATTTTCCCTACGCGCAGCGCCAATCGCCCAACACGCAGCGCCACTTTTAGGTCCCTTTTGGAGGCCTTCCTGGCATCCAAATTTATCTCATGATAGCTAATTGGAAATGTATTCAAGTCTACTTTTCAAAACACCTGGAATTGCTTCATTTAAAGCTCATTTTACCCCTCAAAAGTTGATTCTCCCAAGACTGCTTTTGTAAGTCCAAAAAGTGGCAAAAAGGTCATTTTTAGGGTGGTTTTTGACCTTTTGGTGGACCAGTTCTACCCTAAAAACTTATAAAATCCATAGGATGCATGTACTTATCGCTCTGAATCCAAAAATTCAAGCCATTTGTCCATTGGGTGCCCCTAGAAAAATTTGGCGCTGCACTTTGAGCCAAATTTTCTGTGTCTGCAATTTCCAAAAAACAAAATCTTCTCCAAACCTAACCAAAATTGGTGAGCAGCACCACCATCAAGCATCTTGATGAGCCAAGGAAGCTTCAGCAAGAAACCTAAGCCTATCCTCCTCTTTTTTTCCCTTTAGAGCCCGCCTTAGCCTAGCTTTCATCTTTTTGACCCTCATGTTGCAAATTTTGTTTCGGGTCTTGTAATGGTAGGCCATGTGCCTGATCATCTGGTTATCCCTATTGGCCTTCTGCAACAACTTCTCTAGGTGAAAATTGACTCTCTCAAGCCAAGTCTCTCTATCATCCTCAATTTCCTTCTCAATAGGAGACAAAGTGATTGGTGCCTCCTTATCACCTTGTCATTTTACCTTGAGAAGTTCCAGCTCCATGAGGACTTTCTTATCACTCAACTGCTTGTTCTCTTGTTCCAAATATGTGATTACATACTTGGCCCTCTCCAAATTGTCCATCAATGCTTGGACTTGAGCCTCCTTTTCCTGTATGATGATGTCCTTTATTATTTCTTCATCTTGAGCCTCTAAGTCAATTATTTCCACGCCATGATGAGTATAATGCTGCTCTGACTCATCATGCTCTATCAAATCAAAGTCTCTCTCTTTCTCCTCATCATCAAAACTTTCCTTCGGCATATTTTCTTTCCCTTTGTGCAGCTGCTACACCTGTACCTGTTGTGTTGATGAAGAAGGCAAAGCCCCTTCCACATCCTGTGGAGCAAGCATTTGCCTATGGGTTGATGAAGAAGGCAAGGTCCCTTCCACATCTCGTGGAGCAAACACTTGCCTATCAGCTGCAAACAATCTCCTTGTGCCCCTTTGATATGTCATGTAAGTCCCGGGCACCTCGGTAGCTCTATTCTCTTTGGCCTTCTCATCTGTCTTCACCTGAGCACTGCTAGAAGGTCCTCCTGATTCTTGGGACACTAGTGGAGGAATTTGAGGACCCCTGAAGATGTCATGAGCAATAAATGTCTCCCAAGAGATGTTGAGGAGGCTAAGATGATGAAGCACAATCATCTTGATCAGGGAATAATGATAAAGACTACTCATCTACTGAGGGTATGGATTTTTCTGCACAAAATGGGCCATCTTTTCAATATTCCTGAACAAGAAATAAGGGAGGTTTAACATCCTCACCCTAGTAAAATGCATGAGAAGCCTGATGTGATATGTGTATAGTCTGGAAAATCTTCCCTCACAAGTGAAATATTTCATGATGATTTTTGTCATGGGGGCATACTTGTCCTCAAGGAATCTGAAAGGAAAAAACCTTTTCGCCTCATTTCTATACCCGGGCTTGATGTAAGGCTCATAATAATGTTCATCCAGGTCCTGTGCCTTGTACCACTTCTCCCCTACATTCAAAATCTTGTTTGCGTCCGCAATAATGGAAGGTGAAACTATAAACGTCACCCCACCAAGAGTCACCTTGTTGTCCTAAAGATGGACTACAAAACGTCTAGTGAGCTCAGGGTGGTGTTGAATTCTCTTTACCTGCTCACAAAACTCATATCACCCTTGATGTCTGAAACAAGTGATAGCCAACTGAGAGGCCTGCAATTCTCTGAGGTTGGATGGCTCTTCCCTAATAATTTTTCCCCCCTTGTGTGGTTTTTTCTGATGCTAAGGTCCATCTGTCGAACTGTCACTGCCTGTGTTTTCCTCCTCCTCATAGTCTCTGTCTTCTTGGTCCATGTTTGCAAAGTTTGAGACTGTGAACTCTTGTTTGAGAGATGAGAGGGTTCTTTGGAAGTTTTTATGAAGTTTGGAGGCTTTCTGGTCTTTTCTTCTCAACGCGCAGCGCGCAGCGCCACCTCTCAACACGTAACATAGTGTAATTTTTCACTGTTGAAACCTCCATATGCGCAGTGCCAAGCCCAGACGCGCAGTGCCACTCCCTGTATGTGTAGCACCAACTCTCTTGCTTGAAATGTGCAGTGCCAGATAGCAGAAGCGCATCGCCACTTCACAGCTGCTCCAAATGCGCAACGCCAACTTCCAGAAGCACAACACCACTTCTACTTGGCCCAAAAATCACTCAACCTCTCTTATTTCCTTCACTTTTTGACTCCTTCTTTGCCAAATGAGAATGATGAACTTGAAAATGAAATGCGAGACCTTATATAGGAGTAGGTTTTGATTTTTCACTTGAAAAACCCACTTTCTAATGTTTCTTGACTTTTTTCAAATCTCTGTTTTTAATGCCTTTCATTCTTTGTTTCTTTTCAAGTGGATGTGCCTAACTTGAACTGAATTTTTGCAGTGTTTCTATGTCTTGTAGCAAGGAGAGATGCATTGGTGCATTTGGGATCATTTATTACATAAAGTGACTTAAAATTACATAAGAAATACAAATTAACTCAAAATACTCTGTTGAAAATTACATTAGTTTAAAAGATAATTATATAGTGGCTATGATTTACTAGCCATCATACTTGACTTATTTATCATCCTCATACCCTTGCTGCCCTTTATTTACACTTTTGAATCATGCTCTTGACCTTGGAAATGAAATCCTAAGACCTAATGAAACATGCCCTATGACCTAATGAAAGCATGATTGTACATTGACCATGAAACCATAACTAAAGACAACCTGAAGAAGGGTCAGCAAGTATACTCTATGAGGGAGAAATTAGATTTTTTGAAGAGAAAACAACCATTAGCGGATCAGTTTGACATGACCTAATGAAATGATGTAAAAATTTCAGTATGAGACCCCTAAAATGAAAATGTAAAGAGCAAATTTGATCCCTGATGGAAGTATGCAAACTTACACTAACATTGGCCTTATTGGGGATGGCATCTCCTTGGGGGTGTCAAGAACACCGTAGACCAAGTGCCTCATCCATTGGGCAATACAGTCAAACAAACAGAAGACTAAAACAAGGGAAACCCCCTTTTCTTTTACAATTTTTTAAAGAAAAATGACTCAATACAAACTAAACACTGACTCACAACCGACTCTAAACTTGACTATAAACCAAATCAACCAAACTTGACACAAATCATTCAAGCATTATAGCCTTCACTTTGGGCCCCAAGCTCATATGACAATGTACTTGAAACCTTGCAAGGGAAAGCAAACTGGTATATACAATGAAGGTGAAGTAACTTCAGAGAACAACCTCAAAAGTAGTAGTGTTTCAGGAGCCTACCATTCACTATCCCTCCTGAACATTCCTGACCACCCATTTCCTTTAACAAAAATGCATTCTATCCTCAATAAGCTGAGATTTTATATGGTCCTTTCCATAAATTGTCAAACTTATCATGCTTTCCCTTTTCCTCATTCCATGCATCCCATTGCAGCACTACATCTTCCAGCTGAAACCTTTCTACTTTGTTTTTTGCAATCATAAATTTTCTTTATCTTCTCTTGTAACCAGAAAGTGTTTTTGGAAACCTCTTCCCTTGTTTGCTAAAGGTGAATCATTTGATTAATTCTGCGCTGAATATCATCCTCTTCGCTGCCAGCTTCCTGTAATAATCTCATGACCGGGACTACAAGTGATGTAGGAAATATTGTATCAGTACCATAAACCAACTCAAAAGGTGACATACCTATTGATTTCTTGCTGCTCACTCTGTCGGCCCACAAGGCATTAACAAGCTTTCGATGCCAATTCTTCTTGTTTTCCTCCAACATTTTCTTGATAATGTTCATATGGTCAAACAAATAGAAGACTAAAACAAGGGAAACCCCCTTTTTTTTTTTACAATTTTTTAAAGAAAAATGACTCAATACAAACTGAAAACAGACTCACAACCGACTCTAAACTTGACTATAAACCAAATCAACCAAACTTGACACAAATCATTCAAGCTTTATAGCCTTCACTTCAGGCCCCAAGCTCAAATGACAGTGTACTTGAAACCTTGCAAGGAAAAGCAAACTGGTATATACAATGAAGGTGAAGTAACTTCAGGCAACAACCTCAAAAGTAGTAGTGTTTCAGGAGCCTACCATTCACTGGCCCTCCTGAACATTCCTAACCATCCATTTCCTTTAAAAAATGCATTTTGTCCTCGATAAGATGAGATTTTATACAGTCCTTTCCATAAATGGTCAAACTTACCATGCTTTCCCTTTTCCTCATTCCGTTCATCCCACCGCATCACTACATCTTCCAGCTGAAACTTTTTTTCTTTGGTTTTGCAGTCATAAATTTTCTTTATCTTCTCTTGCAACCGGAAAGTGTTTTGGGAAACCTCTTCCCTTGTTTGCTGAAGGTGAATCATTTGATTAATTATGCGCTGAATATCATCCTCTTCGCTGCCAGCTTCCTGTAATAATCTCATGACTGGGACTGCAAGTGATGTAGGAAATATTGTATCAATACCATAAACCAACTCAAAAGGTGACATACCTATTGATTTCTTGTTGCTCACTCTATCAGCCCACAAGGCATTAACAAGCTTTCGATGCCAATTCTTCTTGTTTGCCTCCAACATTTTCTTGATAATGTTCACCAAGGATTTATTTGATGACTCAGCCAATCCATTGCCCTGTGGGTAGTATGTCGTGGAATGACCCAATGTAATATTGTACTTGTTGCAAAACTCAACCATCCTCTTGGACTTAAATGCTGCTGCATTATCTGTTATAATCTTGTGAGGGCAACCAAAACGAGACAAGATATTAGATTCTAAAAATTGGATAATTATCGTGTTCGTGGCTTGCCTTGTCGAATGGCCTCAATCCACTTGGTGAAGTAATCGGTAGCTGTCAAAATCCATCTGTGTTGTGCTGATGATGTAGGATGGATTTCTCCTATGAAATCAAGTCCCCACTGCTGGAAAGGTGCATTTATTTCAACTGGCTTTAGAGGAAGAGGAAGCAACTTTCTTTTTCCTTGAAAAACTTGGCATTCATGGCAACTCATAACTGTCTTATATAAATCTGAAAACAAAGTTGGCCAATAATATCCTACTCTCAACACTTTGTTAGTCGTTGTTTTCCAAAACAAATGACTGCCACAATCACCTCTATGAAAATAACTCATTACCTACTGAACTTCATCTTCAACCAAACAACTAAGAAGAATTCCTCTCGGATCTTTCCAATAAAGAGCACTATTTAAAATGCAGAATTTTGCAAACTTTAGTTTTAGTGATCTACCTTTACTTCTTGACATTCCAAGAGGTGGCAAAAGATGCAGAAGAACATAAGCTATATCAGAATACCAAGGTGATTTGAGAAACATTTCTAACACTTGAATGAGTGAGCCATCATCTTCGTCATCTGACATTGCTGCAATGAGATTTATGTCTAGAACGTGCAAATTTGATTCAGCCATTAGTTTTTCCAAGCCTTGTCCTTTAATTAGTTTGGTAGGCTTGATCTCAAGATCATACTCCAACATTGTTGCTATCCACTTACCTCTTCTCCCCTCCAGATCAGTTTGCATGAGAACATCCTTGACAACTGCGTTAGGAAAATATGCTATAGTATGTGAATGCAGAATGTATACTCTAAAATCCTTCAATGCTATTATAAGAGAAAGCGCTTGTTTTTCAATGATATTGTAACGCAAGGCAACATCTTGAATAGTCCTCCTGAAAAAAGCAATGGGTTGCTCCACCTAATCCCTCTTTTGCATCAACACTGCAGTAATGGTGTGCTCAGATGCAAATGAAAATATAATAAAATCATGAGTATAATCAGGACTGATCAAGACTGGGGCTGTGGTCAAAGCAAACTTTACCAAGTTGAACGATTTCATGGCATCCTTGGTCCATTTCACAATCCTGTCCTTTTTCAACATATTAGTTAATTCATGTAAATGCTCAGCCAAATTTGGTATAAATTTGCGTAAGAAATTCATCTTACCATTGAAAGCCTGAATCTCTTTTTGTTGCGTGGAAAGTCTATAAGCTAGATTGCCTCCACCCTTGAAGGATCAATGTGAATACCATCTTTAGAAATTATATGACCAAGGAGTTTACCCTCTTCCATGGCAAAAAGACTCTTTTTTGGGTTTAGAGAAATCTTGAACTTCCTACATTTCTGAAAAACAATCCTTAAGTGGTGCAAATGCTCATCATCAGAACCAGAAAATACCATCAGATCATCTAAATAGACTAACAAGAAAGCATCCTTCTCATTAGCAAAATCTATGTCCATCACCTGTTGAAAAGTGGCTCTGGCATTCTTCAACCCAAATGGAATTTTGGCATACTGAAAAGTTCCCCATGGTGTTGTGAAGGCAGTTTTTTCTTGGTCTCTTTCATGCACCAAGATTTGATTATAGCCTAAGTAGCCACCTAGTAGTGACATCCGTGAAGCTCCAACTACTCTTTGTAGAATATGGTCCATCTTAGGAAGAGGGTAATTATCCTTTAAGGACACTTTGTTGAGGTTCCAAAAATCTATGCACAACCTTATTTCTCCAGTCTTCTTTCGTACCGGGACCAAATTTGAAATCCAATCAAAAAATCTAATTGGAACAATGATGCAAGCTTTAAAAAATCTATTTACCTCTTTCTCAATGGATGGTAGCAGCTTTGGATTGATTCTTCTCAACTTTTGTCTAAAAGGTTTTTGATCTGGCTTGATAGGAATAGTATGCTGAATGATATTCTTGTCATACACTTTCAAATCTGAATAATCCCATGCAAAAACATCAGAAAATTCAGAAAGTAATCTAACATACTTAGCCTTTACTTCGGGAGACAATGTTTTTGATAACTTTACAAGCTTGGGCTGGTCAGCTGTTCCAAGATTTACATCTTCAACTCCTTTGTCTGTAGGAACCAAGGTCGGTTTTCTTGCCACTGCAGGCCTATGTTTGACATGAATTTCAAATTTATTGCTAGAATTCATTAGAATCTTCAAATTGTTGGCTGCGGTGGCTAGTGAATCTGCAATGATGTTTTGAGTCCGGGTTACCGCTATCAAGGTATATTCCAGAAACATCCTCAAACTATCCAGAACTGCATTTATGTAGGCTCTCATCCCCAGATGTTTTTCTTGATATTCTCCTTTTACTTGTTTAATCAATAGCTCTAAATCACCATAAACAGAAATCCTTTTCGCATCCAGTTTATTCAAAATTTTAAGACCTGTAATCAAAGCCTCATACTCTACTTCATTATTAGAGCAATCAAAAGCTAACTTGTAGGAACATACTCTAACATTACTTGGCACCTTGGCAGGATGGAAAGTAGGGCTTTGAATCCAAATTCCAATACCAGCACCATCTTTACCCATAGCACCATCAAAGTCCATGCTCCAAAGGCCGGCTTCATCTTCTAGATGCTGGAATTATGTTTCTTTCTCAACCTTACCTTTGCTGATTACTTCATTTTTCTGCTCTTCACTGACCTTTTGCTACTGTGTAGGTTGCTCAGAAGAAATTGCTATTTTTTATTTTTCTTGATTAAGAACTGCTCTAAAATTCTCAGAAATTTGTAGTGCATCATCTACTTCTACAAGTTGAATATCTACATTATTCAATCCACTATCAGAGTACAAAACAAAGGAATCTAAATCAGTATGTATAGCATTTATCAGATGATTCACAGGCTTCTCTTTACTAGTGATCATATACTTCATTTTCTTTTCCCAGTACAATTTTCTCAAATGACCAAAAACAAGGATGGTAGCATAAGAGAAGTCAAGTTGTAAAGTTCCTTTGAGTTTAGCACCCCATGATCTAGATAAGAGCATACCAAATCAAGGCAGTATATTAGGAACTACCACATCCATCAAGACATTTTTGGCTGGGATTTGATCTAAAGAAACCACCAAATATTTGATCATACCAATGCAACGAACTCTACCAGAGTCAAAGGAGTACAAATCATGATATTTCCGGGTGATATCCAAGCCCAACTTTTCCATAATAGCTTTGGGCATCAAATTGTGGGAAGATATAGAATCTAAAGTAGCATTATGGAGAATATACTCATGTAGTCTAAGACTCAGATAAAAGGGAGGGACTTCGCTATCTTCAGGCTAACCTTCTATGGCTGGACCAAAAATGAGTTCAGGATAATCATCCTCGACATTCACCATGTCTGACAAAGGATCTATTTGCAATATTCTAGATACATGGTGTTTATAATTGCTATTCTTAACAAGTTCAGTCAAAGGAATGGACACTTTTAATTTAGCAATTTCACTTTCTAAATTAAAGGATGAAACTTTTTCTACCTCTTTGACACCAATGTCCTTCTTATCTGTTTGCTCTTTCGTTGCACTATCTTTTTGCTGATTGTTCTTCTCGTTTGCAGTGATACTTGTTGATGGTACCTTGCTGGGATTCAGATCAGCAAGCTCTTTCCCTTTCTTTTGAGTGTTTGAGGAATCATTCTTTGATTGCACATCCTTTCTTTTCTGAATGGGATTGACCGATACATCTATGCTCCTTAAAGAGTACTTCCTCTATTGTGCAGTCAAAGCATTAATATAACCACGCTGATAATCATCAGATTCAACCTCCAAAACCACATCATTTGCTAAGATGTAATCCTCATCCCTTTGATTGTCTAGAACTTCTATGTATTCTACATCTTTGGTCAGAAATATAGGCATACCATCAGTAGTGAAAAAGTGATTTGTTTCAATTACCAGATCTTCCTCATCTTCTTCTTCCATTCCTTGAACATAATTCTGCTGTAAGGGAGTCCTTGAACAAGTATTCAATGGGGTATTCAAGAGATATAGAGGAATCAACAACTATTTGATCAATCCAACTCAAAGATTTACAGTGAAATAGACTTTTCTCAAAATGAACATCGAACTCAATATATTGTAGAGTGTCTAACCTTTCCGGGAGTGAATGAACACGAGGAATGAAAACTTCACTTGATTGTTCTTCCGCTACACTGAGTTTCTCTGCAACCTTCTTAGATTTCCGCCCAATTTGTTGAGGATCACTGACAATGGTTGGACGATTCAGATCTGGATTGGATCTAGTGTAATTTCGCAAAGCCGGCATGCTCAATTTTGAAATTTTATATATTGCTTTACAACTTTCCAATTCAGCCTAGTAAATTCTAAAACTCATCATCCATAAGCTTAAGAATTCAAATGAAAGATACTACTGGGGTGATTAATCTTTCATTCCCTAGTATGGTCACCACTATGTTATCACCTAGATTGAACCTCAAGCTGAAGGAATGCAATGTCAGGGTAACCACAAACCACGCTTAGCCAAGTAGCTAGTCCTACTAGGCCAGGAGAGGGCTCTCTCTGTAAGGATCTAAGTCGAGATGACTAGATTAGGAAAATATTAGGTTAGGTATAGTAGCACAAGGTTTTATTTGATTTTGAAGGGGTTTTGTTGGATCAGGAGGAGCTGGACAGTTAGGGCTACGGAATTACGTCAAAATTGTAGGGCGTTCAATGGGGCAAGGTAGGCATAAGGTTTAGCACTCTAGGGCTTGATGGGTGAGGTGTTTTAAGACTGGTGAGAAGCTAGGAAGAGCATGCGATTACCATGGATCCTTCCTAGACTGCAAAAAACATATAATGGTGAATATTTCCCCAAAGTAGAGCAGCGATGTAATGAATTCTGCCTATCAACTTGAAAACATTCACTTAAAAGCAATGAAATGAGTAATGAATTACACAAAACATATTAACATATGATCACAAGAGAAGAACTTGAAATAAACTCCATACCACATGGATCCCAAAGAAATAGCTACAATTTTTATTAATCTCCTGCTAAACTGCTACAAAATAATGTACAATCAAGCCCTAAGCATCCAGTTGAGTCCAACCCTTTACAATGAGAAAGAAGAAGAAGATATAGGCATTGTTTCAACCTCCTCCCATCCTCAGGGGTCGAATCCCTAAGATGAGGAGCTAATCTAACCAACAATGAACAAGAAACATGAATATAGGCATCTTAACAACTTGCCTCTAAAAGTGAAAAATTGATTCATTTGAGCTCAAATTGACTTTTAATCTAATGAATCTACCCTATACTACTAATTATCCATCATATTTACAAGCCAAGTCATAATTTACCATAGTAAAACATCCTCCATGAGATAAAATCCATGAACACAGTCAAAACATAGAAAAATAGCCATCCTGTGCAAAATTTTCCCTACGCGCAGCACCACTGGCCCAACATGCAGCGCCAATTTCAAGTACCTTTTGGAGGCCTTCCCGACATCCAAATTTATCTCATGATAGCTCATTGGAAAAGTCTTCAAGTCGAATTTTAAAAACACCTAGAATTTCTTCATTTGAAGCTCATTTGACCCCTCAAAAGTTGATTCTCCCAACACTGATTCTGTGTGTCAAAAAAGTGATAGGAAGGTCATTTTTAGGGTGTTTTTTCACCTTTTGGTAGACCAGTTCTCCCCCCAAAACTTAGCAAATACATAGGGTGCATGTACTCATCACTTTGAATCCAAAAATGCAAGCCATTTTTCCATTGGGTGCCCCTAGGAAAAGCACAGTGCCAGTGGCGCTGTACGTTGAGCCAGATTTTCTGTGTGCAATTTCCAAAAGTTACAAAAAACAAAATCTTCTCCAAACCTAACCAAAACTGGTGAGCAGCACCACCATCAAGCATCTTGATGAGCCAAGGAAGCTTCAGCAAGCAACCTAAGCCTATCCTCCTATTTTTTTTCCCTTTAGAGCCCGCCTTAGCCTAGCTTTCATCATTTTGACCCTCATGTTGCAAATTTTGTTTTGGGTCCTGTAATGGTAGGCCATGTGCCTGATCATCTGGTTATCCCTATTGGCCTTCTACAATAGCTTCTCTAGGTGAAAATTAACTCTCTCAAGCCAAATCTATCATCCTCAATTTCCTTCTCAATAGGAGACAAAGTGACCGGTGCCTCCTTGTCACCTTGTCATTTTACCTTGAGAAGTTCCAGCTCCATGAGGACCTGCTTGTCACTCAACTGCTTATTCTCTTGTTCCAAATATGTGATGACATACTTGGCCCTCTCCAAATTGTCCATCAACACTTGGACTTGAGCCTCCTTTTCCTGTATGATGATGTCCTTTATTGTTTCTTCATCCTGAGCCTCTATGTCAATTATCTCCATGCCATGATAAGTATAATGCTCCTCCGGCTCATCATGCTCTGTCAAATCAAAGTCTCTCTCTTTCTCCTCATCATCAAAACTTTCCTTCGGCATCTTTTCTTTCCCTTTGTGTAGCTACTGCACCTGTACCTGCTGTGTTGATGAAGAAGGCAAATCCCCTTCCACATCCTGTGGAGCAAGCATTTGCCTATGGGTTGATGAAGAAGGCAAGGTCCCTTCCACATCCCATGGAGCAAACACTTGCCTATCAACTGCAAACAATCTCCTTGTGCCCCTCTGATATGTCATGTAAGTCCCGGGCACCTCAATAGCTCTATTCTCTTTAGCCTTCTAATATGTTTTCACCTGAGAACTGTTAGAAGGTCCTCCTGATTCTTGGGACACTGGTGGAGGAATTTGAGGACCCCTAAAGATGTCATGAGCAATAAATGTCTCCTAAGAGATGTTTAGGAGGCTAAGATGATGAAGCACAATCATCTTGATCCGGGAATAATGATAAAGACTACTCATCTGCTGAGGGTATGGCTTTTTTTGCACAAAATGGGCCATCTTTTCAATATTCCTGAACAAGAAATAAGGGAGTTTTAACATCCTCACCCTGGTAAAATGCATGAGAAGCTGGATGTGATATGTGTATAGTCTGGAAAATCTTCCCTCACAAGTGAAATATTTCATGATGATTTTCATCATGGGGGCATACTTGTCCTCAAGGAATCTAAAAGGAAAAAACCTTTTCGCCTCATTTTGTACTTGGGCTTGATGTAAGGCTCATAATAATGTTCATCTAGGTCTTGTGCCTTGTACCACTTCTCCCCTACATTCGAAATCCTGGTTGCATCCGCAATAATGGAAGGTGAAACTGTAAATGTCACCCCAGCAAGAGTCACCTTGTTGTCCTGAAGATGGGCTACAAAAAGTCTGGTGAGCTCAGGGTGGTGTTGAATTCTCTCTACCTGCTCATAGAACTCATAGCACCCTTGATGTCTAAAACAAGTGACAGCCAACTGAGAGGCCTGCAATTCTCTGAGGTTTGATGGCTCTTCCCTAATAATTTTGCCTCCCTTGTGTGGTTTTCTCTGATGCCGAGGTCTATCTGTCGAACTGTCACTGCCTGTGTTTTCCTCCTCCTCATAGTCTCTGTCTTCTCGGTCCATGTTTGCAAAGTTTGAGACTGTGAACTCTTTTTTGAGAGATGAGAGGGTTCTTTGGAAGTTTTTATGAAGTTTGGAGGCTTTCTAGTCTTTGTTGCTCAACGCGTAGCGTAGTGTAATTTTGCACTGCTGAAACCTCCAAACGCACAGCGCCGAGCCTAGACGCACAGTGCCATTCCCTATATGCACAACACCAACTCTCTTGCCTGAAATGTGTAGCGCCAGACTGCGGAAGCATAGCGCCACTTCACCACTGCTCCAAACGCGTAGCGCCAACTTCCATAAGCGCAACACCACTTCTCCTTGGCCCAAAAATCACTCAACCTCTCCTCTTTCCTTCACTTTTTGACTCCTTCTTTGCCAAATGAGAATGATGAACTTGAAAATGAAATGTGAGACCTTATATAAGAGTAGATTTTGATTTTTCACTTGAAAAAACCACTTTCTAATGTTTCTTGACCTTTTTCAAATCTTTGTTTTTAATGCCATTCCTTCTTTGTTTCTTTTTAGGTGGATGATGCCTAACTTGAACTGACTTTTTGCAGTGTTTCTCTGTCTTGTAGCAAGGAGAGATGCATTGGTGCAACCAGGATCATTTATTACATAAAGTGACTTAAAATTACATAAGAAATACAAATTAACTCAAAATGCTCTTTTTTCACCTCAAAAACATGTTTTTGAGGTGAAAATTACATTAGTTTAAAAGATAATTATATAGTGGCTATGATTTACTAACCATCATACTTGATTTATTTATCATCCTCATACCCTCGCTGCCCTTTATTTACACTTTTAAATCATGCTCTTGACCTTGGAAATGAAACATGCCCTATGACCTAATGAAAGCATGATTGCAAATTGACCATGAAACCATAACTGAAGACAACCTGAAGAAGGGTCAGCAAGTATACTCAATGAGGGAGAAATTAGATTTTATGAAGAGAAGACAACCATCAGTGGATCAATTTGACATGACCTAATGAAATGATGTAAGAATTTCAGTATGATACCCCTAAAATGAAAATGCAAAGAGAAAATTTGATCCCTGATGGAAGTATGCAAATACTTACACTAGCATAGTGCTCAGCCCAACCAAGCTTTATCCCTAACCTATGCGCCCATTCCCTACTCACTTCTTGACCTTGTGTGAGTGAACCGCACATCTCCAATCATTAACCAATATTTTCCTTTCTCTAGCCTCTGTGATCGTGCTAATACTAATGCGTTGTTTCCCCACAGTGAAAGTTGCACATACAAATAGAGATAGAGCATAGATTTTGTTGGACTAAACTTATGAATTTTTCCATGAATGATTTTCAGTCTCTAAGCCCTCGAGATCTCCAATGTATTAGTGTATCATCCTCTACCAAAACCATGCCTACAGTTATAAGGAAAGAACATGTGAGAGACACAATTGAAGGCAGTATTAAAAGAATTGTGAATAGTTTGAAACCTAAAGTATCGATCTTGATAGACACAACATGTTTCATAGACAAGTCTATTACCTTGACTTGGAAAAATATATTTAAGAACTTCTCCATGAAAGAGATCTTGGAATATATAGAAGATTCAAAGGTGTACATCAATGTTAAGAGATCCATCTTCCGTAGGGTTTCTTTCCATTGTCCAATGCTACCTTGAGTGGAGACCATTGGATGGATATTTCAACACATTGATTCTGAAAGCATGATCGTCAAAACTGAAAAAGAGAAGTGCTTGCCATATATCAACCTCATGACCTTCATATGTACTATAAGCTCCCAAAACCTGAAGAATATCTCAATACAAAATTCTATTTTGGTTTTGGGCAATCAAGGAAGGATATCTCAAAACTTGGTGGCAAGAGACAAGCAAATTTCACCAAAAGCCCGATGGTATTTATAGAACCAAGTTGTTAAATATTTAATGCCCATGTGTTGTAGGATATATGGACAAGAGAACACAAAAAATGGATCTTCGTGGTTCATCCTTGCACTACTAAAGACACCATTTTCAATTGGTCCAACCTCATAGCTCAACAGTTGCAGAAGTTTGTTGCAAAGGCAAAGAATGTGACACAAGGAGAGAAACCGAAGTTTTATATGTCCTCATATTTGTTTGATGGTATATGTGCTAAGAAAAAATTTCAGTGTTAGAATTAAAGAGACACCTATAGTCCACATATACTGCATAATATTGTGGGAAACCAGTTACAAGGGGATGTACACAATGATAATGGAGCAGTTCATCTCATTGTTATATCAAATGATATTTGGCACAAAGGCACCTTACATGATAGATAAGGCTATGAAATCTATAGCAGATGTTGCAGATTGGTTTGCTTCACCCCAGGGAACCTTCATCAGAGTATTTGGAGCATACAAAAGTCCACATCTCATGCCATTGTTTGTGATAGATAAGGTGGTTATGCAGGAGGTTTTCTCCCATCTTTGCACATGATTGTATGGATAATTGTGGAAATCGAAGAAGTCTCCATGGCCCATTGTCCCTCTGCAAATAGCATCATAGAACCTTAAGAGCTTAAAGGAAGCAAAAGTAGAAATTACAAAACTAGAGCATCTCAAGTTTAGTGAGATGGGATACCACCTATATTATCCTAGAGGTATACGCACACAACATTGTGCAAATATGAGATACACATGGAAATACACCTCTGACTCGTGGAAGGACAAGGAGAAAATCAAGAACCATTATAATTCCTCTAGAGTAGTTGGAACAGATGGAAAAGCAGGTCCTTCAAACCAAGCAATTGTTCTAAAAGAGCCAAAGGGAGGAAACCATGAGGAGATTAACATGCAGGGAAACACTGAACTAAAAAAGAAACAGGAGCAATAAGCAATAGAAGAGAGAAGCAAAAAGTTTAACGCTGATAAGGATACCAAAGGGGTAGTTGAAGAGGAGAAGAGAAGGAAAGAGTGTGAAGAAGCTAAAAGAAAGAGACAAGAAGAAGAGCAAAGGCAGAAGGAAGAACAAGTAAAGCTCAAACAAGATGCCATATGAAGAAGAAAATAAGAACGAAGGAAAAAGAAAGAGGAGGGAGTTCTCAAGAAACAACAAGAGGAGGCCCTCAAGAAACAAAAGGAGGAAGAAGAACAAAGAAGGTTGCAACTTGAGGATGAGAAGATGAAGGAACAAGAAGAAGAAGAATTGATGAAGAAACTAGAAGAACTTATCACTCAAGATATAGATGATGAACAAGAAGAAGAGAATCAAACAATGGAAAATAAACCAATTATAGTTGCTCTGAATATTTGGCATCTAACTCCTCTAGCAGGTGGGCACCTTCATCTCAACAAATTGGGATTCCACCTACTAGAGAAGAGAGATTTTTAAATATATCTAATTTCATATTTGATCAACCTAAGGACAAAATCATTCAAGAAAGGAGGAAGTACTTTCAGAATGAGCCAGACCGACGAATCTCTATTAGTATGGAAAGGGCTAATGTTTCAAACAAAAAGACCAATCCAAAGGCAATTTCTTCAACATGTGCAACCTTTGCAGTAGCCACTTAATAGAACATTGATTATCTGACTCACAAGAACGAACAATTGAAGAAAGAATTGGTTGATGCAAAGCAATAGACTGAGCAACTTCTCATTGAAAATTAGAGGGTGTCTTCCACAGGTTCCAACAGAGAAGGTTTATAATTTGCGATACTTAAAGAGCTTAAGAAGTTGGAAGACATAATAAAACAAGTTTATGAAGAGATGATGACCTTGCCCAAGCTATTGGTGCCCTTGTACGAAATCTAGAAGGAGTTGCAAGAAAAATTGAGGATTGCAATATTGGCTCACATGGCTATAGATATGATATAGGAATGGGGAAACAAACACCTAAATGCACCAACAACATTGGATAGGAAAGGGAGAGTCAAAGCTGAAATGGGTAGAGTAAAGACAAAAATACATATGCAAGCTTATGATCAGCTCAACAACCACATAGCCAACACTATGAATTCTTGTATTAAATTGCATTTTGGATTGGAAGCTTTGGTTCAAATGCACAGGATACCCTCGGTAGGTGCACTCAGAGAGGTCAAACGTAGAGATGCCATTAGACAGGAGCTTAAGGAGCTCTTGGAAATCATAAGACATGCAACTACCCAAGATGACTTGGAGGTAACCGAGGAGACCGTTCTGCAATATGTTGCAAAAGCAATTAAGTTGCACATGACACTAACTATGTTGTGAAGCAACATACAAGTGGGATCTAAAATGATATTTCTAGATGCTTTGAAGAGCATGATGAGGTATAAGAAAGAACTACCACCAAAGGTCAAAGACATAGCAGCAGAATACAAAGCTTGGTACTAGTACATCGCAAAGGAGCTTCATGTCATATTTCCCGAATTACAATTTCCTCAAATTTGAACATAAATATGTTTTTTTTTTTTTTTTGTAAATTTGAGCCACAATTTTGTAAAAAGGGCTAAAATTTGTAATTAGAAAATAGAAAGAGAGAAAATGAAAAGTCATGTGGAAGTTGAAAAGTCACCAAGAAGTCCAAAGGTCACATTGAAGCCAAAGAGTCATGAAGGAGCTCAAAAGTCACATGGAAGGTGAAATGTCACCTAATTTATTATATATAGACACTCATAGCTCCAACAAATGGACTTTTAGCCTTGGCATCTCTTGTTAGCATAGGAGAAAGAGATTATTCTTTTGAGAAGCAAGTTATGGTTTCCATGTTCCACTATTGGAACAAGTGAAATGTCTTTGTAATTGTGTATTTCAGTACTTCTACATAATCATAAGAAGCTCTCTTTGAGCCAGACATCTATTTTGCACATGTATCAAAACTTATTGTAAGACTTATCTTGTAATGGTTGTGGTATGTGCTTGTATCTATTTGTATTGAAGGGAATGAACTACTTTATTGTCTTTAATACATATCTTAATCGAAATAGTATGTCTTATTTGTTTTCTTGATTACGTTTGTTTGAAAACTATTTTTCAAATCAATATAAATTTCAATCACAAACTCTAGAGGAGAAAAGTAGATATTATTCAATAATTTCTTTAGAGGCAAAGATTCAAAAAATGAATACATATCTAGACAAATGGAAAACATACACATCTAATCCTAGCCTATGCTAGAAAGCTGCTAAAACTCATGCATTGTTAATGCCAAATAACCTATAACCAATACTTAATAATCTATGGAAACCCTTTCTTAGATGCTATATGGAGTGGTTAACATTTTGGAAAGTGAGAAGCACCCTACTTAAATGTTTATAATCAGCCATATTTATTAAGTTAAGATTAACGATTAATTAATAAAATAAAAATATATTAACTATATTAACCCTTATAAAAAATATTTTAACCACTGTTTCAATGAAAATACAGTCAAAATCTATGTGTTTCTCTTTCCCCAAAGAAAATGAAAACTTTCAACAATTACAACGTAGAATTATAGTTTTCTATCAGGAGTGGGGGGGCCTCTGCTGGGTAGAGTACCTGCAGCATGCCTATGTGGCAGCAATATGAACTGAGGTGTTTGACAGGTGGACAATATAAACAGCACAAACTGCGGGACTCAGAGGACGGGCCTTAGCCCACTGGGAATTTCGATGCGATGACGTGGTTTAACTGTTGCGTCATTGCTTACGTCATGAAGCAAAAGTCCCGTTCATAGGTGGGGTCCACAATGTCGTTTTCGTTAGACGCTGCGGCTTAGTCATCCTAAGAGTATTTCACCTACTGGATGTTAGTTGCCTCGAATAATTTTATTCCAAATTCCAAGTTGACATATGATAATCAGTTGTTGTTAGGGATAGTTTTTAATTTTATCATATTATTTAAAATTAATTAATTTTAGCATGTACTAATGTCCATGATGATTAAGTATTGTTGTTATTAATTTATTTAAGGTAAAGGATGTTGGAATCCATGATTAAGTATTGTTGTTATTAATTTATTTAAGGTAAAGGATGTTGGAATCGCTCGGGAAATTCCTGTGAGCAGGGATGGAATTTGACGGTCAAATTGTTCGTCACAGTGTAATTTGTTTGTCAAATATAACTAATTTTTTTTATAACCGTCAAATTTTTTATTAAAATAAATTGAATAGGTGGTGGAGTTGTTTAAATCGTCAAATTTGACAGGTGATTCCGATTTGAAATTTCTACTTTGCTTTTAAGCTTCTATGTTGGATCAAAACTATATATATCATTTGTGAATGATAAATATATAAAAGTTTCCAGCAAATGTATCCAGATATTGTCTGATCATAACTAGTATGTCTATGCAAGATATATGATAAGAGAAAAAAAGAAATATATATTTATATTTATATTTTTTATAAATTTATATGAAAAAAAAAAGTTTATTTTGAAATGGTACAAAGATAAAATGATATTTTTTCTTAAAATATAGGGATACCATTTTAAGTGAAATTGTGATTTTTTTTTTCTTTTAGAATGGTTAAATGCATAAATGAATCGAACATCCTTAAAAACTCTCGAGACGCTTGAACTTTGCAAATTAAATAAGGTAAACTTATGATTCTGAAAAATATCTATTGGAATTTGGTAAAATTCATAAAAAACAAGTGTTGCAGGGGAGGTAGTGCCTGTCACTTAAGTGGATGTTATGTCTTTAGAAAAATGTAAATTGATATATGAAGTAGAAAAGTTAATTGTCTACTAAAGGATATGGACTTGCATAAACTTCACTTAAGTGGATGTTATGTTTTTAGAAAAAATGTAAATTGATATATGAAGTAGAAAAGTTATTGTCTACTAAGGGATATGGACTTGCATAAACTTTTGGTGGGTAGTAATGGCTACTAAGTTTGCACATTTACACTTTTACTCCTACATGTTAAAGAGTTGAGGAAAACATAAATAATTGTAGGTAATAACTCCTGGTAAGTATATTTATTTCCCTTTTGTTCCTATTCATTTTTTATGCAAATACTTGCTTAAATTATGGTAGGTGGTAACTAGGTTATTTACATGAGTATGACCTATTTTCAAGGATTTTAATTTTAGGTGGTTTTCCTATGAAGTTTAACAAAATCAATGCACAAATGTTTAAAAATCATGGCAATAGAAGGATGATATCAATCAAGGATGACCATGAGGCCCTGGAGATGAGAAGATAAATATAAATATGAGAAATCATTACACAAATATTTAAAAATCATGGCAATAGAAGGATGATATCAATCAAGGATGATTGTGAGGGCCTGGAGATGAGAAGGTAAATACAAATATGAGAAAGTGGAGATGAGAAGGTAAATACAAATATGAGAAAGTGTAATCTGGTAAACACAGTCTTAAGAGGAGCTAGCAAAGATCATTTTGATCAATAGCACTAGCCATCTCCATGCCACAATTAGACAAAATACGTGAACCATTGTCTGCCCTATTGTTTCCCATTATTGGATAAGAAGGTCGTGAGACAGAATTTAATGTCCTTGTAGGCACTAAAATGAAAATAGTATATTTAGGATAAAATTGTGTCATTTCTCTATAGTAACTTTTTCAAAATGTTGATACATAAATGAATAGTAGTGGTTTTTACTAATTTATGTTTTCTTTTGATTTAGAAATATTTTTGGAGATCATGTTTTTTAATTGGATGGTTATTTTCCTTAAATCCAATTTCCCCGTTTATTTCAGGAATATATATCTCCCAAGTATACTTAGATTGACTTCATGGCTATGTAGCTTGAGCTTTCATGCAAAATAAACTCCTTTCATATTCTAGTATTATTTGCCTGGGTAGTTCACTCATTTAAAAGAAAAAGTTATTTCAATTAGAGTTTTCAATTTGGTCTTAATTTATTTTGTAAAAACATACTACATTAGGTGTGAACCAACTATGGGACATCTCTCAAGTATACTTAGATTGACTTCATGGCTATGCAGTTTGAGCTTTCATACAAAATAAACTCCTTTCATATTCTAGTATTATTTGTCTTGGTAGTTCACTCATTTAAAAGAAAAAGTTCTTTCAATTAGAGTTTTCAATTTGGTCTTAATTTATTTTGTAAAAACATACTACATTAGGTGTGAACCGACTATGGGACATCTCCCAAGTATACTTAGATTGACTTCATGGCTATGCAGTTTGAGCTTTCATGCAAAATAAACTCCTTTCATATTCTAGTATTATTTGCCTTGGTAGTTCACTCATTTAAAAGAAAAATTTCTTTCAATTAGGGTTTTCAATTTGGTCTTAATTTATTTTGTAAAAACATACTACATTAGGTGTGAACCAACAATGGGACAGGTGGAATGTAATAAAGGTGTGTATATGAAAAAAGCACATTAGCCATACTCATATGAATTGGACTCTACAGGACAAAAAATAGAAAGATTTGAAATTTTAATTTGCACGTAAGTATTCAAACCCAGTGTAACCATACTATAACACTATTTACTCTTGTAAAAGCTCAAGTATTCATCACATCAATTAATGTGAAATGGAATATATTGAGACAGAGAAAAATATTGTAAATAGCCATGACATCAAATCATTTGGAACCTAATATTTAATTGTTGTGTTCAATGTTTGTTAAAAAAGGTTAAGAAACTTATTTTTAAATTTATCAGGGATGCCATGGATGTAGCAGATGAAAAATGTGTGTAGCAGATGAAAAATGTGTACCAATTCATCCTGAACAACACTTCTCTTTGCATAGACATTTCAACCCAAGAAAATTAAAACTATTTTCCTTCTAATAAATTTTATTTTCATATTGTCTGTAGGAGCACATTATGATATATGCATATAAGGCAATATCAAACCCTAAATTCTTCTATCTTCTACTAGACTAGCTAAAACATCTATTCAACATCCTAAGTGACTATCAAAATTATTATGTACAACATGATATAATTACAAAATCTATAGTTGTTGAGATATTCTAGATCTCTTTAAGTCATAAACATCATAAAACTGCAATTCACAAAGTATGGAGATGGTTAGAACTGATATAATTACAAAATCTATAGTTGTTGTGATATTCTAGATCTCTTTAAATCATAAACATCATAAAACTGCAATTCACAAAGTATGGAGATGGTTAGAACTGATATAATTACAAAATCTATAGTTGTTGTGATATTCTAGATCTCTTTAAATCATAAACATCATAAAATTGCAATTCACAAAGTATGCAAATGCTTAGAAAGAGAAACTGTGATAAAATGTTACTCTCCCCTAAAAATATCAAATGGATTATAGAACCAAAACAACCTTGAACCATATATGAAGGAATAAAAAAAATGAAAACTTGTTTTGATAAACAGAAATATTGACAAATTAAAACAATACAAGAAACACTATAAAACACTAAATACATATATTTCAAAATGAATGAAAGAACTCAAGATGTTTATGAAAATTTTTGAGAAGAAAGCTCAAAAACTCATAATGACATATTCATATCAATTCTTACTATCAATGTAGAATCCAATGCTCTGCAATGAATAGTCGAAAATAGAAAGACAAAACCGAAAGCAAAATATGCATTCAAACAGTTAGAGAAATCATTTAGATTCTAAAATTGTAAGGAAATGGTTGTTGGATGAAACTACCTCAATCAGCCATGTACTATATGTGTTGAATTTATTTGTTTGGAGGAAGCTTCTTTTGTTATGTTGTTTTAAATATATGAACAAAATATTATTATTTTTTATATTGTTAAAAACTTTATATAAAATAAAATAAAAATTGTTTATGTTCAAACATGAAAAGTTTTCATCGTTTAAGTGATAAGGACTTGCATAAATTTTTGGTGGGTAGTAATTACTACTAAGTTTGCACATTTACACTTTTACTCTTACATGCTAAAGTGTTGAAGAAAAAAAAAATAATGTTAAGGAGTAACTCTTGGCAATTATATTTATTTCCATCTGGTTCCTATTCATTTTTTTACGCAAATACTTGCTTAAATTATGGTGGGTAGTGACCAATGGTCATGGAAAATTTTAGGGGCTAATATTAGTAACCAAATTCTATAGGAAAAAACTATTTTACCTTAAAAATTATCATAATTATACAGAGAGAATATATAAAATTATTAGAGAATTGAATTATTTTTACAAAAACATCATCAAATATTTTATAGATTGCATATTATGGACTAGTGACATTCACCAAAGTTTCTAAACTTTAAGATAAATTTTCATCCTTAAATATTTATCTGTTAATGGTAAAAAGGTTATTTACGTAAGTATGAGCTATTTTCAAGGATTTTAATTTTAGATGATTTTCCTATGAAGCTTAAGAATGAAAAATCATTGCACAAATATTTAAAAATCATGGCATAAATATTGCAACTACATCCAAAAATTATGGCAAAAAACTAAGGTAGTTATCCACATGGCACAAAGACTACAATAAGATCTTCAAATTTATGGTCCAATCAAATGTTTGAAAAATATTTTTTTCAATAATATTAAAAAATAAATATTTGTTTTTCAAAGTTAAACATTATAACTTGCATTGGTGAATGTCAATGGATTGCTAGAGTGACAGAGACCAAAAAAAATATTGTATTTATTACTTAAACTACATTAGTTTTATAAATAATAATGATAATAGTAAATTATATATATATATATATATATATATATATATATATATATATCTATATGGTGTGTTTTTTTTTATATATTATTAACTATCAAAATTATTTAAGATATCTTAAATATTATTGTAATATGGAGTAACATTTATTTTATATATGGGATTATAATCAGATGTTATTGATGATGATGATGATGGTTAACATCCACTGAGACCAAACTTTGGTCTATCGAACCTAAAGAAATGAATTATATAGTTTGATTTAAGATTTTATTCATATGCTCAAAAGCTTGGAGAGAAGTCTTCCGAGCTTACTGTAATTTAGACATCCTAAAAGGCTAGGAAGGTTAGTATTGCAACAGAGATTTTGAAACTGAGATCTAATGTGGTTGTATGTGGGGCTCTCTAAGAGGAAGTGATTTTCATCCTCGATGTTCGTATTCTCACAAAGATGGTAGAACCTTTCCATCCATGGTGTTTTAGGAACTGTCCAACGACCCGTTCCACTATGGAGCTCATGAGAGTTCGTTCTAATCTTGGCTATATTAATTTTCTTCTTTGAGCTAGTAAAAACAAAGAGATATTTTTGATCTTCTAGGGTGGGGTTGATGACCTCCTTATAATATCCTAATTTTCTTTTAGCTGCTAAATCTTTCTCACACCACATTTTTTCTTTGAACTTAGAAGTAACAAGATTTTTCTCGTCGATCTCCCAATGGTTTAACCAGGTCCTGGTGTCTTTATACCAGCCTCACTTGAGCCTTAGGTGGTTTTGGCTGGAATTTAAAGCTAGCTTAGGAAGTCTATGGTCTCTTATGTTATTGAGTTTTTTCTTGTACAACAGAAGCCTAATCATAGCTAGGCTCTCGATAGGGGAAAGACCCACTTCTATAAGGAGAATAGGATAGGATGTGTTGCTTTTAATTTTGAGGTTATACATTATAAAACGCTTCTGGATTTGCTCAATATTTCTCTAGGATTCTCTAGAGATGCTACAACCCCAAACCTCACATCCATATAAGATAACCAGAGTGACTAAAGTTTCAAAGAGGAACTTCTTTCTATCCCACATTACGAGGTTTGCCATTTTACAATTATTTTCAAGACCAAAATAAGCTTTCCACCCCCCATTAATCCTTTTCTCAATGTTATAGTTCCAGTTGAGCTTGTGATGCATATCAATTCCTAGGTACTTGTAGGAAGACACTTCCTCCAAGTTGCTATTGTCATACATAAAATTAGCGTAAGTGTCCTTCTTGGATTTGATAATCATAACTTTTGCTTTTTCAGTATTAACAATCATACCCATGGTACAGCAAAAATCCTTAAGGAGTTTAAGTTTCTTATTAAGTTCAGATGGGCACCTTTCAAGAAGGATGATATCATTAGCGTAGAGAAGAAGGATGATGACTATCCCAGCTAAGATCGTGCCAACACATCCTGCTTCCTCTAAACAACCTTCTAGCTTGTCAATGTAAATGCCAAATAGGGTAGGGGAGTGGGGGCAACCTTGTTTAACTTCGATATTACACTTAATATCTTTCAACCACCCCTCCTTTCTCTTTAACTTGGCAATTACACTCTCGTATAACCTTATAGCAGCATCTCTCAACTCAAAAGGAACCTTTAGCTCTTCTAATCTATTCCATAGGTTCCTTCTAGGAACCGTATCGAAAGCCTTTCTAAGTCCACAAAGCAATAGAAAAGATTGGATTTATCATTGCGGCATTCCTCCACAATGATCCTAAGCGTAATGAGGTGGTCCGTTGTTGAGTGCTGCCTTCTAAAACCCACTTGGCCTTTAGCCTGCTTACCTTCACTTTCAAGCCATATGCTCAATTTCTTTTCTAAAATAATACCATATAACTTGGCTAGGAGAGGGTTGATCATAATTGTCCGATAATTAGAGGGGTTATTTGTATCCCCACTTTTAAAAATAGGGATAATTAGGCTTTGAGTCCATGGTTTAGGGAAACCTTGCTTGACCGCCTGATTGAAAAGCTTGTGGATGTGGGGGATGAGGATAGGGCCTCCAATTTTTAGGATTTTTGACTGGTAACCTTCAATGTCCTTAGCTTTCCCATTAGCCAAACGATTAATCCCAAAATCAATGTCTTATAATGAGAAAACTTCTTTTGTAGTGAGCAGAGTTTAAAAGTTATCCATGACATTTGGAGATTCATAAAGCTTTTTAAGATAGGAATTCCAGTCGTGTAAAGCAATTTTATTATTATCTTTAGTTTTCCTAGTTAGAATCTGCCTCCAAAATTTCTTAGGGGCTACCTTAGAGAGGTGTAAGATGTATATGTTCTCATTAGAAGTAGTTTTAATGATGATCACAAGTAATGTATACTTTTATAACTTTTATACCAATATTGTTTAGGTTAAAAAAAATTGGTATTAAAATAAGATCTAAAATTGCTTCTAATTGCATAAGAACATATCTTCCGTGAATGCAAAGAAATATGCTAACAATAAATAAAAAACTAGAGGCATTTAACATGAGAGAAAATTATCTTATAAACCATTAATAAATTAATTCAGGGAGCATGGCTTTTCTTCATTAATGCTACTAAGTTAACTAGCATTCATAAATAAATATTAATAATTATCTTCATTACCAATTGATTATTAAATTTTACTATAACAAATATATATAAAAATAATATTCGCACATTTAAAATTTAAAAACTCATAATATCTACAATATCACTAACATTAATGTGTAAAAAAAAATGAATTTAATTTTGTAAAATACTTTGAGAGGATTCCATTGATTTTGGTGAAAAAGATACTATTACATGAACACAAATTTGAGCAAATACTCAGTTTTGAACTTGAGTTTTTTATAAATTTTATTAGTGATGAACAACTATGTTATTAGTCCTCACTGATGTGTAGGGATTTTAGCAAGTGATCGATCATTAACCACTTATTAGTCTAATTTTGATAATAATGATTTATACAATGATTAATATTTTTCAATGCTTTATCCTAAAACAATAATTTGTTTTATTTAAATAATTGGGGAAAATATTTTTATTTTATAATAAGATTTGAGGTGTTATTGTTGGCTTTTCCTTGTCCAACGCATATATTCCAAAACTTCACCTTTGATACCCTAGCTTTCATGTTTTTAAACTTCCCTTAATGAATATTCAAAGTTTCAAAAGTTTCATATTTGTCTGAGTGCATATCCAATATTTCATATTTTTTTGAGTGCATATCCAAAGCTTTTGTAAGCTTTTCACTCCCCCTAAGAAGTTTTCGCCCCATCTAAAGTTATCCTAGTTATCACTACTTGCCACCTCTTCTAGCCATCGCCAAGCCACCTAACTCAATGCTTCCCACTAGCACTGCACTCCATGAAGCATACATTGGTTCTTCCCACCAAAACTACTTCGCTCCATGAAGCACACATTGGTTCTTCCCACCAAAACACCCACGATACCAACCAATATCAATAACACTACTAAAATCACCAAGAAGGGACCAACAACAACTCACCCTGCCAACCAATCCCAAGAACACCACTAACATGATCACTAAGATACAACCCACAACAACTCACCGTGTGATAACCACATGTAATCAGTGAACATGGCTACAAGCGTAATAAGTTGAAGTGAGTGAAAATAATCCTATTGCATTGCACACCACCACTCTAAAAAAAATTGATTATATACATGTCACTCACATTCACATATTCAAAACAATTGATTACTAACATGTATGAAATAAAATGTGTGTGAGTTGTGGGTAACAATAAAATCTTCTTTGCCTTCTATGACACAATAAAATCTTCTTTATTATTACATAAATTGTGGGTAACAAGGGTTCCAATGGCTCAAATAGTAGACCTCATTACCCTCACTTCACTCATACTCGTAGCAATTTTTTCACATTGGGAATGCACATTCATTACAGGAAAAAAACAACTCCCATCTATATGGTGAGACCAATGTCATCACTACACATATGTCAAATTTCTACACATATGTCAAATTTGTACACTTAAATGATGTAAAAGCTTAAAGTACAAAATACCAATGATAATCCTAGTAATGGTAGTACTATGAATTTAAGAACACAATAATCTCATTATCTATAGAGCTGTGAAAGGGAAATCATAATTTCACCTAATAATAACATGGAAAGCAAAAACATTTTGGTTTGGTAACAGATACACAAGAAACCATCTAAAACAAGGCAATGTAAGAACTATTGTTCATAACATTGGATCAAAATATAACTCCCTATAACAACTAACACATAACTCCCTACAACAACTAACTTGCAACGAGAGAGGTACCTAACTAGTAAAGTTAATACTAGACATAAAGGTAAACACAAGGAGATTTTTATTTTGATAGTCCTTGCTACTCAATGAAATCGTGCTCAAACCATTTTCTAGGAAATTTTCACGAACAAACAAATATAATATGTAACGTTGATGCGTACATGTCTCCTATACAAAAAGGTATATTTATTTTTAAATTAATATAATATTAAAAATTAAGATAAAAATGTAATATAATAAAAACTTCTTCTTAATCTTTTGCGTGATCAAAACTTTATCTGCAATTGGATTAAGAGTTTATGTATATTAAATTATATTTTGGATTTAAGTTTATATGTATCGAATTTCATTAAAAAAAAAAAAAATTTAAATAAAATATTTTGATTTTGAAATGAGTTATGGGTAAGTGGTAGGTACTGGTCCATGGTATTGTAACAAAGCCTATTTACAAGTTAATAATATTCATGGTAAATTGGGTTAAACATCTATGATTAAAAATTTTGATATATTGTACGTATTAAGTTTTAATTAAAAAATGTTATAAAAGTAAATTAAATTAAAATGTTTTTATTTTAAAATGTATTATGGTTTTTGGGCATGTGGTATTGATAAGCTATGGTATTTTCCTGAATTATTATGACACTCACTCAATAGAAACTTATATATATATATATCTATATCTATATCTATATCTATATATATATATATATATATATATATATATATATATATATATATATATATATACTTAAAACCACATAAAAATAGTCATCAACTAATTAGAAAGAAACAATTAACATTTTAAAAAATTTAAAACAAAATTTTTATTTTCAAAATACTCTATTTAATATTTTTTTTAAACCTTAATAAACTTCATAATCAGTTTAAAATTTTCATCAAATTTTTTTCACCTAAATAAAAAACAATAGGCAAGTATAATAACACAAAAGAAATAAAGGGGAACTTTGATACTTGTACCATATCCAAGATCCAGTTGATATTACATCGAATAAAAATAATGCAAGAATGTACAAAACATAGTAGGTTGAGTAATGCAAAATATGCAATGGGTGGCTCTGTTTGGATGCATTAATTAGTATGCAATAGTCACATTTACGAGCTCCACTAATCAAAGCAGTGTTGAATTATAGTTAATATACATCCGCTTCTCCTTTAGGCCCGATGACTACAAGTTCATTCTTATTGTGAGAACCAACAACCAATCCAACATTGGTCTCTATTACTATCAGTCCCGCATATTACTAGCAGGAAAAATGTTATAGCTAAATTTAGTAAAGAATTTAGTGACAACTAAAACAACATTTGAGACTATGTCTATATTTTTCCTTGGATCTATGATAGGCATAAAGCATTCATCCGTAACAATATCAGCAATAGCCAATTTTGCATTTCAATCTGCCATCTTAACCATGATCAAACCCTGAGCCATTGATGTTTGTTGATCTTCATCAAAATGAAGACTCTAGGAAAAGCCCTCTTCAAGGGCATTTGAAACTCCCAGGAGGTAGTCTAGGCCTGCAAAAACCTGCATCAAAAAAAATAGGGAAACAATCATTACACATTGCCAATTAAAAAAAATGCATTCATTAAGATTTTATTATTTTTTGAAACCATTATAACAAAAATGATTACTAGTTAAGGGTAAACTTCCTTTGACTCTTTTACCTTCTTCGATTACAAACATAGGAGCTATCACCCCATCATTCCTGAACTTAGGTTGATTGCATATTCCCACAATATCTCAGAATAATGCATGCCTCAATAGTAACCATTAAAAAAAGTGATTACTTGTTAAGGGTAAACTACCTTTGCTTCTCTTGAATCTTTTACCTTCTTCACTTACAAACACATGAGCTATCACTCTATCATCGCCACGGGCTATAGATCATTTGGAACATGTATGGAATCATTATCTAGAGCAAGTTGTAGGGCATCTAAAGCATGTTTGGAGCCATTATTATTAACACATTCAGAGTTCTTCATCCCAATTTGATTATCCTTTTGGGTGCATCGTTGCGAAATACTGGTAAGGTAGGAAGCATTAATTCCATCTATTCTCCATCAGTTTGGAAGGACAGGTTGAGGTATGTGTACCAAATTTACAACCCAATAGGTGGTCAGATTCCCTTAGTCCATCAAGAGAGTTTTCAATTTCCCAACTATGAGCAATCCCATTTATCTTAGCATCTAGTTAAATATATGCTATTACATGCTTCACGAGACACAACATGGAATACTTTTATGAGTTTATCTGATTTAGCAATATAGATTATAGTTTGGGCAAATTATTTACCATCTAAAACATTATTTAATATCAATAAAGGTTCTTGTTCAACATTTTCCAAAAGTATTATTCTTCGTTGTTGTCAAATATTCCATATCTCATTGTGAAATTAAGATTTCTATTTCACGTGTTTCAAAATATTTAATCTTGTGTTTTGACTTCTTTACATTCCCTTCTTAGTGGGAAAAAACTGAGCTTTTCTTAATTGTTTTGACCAATAGAGTTTCAACGTACCTCCATATGTCAGATGTGTTTATCACTCTTTTTTGGTTATAACTTAACATACAAACTTTGTCATTGGGAGATCATCATTTCAAGTTCAAAATGAAGGTATTTGGATATAAAAAATGCCAAGTTTTACATCTTTATTAGACACTTACCATTCCCATTTCCAAAAAATCATTTCCTACCATTCTTGTTTCCAATATTTGGTACACGACATTTTTATCAATTCTCCTACATAGTGGACTTCCTTATCAACTTGGGATTCTTTTATTTCTTAACAAAACACATACACAAATTTTGAAATGTTTCTTCAAATAAAATATTCATGGAACACATTATTAATTTATCAATATTCAAATATTGAAAATTTAGGCTTATGAGTAGAGGTGACGGCCAAGCTCTGTTTCTATTCATACCTATAACTTAAAACCACAATTATAAAGCTCAAATGTCAAAAGAAAAAAATATGGTAAAAGCATGTCAAATGTATTGAATTCAAACCCAAGGGTCATATTTCTTGTTTGGAAGAAGCATCAAAATATGTTGAACTATACCTACTCATATATATGGACCACACCATGTGAATCAAAGTGGTTGTAATGGCACCAAAAAGAGCACCAAGTAAAAAAGAAAACAAAATGCTTAAAATATCTTCAATTCTCCTTTCGATAGAACCCAAAACCCGCCTTCTTTCTCTAGGAAAGTATAGTTTTATGAGATGGGTTGGGGTTGTTGATAAGACCCCACAAACAAACAACATGACTTTGATATTATTTATTTAAAAAGTCCTTTCCATAGGCTTCAAGCTTCTCATTATCAACTAGTGTGATGGAATCAAAATGGCTTAATGGAGATAGGATAAGGAAATTCAATTATTTAACTAAGAATCCAACCATGGAAACATGACTATCTTCTGGATTATATTGTACTGCCTTGAAGTTTCTTCATACACCAAAAAAATTATCATTGTTCATGCAATGTACATCTCAGTCTACCTTTATGGAAACTAGATATGTTGACCATTGATTAAAGTTCAGATAATACAAAATAAAAACAACTAACACAATGAAACTACTAACATCTAACATAGAATGAACTATATTAAGTAAAAAAAATGTTGAGTGGCAAAGCATAGCATAAAGAGTCTGATAAAGTGATTGGAGTCGGGTCTTAAGTGCTTGTTCTAGTTGGAGCATGAGGTTTTAGATCACATTGAAGATGGATTTCATGGTGAGTAAGCAGAGAATCCAAACTAGCAATACAAGAGTGTTGATGACATTGCACCCACTTGATTTCATTCAGAGAAGAGATTATATCATTGTGATCATGTTTCTCCTTTAGGACCTTGCCTAGAAGTGTTTTCATCTATCAATGAAGGGTGATGGAGTTCAGGTACTAGCTATGTCTTCCCTTGGTGCATCCAGGGTTCGGAACCCAATTGACTACCTCCCCTTGGATTTCTTAATCAAATAAGCTTGTTGGTCATTGTTAGTAAAAGCTTCAAGTTGATGAATTTCAAGGGGGTGGTGGAGTGGAAGATAGTTGCAACATCTTGGGCTTGGGCTTGGGCAAGTGGCCTGCCCTGAAGACCCATACCCCTAGCCCCCCAGTAGAAGCACCTTTGCTTCCTGGGCATATTGCACCAAATAAGAAATAAGCAAGTTAGGTTTCTTATCCACAACAACCAAAGACCCAAGGGATTGATATTGATAAAAACAGACAAAGGAAAAACCTAGCGAGTTCTAGGTTTCTAGAGAAATCTATGACAACTACCAAAGGAAGACAAATGAAAAGGAATGGAAGATAAAAAAATCCTGGTGAGTTATAATAACTAACCAGAGACACCAAAATTCAGTCCACCACCCATCCAATTGAGATCAAAACATAACAAGATATCATCCACCAACTAAATTAACTAGAGAATGAAAAGGGCTAAATCAAATGAATCTGACATATAAAACTTTACCCATTACTGACCAACCCTCCAAAATTGAATGAGTGAGGATGTGTAGGTTGGATGAAAACTAACACCTCCTTCTCCTATAGTGTTGAGCTCCAAGGTTTCCATAAGTATCCCAAGAGATGTGACCCCTGCATGCCCCAGACCTATCCCTTTACCATCGTTAAGAAGCTAGTGCATGAGCTGAAGACCTTCAACCCCTAAATCTAAGTCGCCTAGAATGCAGGTGCATTTCAATTCATGACTAGAGCGAAAGGCCAATTCCCTAGCCTGAGAGAGCTCGCATACTACATCCAAGCTCTGCAAATTTCTCACTGAATACAAGCCTCCTATTGTCAATTGCCAAAGGAAATTGCCCCACTTGTAGCGAGGGAGAAACCCAGACATAATAGAAAAACCAAAGAGGAAGGTCACTCATCTCAGTGAAATTGAGCATATGTTTTTGGGCATATGAATGAAGAATGGTAAATGTTGTTTTCATGTGTGTTACATGCGGTGGATTGGCCACACCACAACCCCCTCCCCCCCTAAATACAATGGGAAGTGGCAGGGTGGTAGCCTCCCTCCCCTCGTTCCTACAACATCCCAACTTCCAACACCCTAATCAGGGGTTTGTTGGTTGTAATATTACCCACTACATTCAATGAATTCTTTTCCCAAAAAATTGAAATTCACCATAATCTAAAGAATTGGCAAAGTGAAGTTGCCAAGAAATTGTTTTCTATAAATTTCATCAAAAAATTGTTAAGGTTTTCTTTTTTGCTTAGAAAAGTAAAGAACAATAAAACATATATTTGTTATTTTTAACATGTTTTCCATCAATATGCAGTGTTTCAATATATTTTCAAGTTTCACATTTAAGTTAACATATTTTTGGATCAATTTCAGGGTTAAACATTATACTCATATTTTTTTTAATATATAAATTTTATCATATTTCTTTTTTGCATTGGTGAAATATTGCCAAGTCTAATTACCTTCGAATTCGAACAAAAAACTGAACAAGGAGGTTAGGTTCTAATTATGAACCCTAGCATGGGAATTGTTAGAATTCAAAATTTTGAAATGGGTTCACTATCGTACTTTCACTCACCATTGCAAAATTCAGACTTGGGAAAACTCATTGAGTGCCCCTATCAAAGGCATTTTTAACCAAGTAGGTAGAAGTTTTACTTCATTAAGGAATTGGTAGCACTTCCAACACACTCCAAAGCAAACAAGGATACCCTAATAGAAAGGAACAAAATTTGAAGAGAATAAAACTTGGTGCAAAATCTTATGTTAGTTATGTGTCTTTGATCTGTTCGACCTTGCCTTACCTACCTCGTCACTTGTGTTTCTCTGGTTAATGTTATGTTATGTTAATGAAATATAAAAATTAAAGCTATGTTATGTCATCAAGAGAGATGAGTGTGAATGCGCCTTCAAAAAGTAAGGGGGTGTGCCTGGTGAGTGTTCGATCATATGTGTGTCAAATTTCTTTCACTGCGGAGGGGAGGAGAAGTGAGCCTATAAGAGAGAGGTAGTAGTACCACCCTAGTAGAGACACACATGAACAAGAAGGATCTGTACAACATCAAGAAGAATAGTCCACAAAGATGTGACAATCATTGCAACCAATGTAACAAGGAGGGTATGTCTAATATGCAACAGAATAGTCCACAAAGGTGCGACAACGATCATAAAATTACAACACATTCTCAATATGATAAGTACCAAATTAAATGAAATAGTTCAACTAATTTAGCATAGATGAAAGAAAACACAAATTACAAACATTCATAGAATAGTCTTACAAATATCCATAATCCATGCATGAAGAACATGTTGGCCCATAAGGCTTCTTATATTAAGTAAAAGTTCCAAGACACATGTATACAATGAACATCACTAGCTCCAATAGTGAAGCATTGAGGCCACTCCTTGCTCCTCAAAATAACTTATCTGTCTCTCTAATGCCTTATGGGATGAGTCAAGTTGAAAAGTCCTTTGCTCATACAATGAGGGAGTATATATAACCAAGGGGTGATGCTTCCTCTTCCTTGTGACTCTTTGACTATCCTCATGATTGTTTGACTTCCTATGACTTCTCAACTTACATGACTCTTTATATTCCAGGTGTGTCCTTTGGAATTCCACTTTAAAATACATTTTGAATACCATTTACATTATTCACAATGATGATGTGGCATATGACAACTCATGACATGACACTATTGACATGGACTGCTTGATGATGTGGCAGTGTCCATCCACTACTGTTGTTGTGTGTTGATTGTTTGCTTGAGAATGCTCTTATTTTCACCTTCGTATGACTTGGTGATAAGGAATATTCAATGGTCTTAAGTCTTGAGTTGTGATTACAAACTTATATCCCTTTTCTTTCTTGTGATTGATCAACTTGCATGTTCAACTACAAGAGTTCTTTTCAACATGTTTCCCTCCTTCATCTATTTCTTCATCATCTCGCCATAGCATGGTAAGGTACTTGTATCTGCAATTCACTCATCAAGATACGACATCAGTCTGAAAACCCCATAGTCTAAGATGGTGCATTCTGATCCATTTCCTAAGCCGAAATCGGGTGATAGGTTGGGAAAGAGGCTCAGTAACTCCGTAATTGTGTAGATTAAGCAGTTAGGAGTGAAGATTGAGTCTTGATACTGTGCAATGCATAGTTCAGGCTGGGCAAAGGAAGAAAACTGTGCAATCTGGGAGCTCAGGATGATAGGTTGAGGGGACAAGCACTGGTTCAACCTATTGCATAGTTCTAGAGGATAGATGAGCCCAGGTGACTGTGCAATTGTGTAGTTCAAGAGCTTCGGACTGAGGCTTGATCCTTGAGATTGCGCAATGCGTAGTTCTGATGGAGAAAACTACGCAGTTCTGGGATCCAATGAGGCAGGATGAGGGGATGGATACTGAGTGAACACACTGCACAATTCTGGGAGACAAGTGAGGCTGGGAAATTACACAACTACACAATTCAAAGGCTCAGGTAATGTGCTTGAGGCTTGTGATTACACAATGCACAATTAGGGCTAGGCTGAGAGAAAAGATTGTGCAATTATGGCAGCCAAGGCCAAAGCTTGAGCATAAAAATTGCGCAGTGCAACAGTCCTGGGAGGCAGTAACTGCACATTGCATAGTGCCAAGGGGAAAGGTCACAACTAGAGGACTAAAAATACACAATGTGGAGTTTAGGGAGGTTGGGTGAAACCAAGTTGCTTGGTTGGGAAGACTTATCAGAAATGGTTAAGTGTAAGACCGGATAGACTGATGTGAATAGTCATAAGACTTTGACTGTGATCTCACACATAGAATACTTGATGGCACAACAACATAGATCACCCAGGACACATGAAAAATGAATTTCCCTATGTTGGACAACTTTATGACTCGTTACGACAAGTGCAACACTTTAGATATGCTTTGCGACGATCATGACAACACTTGTACGACAGTGATTAAAACTTTGCGAATAAGTGCAACAAACGTTTACATGGTTAGAACAACTCATATTCACAAAGATAGACCTTTGAAACCACCAGAATAGGTTTCTACACATTGTGTGATAGCCAATCATGTTAAAAGACGACAATTTGCCCAACTTGCAAAGGGGAGCAAAATAGTTCAACAAAGTACATGAAATGAGTTTCGGTGTTTGTGACAACAATGTGCAAGACCAAGGAAGGCTCTGAAATTGAATGTAAGCCAAAATTTTGGATGGTGTTGTAGCAATTACAATAAATGGATTCATTATCTATTGCCAAGTTGTAAGTGATGATGTTTGATTCTGCAAATTACTTTAGGGTGAACTTAAAATTGTAGATTTTGGGTGGTCAGTAGACACTTTTGATAGAAGGAAAACTGTGCGTGGAATCTTGGACTACTTTCCTCTTGAAATGGGTAATCTTGAAATAATTAATTTTTAATCCAATCTTATGTAGCATCCTTATTTCAATATAGACACAGTGTGTGTCAATTCTAGTGGAGAACAAGAAGCATGAAACTGGAGTAGACATTTGGAGCTTGGGAATTTTGTGCTATGATTTTCTTTATAGGGTTCCTTCCTTTGAAGCCAAGGATCATTCAAATACTCATGGAAGGTTTGGGAGAACATTATATGTGCCATTTTCCTTAACTTCTTTCCCATTTTAGGCCTTCTGAAACATTTCCTCAGTATTTAAAGTCTACAAGATTTTAAATAAGGTTCTTAGTTTTTCTTATGTAAGTCCTAGAATGGATATAATTTGAAAATTTTTGGTGCAAGATTGTCAAAGATGATTTGTATTTTCCTCACCAGCCTTTTGTTTATGGTGCAACCAATGACCTTATTCATAATATATTACATCTAGAATTATTAAAATGCATTGATAAAATGTAGAGTTGTAGGTTTATGATATCTTACTAATTACGATACTCTTTCTTGTAGCTCTTGGTAAAAGATTCATTGAAAATATTTCTCATATAAGAAGTTTTCCAACATCATTAGACTTTTCAAAATGCTCATCCTGATAGTGATTACAATGTGGTACATTGAATTATGTATTGATAATTTCCTTTATATCTTACAAAAAATAAAGTGTTACCAAACTATTCAATTAGGCATTAACTTAGCACTATTTGGATTTCCAATCCCTAATGTTGTTGGATATGAAGAATACTTTGAAGTGGATTCTGGAAATATGTATATATGCTTACGTATTAGTTATTGATTATCAACTGCCTTTTCTGTTTGTGTAAGGAATTTTTCTTGTATTTTATTCTTTTTAAATTCATTGAGCTGTGTTTTTCCCTCCTATTTCTGAACTACATCACTAAAAAGTCAGCATTCATATCTCATATTACATTGGAAAATAAATTTGGTCAATTCTCTATATTTGTTTCCTCTACTATTCTTGAGAATAGTAGATTACCGAAAAACGCTAATCATGTAATTAGTTTTGGTTGTGAAGATTAAACCAACTAGGGAAAGGAGGTGATTACATTGATATCAATTGTTAGAAAAATTATGTAGGAATGTTTCCATATTTCATGTCATTGTTTCATTATTAGATTGGATGTATTTATGGTTTAGCTGTAGAGGATATGTTAACAGTCTTCAACATTCAAACGGTCTATTCCAATTAACCACTCAAATCCTCTGAAAACGGTCTACTCCAATTAACGGTCTATATATTGGAGTGCACTTTGGAGAACTGGAAAATATACACTTTGGGAGGTGAAACTGTAAATGTCACCGCAGCAAGAGTCACCTTGTTGTCCTGAAGATGGGCTAAAAAAAGTCTGGTGAGCTCAGGGTGGTGTTGAATTCTCTCTACCTTCTCATAGAACTCAGAGCACCCTTGGTGTCTGAAACAAGTGACAACCATCTGAGAGGCCTGCAATTCTCTGAGGTTTGATGGCTCTTCCCTAATAATTCTACCTCCCTTGTGTGGTTTTCTCTGATGCCGAGGTCTATCTGTCAAACTGTCACTGCCTATGTTTTCCTCCTCCTCATAGTCTCTGTCTTCTTGGTCCATGTTTGCAAAGTTTGAGACTATGAACTCTTTTTTGAGAGATGAGAGGCTTCTTTGGAAGTTTTTATGAAGTTTGGAGGCTTTCTGGTCTTTGCTGCTCAACGTGCACCGCAATGTAATTTGCACTGCTAAAACCTCCAAACGCGCAGCGCCGAGCCTAGATGCGCAGTGCCACTCCCTGTACGCACAACACCAACTCTCTTGCCTGAAATCCGCAGCGCCAGACTGCAGAAGCGCAACACCACTTCACCACTGCTCCAAACGCGTAGCGCCAACTTCCATAAGCACAACACCACTTCTCCTTGGCCCAAAAGTCACTCAACCTCTCCTCTTTCCTTCACTTTTTGATTCCTTCTTTGCCAAATGAGAATGATGAACTTGAAAATGAAACGTGAGACCGTATATAAGAGTAGATTTTGATTTTTCACTTGAAAAACCCCTTTCTAATGTTTCTTGACCTTTTTCAAATCTTTGTTTTTAATGCCTTTCCTTCTTTGTTTCTTTTCAGGTGGATGATGCCTAACTTGAATTGATTTTTTGCAGTGTTTCTTTGTCTTATAGCATGGAGAAATGCATTGGTGCAACCGAGATCATTTATTTTATAAAGTGACTTAAAATTACATAAGAAATACAAATTAACTCAAAATGCTCTGTTTTCACCTCAAAAACATGTTTTTGAGGTGAAAATTACGTTAGTTTAAAAGATAATTATATAGTGGCTATGATTTACTAACCATCATACTTGACTTATTTATCATCCTCATACCCTTGTTGCCCTTTATTTACACTTTTAAATCATGCTCTTGACCTTGGAAATGAAACCCTAAGACCTAATGAAACATGCCCTATGACCTAATGAAAGCATGATTGCAAATTGACCATGAAACCATAACTGAAGACAACCTGAAGAAGGGTCAACAAGTATACTCTATGAGGGAGAAATTAGATTTTCTGAAGAGAAGACAACCATCAGTGGATCAGTTTGACATGATCTAATGAAATGATGTAAGAATTTCAGTATGAGACCCCTAAAATGAAAATGCAAAGAGAAAATTTGATCCCTGATGGAAGTATGCATATACTTACACTAACATAGTGCTCAACCCAACCAAGCTTTATCCCTAACCTATGCGCCCATTCCCTACTCACTTCTTGACCTTGTGTGAGAGAACTGCACATCTCCAATCATTAACCAAGATTGTCCTTGTCTCTAGCCTCTGTGATCGTGCTAATACTAATGTGTTGTTTCCCCACAGTGAAAGTTGCACATACAAATACAGATAGAGCATAGAATTTTTTGGACAAAACTTATGAATTTTTCCATGAATGATTTTCAGTTTCTAAGCACTCGATATCTCCAATGTATTAGTGTATCATCCTCTACCAAAACCATGCCTACAGTTATAAGGAAAGAACATGTGAGAGACACAATTGAAGGCAGTATTAAAAGAATTGTGAATAGTTTGAAACCTAAAGTACCAATCTTGACAGACATAACATGTTTCATAGACAAGTCTATTACCTTGACTTGGAAAAATATATTTAAGAACTTCTCCATGAAAGAGATCTTGGAATATATAGAAGATACAAAGGTGTACATCAATGTTAAGAGATCAATCTTCCATAGGGTTGCTTTCCATTGTCCAGTGCTACCTTGAGTGGAGACCGTTGGATGGATATTTCAACACATTGATTCTGAAAGCATGAGTGTGAAAACTGAAAAAGAGAAGTTCTTTTCATAAATCAACCTCATGAACTTCATATGTACTATAAGCTCCCAAAACTTGAAGAATATCTCAATACAAACTTCTATGTTGGTTTTGGGCAATCAAGGAAGGATATCTCAAAACTTGGTGGCAAGAGACGAGCAAATTTCACCAAAAACCCGATGGTATTTATAGAACCAAGTTGTTAAATATTTAATGCCCATGTGTTGTAGGCTATATGGACAAGAGAACACAAAATTATTTGAAAAAAATTGATCTTCGTGGTTCATCCTTGCACTACTAAGGACACCATTTTCAGTTGGTCCAACCTCATAGCTCAACAGTTGCAGAAGTGTGTTGCAAAGGCAAAGAATGTGACACAAGGAGAGAAACCAAAGTTTTATGTGTCCTCATATTTGTTTGATGGTATATGTGTTAACAACAAATTTCCAATGTTAGAATGGAAGTGGACTTATACTAAAGAGACACCTACAGTCCACATATACTGCATAATATTGTG
The DNA here is from genome assembly GCA_031772625.1 of Pinus tabuliformis. Taxonomy (NCBI): domain Eukaryota; kingdom Viridiplantae; phylum Streptophyta; class Pinopsida; order Pinales; family Pinaceae; genus Pinus; species Pinus tabuliformis. The sequence goes on from CM062811.1 coordinate 463,863,849, forward strand.
GGAAACCAATTACAAGGGGATGTACACAATGATAATGGAGTAGTTCATCTCAGTGTTATATCAAATGATATTTGGCACAAAGGCACCTTACATGATAGATAAGGCTATGAAATCTATAGCAGATGTTGCAGATTGGTTTGCTTCACCCCAGGGAACCTTCATCAGAGTATTTGGAGAATACAAAAGTCCACATCTCATGCCATTGTTTGTGATAGATAAGGTGGTTATGTAGGAGGTTTTCTACCATCTTTGCACATGATTGTATGGATCATTGCGGAAATCGAAGAAGTCTCCATGGCCCATTGTCCCTCTGCAAATAGGATCATACAACCTTAAGAGCTTAAAGGAAGCAAAAGTAGAAATTACAAAACTATAGCATCTCAAGTTTAGTGAGATGGGATACCACCTATATGATCCTAGAGGTTTATGCACACAACATTGTGAAAATATGAGATACACATGGAAATACACCTCTAACTCGTGGAAGGACAAGGAGAAAATCAAGAACCATTATAATTCCTCTAGAGTAGTTGGAACAGATGGGAAAGCAGGTCCTTCAAACCAAGCAATTGTTCTGAAAAGAGCCAAAGGGAGGAAACCATGAGGAGATTAACATGCAGGGAAACACTAAACTAAAAAAGAAACAGGAGCAATAAGCAACAGAAGAGAGAAGCAAAAAGTTTAAAGCTAATAAGGATACCAAAGGGGCAGTTGAAGAGGAGAAGAGAAGGAAAGAGTGTGAAGAAGCTAAAAGAAAGAGACAAGAAGAAGAGCAAAGGCAGAAGGAAGAACAAGTAAATCTCAAACAAGATACCATATAAACAAGAAAATAAGAACGAAGGAACAAGAAAGAGGATGGAGTTCTCAAGAAACAACAAGAGGAGGCCCTCAAGAAACAAAAGGAGGAAGAAGGAAAAAGAAGGTTGCAACTTGAGGATGAGAAGATGAAGGAACAAGAAGAAGAAGAATTGATGAAGAAACTAGAAGAAGAACTTATCACTCAAGATATAAATGATGACCAAGAATAAGAGAATCAAACAATGGAATATAAACCAAATATAGTTGCTCTGAATATTTGGCGTCTAACTCCTCTGGCAGGTGGGCACCTTCATCTCAACAAATTGGGATTCCACCTCCTAGAGAAGAGAGATTTTTAGATATATCTAATTTCACATTTGATCAACCTAAGGACAAAATCATTCAAGAATGGAAGAAGTACTTTCAAAATGAGCTAGACCGGCGAATCCTTATTAGTACGGAAAGGGTTAATGTTTCAAACAAAAAGACCAATCCAAAGGCAATTACTTCAACAGGTGCAACCTTTGTAGTAGCCACCTAATAGAACATTGATTATTTGACTTGCAAGAATGAACAATTGAAGAAAGAATTGGTTAATGCAAAGCAACAGATTGAGCAACTTCTCATTGAAAATTAGAGGGTGTCTTCCATAGGTTCCAACAAAGAAGGTTTATAATTTGCGATACTTAAAGAGCTTAAGAAGTTGGGAAACATAATAAAACAAGTTTATGAAGAGATGATGACCTTGCACAAGCTATTAGTGCATTTGTACGAAATCTAGAAGGAGTTGCAAGAAAAACTGAGGATTGCAATATTGGCTCACATGGCTATAGATATGATATAGGAATGGGGCAAAAAACACGTAAATGCACCAACAACATTGGCTAGGAAAGGGAGAGTCAAAGCTGAAATGGGTAGAGTAAACACAAAAATACATATGCAAGCTTATGATCAGCTCAACAACCACATAGCCAACACTATGAATTCTTATATTAAATTGCATTTTGGATTAGAAGCTTTGGTTCAAATGCACAGGATACCCTCGGTAGGTGCACTCAGAGAGGTGAAATGTAGAGATGCCATTAGACAGGAGCTGAAAGAGCTCTTGGAAATCATAAGACATGTAACTACCCAAGATGACTTGGAGGTAACCAAGGAGACCGTTCTGAAATATGTTGCAAAAGCAATTAAGTTGTACATGACACTAACTATATTGTGAAGCAACATACAAGTGGGATCTAAAATGATATTTCTAGATGCTTTGGAGAGCATGATGAGGTATAAGAAAGAACTACCACCAAAGGTCAAAGACATAGCAGCAGAATACAAAGCTTGGTACTAGTACATCGCAAAGGAGCTTCATGTCATATTTCCCGAATTACAATTTCCTCAAATTGGAACATAAATATGTTTTATTTTGTTTTTGGTAAATTTTAGCCACAATTTTGTAAAAAGGGCTAAATTTTGTAATTAGAAAATAGAAAGAGAGAAAATGAAAAGTCATGTAGAAGTTGAAAAGTCACCAAGAAGTCCAAAGGTCACATGGAAGCCAAAGAGTCATGAGGGAGCTCAAGAGTCATATGGAAGGTGAAAGGTCACCTAATTTATTATATATAGACCCTCATAGCTCCAGAAAATGGACTTTTAGCCTTGGCATCTCTTGTTAGCATCGGAGAGAGAGATTATTCTTTTGAGCAATAAGTTGTGGTTTCCATGTTCCACTATTGGAACAAGTGAAATATCTTTGTAATTGTGTATTTCAGTACTTCTACATAATCATAAGAAGCTCTCTTTGAGCCAGACATCTATTATGCGCATGTATCAAAACTTATTGTAAGACTTATCTTGTAATGGTTATGGTATGTGCTTATATCTATTTGTATTGAAGGGAATGAACTACTTTATTGTCTTTAATACATATCTTAATCGAAATAGTATGTCTTATTTGTTTTCTTGATTACGTTTGTTTGAAAACTATTTTTCAAATCAATATAAATTCCAATCACAAACTGTAGAGGAGAAAAGTATATATTACTCAATGGTTTCTTTAGGGGCAAAGATTCAAAAAATAAAACATATTTAGACAAGTGGAAAACATACACATCTAATCCTAGCCTATGCTAGAAAGCTACTGAAACTCATGCATTGTTAATGCCAGGTAACCTATAACCAATACTTAACCCTTTCTTAGATGCTATATGGAATGGTTAACATTTTGGAAAGTGAGAAGCACCCTACTTAAATGTTTATAATCAGCCATATTTATTAAGGTAAGATTAACGATTAATTAATAAAATAAAAATATATTCAACTCTATTAACCATTATAAAAAATATTTTAACCACTGTTTCAATGAAAATACAGTCAAAATCTATGTGTTTCTCTTTCCCCAAAGAAAATGAAAACTTTCAACCATTACAACGTAGAATTATAGTTTTCTATCAGGAGTGGGGCGGCCTCTGCTGGGTAGAGTACCTGCAGCATGCCTATGTGGCAGCAATATGAACTGAGGTGTTTGACAGGTGGACAATACAAACAGCACAAACTGCGGGACTCAGAGGACGGGCCTTAGCCCACCGGGAATTTCGATGCGATGACGTGGTTTAACTGTTGCGTCATTGCTTACGTCATGAAGCCAAAGTCCCGTTGATAGGTGGGGTCCACAACATCGTTTTCGCTAGACGTTGTGGCTTAGTCATCCTAAGAGTATTTCACCTACTGGATGTTAGTTGCCTCGAATAATTTTATTCCAAATTCCAAGTTGACATATGATAATCAGTTGTTGTTAGGGATAGTTTTTAATTTTATCATATTATTTAAAATTAATTAATTTTAGCATGTTGTTGTTATTAATTTATTTAATGTAAAGGAGGTTGGAATCGCCGGGCAAATTCCTGTAAGCAGGGATGGAATTTGACGGTCAAATTGTTTGTCACAGTGTAATTTGTCTCTCAAATATAACTAATTTTTTTTAAACCGTCAACATTTTTTATTAAGATAAATTGAATAGGTGCTGGAGTTGTTTAAATAGTCAAATTTGACAGGTGATTCCGATTTGAAATTCCTACCTTGCTTGTGAGCTTCTATAATAGTTTTAAAAATATTTGATGTTGGATCAAAACGATATATATCATTTGTGAATGATAAATATATAAAAGCTTCCAGAAAATGTATCTAGATATTGTCTAATCATAACTAGTATGTCTATGCAAGATATATGATAAGAGAAAATGAAAGAAATATATATTTATAATTATATTTTTTATAAATTTATATGAAAAAAAGGGTTTATTTTGAAATGGTACACAGATAAAATGATATTTTTTCTTAAAATTTGGGGATACCATTTTAAGTGAAATTGTGATTTTTTTTTGTTTAGAATGGTTAAATGCATAAATGAATTCAACATCTTAAAAACTCTCGAGACACTTGAACTTTGCAAATTAAACAGGGTAAACTTATGATTTGAAAAATATCTATTGGAACTTGGCAAAATTCACTAAAAAACAAGTGTTGCAGGGGAGGTAGTGCCTGTCACTTAAGTGGATGTTATGCTTTTAGAAAAAATGTAAATTGATATATGGAGTAGAAAAGTTAATTTTCTACTAAGGGATATGGACTTGCATAAACTTCACTTAAGTGGATGTTATGTTTTTAGAAAAAATGTAAATTGATATATGAAGTAGAAAAGTTAATTGTCTACTAAGGGATATGGACTTGCATAAACTTTTGGTGGGTAGTAATGGCTACTAAGTTTGCACATTTACACATTTACTCCTACATGTTAAAGAGTTGAAGAAAACATAAATAATCGTAGGTAATAACTCCCGGTAAGTATATTTATTTCCATTTTGTTCCTATTCATTTTTTATGTAAATACTTGCTTAAATTATGGTAGGTGGTAACTAGGTTATCTACATGAGTATGACCTATTTTCAAGGATTTTAATTTTAGGTGGTTTTCCTATGAAGTTTAACAAAATCAATGCACAAATGTTTAAAAATCATGGCAATAGAAGGATGATATCAATCAAGGATGACCATGAGGCCCTGGAGATGAGAAGATAAATATAAATATGAGAAATCATTACACAAATATTTAAAAATCATGGCAATAGAAGGATGATATCAATCAAGGATGATTGTGAGGGCCTAGACATGAGAAGGTAAATACAAATATGAGAAAGTGTAATCTGGTAAACACAGTCTTAAGAGGAGCTAGCAAAGATCATTTTTATCAATAGCACTAGCCATCTCCATGCCACAATTAGACAAAATAGGTGAACCATTGTCTGCCCTATTGTTTCCCATTATTGGATAAGAAGGTCGTGAGACAGAAGTTAATGTCCTTGTGGGCACTAAAATGAAAATAGTATATTTAGGATAAAATTGTGTCATTTCTCTATTGTAACTTTTTCAAAATGTCGATACATAAATGAATAGTCGTGGTTTTTACTAATTTATGTTTTCTTTTGATTTAGGAATATTTTTGGAGATCATGTTTTTTAATTGGATGGTTATTGTCCTTAAATCCAATTTCCCCGTTTATTTCAGGAATATATATCTCCCAAGTATACTTAGATTGACTTCATGGCTATGTAGCTTGAGCTTTCATGCAAAATAAACTCCTTTCATATTCTAGTATTATTTGCCTGGGTAGTTCACTCATTTAAAAGAAAAATTTCTTTCAATTAGAGTTTTCAATTTGGTCTTAATTTATTTTGTAAAAACATACTACATTAGGTGTGAACCAACTATGGGACATCTCTCAAGTATACTTAGATTGACTTCATGGCTATGTAGTTTGAGCTTTCATGCAAAATAAACTCCTTTCATATTCTAGTATTATTTGTCTTGGTAGTTCACTCATTTAAAAGAAAAAGTTCTTTCAATTAGAGTTTTCAATTTGGTCTTAATTTATTTTGTAAAAACATACTACATTAGGTGTGAACCGACTATGGGACATCTCCCAAGTATACTTAGATTGACTTCATGGCTATGCAGTTTGAGCTTTCATGCAAAATAAACTCCTTTCATGTTCTAGTATTATTTGCCTTGGTAGTTCACTCATTTAAAAGAAAAAGTTCTTTCAATTAGGGTTTTCAATTTGGTCTTAATTTATTTTGTAAAAACATACTACATTAGGTGTGAACCAACAATGGGACAGGTGGAATGTAATAAAGGTGTGTATATGAAAAAAGTACATTAGCCATACTCATATGAATTGGACTCTACAGGACAAAAAAATAGAAAGATTTGAAATTTTAATTTGCAACATGTAAATATAAGGTTTCAAACTCATTGTAATCATACTATAACAAAATTTACTCTTGTAAAAGCTCAACTTTGCACCATAAAAATAGAAAGATTTGAAATTTTAATTTGCACTTAAGTATTCAAACCCAGTGTAATCATACTATAACACTATTTACTCTTGTAAAAGCTCAAGTATTCATCACATCAATTAATGTGAAATGGAATATATTGAGACAGAGAAAAATATTGTAAATAGCCATGACATCAAATCATTTGGAACCTAATATTTAATTGTTGTGTTCAATGTTTGTTAAAAAAGTTAAGAAACTTATTTTTAAATTTATCAGGGATGCCATGGATGTAGCAGATGAAAAATGTGAAAAATGTGTGTACCAATTCATCCCGAACAACACTTATCTTTGCATAGACATTTCAACCCAAGAAAATTAAAACTATTTTCCTTCTAATAAGTTTTATTTTCATATTGTCTGTAGGAGCACATTATGATATATGCATATAAGGCAATATCAAACCCTAAATTCTTCTATCTTCTACTAGACTAGCTAAAACATCTATTCAACATCCTAAGTGACTATCAAAATTATTATGTACAACATGATATAATTACAAAATCTATAGTTGTTGAGATATTCTAGATCTCTTTAAGTCATAAACATCATAAAACTGCAATTCACAAAGTATGGAGATGGTTATAACTGATATAATTACAAAATCTATAGTTGTTGTGATATTCTAGATCTATTTAAATCATAAACATCATAAAACTGCAATTCACAAAGTATGGAGATGGTTAGAACTGATATAATTACAAAATCTATAGTTGTTGTGATATTCTAGATCTCTTTAAATCATAAACATCATAAAATTGCAATTCACAAAGTATGCAAATGCTTAGAAAGAAAAACTGTGATAAAATGTTACTCGCCCCTGAAAATATCAAATGGATTATAGAACCAAAACAACCTTGAACCACATATGAAGGAATAAAAAAAATGAAAACTTGTTTTGATACAGAGAAAGATTGACAAATTAAAACAATACAAGAAACACTATAAAACACTATATACATATATTTCAAAATGAATGAAAGAACCCAAGATGTTTATGAAACTTTTTGAGAAGAAAGCTCAAAAATTCATAATGACATACTCATATCAATTCTTACTATCAATGTAGAATCCAATGCTCTGCAATGAATAGTCGAAAATAGAAAGACAAAACCGAAAGCAAAATATGCATTCAAACAGTTAGGGAAATCATTTATATTCTAAAATTGTAAGGAAATGGTTGTTGGATGAAACTGCCTCAATCAGCCATGTACTATATGTGTTGAATTTATTTGTTTGGAGGAAGCTTCTTTTGTTATGTTGTTTTAAATATATGAACAAAATGTTAGATTTTAGACTTCTGTGGGCGTTTTTTGATTCATGATCCGGATTAACCACAGTTCTTAGTTCATTTTGCCAACGTTTCAAACCCCAAAGGGGGTCCATCATCAGGACAAATAGAAAGAATAGGAATGAGAGAATATTGAGAGAGAAGAGAATGCGACCTGGAAATAAATACAAGAACCCTAAATTCATAGAAAAGGCCGACATATAATTTAAACTAGTTAATATAATTTAATAATTTGATTTATATAATTAATATGATTATAATAATCAATATAAATTAATTTTATATTAATTTATATAATTAATATAATAATATAAATTTTTGTTTTAATTGTTTTTATTCTTTTTCCTTTAATTAGAACAGGATTTCATTATTTATTTTTATTTTTATGAATAATTATAATTTATTTATATTAATTAATATATAGCTAAATTAATTTATTTTATTTATATTATGAAACTAAATTATATCTAATTATATTAAAATATATATTTATATATAAATATATTCAATATGACTAAATTATATTTAATTTTAGTTTGATGGATTGATATAAACTATACTATAATTCATCTATATTAATTGATGAAACCAGATTTTTATTAATTATATTATTGTAATTAATATATATAACTAATATATCTAATGTAAATATTTTAATATAATAATTCTAATTAATATAATTACTTTAATTTTAACATTAATTGATATCTTTAATATAGCTTATAAGAATTTTTAAGATTTTTAATATAATATAATTAATATAAATTAATAAGATTAATATAATTAATATAAGATAAGGTTAATGTAAATTAATTTATATTTATATAAATAATATATTTTAATATAAGTTAATTAATTAATATAATAAAAAATTTTAATAATATAATTTATAAGATTTAAAGGGATTTTAATAATATAATTAATATAAATTAATCAGAATGTTTAATAAAATTAACTGATATAAATTAATTTTAATTCTATTTTATTCTTATTCTTAATTTATTAATATTATTAATTATTAATATACTTATATGAATTATTATATAATTAATCTAATTAATAGGATTAATGTAAATTAATTTATATTAATATAAATAATATATTTTTAATATAAGTTAATTAATTAATATAATTTAATTTTTTTTTTTTTTTTTTTTTTTTTATTATCTTTTATATTGTTAAAAACTTTATATAAAATAAAATAAAAATTGTTTATGTTCAAACATGAAAAGTTTTCATCATTTAAGTGATAAGGACTTGCATAAATTTTTGGTGGGTAGTAACTACTACTAAGTTTGCACATTTACACTTTTACTCTTACATGCTAAAGTGTTGAAGAAAAAAAAATAATGTTAAGGAGTAACTCTTGGCAATTATATTTATTTCCATCTGGTTCCTATTCATTTTTTTAGGCAAATACTTGCTTAAATTATGGTGGGTAGTGACTAATGGTCATGGAAAATTTTAGGGGCTAATATTAGTAACCAAATTCTATAGGAAAAAACTATTTTACCTTAAAAATTATCATAGTTATACAGAGAGAATATATAAAATTATTAAACAATTGAATTATTTTTACAAAAACATCATCAAATATTTTATTGATTGCATATTATGGACTAGTGACATTCACCAAAGTTTCTAAACTTTAAGATAAATTTTCATCCTTAAATTTTTATCTATTAATGGTAAATAGGTTATTTACGTAAGTATGAGCTATTTTCAAGGATTTTAATCTTAGATGGTTTTCCTATGAAGCTTAAGAATGAAAAATCGTTGCACAAACATTTAAAAAACATGGCATACATATTGCAACTACATCCAAAAATTATGGCAAAAAACTAAGGTAGTTATCCACATGGCACAAAGACTACAATAAGATCTTCAAATTTATGGCCCAATCAAATGTTTGAAAAATATTTTTTTCAATAATATTAAAAAATAAATATTTGTTTTTCAAAGTTAAACATTATAACTTGCATTGGTGAATGTCAATGGATTGCTAGAGTGATAGAGACCAAAAAAAATATTTTATTTATTACTTAAACTACATTAGTTTTATAAATAATAATGATAATAGTAAATTATATATATATATATATATATATATATATATGTATGTATGTATGTATGTATGTATGTATGTATGTATGTATGTATGTGTGTATATATATATATATATATATATATATATATATATATATATATATACATACATATATATACATACATATATATATATATGGTGTGTTTTTTTTTATATATATTATTAACTATCAAAATTATTTAAGATATCTTAAATATTATTGTAATATGGAGTAACATTTATTTTATATATGGGATTATAATCAGATGTTATTGATGATGATGATGATGGTTAACATCCACTGAGACCAAACTTTGGTCTATCGAACCTAAAGAAATGAATTATTTAGTTTGATTTAAGATTTTATTCATATGCTCAAAAAGCTTGGAGAGAAGCCTTCCGAGCTCACTGTAATTTAGACATCCTAAAAGGCTAGGAAGGTTAGTATTGCAACAGAGATTTTGAAACTGAGATCTAATGTGGTTGTATGTGGGGCTCTCTAAGAGGAAGTGATTTTCATCCTCGATGTTCGTATTCTCACAGAGATGGTAGAACCTTTCCATCCATGGTGTTTTAGGAACTATCCAACGATCCGTTTCACTATGGAGCTCATGAGAGTTCGTTCTAATCTTGGCTATATTAATTTTCTTCTTTGAGCTAGTTAAAACAGAGAGATACTTTTGATCTTCTAGGGTGGGGTTGATGACCTCCTTATAATATCCTAATTTTCTTTTAGCTGTTAAATCTTTCTCACACCACATTTTTTCTTTGAACTTAGAAGTAACAAAATTTTTAATGTTATTAATGTTTTGCAATGCAACATTCTCGTCGATCTCCCAATGGTTTAACCAGGCCCTGGTGTCTTTATACCAGCCTCACTTGAGCCTTAGGTGGTTTTGGCTGGAATTTAAAGCTAGCTTAGGAAGTCTATGGTCTCTTATGTTATTGAGTTTTTGCTTGTACAACAGAAGCCTAATCATAGCTAGGCTCTCGATAGGGGAAAGACCCACTTCTATAAGGAGAATAGGATGGGATGTGTTGCTTTTAATTTTGAGGTTATACATTATAAAACGCTTCTGGGTTTGCTCAATCTTTCTCTAGGATTCTCTAGAGATGCTACAACCCCAAACCTCACATCCATATAAGATAACCAGAGTGACTAAAGTTTCAAAGAGGAACTTCTTTCTATCCCACATTACGAGGTTTGCCATTTTACAATTATTTTCAAGACCAAAATAAGCTTTCCACCCCCCATTAATCCTTTTCTCAATGTTATAGTTCCAGTTGAGCTTGTGATGAATATCAATTCCTAGGTACTTGTAGGAAGACACTTCCTCCAAGTTACTATTGTCATACATAAAATTAGCGTAAGTGTCCTTCTTGGAATTAATAATCATAACTTTTGTTTTTTCAGTATTAACAATCATACCCATGGTACAACAAAAATCCTTAAGGAGTCTAAGTTTCTTATTAAGTTCAGATGGGCACCTTGCAAGAAGGATGATATCATCAGTGTAGAGAAGAAGGATGATGACTATCCCAGCTAACATCGTGCCAACACATCCTGCTTCCTCTAAACAACCTTCTAGCTTGTCGATGCAAATGCCAAATAGGGTAGGGGAGTGGGGGCAACCTTGTTTAACTTCGATATTACACTTAATATCTTTCGACCACCCCTCCTTGCTCTTTAACTTGGCAATTACATTCTCGTATAACCTTATAGCAGCAGCTCTCAACTCAAAAGGAACCTTTAGCTATTCTAATCTATTCCATAGGTTCCTTCTAGGAACCGTATCGAAAGCCTTTCTAAGTCCACAAAGCAACAGAAAAGATTGGATTTAGCATTGCGGCATTCCTCCACAATGATCTTAAGCATAATGAGGTGGTCCGTTGTTGAGTGCTACCTTCTAAAACCCACTTGGCCTTTAGCCTACTTACCTTCACTTTCAAGCCATATGCTCAATTTCTTTTCTAAAATAATACCATATAACTTGGCTAGGAGAGGGTTGATCATAATTGTCCGATAATTAGAGGGGTTATTTGTATCCCCACTTTTAAAAATAGGGATAATTAGGCTTTGAGTCCATGGTTTAGGGAAACCTTGCTTGACCGCCTGATTGAAAATCTTGTGGATGTGGGGGATGAGGATAGGGCCTCCAATTTTTAGGATTTCTGCCTGGTAACCTTCAATGTCCTTAGCTTTCCCATTAGCCAAACGATTAATCCCAAAATCAATGTCTTATAATGAGAAAACTTCTTTTGTAGTGAGCAGAGTTTAAAAGTTATCCATGACATTTGGAGATTCATAAAGCTTTTTAAGATAGGAATTCCAGTCGTGTAAAGCAATTTTATTATTATCTTTAGTTTTCCTAGTTAGAATCTGCCTCCAGAATTTCTTAGGGGTTACCTTAGAGAGGTGTAAGATGTATATGTTCTCATTAGAAGTATTTTTAATGATGATCACAAGTAATGTAGACTTTTATACCAATATTGTTTAGGTTAAAAAAAATTGGTATTAAAATAAGATCTAAAATTGCTTCTAATTGCTTAAGAACATATCTTCCGTGAATGCGAAGAAATATTCTAACAATAAATAAAAAACTAGAGGCATTTAACATGAGAGAAAATTATCTTATAAACCATTAATAAATTAATTTAGGGAGAATGGCTTTTCTTCATTAATGCTACTAAGTTAACTAGCATTCATAAATAAATATTAACAATTATCTTCATTACCAATTGATTATTAAATTTTACTATAACAAATATATATAAAAATAATATTCGCACATTTAAAATTTAAAAACTCATAATATCTACAATATCACTAACATTAATGTGCAAAAAAAAACGAATTTAATTTTGTAAAATACTTTGAGAGGATTCCATTGATTTTGGTGAAAAAGATACTATTACATGAACACAAATTTGAGCAAATACTCAGTTTTGAACTTGAGTTTTTTATAAATTTTATTAGTGATGAACAACTATGTTATTAGTCCTCATTGATGTGTAGGGATTCTAGCAAGTGATCGATCATTAACCACTTATTAGTCTAAATTTTGATAATAATGATTTATACGATGATTAATATTTTTCAATGCTTTATCCTAAAACAATAATTTGTTTTATTTAAATAATTGGGGAAAATATTTTTATTTTATAATAAGATTTGAGGTGTTATTGTTGGCTTTTCCTTTTCCAACGCATATATTCCAAAACTTCACCTTTGATACCCTAGCTTTCATGTTTTTAAACTTCCCTTAATGAATATTCAAAGTTTCAAAAGTTTCATATTTGCCTGAGTGCATATCCAATATTTCATATTTTTTTGAGTGCATATCCAAAGCTTTTGTAAGCTTTTCACTCCCCCTAAGAAGTTTTCGCCCCATCTAAAGTTATCCTAGTTATCACTACTTTCCACCTCTTCTAGCCATCACCAAGCCCACCTAACTCGATGCTTCCCACTAGCACTGCACTCCATGAAGCATACATTGGTTCTTCCCACCAAAAATACTTCGCTCCATGAAGCACACATTGGTTCTTCCCACCAAAACACCCACGATACCAACCAATATCAATAACACTACTAAAATCACCAAGAAGGGACCAACAACAACTCACCCTGCCAACCAATCCCAAGAACACCACTAACATGATCACTAAGATACAACCCACAACAACTCATCGTGTGATAACCACATGTAATCAGTGAACATGGCTACAAGCATAATAAGTTGAAGTGAGTGAAAATAATCCTATTGCATTGCACACCACCACTCTAAAAAAAATTGATTATATACATGTCACTCACATTCACATATTCAAAACAATTGATTACTAACATGTATGAAATAAAATGTGTGTGAGTTGTGGGTAACAATAAAGTCTTCTTTGCCTTCTGTGACACAATAAAATCTTCTTTATTATTACATAAATTGTGGCTAACAAGGGTTCCAATGGCTCAAATAGTAGACCTCATTACCCTCACTTCACTCATACTCGTAGCAATTTTTTCACATTGGGAATGCACATTCATTACAGGAAAAAAGCAACTCCCATCTATATGGTGAGACCAATGTCATCACTACACATATGTCAAATTTCTACACATATGTCAAATTTGTACACTTAAATGATGTAGAAGCTTAAAGTACAAAATACCCATGATAATCCTAGTAATGGTAGTACTATGAATTCAAGAACACAATAATCTCATTATCTATAGAGCTGTGAAAGGGAAATCATAATTCCATCTAATAATAACATGGAAAGCAAAAACATTTTGGTTTGGTAACAGATACACAAGAAACCATCTAAAACAAGGCAATGTAAGAACTATTGTTCATAACATTGGATCAAAATATAACTACCTATAACAACTAACACATAACTCCCTACAACAACTAACTTGCAACGAGAGAGGTTACCTAACTAGTAAAGTTAATACTAGACTTAAAGGTAAACACAAGGAGATTTTTATTTTGATAGTCCTTGCTACTCAATGAAATCGCGCTCAAACCATTTTCTTGGAAATTTTCACGAACAAACAAATATAATATGTAACGTTGATGCATACATGTCTCCTATACAAAAAGTTATATATATATATATATATATATATATATATATATATATATATATATATATATATTAGTCTTTAGTATTATATTATTTTTAAATTAATATAATATTAAAAATTAAGATAAAAATGTAATATAATAAAAACTTCTTCCTAATATTTTGTATGATCAAAAATTTATTTGCAATTGGATTAAGAGTTTATGTATATTAAATTTTATTTTGGATTTAAGTTTATATGTATCGAATTTTATTTTAAAATCAAAAAAACTTGAATAAAATATTTTGATTTTGAAATGAGTTATGGGCAAGTGGTAGGTACTGATCCATGGTATTGTAATAAAGCCTATTTACAAGTTAATAATATTCATGGTAAATTGGGTTAAACATCTATGATTAAAAATCTTGATATATTGTACGTATTAAGTTTTAATTAAAAAATGTTATAAAAGTAAATTAAATTAAAATATTTTTATTTTAAATTGTATTATGGTTTTTGGGCATGTGGTATTAATAAGCTATGGTATTTGCCTAAATTATTATGACACTCACTCAATATAAACTTATATATATATATATATATATATATATATATATATATATATATATATATATATATATATATACAATTTAATTTAAAACCACATAAAAATAGTCATCAACTAATTAGAAAGAAACAATTAACATTTTAAAAAATTTAAAATAAAATTTTTATTTTCAAAATACTCTATTTAATATCTTTTTTTAAACCTTAATAAACTTCATAATCGGTTTAAAATTTTCATCAAATTTTTTTCACCTAAATAAAAAACAATAGGCAAGTATAATAACACAAAAGAAATAAAGGGGAACTTTGATACTTGTACCATATCCAAGATCCAGTTGATATTACATCGAATAAAAACAATGCAAGAATGTACAAAACATAGTATTTTTTGGTTGAGTAATGAAAAATATGCAATGGGTGGCTCTGTTTGGATGCATTAATTAGTACGCAATAGTCACATTTACGGGCTTCACTAATCAAAGAAGTATTGAATTATAGTTAATATACATCCGCTTCTCCTTTAGCCTTGATGACTACAAGTTCATTCCTATTGTGAGAACCAACAACCAGTCCAACATTGGTCTCTATTACTATCAGTCCTACATATTACTAGCAGGAAAAATGTTATAGCTAAATTTAGTAAAGAATTTAGTGACAACGAAAACAACATTTGAGACTGTGTCTATATTTTTCCTTGGATCTATGATAGGCATAAAGCATTCATCCATAACAATATGAGCAATAGCCAATTTTGCATTTCAATTTGCCATCTTAACCATGCTCAACCCCTAAGCCATTGATGTTTGTTGATCTTCATCAAAATGCAGACTCTAGTAAAAGCCCTCTTCAAGGGCATTTGAAACTCCCAGGAGGTAGCCTAGGCCTGCAAAAACCTGCATCAGAAAAAATAGGGAAACAATCATTACACATTGCCAATTAAAAAAAATGTGTTCATTAAGAATTTATTATTTTTTGAAACCATTATAAAAAAAATGATTACTTGTTAAGGATAAACTTCATTTGACTCTTTTAGCTTCTTCGATTACAAACATAGGAGCTATCACCCCATTATTCCTGAACTTAGGTTGATTGCATATTCCCAGAATATCTCAGAATAATGCATGCCCCAATAGTAACCATTAAAAAAATTGATTACTTGTTAAGGGTAAATTACCTTTGCTTCTCTTGAATCTTTTACCTTCTTCACTTACAAACACATGAGCTATCACTTTATCATCGCCACAGGCTATAGATCATTTGAACATGTATGGAATCATTATCTAGAGCAGGCCATAGGGCATCTAAAGCATGTTTGGAGCCATTATTATTAACACATTAAGAGTTCTTCATTCCAATTTGATTATCCTTCTGGTTACATTGTTGCGAAATACTAGTAAGGTAGGAAGCATTAATTCCATCTATTCTCCATCAGTTTGGAAGGACCAGTTGAGGTATGTGTACCAAATTTACAACCCAATAGGTGGTCAGATTCCCTTAGTCCATCAAGAGAGTTTTCAATTTCCCAACTATGAGCAATCCCATTTATCTTAGCATCTGGTTAAATATATGCTATTACATGCCTCACGAGACACAACATGGAATACTTTTATGAGTTTATCTGATTTAGCAAAACAGATTGCAATTTGGGCAAATTATTTACCATCTAAAACATTATTTAATATCAATAAAGGTTCTTATTAAACATTTTCCACAAGTATTATTCTTCGTTGTTGTCAAATATTCCATATCTCATTGTGAAATTAAGATTTCTATTTCACGTGTTTCAAAATATTTAATCTTGTGTTTTGACTTCTTTACATTCCCTTCTTAGTGGGAAAAAACTGAGCTTTTCTTAATTGTTTTTACCATTAGAGTTTCAACGTACCTCCATATGTCAGATGTGTTTATCACTCTTTTTTGGTTATAACTTAACATACAAACTTTGTCATTGGGAGATCATCATTTCAAGTTCAAAATGAAGGTATTTGGATATAAAAAAATGCCAAGTTTTACATCTTTATTAGACACTTACCATTCCCATTTCCAAAAAATCATTTCCTACCATTCTTGTTTCCAATATTTGGTAGACGACATTTTTATCAATTCTCCTACATAGTGGACTTCCTTATTAACTTGGGATTCTTTTTCTTAAAAAAACACACACACAAATTTTGAAATGTTTCTTCAAATAATATTTTCATGGAACACATTATTAAGTTATCGATACTCAAATATTGAAAATTTAGGCTTATGAGTAGAGGTGACGGCCAAGCTCCATTTCTATTCATACCTATAACTTAAAACCACAGTTATAAAGCTCAAATGTCAAAAGACAAAAGTATGGTAAAAGCATGTCAAATGTATTAAATTCAAACCCAAGGGTCATATTTCTTGTTGAGGAGAAGCATCAAAATATGTTGACCTATACCTACTCATATATATGGACCACACCATGTGAATCAAGGTGGTTGTAATGGCACCAGAAAGAGCACCAAGTAAAAAAGAAAACAAAATGCTTAAAATATCTTCAACTCTCCTTTCGACAGTACCCAAAACCCGCCTTCTTTCTCTAGGAAAGGATAGTTTTATGAGATGGGTTGGGATTGTTGATAAGACCCCACAAACAAACAACATGACTTTGGTATTATTTATTTAAAAATTCCTTTCCATAGGCTTCAAGCTTCTCATTATCAACTAGTGTGATGGAATCAAAATGGCTTAATGGAGATAGGATAAGGAAATTCAATTATTTAACTAAGAATCCAACCATGGAAACATGACTATCTTCTGGATTATATTGTACTACCTTGAAATTTCTTCATACACCAAAAAAATTATCATTGTTCATGAAATGTACAATCTCAATCTACCTTTATGGAAACTAAATATGTTGACCATTGATAAAAGTTCAGATAATACAAAATAAAACCAACTAACACAACGAAACTACTAACAACTAACATAGAATGAACTATATTAAGTAAAAAAAATGTTGAGTGGCAAAGCATAGCATCGAGAGTCTGATGAAGTGATTGGAGTCGGGTCTTAAGTGCTTGTTCTAGTTAGAGCATGAGGTTTTAGATCACATTGAAGATGGATTTCATGGTGAGTAAGCGGAGAATCCAAACTAGTAATATAAGAGTGTTGATAATATTGCACCCACTTGATTTCATTCAGAGAAGATATTATATCATTGTGATCATGTTTCTCCTTCATGACCTTGCCCAAAAGTGTTTTCATCTATCAATGAAGGGTGATGGAGTTCAGGTACTAGCCATGTCTTCCCTTGGTGCATCCAGGGTTCGGAACCCAATTAACTACCTCCCCTTGGATTTCTTAATCAAAATAAGCTTGTTGGTCATTGTTAGTAAAAGCTTCAAGTTGATGAATTTCAAGGGGGTGGTGGAGTGGAAGATAGTTGCAACATCTTGGGCTTGGGCTTGGGAAAGTGGCTTGCCCTGAAGACCCATACCCCTAGCCCCCCAGTAGAAGCACATTTGCTTCTTGGGCATATTGCACCAAATAAGAAATAACAAAGTTAGGTTTCTTATCCACAACAACCAGAGGCCCAAGGGATTGATATTGATAAAAACAAACAAAGGAAAAACCCAGGGAGTTCTAGGTTTCTAGAGAAATCTATGACAACTATCAAACGAAGACAAATGAAAAGGAATGGAAGATAAAAGAATCCTGATGAGGTATAATAACTAACCAGAGACACCAAAATTCAGTCCACCACCCATCCTATTGAGATCAAAACATAACAAGCTATCATCCACCAACTAAATTAACTAGAGAATGAAATGGCTAAATCAGACGAATCTGACATATAAAACATTACCCATTACTGACCAACCCTCCAAAATTGAATGAGTGAGGATGTGTAGGTTGGATGAAAACTAACGCCTCCCGCTCCTATAGAATCGAGCTCCAAGGTTTCCATAAGTATCCTAAAAGACGTGACCCCTGCATGCCCTAGACCTGTCCCTTTACCGTTGTTAAGAAGCTAGTGCATGAGCTGAAGACCTTCAACCCCTAAATCCAAGTCGCCTAGAATGCGGGTGCATTTCAATTCATGACTAGAGCAAAAGGCCAATTCCCTAGCCTGAGAGAGCTCGCATACTACACCCAAGCTCTGCAAATTTCTCACTGAATAAAAGCCTCCTATTGTCAATTGCCAAAGGAAATTGTCCCACTTGTAGCGAGGGATAAACCCAGACATAATAGAAAAGCCAAAGAGGAAGGTCACTCATCTCAGTGAAATCGAGCATATGTTGTTGGGCATATGAATGAAGAATGGTAAATGTTGTTTTCATGCATGTTACATGCAGTGGATTGGCCACACCCCCGCCCCCCCCACACCCCCACCCCCCCACCCCCCCTCTTAAATACAATGGGAAGTGGCAGGGTGGTAGCCTCCCTCTCCTCGTTCCTACAACATCCCAACTTCCAACACCCTAATTAGGGGTTTGTTGGTTGTAATATTACCCACTACATTCAACGAATTTTTTTCCAAAAATTTGAAATTCACCATAATCTCAAGAATTGGCAAAGTGAAGTTGCCAAGAAATTGTTTTCTATAAATTTCATCAAAAAATTGTTAAGGTTTTCTTTTTTGCTTAAAAAAGTAAAGAACAATAAAAACATATATTTATTATTTTTAACATGTTTTCCATCAATATGCGGTGTTTCAATATATTTTCAAGTTTCACATTTAAGTTAACATATTTTTGGATCAATTTCAGGGTTAAACACTATACTCGTATTTTTTTTAATATATAAATTTTATCATATTTTTTTGCATTGGTGAAATATTACCAAGTCTAATTACCTTTGAATTCAAACAAAAAACTGAACAAGGAGGTTAGGTTCTAATTATGAACCCTAGCATGGGAATTGTTAGAATTCAAAATTCTGAAATGGGTTCACTATCGTACTTTCACTCGCCATTGCAAAATTCAGACTTGGGAAAACTCATTGAGTGCCCCTATCAAAGGCATTTTCAACCAAGTAGGTAGAAGTTTTACTTCATTAAGGAATTGGTAGCACTTCCAACACACTCCAAAGCAAACAAGGATACCCTAATAGAAAGGAACAAAATTTGAAGAGAATAAAACTTGGTGCAAAATCTTATGTTAGTTATGTGTCTTTGATATGTTAGACCTTGCCTTACCTACCTCGTCACTTGTGTTTCTCTGGTTAATGTTATGTTATGTTAATGAAATATAAAAAGTAAAGTTATGTTATGTCATCAAGAGAGATGAGTGTGAATGCGCCTTCAAAAAGTAAGGGGGTGTGCCTGGTGAGTGTTCGATCATATGTGTGTCAAAGTTCTTTCATGTGGAGGGGAGGAGAAGTAAGCCTATAAGAGAGAGGTAGTAGTACCACCCTAGTAGAGACACACATGAACAAGAAGGATCTGTACAACATCAAGAAGAATAGTCCACAAAGATGTGACAGTCATTGCAACCAATGTAACAAGGAGGGTATGTCTAATATACAACGGAATAGTCCACAAGGATGCGACAACGATCATAAAATTACAACACATTCTCAATATGATAAGTACCAAAATAAATGAAATAGTTCAACTAATTTAACATAGATGAAAGAAAACACGAATTACAAACATTCATAGAATAGTCTTACAAATATCCATAATCCAAGCATGAAGAACATGTTGGCCCATAAGGCTTCTTATATTAAGTAAAAGTTCCAAGACACATGTATATAATGAGCATCACTAGCTCCAATAGTGAAGCGTTGAGGCCACTCCTTGCTCCTCAAAATAATTGATCTGTCTTTCTAATGCCTTGTGGGATGAGCCAAGTTGAAAAGTCCTTTGCTCATACAATGAGGGAGTATATATAACCAAGGGGTGATGCTTCCTCTTCCTTGTGACTCTTTGACTATCCTCATGATTGTTTGACTTCCTATGACTTCTCAACTTACATGACTCTTTATATTCCACTTTAAAATACATTTTGAATACCATTTACATTATTCACAATGATGATGTGGCATATGACAACTCATGACATGACATGACATGACATTGTTGACATGGACTGCTTGATGATGTGGCAGTGTCCATCCACTACTGTTGTTGTGTGTTGATTGTTTGCTTGAGAATGCTCTTATTTTCACCTCCATATGACTTGGTGATAAGGAATATTCAATGATCTTAATTCTTGAGTTTTGATCACAAACTTATGTCCCTTTTCTTTCTTGTGATTGATCAACTTGCATGTTCAACTACAAGAGTGCTTTTCAACATGTTTCTCTCCTTCATATCTTTCTTCATCATCTCGCCACAGCATGGTAAGGTACCTATATCTGCAATTCACTCATCAAGGTACGACATCAGTCTGAAAACCCCATAGTCTAAGATGGTGCATTCTAATCCATTTCCTAAGCCGAAATCGGGTTATAGGTTGGGAAAGAGGCTCAGTAACTGTGTAATTGTGCGGATTAAGCAGTTAGGAGTGAAGATTGAGTCTTGAGACTGTGCAATGCATAGTTTAGGCTGGGCGAAGGAAGAAAACTGTGCAATATGGGAGCTCAGGATGATAGGTTGAGGGGACAAGCACTGGATCAACCTATTGCATAGTTCTAGAGGACAGATGAGCCCAGGTGACTGTGCAATTGCGTATTTCAAGAGCTTAGGACTGAGGCTTGATCCTTGAGATTGCGCAATGCGTAGTTCAGTCTGAACTGATGGAGAAAACTACGCAGTTCTGGGATCCAATGAGGCGGGATGAGGGGATGGATACTGAGTGAACACACTGCACAATTCCAAGAGACAAGTGAGGCTGGGAAATTACACAACTACACAATTTAGAGGCTCAGGGAATGCGCTTGAGGCTTGTGATTACACAATGCACAATTAGGGCCAGGCTGAGAGAAAGGATTGTGCAATTATGGCAGCCAAGGCCAAAGCTTGAGCATAGAAATTGCGTAGTGCAACAGTCCTGGGAGGTAAGAACTGAACATTGCGTAGTGCCAAGGGGAAAGGTCACAACTAGAGGACTGAAACTACACAATGTGGAGTTTAGGGAGGTTGGGTGAAGCCAAGTTGCTTGGTTAGGAAGACTTATCAGAAATGGCTAAGTGTAAGACTGGGTAGACTGATGTGAATAGTCATAAGACTTTGACTGTGATCTCACACATAGAATACTTGATGGCACAACAACATAGATCACCCAGGAAACACGAAAAATGAATTTCCCTATGTTCGACAACTTTATGACCCGTTACGACAAGTGCAACACTTAAGATACGCTTTGCGATGATCATGACAACACTTGTGCAACAATGATTAAAACTTTGCGAATAAGTACAAAAAACATTTACATGGTTAGAACAACTCATATTCACAAAGATAGACCCTTGAAACCACTAGAATAGGTTTCTAGACATTGTGTGATATCCAATCATGTTAAAAGACAACAATTTACCCAACTTGCAAAGGGGAGCAAAATAATTCAAGAAAGTACGTGAAATGAGTTTCGGTGTTTGTGACAACAATGTGCAAAACCAAGGAAGGCTCTGAAATTGAGTGTAAACCAAAATTTTGGAGGGTGTTGTAGTAGCTACAATAAATGGATTCATTATCCATCGCCAAGTTGTAAGTGATGATGTTTGATTCTGCAAATTACTTTTAGGGTGAACTTAAAATTGTAGATTTTGGGTGGTCAGTAGACACTTTTGATAGAAGGAAAACTGTGTGTGGAATCTTGGACTACTTTCCTCTTGAAATGGGTAATCTTGAAATAATCAATTGTTAATCCAATCTTACATAGCATCCTTATTTCAATATAGACACAATGTGTGTCAATTCTAGTGGAGAACAAGAAGCATGAAACTGGAGTAGACATTTGGAGCTAGGGAATTTTGTGCTATGATTTTCTTTATAGGGTTCCTTCCTTTGAAGCCAAGGATCATTCAAATACTCATGGAAGGTTTGGGAGAACATTATATGTGCCATTTTCCTTAACTTCTTTCCCATTTTAAGCCTTCTAAAACATTTCCTCAGTATTTAAAGTCTACAAGATTTTAAATAAGGTTCTTAGTTTTTCTTATGTAAGTCCTAGAATGGATATAATTTGAAAATTTTTGGTGCGGGATTGTCAAAGATGATTTGTATTTTCCTAACCAGCGTTTTGTTTATGGTGCAACCAATGACCTTATTCATAATATATTACATCTAGAATTATTAAAATGCATTGATAAAATGTAGAGTTGTAGGTTTATGATATCTTACTAATTACGATACTCTTTCTTGTAGCTCTTGGTAAAAGATTCATTGAAAATATTTCCCATATAAGAAGTTTTCCAACATCCTTAGACTTTTCAAAATGCTCATCCTGATAGTGATTACAATGTGGTACATTGAATTATGTATTGATAGTTTCCTTTATATCTTACAAAAAATAAAGTGTTACCAAACTATTCAATTAGGCATTAACTTAGCACTATTTGGATTTCCAATCCCTAATGTTGTTGGATATGAAGAATTCTTTGAAGTGGATTCTTAGCCATTCTGGAAATATGTATATATGCTTACGTATTAGTTATTGATTATCAACTGCCTTTTGTGTTTGTGTAACGAATTTTTCTTGTATTTTATTCTTTTCAAATTCATTGAGCTGTGTTTTTCCCTCACTATTTCCGAACTACATCACTAAAAAGTCAGCATTTATATCTCAGATTACATTGGAAAATAAATTTGGTCAATTCTCTGTATTTGTTTCCTCTACTATTCTTGAGAATGGTATCATGTAATTAGTTTTGGTTGCGAAGATTAAACCAACTAGGGAAAGGAGGTGATTACATTGATATCAATTGATTATTTCATGTCATTGTTTCATTATTAGGTTGGATAGATTTATGGTTTAGCTGCAGAGGATATGTTAACAGGCTTCAACATTCAAACGGTCTACTCCAATTAACCACTCAAATCCTCTGAAAATGGTCTACTCCAATTAACGGTCTATATATTGGAGTGCACTTTGGAGAACTGGAAAATATACATTTTGAGAGTGATTTAAATATACCTTATGCATTAAAATACATCAAGTATTGGAAAAGTTTTTTTCATAAGATTTGAATGGATTCAACTTCAATGTAAAATGCATTAATCAAAGGTTTCTTTCAATCAAAATCCATTTTTGTTTTGTTTATGTTGAAACACACATGTAGCATGATTCCACACAATCATTAAAAAAACAAAGATTTAGATACTTGCATAATGAAAAGCTTAATGCCAACAAGAACAAAAAGCACTAGCTATATAGGCATGTCAATAGAAATCTTGAAGTTGTGCAACATCTCTTTCGTAAATATATAATTTTTATACTACAAAAGGTAAGTTTACCCAAATTACTTTTGCTTGACGACCGGAAACATTTTAAAATCAAGCATATGATCTAGTTCTAAATATTGGTGATGCCATTGTCAAACTGGAAACAATTCTCTTTCAATATTTATGACCCTTTTAGTTCTTGGACCTTGATCATCACTTTTTTTCCACTATCCTTTTGGTTTTTCTTTGCATGGAGGTCTAGTTTTTCTATTTTTTACCTGACTGAATAAATTTTTGCAATATTGGATATTGGTCTTTTGACAATACATTTGTAATTGAATCCCACCATTTTATTCATTTCACACTATTACAATTGTACTTTGTCCTCTTCAAATTTCTCTGAAGTCAAATGGTATTACTTTCTATATGCTTTTTCTGCACTTGGAACTTTGGATTCTCCCACAATGCTATGCAAGTAAAATCACTTCACCTTTTGCATCATTGGGTGTAAATGAAAAATATCAATATCATCCAGCGACATGCTCCTATCAATGGTATGCAACACAAACTATTGAACCTTTTGCATCAAATTATTGCACCTTTTGCATCATGGACTACAAATGAGAAATATCAATGTCATCCAGCAAACTACTCAACTAGACCAACTCCTTTTCTACATTGACATGCTATTAGTAGTATCTATATAGTATAAGCTTGAAAAATGGAAAGTTATGATAACATTTTTGAGCAATTTAGCATGGCATATCTTTTCACTGAATTATTATTATTATTATTATCATCATCATCTTGGTAGGGACTTTT
Organism: Pinus tabuliformis; assembly: GCA_031772625.1. NCBI lineage: Eukaryota > Viridiplantae > Streptophyta > Pinopsida > Pinales > Pinaceae > Pinus > Pinus tabuliformis. Next base: position 463,888,661 of record CM062811.1, read on the forward strand.
GCCACTCCCACGACCCTTGTTTATACATGTTAATGAGAAATGCACAAATGAACACCTTGGTCTAAACAAAGCTATGGTGTGTGAAATTTACCATCCCCAATCTCCTGTTGGGAAACACTACCATAACCATGACACTTAAAAGTACATGATTTCTCCGCAGAAGCAAAAACCCTAACCTTATCACAATTATTTCTAAGTCTGGTAGTACTGGGTTTTTATGAATGCAATTGAAAAGTACTTTGAATGCTTATTCGAACACATATGAACCATAATTACAATGTTACACAACGAATATGGAAATTAATTAACCATAGTTATGCACATAAATATAATACAGGAATCCACTTAACATCGCATAATCACCAACTATGATTATATGTACAACCAATAAATACGCACAAAAAAATTAAATGAGAATTAGAAATGTTTGTACACAAAACCTCGAAACTAGGGTTTCAACATAAAATCATACAAACAACATGGTACATAAAATTTCACACTTATCTTGCTAAGGAAATCTAACTGGCTACGAGCTCTCCACATTTCACCTTGCCATAGACTATGTGGTTCATGAAGTTCAACCACAAGTCATTCCCGAGTCAGGGCTTCAATTTCACAGGCAATGATAAAATAGAAACAACATATCCATATCCAAGGTAGAACACAATAGCCATGACTCCAACTACAACACTTCGCTTCCCCAAACATATGCCCAAGTGGCACACCCTTTCCGAGACCATCTTGTCCCTCTACGATCCCACCTTTCAAGGCACCTTACGACCAGTTGGGAATGTCTCAAGTATGATATTTTAGTATCTCATGCTGCTTCCAGGGCTTCCACGCACCCTTCCAACCCATAAACCAAAAAATCTCCTAGTTGGTCTAGAACCTGAGCTTAAGCTCACCGGTTGGTTGCTCAAAACTGAAATCACTAGAACCATATGTGTCCATAATACTCTTCATAATAATCATAATAATCATCCTCCATCTATTTTCTAACAAAATATATACTTTTCATCATTGCATAACCTCTCTCTACCATGTGGCACACACTAAAGCCACGTGGGTCCTGGGTGTGACTTTTTCACCAACACCTATCACCAAACACCATGTTGCATGCCTCTGTGGAGTTGTACAACCCCCCATAATCTTACAATGGAGTGGGCTCTACAACCATCCTATTTTATATTATATTATCATTAAAATATATACATCAGTTACATCATATAATATGCCTGGGCACGTTGGCCCCCAAAATATTAAGCATAAATACATAGGAACGCAGGCCCACAAAAATGACTCCTACTGACGAACCTAATATCAAGGTACATATATTTATATCATAAACTAGCAATGGCATTACATTCCTTCCCCAGCCCCCCACCCCTTATTTTATGCATTGTCCTTAATGCAACATACATGCATGTATATATAGTACATCATTCAAAAAGATGAAGGTACTCTTCCCTCATAACATATTCCTACTCCCATGTGGCCTTATCAAGACAAAGCAGGATCCATTGTGATGCTAACAACTCAATTTTGGAGCACCTTGACCATTCTGTCGAAAATCTATATGGGTTGTTCCTAGAAATATCCCTCTAGCTCCAGTGAGATCATTTACCAATCAATCACATGATCAGTAAGATGAATATACCTTTTAATTAAATATACATGAAATACATCATGAACATGCAAGGATGCAGGGAAAACAAGTCTATATGCAACATAAGCGATCCTCTCTAGGATCTTGAATGGTCCACAATAATTGGCTTCTAACTTGGCACAACTACCTAGCTTTATTGAGGTCTTCCATGGTCGAACTTTTAAAAACACATGATCTCCAACTTTAAATTCTCTTTGAACTCTATCCTTATCCACATAAATTTTATGCCTATCTTAGGAAACCTTAATATTTTGCCTAATTTTCAAAACCTTCTCTTCCATTTCTCTGAGCAATTTTGGACCAACAATGATTTTTTTTTACCAGCTTGCTCCAATTGATGGGAGTTACATCCTTCTTTAATCCAAGCCAAAAATCCTACTTGGTCATTATAATAGTATTTTAATATCGTAGGTGTATTGCAAAGGAACCCTATTCATCTCTTTTGGAATAAACTCTTTCACCCCCTGCATATTGGACACATATATATGGCATTTATAAGAAGAACTTCATCTTCTCCAATCTCATAATCTAAATATTGTGGTTTCTTTTCATATTGTTGTAAACCATTCCTGATGGCCAAATACGATTGATTCAAATTTACAACTTCTTTAACTATGGATATTATATCCACCTTACATATACTTACTGCCGAAGCATGCATCAAATGCATTCTTCAGCTAAGAGCATCTACCACTTTATTCTCCTTTCCTTTAATGTACTTAATCTCAAAATCATATTCCGCTAAAAATTCTAGCCACTCGATCTTCCAAGCATTCAAATTCGACTTCTCAAATAAGTTCCACAAACCATAATGATTTATTTGTAATTCAAATCTCCATCCCATAAGATAATGTCTCCACATCTTAAGAGAATGAATGATGGCTTCCAATTCTAAAACCTCTTGCGTAGCATAATTTTTGTCATGGTCCTTCAATTTCCTAGACTCATAACACACCACATGTCCATTCTGCATAAGCACTCCTCCCAAATCTTCTTTACATGCATCAATTCATACTAGAAAATCCTCATTTGGATCCACAATCTTCAATATTGGAGCACTTATTAACAGATCTTGCAAACACTGAAAGGCTTCCTCACACTCGAAGGTCCATTCAAATTTAATGCCTTTCCTCTACAACGAAGTGATGGGATGTGAAATCCTAGAAAATCCTTTAATGAATCTTTTGTAATAACCAACTAGGCCCATAAAAGACCTGAATTTCGTAAAATTATTTGGTGCTAGCCATTCCTTCATGACCTTAATCTTATATGGGTCTACAATTATCTCATCCTCTAGAATAATATGGCCCAAGTAATGAATCTACTTCTAATAAAGAGAACACTTACTAATCTTAGCATCAATAGGGGAATTTTGAGGTCTAAAATGGGCCTCCTAAGAAAAATGTACAACAAAAATAACCTTTATAAGAACCAAGAGGATTGAATATGATGATGTCAACAATGGGGGATGATTCACCATTTTTTGAGTAAAAAAGTAAAAAGATTAGAAAATAATAAAATAATAAAATTGTTTTTTCAACTCATATTTTCAACTTATCTCCCTTAGGTTTTACTCAAATTTCAAGTGGGAGTACTCATTGGATGCAAAATTTAATTCCTCATCCAAGAAATACCCATGTTGCATACTTTCGATGGACCCTGCTAAACGAAAAATTAGAAATACATGAAAAATGTGTCTGCAATCACGCTTTTCATGTATTTCTCATTTTTTGTGTATCAAGGTCCATCGAAAGTATGCATCATGGGTACTCCTTGGATGAGGAATCAAATTTTGCATTGAACGAGTGTTTCTGCTTGAAATTTGAGTAATCCCATAGGGAGATAAGTTGAAAATACGAGTTGCAAAATAATTTTTCTTTTTTCCCACTGAAATTTGATGATGTAATTTAATCTTATTTTATTATTTCCACTATTATTTTATAATTTCCTTAGGAGGCCCATTTTAGACCTCAAAATTCCCCTAATGTAAATTTGGTGTTCTCTGAGCACCTGTGAAACCAACCTCAGATGTTTCTCATGCTCCTTTCCTGATTTAGAGTACACTAATATATCATTCAAAATAATAATAACTAACTTATCCAAATATTCTTAGAAGACAACATCCATTAAACACATGAAAACAATAGGTGCATTGATTAATCCAAAAGGAACCACCATGAACTCATAATTTCCATAACAATTTCAGAAAGGCATCGTACTGATATCTTCTTCCTTAATTCACAATTGGAGATATCTTGACCTCAATTCAACCTTGGAAAACAACTTAGCTCAAATTTTATCAAATAAATCATTTATCCTTAGCAACATATATTTATTCTTGATAGTCATCTTATTTAACCACTGAAAATCCACACATATCGCAAAGTTACATCAATTTTCTTAACAAACAATACAAGAGCACCCCATGGTGTTACATTGGATCGTATATACCCCTTCTTTAGTAACTCCTCCAACTGCCTCTGCAGTTCTTTGAGCTCTGACGTACTCATCGTGTAATGCTTTTTAGAAACCGAGGAAGCTCTAGGAACCAAATCAATTTAGAATTATATATCCCTCCTCTAAGGCAATCCTATGTTAGGTCCCTCTAATACTAGTTATTCCCCCATTACTATTGTCATTGTACCCCTTATTGTTATTGTTGTGCTCTTATATTATTATTGTTATGTCGGCTTTGATTATATTGTGACCCCTTATACTCTTATATATAGAAAGGAGGTTTTTTCATTTGTATCATCCAAGAATTGTTCATTTGTGTAATGTAAAGGAGGTTTACCCCTCGAAGAGGCTGATTTCGAAGGCGTTGATCTATATTTTCTTCTATTTTGTGAGCTGGTTGCATAACATTTCATATCAAAGGTTTGGATTCTAGGGTTTCGCTGCTCCAAACAGGTCATCGTGGAATTTTCACTATACCCTTTTTTCTGTGATGTTTCAGAAGCTAAAAAAAAAACGTTTGAGCAGAAATTTGTTTGAACCTCGAGTCCAAATTTTAGATCTTGTCTCGCTATATTTTCGGAGATATGATCCAAGGAAGTTAGGGTTTTGTAGGATCTCGAATTACATCCCAAACAGGTGATGTTGGGAAAAGCATCATAACTTTCGCTTTGAGTATCAGATTAAAATTTCATAAGAATTTATAGAAATAATACGGATTTTAGTTTTATGTGTAGCATTTTCAGGTTCGAAGTGATACGTGGCACTTCTTATAAGTTATCTCTACTGAACCAATCTATAATCAGGTCATCGTGGGAGATTTGGAATAACTCTTCCTTGGAGAATCCAATCTTGATCAGACTTGTAGGGTTGGAAAGAGGACTCATAAGGATACTGCAGGACACAATTTTAGACCTTGGAGATCCAAATTATAGAGATACAACAGATTCAATATTGAGCTCCTACAAAGTGAAAAAAGGTGTGTAGTTTTTTTTTTTTAATTTTGCATAAGTTTGGTTTGAAAAATTAGTTTGAAGGGATTCAAAGGGCATAGTGAAGCATTATTATCATTAATTGATGTCTCGAAGAAATAAAATGGAAACACCTAGTAAGCGACCTGAAAGCTCTAGCAGGACTCATGAAGAAGAGGAAGAAATGAAACATGATATATCAAAACTACGAGACCAAGTGCAACAAAATTCACCCTCACAAAATGTAACAGAAGCTAAGATGGATAGTTTAAAGAAAGGCATGGAAGCTAAGATGGATGGTTTAAAGAAAGGTGTGGAAGCTAAGATGGATGGTATAGAAGAAAAACTTAAAGGAAACATGGAAGATTTGAAGACAAACGTGGAAACTAAGATGGATGGTATAGAAGAAAAACTTAAAGGAAACATGGAAGATTTGAAGACAAATTTGACAAATTTGCTACAAGAAATGCTTACTAATGGCGAACAGTTAGTAAAGGAAACTCATGAGGAGAAAAAAAGAAATGCTAATCATGATTTCATAGGCTCTAATGGTGGAATGAAGACCCACCATGTTCCAAAGATCGATATGGGGAAGTTTCATGGCAAGGATGCCATAACATGGATACTATAGATGAAGCAGTGTTTCGATCTCCATAATGTGAAAAACACACAAAATTTATGCATTGCAACTTTATATTTGGAACCAAATAAGTTTTTATGGTATCGATGGCTTTTTTCTTGTAAACAAATTGTCACTTGGGCAATTTTTACGGAAGAAATGATAGCACATTATGAGGATACAAAAAGCAACACTTTTTTTAGCTAATTGATAAATATCAAACAAAAGGGTTCAATTATGGAGAATATTGAGGACTTCCAAAAATTGAATATAAGGGTAAAAGATATTCCAGAGGAACATAGGATTGATGTGTTCATAGGGAATTTAAAGGATAACATCCAATATGAGGTTCACCTTTGGGAACCTAATTTATTGGAGAAGGCATTCAGGTTGGCAAGAAAAATGGAAAGAAAAATTATGGCAACAGGGAAGCCTACCACTCACAACTATAAAGATGGAAGTGTTGTTTCCCCTAGACTTCCACAACCTACAAGGTTGACACCACAAAAATTGGAAGAAAAAAGAGCAAAAGGGCTTTGTTACAGTTGTGATAGAAAATACACTAAAGGTCATAAGTGTGCTGAGAAGAAATTATTTTACATAGATTGTGAAAGTCTAGATTTGAGTAACCCGATGGCTAAGAAGAAGAAGAAGAAGACGGAGAAGAAGAAGGCTCCCAAGGGAGAGGTTACAAGTGCAGCTACCCCCTCGAGTACACCTGAAGTCGGGCCCCTTTCCGCTCCTCCGCGGAAGGTCAAGTTTCCTTGTCGATTATGCAAGGAGGACCACCTTCTTCGCGATTGTCCTGGCATTCCTAGGGTACTAGAAGTATGGTCTCGCGATCCAGCCTGCCCCCCATCGTCCACTGAGGCTCACGGCGATGCTACCTTATCAGTCGGGAATGGTAAGGGAAAATGGAAGATTTGAATCCCCTGTAGACTTTGTGAAGGCAATCATCCCCTTCACCTTTGTCCACTCATGGATAAAGCCTCTGGTGTCTTGGAAAGTCTTACAGCTCCTTCACCCCAACTTCCCATTGGTTATCGACGTCTCTCTGTAGCCACAGATCATTCCCTTGCTGACAAAGAGGTTGATTCAAATTCTTCTCTTGTCCAGGCCCCTCTTCCCGAACCCGGCTATCCCTAGCCTGTTCCAGACCAACCATTGGTCGGAAAGAGTGTCAACTCGAGTTCACCACCCATCGATCACTCTGTTTCAGAAGAGCATCACGCCCATGTTCTTCTCGTCTCTTTAGATTCTCCTGAGTCCCGAAATGACTCTCCTAACCCAGCTGCTCCCGAAGGTTCTTCTTCGGTTCCTTTAGCACATGGGGGCAATCATATGATTCCCCCACCAAGTAGTCTGGTCGCTTCCTTTGATTGGAATCGCCTGATCGCCGGTCGCCTTCCATCCCATATGCCTTTCCAGATCACAGTACATGCCTGTGCTAAGGCAGTACCTGGCACTGTTTTGGATGAAGGGGCGTCTGTCAGTCTTATGCCGTACACTACTTGGCAAGCTTTAGGTTCCCCGCAGCTTGGGCCAGTCACTCAGAATCTGTTGGCCTTCTACAGAGGAGCCTGTCCATCTCTAGGAGTTCTCCCAAAGTTCCCTATTACTTTGGGAGGCAAAACCGTCTATATAGACATCTTGGTTACCCAAGGTGTTTTAGAGTTTAGTCTTCTCCTTGGCCGCGACTATGTTTACGCCATGGGGGCCCTCGTTTCTTCGCTTTTCCGTGTGGTTTGCTTTCCACACGATGGAAGAATTGTGACTATCGATCAAGTGTCATTCGTTAGTCCCCCGATGCCTCCTGCGCCGTTGTCGTCCCCTCCTAGTTTTCATCCACCAGTTGCATCTACCCTACCACAGATCAACTACGTGGCCACTTATCCCATGCCTGGATCCAGTGATGCCGCCATCGTGCATAGTGTCCTAGGGGCATTGGGCCCTGATTTCCAAGATGTTTCCCTTCCACCAGGAGTGGTGATCTTGGAATCCCTGACTTTCTATTCATTATGATGAAGTTCGGTTGGAGCATAGTTCACTTTCCTATGACAAGCTCCTTAAAAAATGAAATTGGGTCTGTACGGAGCATAGTTCGCTTTCCTATGTCAAGCTCCTTAAAAACTGAAATTGGGTCTGGTTGGAGCACAGTTCCTTGTCTTGTGTCAAGCTCGTTAAAAAATGAAACAATTCCCCCTTTCCAAATCGAGTCTTTGATTAAGATCTCGTAAAATATAAGTCGAGTCTTTCATAGATCTCGAGAGTGACCTTCATTCCATCCACTTTGTTGAATGCAATGAAGCTTGGGGGGCATGTACCTCGTTTTGCGTCATTATGCCTGGGGGCATGCGAACTCATAACAAGCATAGTTTTTCGTTTCAAGCTTGTGTAAACATGAAACTGAATCCAAGCAGAGTTCTCCATGGTTCAAGCTTGTGTAAAAATGAACCCATACTCGATTTACATCTCGTGATTGTTGTTTATCCATTAAAATTAGATGAGCCTTGGTTGTTTCTTTCCATCGCCACCATCTCTTTGGCCGATCATATGCTTTCACTTGGTTGTTTATCCTTTCCTGAGGAACCGCAGCGGTGAGTGGTTTTGTTATCCAACCTCTTAACCATTACATGTTTTGAGCAGTTCCACCATTACTGGAACCAGTTGCTACCCTTTATATCACTCATTCCTCCTGGACGAGTCACCTTTAAGCACTTTTCTAACTCGTAAAATATGAAGAGATTACAGAGTAATTTTCCCTTTTTGACTCGTTAAAGAGAATAAAAATGGAGGTCTGCTTTCAGCTCTTTTCTGACCGTTTAAATATGAAAAGATTTCCGAGTTTTTCCTCTTGACTCGTTAAACGTAAATAAGAGGCGGTCGTCTTTAAACCCTTCTCCAACCGCGTAAAAACGAAAATATCGTCGGGTCTTTGTCGTTTCAGGCTCGTTAATGGCTACGAAATGACGTGATATCGATCACTTTTTTACTTTTTCAGGTCGATGTCACTACATATGAAAAGTACTCCTCGATCGTAATGATCGGGCGTTTCTTTCGAGCATTGTTTTATACTTTTTCAGGCTCGCGAGACACAACTTTATGAAAAAGGACCCCCTTGGAGTTCGCTTTTCTGCTGTCTTTTCAGACTCTCTAAATAGGAAAAGACGCCGAGTTCTTCCTTTGTCAGACTCGTTAAAACTTGATGACATCGGATTCCGTCGTAATGACTCTCGCAAGCATATGCTATCCCCGTCAAGCTTGTTAAAAATAACTGGGGTACTCACCAGAAATGGTGGGGAAAATGGACCCATAATTATTGTCGTGTCGGCAGTATGTCGCTCTTGAACATGGCAGTAGTCTGCATTCATGTCTGAGTGGGAACATCTCATCTTGTTTTACACTAGCCTCCGTGGGTTTGGGTTATCCTACTTGACCTCTCATCTGCTCATTGCCTTGTCACCATGACCTCTGCTCATTTGATGTCAAATACTGCCAAGTCCACTGTCGTGCCGCCGATATGTTCAAGAGAAGTTGGCCTCTGCAGAATGACAACCTCCCTCTGATACCTCACATAATTTTGAATCACCACAACATCTTTCCTCTGTCTCGTGTCAATGTTGTCGGAAACACTATGGCCCACCTTTGATCGAGGTCACTTCCTATCGACTTCAGCTCATTATCCAGGAAGCTGATTTAGAGACTCCCTTTGGTGCCTTGGAGCCTGCATGCCTCAACGGCAGGTTCTTCATGTTCAACGAGAGGTTTTCATCATTGGCCTCCGATCGAATGATTCTACGGGTGTTCGACGCCAGCTCATTGATTCGCACGCCGTAGATTGTACCTGTAGTACCTTGAGGGCCATTGTCATTATTGGTGGTACCTCTCGCGTCTGTTAACAATTTTCATCATTGACTAGTAATCAGACGATGTTCATGCATGTTCAACTTCAACTCCTGTATTCACATGCTTGGACTTGTACTCTGTTCGGGTCGAGATGGAGCACAAGACCCTGGATTTTGTTTGTTGGAATCCAGGCTGCGATTTGTGGCTTATTATGATAATTACATGACTCATTCACTAGATGGCTGCGACCATGCCTAAGTCTATTTATCGATCCTCTCTGGATGGCTGGGTCCATGCCTTGGATCAACATTATTATGTACTCTGCTATGGATGGCTGCGCCCATACCACATATATCATGTACTTGAGATATCAGTTGTACTTCTTTACGCAGGTTCTCCGGCGGCCGTGTTTTCAGTCACGCATGTTCTTGTAAAGCATTTCACCCCTCTCTCTCCCTCGGGTCTCATGCTTTAGGGGGCATCTATTACACAACAATTTGTCACCGTTTGTCACCGTCACGGTTACCCCTCACCTGTACACTGGCGGACTCATTCCGGGACCTATGAGAAGTGACATGACCTGAAATCACTTGCATCATATTCCTCTAAGTATGAGCTTCATATGCCCTGAAGACATCTCTTGCAAAATACCCATGAAAACAGATCTTTTTGCATTAGCGCAGGTCCACAGTTCACTGCCCGCGCCAATGAGGGAAATCCTCTAAAAAGGGCACGCCATTGGTGCTCTGTCTCAGAGTCGCACTCGTGCCAACCGAATTGAGAAAAGTTTTTAACCAACAAGCTCCCGAAGGTTCTCTTCAACCCATTCACCAACTGAATCTATGTTGAGCTAAGATGGTTTGGCTTCGAATCTCTATAGAAGGGAAAGTGGTTTGCCACCTTTCATGGAAGTTTCCAAGTGATAAAGCCAATCCCATGAATAATGTGGTTGATCCTATCTCTTTCTTCTCTATCTATAAAAGCTTGCCTCTATGCCTTGAGCAAGCTAGTTACAATAGTTCTAGTCCCAGCATAGTGATACAGAGTTTGAAGCTGCAAGAGCCTTCTTTGCACCCTGTTGTGCTCTACAACAACCCCCCATTTCATATCATTTTTATTTATAAATATTAACATATGAAATGGGTCCCTTTGAAAGTTTAATTGGTATCAATACTTCTATAGTTCAAAAGGGTCTGATAATCAAATGAGCTCATTTTTTTAAGCCTTTCGAAGAACCATTTTTCAACAAATAAAACAATCTTTTATTATTGCGATAAAGCGATCGCAAGATCGCATATCGCAATGACATGGAAAACGCATATAAGTGTCACATTGGTCTCCGCCGATGCGATTTCGCTATCAGCGATCGGAAATACTCCATACACATCTTAAAAACGCACATAACATAAGCTCTGACGCGACGCGATATCGGCAATCGGCTATCGGCGATACTTCGTATGCGGTCAAAGAATCTTAAGTCATTTACTCCGATCCGATGCAATTGCGCAATCGGCAGTCGGCAACATCCCATGCACATTAATAAGGCGCCCAGGTCTTACCCCCGATGCGATGCGATATCGGCGATCGGGAAATCGACAATTCACTCTAAATGCACCTTGTTATATTTCTTCACACTAATCCGATGCGACGTCGCAATCGGCGTTCGGGAGGATCCTATGCTTATGATTATATAATACCTATTCTCCTAAAGCGATGCGATATCGCTATCGGCGATCGGAATTTCAAAAGGCATAGCTTGAAGATCTAAAGTATTATTGATATCCGATCGATAGAGCGCGGATTACGAAAAAGCCGTTAAATGGAGGGATAAGGTGATGTATTCATATTTAAAGTTTTGCCCCTTCAATTAACGATCACCTGCGCTCAACCGCCAAAATATCCATTGCACGCTTAAGGGAGTCATTCAGCTGGATAACGGTGTAATAAGCATTTAAGGAGTAGCAGCCGTTTAATATATCTGTAATATCTTCTCATTGATTGGATCCGCAGCCATTTTTGAGAGTTAATCTCTCGGCACGCTTCGATTGATATATATCTCCCACCATAGGTCCTCATTATTATATTTCTATGTTACGGTTTTTCTTGCCTTTGTGCAGAATTCATCTTTCAAGAGAAGCCTGAGCAAGATGGGAAAGAAATCTAAGAAGACTGCGGGTTCCACTGCTACATCAGTTGCAGGACAAGCTGCCGCAGATAAAAAGAAGGGCTTAATATCAGATACTACATGCACGGGTCTTACCAGAGCTACATGGCAAGGCACGTATAATCTGCTAGAAGCCGAACAACAAGTGGTAACAGTGACGGAAGCTACTGCGGATCCTACTTGCAAGTTTGATTGCACTCTCAAAGACTTAGCTGACTCTTTCCTTCACAGGATAGCGGCCAGAGAATAGATTCTCCCCTACACAGACGTCGTGTGATGGGCAATTGAGGAAATTCCAATCCTTGACAGAACTTTTAGCACCAGAGATGGGAGGATTTTCGGATCGTTCAAGCCAGAGCATCTAAGGCAAATGTATCATTTGCCTGAGCCAGAGAAAGTGTATAACAAAACGTTCCTGGAGAAATTTGCAAGTGATAATGAAGTGGAATCCAAACCCATCCGGGATTGGAGGCAGAATCCAGCCAAACACAAGCACGAGTCTTCCGGTAAGTACTCAGTCGATTCTTTGGCTTCTCCCTATTGCTATGCGGGGATAATGATGTGTAGGCTATGAGGATTACATGACTCTGTTAACTTTACCATAGAGATGGTTCCTCTAATGGAAGCAGCAGTAAACAACATAATTATGGATTGGGCCACTATTCTCTCTGATAAGCTAGCCGTAGTTGTTCGTGATTTTAGAGCTAATTCTGTTGTCACTGAAAGGAAAATTCCCCCATTTTATTACAGTGCATATATTTTAGATAAATTATGTTTCAATTTTGAGTTTCCCGTCCTCGGTTGGAGGTGGACTGCCCAAGACCCCTCACCCATTCATATATACCACCAAAAATTGTGGAAATCTTCTTACAAGCACCATTTGTACCAAATTTGCAATGGCTTTATGGTTCCCATTCATTATTCTATTTTTGATAAGCCCATTCCCAAAATCTCCTATCTAGCTTCCTTTGATTTACCGGAGGTAGCGAGTTGGTTTGGAGAAGAGAGATTTACCTACATTAGGGTTTTCGGCAGCCAAGCCAATCTGCATGTTCTCCCTTTGTATATTCCAGATAAACTGCTAGCAAGAGAAATCGCCTATCAAATTATGGCAGAGAGTACTACACAGACTCTCAAGAAAGAAAAGAAGAGGGGCTGGCCCTCTTTTCCCTTGAGAATTGGTGTCTATACTCTGCATGATATCAAACATGCAGAAAAGGAAGCCATAAAGATTCAGTCCTTAACCCTGGCCACTATCCCAAATAGGCTATATGATCCAAAGAAAAATGCCTATACTGCATTGGAACAGGCCAAATTAACAAAATTTGACCATCAGGAAGATTGGTTTGACGACCTATTCATTTCGGTCGAAACAATAGGTCAAGCTAAAGAACTTGCTCGATTGAAATATAATGATGAAGGGTTAACTGAGTTCAATAAACTTAGAGAGCGGAGGTTGCAAACTCTGCCTCTAGATTTACTGGCAACAACCCCAACGACATCTTCAAGCGAGCCTGGTCAGCAACAGTCAAGCCAGCCTCCTGTTATAACAAAAGATCAGAAGAAGCAACAGGCAGAAGAGGGAACAAGAGGAGAAACAGAAAAAAGAACTGGCAGATAGGCAGAAAAGGGAACAAGAAGAAAAACAGAGGGGAGAGCAAGAGGAGCAGCAGAGGAAAGAGCAGGAAAAAGAGCGGAGCGAGTCCCAAGCCGAGAAGCAGAAACAAACCACCATTGATCCCGAATTGCTCCAACAGTGGAAGCAATTTGACTCTATTATCAGTGGAATGGAATGTTCCAAAGATACGGACACCTCCAAAACAAATGACACACAGGACATCACTTCTCCTCAGGTTCTAAGCGGAACCAGCGGCCCACCCATTTCTAAGGATGTTGAGGTAATTCCTAAAGACCCTTCCGATCAAATCGTTCTCCAGGTGGAAGATATTCCTCCCTTGGATGTTTTCTACAGCCCAAGGCATAGAGCAGTTGTAAAGCGATGAAGGAAAAGACGAAGGACTGATCAACCTTCAATCTTTCCAGAGCAAACAATCATGGGTAATGTAGTATGGAAGGAGGAATTGGACCCCTCCGATGACCTAACAAAGCTGTCACAGTATGCAGGTGCCTATTCTGCAGCGACTATTGATAAGGCATCAGAGGTAAGTCTTCTACTGAAGACTAAGGACCAAGAAATTTTTGCACTACAGGCAGAAGTGACTGAGGCAAAGCAGAAGGCAGCACAAGCAAAAGAGAAGTTGCTGGCACAACAGCAAACGAATAATTTATTAACCCAGCAATTGCAAACAGAGAGGCAGAGGATCGACCAAAGCGCGATCCAGAAACAAAAGGAATTATCGGAGGCATTGGCACAGTTGAGGACATCAAATGAGCTGATGATGAAAACGAAGGACGAGCAAATCGCTCAATTGTCATCACAGCTTGAAATAATCAAAGGCGCTCCACAGGTGGATGAGTTCAGAAAGGAAGCATCACTAATAAACAATGCATTGATATCACAAATTAGGCTCCTTTGTCAACAACTCACTGAGGCAGAGCCATTGTGCGAGTTAACTACATCCATTAATCAGCAGGTAGAAAAGGCCAGGAATGAGTTAGACCAGGCCGACGAGATCATAAGTGGATATCTTGACTGGCAAGATTCTGATCAAGGGAGAGAAGCAAATTTGCCTAAGATTTCAGAAACATATAAAGACATACTTTTTACAGAATGGCACACACAGGTGATGAAAGCAGAAAGGGCAGCTTCAAGGTGTAAATCAACCTCCAGCAACCTAGTTGATCTGGTTAACAACACTCTCTACTTGGCAAATATGATCTCCCAATGCACGCCAGGAAAGATAACAACAACAAACATGTTGGAGCAAACGTGTTATCCTGACTTGGAGGAAAAAGGGAGATTAATCGCTGGGGTTAACAGTTTGACCTTCGATGCATATTGGCTTTTCCTGATTAAGCCCCACACACAGAGAGCCGCCCTTAAGTGTTTGACAGATGCTATCAGGTGTATAATTCCTAACATTCAGGATGCCACCTATGCTGCCCAGCTCAGTTCGCTTCTCAACAAGCCACCCGAAGTTGAGCCAATGCTTGCGACAAGTCAGCTCAGGTTTAAAGGCAAGTAGCCTACCTGATAAATTATGTCACCGATTGCCAGATCACTCCAGGAAATAGGATCAATATTTATTGATGCCAATTATGTAGGATTTCTGTTTATTAGATATTTAGATTAGTTTAGTATTTATAGACCCTTTCATTGTTTTGGAAAGGGTCGTAAAATTTTGTAATAGACTTAAAGACTGAAGTTTGCACTACTGTGCTTCAGCCTATATTCTTTTATGAAACTCGACCAATCGTTCTTAATTTGATGAGGAAGTTTCTTTATGCAATTGCGCACTACTGTCTTTTGTTGGGGATGTTTTCTGAGTCGAAGGAAGAACTGCGACATAGCGATTGATATATGGGAGTGTTAAGCAGCTTATATGGTACTTTTATCTGCGTCTGTATTCATTCCTTTTATATGAATTGTTGTGTAATTATTCTTGCTATTGTTGAATACATGTATGTGCTGTAACAACAAATCTCTATCTCATCCCACTATTGGATGTTTTGCGATATGCCTTTTCCTTTAATCATGCATGTAACAATGATATAAATGATAAAGTGTGGTAATTTCGCTGTTATCACTTTGCGTAACTATTTATGCACAACAGTCTTGAATGATTTAATATCTATGTTTTAGAGATGGAGTCATCTATATGCCTGTCTTAAAGCACAGATCATCAAACGCTACGCTTTAGAAATCGATAAGTCCCCCGGGGTAGATCATAGTTATTATATTTTTTTTTTTTTGCTGATAGTTTTAGTTATTCGCTTATCGCCAGCATATTCTATAAGTCATTCATCCATCCCGTTTACCTATAATTTTTTGGAAACTGGTCCCATTATCCCCAGTCGGAGCCACTATTCCAAACGGAAAAGGAGCTGTATTAAGGTCCGGACCGGGTGGTATCCCCGATGTTGTTGCAGCGATTTTCGAGGCATCAACATTTTTGGCGCTAGAAGGAGGGCCATCAACTGTGAATGGCACATAAGTCAAAACCTATAAGCCATTCTAAGAGTAATTCTCCCTCCGTATCCCCTCGATCTTCCCATTTGCATACTGGTTCGCCGGTATCCAAACAAGGAGAAGGGGAATCAACTACCACTGCTCAAGCTCATCATACTCCAGAACAATTGAGTCTTGAATCACCTGAAGTCCAGTCTCTTATCCACAAACTTTAGAGCTTCTCGATTTCACCACAGAAATCTGAAGTATCACAAAGCAGTGCGACTTCGCAGTTCAATTTAACTCATCCTCTCACCAGACTTCAGAGTGAAAAACTCGGTATTGAACCCACTGAGTTCCCTTTACCCAGAAGGAAAAAGGCGAAGAAAATTACTGAAGGATCTGATAGTGGAGAGCTTTCATCCACATCTTCCATTGCATCTTCCCCTCTGCAAAGTCAACCATCCACTTCCCCATTACATATTGTCGTTCACCAGGGATTAGAAGCCTCAACATCCCAACCTGTTCACTCCTCATCATTAATTCCTTCCCATACATCTGGAATTCCAACAGTAGTATCAACCACTGTTGCTATTATAATGGCAGACCCATGGACTAGGCCAGGTGCAGTCAACATGCCTGCACCATTGCATCCTTTACCAGATGCTCCTAAAAAATGGCTACCTAAATTTAACCCAGATGACGAGACTCAGGATGAAGAACACATTAATAATTTTATGTTAGCAGTCAACTTGAAAGGAGTAACAGAACAAGATGTTGTTGTTAGACTCTTCCCGTATACCTTGCAAGGATCAGCGGGATCCTGGTATTTTTCCTTACCTTCTGGTTCAATTACCAGTTGGAACACTTGCCAAGAGCAGTTTCTTACCAAATATGGAGATGATAGGTCCTTAGCTACTTTAATAAACGACCTCTCCAATCTGAGAATAGAGCATAGGGAACCAATAAAGGGATTTAATGCTAGATTTAATAAACTCCTGAATAAAATCCCTACAGCTTCCAAACCAAGTGAAAAAATTCGAAGCGAATGGTATATTACCGCCCTACCTGCCAATATAGCCATTTTTGTAGACAGGGTTGGCAAACCTACCTTAGCTGAAAACATGAGAGAAGCACTGGCTGTGGAAAAGCGCATCAATGCTCTAGAGAAGAAAGCTGCTTTGGAAGACAGAAAAGCCAAAAGAGTCTCATTTAAAGAAGATTCCAAGAAGAAAACCCCAAAAGACCCATACGACATGGAGGGTTTGCAAAAAGTCCTGAAAACTTTGTCTAACGAAATGGTTGAAATAAAGAAGCAGGTGGCCGAAACCTCAAACAAAAGACCATTTAGGACTTATAAGAAAACTGAAACAAAGCCACCTAATGTCATATCTAACGCAGATTCAGAGCAAGAAGAAGAGGAAGAGGAAATGACCTCACAAACTGATGATGAAGAAGAAGTAGCTGAATGCCACGGAATGTGGGATTTTATACTCCCTAACTCTGATACCGATAACGAAGAAGAAGCCTTCCCGGTTACTACAAGAAGTAAAAGTACTTCTGAACCTGCCCAGGCAACTTCAAAGAAAAGGAGTGCAGGTGCTACCACAACAAAGGAAAAGGTTCCCCCAAAGAAATCACCTGTAGTAGTTCCCCAAAACCAGCCTTCAAATTCTAATTCTCCTTCAACATCCAAAACATTAGTGGTATCCGATTCAATGGAATATAACATTGTTGATGACATGAAGAAAACTAAAGCAAACATAACTATGTTTGAACTTAGTAAATTAAAACATCAACAAAAATTACTTCTTAAAGAATTGAATGCTGTTCCCTCTACACCCCTTCCCAGTGCAAAAGCTGCTAATGATTCAGGCCAACCTCCTCTAGGTATGGTTGAAGCTACCGATTCAGTTCTAATCGGAGATAGATCTAATTCTCATACTCCACCCTTCCTGCTGACCTATGAGATTTATAACAGAAACCTGCACAACTGTTTAATTGACTCAGGGGCATCATCCAACATAATGCCAGCTTCAGTTTGCTCTAAACTGAATATTGAACCCCAGAAGTCTGCCATTCATATTGTACAGTTGGACAGGACCAAAGTGCAGGTTGTGGGAGAAATTAATTCCGTAACTATCAGGTTGTCTGCCGATCCTAGAGTTGTACAGAGAATTGACATCCTAATAGCCGATATACCTGAATTTTACGGTTTAATTTTGAGTAGGGATTGGTCCGAAAAATCGCATGGGTATATTTCCACAGATTGGTCACATATGTGGCTTCCCTACAAGGGGAAGCCAAATCAAATAAGGATCGATCGAGAGAAGCACATGACCCACACAGTTACTGAATTTGAGCAAGAAAACCAACCTGTAGCATTCAACAACAACATTTTGGGGAATTATTCGTCAGAGTCATTCTTTGGCAACTTTGTTGCCCAACCATCTCCTTTTTCAGTTAATCATTTTACATCTCAGATTGAAATTTTTTCACAAACTGATAAGTCTAGATGTTTTAATGATGCTGAGGAAAATGTAAATACTTTTGTTAATACTTCTTTATTTTGGTCTTTATATTTTGATGGCTCTAAGTCCAGCGAGGGCTCAGGAGCAGGTTGCATTTTGGTTAGTCCACAAGGAGAAAAGACAATGTTGTCTTGTAGGTTAGAATTTGAATGCACTAATAATGCAGCCGAATATGAAGCTTTAGTCCAGGGATTATATAAAGAAATCGGCCTTAAAGTGCAATATCTAAAAGTATTCGGCGATTCTGAAATTATTGTTAAACAGGTGAGGAATGCAATTCATTGTCTTTCAAATCACCTCAAGCATTATCAATCGCTAGTACAGGATCTTACCTCACACTTTTCAGCATTTAATATTTCCTCCATTCCTAGGTCGCAAAACTCAGCAGCCGACCTACTAGCCAATGTAGCCTCCAAGCTTCTACCCTCTGAAGACTACAACCTTGATAGATTTTCTGTAGAATTGCTTTTTAGGCCTTCAATTCCCGACAATGTCATTAATTGGAGAGTATTTAACCATGATGAAGATATCTTGCAATTTCTAAATTCTGAAAAGTCCTATGACAATCAAATTATTGAGGAGAATGACCATGATCTACAAATGAAAGAAACACCTCAGGAAAATTCAATTCCTAAACCAGTGGTAAAGCTCGAAGATCTTTATGATATCAAAGACAAGTTTAAACCTGTAATTAATGCAAAGCTTCAAAGTTCTACCCTTAGGTTTGAATTGATAAATCTAGGTACTGACCATGCTCCTCAAAACATCAATTTAGGACTAGGACTTTCCTTGGAAGAAAAGGAGGCATTCATTAAACTGTTAAGAAAAAACAAACAGGTCTTTGCTTGGAAGTATGATGATTTGAAGACATATGATACATCCATTATCCAGCATACTATTCCTATGCTTCCTGATCAGAAACCGATTCAGCAGAAGTTAAGAAAAATACATCCAAATTTAGAGAGCCAGATAAAGTCGGAACTCAACAAGCTCTTGAAAGCCAAGATTATTTTTCCTATCCGACACTCAAACTGGGTCTCTAATATGGTGCCAGTCAGAAAGAAAAATGGCGACATTCGAATTTGTATTGATTTCAGAAATTTAAACAAAGCGAGCTTGAAAGATAACTTCCCATTACCTACTATGGAGCAAATACTCCAATCAGTAGCAGGTTCTGAATTGATGTCCTTTCTTGATGGATTCTCAGGATATAACCAAGTTCTGGTTCATCCTGATGATCAACTTAAAACCACATTCAGAACAAAATGGGGAACATATGCGTATCAGAAAATGCCTTTCGGACTTATAAATGCAGGAGCGACATTCCAGAGAGCTATGGATATAGCCTTTAGAGGGTGATTAATCGAACAGTAGTCGTCTATCTAGACGATATTACTGTATTTTCTAAAAAGAGGTATAATCATTTGCATGATCTAAATCAAATCTTTCAGCGTTGCAAAAGATATGGTATTTCTCTGAACCCAAAAAAGTCTTTCTTTGCTCTTGATCAAGGAAAACTCTTAGGTTTTATTGTATCCAAAGATGGCTTTTGTATCGATCCTGATCGGATCAAGGAAATCTCTGAAATCCCTTTCCCACACAATAAAAAGTCGATGCAGTCATTTTTAGGCCAGATCAATTTTGTTAAAAGATTTGTTCCTGATTTTTCTCAAATTATCTTACCACTTCAAACAATGATCAAGAAGAATTTTGTCTTCAAGTGGGGATCAGCAGAAAAGAAAGCTTTTGATGTAATCAAGCAATCAATAATCAATGCCCCAGCCTTGGATACTCCAAATTTTTCTAATCATTTTACATTGTATACCATTGCATCCGACGTGTCTTATGCTGCAGTTCTCACGCAGCTAAATGCTCACAATTTGGAAGCACCCATTTCATTCTTTAGCTCAAATCTTCAGGGTGCCGAATTGAATTACTCCGATGTAGAAAAACAAGCCTTTGCTGTTTTTAAAGCAGTCAAACATTATAGACCCTTCCTTTTGAAAACCCACACAAAATTGATAGTTCCTTTCCCGGCAGTTAGGCAACTATTAATCCAAAAAGAGCTGGGTGAAAAAAGGGCAAATTGGGTCACAGCGCTTCAAGAGTATGACTTAGAAATTAGACCAGCAAAGATTGTTAGGGGTCAAGGTTTTTGCAGGATATTGGCAGGAGCATCCAACATTCCAGAATCAAGCGATACAGATCAAACTCAAGAAATCAATCAGATAAGTGTTACTGATTCTGGATCTCAATATGCAGATGTAATCTTTTATTTAAAGAATGGTTATGCACCTCCGAATTTGTCTTACAAAAACAAAAGGGCCATTAGGTTAAAAGCAAATTTTTTTTCAATTATTGATGACGTGCTTTTTAGGCAGAATTATGATTCTATCTTGTTAAGATGCCTTGAGAAACCTGAAGCCCAAAAGGTTTTGCAGGAGTTACATGATGGACCAGCAGGAGGACATTTCGGAGCTGACACAACAGCTCACAAAATTATTCATGCTGGTTACTATTGGCCTACTCTGTTTAAAGATGCCCATGAGTATGTAAGGAAATGTCTCAATTGTCAAACTGCTAGTGGAAGACAACGTAAACCAACTTTCCCTCTGCAACCAGTCAATATTGAACAACCATTTGAGCAATGGGGATTGGACATCATTGGGGAGATTACTCCACCATCTTCCAAACAGCATAAGTATATCCTTACTGCTACCGATTATTTTACTAAGTGGGTTGAGGCAATCCCTTTAAAGACAACAAATTCTGAAGCAATCATTGAATTCATAGATCAATTCATTATTACCAGGTTTGGTGTCCCAAAAGCTCTTGTTTTTTATAATGCATCTTACTTTTCAGGCAATGCTATGTTTGATTTCGCTATTAAAAGAGGATTTAAGTTAAAATATTCTGCTAATTACTATCCCCAAGGAAATGGTTTAGCGGAATCTACTAATAAGAATCTGATTAAAATCATTAAGCGAACTATCGAACAAAATCAGAGAAATTGGCACAAATCCTTAGTGTTTGCATTATGGGCTGATAGGATAACACTGAAAGCTTCTATTGGAACTTCTCCGTTTAATCTCGTATATGGAAAAGAAGCAATCCTACCCACAAATCTTGTTATTCCTTCTTTAGCCCTAGTGCAGTTTATTGAGGAAACTCCTTCCTCTTCTATTCAGTTTAGACATGACCAGATTCTAAAATTAGAAGAGGAAAGAGAAAAAGCCAAGGTTATCCATGCCAAACATCAGCAAGTCATCAAAGCAGCTTTTGATTCAGTCTCGTCCAGTTCAAAACAATTCCAAGTCGGTGATTTAGTTCTGAAATGGGACAAAGCCCATGAGGACAAGGGTAAACACTCCAAGTTCCAGAAGTTGTGGCTTGGACCATTTCAGATCTGTGAGAAGATAGGCCATTCAACCTTTATATTGCAAGATTTATCAGGTTTGAGAGATTCTCTCCCTGTTAATGGCCTTATCTTGAATAAATTCTTTAACTGAGGAGGTAACCCCTTCTCCTTTCATTTCAGTAGGATTTTGTAGTTTGTAGGATTTTTAAAAAATAAGGTTGTGAGATATCTTCCATTGACCTTTTGCTGTGTTTGAAAAAGTTATCCCACAGAACCAGTATGAACATTTGCTTTTAAATAATAGAACTTTTAACCAAAAAAGGATAATTTCTAGGAAATTAGATATCATTGTATTTTGAAACCACAGTTCAAGTTTTGTCAACTCCTCTCAAATCATAGAAATATTGTAAATCATTTTCTGTTTTCAAATTGGTCTCAAAAGGTTATCAATATCAAGATAGAAATCAATCCAATCTCAGCATCTTCAACTCTTACCCTGTCATCCATTTACTCTTAAGGAAAAATTTGTTCACCCCATTCACCAAAGTTTATGATTATTCAGAGTGTAATTCTAAAATATAAGATATTAAAGATAAGAGGTCTTATTACAAGCCTGCTTACCATGTTCATAGGGAAATAGTTTATCTGACATTACCAATACTGCAAACCAAAACAGGGTAATGGCTTGAAATTACAAGACAAGGGGTCTCATCACGAGCCAGCTTGTTCAGTTAGACTACTACCAGTGAATGGCATTGTCAATAGCTGGCCACCAAACCAGGACAATGGCTTTTTATCTTATCAACAACGAAAAAGGAAATAAAGTACAAAATATGAAAACATATTTTGAATTCATTCTGTTAATCACACTCTTAATTGGATGGGACAATGGACAATCACATGGTTAAAAGGTATCCCTGTTGAAACTATAGATGTTTGCTGGCAGCAGAGGCTCTACCTATGACAAAGGAGTTTATTATAAAAGCTGATTTGGAAAGATATTCTATTTTATCATTATAAACCAATAAAGGCCTACTTTAAACACAGAATGTATTTATTTTCTTAAAAAAGAGGAAGTCAACAAAATAGTTTCATTTTCCTCAGAATACATAGAAATCTAGTTATATTAGAATTTTCCCCTTTGATTGAAAATCTATTTTTGAAAAAGCTTAAGTGTTTCTATTTTTGACAGAGATAACTGGTTCTTCCAGCGAATCGCCAATTGTTGTGCTCTACAAGAACCCCCCATTTCATATCATTTTTATTTATAAATATTAACATATGAAATGGGTCCCTTTGAAAGTTTAATTGGTATCAATACTTCTATAGTTCAAAAGGGTCTGATAATCAAATGAGCTCATTTATTTAAGCCTTTCGAAGAACCATTTTTCAACAAATAAAACAATCTTTTATTATTGCGATAAAGCGATCGCAAGATCGCATATCGCAATGACATGGAAAACGCATATAAGTGTCACATTGGTCTCCGCCGATGCGATTTCGCTATCAGTGATCGACAATACTCCATACACATCTTAAAAACGCACATAACATAAGCTCCGACGCGACGCGATATCGGCAATCGGCTATCGGCGATACTTCGTATGCGGTCAAAGCATCTTAAGTCATTTACTCCGATCTGATGCAATTGCGCAATAGGCAGTCGGCAACATCCCATGCACATTAATAAGGCGCCCAGGTCTTACCCCCGATGCGATGCGATATCGGCGATCGGGAAATCGGCAATTCACTCTAAATGCACCTTGTTATATTTCTTCACACTAATCCGATGTGACGTCGCAATCGGCGTTCGGGAGGATCCTATGCTTATGATTATATAATACCTATTCTCCTAAAGCGATGCGATATCGCTATCGGCGATCGGAATTTCAAAAGGCATAGCTTGAAGATCTAAAGTATTATTGATATCCGATCGATAGAGCGCGGATTACGAAAAAGCCGTTAAATGGAGGGATAAGGTGATGTATTCGTATTTAAAGTTTTGCCCCTTCAATTAACGATCACCTGCGCTCAACCGCCAAAATATCCATTGCACGCTTAAGGGAGTCATTCAGCCGGATAACGGTGTAATAAGCATTTAAGGAGTAGCATCCATTTAATATATCTGTAATATATTCTCATTGATTGGATCCGCAGCCATTTTTGAGAGTTAATCTCTCGGCACGCTTCGATTGATATATCTCTCCCACCATAGGTCCTCATTATTATATTTCTATGTTACGGTTTTTCTTGCCTTTGTGCAGAATTCATCTTTCAAGAGAAGCCTTAGCAAGATGGGAAAGAAATCTAAGAAGACTGCGGGTTCCGCTGCTACATCAGTTGCAGGACAAGCTGTCGCAGATAAAAAGAAGGGCTTAATATCAGATACTACATGCACGGGTCTTACCAGAGCTACATGGCAAGGCACGTATAATCTGCTAGAAGCCGAACAACCAGTGGTAACAGTGACGGAAGCTACTGCGGATCCTACTCGCAAGTCTGATTGCACTCTCAAAGACTTAGCTGACTCTTTCCTTCATAGGATAGCGGCCAGAGAACAGATTCTCCCCAACACAGACGTCGTGCGATGGGCAATTGAGGAAATTCCAATCCTCGACAGAACTTTTAGCACCAGAGATGGGAGGATTTTCGGATCGTTCAAGCCAGAGCATCTAAGGCAAATGTATCATTTGCCTGAGCCAGAGAAAGTGTATAACAAGACGTTCCTGGAGAAATTTGCAAGTGATAATGAAGTGGAATCCGAACCCATCCGGGATTGGAGGCAGAATCCAACCAAACACAAGAACGAGTCTTCCGGTAAGTACTCAGTCGATTCTTTGGCTTCTCCCTATTGCTATGCAGGGATAATGATGTGTAGGCTATGGGGATTACATGACTCTGCTAACTTTACCATAGAGATGGTTCCTCTAATGGAAGCAGCAGTAAACAACATAATTATGGATTGGGCCACTATTCTCTCTGATAAGCTAGCCGTAGCTGTTCGTGATTTTAGAGCTAATTCTGTTGTCACTGAAAGGAAAATTCCCCCGTTTTATTACAGTGCATATATTTTAGATACATTATGTTTCAATTCTGAGTTTCCCGTCCTCGGTTGGAGGTGGACTGCCCAAGACCCCTCACCCATTCATATATACCACCAAAAATTGTGGAAATCTTCTTACAAGCACCATTTGTACCAAATCTGCAATGGCTTTATGGTTCCCATTCATTATTCTATTTTTGATAAGCCCATTCCCAAAATCTCCTATCTAGCTTCCTTTGATTTACCGGCGGTAGCGAGTTGGTTTGGAGAAGAGAGATTTACCTACATTAGGGTTTTCGGCAGCCAAGCCAATCCGCATGTTCTCCCTTTGTATATTCCAGATAAACTGCTAGCAAGAGAAATCGCCTATCAAATTATGGCAGAGAGTACTACACAGACTCTCAAGAAAGAAAAGAAGAGGGGCTGGCCCTCTTTTCCCTTGAGAATTGGTGTCTATACTCTGCATGATCTCAAACATGCAGAAAAGGAAGCCATAAAGATTCAGTCCTTAACCCTGGCCACTATCCCAAATAGGCTATATGATCCAAAGAAAAATTCCTATACTGCATTGGAACAGGCCAAATTAACAAAATTTGACCATCAAGAAGATTGGTTTGACGACCTATTCGTTTCGGTCGAAACAATAGGTCAAGCTAAAGAACTTGCTCGATTGAAATATAATGATGAAGGGTTAACTGAGTTCAATAAACTTAGAGAGCAGAGGTTGCAAACTCTGCCTCTAGATTTACTGGCAACAACCCCAGCGACATCTTCAAGCAAGCCTGGTCAGCAACAGTCAAGCCAGCCTCCTGTTATAACAAAAGATCAGAAGAAGCAACAGGAAGAAAAACAGCAGAGAGTAAAAATGGAACAAGAAGAGAAAAAGAAGAAAGAGGTAGAGGAACAGCAGAAGAGGGAACAAGAGGAGAAACAGAAAAAAGAACTGGCAGATAGGCAGAAAAGGGAACAAGAAGAAAAACAGAGGGGAGAGAAAGAGGAGCAGCAGAGGAAAGAGCAGGAAAAAGAGCAGAGCGAGTCCCAAGCCGAGAAGCAGAAACAAACCACCATTGATCTCGAATTTCTCCAACAGTGGAAGCAATTTGACTCTATTATCAGTGGAATGGAATGTTCCAAAGATACGGACACCTCCAAAACAAATGACACACAGGACATCACTTCTCCTCAGGTTCTAAGCGGAACCAGCGGCCCACCCATTTCTAAGGATGTTGAGGTAATTCCTAAAGACCCTTCCGATCAAATCGTTCTCCAGGTGGAAGATATTCCTCCCTTGGATGTTTTCTACAACCCAAGGCATAGAGCAGTTGTAAAGCGATCAAGGAAAAGACGAAGGACTGATCAACCTTCAATCTTTCCAGAGCAAACAGTCACGGGTAATGTAGTATGGAAGGAGGAATTGGACCCCTCCAATGACCTAACAAAGTTGTCACAGTATGCGGGTGCCTATTCTGCAGCGACTATTGATAAGGCATCAGAGGTAAGTCTTCTACTAAAGACTAAGGACCAAGAAATTTTTGCACTACAGGTAGAAGTGACCGAGGCAAAGCAGAAGGCAGCACAAGCAGAAGAGAAGTTGCTGGCACAACAGCAAACGAACAATTTATTAACCCAGCAATTGCAAACAGAGAGGCAGAGGATCAACCAAAGCGCGATCCAGAAACAAAAGGAATTATCGGAGGCATTGGCACAGTTGAGGACATCAAATGAGCTGATGATGAAAACGAAGGACGAGCAAATCGCTCAATTGTCATCACAACTTGAAATAATCAAAGGCGCTCCACAGGTGGATGAGTTCAGAAAGGAAGCATCACTAATAAACAATGCATTGATATCACAAATTAGGCTCCTTTGTCAACAACTCACTGAGGCAGAGCCATTGTGTGAGTTAACTACATCCATTAATCAGCAGGTAGAAAAGGCCAGGAATGAGTTAGACCAGGCCGATGAGATCATAAGTGGATATCTTGACTGGCAAGATTCTGATCAAGGGAGAGAAGCAAATTTGCCTAAGATTTCAGAAACATATAAAGACATACTTTTTACAGAATGGCACACACAGGTGATGAAAGCAGAAAGGGCAGCTTCTAGGTGTAAATTAACCTCCAGCAACCTAGTTGATCTGGTTAACAACACTCTCTACTTGGAAAATATGATCTCCCAATGCACGTCAGGAAAGATAACAACAACAAACATGTTGGAGCAAACGTGTTATCCTGACTTGGAGGAAAAAGGGAGATTAATCGCTGGGGTTAACAGTTTGACCTTCGATGCATATTGGCTTTTCCTGATTAAGCCCCACACACAGAGAGCCGCCCTTTAGTGTTTGACAGATGCTATCAGGTGTATAATTCATGACATTCAGGATGCCACCTATGCTGCCCAGCTCAGTTCGCTTCTCAACAAACCACCCGAAGTTGAGCCAATGCTTGCGACAAGTCAGCTCAGGTTTAAAGGCAAGCAGCCTACCTGATAAATTATGTCACCGATTGCCAGATCACTCCAGGAAATAGGATCAATATTTATTGATGCCAATTATGTAGGATTTCTGTTTATTAGATATTTAGATTAGTTTAGTATTTATAGACCCTTTCATTGTTTTCGAAAGGGTCGTAAAATTTTGTAATAGACTTAAAGACTGAAGTTTGCACTACTGTGCTTCAGCCTATATTCTTTTATGAAACTCGACCAATCGTTCTTAATTTGACGAGGAAGTTTCTTTATGCAATTGCGCACTACTGTCTTTTGTTGGGGATGTTTTCTAAGTCGAAGGAAGAACTGCGACATAGCGATTGATATATGGGAGTGTTAAGCAGCTTATATGGTACTTTTATCTGCGTTTGTATTCATTCCTTTTATATGAATTGTTGTGTAATTATTCTTGCTATTGTTGAATACATGTATGTACTGTAACAGCAAATCTCTATCTCATCCCACTATTAGATGTTTTGTGATATGCCTTTTCCTTTAATCATGCATGTAACAATGATATAAATGATAAAGTGTGGTAATTTCGTTGTTATCGCTTTGCGTAACTATTTATGCACAACAGTCTTGAATGATTTAATATCTATGTTTTAGAGATGGAGTCATCTATATGCCTGTCTTAAAGCACAGATCATCAAACGCTACGCTTTAGAAATCGATAAGTCCCCCGGGGTAGATCATAGTTATTATATTTTTTTTTTTTTGCTGATAGTTTTAGTTATTCGCTTATCGCCAGCATATTCTATAAGTCATTCATCCATCCCGTTTACCTATAAATTTTGGGAAACTGGTCCCATTATCCCCAGTCGGAGCCACTATTCCAAACGGAAAAGGAGCTGTAATAAGGTCCGGATCGGGTGGTATCCCCGATGTTGTTGCAGTGATTTTCGAGGCATCAACACACCCATAAGGCCAAATCTAAGTAAGGAGATTCTTGTCACCCAAAGAGAGAGAGGCTTGTTCCTCATCCCAACAAGCTTTGCAAGACTTGTGTAGCTGATCACCCAGCCAAAGGAGGATTCGACGTCAGAACTATGGTTGTATTCTTCTTTGTTGTTTATCAATAATAGATGACTGTCATTATGGTTCCACTCTCATTGTCCTTTGTAATGATTGATGTTGAGTTATATCTTTTCTGACTGATATATAATTGCATCTATTGGATTTTATGCTTGTATTTGTGTTGTTCTTTGCATGTGAAAGTGTCCAATCACGAAGATCGTGGGGATCGTGACTGGCCAAAGCAAAGGAATGAGAGAGGCCTCTCTTCTACGAATATTAGCATTGGAATCCAAGTAGGTTCTCATCATCCACCTTTAATTTGCAATTAGGAACTTGCATGATAGCATTGTTTGATTGTTGCTAGACCCGGTCTGGGCTAGTAGGGATCGCCTCTGTCCGCAGAGGGGATTTACCTCTGTTACACTAAAAAATGTCACCATGACTATTCACAGTTAGTATGGCTCAATCAACAGTCATGCTACCCTCTTAGGCAAGTCTTATGCCTCTGCTATCCATCTCAAACTCAAAAAAGAGAGAAAGTCTTGTAAAAAATGTGTTTATCTCTGGGGACGCAGGTTCTCTCAAGCCTTACTTGCGGGGACGCTCACAATGTTCACAAAGACTGCGTCCTTGGACGCTCTGTATGTTAAGGGACAGGTGCGTCCTTCTGTAAAAGGCAAAATGCGCAAGTTTCATCTTAAAAAAGTTACTTGTGGTTACTTCTAGAACTTTCTAGAGGTCGGTTTGATGAAATGGATGCGCCTCCAGTTGGTTCATGTATCCCTATTAAGGAGGAACTTATCCCATCAATAAGGGAGCTATCCCACCCAAAGAGGGGGATTATCCCATTGATGGTGGACCTGAATAACCTCTTTACAGCACTATAAATAAAGGCATTGAGCCAGTGGGAGAGGAGGTTGAAGCTATACATTTTCTTTGGGTAAATGCTGCAGGAATTAGGACTCCCATTTAGAACCTTGTGAGGAGAGATTGTCTTTGCTTGATTCTACTTGGAAGTGGGTGAGCTTTGTCAAAGTAGAGGAAAACCATTGATGGACCCTGGGAGGAACTTGCACAACACCAAGGCCAGGTTGTAAGAGTTTCTTTGTTTCGTTATTAATACAAACTGGTTCATTTTTCTCAATAGCTTGTGTTAATGAGTTATTTCATGTGTTCCTTGGTCTGCATGTTGAATATATGTTTTATTATATGAGATGCAAGTGCTTGGTAATTGTTTGATTGTTTGTGGTTGCAGGAATTGATGTGAAGGAGGAGCTCATCCGGATCGGCAAGGACGGACTACAACAACAGCGTTTTGGAATAAGGTAAGCCTAAACACTTGTAGTTTTCATGTTTTAAAAGGTGTATTTAGAGAAAGATCGCTCCATTTTGTCTTTTTTGTCGCTAGAGAGTTTAGACTCCTAGGGAGGTCAGTTGTGTCCGCACAAACGACTTTTTCCGCCACGACAAATTGGCGACTCCACTGGGGAAGCCATTAATGTGAAAGTCTTTTCCTTTGTGTGAACTTTGCTCTGAGAAAATCATTTTTATTTTCTGGTTTTTGACTGTGAGAATTAGTATTTGGGTGGCTTAGCTTTAGATTTAGTTAGATTTGGTTTTTCTTAACTTTTCTAGAAGGACGCACCCTCTGAGTACTGCACAGTGCGTCTTTGGACGCGCTGCTGCCGTTTGCACAGAGCGGGCCCGCGCCTGTTCTAACGGGTTGCCTGCGTCTTCCTGTAAAAATTTAGGAAAACTCCATTTTTGCTTTAATTGCTTTTAGATTTTGTTTTTTCTTAGTGTTTTCTGCCCAGATCCTTTAGTACCCTGTCAAAAATTTTCACCTGAACTTGTTTTGTGAGCTTTGAGTGTTTTAGTGGATTTCAACGAAGTTTAGGCCTAGGGTTTGATTTTTGAATAGGTCCTGTAGTGACTTTGACGGTAGAAAGTTGTCCAGCCTTAGATCTCTCTGGTTTTTCAGCCTTCTTAGAAGTCGGGCCTGTCGTAAAGTCTCCTTGTGTGAGCAGCTTGCCATTTAAGTTGTCTTTTGGGTCAAATTTCGAATTACTTGTTTATAAAGTGTTGATTTCCATTTTACAAAAGAACAAAAAGATTAGAGTTTTGTTTTGACTAGTTTTTGGTTCTGCAATAAGCTAGTCCTTGATTTGATTGTGATCAAGTAAAACACCTTAGAATAATCATTGTTGGCTTTGCCTCATTAGGTTTAATTAGGGTAATTTCCTTTTGATTTGTTTTTTTTGAGTGAATTTTCATAGATTTCATAGTTTGCAATTGATTTTTATTAAAATAGATTTATGTTTTTCGTTAAATAAGAAAAATACAAAAATATCTCCTTTTAGAAGTTTTGTTTCAAGTAGCATTTAAAGTTTTTGGAAGAAAAAGAGTTCTTTTCGTGCAAGTAAAGAGCGGTCATGTTTTTATGCTTGGAAAAGACAAACGAATTGTTTCTTTGATTGTCTTTAATTAAGAAGTTGCTTTTATAAAAATTGCATTCTCTCAACTTTTTAGTTAAGCAATTCATCGAAAAAGTAAAGTAGTGGGTAAATCATCCTAGGTGCATTTTGTAGTGGTTTCGAGTCGAGTCAACACACCACTGGTTTCACTTCCATCACCTTTTGACTTAAGAAACAACCTTAAAAGTAACGCTTAAATTAAAATCAATCTAGTAATTTTTATTTTTCTAGGGCTCTGAAACACCAACATAGCTTAGGCTAGGGTCTTGGAGTAGGTGAGTACTTAACTCTCCAAGACTACAAAACCAAACAGATAGTTTATCTTGAGTAGAATAAATCCAATTGTTTCAATTGCACTCTGGGAAAGCTCCTCTTAAAGGAGAAGCACGAGCTCGTGTCCGAACCAGTGAGGGGATCATTCCCCCCTCGTTGGGAACGACGCCAGACAGTACGTATTACAAACGGTAAACCTCGGATTAACCATTGTCGAGGAGCCAGGGGTCACTTATCGGTAAACCTTGGATTACTGTCAAGGAGCCGGTAAGGGGATTGAGCTTGTTACTCTGCCCTTGCGTGCTGTCGGAGTTTAGACTGTTCCCCCAGGTGTAATTGTTGTGATTGGTAACTTTGGTGACCATAATCTTTAGGGTTCTACCGAGGTGACGGTGGAGGGAAGGTCCCACTGTACTTGGAGCAGATGTCGGTTATACTCACTTGGATTTTCCGGGGGGTTCACTTCACTTCGAGACGGTTAAAGTGGAGGAACTTGTGCCGGTCTATTCATTAAGCAGGTTGCCGGGGTAACTGTTCCACCCGCCATTTCTGTACTGAATCCTGCGAGGTTGGGCCTAATCACCAACTAGTGCTTTTGGTTCGGAAGACTACTGTTTGTGTTTGGTTTGATGCTCTAGATTCTTTAGGCGTGTGCTTCAAATTTGTTTGCTTCTTTAGAAGACTTTAGGTGGTTTGATTTGAAATTTTTACTTTGTTTTCGTGTGTTGTAGTTAAAAATCTTTAATTGTGGCGGAATTACCGAGACAGTCCCGTCGACTTCGGGGCAAGTCTCCTGAGATTGTTACCGGAATAGATTTGTTAAGAAAACTCCGTAAATCGCGGGGTGAATCTCCTGAAGACATTCCGGGTCAGTACGAAGGGTTAAAGGTCCTTGTAACTCCTCCTAGTGACAGTAGAGTAGGTTCACCTGAAGAAGGAGAATCTTCCTTGGTAGTCCATCCAGATTACCAAAGTTTAGAGACAGGTTATAATCCTGAAGTTGTTTCAGTTTCTGAGCTTGTTGGTAGTTTTTCGTCTGCTAGTGATACAGGCGAAGAACCAGAAATATCTGAACCTGTTACTCCAACTTCTAGTGTTCCAGATTCACCAAGAATAGAAAGAATTATCACCGAAAATCTACCTTCTGGTTTGATTGCTATAGAAGAACTTGCTCCAGAAGAGGATATAGGTGTCTCTCACCTTGAAGGTCAACTTACTATTGATCTAAGGGAGCGTGAATCCATCTTTTACAGTCCTCCTAGAAGTACTTCTTGGTACCTTGCGTTAACCAATTTTTTAGACAACTCAGTAGGTTTTTCTACACCTCGTACTCCTTTTCCACCTGGAGGTATTTATACTCCTGTAAATATGTCTGGTCAGTCGTCCGTGTTTACTCAAAGTCCTGAATCTTTTTTACATGGCGGTCCTTCTGTTCCCACTGGGTATCAGTCACTTTCTGGTACCTTTGCGGGGCATCTCCTCAACCCGTTGATCATGGGTTATTTGCTGGAAACAGTGGTAATATACCATTGGGTGTAGGAGACATTTACATGATGTCAGGTTCAGTTCCCGTTTCCCAACCTCAAGGTGGCCAATTACCGCCTGGGGGGCAACCGCAGTTAATGCCTGGGGGGCAACCTCAAGGTACACAAATCGTGTCTGGGGGGCAACCTCAAAGTCAGTATGTACCTATGGTGCAATACGTGCCTCAAGGTCAACCTCAGCCTCAATATGTACCCCAAGGTCAACCTCAGTATCAATATCAACCTCAAGGATGGCAACCCCAAGGATGGCAACCTCAAGGGTATCAACCCCAAGGTTATCAACCTCAAGGGTACCAACCTCAAGGTCAAGGTCAACCCCAGTATCAATATTTACCTCAAGGTTATCAACCTCAAGGTCAATACTCAAGTCAAGGTTATCAACCGCCTCAAGGTCAGTCATATGTTCCAAGTATGGGAACTGCACCTTACAATTATCAATCCTACCCTCAATCTGGTTATGGATCTCAGTATCCTCAACCTGTTACGGGTCAATACCCTGGAATGTTAGTGTGGGATCCATCACAGGGTCAACAGGTGTTGCAGCCAAGTGTACAGATGGTTCCTCAAGCTGGACAACCCGTAGTTTCTGGTCCAACCCAGCAACCGCAACCTGTCCAGCCAAATGTTCAAACTTCTGTAACTTCGGTAGTTACTCAGCCGTCAATTGCACCTAGTACTCCATCTCAAACGGCTGCTGCAACTACCGCTACATCTACCATACTTACTTCTGGAGTATCGACGGCTCCAGTTTCTACTGTCCCTGTTACCACACCTCAGACATCTTTACCGTTGTCTGGATCTACGTTCAAACCACGGTCCAGATGCCTGTAGGTCAGCCTGGTATAAGTACGGTTGTCACTACTCAACCTCAATTTGTTCAACCTCCGTACCAGGGACAGTACCAACATGGGCAAGCTGTCCAACAACCGGTTTACCAGTATCAACCGTATCCTGGGTACACTTATCAACAACCTCAACAACCCCAGTACGGTCCGGTTAATCCTGGTTTTCCAGGAGGATATAATATCCCAAATGCGACTCCTGTTCCTAGTTATCCTGGATATCCTCCTCCTGGGGCTGGTATTGTGACCCAGAGTTTTAGAGATCCTAACCGGCAGTTACCGTTTATTGCAACTTTGGATTTACCCGACTTGACGCGCCTAACTAATGATCCAATTCAATATCTTCAGTTCTGGCCGCCAATGCCAAATAAGTTGCCCAGCGATATACCCAAGTTCGAAGGTAAGTCTGGAGAGGATCCGTCCAATCATGTGATGACTTACCACCTCTGGTGTGCTTCGAATTCTATCTCAGATGATTCCATCCGCTTACGTCTTTTTCAACGTACACTCATTGGTCTCGCGGCCAAGTGGTACATTGAGTTACCACGGGCCTCTTTTTACAACTTTAGCCAGTTAGCTACCTCGTTCTTAACTCACTTTCAGTTGCCGGTCAGATACGATAACGGCACGGAGTTATTAACTTCACTAAAACAATCGACGTCCACGTATATTTCTGATCACATTCATGAGTGGAGACGTCGAAGGAGATTAGTGAAAGTTTTTATCCCGGACCAAATCTTAGCTGAATGGTTTGTCAAATCATTATTACCGAAGATTACTGAAGATGTAGCTAAGGCCGGAGTAGTTACTGAGGAGCAAGTCATTGCTCAGGCACAATACCTTGACTTAGTTTACACTCAGTCGGGTACGTTACACGAGAAGATTCTGGATCTTCCAAAGTCGAATCAAATCGCTGCTGCTCCTTCGGGATCTCATGCCGCTGATGGTATGATTGGTATCGTGACTACGAAGAGCAAGAAGAAGTCTTCCAAGGCTTCAACTACTCCAATTATCACTTTGCCTGATTCTCCGACAGGAGAGTCTTCTCCTCCTGAACTTACCGCCGACATTCACGCTGTAGAGTCATCTACGGCCAAATCAAAAAACGGTGGAAAGAAGAAAGGAAAGAAGAAGGCTAAAGCAGACAAGGCTCCAAAGGAGAAAACTGAAAAGTCGGAAACCAATGACGAAAAACGCAAACCTCGATATCCTTGTCTTATTTGTGAAGAGGATCATTTTACGAGAGATTGCCCTCATCGGGCCGAGGTTGTGAAAATAGTCAAAGGTTCTCCCACTCCTGCTGTGTTAAAGAATCCATTTCCAGAGCAGGAGAATAAGATGATAGGTTCTTCTTCGAATGCCAGTGAAGAACCCATTTTGATGATGTCTCATGTGAGGATTGCGACTCGATCGCAAGATTATGGTAGTAAGGCTCCTGTTGATGGTAAGGAAGCAGAATCTTCTCACTCTAACCCATCAACCTCAGCTCCTGGTTCCGATCCACTACAGATCGAAAAACCTAACCCAGACTTAGTGATTAAGCCGCCCGCCAAGGGTGTACTTCGAAGGTCTGCTTTCAATCCACATGCGAGAGCAGCCCAGAATTACAACATTGTTGAGGACTTAGCTGTTTCACCTTCAGCAATGTCGGCACTCGAAGTGCTGCAATCATGCCCAGCACAACGGAAATTGCTTTTGTCGGCTATCGGAGCTGTCGATGTTCAGGACCCGAACCTAATGATCTTTGATCTAGAAAATAGTACGCCACGTCTCCCCCATCAAATGGCTTTCCAAATTCCAGTGATAGTCAAAAACAGGCCTATTCATCGGACTGTGATTGATGAGGGAGCTTCTACGTGTATTATGTCGATTCAATGTTGGAGATCGCTTGGTTCTCCTTCGTTGAACCAATCCCCCACCATCCTTAAGGCCTTTGATGGCCGTGGGTTCCGTCCGTTTGGTATTCTACAAGAATTGCCTATAGGGGTAGAAGGTAAAACCGTTAGTCTGGATGTGGAAGTGGTTGATGCCCCTCTAGACTACAACCTTCTTTTGGGTCGAAGTTGGTCATATGCTATGACAGCGGTCGTTTCATCGGTCTTCAGAGTAATTAAGTTTCCACATAACGGTAAGATCGTGACTATTGATCAGCTGACATACTTTTCATCCGACCCAGCCTCTTCAGAGAGTATCCAGCATGTCGGTAAGACGACAATCCCTTATAGGGACGTTGGTGTAGGTTTAGTTAAGGATTCCGGTTTACTGGGAACTTTTCCTCTCCCTCCACTCAGCGCAGATCCTTCGTTTGCAACAATTCATATGATTACATCAGAAAACATTATTTATGATGATCCTTGGTTCGTCCCATCTGACTCTGAGATAGACTCACTCGGTAATGCTATGCCTTTGAGTCCGTATGAAATTGCTTATGAAGCTCTCATGTCTTTTACCAACTTTCATTCAACCGAAGTCGACCAAATGAATGTGGTCAGTGAAGAGTCACTTTTCACCTCACCCTTAGAACGGATAGCGTTTCCCGAAGTCGTGTCATCTGACGAACAACTTCGCGAAATCCTAAGTGTAGACGATCTACCATGGGAGGATCTCCATCACAGATCTTCGTTTTTACCTAAGGATGATGCATTTGAAAATGATTTTTCATCTATCTTTACCGCTGAATATGTCAAAGACGCTCAGGATCCAACGAAACATTCTGATTCAGAGTTGAATTTAGGGAATATTTCTCGTACTATTCCCATTGATATTTCAGTGAAGCCCGGAATCGAGGAAAACATTCATATAGGTGCCGCTTGTACAGAAGATGAAATCCAAACTTACAAGGCCCTATTCCAAGAATTCCGCGACGTGTTTGCCTGGTCTTACGAGGAAATGCCGGGAATTGATCCTGCCATTGTTGTTCATGAAATAAATACCTACCCGGATGCTAAACCCGTCCGGCAACGGTTGCGTCAAATTCACCCTCGAAAAGCGGCTGCGATTAAAGCAGAAGTCGAAAAGCTGTTGAAAGCAGGTTTCATTTATCCGATCCCGTTAACGGATTGGGTATCGAATATTGTTCCAGTCAATAAGAAACAAGGAACAATAAGAATCTGTATCGACTATAGGGATATAAATCGAGCTTGTCCAAAAGACAACTATCCTACGCCTTATATCGATCAAATTATTGATGATTGTGCCGGAAGTGAAATGTTTTCCTTCATGGATGGTTTTTCGGGCTATAATCAAATCAATATTCTACCTGCCGACCAACCAAAAACGGCATTCATTTGTCCATGGGGGACATTTGCTTATTGCAAATTACCTTTTGGGCTTAAGAATGCCGGGGCTACTTTTCAACGGGCGATGTCTTATGCATTTCATGACATCAAGCACATTGTGCAACCCTATCTCGATGATTTGCCTGCTCATTCTTTACATCGAGCTGATCACCTTGTCCACCTTCGAGCAATCTTTATGAGGTGTAGGCATTATCGAATTCGGTTGAATCCCCACAAGTGTGTTTTCTGTATAGAAACAGGTCGATTGCTGGGATTTGTTGTTTCAAAAGCCGGCATTCGCGTCGATCCCTCGAAAGTCGAGGCTATCATCAAATTGCCTCCTCCTTCGAGTTTGCGCCAACTCCAAAGTTTGCAAGGGAAAGCGAACTTTTTACGCCGATTCATCCCAAACTACGCCGAGGTCACTAAAGGTTTTACACGGTTGTTGAAACAGAACGCACAATTCTTTTGGGACGAGATTGCCCAACAATCTTTTGATGCACTTAAACACGTGTTGACCCATGCACCGTTATTGCATCCTCCCAACTACAACCAGGACTACTTCTTATACCTCGCAGCTTCGCATTCCACCATTGGAATGGTGTTAGTTCAAGAAGATGAATTCGGAGCGGAGCATGTGATATATTATCTTAGTAGGACCTTGAATCCCACTGAGCTAAAATATTCGCATGTGGAGAAATTGGCCCTGGCAGCCGTTCAAGCTGTCCAGCGTTTTCGTCACTACATTCTTCTCCGTAAAACTACAGTTATTTCGGATTGCAACCCTATGATTTACATTTTGACAAAACAATTGCTAGGGGGAAAGTACTCTAAATGGATCGTTATCCTGCAAGAGTTCGACTTGGAGTTCGAGAAGTCCAAGTCTAAGAAATCCTTAGTTTTCACGGAATTGATGTGTGATTTCCCGAGTGCTGACACAGAGACTGTGGCAGAAGAGTCCATTGCGGACGAATCTTTGTTTCTTATCAGTACTGTAGATCCGTGGTACAGGGATATAATCATCTATCTCCAAACCCAAACCTTTCGGCCTGAAGCTTCCAAAGCGGGACGTCGAAAAATTCGGTTTCAATCCCAGCCATACAAAATTATTGGAGATACACTTTATCGCCGGGGGGCAGACTTAGTTTTTCGACGTTGTTTAACTCACAAAGAGGCTGAGAGGGTTTTGAATGATTGTCACTCTGGAGCATGTGGCGGTCATATGTCTGGGTATGCCACAGCTCAGAAGGTGTTGCGCGCTGGCTATTTCTGGCCGTCTATGTTTAAGGATTGTATCATTGCCGTCAGGAAATGCCACAACTGTCAAGTTTTTGATCGCAAGATGCGCGCTCCACCTGCTCCTCTCCACCCTATAATTGCCGTTGGTCCATTCGCCAAATGGGGTATCGACTTTATTACTTGTAACCCTCACTCGGCCGGGGGGCATGCGTATATCATCCTTGCGGTTGATTATTTTACTAAGTGGGCCGAGGCGATGCCTACATTCGACGCAAGCGGCAAAACAGCTGCAGTTTTCGTATTCAATCATATCATAACTAGGTTTGGTGTCCCACAAGCAATCATTACTGACCATGGGAGCCATTTTCGAAACGTCATGATGACTGAGCTTACAAGCCAGCTTGGTTTGCGCCACGATAGCTCTACTCCTTATTATCCGCAAGCCAACGGTTTGGTTGAGTCTATCAACAAAGTTCTAGTTATCATGATCCGACGCACCATTGGTGTTCATCGGTCGAATTTGCACAACATGTTATTTTCAGCGCTATGGGCATACCGAACCTCAGTGAAAAATTCAACAGGGTTCACTCCTTTCCAGCTAGTTTATGGCTTGGAAGCTATGTTACCCATTGAATGCGAAATCCCATCACTTCAAATGGCTGTCGAATTACTTCCAGCTACTTCCGAAGAGGAGAAACGTTTATTGTACTTGGCTAAATTAGATGAGACTCGACGTGACGCTACATTGGCAATCGAGACTCACGCGAAACGAATGAAAGCTCAGTATGATAGAAATGTAACCCCTCGAAGTTTTTCGGAAGGAGACCTAGTACTATTATATGATCAAGCTAACGATAAGCTAGGTGCCGGAAAATTCGTTCCCATGTGGCATGGGCCCTACATTGTAAAGCGAAAGCTAGCAAAAGGGGCTTATGAGCTAGTTGACTTTGATGGGGACTCTTTGGGTAAACCCAGAAATGGACTTTACCTAAAGAGGTATTATGCTTAAATGATGGGTATGGAGAAATTTTTAGATAGGTTAGATTTTCTTTCTAGCTAGCGAGTGTGTTAGTTTAGTCAGTGTGCTTAGCTTAGAGAGTGTGGTTTTTCGTCGTTATTCTGGCTTATCTTGGTTTTACTCTTGATATTGCAGATGTCGACGCCTCTCCAAACATACATTGGATTTGCTGATGGTGCTTGTCGTAGTACACGGAATATCTCTTCCGCAGCTTGGGTGATCTATTCGCCCTCTGACGAGTTAGTTTCTATGCATGGGGTAAGCCTCGGTCAAACAACGAACAACATTGCAGAATACAGTGCAGTGATCGAATTATTATCCGAATCTATTTCATTTGGAATTCGACGTTTGATAGTGAGGTTAGATTCTGAACTTGTTGTATTACAGCTTAATAGAGTTTATGCCATTAGAAATCCTGTGTTATTAAGGTTGTTTTTGAGAGTGCGTCTCTTG
This sequence comes from Pinus tabuliformis, assembly GCA_031772625.1. Classification (NCBI taxonomy): domain Eukaryota; kingdom Viridiplantae; phylum Streptophyta; class Pinopsida; order Pinales; family Pinaceae; genus Pinus; species Pinus tabuliformis. The sequence continues at coordinate 463,928,007 of CM062811.1, forward strand.
GAACGTGAATTTGATTACATTGAATATCAACATATTCCAAGGTCTTTGAATACATTAGCAGATGCAATTGCTTCTTGAATGTTGGACAGACATTTACGATAATCATGCAAGTAAATTTAAAAACATTTCATCACATATGTTAAACAGGATAAGCCGGTAATAGTGATATATATAGATAGAAGTGTGTCAAAAAATATATACATCGTCTTCGATCATAGGTTGAAAACACCTTATGATCGGCAAAATGATAGTACAAAAAGTCAAAATGTCACATGTGACTACAAAAGTGACTAGTCAATCACTGGTGGTGCTCTCTGTATGACACCACTGCGCGGGCTACCTTACGCAAAAATCTTCTAAACGGTCCAGGGACCGCGACTACGAAGCGCTGAAGCCTGGTAGGAATGTCGTCCATAGTAGTCTCAGGTATATCTGCCGTGAGATGCTCTAGATCATGCTCCAACTCAACTAGTACTTCTGCAGCCGCGTCCTGTGGGGCCGGTACCGGTGCAGCTGGATGTAGTCTATCAAAAGGCCGGAGGTTGGCTGGACGCTGTGGACCAACATCTGCATTTTGAAAATTTTACTGTTAGTTTTGAGACGATATATATGAAAAATAAAAAATACATAATTAGAAAACTTGTGAAAAATAAAGTACCTCTGTCATCCCATTGTTCTCCCGGTGGAAGAACCATGTCCGGATCACCTCTAAAATCCACTCCGGCATACGGAAAGTCCTGTATCGAAAAAACCTGGTCCTCTAACCAGTGAAAGTAACTATCTGAGAATCGAACCACCGCCGTGCCCTCGTCAGGATGCCGGGCCATCACCGCAACCCATCGTATCAGCTTTGGCTCCCGAGGACCCAAGATATCAACAGTGAGTTGCTGAGGGATCAGCATTGGAACTCTCTCCAAGGCAAAGCTCACGACTAGAGGCCCATATCCAAAAGTCTTTAGTCGTCCGTTCTTTGCCTTGGTCAGTTGGCTCTTCATATGAGCCGACACAGCTTCACACTAGTTGAAAATGGTGCCTTGGTAACAGTCAATTGCCATCCGCATTTGGATCCGGAAGCAATGTGTAAAGCGGCCGCGCCGCAAATTCTGGTAACCGTGAACGCTATGACTTTGAGTTCACGCAGAGTGATGTGTTTTATCTCTACGCCTTTCGAATGGTGAGCCCCAGGTGTGCACCACTCGTCGCGGAGACTATCAAGGGATTGGCCACCCGGCCTAGTCCCCGCAAGACTGAGTTGCTCGCCTCTGTTCGGCAAGCCAGTGAGAAAGTATACATCCGAGGGCTCTATCTCGAGCTGGTGCCCTCCTATGTAAAACCATTGTTCTTGAACGTTCCATCACTCAACCAGCCATTCCAAGAATCTTACTTGGCCCCTCATGCCCGGTATGGTCCAGTATTTGTATAACCCGCATGCTCTTAGGGCATCCAGGGAAGGTTGATGATTTATTGCAACTTCATCATCCTCTACATGCTCTCTTTCTCTCCAATCTAACATGGTTAATGCCCTGCACACCAGAAATAGTCATTAGAAATTGATTTGGGGATTTTTAGATAGTTATTTGAGGGGGTTGGGGTTTTGAAATGCGCGTTTCACGGAAGACGCACCCCGCCTTTACAACACAGGGCGCCCGGACGCGGTTGGCCTGAAGGCGGACTGCGTCTTCCGACCATTTTCCTGTATAGGAAAAAGTCGGTGGACGCGGGTCACCCGAAGGGCACCCGCGTCCGCCGAGAGGCGCATTCCAAAACCAAAACCCCCCCAAAAAATGAAACTAAGACCTAAAAATTAATTCTAAACGGATAGAAATGCAGAGTAGGATGTGTAAAATACCTGGATAAGACGGCGTTCGATTCCGACGGTCGAATTTTCCGCAGCGACCACGGGAAGTTTCTTGTCAAAAGCTCCTTTTTCAACCTCAACAGTCAAACGGTAGAAATGACATGGTAAAAGGTCTTTTTATAGGTTTTTTGGATGAATTAGTTCATTTTTTACCATGAAAAGATATTTTTCGATGTATTTTTGCCTATTTTAAACAGGTATGAGTAATGTGTTGCTTTTGTGCAGGACAAAGGGATTTCGAGGGAAATTGTCATTTTTCACAAACAAAAATATCAGAGTCATCTTTTAAGCCCTTTTCTGACTCCTAAAACATGAAAAGATCGCCGAGCGTTTCTTTTACACTCGTTAAAACGGAATTAAAAGACGGTCCCCTTTTAGCTCTTTTCTGACCGCAAAATCAGGAAAAGATTGCCGGGTTTTTGTCGTTTCAAACTCGATAAGGAAATAAAACGACGTGTCCTTGATCGCTTTTTACTTTTCAGGTCAACGACACTATTATGAAAGTACTCCTTGGTCGCAAGATCAAGCGGTTCCCCCAGGTATTATTTTATACTTTTTCGGGCTTGAGGGACACAAATGTACGAAAAAGTTCAACGTGGAGTCTCCTTTAGTTTTTTCAGACTCTCTAAAATTGAAAAACGCCGAGTTTCTCCTATACTGGGCTCGTTAAAATTTTACAGTAGAGGACCTGTTCAATTACAAACAGGAACGAACCACTCCTTCCTAGGGTTCGAATTTAAACTAGGTTGGACTCGTCCGAAGGATGAGTTTATAATCAAGCATATGTTATCCTCCTCAAGCTTGTTAAAAATAAAGAGGTACTTGCCAGAAATGGTGGGGGAAAAGAGAGAAGAATGAACTTGTTTGTTACCTTTTGTCTCAAAAGAAACTTTATTACCACTCTTGAACACGACACTTTTTCATTCACCTGGGTTGGGAAATCTTTTACCTCACAGTTGATCAAACCACTTTGAAAGTCTTTAACCGGGTTCCGGGGATTAACTTTGAGTTATTCGTCACCAAGCCATCTGTCGTGTCGTTATGTGTTCAAGAGGTCTGCAAGCAAAACTTTCATCTGCAAAATACTTGTCATCCATTTGACCATCCCCGAGTCAGTCCTTACAGCAACATTTCTTCAACTTGAACAATGATTTCGTGGTGCAGGCTTGCCTGCAACGGGTCGCTTTCTATCGACATCGACACATTATCTAGAAAGATGACTTAGGAATCGACAGTACCTTGAAGTCTGCATGCATCAATGGCAGGTTTCTCGCCTTTGACGTCAGTTTACATCATTGACTTTCGATCAAAGGATTCCGTGAAGTGTTCGACATCAAAACATCTATTCACATTTCACGGGTTGTGCTTGGTACTTTGAGAACCATTGACCTTACTGGTGGTCTCTCTCACGCTTGTTAACAGTTTACATCATCGACTGGTAATCAAGTGGTTTCTAACATGTTCGACATCAAATCATTTAATCACATGGCTAGAATCATACCAATTCGGGAAGTAGAAGTGAAGACCCTGGATCTAGTTTCTACCATCCAGGCTGCGAGGAGTTTTGTATTCATTATCTATGTAGACTAATCATAAACAGATGGCTGCGTCCATACTGTGTCTACAAAAGTCTATAAAAAATGATGTACTGCAAGATCATTCCTGTATCAGAGTAGTTAGTCCATTAGTTAAAGTTTTGAATCTGAGTATGGGAATGCCTACCTCAGTGATGATATAATCTTATACATGTATTTTGTGTTGAAAATTGCAGGTTCCAACCAGGTCATCCACAAGACAATCCTTGAAATGATAAAGCGCTTCACCCTTCCTAGAATTACAAAACCCTGATCTATTCCAGGCTTCGCACTTTAGGGGGCAATCTGTTACACTAAAAAATGTCACCATGACTATTTACAGTTAGTATGGCTCAATCAACAGTCATGCTACCCTCTTAGGCAAGTCTTATGCCTCTGCTATCCATCTCAAACTCAAAAAAGAGAGAAAGTCTTGTAAAAAATGAGTTTATCTCTGGGGACGCAGGTTCTCTCAAGCCTTACCTGTGGGGACGCTCACAATGTTCACAAAGACTGCGTCCTTGGACGCTCTGTATGTTAAGGGACAGGTGCGTCCTTCTGTAAAAGGCAAAATGCGCAAGTTTCATCTTAAAAAAGTTACTTGTGGTTACTTCTAGAACTTTCTAGAGGTCGGTTTGATGAAATGGATGCGCCTCCAGTTGGTTCATGTATCCCTATTAAGGAGGAACTTATCCCATCAATAAGGGAGCTATCCCACCCAAAGAGGGGGATTATCCCATTGATGGTGGACCTGAATAACCTCTTTACAGCACTATAAATAAAGGCATTGAGCCAGAGGGAGAGGAGGTTGAAGCTATACATTTTCTTTGGGTAAATGCTGCAGGAATTAGGACTCCCATTTAGAACCTTGTGAGGAGAGATTGTCTTTGCTTGATTCTACTTGGAAGTGGGTGAGCTTTGTCAAAGTAGAGGAAAACCCTTGATGGACCTTGGGAGGAACTTGCACAACACCAAGGCCAGGTTGTAAGAGTTTCTTTGTTTCGTTATTAATACAAACTGGTTCATTTTTCTCAATAGCTTGTGTTAATGAGTTATTTCATGTGTTCCTTGGTCTGCATGTTGAATATATGTTTTATTATATGAGATGCAAGTGCTTGGTAATTGTTTGATTGTTTGTGGTTGCAGGAATTGATGTGAAGGAGGAGCTCATCCGGATCGGCAAGGACGGACTACAACAACAACGTTTTGGAATAAGGTAAGCCTAAACACTTGTAGTTTTCATGTTTTAAAAGGTGTATTTAGAGAAAGATCGCTCCATTTTGTCTTGTTTGTCGCTAGAGAGTTTAGACTCCTAGGGAGGTCAGTTGTGTCCGCACAAACGACTTTTTCCGCCACGACAACCTCCACAACAATTTGGCGACTCCACTGGGGAAGTCTTGTCTCTTTGGTTTCCCGTTTGGTTGCTTTGATAGCTTTCTGGGTTGGATTTCTTGTTGTTTCTTGCTTCCTGGTTTGCCTATATACTATTTTCAAGCCCTGGGTTGCTTGCTTTTGTTTTTGGCTTAGCAAACTCGATTAGCACGCTTTTTAGCCTTATAGTCGCGCCAATTGGCGCAAGTTGCTCAAAAACAACTTGCGCCAATCCCATAAAAGCGCGTGTTGCAGCCTGACAGTCGCGCCAGGCCTGTCAACTTTTCCAGTTCGCTTGTCTTCAAGCCCTCTGAGCTTGGATTTGTATTTTGCCGCGTCTTTTTCAATTACTGGAGTGTGTTTGACCCTTGTTTGACTGGTTTTAGATCTTCATCCTTCGGGTGTTTGCCTTTTTATATCGATTTCACATTTTAGCCCTAGGGCATCTAGTGGCTTTGTGCATCGAGCCTTCCGTAGGAGTCTTGGGTTCTTTGATTGTCCAGTCGACTTTGTGATTACTTTTTGCACTTGCTCAGTAGTTGTCAAAGCCTTTTGTTGGTATTCAAGTGATTTGCTCCTTTTCCGCTTGGATTTCGCTTGACTTCGTTTAGGCTTAGATTACATGGCCCATTGAGGTCTTTGAGATCTTTATTTGGTTTGAAGGACTGCCTTAGTATTTCGGGGACTTGATTGTGTTCTCATTGAGTGAAGTTTGTTTCTTTTACTCGGTGTTATTATCTTTCAAAATTTGTTTAGTGCACTTTGCCATTGAAAAGAAAACGAACAACCTTTTTTGCGTTGAATTAGTTAATGGAAATTAGAACTTTTCATTGATTAGTGATCTTAAAAAACAAACAAAAAGTTTCATTTATTGCCATTAGCTGCATTAGAGTTATTGTTGATTGTTTTATGGTCAACCCTCTCGTAGTTAGCATTCATCGAACGAAATGATATATTTTGGCATATAGTTTGCATTTAGGAAATTGTGAGAGATTACATATGGTAGGACCTGGAAATCGAAACCTAATCAAAGATCCACCGTAAAATGAACTGAATGAACTTAAAAACGCATTGGAACATAACGCTCACTGTTTAGAGGTCTAGGCTAGAGACGTGCTCCGGCGTCGTTAAACCTAGTCACTTTTGTTTCACTTAAGGTTGGGTAATTCCTCCTTCCGTGATGCAACAAGTGGTCTAGCACGGACTTGAGCTCCCATGTACCGTCGAGTATATGGGGAGACCCCACTAGGTTATCATCCTTTATCCACAGGAAGCCGTGTCTGCCGCCTTACAAGCCGTAACACACCGAACACAACATTCTGGAAGATTGACTGCCGTACGGGAAGTCCTTGGTTTTCATATGACTGCCAAGGTGTATATGCAGTTTTACGGGTTGTCTGGTAAACCCTTTGCCTAGTTTCTCCAGAGTAGTCACTTTTGATCCTTTTTGGACTCCTTAAAATAAAAGGCTCACTTGAGCACTTTTCACTTCGGGCTCACAAAACATTCGAAGGCGACTAGAGTCACCTTTTTGTCCTTTTCTCGACTCTTAAAACATGAAAAGGTCAAGTTCAGTTCCTTTGTCTTAAAATTTATTTGGCTGCGTTCACATTTACTTGGTTAGATCTTGTTTGCGTTAGCTTGAGTAGGCTTCTTTTCGTTCTCGATGGCAACTTTTCTGGGGTTCACCAACCCAGGGATCCCCTCTGACGGGAACCCTGGTCATTTCGCTCCTTTTGGAAATGTTGGTGCTCCTTATATGGCAACATTGTCCCTCCCAGGGTTAACTGTTGGGTTGCCGGTCTGGTTGTTCTCAACCTCTTTGGTCCCTGCCGTCTCACCGTCTAGTCAATCCGTCCCTCCACCTGAACAACATCATGTTGATTCTAAGGTGGATCTCTCCCCTTCTACACCCACTTCTACGTCCTCATCTTCTACTTCGCCTGGTGAAAGTCTAGATTCGAGTAACCCGGTGGCTAAGAAGAAGAAGAAGAATATGAAGAAGAAGAAGGCTCCCAAGGGAGAGGTTACAAGTGCAGCTACCCCCTCGAGTACACCTGAAGTCGGGCCCCTTTCTGCTCCTCCGCGGAAGGTCAAGTTTCCTTGTCGATTATGCAAGGAGGACCACCTTCTTCGCGATTGTCCTGGCATTCTCAGGGTACTAGAAGTATGGTCTCGCGATCCGGCCCGCCCCCATCGTCCACTGAGGCTCATGGCGATGCTACCTTATCAGTCGGGAATGGTAAGGGAAAATGGAATATTCGAATCCCCTGTAGACTTTGTGAAGGCAATCATCCCCTTCACCTTTGTCCACTCATGGATAAAGCCTCTGGTGTCTTGGAAAGTCTTATAGCTCCTTCACCCCAACTTCCAGGTGGTTATCGACGTCTCTCTGTAGCCGCAGATCGTTCCCTTGCTGACAAAGAGATTGATTCAAATTCTTCTCTTGTCCAGGCCCCTCTTCTCGAACCCAGCTGTCCCCAGCCTGTTCCAGAACCATTGGTCAGAAAGAGTGTCAACTCGAGTTCACCACCCATCGATCACTCTGTTTCGGAAGAGAATCATGCCCATGTTCTTCTCGTCTCTTTAGATACTCCTGAGTCCTGAAATGACTCTCCTAACCCAGCTGCTCCCGAAGTTTCTCCTTCGGTTCCTTTAGCACATGGGGGCAATCATATGATTCCCCCACCAAGTAGTCTGGTCGCTTCCTTTGATTGGAATTGCCTGATCGTCGGTCGCCTTCCATCCCATATGCCTTTCCAGATCACAGTACATGCCTGTGCTAAGGCAGTACCTGGCACTGTTTTGGATGAAGGGGCGTCTGTCAGTCTTATGCCGTACACTACTTGGCAAGCTTTAGGTTCCCCGCGGCTTGGGCCAGTCACTAAGAATCTGTTGGCCTTCGACGGAGGAGCCTGTCCATCTCTAGGAGTTCTCCGAAAGTTCCCTATTACTTTGGGAGGCAAAACCGTCTATATAGACATCCTTGTTACCCAAGGTGTTTTAGACTTTAGTCTTCTCCTTGGTCGCGACTATGTTTACACCATGGGGGCCCTCGTTTCTTCGCTTTTCCATGTGGTTTGCTTTCCGCACAATGGAAGAATTGTGACTATCGATCAAGTGTCATTCGTTAGTCCCCCGATGCCTCCTACGCCGTTGTCGTCCCCTCCTAGTTTTCATCCACCAGTTGCATCTACCCCACCACAGATCAACTATGTGGCCATCTATCCCATGCCTGGATCCAGTGATGCCGCCATCGTGCATAGTGTCCTAGGGGCATTGGGCCCTGACTTCCAAGATGTTTCCCTTCCACCGGGAGTGGCGATCTTGGAAGCTCTAACTTTATATTCATTATGATGAAGTTCGGTTGGAGCATAGTTCACTTTCCTATGACAAGCTCCTTAAAAAATGAATTTGGGTCTGTACGAAGCATAGTTCGCTTTCCTATGTCAAGCTCCTTAAAAAATGAAATTGGGTCTGGTCGGAGCACAGTTCCTTGTCTTGTGTCAAGCTCGTTAAAAAATGAAACAATTCCCCCTTTCCAAATCGAGTCTTTGATTAAGATCTCGTAAAATATAAGTCGAGTCTTTCATAGATCTCGAGAGTGACCTTCATTCCATCCACTTTGTTGAATGCAATGAAGCTTGGGGGGCATGTACCTCATTTTGCGTCATTATGCCTGGGGGCATGCGAACTCATAACAAGCATAGTTTTTCGTTTCAAGCTTGTGTAAACATGAAACTGAATCCAAGCAGAGTTCTCCATGGTTCAAGCTTGTGTAAAAATGAACCCATACTCAATTTACATCTCGTGATTGTCGTTTATCCATTAAAATTAGATGAGCCTTGGTTGTTTCTTTCCATCGCCACCATCTCTTTGGCCGATCATATGCTTTCACTTGGTTGTTTATCCTTTCCTGAGGAACCGCAGCGGTGAGTGGTTTTGTTATCCAACCTCTTAACCATTACATGTTTTGAGTAGTTCCACCATTACTGGAACCAGTTGCTACCCTTTATATCACTCGTTCCTCCCAGACGAGTCACCTTTAAGCACTTTTCTGACTCGTAAAATATGAAGAGATTTCCGAGTATTTTTCCCTTTTTGACTCGTTAAAGAGAATAAAAATGGAGGTCTGCTTTCAGCTATTTTCTGACCGTTTAAAGATGAAAAGATTGTCGAGTTTTTCCTCTTGACTTGTTAAACGTAAATAAGAGGTGGTCGTCTTTAAATCCTTTTCCGACCGCGTAAAAGCAAAAAGATCGTCGGGTCTTTGTCATTTCAGGCTCGTTAATGGCTACGAAATGATGTGATATCGATCACTTTTTTACTTTTTCAGGTCGATGTCACTACATATGAAAAGTACTCCTCGATCGTAATGATCAGGTAGTTCTTTCGAGCATTGTTTTATACTTTTTCGGGCTCGCGAGACACAACTTTATGAAAAAGGACCCCCCTGGAGTTCGCTTTTCTGCTGTCTTTTTAGACTCTCTAAATAGGAAAATACGCCGAGTTCTTCTTTTGTCAGACTCGTTAAAACTTGATGACATCGGATTCCGTCGTAATGACGCTCGCAAGCATATGCTATCCCCGTCAAGCTTGTTAAAAATAACTGGGGTACTCGCCAGAAATGGTGGGGAAAATGGACCCATAATTATTGTCATGTCGACAGTATGTCGCTCTTGAACATGGCACTAGTCTGCATTCGTGTCTGAGTGGGAACATCTCATCTTGTTTTACACTAGCCTCCGTGGGTTTGGGTTATCCTACTTGACCTCTCATTTGCTCATTGCCTTGTCACCATGACCTCTGCTCATTTGATGTCAAAGACTGCCAAGTCCACTGTCGTGCCGCCAATATGTTCAAGAGAAGTTGGCCTCTGCAGAATTACAACCTCCCTCTGATACCTCACATAATTCTGAATCACCACAACATCTTTCCTCTGTCTCGTGTCAATGCTGTGGGAAACACTATGGCCCACCTTTGATCGAGGTCACTTCCTGTCGACTTCAGCTCATTATCCAGGAAGCTAATCTAGAGACTCCCTTTGGTGCCTTGGAGCCTGCATGCCTCAACGGTAGGTTCTTCGTGTTCGACGAGAGGTTTTCATCATTGGCCTCCGATCGAATGATTCTACGGGTGTTCGACGCCAGCTCATTAATTTGCACGCCGTAGATTGTACCTGTAGTACCTTGAGGGCCATTGTCATTATTGGTGGTACCTCTCGCGTCTGTTAACAGTTTTCATCATTGACTGGTAATCAGACGATGTTCATGCATGTTCGACTTCAACTCCTGTATTCACATGCTTGGACTTGTACTCTGTTCGGGTCGAGATGGAGCGCAAGACCCTGGATTTTGTTTGTTGGAATCCAGGCTACGATTTGTGGCTTATTATGATCATTACATGACTCATTCACTGGATGGCTGCGACCATGCCTGAGTCTATTTATCGATCCTCTCTGGATGGTTGCGTCCATGCCTTGGATCAAGATTATTATGTACTCTGCTATGGATGGCTGCGCCCATACCACATATATCATGTACTTGAGATATCAGTTGTACTTCTTTACGCAGGTTCTCCGGCGGCCGTGTTTTCAATCACGCATGTTCTTGTAAAGCATTTCACCCCTCTGTCTCCCTCAGGCCTCATGCTTTAGGGGGTATCTGTTACACAACAATTTGTCACCGTTTGTCACCGTCCCTGTTACCCCTCACCCGTACACTGGCAGACTCATTCCGGGACCTGTGAGAAGTGACATGACCTGAAATCACTTGCATCATATTCCTCTAAGTATGAGATTCATATGCCCTGAAGACATCTCCAGCAAAATACCCATGAAAACAACTCTTTTTGCATTAGCGCGGGTCCACAGTTCACTGCCCGCGCCAATGAGGGAAATCCTCTAAAAAGGGCGTGCCATTGGCGCTCTGTCTCAGAGTCGCACTCGCGCCAACCGAATTGAGTAAAGTTTTTAACCAACAAGCTCCCAAAGGTTCTCTTCAACCCATTCACCAACTGAATCTATGTTGTGCTAAGATGGTTTGGCTTCGAATCTCCATAGAAGGGAAAGTGGTTTGCCACCTTTCGTGGAAGTTTCCAAGTGATAAAGCCAATCCCATGAATAATGTGGTTGATCCTATCTCTTTCTTCTCTATCTATAAAAGCTTGCCTTTATGCCTTGAGCAAGCTAGTTACAATAGTTCTAGTCCCAGCATAGTGATAGAGAGTTTGAAGCTGCAAGAGCCTTCTTTGCACCCATAAGGCCAAATCTAAGTAAGGAGATTCTTGTCACCCAAAGAGAGAGAGGCTTGTTCCTCATCCCAACAAGCTTTGCAAGACTTGTGTAGCTGATCACCCAGCCAAAGGATGATTCGATGTCAGAACTATGGTTGTATTCTTCTTTGTTGTTTATCAATAATAGATGACTGTCATTATGGTTCCACTCTCATTGTCCTTTGTAATGATTGATGTTGAGTTATATCTTTTCTGACTGATATATAATTGCATCTATTGGATTTTATGCTTGTATTTGTGTTGTTCTTTGCATGTGCAAGTGTCCAATCACAGAGATTGTAGGGATCGTGACCGGCCAAAGCAAAGGAATGAGAGCGGCCTCTCTTCTACGAATATTAGCGTTGGAATCTAAGTAGGTTCTCATCATCCACCTTTAATTTGCAATTAGGAACTTGCATGATAGCATTGTTTGATTGTTGCTAGACCCAGTCTGGGCTAGTAGGGATCGCCTCTGTCCGCAGAGGGGATTTACCTCCACAACAGTATACATTATGAAATATGATATTTGAAGTTGCAGTGGGTTATGGTTGTTGTTGCAGAGTTTTGGGTTCTGCTTTGTGTTCTGGTGACAATGTTCTAAATGTTCAGATTGATTGATTGTGATTTGCTTCAGTAATGATGGGTTTTCAGTGTATTATTGATTCAGTTGTGGTTGACTCAGAGATAAATGTTTTAGTTTTATTGATTGGTTGATGCAGATGTATTTGATGGTTGTATTGCAATGGTGATTGATTTTGAGCTTCAATGTTGCTGATGGGTCCAGTATGAAAATTTGATGAAACAAGGCCTTCATGTGTATTGTTGTATACTAGGACCATCCAGTCTGAAAATTTATGAAACATGGTCCCTGGAGGAAGAGAGAAGGTCGTAGCCTTCTGTAGGCTGGTGCTTATGTACTGGTAAACATATTGGCCAGTACAAGAGTCAGGGGGTTGGAGCTCCCTTCCAGTAACAGCTGGAAAACAAGTGAAGGTTGGAGCCTTCTGTAGGCTGGCGCCTACGTACTAGTAAATGGATCGGCTAGGACAAGAGCTAGGGGGTTGGGGCTCCCTTCTAGTAGCAGCTGGAAAATGAGTGAAGGTTGGAGCCTTTTGTAGGTCAGCACCTACATACTAGTAAATAGATTGGCTAGTACAAGAGCTAGGGGGTTGTAGCTCCCTTCCAGTAGAAGTTGGAGAATGAGAGAAGGTTGTAGCCTTCTGTAGGTGGGTGCCTACATACTGGTATGAGTCTGCACCAGTACAAGATTGTAAATAGGTTTTTCTTATATTAAAAGAAGACAACAACAGGTGGTTTTTGTCCCGCATTGGGTTTCCACCTTAAATCTTGGTGTTCATGTGTGTTTCTTATGTGTGATGGCTTGTTCTGTTATTACTGCACATGGTTACTGTCTATATGGTTAGTGAAGTACTAATGCACTGATTAAAGATCAACATATGATGAATTAATTGAATCATAAGTTCACTAGATATACGCTAGTTGCCTTAACAATAGTTGCGTGAACACGCAAGTTCCCTTCTCTGAAGTAGCGTATATAAATCTGATTATGGAAATAAAAAAGTTATTGATTTGTAAGTACTGATTCACCCCCCCCCCCCTCTCAGTATTATTTCCAACAATTGGTATCTGAGTAGGTCCTTTGGTAGAAGCTTGATTGCTTGAAGGAGATCCATAAAAACCATGGGAAAGAAGATAAAGAAGAAAGTGCCTCAAAAAAATAAGACATCTCAAAGGAATAGTGACAACAGGAGAGACAATTGGCCGTTAGGTGGAAGCAATTATTCAGATTCAGAATCACCTCAGATTGAAGATGAACAAGAAAATGAAGTATCAGGTACAAATTTTTGGTATTCTAGTGATGCTTTTCTTTGTTCATGCAATATTGAATATATTGGAAGTGATTGTGAAAGAAACATAGAGGCAGAAGTTAAAAGACTTGCAGATAAAATTAGATATCAACAAGATCTATTTAACAAAAGGGAGTGTGCCTTCAAAGAAGAAGTTACCAGATTGAAAGCTCTGCTGGAGGAAGGAAACAAAGTAAGGAAGAAATACAAGGAAAAGGAATATCAATGTCAAAAACTGCAGGATGAAGTGACATCATTAAGAAATGAAGTAAATGAAAAGAGTACAACAATCAAGGGACTTAAAGATAGATCTAGTTACTATGAAAGTCTTGAAGCTAAGATCCTCTCTCTGAAAGAAGATCTTGAAAATAAGCAGAATGAAGAAATACCTCAAGAAGATGAAGAACAAGAAAATGAGATTCTCAAATTAAGGCAACAAGTCGAAGAGGGAATAAAGGCTGAAGAAATCTTGAAGAAGCAATATCTGGAAAAGGAAGAGAAATATCAGGTTGAGGTAAATATATTAAAAGGAAAATTATAAAAAAAGGAGAAATTGTTATGATTTCAAGACAATACTAAGATTTTGGATAATATTCTTAGTAGTCAAAGGTCTCCTACCATCAAAATTGGTCTTGGTTTTCATGAATCTGTTGAAGGTGAATCTAGCTCACAAGATGAGGCAAGGAACTCTAATGAAAAATCTGAAATGCTAAACAAGGAGATGAGAGGTCAATCCCATCAACAACCAAGGAAAGAAAGTCTTCAAAGAAAATATTTTACTCCTATCTGTGGAAGTGATAGTCGGTTATGTCCTCTGATGAATAATGTTGAATTTTTTATATGTCATAATTTTGGACATGTTGCAGTGAGATGCAGAAGTATAATGGTTCAAGACCGTCACACAGAAAGATCATCAATGTTTAGGTACTTTAAGGGATATTGTTTTTCTTGCAACATGTTTGGTCACAAAGCCATTGACAGCTATAGAGGGAATATGAAACATGTAAAATGTTATGCATGTAACAAGTTTGGACATATAGCAAAGGAATGCAGGAGAAAATTTCGGGCGCCATACCAAAAGGAGAAAACATCATCACACTCGAAGATAAGGATGAAGAAGGAAGTACAGTCAGAAATATGTGGCATAGCACAGTGTACAGACATAATAGACTCGGGGGGAGCTGAAAGTGTAAAACTTCAGTGTTCTAAATCTCATATGCAATTTCATGAAGACAAGTCATGCATATACGCGAGTTTGAAGCTTCACAATCGCGTATATGTTGGTTTGAGGAAAACGAAATGGGACAAACTCAGGAAAAGGGGTCTGATATGGTTCAGTCAATTATCTGCTCTATTTGATGATGGTTACAATCTGCTGATGATATGTGGAAATGTGTTGGTCCTCATAAGCTGTTAAAAATTTGATGTATATCTGATTGATGATGATGCCTTGATGATTCTTACTGATATTTTCAATGATTAGATCTGACAATGAATAGTTGGCACATGTTTAGGGGGAGCACATGCTTCTAATAATGCATTACTGGCATTATGTTAGAAGATCTTGGTACATGAAGATGCTTATATTGCTTGATCCACATAGTTGTTTTGATTCAGGTGACTCTTTTGATGATGGAAATATACAGGCTGTTGATCTTGATGCTGCTGATGTATGATAGTTGTTGATGACTATCATGGTCTTGTTTATATTGTTGGTCCTTGTTATAAATGTCAGGTATATCATTTGATGTAAAGGTCATGAAAAGACCTAATTTGTAACCCCACTATGCATGGGAAGGATGATGTAATAATTTCTATTTCAGTCATGTATAAACATTTGGTATATCCCCACTTGGTTGGGTGGATGAGTCAAAATTGGTGTATCCCCATTTGGTTGGGATATTGATGTATGTATGAGTCATTGGTGATAGGAAGGTCATATTCACTTAGTTGAGTTATAGATTCATGTTATTCTTTTGAAAAATATTTTTTGCAAACTCTGCATGTGCTCAGGGGGAGCATGGATGGTTTAGTGCATCTCAGCATGTACAAGGGGGAGCTTAATCAAAGAATTCAACATATACTCAGGAGGAGCACGGATAGCATAATGTATATCAAAGGGGGAGAATATCTTGGTCTGCCCTTTGCCCTTGATGTTAAAGGGGGAGAGTGTCTTAGTGTTGTTGTTGCCATCAAGTCTAAAGGGGGAGATTGTTGGCATTATGATACAGGTGTTGTCCTTGATGGCAGCTCACTGAGATGACAGTTCACAGTGTAGCAAGTTAACAACAAAGGATTACAGACCAGACTCCAGAGATTGAAGAAAGAGAGTGGTTTAATACGCTGGTTCACTTTTTCCAAGTAGCATATACACGCGGGTTAACAGAACAAAATGAGCATATACGTATACACACATTCCCATAGGAGGAAAAGAGCATACATATTGGAAAACCAAGGTTTTGGTCCAAGGTATCCGTCCAAGGTATTTGGTCTGAGGTATTGACCCTAGGTAATTGGTCCAAGGGATTGGCCCTAAGTGGTTTTGGTCCAAGGTATTGAGAAAGGCCTAAAACTATATAAGGAGGAGAAGATCATTAGGCCGACATGTGCAAGTAATGAATATCTTATGAAGAGTGAGATCAAAAGAAAATATGCATGTTATGGGTTTATGGTGCTTTGCTTGATCTGAACTAAGGATGAACCTTAGCGGTTGATGGGGGATTAGATCTAATGATGGATCAGGTTCATGAGACCTAAAATGAATTATTATTATATGGTTTGATCATGGATAGTATAGATTTGAATGCTAACGCGTGATTTACACTGTAAATGTTATGATCTGGGTATGATTGAAGTATGGAATAGTTGTGATGTTTTAAGTTAGCATTTGCAAATTTGTATGATGGTTTGCTTTGGTAAAAGCGCATATACACGCTGGTTCAGCACATCAAAGTAGTGTATACATTATGAAATATGATATTTGAAGTTGTAGTGGGTTATGGTTTTTCATGCAGAGTTCTGGGTTCTGCTTTGTGTTTTGGTGACTGTGTTCTGGTGATAGTGTTCTGAATATTCAGATTGATTGATTGTGATTTGCTTCAGTAATGATGGGTTTTCAGTGTTTGATTGATTCAATTGTTGTTGACTCAGAGATGGATGATTGAGTTTCAGTGATTGGTTGATGCAGATGTATTTGATGGTTGTATTGCAGTGGTGATTGATTTTGAGCTTCAATGTTGCTGATGGGTCCAGTATGAAAATTTGATGAAATGAGGCCTTCATGTGTATTGTTGTGTACCATGAGCATCCAGTCTGAAAATTTATGAAACACGGTCCCTGGAGGAAGAGAGAAGGTGTATCCTTCTGTAGGCCAGCACCTACATACTGGTAAACATATCGGCAAGTACAAGATTTAGGGGGTTGGAGCTCCCTTCCAGTAGCAGTTGGAAAACAAGTGAAGGTTGGAGCCGTTTATAGGCTGGTGCCTACGTACTAGTAAATGTATCAACTAGTACAAGAGCCAAGGGGTTGGAGCTCCCTTCCAGTAGCAGTTGGAAAAAGAGTGAAGGTTGGAGCCTTCTGTAGGTCGGCGCCTATGTACTAGTAAACGAATCGGCTATTACAAGATCTAGGGGGTTGTAGCTCCCTTCCAGTAGAAGATGGAGAATGAGAGAAAGTTGTAGCCTTCTGTACGTGGGTGCTTGCATACTGGTATGAGTCTACACTAGTACAAGATTGTAAACAGGTTTTTCTTATATTAAAAGAAGACAGCAGCAGGTGGTTTTTGTCCCGCATTGAGTTTCCACCTTAAATCTTGGTGTTCATGTGTGTTTCTTATGTGTGATGGTTTGTTCTATTATTAATGCACATGGTTACTGTTTATATGGTTAATGAAATACTGATGCACTGATTAAATATCAACATATGATGAATTAATTGAATCATAAGTTCACTAGATATACGCTAGTTGCCTTAAGAACAATTTCATGCACAAGCGAGTTCCCTTCTTTGAAGTAGTGTATATTTGGAAATAAAAAAGTTATTGATTGTAAATACTGATTCACCCCCCCTCTTAGTATTATTTCCAACACCTGTGAGACCTCTTTTTGGACCTTCTCATAGGTGACATGCTAGGGATGTTATCTATCTCTGAGGTGGTGTAACCTCTCCTATGTCACCTCCATTCTACATATAAATACTACTGTCATCACTCTTAACCTATCTTGAACTTGTGTCACCTCATTTACCAACCCTGTTCTTAGTTCCCCAAGCTTTCCTAAGCCCATATTGTTGGTTTAATTCCTATTGAACTCTGTTCAGACTCTACGAAATCTAAGTATTGAATTGTTGTTGTTCTTTTACCAGTCTAACATTATCATCTTTAAAACTGATAACCTCCATATTGAGGCTTATTATAGTCTCCTCCAGAACTTTTTTTTCTAACTTACTAATTCCATGACCACTTGATTATGTTTTGGCATCTCCCACACTAACATCCATTGCTTCAAATTTCTCTTATGGATTGGTAATGCTTGACATATCTCCTATCTCTTCAATCCTCATGATATTTGTTGGCTTCCAAACTTCTACATTAAAATTCTGTGAAATTCTTACCTAAATCAAAGCTCTATGACCACTAGCATGTTCTGCTCACTATTATTTTTTTGTAGATTGTTTATTTGTGAGATTTTGACACTTGGTAAAAAAGTTACACCTTCTTGAAGTTTTAACTGAGCTCAAATACTTTTCCTCAAAACTCTTGTAGATTTCTCCTTAATTTTTAGGAATTCCTTGTTACCAAATCCAATTCTTATCTTGTCAAATATATTCTTCTTAGAATTCCCTTTCATTTGACTATTTAAAGTTAAAATTTTGACTTATGGGTGCAAATTTATGCCCTTGGAAAGTTCTACTCCTCTCATTCCTTCTTTCTCAGTTATTACGGAGTTGAAATTTTCATTAAGCTGCCAAGATTAAACTTAATATTTTATTACTGTTCGCATTTTGTTCTCATTGGGCAGCAACTCATGCCTTTAGGAACTTGGCCAACGTGCACAAATCAGTTCCATGCCCCTCATGTGGGTCCATTCTTCCTTAATTGCCATGTGGCACACCATAACTACATCTCACAACATTATAACAAATCAATATGTGTGTGTGTGTGTGTGTGTCTGTAGGGGTGGGGGTCTTCTACACATCCACACACCCCAAGACATCATACGACATCAAACAAATATCTACATAATATATATAATTCTAAACTTACCCCACAATGGGTCCACCACACATTTATGCACTCACAAGTTTGGAAAAAATTATAAATATATAGTTCATCAAATACATACACACACACACACACACACACACACACACACACACACACACACACATATATATATATATAATTTTAAAATGAATACATAAATATATAAAACCTATTATATATGTAGAAATAACATATGTAAATCCATATTGACAGGTCCACGATTACCACAACACACACACACACACATTTGGTGGCATATGCATGTATATATATATATATATATATATATATATATATTGTGTGTGTGTTATATTCTTTCCATGCGTCATGGGGTCCAGGGCAGTGCCCCAGATTTTTTTATATTTTATGTAGACCCAGTAATAGTTGGGAGAGCCAAGGATGGGGGGGCGGACCTACCGATGGTTTTGTGCATGGTCTTCGCACATGGTTTTTTTCCCATGGTATTTGTAGATCTAATCAAGGGAACTAATGTTATGTTCTAATCTACGGTTAGTGGATTAGGGTTTATGAATGCTTCGACATGTATATATATGTATTGTAACATTGAAAGGAACATAATGGAAAATGAATTTGGTATTCTCGGTTTTGGGATCCGGGGGAAAATCACTATGTATAATTGTTTTATGTTCTCGCCATTGTATATATATATATATATATATATTTTTAAGAATTCATTTGCAAGTAATTTTTGTACAGGGTTAAAACCTAAAGTGTATGTTTCATATGGTAATTGCGGGCCTGTCGATATAGATTTATATATGTTATTTCTATATCTAAAATAGGTTATATATATATATATATATATATATATATATATATATATATAGGCCCACAATTGCCCCACACACACACACACACATATATATATATACACCCCACAACATTATACAACCATGTATGCAAATTAATACAAGTCCATGAACACCCACACAAACACACACATACACACACACACACATATATATCTAACAAACATACAAAACGTAACAAATATAACTATAATATATTAACAAATGTGGAGCATATAGACCTCGGGAAAAATCAGCGCCTACATGGCATATTTTCCTATGCTCTTCGCGCACCTCTTGCCCACGAGTAGCTACCTTGGGGTCAATGAGTATAACCCACACCATCCATGACATAACAAAATAAATAAATATAATAACAAAATTTCATGGGCCCTACCAAATCGATGGTTGTGACTTGGCCAATCAGACGACCTTATCACCATTAGAATCCAAACTTGCACAAGTTTTAGCACAACTATGAACTTTAACAGGAACCAATGGACCAAGTAACTTAAATCCAATTATCATCATTGCCATCAAATCCCAACTTTCCTACCATTTATAAATGAATGAATGAATGATATTTTAATGCCCACGAGACTAAAAATAGTCTATGGGACTACCAAATTCCCTGTTTTTTTCCTTTTGCAATTCAGTCCTTTTCTTACTCAAACTGATGATGAACTGAACCAACTTTCTAACAGTTCCCTCACTTAAAAGATAATGCCAAGGAATTGATGTTAACATACTACCATAACTGTCCTTGATGTCTCTGAAAGCATCACATTCCGAAATGAAATTCTCTTCTGATTTCACTGCCCCAGAAGTGAAAAAAGTACACACCCATTCTTCCCAAGCTTCATTAGGTCTCTTCCGTCATCCTGCTTCACATTGAAGTTGATGTGAGTTAGTTCTTAATTGAGCAATAAGAATTTTTTCTCTCCATGGAATGCTAGCTCCAATGTACTCTTTTTGAGGGAGATCACAAGTGGGGTTGAATTCCTGAAAATAGTACATCTTCTTCTACCCAACTCTTTTCCCCATATACACTTACGAAACTTCTCCATAAAAAAATTATTTAACTCCTTGCTATATTTGAGACATGCATTGAGGTAAATATTCCATTTTTCCATCCATTTATTTTTTGTCTCATCCATGATTTCTTTCTTTCACTCATGCCTTCGTTGAAGATAACTTTAGACCATTTATGTACTCCCATTTGCTCAATTCTTTTTAGATACCTTATAAGATGCACCATATAAATTGCTTCAATGGGATCTGGCCCTGTTTCACTCAACATTATGTCATAAGGAACCAAACTTTTTATTTTGAACTTGCTCATGATCAAGCATTTTTGGATTTTCTCAATTTGTTTCCATTTTGAAACAGGGATGCTGCTAGCCCACTATTCACACCCATATAATATCACTAGACAAAATAGGAGTCCAAAAATCATTTTAATCATTTTCCAATCCCATAGGTCTGCCTCTCTACATCTATTTTGAAGTGCATATAATGCTTTCCACCCTCCTAAAATTCTCTTTTTTCTGTAGTCCTCCCAATTAAGCTTATTGCTGAAATCGATCCCGAGGTAATTGTATTCATTTACTTCTTCAAGAATGTTTTCTTCAAAGAAGAACGTATGTTGGCTTTGCTTCCTTTTATTAGAGAAAATCATTATTTTGGTCTTACTGGTATTGATTTGCATCCCCACTGCTTTACAAAAATGCTCAAGGGCATATAGGTGCATCTGCAATCCATTGGCTGATTTACTAATCAATACAAGATCATCAACATATAAAAGAATCTTTATCACAAAATCCCCCAACCGAGCACGAACCCTCACCTTGCATATTTATCCACTCTTCCAATTTGTCAATATATAAACCAAAAAGAGTAGGGGATAAAGGGCACCCTTTCTTGACTCTAATGTCACTTATAAAGCTTTCTGAAATGTCTGTTGAAGTTCAAATTTTGACTTTCACCTCTTCATAAAGCCCGTGGACAATAAATCTATATTGCAAAGGAATTTCAAGTTCTTCCATTCTACGCCACAACTTATCTCTAGGGGCCATGTCAAATGCCTTTTCGAAGTCAACAAAGCAACAAAATACTTCTTCTTTGTCCCCCCAAACCTTTTCAATAATGTGTCTTAGTGGTGATACCATGATCTACTATAGAATGCTTCGGCCTAAAACCCGCTTTCCCTTTTTCCCTCTTTTCTTTTACTTTTTCACACTTACTAATTCTATTTTCTACCATGCAGCTAAAAAGATTTGCAAACAAAGGATTGATCATGATGGTTCTATATTGGAAGGATT
Source organism: Pinus tabuliformis (assembly GCA_031772625.1). Lineage (NCBI taxonomy): Eukaryota > Viridiplantae > Streptophyta > Pinopsida > Pinales > Pinaceae > Pinus > Pinus tabuliformis. The sequence goes on from CM062811.1 coordinate 463,949,347, forward strand.
GTTAATGTCTCCACTTTTAAAAAGGGGTATTGCTAAACTAGTTGTCCAATCTCTTGGTAATCCTTACCTAATGACATTGTTGAATATTTCCATGATGTGCGGTGCCAAAATGTTCATTCCCCTCTTTATGTATTCTGCTTGAAGTTCAACAAAGTTCTTTGCCTTACCTGTTTTCAACTTTTTAATTCCTGGCTCCACCTCCTATAATGTGAAAATCTTTGTAGTTGTGTTGATCCCGGGAGGAGGCTCAACCTCTAATTCTTTTTCATAGAGTTTTCTTGCATAATCAAACCAATGATTAGCTGTAATATTATTTTCAATTTTCTTCTTCCTTAGTTGAAGTTTGTGCCCAAAAAGCTTTCAGTTATTCTTGCCTAGATATATTAACTTTTATTGCCTTATTTGCATGAACTCCTCTTTTTTCCTTGTTAAAATCTGCTTATATATATTTACATTCATCTTCTCCTTGCCTGCCTTTTTCAAGGTTCTCCTTGCCATTTTGCATTCCTCATCGAACCAAGCATTCATAGGAAAACAACTTGATTCTGATTTCCTATTTTTGTCTCTTTTGCACTTCTCAAGTGCATCCTGAATTATATTTGTAACTCATGACTGTTGAGGCTTTGGGGACCAATTTTATCCTTATGAATTGATCTATCCAACATTGCTTTGAAGATAGTGCAATTTTCTTGTGTTAAAATATTTTTTCCCCTTGATGTTGATTGTCGAGAACATTGGTTTTTCCTACTATGCTGGATTTCTTCTAACCAAGATAGCTCTATACAAATTGGGTTATGATATGATTTCAAGTCCCAAATATGCTCTCCAATAGTAAATTCATATATCCTTTCTATTAAGATTTGTGAAAAAATAACATAGTCAACGATACTTGCCCCATTGTATGTGTTGCAAGTGAAGTTCCCAGAATTTTTCCATCTATCTAGACCATTGCAGATAATCATGTTGAAAGCACCACACAACCTAAGAAACTCCTTTCCAAAATGATTACTAACTTTGTCATCTTCTAAATCTCAACCATTGATGATTCTCCTCTTCAATGAGCCAGATAGGATTGTGATCCTCTTTGCAACAAATAATACTAGCTTGTTGATTTTCCATTCTAGCATTAAAATATCCCATGAAAAGAACTTCTCCATGTTGAGAATATGCGAAAATATATTGCTTTAAAGTTGCCTACAGATCTTTGTTGTCCAACCCCTTTTTTCGTAATTTTTTGATACTTGAGGTGCAAAATAACATGCTGCAATTCTTATGTGGTTCTCATTCTCTGTTATTTTGAACCATAAATATTGTTTATTTGTATCTTCTTTCACTAACTGAATGTGACAACCTTCTTTTTCTTTCACTAAAACCAGTATTCCTCTGTACCCTTTTCCTTTCTCCTACCTCGTTCCAAACTACTAACTTCAAATAACCGTCAAACATAGGAGTTTTGCAACCATCATGTTCATGAGTTTTTATGAGACAAATCATGTCTCTAACTTCTGCAATTGGCCCTATCCTAGGTCCCCTCCTCCAAGGGTAACTTCTACAGTTCCAACAAACTAGACCTAGGTAGAACTGGGTAGGATTTGATTTCTACACGATTTGGCACAGAAGACTCAAATTTGAGTCTTGACCCCTTTTCATCCATGCTGATCCTATTGTTTTCCTCCCTACTGTAAAATTACCTGTTTTTTCTTTACTGCCAGCTTGTTTCCATGTTTTTCCATGAAACCCAAACATTGTAATAACCTCTTTACCACTGTACAACCATGCTCTTTTCCCTTCATTTCTTACTGCTCTAACTTTCTCCACTTCTTCTCTTATATATTCTTCTTGTTTCCTAGTTATATTTTCATCTAGGAAAAAGTGTGATACTTTCAAGGGTTTCTTTTTTCTTAAGAGATGGTGTTTGTATTGCACACTTTCCATGATGAATTTTATGGGTCGAGGCCTCTCTTCACATATCTTTCCCGCTGTCCTTGCTTGGCAAATTTTCCCTCTCCACTTTAATTTCTCTTTCAAAAAGTCCCTTGCCAAACTAAAAGTGCTTTCATTCTTTCCATAGTCTCTTATTCCCCTAATAATAAATTTTGTTTCCCTATCTTTTCTTTCTTTATGTTATCTATCCTGTGCTCTACGAGAACTTACATCTTATTTTTCCTCTATAATATAACCGTTAGTGTCCTCAGCTTTAGTTTTGATTTGTTTTGGAATGTATGTCCTCTTGTTCTTGTTTGCATAATTTTTGGAAATGACTGCTTGCTAAACTATTTGTGTATCCACCTGAGTTTTTTTAGATATTATCACATCCTTGTTTGATGTTGTTGATTCATTCATGGTTTTCCTTGCTTCCTTCATATTTTCTAGAGATTATCACATCCTTGTTTGATGCCATTGATTCATTCATGGTTTTCCATGCTTCCTTCATGTTTTCCCATTCTCAGTTTCCTGCCTCTAAGCATCTTGTAACATTGTTACCTATTCTTTTAAAATTCTATTACCTTCCATTAAACATCGATTTTCAAGTGTGATCTCTGAAAGTTTGCGGTCCCTTTCCTGTGCTTTGGCTTCCAAAATTTCTAGCCTTGCCCTGGCCTTCATCAGTTCTTGGACATAGAGATATGATGACCAAGTAAGAGGTGTAGATGTGGGAATATAAATGATTGGCTCTTCTTTATTTTTGTTTCTCATAGGGATATGATGACCAAGTAAGAGGTGTAGATGTGGGAATATAAATGACTGGCTCTTCTTTATTTTTGTTGCTCTTATTTGTTTTCTGGGACTATTTTCTTCTTCTTTGTTCCCATTTATTAAAGTGGGCAAGCCTGTGCTTTAAAATGCCCTAATATTGTTTTCCATTTTCCGAAATCCACTTTCTTGTTTTTTCAGCTGAAGCAATTTTGACTTGGCCAAAATGATTTGTTTCCAAAAAATCTGAGATTTCCTTGCCATTTTTAACATTTACTATTTCCATTTTCGGATTTCAAAATCCACTTAAAGCTGAAGCCAAAAAGTAGCTTCAAAATTGGCCCACTAGTGGACAATTTTTCTTTGAAAATGGCAGAGTGAACCAGGGATTCTACTTCTTTTTATAATCTTTTTCTTCTCTTCCGGTGTGACTTTTCCTTTTTTGTGCAGGGTTGCGTATAAAAAAATAACATTTGTTAATGGATTATATCGCAGACAATCTAAATTCCCTGGATTACCAGCAAATGCTGAGAACCACCGCTAAACTCGTTTAACTGTCGCTCTCAAGTAAAACACCGCACTGCAATGCAGTAGTTCAGGAGTTTGATAACGAAGAGTCACAATCTGCAACTGGATAGGAGAAATTCGACTCTAGCAGGATTTCTCTCAGGTAACTAATTTTTTCGCTATTTTTACCATTATGGGCCTCTACCGTTCTTGGGATTTGTACCGTTCTAGCAATTCGACTCTGACAACACTTTCCCTCTACGATAATGGGAAATGCACGTGCATGCTCAAAAGGTTTTAGACTCTAGATTATGGGCTTTCCTGAAATGAATTTTTTTCCCTTCAATCTCTCACGGGTTCTACTGCTTCTGGACTACGTTCCGAATGCACATTTCTGACGATGCGACCATTACGGGAGAAGGCAGTGTGAATTAAGGTTTCCCTACAATTTCCAAAGGATCCAGGTTCTGCCTCTCAACACAGTTCCACCCGAAAAATAATCCTATATCTCTTGACATTGATCAAGCCTATCTCATGGCATTCTCATGATGTGGCTAGTCTTCGCACTACGCCTTCAGGCTTTATGTTATATATCTTTTGGCTTGTCTCCACGACCTGGGCACAATTCAGCGAACCCTTGTGGCTAGCCATCAACTTTTCTCCGGACATCGTGGCTTAAATATCATTACACAACTTGTCACCATTTGTGTGTTCTGCGTGGACCTAATTGGCCCCATGACTTATGGGAGTACGTGACACATTCAACATGGATGAAAAAGTCATTTCATGATAAAACATATAAAATATTTTACGCATAAAATTATTGATATCAATCCTATATATATATATATATATATATTTCCCAAACACATAAAGGTTGTCTTGTGCGTAACTTTATCTTCGTAAGGTTAAAATTGGCAAAATTTTCCTCATAATTTGTGCTCAGCAATAATTTACCTTTTGAATCTTTCATTGGAAACTTTTATTTTTCTAGGCGAATTCTAAGCATTTTGACTTTTGTCAAATTGTTGGTGAAAAACCTTCAATTTCTCATTTCACCTCCAATTTTGGCCAAATCAAGTTCATTGTGGAAAATGTCACATTTTAACGTCCCCAACCTCCTGCTAGGCAACACTACCACAACAACAACACTTAAAAATTCATGATTTCTCGGCAAAAGAGAAAACCCTTACATTATCACTGTTGTTTCTACGCCTGGCAGTACTAGGTTTTTATGAATGCAATTATAGAGTGCTTGAAATGCTAATTTGAATACATATGAACCATAATTACAATGTTACATAGTGGAGATGACAATTAATTAACCATAGTTATGGACATAAATATAATAGAGGAAGCCACTTAACATGACATAACCAACAACTATGATTCTATGTACAACCAATAAATATGCACATCAGAATAAAAAGAAAATTATAAACATTTGTACACAAAGCCTCGAAGCTAGGGTTTTTACATAAGATCATATAAACAACATGGCACATAAAATTGTAGACTTATCTTGCTAAGGAAATTTGATTAGCTACGTGCTCTCCATATTCCACCTTGCCATAGACTAGTGGTTCATTAATTTCAACTATAGGTCACCCCTAATTTGGGGTTGAACTCCACAGGCAATGGTAAACTAGAAACAACAACATATCAATAACCAAGGTACCAACCCAACAGCCATGAATCCAACCACAGTGCTCAACTTCCTCGAACCTATGCCAAGGTAGCACCCCCTTCTCTAGGACCTGTTAGTCCATCTACAATTCTCACCTTTCAGGGTGCCTTATGGATAGTTAGGAATGTCAGAGCTCTAGGATTTCAGGAGTCCAATCCATAAACGGAAACAACTCCTAGTTGGTCCAGAACGTGAGTTCGGGCTCACTATTTCGTTGCCCAAAACCAAAATCACCATAACCATATATTGTTAGTTTATGTAGCTTAGATAGGTGTTCTAGTATTAGATGGTGTCCATGAGGCTAAGGAACATAGTGGTTTAATTTTCTCCAATATCTAGAAAATATTTATGAGGAAAAAGTACCTTAATTAGAATTAATTAGCCATTTTATTAATTTTGCTAAGTTTAGATTTTGGAAATGGCTTAATTAATTTGGATTAATTGAGGTAAATTGAATTTCCTCTAGTGATTTCTAGAAAAGTCATTTGATGAGGTTAAGATGATATTAGCCATCAATTAAGACTAGCACGTAGAAATTCATTACTTAATGAGTGATTATAAGAGGAAATCAATGGGCATTTGGAGAACATAATCAGGGACACAAATTTACAGTGATAGCATGAGGGAACCAATAGATTGAGATTAACAGTGATTGAAGATAGAGATGTTGGAGAAAAATTCTTCATAGAAATTTCTAGTCTCAGAGTTAGAGGGAGATCGATTTTATATACATAAGAGGCCAAGTTTCCCAGCAATGCGAATTGACTCAAAGAGGTTGAGTTGCCAGAGAAAGAAGAAATTTTCCAGAGTGATTGATTTGGACAGGAGAAGCTAAGTTTTCTAGTAGAAATTGATTTTCTAGAAAAGGATGAGTTAATTTCCTAGCCAATGTGATTTTTCCAGAGAGGCCAAGTTTTCTAGAGCCACACATGTGGATCAGTTCAATGAGCTAGAGGGAGGCCGAATTAAATCAGAGGGGACGAGTTTCTTCCAGGAGGTTAAATCAACTTTTAGATGTGAAGGAAACAATTTTATGAAGGTTTGCTAATTTACAACAAACAATTGTAATATTTTCAATCTCAATTTTTTCTAAGAATAATAAAATACTCATCTGCACAACTGGTTTTCCCAACACTAGGGATTTTTCTAGGGACATTTGTTTGAAAATATAAATGTTCATTATTTTCTGTGTTCACAATATTTTCTTAGTTTCCATGGTTTATTTATTTTTCGTGAAGTTTCAATAATGCTTTATTCACTATTTGTTGCATATAAATTGTAGAAGACAAATAACCTTTACAGATAGGTGAATAATAACTTGTAACTGCAACAATATTAAATTTTTCACATGGTATAAAAGAAGACCTGAGTGTTGAAGAAAGCTCTAAGTAGACACAGGAAGAGAAAAGATGAGGGTTTAAAACCTAGTTCATATTCTTCAGTTTATTTGGGTTTCATTTTATTTCTGAGGGTTTGTTAAAGAACCTCAGTAGGTTTGAGAGATCATGATAGATTGGATGAAGCCTTGAATTTTGACATATCAAAAGCCATAATTTACCTTTTTTTGGAAGAAAATGGTCTTAAGGAGTATGTAACTAATGTGATAGTCGTTCCATTGGATCCATTACAACTTTCACCATACCAGAAGGAAGATGCCAAAACAAAAAGGATAATCCTTGATGCTGTCAAGGACCATATAGTTCCACATGTTTTTCAGTTAGATACAATAATGAAAATGTGGTATGAAATTTTGAAACTGTTCCAGGATGCTACCACTAATAGGAAGCTAGTTCTTAGAGAAAAGTTGTGGAATACACAGATGAAAAAGGGTGAAGATGTTGCAAGTTACCTCACCAGGCTTAGATTGGTAAATGATGAGTTAATTGCAGTGGTAAATAAACTAGATGATGATAAGATCGTGTGTACAACCCTAAATGGATTTACGAAGCAATGGGATGTCTTCATCCAAATCATAAATGGATGAGGCAAATTACTGGGTTGGGATCAATTATGGAGCAATTTCACTAAGGAGGACTTAAGACTCAATCTTGTCAGTGGCAAAAATATTAGGATTAGGAAGAGTGAGTAGAAGTAGGAGAATATGGCCTTAACAGGAAAAGGAAAAGAAATGAAGGGGTCCAGCAAGGGACTGCACCCAAAAGGTGAGAAGAAGAAGTTGGGCATTGATAAGATCAAATTCTCTGGTTGTCACGAGTTTTTCCACTATGTCAACAATTTTCCACATAGTAAGAAGATAGAGAAGAAGGGAAAGAAACAAATAGCATCTTCAATAAGTGTTGATGAGCTCTCCAGCAGGATGGATCAAGAATTTTCACTAATAGCTTTCCTATCTAGCTCGATCTCACAAAGAGACTAGTATATAGATAGTGGGGTGTTATTTCATAAGACAAGATTTAGGGAGTACTTCTCTAGCTATAAGGAGGAGGACATCAAATTTTAGATCCAAGTCGGGAACAAGTGCAACCTGTTGGGTGTGTGTTATATTCTTTCCACGAGTAGTCACACGTGTGGGGTGGCGGGGAGGGGGTGATAGAACCCCCTGTTCATTGCACCGAGTGCAGTGCCCCAAGAATTTTTTTTGGACCCTATATTAGGTGGGCAGACCTACCTATGGTTTTGTGCATGAGTTTCACACATGGTTTTAGGCATGATGGTTTTCTACCCATGTTATTTTGTAGATCCGACCAAGGGAACTATGGTTATGTTCTAATCCAGGGTTAATGGATTGGGGTTTATGAATGCTTCAACATGTATATATATATATATATATATATATATATATATATATATATATATATATATATATATATATATATATATATATGTATGTATTGTAACATTGAAAGGAATATAATGAAAAATCAATATGGTAGTCTCAGTTTTGGGATATGGGGGAAAATCTATATGTATTTGTTTTGTGTTTCTTACCATTGTATATTTTCTATTTTTAGGAATTCATTTGCAGGTAACTTCTGTATAGGGTTAAAACCTACATTTGGTATCAGAGCTATTTCGTCTTCAAGGGGATGCCTTTGCTGCTGAGCAGTTTTTCTCGGGCCTATGGTAGATCCTGTTCAGTGGGAGATCTATGGGACCGATTCTTGTGGTGAAAGAAGATGGTGATAAATGGAAAGATAAAGATCGAGAAATTTAATGGTCAGATTTTTGGCTTGTGGAAACTCAAGATGGAGGATCTGTTGGTGGATAAATATCAATGGATTGCAGTAGATCCAGGTACTAAACCAATGACAATGTCCGATGAGTATTGGGAAAGGTTGGATTGGAAAGTAAAGAGAACAATATTGTTGTGTATCTCAGATTTAGTATTTTTGAATGTATCAAGGGTAGCTACGACGAAGGATTTGTGGGATAATTTAGGGATTTTGTACCAATCTAAGTCTTCGGTGAACAAACTGTTCCTACGAAAAATATATATAACCTGAGGAGGAAGTATGGAGACTCGGTGATAGAGAATCTGAACGCATTTAATAATGTAGTAAGCCAGTTTTTATTTGTTGATATTAAAATTTCAGATGAAGATAAGTGCATTAATTTGTTGTGTTCTCTACTAGATTCGTGGGATATCCGGGTTGCTACAATAGATAACAACACAACTACCTTGAAGTTTAATGAAATAGTCTCATCCTCATTGTCAGAGAAGATAAGATCGAAAAATATGGAGGGCCATAATGGAGATGCCCTGTCTGTACGAGGATGGTCCGAGAACATAAACAAAAATAAGTCCTCGAGTGGGAGATATAAATATAGAGGGAGATCTAAATGTCTCGGAAAAACTGTAAAAGTGTGATGAAAATGCAGAAAGGAAGGGAACTTTAAAAAGGATTGTAGATCTAAAGTTCCTAATAAAGGAAATGGATCTTATGATGCTCCTTCTGCAGAGGTGAAAACCACCTCAGATGAAGGTGGGGATGTGTACTTGGCTTCTTTTTCAAGTACACATGTAGATCGTGAGGAATGGTTGATTGACGTAGGTGTATCCTTTCACTTCACTTCCCATAGGGAGTGGTTCTACGAGTATGAGAAATATGATGGTGGTGATGTCTTCTTAGGGGATGATAGGAAGGCTAGAATCGCCAGATGAGGAAAAGTCAAGCTGAAGTTGCAAGTTGGAAGGATTAGAACACTTCCGAGTGTTTTTCATATTCCTGCATTGGCTAGAAATCTTATTTCTGTAAGCAAGATGGATGATGCAAGAGTAAAAACAGTTTTTGAAAAAGATACCCACAAGATGGTTTAGGGAGAACTAGTATTGATGTGGGAAGTTTGGATTGGGCCCCTGTACAAGCTTCTAGGTAGTATTTTTATTGATGGGTGAAACAGTCCTATGATTCTTGAAAGTGGAGAAGAAAATCTAGTGGTCTTTAGAGAAAAGACCATGCTATGGCATCAAAGGCTTCGACATATTGGAGAGAAGGGCCTTCGAATACTTCATGCTAATGGTATGGTAGAAGGTATGTCTAATTTCTCTTTGGATTTTGATTTATATTAACATTGTGTATATGGGAAGCAAAATCGAGTGAGTTTCACCTCCGGTGCTAATATGGTGAAAGAGATATTAGAGCTTATTCATAATGATGTGTTTGGACCTATGACGGTTCCATCAATGGGTAAGTTTGTGTACTATGTATCCTTCATAGATGACTTTTCAAGGAATACATGGATATATTTCCTCAGGAATAAATCTGAAGTCTTTGACATGTTTAAAGAATTTAAGGCTTTGGTGGAAAACCAGACAAAGAAGAAGATAAAGGTGTTGAGGACAGATAATGGTGGAGAGTTATGCAAGAAGGAATTTGAAGAGTTCTGTAAGACGTGTGGTATAGCAAGAAAAAATACTACTCCATACACAACTTAGAAAAATGGAGTTGCAGAAAGAATGAATAGGACGTTGATGGAAAAGGCAAGAAGCATGCTCAGTGGTGTCGGGTTAGGACCTGAATTCTGGGTAGAGGTGGTGGAGAATGCATGTTACCTATTCAATAGATTACCTTCATCAATGTTGGAGAATAATACTCCACATGTGGTATGGACTAGTAAGAAACCCTCTCTTTCACATCTGAGGGTATTTGGCTGTGATGCATATGTACATGCTCCAGAGGAGAAAAGAACCAAGTTGGATAGTAAATCTAAAAGGTGAATCTTTACTGGGTATAAGGATGGTTTAAAAGGTTATAATATTTGGAACCCAGAAATAAGGAAGGTTGTGTACAACAGAGATGTGGTGTTTAGAGAGGTGAAAGATGTTATTAAACATGAATTCCAACCAAAGGAACTTGAGAAGATAGAGTTTGAGCTAAAGGAGAAAGAATTAGACTCTACAACAAAACAAGAATAAGAAGATGAAGAGCCACAAACTCCAGCTGTGAGAAGATTAGTTCAAGAAAGAAGGCAGCCAGAAAGGTATAGTCCATCTTCTTTTTGTTCAAATTTTGCTATATCTATTACTAATGATGATCCCATAACTGTAAGGGAGGCAGTAGACTCGGAGGATGGAAAACTCTAGAAAGAGGCCATGGTTGATGAAATGGCATCTTTGGACAAAAATGAGGCTTGGGATCTGGTGGAGTTGTCAGTTGGAAGGAAACCCATTGGAAGAACATGGGTGTGTAGGAAGAAGATGAATGTAGAAGGCAAGGTGGAGAAATACAAAGCTTGGTTGGTAGCAAATGATTATTCCTAGGTGCCCAGAATTGATTTTGGTGATATTTTTTCTCATGTTTCTAAGGTAGCTTCTATTAGATGTTGTTGTTTCTTTCGATTTTGAGGTAGAACAGATGGATGCAAAGACAACATTTATTCACGGGGATCTAGAAGAAGAGATCTACATGAAGAAATTTGAAGGCTTTAAGGTTAAGGGAAACAAAGAATTGGTATGTAGGTTAAAAAAGTATTTGTATGGGTTAAAACAGTCACCAAGGATGTGGTATCCAAAATTTGATACATTTATACGGGGACTTGGCTTCACCAGAAGAAAAGTGGATCACTGTGTGTATTTTAAATTAATTGGTGACACTGTTATTTATTTGGTCTTATATGTGGATGATATGTTGCTGGTTGGAAATGAGAAAGAAATTATCTAGGATTTGAAGACCCAATTGTCGTCCAAATTCAACATGAAGGATCTTGGTGCTAAAAAATGTAGTTTGGGCATGGCAATTAAATGAGATTGGGTAAAGAGGAAGCTATGGTTAAACCAGAGGAAGTATGTTGAGACAATACTACAGAGGTTTAAGATGCAGGATAGTAAACCGGTGAAGTTTCCTATTCCTGTAGGTGTAAATTTATCTGTTGAACAATGTCCTAAGACATAAGAAGAGGAAGAGGACATGTCACGTGTTCCATATGCAAGTGCAGTCAGTAGCCTGATGTATGCAATGGTTTGTACTAGACCAAGAATTGCACATGCATTGGGAGTATTGAGCATGTTTATGTAAAAACCAGGGAAGGAGCATTGGACATCAATGAAGCGGGTTTTCAGGTATTTGTGTGGCACTAATGATTATGGTTTGTGCTACCAAGGAAGACCAAGATTGGACAGATTTTTCAACATCCGTGGCTTTGTTGATGCAGACTTGGCTGGAGATCTAGATCAGAGAATATCTACAAGTGGGTATGTGTTTAACCTATTTTGAGGTGCAATTAGTTGGATGAGCAAGAGATAGTTCATAGTGACACTTTCAACTACATAGGTAGAATACATAGAAGCCACTCATGCAAGCAAGGAAGTAGTTTGGTTGTAGAGATTTTGTTCAAGGATGGGGTTATTACAGTGAAATATAAGGATATTTTGTGACAGTCAGAGTGCAATTTTCTTGGCAAAGAACCCTACTTATCATTCAAAGACAAAGCACATTGATGTTCAATATCACTTTGTGAGGAATATTCTCGAGGAAAAAAATGTGTTGCTGGTAAAGGTGGACACTTTGAAGAACGTTGCAGATGCATTGAAGAAGTTTGTCAGCACAAAAAAGTTTTCTTGGTGTAGAGAAAAAATGGGCATTGTAGGGATGGAACAATGACTAATCTCTCCTATGAGCCCCTGTGTGGAAAGCAAAACAACAAGTGGGAGAATTTTGGGTGTGTGTTATATTCTTTCCATGACTAGTTGAATGTGCAGGAGGGGCGATAGACTCCCTTGTTCGTTGCGATGGGCGCATTCCCCCCCCCGTTGGGGGTTTCAGGGGCATGGTAGCCCCCTTGTATAGGGTTCAAGGCAGCGCACCTTGAATTTTTTTTGGACACTATATTAGGTGGGTAGACCTACCTATGGTTTTGAGCATGGGTTTCACACATGGTTTTCGGCATGATGGTTTTTTTCCCATGGTATTTGTAGATCCGGTCAAGGGAACTACAATTATGTTCTAATCTAGGGTTAATGGGTTGGGGTTTATGAATGCTTCACCATGTATATATATGTATTGTAACATTGAAAGGAATATAATGAAAAATCAATATGGTAGTCCTGATTTTGGGATCTAGGGGAAAATATTTATGTATTTGTTTTTTGTTTCTCACCATTGTATATTTTCTATTTTTAAGAATATGTTTGTAGGTAATTTCTGTACAGGGTTAAAACCTACACAACCCAATTGTAAGAGGGATTGTTATGATTTAGAGGGAGAATGGCAAGAAAATTTAGATTCATGATGCATTTCATGTGTTAGGCTTTGGTATGCACTTGATTTATGTATTTGTCTTTTAGGGTAAAGGGTATGATGTACTCTTTAGATGGGTGTAGGTGCTTATTAGGAACAAAAATTGGAAATCACCTTTAGCAATTGGAATTAGAAGCCATTGGTTTTAGAGGTTGCAGATGGACACTCAAAAGGCACTGGTTAGCAACAGTAATCTGAGGGATCAGGGGGAGCTATGGCATAGGAGGGTGGGCCATATACATCATGGAGAACTCAAACTACTTCGTAAGATAGTGACAGGTGTTCCAGAGATGAGCACAGAGCATGGTGATGTTTGTAGAGGGTGTGTGTTGGGGAAGTTTGTGAAAGAAGCTTTTCCAAGAAGTGACACCATATCAAACATAATTATTGACTTACTACATTCAGATATATGTGGGATGATTTCTACGAAGTACCTCAGGGGTTATGAGTAATTCACTTCTTTTATTAATGATTTCTTTGGGAAGACCTGGATATACTTCCTAAAGACCAAGGATGAGGTCTTCAGTCACTTTAAGGAGTTCAAATCTCTAGTGGAGAATGTGATGGGTAGGAAGATAAAGGTTCTTCAGTTAGAAAATGGATGTGATTACACAGGAAAGGAGTTCCAAGAGTTCTATACTAGGGAAGGAATCAAGAGAGAATGGACGGTTCCTTACTACCCACAATAGAATGGGTTTGTTAAGAGGAAGAATCATTTTGTATTGGAGGTAGACAAAGCTATGTTGTATGACCAAGATTTGCGATGCTACTTATGGATAGAGGCATGTGACACAACATTATACACTTGAAATACGGTTCCACATAAATCATTGGGCAAGATGAAACTAGAGGAGGCATTCACGGGGAAAAGGATAGATGTCATTCATTTCATGATATTTGGCAACCTAGCATATTCTCACATTCCAGGAAATACATGCTCCAAGCTAGATCAGACTAAAGAGAGGGGGTAGTTCATGAGGTACAATGAGACCTCAAAGGCATATTGGATTTTCATTCCAGGGACAAGGAGGATTATATTCAAATAGGATGGAAAGTTCCTAAAGGAGAAGAAATACATGAGGTCCATAGATTTTGCAACAAATTATGATCAAAGTGCGCAACCAGCATAAGCTCCTAGAGTTGAGCAGTAGGATCAGGGACGACAAAGCAAAAGTACAGTTACTGGTATGAGCACAAGATCAAGTGTAGAAGTTCCTAAGACTTCACAGAGTATGGAGCATCATGTGTAATAGATCAAGGAGATGCATTAGGAAGATATAGAGGTGGATATTCCATCTTCTATAGTTGGCAGGAAGAACTAGGAGGTTTAGAAAACACTTAGGGATGCTCAAGAGTTTGTGGGAGATCCTAGGAAAACCAACAAGCAATGAAGACAACCACAAAGCTACATTGGCTACATGGTATTGGTTATTAAATTAATAGATAGCGAGTCTTCCCAATATCAGTAGGCCGCACGATGGCAAGTGTGGTGAGATGCAATGGTTGAGGAGTATACCTCAATCATGCAAAACAATGTATGGGATTTTGTACCTAGATTGACAGATAGGGAAATGATTAGATCATGCTATATCTTCAAGATCAAACATGGTGTAGATGGAAAATTCAAAAAATACAAGGAAATGTTTGTGGCCAAAGGGTTCTCTTAGAAGGAGGGAATAGACCACGAGGAGACATTTTCTCCTATGGACAGGTATGCTATATCTTCAAGATCAAACATGGTGTAGATGGAAAAATCAAAAAATACAAGGAAATGTTTGTGGCCAAAGGGTTCTCTTAGAAGGAGGGAATAGACCACGAGGAGACATTTGCTCCTATGGACAGGTATACTTATATTAGGGTCTTGATCTCATTAGCTACATAATTGGGATGGTAGATCCATCAAATGGATGTCAAGACAATGTCCCTAAATGGTGAGTTCAAAGAGGAGGTATACATAGAACAACAAAGGGATTTGTGGCATACAACAATGAGACCCACAAGTGCAGGTTGCAGAGAGCTTTGTATAGGCTCAATAAGGCTCCTAGGGTGTTGAATGAGCTCATTGATAGAAACTTGTAGGGAATGGGCTTCCTAAAGAATGAGGCATGCACAAACCTCTAATACTTGGTAGTTGGAGGTGAGGTTCTCATTCTTGTATTGTATATGGATGACTTTTTTTGACAAGTTCACCAGGGCTCATAGAGGAGTGCAAATAGATCTTGCAAGTGAGTCTGAGATGAAGGACTTGGGGCTCATTTGCTACTTTCTAGGCATGGAGGTGTGGCAAACATATGGGGAGATTTTCCTTGGGCAAGGGAAAAATTGCATCAAGATCCTAAGGAGGTTCAAGATGGAAGATTGTAGATCCAAGTCTACACCCATGATCACGAATTGGGGGAAGATGGATGCATCCAGGGAAAAGGATGTAGAGCCCACCTTATTCAAAAAATTGATAGGCTCTCTCTAGTATTTGGTCAACACCAAGCTAGAGATATCATATGTAGTAAACTCTCGTAATGAGTTCCTAATGGAGCCAAAGAGAGTTCATTAGACAATGGCTAAACATGTGTTTGTGCAACACTATCAAGTATGACATCATATATGATCGAGGCGATGGTATCATGTTGGTTGGATATACTAAAGTAGATTGGGCATGTAATATAGTGGATTGGAAAAGCAGTTCACGGTGCTGCTTCAACATGGAATTAGGAGTTGTTTCTTGGTAATACTTTGAATCAGAAGTATGTGGCATTGATTTTTGCAGAGGTAGAGTACATAGTAGCAAGCATGGATACATGAGAGGCCATATGGATTCGAAAGATGTTAGTATCCATGTTTGGTTAGAGGATTGAGATGATGGTGATACACTGCAATAATTAGAGTTGAATTAATTTGTCAAAGAATCCAATGTTTCAAAATAGGGCCAAGCATATAGACATCAGATACCATTTCATCAAGAATTATGTACAGTGAAGGATTGTTCACCTATAGTATATACCCACAGATGAGAAAGTAGATTTTATATTGATAAAGGATTTGGGAAGGCAAAATTCATCTTCTTCAAAGACAAGATGGGCATTATACGGAAAACCTTCCTTGCTAAGAGGGAGTGTTAGTTTATGTAGCTCAGATAAGTGTTCTAGTCTCAAATGGTGTCCACGAGGCTAAGGAACATAATGGGATAATTTTTCCAATACCAAGAAAGAGTTTCTAAGGAAAAGTACCTTAATTAAAATTAATTAGCCATTTTATTAATTTTCCTAAGTCCAACTTAGGGAAATGTGTTAATTAATCGGGATTAATTGAGGTAAATTTATTTTCGTCTAGTGACTTCTAGAAAAGTCATTTGATTGGGTCAAGATGATCTTAGCCATTGATTGATAGTAGATTGTGGTCATTGATTGCTGAACGACATATTATAATAGGAAATCGATGGGAATTTGGAGAACACAATCAAAGACACAAATTTTGTTAGGTCCCTATAATACTAGTGTATTCCCCTTATTGTTATTATTAGTGTAACCTCCTATTGTTATTGTTGTTCCCTTGCATTATTATTGTTATGTAGGCTTTGATTATATTGTGACCTAGTAGACTCCTATATATACCAAGGAAGTATTATCATTTGTATCGTCCAATATTTCATTTATGTAATTTAAAGGAGGTTTCCCCCTTGAAGAGGACAATTTTTAAGTCGCTGATTTATCTTTTCTTCTATATTGTCAGTTGGTTGCATATATTTAGTATCAAAGCCTTGGATTCTAAGTTTTGCGTCTTCAAAATGGCCATCTTAGAATTTTCACTATATCTTTTTTTGTATGAGGCTTTAGAAGCTAAAATTGTAACCACATGGAGCCGAAATATTGTTGAAATTCGTGTAGAAATTTCAGATATTGTTTCACTATATTTTCGGACATATGATCTAAGGAAGTTAGGGGTTTTGCAGGCTCTAGAATTCTATCTCAAATAGGTGATCTAGGGAAAATCATCATAAATTTCTCTTTGAGAATCGGATTTGAATTTCATATAAAGTGACTGAAATCACATGGACTATAGTTTTATAGGTATGATTTTCAGGGTTGAATATCGAAACAGTGACGTGTGGAACTCCATACAAGTTCTCTATACTAAACCAGTCTATAATCAGGTCATTGTGGGATATCGGGAATAACTCTTTCTTGAAGAATCCAATATCGGTCTGACTTATGGGGTTGGATAGAAGACTCAGAGGGATACCGTAGGACAAAAACTTGGATCTTAGAGATATGAAATTACAAATATACAACAATTTCAATATCAAGCTCTTAAAAAGCAAGAAAAAGGTGTGTATTTTTTTAAGTTTTGCATAACTTTTGTTTGAGAAATCAGTTTGAAGTGATTCAAAGGGCATAATGAAGCATATATATCATTGTTTGATTGAAAAATTTCTTGAAACAAAAAAGTGGACACACCTATTAAGAAACTAGAAAAATCTTCTATGGCGCATGAAGAAGAGGAAGAGATGCAACATGATATATTAAATTTACGAGACCAAGTGCAACAAAATTTGCTCTCGCAAAAAGTAACAAAATATGAATTGGAAGCCATGATGAATGTTAAGATAGATGGTATAAAAATGGACATGGGAGTTAGCATAGATGGTATAAAAAGGGACATGGGATTTGTGAATGATGGTTTAAAAGCATACATGGAAGCAATGATGAATGTCAAGATATAGGGGTTGAAGGAAGATTTGGCAAAGTTTCTAGAAGAGAGGCTTCCTAGTGGTGACAAGGTGATCCATGAATATGAATTCTAATTTTAGAGACTACAATGTTGGTTTTAATAACCACCACATTCCAAATATCTATATGAGGAAGTTTGATGACAAGGATCCGGTAACATGGATACTACAGATGGAGTAATATTTTTATCTCCATGTTGTATGGTATTGATGGCTTTATTATCATAAATCACTTGTCACTTGGTCAATTTTTGCCAGAGGAAATGATAGCACATTATGAGGATACAAAGAGAAACACATTCTTTAGACAATTGATAAATCTCAAACAAAAGGGTTCAATGGCGGAGCACATTGAGGACTTCCAAAATTTTAATATCAGGGTAACTGATATTCCAAAGGAACATAGGATTTATATCTTCATAGGGGCTTTGAAGGATAACATCCAACATGAGGTTCTCCTTTAGGAACCCGATTCATTGGAGAAGGCATTCAAGGTGGAAAGAAACGTTGAAAGAAAAATTATGGCAACAAGGAAGTCTACCACTCACAACTATAAAGATGGAAGTGTTGCTACTCCTTGCCTTCCACAACATACAAGGTTGACGCCACAACAATTGGAGAAAAAAAGAGCAAAAGAGCTTTGTTACATTTGTGATAGAAAATACACCAAAGGTCATAAGTGTGCTGAGAAGAAATTATTCTACATAGATTGTGAAGAGGGGGAAGAAAAGGAACAAGAAACATCAAAAGAGGAGGATATACACCAGCAACAAACCCCAGAGAAAGAAGAAACGAGTCTAAACATATCTTGCAATGCATTGGCAGGAATTACCACTCTTCAAACTCTCAAGATAAAAGGATATATCAAGAAGAAAAAGGTAGTAGTGTTGATTGATTCATGTAGTACTCATAATTTTATTCATTGCAAGATAGCCAAGGAATTGAATTACTTCTTATATCCAACACCGAAGTGTCAAATGATGGTTGAAAATGGAGGACTTGTAAATTTCTCTGGAAAGTGCCATAATATCAATCTAACTATGGGGGAATATATATTAAAAAGTCCAATGCTTTCCATTCCAATGGGTGGTGTTAATGTTGTACTAGGAGTCCAATGGTTACAATCTTTGGGGAAAATAGATTTTAATTTTCAAGAAAATTTCTTGAATATTTTTTGGGAAGGAAAGGAAGTTGAATTAAGAGGTATTGTAGGGAAACTAGGAAATATAATCAACACTAATGGCATGACAAATCTTTTGAAGAAAGAACAATGGGGTGTAATTTCATAATTATGCTCACTAGAGGTTCAAACATCAGAATCATCTATTTCTCCATAAATCCAAAAAGTATTGGACAATCATTCCAAGGTATTTCATATTCCAAAAGGCCTCCCACCTATCCATGATCATGATCATGCTATTCATTTGATTCCAAGAAGTGTTCCTCCAAATGTGAGACCTTACAAATATCTATATTCCCAAAAGAGTGAAATTGAATGTATGGTTGCAGAAATGCTAGAGGCTGGTATAATTCAACTTAGTCAAAGTTATTTCTCTGCTCCAGTAGTATTGGCGCACAAGAATGATGGAACACGACGTATGTGTCTGGATTATAGGGAGATCAACAAGATCACTATTAAAGACAAATTTCCCATTCTTGTCATTGATGAATTATTGGATGAATTACATGGAGGAATTTACTTTATCAAGCTGGATATTTGTTTAGGATATCATCAAATTAGAATGAAGACTAAATACATTATGAAAATAGCATTCAGAACTCATGAGGGTCATTATCATTTTTGGTCATGTCCTTTGACCTTACTAATACACCTTCGGCATTTCAAGGTTTGATGAATTCCATTTTCAAACCCTTCCTTAGAAAAATTTTGTTAGTATTTTTTGATGATATACTAATCTACAATAAGTCTAGGAAGGATCATGTTCAACATGTTGACATGGTGCTCAAACTATTGGAGGAGAAACAATTATATGAAAAAACCCCCAAATTTTTCTTTGAAGTACATGATGTAGAATATTCGAGCCATATTGTATCTAATGAGTGTTAAGGTAGACCCTAACAAAATTAAATACATTAAGGAATGGAAAATTCTCACAACCATAAAGCGTCTTCAAGGATTTCTCATGTTGACAAGGTATTATTTCAAGTTTGTTGAGAATTATGAGAGAATAACAACAAATCTAACAACATTACTAAAGAAAGATGCATCATCTTGGACTCCTGAAGTGACTAAGGCCTTTGAACATCTTAAAGAGGAAATATGCTAAGCACCGGTCTTAGATACACATGACTTCAGAAAAACCTTTATTGTGGAATGTGATTCCTAAGGAAATGGAATTGGTGTTGTTTTAATGCAAGAAGGAAGACCCATTTCTTTTGAAAGTCATCCAATCAAAGGAAAGTATTTATACAAACCTATTTATGAGAAGGAAATGTTGGAAATGCTACATTCACTAAAGAAATGGAGACCTTGCCTAATGGGTAGACACTTCAAGGTAAGAAAAAAAGCATGATGGCATTAAATACTTTTTGGAACAGAGATTATCTTCAGAAGAGAAGCAAAAATGGGTCACAAAGATGTTGGGTTATGACTTTGAAATAATATACAAAAAAGGGAAGAAAAATGTTGTTGCAGATGCACACTCAAGAAAGAATGAGGATGTGGAAGTATTGCTTTGTGCCATTTCTATTATCCAACCTGATTGGATAACCGAAGCAAGGGATGAATGGAAGAATGATGAAGAGGGGTGGGAGCTCATTTAAAAGTTGCAACAAGATCCAATACATCTTCACTGGAAAAATGATTCATTATGGTACAAATATCATTTATATCTTTGTAAGAATTCCCAACTCAAGCAAAAGATTCTTTTGGAATTGCACAGCTCCCCCTTAGGAGGGCACTCAAAATTTTTAAGAACTTACCACAAGGTCAAGAAGAACCTTTTTTGGGATGGCCTTAAATATGATATTCAAAAGTTTGTGGGAGAATGTTTGGTTTTCCAACAAATAAAGTTGAGACAATTAAGACCTCGATTCTATTATAACCTTTAGTAATTACAAGTCACTGTTGGGAGGAGGTCTCAATGGATTTTATCACATGTTTACCCAAGTCTAAAGGAAAGAGTGTCATCATGGTGGTAGTTGATAAACTTACCATGTATGCACATGTTTGTGCATTATCTTATCCTTTTAAAGCTAATACATTTACTACTACATTTATGGAAACAATTCAAAAGCTACATGGAAACCCAAAGATTATTGTAAGTGACAGAGATCCCATTTTTCCATGGAATTTTTTGGATGGAATTATTTTCTTGTCTTGGTACTCAACTAGCTCATTGCGCATCTTATCATCCTCAATCTAACGGGAAAATTGAGATATTGAACAAATGTTTGGAAGGATCTCTTTGTTGCCTTGTATCTATAAACAAACACAATGGGTCAAGTGGTTACCTCTAGTTGAATGATGGTATAACACTTCATCCATACTGTGGCAAAAATAACCCCATTTATGGCACTTTATGGATATCATCCACCATCCATCACATTATCTTTAAGAGAAAATTCTAAGGTTCAAGTAGTGGAAGATCATCTTGAGCATCAACAACAAGTTATCCAACTCTTAAAAGATAACCTCACTCCGGAACAAAATCAAATGAAACAATAGTTAGATCAACATTGCAGTGAAAGAATTTTGATGTAGGCTACTGGGTATTTTTATGGCCACAACTATATAAACAAATATCCCTCAAGCAAGCTAAGAAGGTTAATAAATTATCACCCAAATACTATGGTCCTTGCTAGGTGTTGCAAAATATTGGTACTATGGCATACAAATTAGAGTCTTCTGCATCTTCCCGAGTACACCTATTTTTCCAAGTTTCATGCTTAAATAAGGTTATCAGTGACAAATATCCCAGTTCAAACAATGTTTCTAGAACTTGACGAAAAAGTAAAAATCATATTTGAGCCTGAAGTAGTCACAAAAATAAGAATCTGGCAGCTACAAAATCAATTAATCTCAGGGTATCTGATTAAGTGGAAGAACTTACCCGTTGAAGATTCCACATGGGAGGATGAGAATTTTATATAGAAGCATTTGGAACTACTCAAGCATTGAGGAAAACAATTGTTTTAAGGAGAGACACATCTTAGGTCCCTATAATACTAGTGTATTCCTCTTATTGTTATTGTTAGTGTAGCCCCCTATTGTTATTATTGTGCCCATGTATCCCCCATGTTGTTATTGGTGTGGCCCATAGAATCCCACTATTGTTATTATTGTGCCCTTACATTATTATTTTTATATAGGCTATGATTATATTGTGACCCCTTAGACTCCTATATATATCAAGGAGGTCTTATCATTTGTATCATCCAAGAATTGTTCATTTATGTAATGGGAAGGAGGTTTTCCCCTCGAAGAGGATAATTATTTATTTGTTGATCTATCCTTTCTTCTGTTTTAAGAGTTGATTGCATAAAAAATTTGCAGTGATAGCAACTGTGCTTTGATAGCATGAGGATGCCAAAAAATTGAGATCAACAATGAATGAAGATGGGTTTGTCGGAGAAAAATTCTTCACAGTGATTTCTAGTTTCTCAGAGTTAGAGGGTGATAAATTTTATCTGCAGAATAGACTGAGTTTCTTAGTAGTGCGAATTGGTTGAGAGAGGCTGAGCTGCCAAAGCAAGAATAAATTTTCTAGAGTGATTGATTTGCACTTGAGAAGCTGATTTTTCTAGTAGAAGTCAATTTTCTAGAGGAGGTCACGTTAATTTATCAACCAATGTGAGTTTTCTAGAGAGGTCGAGTTTTCCAGGGCTGCATATGTGGATCAATTGAGGGAACCAAAGGAAGGTTGAATTGAATCAGAGGGGCCTAGTTTCTTCCAGGAGGTCAAATCGACTTGTATAAGTGAAGGAAACAAATTTCTATAGGTTTGCTAATTTACAACAATCAATTGTAATATTTTCAATCTTAGATTTTGCTAAAGAAGAATAAAAATACTTATCAACAAAGTTGGTTCTCCCCACATTGGTTTTTTTTCTAGGGACATTTGTCTGCAAACATTGATGTTCATTATTTCGTGTGTGTGCAATATTTTCTCAGTTCCTATGGTTTATTTATTTTTGTGAAGTTGCACTGGTGTTTTATTCAGTAATTTTCACATATAAATTGCAAAAGGTAAACAATCTTTATAGATAGGTGAATAATAATAAGTAATTGCAAAAATACTAAAAATTTCACATATCTTTCTATAATCCTTGTCATAAAAATCATAAAAATCATCTGCCATCTCTTTTCCAAGAAAATATATATTTGTCATCCTTGAGTGGCCTCTCTCCCCCATGTGGGACACACTGAAGCCACGTAAGCCCAAGGCGCCACTTTTTCACCAACACCTATTACCAAAAACCTCATTTCCTGCCTCTATGAAGTTGTACACCCCCCCATGCTATTACCATGGAGTGGGATCTGCAACAAACCTATTTTATATTATATTATCATAAAAATATATACATCAGTTACATCATATTTACAATCTTGGCCCCCTAGCCACTTAATCAAAACCAACATATATGTATGGGCACACTGGCCCCCAAAATATAAAACATAAATACATAGGTACACAGGTCAACAAAAAATTATTCTGAATCACCAACCTAGTATCAAGGTACGTATATTTACATCATAAATTGGTAGGGGCATTACATGAAATATCAAAGTTTCATGTCTACCTTGGAATTTTGACACACATTAAAATCATTTAATTTAGATATAGTGTTTAAAGGTTTCTCATAATAAGTACTTATATTCTTTTAGTTGGTAAAGTCCATTATAATTTAGTTATCAATTGGTAGTGAGGATATTTATTGTTGGCTACTATTTGTAAATGGGGATTGGTTTCTTATGATTATTCAATGAAAATCACACCACCTAAAATGACATGTTGGTGGTTTATAATGGGGTAGATTTTCACTCCTCCAGATGCCTATGGATCTTGAGATATTAACATATTTCCATATGTAAGTGTGTAAGTTTTCATAGGTAGTCATAATGATGCTTGAAACTTCTATAGATTAATTATGTGTAATTTTTCAAAATGTTTAATGTTTCAAGTGGACCCCCTTCCCATCAACAAGGACAAATAAAGTTAAAAGAATGATAGAAAATAGTGTTGGTGCCAAGATTATATAAGATAAAAATGATTAGATAACCATTATGAAATATCAATAAAATATTCATAAAACCATTTTGAAAAAATAATAAATATTCAATTAGCTGACATTAAATTAAATTAAAATACAAATGGGGAAATTATTATATAGGTGGGAAGGTTTAAAGTAAGAAAACAAATAAATTTCAGTATTTTGGGAACCAATTAGGTTTGGTTAATGAAAATAAATGAACGAATTATAAAATAAAGGAAGGGGTTGGTCAATCTCCAAAATAAACAAAGCTTTTCACTCATCTCATCATTTTAAATCTAAAAATTCCTTCTTCTAAGCTACCTCTAACTTTTATTTCTCTTCCATGCATTCATGGCATTACAATCATACTTCAAATATCATGCCCAAGAATAATATTAAAAATCTTTTTCAACCCTATAAAACGTTTAAGCATTTATATAGAACCACTAAGGAGAAAATTAACCTTATGTTTGGCTAAGGAGTTTACCAAATTCCCTACTCTTGTGGCAATCATACACTAAGCAAATTGGTACGTATTTCAAAGTCTATCTAAAGGAACATATAACTTACACGTTCCATTACCGCATCTCCAAGTAAATTATTATAGGACACTCCCACAATTTTAAACAACTCATTTGCCTTGGAAAAACCACAAATCTTGCATAAACACCCCATTACTCCTCTTGTACCATTCGATAAGCACTTGATATTGAAAAACATATTGATAATTTTAATTGGGGAGTTGGATATAAACATCTAATTTGGAAAACCATTATCCATCACCTAGGTCAATAAGCCTTCTTCGCTTCTTTTTTTCCTTTGTCCCCCTCTTTCTCTTTCCACTTCTCCCACCCCCTGGATACTTAGATTCCTTTCTATCCTTCCTATATTCCTCTTACATATTCTTTATTTTACTTTTTTATATAGCTTCTAACCTCTATCCCATACAAGTAGTCTCCTTTCATAGTTGTTTCCTTCTTTCTATTCACTTTCTTAACTAGTCCTGCCTATTGGGTATGTGTTATATTATTTACATGACTATCCCCATGTGTTTTGTGTTGTGTCAAATGCATCAAGGTAGTAGATCCCCCCCTACATGGGGGTTAGGGGGCAATGCCTATAACAAAAAAAAGGGTGGGTTTTTGCATCTGTTTTTCACCTTTAGCTTTTTCATG
Organism: Pinus tabuliformis; assembly: GCA_031772625.1. Taxonomy (NCBI): domain Eukaryota; kingdom Viridiplantae; phylum Streptophyta; class Pinopsida; order Pinales; family Pinaceae; genus Pinus; species Pinus tabuliformis. The sequence goes on from CM062811.1 coordinate 463,974,046, forward strand.
GTGCATGCTGTTTTTTCCCATGGTTTTATAATTTTGATTAAGGAACTATCATTGTATTCTATCCACAGTAATTGGATTGGAAATTCATGGATGACATGGGATAAATATAGTATTTTAGTATTATATAGAAGAATATACATTGAAAAAATCTTAGTTGTTTCTTGGTTTGGATTTCCAAGGTAAAATATTTATTTTAATGTTGTGTTTTCCATTGCATATTTTCTACTTTATTAATATATATTTGCATTATTTAATTGTACAATGTTAAAACTTTCATTCATATTAAAACAATTTTGGCTTTGATGGAATGCCTTTGTGGCTAATGAGTTTGGCTCAGACCTATGCTAAACCCCATTATAGTAGCAATTCTACAAAAGTGATTCTTGTGGTGAAAGGAAATGGCAAGAAATTCAAAGATAAAGATCAAGAAATTTAATGGGAAGAATTTTGATTTGTGGAAGCTCAAAATGGAATATTTATTGGTGGGCATAGTTCAATGGATCATTGTGGATTTGATTTCTACACTGACAAGGATGTCAACAAAAGACTAGACCAAGTTGGATTAGAAGGAAAATAACATGATACAATTGTATCTTGCATATTCATTATTTCTAAATGTTTTAGGGGAAGCTATAGCAAATTCTTTATGGAACAAGTTAGGGGTTTTGTGTCAATCTCAATCCTTGGTGAAAAAATTGCCCCTACAGAAAAATATATATAACCTAAGGATGAAGGGTGGAGACTTAGTGACTGAGCATCTAAACAACTTCAATACTATGGTAAGTTATCTATTATCTTTTGATAGTAAGATTTTAAATGAAAATAAGTGCATCAGTTTTTTGTTCTCTTTACTAGACTCGTGGGATAATATGGTTGTTTCCATATGTAATAATGCAAGTACCTTAAGTTTTGATGAAATATAGAACATGGAAAGTCAAAATACATATGCCTTGTCTCTAAGAGCATGCTCCTAGAATAGAAATACAAATAATTCCTCTAATGGGAGAAATAAATCTAGAGGAAGATATAAATATCTAAGAAAAATTGTTAAGGTATGGTGGAGATGTGGAAAATAAGGGCATTACAAGAAATATTGTAGATATAAAATTTTTGAGAACGGGAAGGGATCTAAAGATGCTTCTTCTACAAAATAAAAAAATATCCTCAAATGAAGGATGAATTGTGTATTTGGATTCTTTAAGTACACATGTATTTTAAGAGGCATGGTTGGTAAAATCAACTGCATCCATTCATATGACTCTTCTGAGGGAGTAGTTTTACAAGTATGAAATATATGATGGTGGTGATGCTTTCCTAGGAGATCACTCGATAGATAAAATAATGGGACAAAGAAAATTCAAGTTGAAGCTCATGGGTGGAAGGATTGGAATACCCCATGGTGTTCTACACATCCCATGATTGGCCAGAAATTTGATTTAGGTAAGAAAGATGAATGATCTAGCTGTAAAAACAGTGCTTGAAAAGAATACCTCCATGATGGTTAAAGGAAAAATGGTATTTCTAAGGGGATTTTAGATTGGAACTCTATATAAGCTACTAGGAAGCATTGTTATTGATGGGTGCAATATTTCTATTGTTCCTAAGAGTGGAGTTGTTATCACATAAAATGTGATCACCTAACCAAAATCATTAGGTAGATCGGAATATGCCATGTTAGTATGGGTTTTCCAAATTAAAACCCACTTTCACCTAGGAAATAGCCTAATGAACCACATTTCCTAATTTATTTACGTTAGTTAACCCATTTACATGAGAATAACCCATAAATTCATTGATTTAATGTTATTGTCATAACTTAACCCACTTACATGAAATTAATGTAATATATTTTCGTTCACATTATTTGTTTCCATAGAAATAATTTAATGAATCATTTATTTATTAATTATTTCTTAATATTTTAACCATTATCATGAAAATAATTTATTAAAATATTACTTATGAATTATTTCCAACCTATTATACCCACTCAAATGGAAATAATCTAATAAATAATTTATTTTTGGATTGTTTTCATTACTTAATAAGTAAATCACTATTTTTGAGTTAGTTGCCAAAATAAAGGTCATAACCAATAATTTTTTCCTTTTCCAATCATAAATAATAATAGAATACCAAATTAGTTAGAACTTCATTTGGTCAAACAAATAGTTTATTATATTTGACCTCATCAAATCTAGCTAGCATTTTATTATAAATAGAGAGATTTTCTCCTCATTTCTCATGATCCATCTTCATCACCGAAATTATGATCCTAAACCTTTTGAGTCTTATGCACTATGATTTCTCTACCTTTTTTCCTTTTTATTTTTTGGATCATTTTTCCCTTTAGATTAAGGGAGTCATATATTGCAGTTAGGATTTCCTACGAAAAGTCCCGAGGAGGAGTTCCTTAGAATAACTTTCATTCAGAGCTTCTCACCTAGTGACATATTAATAAATTCTTCTCTTAGGTATATTGAAGTATTTCACACAATATATTAGTTCATATCTTTTTGTCTTTTGTTTCTAGTTGTTATAGGCCATTTTGTCGCTTCTGGTCAATAGGCCTTCAAATGGGACCAATTCACATCCTTTAACATATTTTCGTCATCCCTACACAAAGCCTTAAGCATGACTTTGCTGAATCCCTGAGATTCTTCTCTTGACTATTGAGTTTCCAAGATTTTAAGGCCTAGAGAACCCTTTCCCTTTAGGGACTAGAGTTGACCTCCAGGTTGACCCTCTATGCACCTGTGTTGATCACCAGTAGGTTGTTCAATCTTGAGGGTGCATTGATTCTATAAATTCAAGAAAAATAAAAAGAATCCCAGAGCTTCCTCTTCCAGGAGCTTCCTGAGGTTGTTTCAACCATTTACCTTGGATAGAGTCTTGAATCCTATCCTATCATACCTTAAAGTTTTCAATTCGTATCCCTTGATCTCATCCTTCCATCTCAAGTTGATCTCAAGATTAGATTGGTAAATGGATAATAACTCATGAAATGCCTCCCTCATCTATATATTTATAGCCATCCATGGGTAAGGGGCTGGATTTTGGAGATTAATTCTAGCCTTATGCTATTGCTTTGAGAGTCATTATTCCATGCATTAGGGTGACATAGAGGCATAATTTATGGAAAAAAGGGTAATTCAACTTGGGGAGATCTTCTACAAGATCAACTCCTATTTTTGGTTGTAACCCTCTCCATTTTTATTAATAAAAAGAGTAGATTGTTTTCATATATATGATGTTATGATTTAATGTATTTCAATACCATGTTGATCTATTGAATGAAGTGATTGGATTATGCTACATAGACATCATAGATCTTTGTCTTGTCTTTTTTTATTGTGTAGGTTCTAATTATAGCAATTAGAGCTAGGATTGTATCGTATAAGTCGAGGAAGGAGAGAAGCTTGCGAAAGATTCCAGGTAGGCCTCATCCCATCATTCAATTACTTTAAGGAAGACATTGTGCCCTTTGAGTTTTGTTTTTCTATGTCAGTCCACCAGGCCTAGGGAAGATACTATTGTCTGCGATTGTATATTCCATATAAAAAAATTGGTGACCATACTGTGGATTGGTTCAATCCCTTAGTGGTTTTCTTTTCCATTAGTGTATTTTTTCCTCTTTCTTTGATCTTTATACTTTCACTTAGTCATAATTAGACATAGGAAGAATTTTCATTAAGATTCCATTACATTTTTTGTGTCAGAACTTGAGATTCTTCGATGAGCACTTCCTCTAGTCTGGAGACAATGCATTGTAGTGCACCCTAGCCTTCATTGTACCTGCGTTGTAGTGCACCCCATCCCTCTCTATCCCTGTGTTGCAGTGCACCCCAACCTTCTATGTGCCTGTGTTGCAGAGAATTGGTGCCCTTTAAGCACCTGTGTTGATCCTTGTTTCATGCCAAAATTTGCCTTGTTTTAGTTTTCTCTATGTTCAACCTTCTTCCAGCTGCTCTTCCTTGTGTCCCTTAGTGTCTTAGTGTATATTGAAGGCCTCCATGTGGTTTGATTGTGGTTTTTATTGCCTTTGATGAGAATTTGTTTAGATTTTCCTTTGTTCTTATCACTAGTTCATTAGAAAACTGATTTGTTTACTCGTTGAGTACTTGAAGGAATTGGTGTTCCAGTCATCATTTTGAAAAGTTTTTTTTAATTATCAGTGATTAGACATGCATCTTTGTTTTCTCTCATTTTGAAAATTAAGAGGAAATTGAAAAGAAAAATCTCTTTTCATTGGCATCTAGGGTTTTGTGAGTAAATTTGAATTGGAACAATTGCATTTTAGGGAATTGCACTTAGTTATTGTTTGTTGCATATTCTTTGTCTCTTCCCTCCTTTAGATAGATTCTCATTGAAAGTGAAAATTTCCATTTCTTCATGATAGCTTTCATTTTACGATATTTAGGTGAAATTCTCGGTGAGCCATGAAATTGAAACCTAATCAAAGATAAATTTTAAAATATTTTGAATAAACATACAAAGAATTTGTCACATTAATGCAAAAATTTAGAGGTCTAGGCTAGAGATGTGTTCTAGCATCGTTAAATGTAGGAGTTGTCATTGTTTGCTAGCTTTGTGTCTCAAGGGTGATATCGTATTCCATGTGCATAAGTGTATCAGATTGTACTCTGTATACCCTTTGGGTATATTGGATGGCGCTCCATGCATGAAAAGTATATGTCAATTTTCTCATCGAACATTTACGCATTCGACAACACTAGTACGGAATGTACTTCCACGTACCGTCGATTATATTTTGGAAGTCCACCATAGGTTGTTATCCTCACCATAGGTAATCGATTAGGCTGCATTGTATACCATGATACATCGAACACAACATTCGGGGACATTTCGTGCACATACGTTAAGTCCTTGGTTCGCCAAGGTGTATATTGTAGTTCATGGTTGCTTGGTAAACCCTTTTTCCTAGTTACCCCTGTTTTGTTTTATTTTGTGTCTTTAATTTCTAAAATCAATTAATTTACCATGGAACAACATCCTCCCCATGGAAAAAATCCTTATTAGATATTAGGTTGAGACTAATGGCAACAGTTCCTAAGTCTACCAATCAAGGAAACCATTTTGATGAGAATCCTAGTCCTTTTCCTTCTTTTGGAAATTTTGGTGCTCCTTATATGATAATGCTTTCCCTTTCCTGATTTACCATTGGTTTGGAATTTGGTTTTTTTCAACTACTATGGTTCCGAATGTCCAAATTGCTCCTCAACCAGGTTCTCCTCGACCTAAAAAATATCAACCTCTAGTTGATCCTAAAGTTGACCCTTTTCCTTCTTCTCCCATTGTTTCTTCATCCCTTTCTTCCTCCTCGCTTGGTGAAAGTCTTGATTCTAGTAACTAGGAAGCTAAGTAGAAGAAGAAATGGAAGAAGAAGAAGAAGCAAAATAAGCAGGGGGGCAACCAGGAAGTCATTACTACTGATGAAACTGGTATGGAGAAGCCTTCGAATCAACCCTGCAAAGTTAAATTCTCTTGAAAGTTATGTAAGGGTGACCACCTTCTTACAAATTTTCCTGGTATTCCATGAGTATTAGAGGTGTGGTCCACAAACTCACATCAACCATTGTCATCAACCTTTGGGGATCATGCTGGTGAAAAAACTTTAACTAGTGATCATAAGGTCTACGGGAAACAGGGTAAAATCAAATTTCCCTATAGGTTATGTGAAGGGAATCATCATATTCTCCTTTTTCCTTATTTTGATGAAACCTCAAAAGTGTTGAAAAAACTTACAGCTTCTCAGCCTTGTCTTCTGGCTGGTTATCAAAATCCTTGTCCTAATCCTCCACTAGTTGATGAAGTGATTGATCAGAATATGTCTCCAATCAATCCCACTCTCTCTGAATGTGAATTCCATGAGTCTGTTCCTGAACAACCTTTGGTTGATAAAATGGTTGACCCAATTCCACCTTCAGTCAATCACACTTTTACCATAGAGAGTGAGGATCATACTGCTCAGGTTCTTCTTGTTTCTTCTAATGTTACCGGACAAGGTGGAATTTCACCCATTCCCATGAAACTCCCTCCAAGAAAACAAACCTTTGCCTTTGATTGGACTCAATTGACAGAACCTCGTCCCCCTTCTTACATGCCTTTTAAGATCATGGTAAAGGATTATGATAAGAACATTCATCACACTGCTATAGATGAGGGAGGTTCAGTTAGTATTCTATCCTCCACTGATTGGCAAGCTTTGGGATGCCCAAAACTTGTGTTCACCACTCAGAATTTGTTAGATTTTAATAAAATAACTAGTCAATCCTTAGGGATCCTTCCTCAATTTCCTGTTACCTTGGGAGGAAAAACTGTATGTATTGATGTTATCGTTTTCATTGGCCCTTTGGAATTCAATTTGTTCCTAGGGCGAGACTATGTTTATACTATGAATATTGTTGTGTCCACACTCTTTTGAGTGATTTTCTTCCCAGATGATGGAAGGATTGTAACTATCGATAAAATTTCATTTTTTGGTGCTGATTTGACTGCCAATCATCCTACTTCCCTAAGCATTCCATATGTACAAGTGGTATCTTCCCCGCTACAGATTAATTATGTGGCAACCCGTTCTATGCCTAGGTCTATTGATGATCTAGTAAGTGATGTAGTGCATTATGTACTGGGGGAATTGGAGCCTTATATTTCCATTAGATCCCTTGATATGTATCCCTTCCAGAGTGTTGTCCTCCCATCTGATGAGAACCTCTTGGAATCCATGGCCTTCTCTAGGTCATGATCAAGGTCCTAGAGTAGAGTTCTTTTTCTTATGTCAATCTCGTTAAAAAATGAAACAGGGATCATGGATCAAAGTTCCTTTTCTTGTGTCAAGCTCATTAAGAAATGAATCAAGGTTCTTTAGAGCAGAGTTCCTTGTATTGTGTCAAACTCGTTAAAAAATGAAATAAGGTCCTTTGAGCAAGGTTCTTTTTCTTGTTTCAAGCTCGTTAAAAAATGAAACAAGGTGTCATGAGCATAGTTCATTTCCTATGTCAAGCTCATTAAAAAATAAAATAGATCCTCTTCCAATTCAAGTATTTGATTAGATCTCGTAAATTCCCTGTCGAGTCTTTCACTTGATCTCATAAATGAACCTTCATTCCATGCACATGTTAGTAATCAGTAGTCTACTTAAGTGAATGAAATGAAGGTTGGGGGGCATGTGCCTCGAATTGAGTCATTATGCTGGGGGCAACTTATTTCAAGCATAGTTTTTCCTTGTTTAAGGCTTGTGAAAAAATGAAACCAATTTCAAGCATAGTTTACTATGTTTTAAGCTTGTGTAAAAATGAAACCATTCTCATCCTATCTCTAATGATTTCCATTTTTATTAGCCTAATTTTTTCCAGATGAACCTTGGTTTTCTCATTCCATCGTCACCATATGTTTTTTCGATCTTTAGCTTTCACTTGGTTTTTTTACCCTTTCCTGAGGAACCACTACGATGAGTGCTCTTATTAGCCAACCTATTGAAATTTTCATGTTTTGAGTAGTTCCATCATGACAAAAACCAGTTGATACCATTTATACCACTTGTTCCTCCAGGTGGAGTCCTCTTTCAGCTCTTTTCAGACTCCCAAAATATGAAAAGATTGTCAAACACTTATCTTTTTGAACTCATTAAAGTAAATGAAAAGACGTCTACTCAGTATAAGTTTAACCCTTTTCTGGGCTGATATGGACTACTTAAAAAAAAGGAATACGTTAGTCGATCATGTCTAAAAGGTTCTCCTGAGTATCGTTTTCTTCCTTTTCAGACTCAAGGGACTATCTACGAAAAGGGACCTTTGGAGTTTTCTTTTTTGCCTCTTTTTCAAACTCTCTAAACATGAAAAAAATGTCGAGTTTCACCTTCAATGGACTCATAAAAACATCACATAGCAATGGAATCATCGAATAAGACAGGATCGAACCACTCCTTCTCAGGGTTTGTTAGCCATACTAGGAGGGATTCTGATGCAGGAAAATTTGACTTTTCCTACTATATTCACTTCTATGAACCTTCAATCTTAAGAATACCAAGAACTATATAGAAATTTGATTACTCATCCAATTAACTATTACAATCATATAAAGACATTCATTAACATATATGTAGAGATACTACACAATCCATAAGCATGTAAAAATTCCATTTTGAAACCAAATTCATATGTACATGTTTGGCCTAATTACAAATTCATTTGGCCATCCTCCTCATTCTCGTAGGCTTATAATAATAAATAACAATTGTTTTAGAAGAAAAAAACTTTTTATGAAAGCCTAAAATCACTTCAAGATTTTTTCCCTAAACCTACCATAATTTATCCCCTAAATCCTTCATGCATCAAAAGGAAGATTCTCACCCTAAAATATTATCTACTCTATTGTATCTCTATCCATAAATGTTTTAGAAACTAAAATTATTTACAATAAGGAAATAAAATTCCTTTTCCATATTAACACTTGGTTTGGAGCTTTGACTCCAATAAGCTTGATGACTTGGAGGCCCTAATGGTCCTGCATCAGACTCCCAAGGTAGAAAGTGTTCATGACCTCCTATCATGTGTCATAAATTTGTGAATACGATAGGATCCCAAACCTTTTTTTGTAGTTGTCCTTTCCTCTTTACATGTTTTTGTTCACTTTCTTTGTTGATGCAATGTATTTCAATTAACTGAACATTCTTATTGGTTTTCCTTTTTCTGTTGCATCTTCTCTGGGATGTTCTCCTCATCAGTGTCCACATTCCATCAATAGCATCATCCAAATCTATCCTTAGTTGAAATTCACTGTTGTTTTCCACATGTCGTCACATATCCCCCTTTGTCGTAAAAGTTATAAAAGTGTTATTCAATGTTGGCTTACATACCTCCTTTAGAACCTACTAGTCATACATTGCAGTGTTCCCCTCCTTGTCTTTCAAGATAATTTCCTCTTTGAATTTTTCATATTGAATATGTAGCCTTTGGCTTATTATCATCTTCTCCAAAAAATTAATCTCCTCATACAATTCAACAAAACCATCATGAATTTTGTTTATAAAATCCATGTAATATCAATCACTTGGGTCTTCTACCAAACACTCTTCCAAAAGTTCCATCTCTTCTTTTGTGCTTCCTTCCTTTGGAATAAGAATTTCATTTAGCATTCAAATCATTGTAATATCCTTAAGTATGTATTCATGAAGTATATATTCATCCTCTATAATCTTCTCAACATTATATTCTTGAAGAATTTCCTCATCATTGTCATCCTTCATGGAAACTTCTAATAACTGTGCATCTCTAATATTTACGAACATATGCTTAAAAAGACTTTTTGATCTCAGCCATCTCCTCCAACAACTTAATTTCTTCATCAACCTACATAAGCACATCATATAAGTGACATTCATCACTTGCAACCATACACAAAGTGTCATATTAAAAAATATAAGGTTTCTCATTTGATGCCTCAACCACTACATCTCCATGTTGAACTGAATTAGTTAAATAGTTCATCAAATTGTGAATAAATTATTCCTCAACATCTCTAACTTCCTCTTCATCAAGTAATATTCCTTGTTCAAATACACACATTTAATATTTCATTGTTCTGAGTTATTCCTTCAATCTGATATACAACCTTTATCTTACATTCATTTGAAATGAATTCCATCTCACCTTCTTCTTCTTCATTTTCCAACCATATCTCTAGCCTTCCTCATATTCCTATAGAAACTCCATTAGTATACTAATATGTAATTTCAATTTAGCCATTCCGCTCTCAATTTCCTCATTTCTCATTTTCTTCATGCCAGCTACCCTATCACTTTTTTTCGTCTGATTATGAATTCTCTTTGAGCCCACTATATGGCTATCAATAACCATCTTTACCTTTCCTTTTGTGAACACTCCTTGTTCACGTATGAGATGCAACAAGCCTTCTTCATCCTATGAAAATTTCACTACTTGTCACAGTACCAAGTTATCCTTTTGGTAACTCCTCTCTTCTCTTTTTCCTTGGCAAATTCTACCCACACTCACTGTGGAACTGCCTATGGAAAGTTCTACCCAACTTCTTCTTGTTGGAACTTGTCCTTCTCCTGGTCCTTTGTAGTAGAACCTTTCTCCTCCTTTCAGATCATGTCTTCTCCTCAACTTCAAAAGTTGTTAGGCTACTTCAATTTCACCTACTCGCCTTCTTTTTAGAGAACTTATGTTTTCCTCATTTTAGTAATTTAATTTTCCACTCAGTTCTATCACAAATTCCTTCACTTGAGAGATCTACATGCTCTCGTTTCCTCTATCACAACTTCAATTGTTACAATGGTTGTTGCCTACAACTTTCCTTCTCTATTACCTGCAAGAACAAATTCTTTATGAAAAAAATTAATATAAAAACACCATATCAATATTTATAAGATCTGTACCAAGATCTTATCTTCAACAGTATTCCTTTGATTCACTACACAGAACTAATTCTTTTCTAGGAGCACAACTACTCTGTACCTTGTCAAAATAATCCCTCTCAAAAACATACTAGCTCTTTCAATCTTTTGTAGTCATCTCCAATATCCATAGAGTTTTCAGGCTTTGATACCACTTGATGTAGGAAAAATTGAATTTTCCTACAAAGTTCAACTTCGCAATTTGAATTACATCCATAGATTCCAATATTTAGTCAATTAACTATTAGTCACCACATATCAAATAATTTAAAATAACACACACAATAATACAAAGAGTCATACAAAGAGGATTTGGTGAATCTTCATTTCCATTAAACAAAGGAAAACTATAAATGCATAAACTCATAATCATACATTTCTCTCTTGGCCTGATTCTACATTCATTTGGCCATCCTCCTCATGCCCGTAGGCTTAAAATAATAAATAACATCTGGTTTAAAAGAAAACAACTTTTTATGAAAGCCTAAAATCACTCCAAGATTTTGTCCCTAAATCTACCATAATTCAACCCCTAAATCTCTCATGCCTCAAAAGGAAGATTCTACCCTAAAAACTTATCTACTCTATTATATCTCTATCCATAATTGTTTAACAAAAATTATTTACAATAAGGAAATCAAATTGCTTTTCCATATTAAGGCCCAGTCTGGAGCTTTTTCTCCAAAAATCTTGATGACATGGAAGCTCTAATGCTCCTGCATCAGATTCATTCGAAGGATGAACTTATAGATCAAGAATATGTTATCCTCCTCAAGCTTGTCAAAATAAAGAGGTACTGGCCAGAAATGGTTGGGGAAATTGGGAAAATGGGATACTCCACTTGTTAGTGGCAACGAGTCGCTCTTGAACATGAAACTCTTCCACTTCATCTCCATGGTTGTTGGGTTGGGAATCTTCTTGTCTTTTGGTTTATCATACCTTTTCAAAGCCTCCGTTTTGGTTTTGGGTCAATGCTACCAACTCCATTTCAGTGTCATTGTTGTGTTCAAGAGAAGTCATTTAGTCAATATCTGCTACAATACTCTTAAGCCTTCATTCCATGTCTGTCGTTCATGATCCAGTTCCATATCAACATTATTTTAATCATTTTATCTGAAATCATCATACCCGTTTGGTGTCGTTGATGGGGGATACATCAAGGCCCTCATGCGATGTTATCTTCATGTCAACATCAGCTCATTATGTAGGAAGTTGACTTAGAAACACCCCTTTGGTACCTTGGTGCTTGCATACATCAATGGAATGTTTCCTCACTCTTGGCGATAGGTTTACATCATGGCCTTCAACCGAAAGATTCTATGTGGCGTTCAACATCAACTCATTCATTCAAACCATACGGATTGTACTAGAGTACCTTGAGAGCCATTAACATCATCAGTGGTTTCTCTGACATCTATTAACGACTTAAATCATTGGTTAGTAATAAGATGGTGTCTACAATGTTCAACTTCAGCTCATTAATTCACATTGTTAGACTTGTACATTGGTTGGTCATGTGAATTAGATAGAAGACCCCAAATCTAGTTTCATCCATCCGGGCTGTAATTTTAGGATTAATACAAGATCACAATCTATGATGGCTACGATCATATAGACAATCATCCAGTCATGGGTCCACCATCAGGCATCCGTGGACATGTCCTTTTTTCATTTTCCACATAATGTTAGCTTATGTGTTGAGCATGGGTACTCCTCCCTCTGCAAAGATATCACGATGTAAATTTATTATAACACTAGTATTGTTCTATTTTTTTTTTTTGCATATTTATAAATAGATATATGAGCATGTGCCAGTATTAGAGTTTATATATAAATCCTCATAATTTCCTATTTTACTACATGCAACTTGTACAATAGGTATTTTTTCTAACCCTTGTGTAGAAAGACCTCCAACAGAGGCTTAAGAAGGAAAAATCCTATGATCTCTGTAGAAAATACTATGTTCTGGTATCAAAGACTAGGACATATAGAAGGGAAGGTCCTATTACTACATGGTAATGGTAATGGTAAAAGGTAAGTCTAATTTCTTTCTGTATTTTGATTTATGTGAACATTGTTTATATGGGAAGCAAAATCAAGTAATATTCTCCTTTGGTTCTACGAGGTTAGAGGGAACATTCCAGTTGGTGTACAATGATGTGTTTGGACCTGTGTCAGTTCCATCAATGGGTAAATATCTATACTATGACTCATTTATATATGACTTCTCAAATAATACATGGATTCATTTCCTCAAGAAGAAATTTGAAGTCTTTGAAAGTTCAAATAGTTTAAGGCTCTTATGAAAAATCATACAAAGAAGAAAATTAAGAAGATGAGGACAGACAATGGTGGAGAATTTTACATAATTAATTTGAATAATTATGTAAGAAGTGTGGTATAGAAAGGTAGAAGACTACTCCAGACACACCTCAGTAGAATGAAGTTGTAGAAAGAATGAATAGGATGCTGATGGAGAAAGCAAGGAGCATGCTCAAAGGTGTCAAGTTGGGAGAGGAATTCTAGGAAAAGGAAGTAGATAACTATGTTACTTAGAAGATAGATCACCCTCATTAGTGTTGAATGATAAGACTTCAAATGAGGTATGGACTAGTAAGAAGCCTTCTCTTAAAAATTTGAAGGTATTTGGTTGTGATGCTTATCTACACATTCCAAAGGAGAATAGGAGTAAGATAGATAAAAAAAATAAAAAATTGTATCTTTATTATATCTGAAGATGGTATAAAAGTTTATAAGCTTTGGAACCCAAAAACTAAAAAGATAGTGTATAGTCAAAATGTAGTATTTAGAGAATCCAAAGACGTTGTCAAATAGGAAGTCCTACCAAGGAAGAAATAACTAGAGAAGATAGAGTTTTAATTGAAGGATGATGAATTAGACTCTATAGAAGAACATGGATTAGAAAAAGAAGAACCGTCATTAGGGGAATTTTGAGGTCTAAAATGGGCCTCGCAAGAAAAATGTACAACCAAAATAAAATTTATAAGAACCAATAGGATTCAAGATGATGATTGCAACCATGGGGGATGATTCACCTTTTTTGGAGTAAAAACGAAAAAAGATTAAAAAATAATAAAATAATAAAACTATTTTTTTCAATTCGTATTTTCAACTTATCTCCCTAAGGTTTTACTCAAATTTCGAGCGGGAGTACTCGTTGGAAACAAAATTTAATTCCTCATCCAAGGCGTACCCATGTTTCATACTTTTGATGGATCCTACTACATGAAAAATGATAAATACATGAAAAAACATTATTGCAATCACATTTTTCATGTATTTCTCATTTTTCGTGTAGTAGGGTCCATCGAAAGGTTGGCATTATGAATTAGGTGTTGTCCTTTATGGAAATGTACATGATGAGTTGTCCTTGATGATAACTTATTTGATGAAAAAGAATCATACTTGATAATTTTTCTCTTGATCTGTCTGTTAATAGTATAAACAAGATGTGTTTACAAATGTGATAGAATGCATGGTAGTTCAGAGGAATCAATTATAAACAAGATGTGTTTACAGATGTGACAAAATGGATGACAGATGTATTTACAGATGTAATATAATGCATGGAATTTGTATTTACAGATGTGACAGAATGCATGGCAGTTCATAAGAATCAGTTCAGAGGAATGATAAAGTTGGAAGTTCAAGAACTATATGTAGGTTCTGTTAATCCAAGTCGTGTATGCACACGAGTTCAATGAAGAAAAGTAGCGTATGGGTTTTACACCATGGTATTATAAATACCAGGGGTTTTTACCATGGTATTGGCCCATAGTAATGAGCATGACAAAGAATATTGATCCCGTCAAAGAATACCATCAGAATAACTATGGTTTTGACCCGTGGTATTGAAAAAGGATAAAACTATATAAGGAGGTAAATATAAAAGTGTTATGGTGTGCAAGTGATGAAAATATTATGAAGAGTTAGATCAAAATAAAATATGCATGCTATGGTTTTTTAATGCTTTGCTTGATCTAAACTAAGTATGCACATTAGAGTTTAATGGTGGATGAGATCCAATAGATCTGAAATAATTATGCATGATTGAATACAATGATTGATCAAGATCATAAGACCTGAAATGAATTTTCATTGTATGATATTCTCATGGATTGACTAGATATATGTACTGATACATGTTTTTATCTCTGAATATTATGATCTGGGTCTTTCTGAAGTTGTGAAGAGCTGCACAATTTTAGGTTTAAATTTGCAAATCTATATGCTAGTTAGTCTCGGGAAAAGCACGTATACACACGAGTTGCGTCTACAAAGTAGCATGTATAAAGAAAGGAGTTATGTTCATAGATGACTGATCAATCTGATCAGTGCTACTACTTCTCTGTTGTCTGTCAATGATGTCCTCATGATTGATCTGGGTTAAATGATAATGCCTGAAGTAGATTTGATAGAATGATGAAGTTGAAAGTGGTTATGAATAGTGTTAAGATTACTTGTTGATTTTGATTGAATATCAGGTTCATTTCTGTGATCGGTTTAGAGTGTTGCAATAGATTTGAGTATGACCCAGTATTCCTTTTAGAATTACAGTAGTCAAGTTTTCAATTTTCAGTATCTTAAAATATGTACATGGGTTTCTCTCTTGAAAAGTTTGTATGCACATGAATTTCCTTAAGTGAAGTAGCATATGAATTTTGGCATTTGAATGATCAGGACCGCAGTTGATTATGTGTTTTAATGCATCTAGGTTCAGTTATATGTACTGGTTGTAGTGATTTAACTATTCCCATTGATTGGTTGAATTTTAATTAAGTGTTGGTTGATTGGGTTTTGAGTGAATGGATTTAGTTGTAACAGAAATTGATGAGTGGGTGATTAATGTGTATCAGAGGTTTCAGTGATTTATTCAGTTATGTCAGAAGTTCTAGTGATTGGTTGATTCATAAATTAATGATTGGGTTTCAGTGATTAATTGATTCAGATGTATCAGAGATGGATGGCTATGTTACAGTGATGAGTTACAGTTTGATTTTTGATATTGAACCTAAGTGTTGATAATGGGTCCAATGTAAAAATTTGATGAAGCGTACAAGTTATGATATGTTGAAGCAGGTGGATCCAATGTGAAAATTTATGAAACGTGGTTCATGGAGGATGCTGAGGGTTGGAACCTTCAGTGAGGAATTCAAAGCTTCCTTCCATTAGTACCTAGTGATCAGATTAGGGGGTTGGAGCTCCCTTCCAATAACATCTAGAAAATGAGTGAAGGTTGTAGCCTTCTTTAGGTTGGTGCCTGCGTTTTGGTACAATTATACACTAGTACAAGAACCAGGGAGTTGGAGCTTCCTTCCAGTAGGAGCTTGTTATAGATCCATTTGGGCACATCACTCCCATCATGTAGATCAATGTTTTAGGGACAATCAAACCCTAATTTTAGTTGCTACATGCCCTAAACAAGTCACCCCTTTGAATGCCTCCTTCCTAGACAGTTTCATGACTTGAAGACATCCAGAAATAGCCTCTAGAGGGACGATCGCAGATAATCCCTTGTAAGGGTGCACTGCAGAGAAGTTGAGTCCATGCCAAAGTTCTTTGTAGAGCACTTAGGCTTCCTTTCACTTGCACTGGGTGAGATTGAGCAAAATTCACATAGGTTTTGGGGAATATTCTTATCTTTTGGAGTCATCTATAAGGTTCCCTCACTCATCAACTCCTATGAGCTCGAAAATGGATGAGGAATGAGTTAAGGTGCATCCTATCCTCTCATCCCTTCCTCCATGGAACTAATTCTAAGTATGGAAGGCCATTCAATGCCACCATTTATAACAAAACCTCCTTCATTTTCCTATAAATTGACCACTCATCTAAGTAATCAGGGGTTGGATTATGTTGAATTGTAAGGAGATAATGTTGGTATGAGATTTGGCTTTGAAGCAAGTATTGTAATGCTACAAGTTTGTCATGCCTTTAATGTGATGTGGATGGGATCCAAGCTAGAGGAATGGCTTTGAATCAGACACCAATGGTTGTAATTCCTTCTTCTATTCAATAAGTGTTTAAAACTTTCTCCCATATGTTTGTATTGTTTCATAATGCTTATATGTGTGAATTGTATCTAATTCCTTTCACTTATATTCAATAGATCGTTTTCTTTGATCGATTCTTTGTTTTCTGTTGTGTTTACAAGTAATTCTCAAGTGTATTAAGTACGGGAAGGAGCGACGAGATCAATACAAAGGAGACAAGAGGAAAGCGGAACTACAAGTAGGTCTTCTCATCTTATCTATTGCTTATAGGAAAAGACTAAAACACTTTAAACTGTTGTTATAGATACAACTATTATCTAGGGAATTAGTATTTATCCGCAGATACCAAATTTTCAAAACAAATTGGCGACTCCACTGGGGAAGATCCTCTTTCCTAATAGCTTATCCACCTCCTAGGACATCCTTGCAGACCTTATTTGTGTTCATAGAATGTAATTCAACTCTTTGCATTGAAAGCTTGGTTAAAACTGTGTCAAATTGCCTCTTGAAATGGCTCACTGTCACTAGCATAGGCTTGCAAGGGACACAGTGTGCTGCAGAGCACCCCTGGCTTAGGGACAATGCTCTGAAGTGCACTATCTCCCATTCAGGGTTGAGCTAATCCTCCTAGGGTCAGTTTCCCACCTTTGGAAAGTGTTTTTGCCAACTTTTCTCTATTTGTTTGTTTGTTGATTGATCAATGAATGTTATGTCTCAAAGAACAAGTTTCTATCTCCTTGTTTAGCCCAACTTTGATTTGATTGATTAATGTTTCTGTAATGTTTTCTTTGTCATTATCAGTCTATAGTCAAAGTTAGAATATAGTTGATTAATCTTCATTAGAAAGAAAATGTCGTAAAGTCTTCTATTCCTTCGAATCAGAACTGTCGTAAAAGTCTTCGTTCTTATGAAATATTGATTGATTGTGTGTGCATATTTTCTTTTGTTCATATTCACATTAAGGAAATCGAAAGAAATACATGCATGTTGCATTGAAAAAGTTTGTGTGTGCTCATAGGAATAGTGTAGGGAAATTGCATTATATTGTGCTCTTTGCTCTTTGATCGAAAGAAATCTGATTGCTCTATCCCTAAGTAGCTAAGATTTTCATCATTAAATTGAGTGAAAGAATGCTTATCATGATAGTTGCATTCCTAGGAATTTCATAATACATCACGTGGTGAATTTGAAAGGCAAACTCCTAAGCAAGATCAAATTAAAATTAACATCAATTTACCTAATGGAGCATTGTCATTAACGAGAACATTTAGTGGTTCTAGGCTAGAGACGTGTTTCAGCATCATAAAACAAAGCAGTTGTCACTAACTTGTTTTCAATACATCCCGAGTGTGATACCTCATTCCACGTATGTGAGTATATCGTAGCCTGTCCACGTACCTTCGGGTATATAAGGCAGTGTTATAGTACGTAAAGTATGTTAGGGTCCCACCCTAACCCCCTTATTTATGTAGTAGGATTGAGTCCTACTTATAGTTAAGTAAAGAGTCAATAAAGCCCATATTAATAATTGTAAGCGGTTAACCCGCACTTAATGATGAGACCACAGTTAATTGCAAATGGGCCATGGTATTAGATAAATGGTATTAATAAGAACCATGGTATTGATCCATGGTATTGCATGTATGAGTCATATATAAAGGATAGAGACTCCTTGCGAGGAGCATCGTGTCTTATTTTGTAATCGAGCTCTGCTCTATTGGAGGTTGCCCCCTCGAAGAGGCAAGTGAACATTGCTTTCTGAATAATAAAATACTTGCTGTTGTTTCTCACTATTCTATGTTATGGGTATATTTCTTCGCATATTCTGTATTCTGGTATCGTCTTGCAGGTTAAGAGCATAACAAAGTATATGGGAATGCTCTCACTGTGTGGTTTTGCATTAGACAATGCTTATACGGATTGGGCCTCCACGTACCTTTGGGTATATATGGGAGGACAACACTAGGTTGTTATGCATCCTTAGGTAACCGAGTCGGCCAACTTGTATAATGTGATACACCGAACACAACATTCGGGGAGATTGCCTGCCCGTACTTCTTGGTTCGCCAGGAGGTATTCTACAGTTCACAGTTGCTTGGTAAACCTTTTACCTAGCTTACCCCTTTTTGTTTGTTTCTTTTTTGATAATAAAATTAATCAGCAATCATGGAGGAACATTAACCCTTACCCCATTGTTCACGGAGAGTAGCAAGAAAACTGCCTTTTCCACCTGAAGCTACACCTATTTGGTCAAAGTGGTCTCTCTTAACTGAGTCAAGTACATCAAGAACTCCTAGTTCTTCATCTGAATTACCTGAATCATCTATTTCAGGAAGTACTAAGACTCCAGTTACTCCAACCATTTCTGGTACATCTGTTTCTGAAGAAGAAGTTTCACAATTACCTGAGGACATTAGCACTGATCCTATTGAAACAATAACAGAAGTTGTTCAACAACAAGTTGATCCTCAACTTGAAGTTGCTCAATAAGAAATTACTTCTAAACTTGAGTCAGTTCAACCAAAAGTTAATCGAGAACTTATCACAGTTCAAACAGAAGTTACATCTGAACCTGAAGTTGTTCAAGAACCTCTTTCTGAAACTGTTGTTCTTTTACCGGAACATCTGGAATTCGAATTTGAACATTAGAAGTTGTTACTTTACTCGAAGACGATCAACCGGTTACCCCTCAGACATCAATAACTACTGAAACTTCAACTTTATCAACACCATAAATATTTTATGGACTAGACGGTGAAGTTCTTCCACCTGGTTTAATTGTTGTAGAGGAAGAATTGGAAGAAGATTCTACACCTAGAACCCCATTCCACTTTGGAACTGGGCTTTGTCTTTACCCTCATACTCCTCATTTTACTGCTCCATTTGATCTTGCTTATTTTCAAGCACACGTCGATTCTTTAGGACAATTTTTGGGTTAGTTCACTATGGCTGAACAACCGTCAACATCCCAGACTGTATCATTTGATGCAACTGTGGCAGAATCTTCTGTTGCAACCTCTTCGATGTTTTCTACCACACCTGAGTCGCACCTTTATGGTGAATCATCTGTCCCGGTTGGTTACCAATCTTTATCTGGAACCCACTCAGGGGCTGCTTCTACACCATGGTCATCACCCATGTCCTCAACCAGAATTCTTCCTGGTTCTTCTTTGACGGGAACTCAACAGTTTGATCCTACACATCAATACCAAGCTAGGAAATCTGGTCAACAAAGACCTATGTATCCATTAAATATTGGATTGCCACAATATGGAGAGAAATATGCTTATTCACCTTATCCTCCATATGGTAATATCCCGTACCATTCAGGTCAACCTGGAATTTGAGTTTGTCAATGGCAACCAACAATGCCAATTCAACCAAGGCTTGTGTATCCAACACAACCAATTCAAACTGTGTCAGCTATTCCTACTACACCTATTGTTACTACTATACCATAGTCACAAGTTCAAACTGTTGTATCTCAACCGATACAAACTGGTCCTTCTACCTCGCAACCACAAGTTTCGGGTCAAGAAGCTCAAGTTTCTCAGGTTGTTGTACAACAACCACTTGTTTCCGAGGTTCAACAACAACCTCAGGTTAGTATACCCTTATCTAGACTGACCCAAGCTTACAATGGTATAGTTTATTCACAACCTGGCCAACCTTTCATTGTTGGGCAACAACAACCGTTAAATCAACAACAGTTGTACCAACAACAACAGCAGTTGATTCAACAACCATGGAAGCCCCAATTTCAACAACTTCAATTCCAGCAACTCCAACCCCAATTTTGACTTGCCCAACAAGCTTGACCTAGGTTTGGACAATATCAAGATTACCAAGGTCTTGCCCAACAAGGCTTTGTAGGTTATGGACAACCACAAATCCAACCTGGTTATCAACAACCACCTTATGCTGGATTTGCTTAATAACAACCTTATCAAGGTTACCAAATGCAGATGCCCTATGTTGGTATGCAAAGACCTATTGCTCAGGAAATTCCATCATATCCCAGTATGCTCAACCTAACCTGAATCGACAGTTGCCATTTGTAGCAGCTTTAGAATTACCGGATTTAAATCGACTCACTAATGATCTAATCTTATATGCACCTTGGTGGCTGGTGATTCCTCATAAGTTACCTTCTGACATTTCGAAATTCAATGGAAATCCTGGAGAATAGCCATCAAATCATGTCATGACCTTTCATTTATGGTGTTCATCAAACTCCTTAAATGATGATTCAGTTAGACTCTGTCTTTTCTGAAGAACACTTACTAGTCCGGCTACTAAATGTTACATTGAGTTACCAAGAGCTTCTTTTGACAGCTTTACGACTTTAGCCACCACATTTCTAACCCACTTCCAATTACCTATTAGAAACAAGACTGGAATAGAACTCCTAACCAACTTTAAATAGACTACTACTACTCATATATCAGATCATATTCATGAGTGGCGTCATCGTCGAATGGTTAAGACATATGTTCCCGATCAGCTTTTGGCTGAGTGGTTCACAAAATCCTTGTTGCCATCAATCATTGAGGATGTGGCAAAAGGTGGAGTTGTCACAGAAGAGCAAGTAATCGCTCGTGCCCAATACTTGGATTTGATTTACACACAATCCAGCATGCTCTACGACAAAATTCCCAATGCACCCCGACTAGCTTTCACTATTCCTCCTCCTCGTCAATCGAGTAAGGAATCTCATGCCAAAGATGGTGTGATCAGTTCTTCGAGCACGAAAATGGTAGGAAGACCATCTGGTCAAACTCTTGCCATTACCAATCAAACTACCAATGCATCAAAAAACACTCTTTCTTCCGAAGTTAATGTCGTGTCATTTGACAAAGGAAAAAATCAAAAGAAACTAGGAGGCAAGAAAAAGGGGAGAAAAAAGAAGAAACAAGATAATTCCCCTTGTTACACAAAAATATCATCACCATGATTATTTGTAGTCAGTATGGGTCTATCATCACTTGTACTGTCCTCCTAAGCAAGTCTCAGACCTCAGTTCTTCAAATCAAGCTTTGGAAATGAGAGAAAGACTTTAAAAATCAATGTAACTCTGGTTCCGCACTTTCTCTCATGGTCACCTGTGGTCCTGCACCTTCTGTGTACAAAAACTGCGGACCTGCCCACTCTGTCCCTAACGGTGTAGGTGCGGACCCCTGTGAAAGTCAAAAGGCGCAAGTTTTATCTTAAAAAACTCACTTTGGGTTAATTCTAGAGGTTTCTAGAAGGAATTTTGACGTGGATTGTTCGCTCTGAGGTGGTTCATGCATCCCAAAAGAGAAGGAGCTAATCCCTTGATGAGAGGAGCTATCCCTTTGAAGGAGGGCTTTATCCCTTTGAAGGAGGACCTAGTAACCTCCCTCCATTGCACTATAAATACAGGCATTGGGCTGGTTGCTAGAGAGGTTAGAAGCTGAACATTTTTGAGGGTAAATGTTGGTGAAATCAAGACTTCCTAGTTGAGCTTAAGAGGAGAGATCACACATCTTTTTGGCTTCATTTGGGAGTGAGTGAAACTTGTCAAAGTAGAGGAGACTTCTTACTGGACCCTAGGAGGAGCTTGTACAGCGTCAAGGCAAAGGTTGTAAATTTCTTCTTCTTTTGAATTAATACAATCAAACTCATTTTTCTCAACAAGTATCTTATGTTATTTGTTTCATGGACTCCTTGACTTTCATGATAAATATGTTTTATGCAATTGGCTTTTTAGGTGCTATTTAATTTGTTTGCCTTGTTTGTGTTTGCAGATTTGTGAAGAGGAGCTCATTTGGATCGAAGAAGCGAGGGCATCCACAAGCTTGCGTTGGACCTAAGGTAGGCCCTAAAAGCACTTGTTTGCTATTGTTTATCAAAGCATATTTAGAGAAAGATAGTGTCTGGTTGGTTTGCTTGTCATTAGGTCTTCTTTAGATTCTAGGAAGGTCTATCTTGTCTGCAAGATCGACTTATTCCACGTGACAAAATGGCGACTCTACTGGGGACTTGATTGTTTTCCTTGTTTTTACTTTGACCTGAGAAACTCTATTTTTGTTTCTGTTTTTGGCTTGTTGTGTGTAAAATTGGGTAGAGTTTGTAGATCCAGGGTTATTTTTTGTTTTTCATAGCTTTGGGAGAGGACCGCACCCTAGCTGTTTGACACAGTACGTACTTACCCGCGGCTTGGCTTTTAGCACAGAGCGGGACCGCACCTGTGCCAACTGTGGGCCTGCGGACCCTGTCAAAATTTTGAAAACCCTAAAATTTCCTCTGTTAGTCAGCTTAGTTTGTCTTTAGAAATTGTTATCCACTGCCCAGACCTGCATATAACTTGTCAGAAGCTTTCCTTGGATTGATTTCGTTAGTATTAGGGTTTTAGGTGAAATTCCTAGGAGTTTTGCTTGTTGGGTTTGTTTTTCATTTTGGTTGTGTAGTGGCTTTGAGCTTAGAAGCTATAGGGACTTCAGATCACCTTAGTTTCTACCAGCCTTCTTATGAGTCTGACCATTTATGAAATCTCCCCTTGTTTGAGGAATCCGCTTTGAGTTTTCTCTTTACAAAACTTCGAAAAGCTTGTGTTTGAGAATTTGGATTTTCATTTTCAAAAAAGAAAACGAAATTGGTTGTTCTTGACTGATTTGTGATTCTGCATAAATTAGTCCTTAGCTTGCATCTAGCTGAGTAAAACATCCTTAAAAAAGACTTTTAGTAGGCTTTGACTTCAAATAGGTTTTTATAGTTTGTAGCTCTCAAAGTTAGTCATTTTCATTAGTTTTGAGTGTTTTATTAAAAAAAATATAAAAAATCTCTTTTGAAAAAAGTTTGTTTTTTGTAGTGATTGAGTGCTTTGAAACGAAAAAGGGAAATTTTTGTGAAATAACTAGTTGTCTCGTTTACTAGTTATTTCAAAGCTCTGATACACCAACTTAGCTTAGGGCTAGTGTCTTGGAGTAGGAGAGTAATTAACTCTCCAAGACAGTAAAAACAAACAAGTAGTTGTATCTTGTGGTAGGGAAGAAATCCAATTGTTGCATTTATGCTCTGGGAAAGCTCCTCTCAAAGGAGAAGCACGAGATCGTGTCCGAACCAGTGTGGGAATCAATCCTTCCTCATTGGGAACGACGCCAGATATTCACGTATTAAAAACGGTAAACCTCGGGTTAACCATTTTCGAGGAGCCTGGGGTCACTTGTTGGTAAACCTTGGATTATGTCAAGGAGCCTTCAAGGGGATTGAGCTTGCTACTCTGCCCTTGCGTGCATATCGGATCGTAGACTGTTCCCCCAGGTGTATTTGTCTCAGTTGGTAACCTTAGTGGCCATATTCTTTAGGACTCTTCCTAAGGTGACAGTGATGGGAAGATCCCACTGTACCTAGAGCAGACGTTGGCTAGACTCACTTGGATTTTCTGGGGGGTTCACTTCACTCGAGACGGTTAAGTGGAGGAACTTGTGCCAGTCTATTCATTAAGCAGGTTGTCGGGGTAATTGTTCCAACTGCCATTTCTGTACTGAACTCTGCGACGTTGGATTTCATCACCAACTAGTGTTTTCAGTCCGGAAAGTTACTGTTTGTGTGTGTTTGATCTCCTAGATTCTTTAGGCGTGTGATTCAAATTTGTTTGGTTATTTAGAGACCTTAGGTGATTTTTATTGAGATTTTACTTTGTTTGCGTGTGAAGTAGTTAAAAGTCTTTAACTGTGGCTGAATTACCAAGGCAGTCCCCTAGACTTCGGGGCCAGTCTCCTGAGTTAGTAAACGTGGTTGAGTTACTGAGGAGGTCTCGTAGACTTCAGGGCCAACCTCCTAAGGAAGTACCGAGCCAGCTCGAAGGCTTGAAAGTCCTCATAACTCCTAGAGACAGTAGAGTTGGGTCACCTGAGGAAGGAGAATCTTCTTTGATAGTACATCCTGATTTTCAAACGCCAGTAGCAGAGTATAATCCGCAGTCAGTGTCTGTTTCCGAAATTGCTGGTAGCTTTTCATCTACTAGTGATATAGGTGAAGAACCTGAAATATCCGAGCCTAAAAGTGAATTTGATGCTACTCCGACATCGGGGTTTGTTTCTCCAACTTTTAGTGATCCTGGTTCACCTAGGGTACAAAGAGTAATCACCCAAGATCTTCCTTTTGGACTTATTTCTATTGAAGAACTTGCTCCAGAAGAAGAAGTAGGCATCCCTATCCCTGAAAATCAACCTGTTATTGAACTAAGGGAGCATTAATCAATTTTTTACAGTCCTCCTAGGAGTAGTTCTTGGTATCTCTCTTTGACTAATTATTTAGAAAAATCAGGGTTAAGTTTTTCACCACCTCGTGCTCCTTATCACTCAACACCTAGAGGTTTTTATACTCCCATCAATATGGCAGGACAATCATCCATGTTTACTCAATCGCCCGAATCCTTTTTGTACAGCGGTCCTTCTGTTCCCTCCGGGTATCAGTCACTTTCTGGTACTTTTTCGGGAGCATCTCCTCAACCCATTGATCAAGGGTTATTAACTGGAAGCAATGGTACTAAGCCGTTGAGCGTAGAAGACATTCTTATGATGTCAGGTTCTATTCCCAATCCTCAACCTCAAGGTGGCCAGTTACCGCTTGGGGGGCAGCCTCAATTAACGCCTGGGGTGCAACCTCAAGGTACACAATTTGCATATGGGGGCAACCTCAAGGACAGTACATACCTATGGGACAGTACGTTCCTCAAGGTCAACCCCATACTCAATATGTACCCCAAGGTCAACCCCAGTATCAATTCATACCTCAAGGTCAACCCCAGTACAGTATGTGCCTCAAGGGTATCAACCCCAAGGTCAATACTCAAACCAAGGTTTCCAACCACCCCAAGGTCAAACGTTTGTTCAAGGAACGGGAAATGTACCTTTCCATTATCAATCCTACCCTCAATCCGGTTATGTTCCTCAGTATTCTCAACCTGTTATGGGTCAGTACCTCGGAATGAATATAGTGTGGGATCCATCGCAAACCCAATAGGTGTTGTAGCCAAGTGTACAGTTGTCATCTCAAACTGGACAACCCTTAGTTTCTGGTACACCCCAGCAACCAGTCCAGTCTAACATTCAAACTTCCGATTAATCCTGGTTTTCTGGGAGGATACAATATCCTGAACGCGATTCCTATTCCTAGTTATCCTGGATATCCTCCTCCTGGGGCTGGTCTCATGACCCAGAGTTTTAGGGATCCTAATCGGCAGTTACCGTTTATCGCAACTTTGGACTTACCTGACTTGTCACGCCTAACGAACGATCCCATTAATTATCTTTCGTTTTGGCCGCCAATGCCGAATAAGTTGCCCAGTGACATTCCCAAGTTCGAAGGTAAATCAGGAGAGGACCTGTCGAACCATGTGATGACTTACCACCTCTGGTGTGCGTCTAACTCCATCAAAGATGATTCGATCCGTCTTAGACTTTTCCAATGCACTCTAATTGGTCTTGCGGCCAAGTGGTACATTGAGTTACCGTGAGGCACTTTTTATAATTTTAGTCAGTTAGCTACCTCGTTTTTAACTCATTTTCAGTTGCCAGTCCGATATGACAATGGCACGGAATTGTTAACTTCGCTAAAACAATCGACATCCACTTACATTTCAGATCATATTCATGAGTGGAGACGTTGACGTCGTTTAGTGAAGGTATTTATTCTAGATCAAATCTTGGCTGAGTGGTTTGTAAAATCTTTGTTGCCAAAGATCACTGAAGATGTTGCTAAAGCCGGAGTTGTTACTGAGGAGCAAGTAATTGCTCAAGCACAGTACCTTGACTTGGTCTATACTCAGTCGGGTACATTACACGAAAAATCCCTGATCTTCCCAAGAAAAATCAAATCGCTGCAGCTCCTTCAGTATCTCATGCCGCTGATGGTATGATTGGCACGGTTAACAATAAAAGTAAGAAGAAGTCTTCCAAGAATTCTTCTCCCATTATAACCTTGCCTAATTCCCCAACAGGAGATTCTTCTGCAGAGATTTCCGCCGATATTCACGTTGTAGAGTCATCTACAGCCAAATCAAAATCCGGTGGGAAGAAGAAAGGAAAGAAGAAGAATAAAACGGACAAAAGTTCAAAAGAGAAACCTGAAAAGGCAGAATCCAATGATGAAAAGCGCAAACCTCGTTATCCTTGTCTCATTTGTGACGATGAACATTTTACAAGAGACTTCCCTCATCGTGCAGAGGTTGCGAAAATTGTCAAGGGTTCCCAAACTCCTGCTGTTTTGAAGGATCCTTTTCCGGCTCAAGAAAGTAAGATGATAGGTTCATCCTCGAGTGCCAATGAAGAACCCATATTGATGATGTCCCATGTTAGGATTGCGACTCGATCGCAAGATTATGGTAGTAAAAGTCCTGTTGATGGTAAAGAAGTAGAATCTTCTCATTCTAATCCATCAACCTCAGCTCCCGGTTCCGATCCACTACAGATCGAGAAACCTAATCCAGACTTGGTAATCAAACCGCCCACCAAGGGTATACTTCGAAAGTCAGCTTTCAATCCACATGCGAGAGCGGCTCAGAATTATAACATTGTTGAGGATTTAGCTGTTTCACCCTCAGCAATGTCGGCTTTGGAAGTGTTGTAATCATGCCCAGCACAACACAAATTACTTTTGTCGGCTATAGGAGCTGTTGATGTTCAGGACCCGAACCTAATAATTTTCGATCTAGAAAATAGTACACCGCATTTGCCTCATCAAATGTCTTTCCAGATTCCAGTGATAGTAAAAAACAGGCCTATTCATCGGACTGTAATTGATGAGGGAGCCTCAACATGTATTATGTCGATACAGTGTTGGAGATCGCTTGGTTCTCCTTCGCTAAATCAATCCCCGACAATTCTAAAGGCCTTTGATGGCCGTGGGTTTCATCCTTTTGGCATTCTACAGGATTTGCCTATAGGGGTTGAAGGAAAAACCGTTAGTCTAGATGTGGAGGTGGTTGATGCCCCTCTAGATTACAACCTTCTCTTGGGTCGAAGTTGGTCTTACGCTATGACAGCGGTCATTTCATCGGTCTTTCGAGTAATAAAGTTTCCACACAATGGAAAGATCGTAACAATAGACCAGCTGGCTTACTTTTCATCCGACCTAGCCTCTTCGGAGAGTATTCAGCATGTCAGTAAAACGACTATCCCATATAAGGATGTTGGAGTAGGATTAGTTAAAGATGCCGGTTTACTGGGAACTTTTCCTTTTCCTCCAATCAACGCATCATCTTCATTTGCAACCATTCATATGATTACATCAGACACCATTATTTATAATGATCCTTGGATCGTCCCTTCTGAATCTGAGATAGACTCATTTGGTAATGCCATGCCTTTGAGTCCATATGAAATTGCCTATGAGGCCGTGCAGTCGTTTGCCGACCCGTGTTCAACCGAAAATGACTTAATGAATGTGGTCCGTGAGGAATCAATTTTCACATCAACCTCGGATTTAACTACGTTTTCTGAACTTGTTCACTCTGATGAGAAAATTCGTGAAATCCTATGTGTAGATGATTTACCATGGGAAGATCTCCATCACAGATCTTCATTTTTACCTGAGGATGATCGTCTTGAAAATGATTTCTCATCAATTTTTACAACTGAATATGTCAAGGAACCTCATAATCCAATGAAACATCCCGATTCAGAGTTAAATTTGGGAAATATCTCTCGAACTATTCCTATTGACATTTCGGTTAAGCCCGGGATTGTTGAGAACATTCATATAGGTTCCTTGTGTACAGATGATGAAATTCAATTATATAAGGCCCTATTTCAAGAATTCCGCGATGTGTTTGCCTGGTCCTATGAGGAAATGCTAGGAATTGATCCCGCGATTGTTTTTCATGAGATCAAGACTTACCCGGACGCTAAACCCGTCCGGCAACGTTTGCGTCAGATTCACCCACGAAAAGCTGCTGCAATTAAAGCAGAAGTTGAAAAATTGTTGAAAGCAGGTTTCATTTATCTGATTCCTTTAATGGATTGGGTATCGAATATTTTTTCTGGTTAACAAAAAGCAAGGAACAATAAGAATTTGCATCGACTATAGGGACATTAATCGAGCCTGTCCAAAGGACAATTACCCAACTCCCTATATCGATCAAATCATTGATGATTGTGTCGGCAGCGAAATATTTTCCTTTATGGACGGTTTCTTCGGATACAATCAAATCAATATTCTACTTGCCGACCAACCAAAAACGGCTTTCATTTGTCCATGGGGGACATTTGCTTATTGTAAATTACCTTTTGGGCTTAAGAATGCCGGAGCAACTTTTCAAAGGGCGATGTCTTATGCGTTTCATGACATCAAGCAGATTGTGCAACCTTATCTCAATGACTTGCCTGCTCATTCATTACATCGAGCTGATCACCTTGTCCATTTACGAGCAATCTTTATGAGGTGTAGGCATTATCAGATTCGGTTCAACCCACACAAATGTGTCTTCTGTATAGAAATGGGTCGATTGCTGGGGTTTGTAGTTTCGAAAGCTGGCATTCGTGTTGATCCCTCAAAGGTCGAAGCTATCATCAAATTGCCTCATCCTTCGAGTCTTCACCAACTCCAAAGTTTCTAGGGGAAAGCAAAATTTTTACGACGATTCATTCCTAACTACGTCGAGGTTACAAAGGGTTTTACCTGGTTGTTGAAACAGAACACTTCATTCTATTGGGATGAGATAGCTCAGAAATCTTTTGATGCACTCAAACACGCGTTGACCCATGCACCGTTGTTGCATCCTCCCAACTACAACCAGGATTAATTCTTGTATCTCGCCGCTTCTCATTCCACCATTGGAATGGTCTTAGTTCAGGAAGATGAATCAGGAACTGAACATGTGATATATTACCTTAGTCGAACGTTAAATCCAACTGAGCTAAAATACTCACATGTGGAGAAATTGGCATTGGCAGCCATTCAAGCTGTCCAATGTTTTCGTCACTACATTCTACTACGTAAAACTACAGTCATTTCGGATTGCAACCCTATGATCTACATTTTTACCAAGCAATTGCTAGGGGGAAAGTACTCTAAATGGATCGTTATCCTGCAAGAGTTCGACTTGGAATTTGAGAAATCTAAGTCTAAGAAATCTTTAGTTTTTGCAGAGTTAATGTGTGACTTCCCGCGTGCTGACACGGAAACTGTGACGGAGGAGCCCATTGCGGACGAATCCTTGTTTCTAATCAGCACTTTAGATCCGTGGTATGGGGATATCATCTTTTATCTCCAGACCCAATCCTTTCGGCCAGAAATTTCAAGGTCAGAACGTCGGAAAATTCGATTCCAGTCCCAACAGTTCAGAATTATTGGAGATACTCTTTATCGCCGTGGGGCAGAATCTATTTTTCAACGTTGCTTAACTCACGAGGAAGCTGAAAGGGTTCTAAATGACTGTCACTCTGGAGCGTGTGGCAGTCATATTTCTGGGTTTGCCACAGCCCAAAAGATATTGCGCGCTGGTTACTTCTGGCCGTCCTTGGAAAATGCCACAACTGCCAGATTTTTGATCGTAAGATGCGCGCTCCACCTGCTCCTCTCCACCCTATAATTGCCGTTGGTCCTTTTGACAAATGGGGTATCGATTTTATTACATGTAACACTCACATGGCTGGGGGGCATGCGTATATCATCCTTGCAGTAGATTATTTTACTAAGTGGGCCGAGGCGATGCCTACATTTGAGGCAGCTGCAATTTTCGTGTTCAATCATATAATTGCTAGGTTTGGTGTCCCGCAAGCGATAATCAATGATCATGGGCGTCATTTTCGAAACGTTATGATGACTGAACTTACAGGCCAGCTTGGTTTACGTCACGATAGTTCAACCCCTTATTATCCACAAGCGAATGGTCTGGTTGAGTCCATCAACAAAGTTTTAGTTATCATGATCCGACGAATCATTGGGATTCATCGGTCGAATTGGCACAACATGCTATTTTCAGCACTTTGGGCATATCGAACTTCAGTAAAAACATCAACAGGGTTCACTCCTTTCCAACTAGTCTATGGTTTGGAAGTCGTGTTACCCATTGAATGCGAAGTCCCGTCACTGCAAATGGCCATCAAGTTACTTCCAGCCACTTCCGAAGAGGAAAAGCGTTTGTTATACTTGGCTCAATTAGATGAGAATCGACGTGATGCTGAATTGGCGATCAAGACTCACGCAAAACGAATGAAAGCTCAGTATGATCGAAATGTGACCCCTCGAAATTTTTCGGAAGGAGATCTTGTCTTAGTTTATGATCAAGCTAATGATAAATTAGGCGCTGGGAAATTCGTTCCTATGTGGCATGGTCCCTATGTTGTCAAGCGAAAGCTAGCCAAAGGGGCTTATGAATTGGTAGACTTTGATGGGGACTCTTTGGGTAAACCCATAAATGGCCTTTACTTGAAGAGGTATTATGCTTAAAAGAATGGGTATGGAGATTTTTAGTTAGGATAGTTTTTTCTTTCTAGCTAGTGTGTTTTAGTTTAAACAATGTGCTTAGCTTAGAGAGTGTTTTTCGTCATTATTCCTGCTTATCTTGGTTTTACTCTTGATATTGCAGATGTCGATGCCTCTCCAAACATACATTGGTTTCGCTAATGGTGCTTGTCGTAATACACGGAACATCTCTTCCGTAGCTTGGGTTATCTATTCGCCCTCTGACGAGTTAGTATCTATGCATGGGGTAAGCCTCGGTCAAACAACGAACAACATTGCTGAGTATAGTGCAGTGATTGAGTTATTATCTGAATCTATTTCATTTGGGATTCGGAGTTTGATAGTGAGGTTAGATTCTGAACTCGTTGTATTACAGCTTAATAGAGTGTATGCCATTAGAAATCCAGTGTTATTAAGATTATTTTTGAGAGTGCGTCTCTTGGAATGTGAATTTGATTACATTGAATATCAACATATTCCAAGGTCTTTAAATAAATTAGCAGATGCAATTGCTTCTCGAATGTTAAATAGACATTTGCAATAATCATACACGTAAATTTAAAACCATTCCATAACATGATTTACAAGATAAGCTGGTAATAGTGATATATATATATATACATAGGAGTGTGTCAAAAATACATCGTCTTCGATCATAGGTTGAAAAACACATTATGATTGGCAAAAATGATAAGTACAAAAAACAAAAATGTCATATGTGCCCACAATAAGTGATCATCCTATCACTGGTGATGATCTCTATAAGAAACCACTGCATGGGCCACCTTGCAAAGGAACCTCCTAAAAGGTCCCGGGACCCCAATCACATAGCGCTGAAGTCGACGAGGAATGTCATCTATAGTGGTCTCAGGAATATCTCCTGTCAAGCGCTCGAGATGATCCTCCAACTCGGCCAAAACCTCTGCTGATTCGTCCTGTGGGGCTGGCGCGGGTGCAACTGGTTGCCTCCTCTCGAAAGGCCGGAGAGCGGCTAGTCGCTGTGGACCCACATCTGCATTTTAAAATTTTTACTATTAGACGATGGAAAATAACAAAAATAGAAAAAATGTTGAAAAGGATTTTACCTGACTCATCCCACTGCTCTCCTGGTGGAAGAACCATGTCTGGGTCACCATGAAAATCTATCCCAGCGTAAGGGAAGTCCTAAATGGAAAAGACCTGGTTTTCCAGCCATTAGAAATACTCAGGTTTGAATCGAGCAACCTCTGTCCTCTCGTCCGGGTGACGGGCCATGACTGTGACCCATCGCATCAGTTTAGGCTCTCGAGGAAGCCCAGCTCCAACAGTAAGGTGCTGTGGGATCAGCATAGGAACCCTCTCCAGGCCAAAACTCACAACCAAAGCCCCATAACCAAAGGTCTTTAGTCGTCCGTTCTTGGCCCTGGTCAGTTGGCCTTACACATTGGCCAACACAGCATCGCACTAGTTGAAGATGGTGCCTCGAAAGCAATCAACTGCCATACGCATCTGGGATCCAGTGGCAATATGTAATGCGGCAGCTCCGCAAAGCTTGGTGACAGTGAATGCAATCATCATGAGCTCAGGACGGGATATCGTCTTTATGTCTATCCCTTTGTCTCTAGCCTGGCTGTTGCAGTACTCTTGCCGGAGGCTATCGACAGACTGGCCACCTGGCCTAGTCCCATGCAGAGTCAAGTCTTCGCCTCTCTTAGGCAAACCAGTCAAGAAATAAATGTCCGCCAGCTCGATTTATAGCTGGTGGCCACCAATGAAGAAGCACTGGTCCTGTATGCTCCATCTGTCAACCAGCCACTGTAAGAAATCCACCTGAGCCCTCATGCCAGGAATGGCCCAGAATTTGTACAGTCCGCACGCCCTCAAAGCATCAAGTGAAGGCTAATGATTCCATGCGGCAACATCCACGTCCTCATGCTCTCGTTCACGCCAACCTAGCATGATGTACTCTCTGCATCAAGTATAAAGACAAATTAAAATGCTAGAAAATATTTTGTGTGGTCCATTTTTGAGAATTTTTGGGTTCAAAACCCTTGCGGTGGGGTACGCACCCTCCAGGTTAGACAGAGTGCGTGGGACCGCACTTTGTCTACACGGAAGGTGCGAACCCCAAGATTTTTCCCAATGGAGAAAAAGTCGGGGTCCGCAGGCCCGCAATGGTAAACCTGCGGGCCCCTGCACGCGGGTTTTGTGCCTAAAAACCCTCCCAAAAATGAAATAAAGGACTAAAACCAAAAATTAAATGGTTAAAAATGAAGAGTAGGATGATGTGGATTACCTGGAGAAGACGGCGCTCGATTCCGATGGTTGGATTTTCCGCAATCTTTACGGGAAGTTTTCTGAGCAAAAGCACTATTTTCTCACCCAAACTCAAACGGTAAAAATGAATTGACAAAGGCCCTTTTTATAAGTTTTTTGAGTAAATAAATCGCAAATTTATTTATT
Organism: Pinus tabuliformis; assembly: GCA_031772625.1. Lineage (NCBI taxonomy): Eukaryota > Viridiplantae > Streptophyta > Pinopsida > Pinales > Pinaceae > Pinus > Pinus tabuliformis. The sequence continues at coordinate 464,007,373 of CM062811.1, forward strand.
TTTCACTTTGAAAAGTTATTTTGCGACGTTTTTATCCATTTCAAACAGGTATGAGTAATGTTTGTGTTTTTGTGCAGAATAAAGGATTATTCAGGCGAAATCTACCATTTTCGACAAAAAAACATGTAGAGTCATCTTTAAGCTCTTTTCTGACTCCTAAAACATGAAAATATTACCGAGTGTTTCTTTTAAACTCGTTAAAATGGAATTAAAAGACGGTCCCCTTACAGCTCTTTTCCGACCGTAAAAAACATGAAAAGGTTGCCGGATTTTTGTCGTTTCAAATTCGATATTGGTTATAAAACGACGTGTCATTGATCGCTTTTTTACCTTTTCGGGTCAAAGGCACTAATGACGAAAAGTACTCCTTGGTTGTAAAAGATCAAGAAGTTCTCTCAAGTATTATTTTATACTTTTTCGGGCTTGGGAGACACCAATTTACGAAAAAGGTCAACCCTGGAGTCTTCTTAAGTTTTTTCAGACTCTCTAAAATTGAAAAAACGCCGAGTTTCTCCTATGCTGGACTCGTTAAAATTTCACAGTAAAGGGCCCGTTCAATTACAAACAGGAATGAACCACTCCTTCTTAGGGTTTGAATTTAAACTAAGTTGGACTCATCCGAAGGATGAGCTTATAATCAAGCAAATGTTATCCTCCTCAAGCTTGTCAAAAATAAAGAGGTACTTGCCAGAAATGGTGGGGGAAAAGAGAGAAAAATGAGCCTGTTTGTCATACTTTGTAACCACTCTTGAACACGACACTTTCATTCACCTGGGTTGGGAAATCCTTTGCCTAACAGTTGATCAAACCACATTGAAAGTCTTCAGCCGGTTTCTGGGTATTAACTTTGGGTCAATTGTCACCAAGCCATCTGTCGTGTCGTTATGTGTTCAAGAGGTCACTGCCAATAAGCCATTCATTTGCAAAATATCTGTCATCCATCTTGACCATCCCTGAGTCAGTCTTTGCAACTAAATTTCTTCAATTTGATCTATGATTTCGTGTTGTGGGCTTCCCTACGACGGATCGCTTTCTATCGACATCAGCTCATTATCTAGAAAGATGATCTAGGAATCATCAGTACCTTGAGATCTGCATGCATCAATGGTAGGTTTCTCGCCTTTGACGACGTTTACATCATTGACTTTCGATCAAAGGATACCGTGACATGCTCGACATCAACACATTTATTCGCATCTCATGGATTGTACTGGGTACTTTGAGAGCCATTGACATCACTGGTGGTTTCTCTCACACTTGTTAACAGTTTACATCATTGACTGGTAATCAAGTGGTTTCTACCATGTTCGACATCAACACATTCATTCGCATGGATAGAATCGTACTATTTCAGGAAGTAGAAATGAAGACCCTGGATCTAGTTTCCACAATCCAGGCTGCGAGGAATTTTGTATTCATTATATAATGGACTATTCATAAACAGATGGTTGCATCCATACTATGTCTACATGAGTCTTTACTTGTAATGTTTTACAAGATCATTCCTGTATCAGAGCAGTAGTTAGTTTTTCTAGTTAGTTTTGATCTGAGCATGGGAATGCCTACCTCAGCGATGATATGATCTCATATATATATCTTGCATTGAAATATTTTTACAGGTTCCAACCGGGCTCTCCATAAGATGATCCTCGAAATGATAAAGTACTTCACTCTTCCTAAATGATAAGAAATCCTCATCTACTACAGACTTTGCACTTTAGGGGGCAATCTGTTACACAAAAATATCGTCACCATGATTATTTGCAGTCAGTATGGGTCTATCATCACTTGTACTGTCCTCCTAAGCAAGTCTCAGACCTCAGTTCTTCAAATCAAGCTTTGGAAATGAGAGAAAGACTTTAAAAATCAATGTAACTCTGGTTCCGCACTTTCTCTCATGGTCACCTGTGGTCCCGCACCTTCTGTGTACAAAAACTACGGACCTGCCCGCTCTGTCCCTAACGGTGTAGGTGCGGACCCATGTGAAAGTCAAAAGGCGCAAGTTTTATCTAAAAAAACTCACTTTGGGTTAATTCTAGAGGTTTCTAGAAGGAATTTTGATGTGGATTGTTCGCTCTGAGGTGGTTCATGCATCCCAAAAGAGAAGGAGCTAATCCCTTGATGAGAGGAGCTATCCCTTTGAAGGAGGGCTTTATCCCTTTGAAGGAGGACCTAGTAACCTCCCTCCATTGCACTATAAATACAGGCATTGGGCTGGTTGCTAGAGAGGTTAGAAGCTGAACATTTTTGAGGGTAAATGCTGGTGAAATCAAGACTTCCTAGTTGAGCTTAAGAGGAGAGATCACACATCTTTTTGGCTTCATTGGGGAGTGAGTGAAACTTGTCAAAGTAGAGGAGACTTCTTGTTGGACCCTGGGAGGAGCTTGTACAGCGTCAAGGCAAAGGTTGTAAAGTTCTTCTTCTTTTGAATTAATACAATCAAACTCATTTTTCTCAACAAGTATCTAATGTTATTTGTTTCATGGACTCCTTGAATTTCATGATAAATATGTTTTATGCAATTGGCTTTTCAGGTGCTATTTAATTTGTTTGCCTTGTTTGTGTTTGCAGATTCGGGAAAAGGAGCTCATTTGGATCGAAGAAGCAAGGGCATCCACAAGCTTGCGTTGGACCTAAGCTAGGCCCTAAAAGCACTTGTTTGCTATTGTTTATCAAAGCATATTTAGAGAAAGATAGTGTCTGGTTGATTTTCTTGTCATTAGGTCTTCTTTAGATTCTAGGAAGGTATATCTTGTCCGCAAGATCGACTTATTCCGCGTGACACCCCTAAAGAGAAATCATCCAATTCCTTTACTTCAGCAATGAAACTTCATTATGACGAGCATTTTACAAGAGATTGTCCACACCGCTTAGAGGTCTCTAAACTTTTAAAGACTTCTAACACATCTGTAGTGTTGACTAATCCATTTCCAAACCTGGGGACACATTTGGTTGCGACAGACTATGCTTCCACATCCCAAGTACTCATGTTATCCATCAAAAAGCCATAAAATGAAGTTTTGGTGTCAACAAGAAACAAATATTATGGAAATCCATCGTCATCGTTGAATAATTAGGCCATTGATCAACCTAATCCTTCGACTTTGACTTCATCTGAAAATATTCCACCACCTATTGTACGAGAATTGAAAATAAAACCACCAAAGGGAGTTGTGCATAAATTAACATTTAACCCTCAAGCTTGACAAGCTCAGAACTATAACATAGTGGAAGATATTGCTCAATCACCTTCTGCTATGTCGACACTCAAGGTGTCCAAAACTGTCCCTCCCAGAAGCAGGCTTTACTGTCAACAATTGGTGGAATAGACCCTACGGATTCCAATCTTGTGGTTTTTAACCTTGTGGGATATACACCACAGTTACCAGTGCAGTTAGCTTTCCTAATTCAAGTAAAAGCTCTCAATAAGAATGTTCATTGAACTATTATTGATGAGGGGGCATCTACTTGCATTATGTCAATGAGCTGTTGGAAAACACTTGGTTCACCATCGTTGTCACGATCGCCAACTACGTTAAAAACTTTTGACAGATGAACATATACTCCTTGTGGGATTTTGAGTAACCTGCAAATCGAACTAGGGGGCAAAACGGTTACTATTGAAGTTGAGGTAGTTGACGGACCCATTGATTACAACATTTTATTGGGAAGTCCATGGGTATATGCTATGGCTGCTGTGGTTTCCACGTACTTTCGTACTATTGCATTCCCTCATAAGGGTGGAATCACAGTCATCGATCAACTTGCCTTCTTTGCCAATAGTTCACAGGCTACAGAAGCATTCCATTGGTACACGGACCCCTGCTGTCACTTCAAAGTGTTGGAGTAGGTCTTATTAAAGATCCTTCCCTAATGGGTACTTTTACACTACCGTTTTTTGAGAATAGAACAAGAAATGCTAAAAATAGCATTCAGAATATTCCAATTTTAATTTGTCCTTAAATTACAATTGAAAATTAAAATTAGAATTTAGTCTCACTAGCTGCTTGGAAAATAATTAATTCATTCATCTTGAGTTAATTAGTTGGAGAAATTCAAGCTAGAAGTCTTTGTGAAGTCATGCAACATATATCCCTTAAATTAAGGAGATTATCCCTTAATTAAGGAGATAAGGATGAGTTGTAATTAGTTAGCTCAGTTAACTGAGTTAAGTCCAGTTAAATTAGTTCCAAACAGTTTGAGGAACTAATTGTGAATTTAGTCAGTTAATGCATGCATGCATCAAATTAGTGTACTCCAGATAATTGAAGATTCTCTCATAAATAAATCATGCATGTCTATTCAGAGAAAGACCCAGTTGAGATTAAAAACAAGGACATGTTACTATCAGTTGCATGTGTTTTCCTATAAAGGAAACTCATCTATGTAGTCAAGGTAAGGTTCCTTGAGGATTGCACAGTTTTACAGGGTGTGAGATCAGTGTGAGTGATCAGTGTTACACTTGGTAACAGTAGGATCACCCAGGAGAGACATCGCAAGGAAATAGGAGGCTTGGAGGGTAGAGGAGAAGGTTTGTGAGAAGCCTTGTTTGCCTGTGAACATCCAAGAGGATTATACTGAGATTTGGCTAGCCATGAGAGCTAAGGCTTTGTGTAATATTAATGTATTTCCACCTTGTAAGATAATACAGATAGTGGGGTTTTTAGCTGAGGCTTTCCCCTGAGTATTTTCTGTGTTTCATGTGCATTGATTCTTCTTCTGGTTATATGTGTTCCACTTGATCTTACTCAAATCTATTAAGCTTCCACAAGTTTGATTGTAGAAGTAGATTAAAGTATTTTTCTTTAGTGTATTACATTATTAGGTTAATCCACAGTAAGAATTTCTACATGTATCAGAGCCAATTTTATCGGATCAAAGTTTATCAAAGTAGTGAACAATATACGAAGAAGAGAATTCGAAGTAAACAAAAAAAATAAAATTGGGCCGCGAGTTTTCAGACCAGATCTGAATTTTTTTGTGCAAAATTTTCAGAAAAAATAGCAGATCTGGATTCCTTGCGAAAAAATACCCAAATTCAAAAAAAAAATCGGTTGAATCGGAGTTCGTATGAGGGAGATATCGCTAATTTAAAATCAACTCTTTTTCCAGAAAATTTCATGACGGCGGAAAAGATGAAACAGATTGGTGTGCTAGCCAAGAACCTGTATGCACTTGAGGTACAAGATGCATGCAAAGCCTTGAGGAGCGAGGCCAATGTTAGAGACTTGGTGGTTGAGAGGGAGAGTAAATTACCTCTCAACATGTAGACCCAGAAGAAATATCAGACAATTGTGGAGGAGCCTCAATTGGAGATGCTGAGAGGAGACCAAGTGGAGGCATCCACTCATGCAGAAACCTCCAGTAGGGGGAAATTTCGAGCCAAATCAACAGAGGGATCACATGCAGCCATACCTCCAGGTGTGAGGTGGGGTGATGTGAAGTGATAGTCCCAAGAAGGCTAAAATTGGGTAGAGTTCATTGAGAGATTTTATCTCATGGATTGTACCTTGCTACGGGAGCCCAAAGTACATAGTAGCGGGAGGAATCAATGGGATTGATGTAGTCATAGATCAAAGTGACAGAGGATAGAGTAGTCATATACTAAAGAGTGTAGAGAAGGATTGACAACAATGCAGAAAGGCTGAGTCAGCAGAAGCGCAAAGTTTTCAGTCGACAGAGGTAATAGCAGTCAAAGACTTTGATGACAGATGCATCATACCGATTCAGGTTGGATGTTTTTTTTGTTTTTGGGGTTTCTAGAGCAACAACACTAGAGAGAAGTGTTGCATGCAAAACATTCCAAAGGTTCAGGATCAGGATCGAGTTGAATTCCTTTCTTGTTGAGAGGGAGTGTTGAGAATAGCAACAAGAAATGCTAAAACTAACATTCAGAATATTCCAATTTTAATTTGTCCTTGAATTAAAATTGAAAATTAAAATTCGAATTTAGTCTCACCAGCTGCTTTGAAAATAATTAATTAATTCATCTTGAGTTAATTAGTTGGAGAAATTCAAGCTAGAATTCTTTATGAAGTCATGCAACAGTTATCCCTTAAATTAAGGAGATTATCCCTTAATTAAGGAGATAAGGATGAGTTATAATTAAGTTGTAATTAGTTAGCTCAGTTAACTAAGTTAAGTCCAGTTAAATTAGTTCCAAACAGTTTGAGGAACTAATTGTGAGTTCAGTCAGTTAATGCATGCATGCATCAAACTATTGTACTCCAGATAACTGAAGATTCTCTCATAAATAACTCATGATGTCTATTCAGAGAAAGACCTAGTTGAGATTAAACACAAGGTTAGGTTACTATCACTTTCCTGTGTTTTCCTATAAAGGAAACTCATCCATGTAGTCAAGGTAAGGTTCCTTGAGGATTGTGCAGTTTTACAGGGTGTGAGATCAGTGTGAGTGATTAGTGTTATACTTGGTAACAATAGGATCACCCAGGAGAAACAACGCAAGGAAATAGGAGGCTTGGAGGGCAGAGGAGAAGGTTTGTGAGAAGCCTTGTTTTCCTGTGAGCATCCACGAAGATTGTACTGAGATATAGCTAGCTGTGAGAGCTAAGGCTTTGTGTAATCTTGATGTATTTCCACCTTGTATGATAATACAGATAGTGGGGTTTTTAGCTAAGGCTTTCCCCTGAGTATTTTCTGTGTTTCATGTGCATTGATTCTTATTCTAGTTATATGTGTTCCGCTTGATCTTGCTCAAATCTATTAAGTTTCCGCAAGTTTTATTGTAGAAGTATATTAAAGTATTTTGCTTTAGTTATATTGCATTATCAGGGTAATCTACAATAAGAATTTCTACACCGTCACCATCTGATTTGGCAGAAGTGGCAAGAGTAGAGACTTGCAACATGATTTCCTCCACCTCATCTGATTTAAGTAGGATTACCAACAAGTTTGAAGTTGATAGTAATAATGAGGTAATGCCGCTAAGCCCCATTGAACTAGCACATCAATCAATTTTTTGGGCTTGTGCAGAAAACCCAAATCCACATTCACCAATTGTATGGGTAGATCGTTCATTAGAACATGGTACTTCTTTGGATAATTTCTCACGTATACATTCTATAGATGAAGGAATCGTCCAATCAATGATGATAGGAGAAGAACCTTGGGAAGATTATCATCATCGTTCCCATCTTCCAGATGACATCGAAGATTATTCAAATGAACTAAACCACCCTTCAGTTGTTGATTTCCTTTCGAATTCAGTTTTCATAGACATAGTAGAATCTGAGTGAAACCTGTCAAATATTGAAGAAACGATTTCTATTAATATTTTGACCAAGCCTAATGTTGTAGAGAACATTCATGTCGGCAAATCTTTTTCTCCATTAGAACTCAATAGTTACCATACTCTCTTTTGTGAATTTAGAGATATATTTGCATGGTCTTACGAGGAGATGCCAGGCATTAACTCTAGTATTGTTGAACACGAAATCAAAATGTACCCTGATGTCAAGCCAGTTTGATAGCGGCTTTGACCTGTTCATCCAAAGAAAGCCGCTGCAATTAAAGCAAAAGTTGAAAAACTTTTGCGGGTTGGTTTCATCTACCCTATACCTCTTACTGACTGGGTTTCCAACCTTGTTCTGGTCATGAAGAAACAAGGGACAATTCGAGTGTGCGTCAATTATAGGGATGTAAATCAGGCATGTCCAAAGGACAATTATCCTACTCTTTTTATCATCTAGATTATTGACGAATGTGCTAGATGTGAAATATTGTAATTTATGGATGGTTTTTCTGGCTACAATCAAATCAATTTCCACCCACAGGACCAATCTAAAACAACTTTTATTTGTCCATGGGGCACATTCGCCTATAGGAAACTCCCATTCGGTTTGAAGAATGCAGGGGCCACATTTCAGAGGGCAATGAATTATGCCTTCCATGACATCAAGCACATTGTTCAACCTTACCTTGACTATTTATCTGCTCATTCACGAAAGCGGACTAATCACCCACAACATTTGAGAGCAATATTTTTACGGTGCCGACACTACAAGATATGACTTAATCCACACAAATGTGTGTTTTGTGTTGGTTCTAGTTGATTTCATGGATTTGTAGTGCCTAGGGAGGGGATTCAACTCGATCCATTAAAGGTTCAGGAAATTCTTGATTTGCCTCCACCTTCAAATCTTTTACAGTTGCAGAGACTCCAAGGGAAAGCAAACTTTCTGAGGAGGTTCATTCCTAATTACGCTGAGATGGCTAAAGGTTTTACATGTCTTTTGAAAAAGGAGATACCCTTCCATTAGGATAAGGTTGCACAAGCTTCCTTTGATGCTCTTAAAGATACCTTGATTAGAGCCTCATTAATGTATTCTCAAAATTCTCAAAATGACTATTACCTGTATCTCATCGGTGCAGATACAACCATTGGCAGTTTTAGTCTAGGAATAAAATGGGATTGAACATTCGATTTATTATTTGAGCTGTAATCTCAAAGATACAGAAAGTAAGTACTCTTATGTTGAAAAACTAGCTTTGGAAACAGTGCAAGCTATTCAAAGATTTCGCCATTACATCCCGCTATGGAAAACAACTGTCATTTCAGATTGCAACCCTATGACATAAATTTTGTCATGTCAATTGATGGGGGGCAAATACTCAAAATGGATAGTCATTTTGCAGGAGTTTGATTTGGAATTCATCAAGTCCAAATCAAAGAAATATCTAGTTTTTGCAGAGTTACTTTGCGACCTTCCCTCGACCTCCATTGATTCAACATCTAAACCATCAATTTTGGATGAGTCTCTGTTTCTGATATCATCATCTAACGCGTGGTATGGACATATACTGATCTATCTCTAGACACAAACTTTTCAGCCCAATACCTCTCTCTTACAGCAGTGACGTATTCGATACCAAGCCAAAGATTATCTGATCATTAGCGACACTCTTTACCATCGTGGTATTGATACGATTTTATGGAGGTGCCTCACACATGAGGAAGCCAAGAAAGCATTGAATGATTGCCATTCAGGTGCTTGTGGTGGACACTTATCTGGATATGAAACTGCACAAATAATTCTCCCAGTTGGTTACTTCTGGCCAACTATATTCAAAGATTGTATTATTGTTGTTAGAAACTGTCACACATGCCAAATATATGATTGAAAAACTAGATTACCACCTACACCATTCCAACCAGTTGTTGTTGTTGGCCCATTCGCTAAATGGGGCATTGACTTTATGACATGTAACCCCACCTCGGCCAGGGGCATGGGTATATTATAGTTGCCATTGACTATTTTACCAAATGGGCCAAGGTGATTCCAACATTGAACAACAGTGGCAAAACAGCTGGTCGTTTCTTTTTTAACCATGTGGTTGCCCGGTTTGGTGTATCACAAGCCATAGTTATAGATCATGGGTCACATTTTCACAATCACATGGTGGTTGATTTGACGGCTAAGTTAGAACTGTCACACGATAGTGCCACCCCTTATTACCCGCAAGCGAGTGGACAAGTTGAGGCCATCAACAAAGTCCTAAAGTGGATGTTGTAGAGAATGATAGGGGTTCATAAGCGACATTGGCACTTAATCCTGTACTCTACCTTGTGGGCATATCGAACCTCGGTGAGAAATGCAACTAGATTCACACCCTTTCAGTTGGTGTATGTTTTGGAAGAAATCTTACCGATACAATACAAAATTTCATTGCTCAAACTTGCGATTGACCTACTACCCTACACTTATGAAGAAGAAGCGCATTTCTTGGAATTAATCCATCTGGATGAAACCTGTCATGATGCCACATTGGCTAATGAAGCACATAAGAAATGTATTAAGGCGCAATATGATAGAAATGTCAAGCCTCGTATCTTCTCAGAAGGAGCCCTGGTCTTGCTTTACGATCAGGAAGTTGATAAACTTGGAGCAGGTAAATTTGAACCAATGTGTATGGGTCCTTATATTGTCAAGCGTGTTCTGGAAAAAGGTGCCTATGACTTAGTAGATTATGATGGGATTCCATTGTCACAGCCCCAAAACGAACTGTACCTCAAACGTTACTATGCTTGATTAAGTATAGTAAAACTCACTGTATATATGCTTTCATTGCATGTGTGTGTGTGTGTGTGTATCTTTTAGAAGTTTTTATCTAGTTAGTAATCCACTTTTCATTTGTTCCAGATGTCAGAGTCTTCAAAACCTTTTGTTGGTTACACCGATGGTGCTAGTCGTAGTACCTAGAACTTGTCTTCTGCAGCATGGGCTATTTTTGCTCCAAGTGGCGAGTTAGTGAGTTTTCAAGGGATTTGTGTTGGTAGATCGACGAACAAAATTGCTAAGTATAGCGCGTTGATTGAACTACTCTCTGATGCCATTTCACTTGGCATTCGCCGAATCATTGTTAGGCTAGACTCACAACTCGTTGTACTACAACTAACAAAAATTTATACTGTCTGAAATCCAACAATTTTTCATATGTTCCTTAGAGTTCATATTTTGGAAAGACATTTTGAACACATTCAGTATCAACATATTTCCAGAAATCTTAACAGATTAACTGATTCTCTAGCGAATTATGTGTTAAATAGACATTTGCGACACATGTAAAAGTAATATTTTCAATTCACATCATCAATTGAATAGGATTGCATATAACCATAGAAAACTCTGAAAGTAAAATAGATAGGCTTTTAAAAATTTTTTACAAAATTTTCGTCCAAGACACATTTGGTCATCTGACCCAAAAAACTCAAAATGCATGCAAAACATCCTAAGTAGATCTAGTGGTGCTCATGGTAATAGGTCACAACCTATGCTATCATGCGCAAAAGCCTCACCCAGTGGCTAGGAACACCAATAGTGTGGTGCTGCAGCGTCATAGGTAACTCCTTGATCCGGACATCCAAAATACCAAGGGTTAATCCCTCTATGTGATCCTGCAACTCTGCTAAGGTCTTGACCAAATATAAGTCCTGGAGATCTGCTCTCCCAATGTTTCTTGGCACTGGCCCACCTGCAACCTGTTGGTGCCCCATAGGTCGAACAGTACCCACATCTGCATGCATAAGAGTGATTTTAGTTTAGCCTTGGAAACATTAAAAATACAAAAACATGTAGAAACTTGAAAAATCAAAAACACTTTTGGTCAAACAATTTACCCATAGCACCCCATTGTGCTCCAACTGGTAGAATCAAATCTGGATCTCCACAGAAATCCATCCTTGAGTATGGATGCTCTTCAATGACAAGATGTTGTCGCTCAAGCCAACTGAAAAATGAAGTGGAAAAATTATTGTTGACTAACCCACATGTCGAGCCATCAATTCGACCCACCTCTGCATACATGGATCTCTAGGACCAGCTACACCCAATGATACATGATGTGGTTGCATCAATTGGATTCTCTCTAAGGTAAAAGCGATTAAGATCAAACCATAGCAGAAATTCTTCATCTTACCACATTTTACCTTGGTCAGTTGTTCTTTCAGTGAAGAAAGCACAACCTCGCACCAGTTGAAAACTTTTGGCTCTAGACACTCCAGTGCATACTGCATATAAGATTTGTTCGCCAGATGTAGTGTCACACTGCCAACCAATTTTTCGATTGTGAAGAGGATCGTTCTCAAAGTAAAATCACCTACAACCCTGATGTTTATTTTCCCATCCTTGTTAGGCTATGTACCCAACGGACAAAACTATCTAATGTAATCTCTCACTAATTCACCTCCACAGGAAAATCCAGAAAGTGAGGTGGGGGCACCTCGCCTCAATAGTCCAGTAAGAAAGTAAATATCATAAATTTTAATAGGGACCATCTTGTCCCTAATGTGAAAATTCTGATCTTTCATATCCCATGCATGAACAAGGAACTGCAGTAGTTCTATTTGTTGCCTCATTCTGGACAACTTAAAGTATTTGAGTAACCCACAGTTTTTGAGGGCCTCAACTATACTTGGATTGTTTAGGGAAACCATGTCTTGTTCTTCATGCTCTCTTTCTTTCCATGTAATCGACATTCTGATCCGATGAAAGCCCGAAACACAATCAAAAGCTTAATTAGGATCCTTTCCATGCAAAAAACAGGACAAATTTGGAGCAAACAGCTAAATCAAACTTGGGAAACTCGCCCAGCACAGCCCAGGCATAGAGACAGTGTGCTACAGAGCATGTAGACTTCTATCTGGGTGCTCTTCAGTGTAGTTTTCGATGTGAAAGCCTGTGCTGATCGCATAGAGAAAAAATGAAACCCTAGGGGCCCCAAAAAACCCTAAAACTTGCGTGAAATGACAAAAGAATGACCTGAAAAGAAAGAAGAGAGGTTTAGCTCCTACCTGGTCTGGACGGCTCGAGAAATGGTCTGCAGAATCTCCCGCAATTAGCTCGAGGTAAAAAACTAGCTCAGAGCACAAAACTAAATGCTAAGTTCCAAATGGTAAAAATGTCATGGTAAAAACTTGTTTTATGTTTATTTCATGTTCATTAATCAAGTAAACATTAGTATTTTCCTATTTTTGCCTATGAAATAGGTATTTTTATTCCATTTGGTGATCTTTTGAGCAGGTTTTGCAACTGACTTACAGAATTCGACATGCTCGATTGTAAATTGTACCTTTGACCACAGAGCACACTTTATCTCTTTTTCGAGCTTTGTTAAAAACAAAAAAGGAACCCCCTTCGAGTCCTCTTTAAGCTCTTTTCAGGCTCTCTAAACATGAAAATATTTTCGAGCGCTTGTCCTTTCCAGCTGGTTAACGAATTGGATACGATATCTCTCTTGTATTATTTTACGCTTTTTCGGGCTTGAGAGATTAATTTACAAAAAAGAACTTGTGGAGTTTTCTTTTGTCCCTTTTCAAACTCTCTAAACATGAAAAGGACCAAGTTATATTTGTCATTAAACTTGTTAAAACATCAAATAGCGACAAACTTGTCCATCTAGACAAGACCGAGTTTCACTTTCGCTAGACTTGTTAAAACATCAAATAGCGATGGATTCACCCGAAGGGTGGAATTATACAACAAGCATATGTTATCCTCCTCAAGCTTGATAAAAATAAAGAGGTATTGGTCAGAAATGACTGGGGAAAATGGGAAAAAGGGGAAAACCACTTTATGGTAGTAGGTCACTCTTGAACATGACACTTTCACTCCATCACCATGACTATCTGGGTTGGGTTATTAGCTTGATGGTTATCACACTCTTGGTCTATCATACCATCCATCACTTTGTTTTGGGTCAATTCTACCAATTCATTTCAGTGTCGCCGACATGTTCAAGAGAAGTCATTTCAAAATTCATTCTTTTCAATACCATAAACCTTCATTTTCATGACTGCCATTCCTGAACCTTGTGTCGTCAGTCAAATTCCATCTCCAAAATCACTACACTCGTTTCATGTCATTGATGTGGGATACATCAAGGCCCTCCTGTGATGAGTCACTTCTTGTCGACATCAGCACATTATCTAAGAAGTTGACTTAGAAACACCCTTCTAGTACCTTGAGGCTTGCATGCATCAATGGCAGGTTTCTCACTTCCGGCGATAGGTTGACATCAATGGCCTTCGACTGAAAGACTTTGTATGGTGTTCGACATCAAATCATCCATTCACACCATGCAAAATGTATTGCAGTACCTTGAGGATCATTATCATTATCGGTGATTTCTCTCACACCTGTTAACAACTTACATCATTGGTTGGTAATCAGATGGTGTCTTCCCATGTTCGACTGCAGATCATATATTCACATGGTTAGAATTGTACTTGAGCGAAGGATTAAATGAGATAGAAGACACCAGATCTAGTTTCATCCATCCGGGCTTCGATTTCAGGAGTACTAAATCATATGTACAATGGCTTTACATTGATGGTCATTCCGATCATGGATCTATATCTATAGACGACTGTTCATGTCCATGTAATGAAATATTATAAGTTGAGCATGGGTATGCTTTCCCTCAGAGATTCATGTAAAAATCAAATATCATGATATATGTATTGTAATTGATGCAGGTCACCTTCCACTTCGATACCTCCTCATCACATTGTAAAGCATTTCCTTCGACATTGGCATTTTTCCGACTTCATGCTTTAGGGGGCAGTTGTTACAGATCCATTTGGGCATGTCATTCCCATCATCTAGATCAGTGTTTTAGGGCCAATCAAACCCTAATTTCAGTTGCTACATGCCCTAAACAAGTCACCCCTTTGAATGACTCCTTCCTAGACAGTTTCATGACTTGAAGACATCCAGAAATAGCCTTTAGAGGGACCAGTGCAGGTAAGCCCTTATAAGGGTGCATTGTAGAGCAGTTGAGTCCATGCCAGGGTGCTATACAGATCACTTAGGCTTCCTTTCACCTGTGCTGGGCGAGATTGAGCGAAATTCACATAGGGTTTGGGGAATATTCTTATCTTTTGGAGTCATATAGAAGGTTCCCTCACCTATCAACTCCTATGAGCTTGAAAATGGATGAGGAATGAGTTAAGGTGCATCCTATCCTCTCATCCCTTCCTCCATGGAACTAATTCTATGTATGGAAGGCCATTCAATGCCACAATTTATGACAAAACCTCCTTCATCTTCCCATAAATTGACCACTCATCTAAGTGATCAAGGGCTGGATTATGTTGAATTGTAAGGAGATAATGTTGCTATGAGATTTGGCTTTGAAGCATTATTGTAATGTTAAAAATTTGTCATGATTTTGATTTGATGTGCATGGGATCCATGTTGGAGGAATGGCTTTGAATCAGACACCAATGGTTTTAATTCCTTCTTATATTCAATAAAATGTTTTAACCTTTCTCCCAAATGTTTGTATTGTTTCATAATGCTTATATGTGTGAATTATATCTAATTCCTTTCACTTATCTTCAATAGATCGTTTGCTTTGATCGATTCTTTGTTTTCTGTTGTGTTTACAGGTACTTCTCAAGCATATTAAGTACGGGAAGGAGCAATAGGATCGATACAAAGGAGACAAGAGGAAAGCGGAACTACAAGTAGGTCTTCTCATCTTCTCATCTTATCTATTGCTTATAGGAAAAGACTAAAACACTTTAAACTGTTGTTCTAGATACAGCGACTCATCTAGGGAATTAGTATTTATCCGTAGATACCAAATTCTCCAAACAGAGCTAGAGAACAAACGAAGATTGTAGCCTTCTGTAGGTGGGTACCTACGTATTGGTATGGGTCTGCACCAGTACAAGGTTGTAAACATTTTTTTCTTTATATTTAAAAGAAGACAAAGACGACAACAGTAGGTGGTTTTTTCCTGCATTGGGTTTCCACCTTAAATCCTAGTGTTCATGTGTTTTTCTTATGTGTGATGCTTTATTTTGTTCTTACAACAGATGGTTACTATTTATCTAATGTTTATTAAAGTACTGATGAACTGGGTGAAGAATAACATATGATAAATTAACTGAATCATAAGTTTATTTGATGTACACTAGTTGTTTTAAGAATAGTCGCGTACACACGCGAGTTCCTTTCAGTAAAGTCGCGTATAGAAATCTAAATATGAAATGAAAAGGTTATTGATTTGAAAATACTAATTCAACCACCCTCCCTCCCCCCCACCAAGTATTTTTCCCAACAATTGGTATCAGAGCAGGTCCTTTGGCAGAAGCTTGATCGATTGAAGGAGATCCATCGAGACAATGGGAAAGAAGCAAAAGAACAAAGAATCTCAAAGTAAGAAGACATCTCAATGAAACAATGACAGTGTTGGAGATGATTGAATATTAGGTGGAAGCAAATATTCAGATTTAGAATCACCTTAGAATGAAGATGAACAAGCAAAAGAATTATCAGGTACTGATTTTTGGTCCTCTGGTGATACCTTTCTTTGTTCATGCAATATTGAAGATAATGAATGTTACAGTGAAACAAATGAATTTTCTCTTACGGTTGAAAGTGAAAGAAATCTAATTGAAGTAGAAGTTAAAAGGCTCACAGATAAAATTAGAGATCAACACGATCTATTTGACAAAAGGGAATGTACCTACAAAGAAGAGGTTACCAGGTTAAAAACTCAGTGGGAGGAAGGAAACAAAATAAGGAAGAAATACAAGGAAAAGGAATATCAATGTCAAACGTTGTAGGATGAAGTGACATCATTGAGAAATCAAGTCAATGAAAAGGATACAACAACCAAGGAACTTAAAGAAAGAACCAGTTACTGTGAAGGTATTGAAGCTGAGGTCGTCTCTCTAAAAGAAGATCTTGAGAAATCAAATAAGAAGAATGAGGAACTACTTCAAGCATTTGAAGAACAAGAAAATGAGATTCTCATATTGAAACAACAACTGGAAGAAGGAAGAAAAGTTGAAGAAATCATGAAGAAGCAGTATCTAGAAAAGGAAAAGCAATATCAGATTGAGGTTGCAACCAAGTGTAGAAGTAGAATGTTTCAAGCTAATAACCATCTCATAGAAAGATCATCAACTTCCAGGTACTTTAAGGGATATTTTTTTTCTGGCAATATGTTTGTTCACAAAGCCATTGATTGCTATAGAAGGAATATGAAACATATAAGATGTTATGCTTTAAAATGTTTGGGCATGTAGAAAAATAATGCAGGAACAAGTCTATAGATTACCGTAGAAAATATGTAAGCAACCAAATAAGAAAAATGATATCAAAATTCTGAAAAAGATGGATCCACCAATCAAAAAGAAAAGGAAGATCAGATAATGTTTATTCTTTCTCTCTGCTCATTCGAAGACAAAGACGATAGTGGACGTTCTCATCACATGACTAGAGACGAGAGTAAAATGGAGTCTTTGATGAAGAGCCATCATGATAATGGTATTCTTGGAACTGACATTTCAGCAAAAGTTCTAGGGCCAGGTACAATCAGAACAAACCCAAGGGGAACTAAAAGTATGAATTTTCAGTACTCCACTTTTCATACACGGATCTTATGAAGACAAGTCACGTATGTACATGAGTTCGAAACTGCATAGTCGTGTATATGTTGGTTTGATGAAGAAACAGTGGGACAGACTCAGAAAAAGGGTGTGATATGGTTCAGTCAATCATCAGTTGTCTTTTATATTTTTATGGATGATGATTACAATATGTTGATAATATTAGAAGTGATTTTGGACCTCATAAGTTGTTGATGACTTGATGTATAATTGGTTGATGATGATGCCTTGATGATTCTTAGTGATATATGAAATGATTAGATCTGATAGTGAACAGGTGGCACAGGTTCAAGGGGAGCATTGGCTATGCTTCTAATAATGCGTTGTTGGCATTATGTTTTCTTAGAATTCCTTGGTATGTAATGATTCTTATCAACGAAGATGATGCTTATGTTGCTGAAGTGTTTAAATGATGCATCATGTTATGATGTGGTCATGAGTTGCCTATGATGAAATCACATATGATACTTATATTGTTTGAGCCACATAGTTGTCTTGATGCTTCTGATCATATTTATGGATGAATTAGATATGCGTATAGTACATATGTTATGTTTCTTACATGGTGATCTTCATATGTTCAAGGAGAAGTACAAAGCTTGAGTACACAACTTCATTATTTGATGATGATAAGTGTCACTCATTTCATTTATGATGTTTTCATCATGCCTAAAAAGATGCATAAAGTTCATATGGTGCAGTTATGGATGATGATTCCTATAGTTCTTGTCTCTCACATGGTATATTATTTGAAGATTGTTGCACTAGATGGTATCAAGAAAGTTTGACAAATGATTAGGGATCTCATGGTTTTCTTTTCTCATTGATGAAAATATAGATACATATTGCTATCTCTATGCTAGATACATGGATAATTACTTAAGTTGTATATTGGAAAATGATGTTGGTATAAAAGATCCTCTTGTATGAAGAAAACTGGCCAAGAGAATGGTGTTATTGCAAGTTTCATGAAGACATGGCTATTTGGAGGCATGGCTTACTTAGTCACATAATGATGATGAATTCTTCCTTTATGATGATAGGCTTTGTTCTCACGTATTTTGATTATCATGGTTGATTCTTATCGAATGAGGGATGTTAGAAAAAACTCCCTAGTGATGATACATTCTTGATATATTGAGGAAATAACATACAATTCTTGCTACAATGATTTGATGATGATGTTGTGGTCATGAATGATGACTATGGTGCTTTTACATGTACATGATATGATGTGAATGGTCATGTATATGATATAATGTGAATGGTTTTGTGAAGGTATATGCATCACTCCTTGGAGATATGGCATATTCTTTGTTGATTCATGAAAGACTATGTCTTGATGAACATAAGGCTTTTTCTACTAAGTTAAGGGAGCAAGTTGATCTTGATAAGGTCAATAGGATGAGTTGATATCTATATGCGACATACTCAGTCACAGGTTGATGATATTAAATTTACATTATCTTATCTTGCGAATTGATGATGGACATATACAGGTTGTTATTCTTGATGCTGCTGACAGATGCTTATGGTGCAAATCATATATGGTGTATGATATTTGCTCATAAATATCATGATCTTGTTTAGGTATTTGGTATTTGTTATAAATGTCATGTATATCATTTGATGTAAAATTCATGTAAAGACCTATGATGTAATAAGGATCATATTCAATCATGTATGGACTTTTGAGATCAAGTCAAATATGGAATCCCACTTGGTTGGGTGGTTGATTCAAATATCTATCCCCACTTGGTTGGGAGATTGATGTAAGTATGGGTCCTTGGTTATAGGAAGGTCATACTCAGTTGATTAATAGAGTCATGCACTTCATATTACATCTGTTATAGATTGTGACATGTGCTGAGGGGGAACTTGATCAGAAAATTCAGTATGTGCTTAGGGGGAGCATGATCAGTGTTCATATTCAACAGTTCAGATATGGAAGTATTTATTTAACATTGGTCAACCCTTTGCCCTTGATGTCAAAGAGGGAGAGTAGCTTAGTGTTTGGAGAGTAGATTGATGTTTTGAAAATCTTGGTGCTTGGCTTGATGTTATTTACACGTTGTGGTGAACAAACACCAAAGTGGTTGCCATCAAGTCCAAAGGGGGAGATTGTTGGAATTATGAATTAGGTGTTTTCCTTTATGGAAACCTAACTAATGAGTTGTCCTTGATGGAAACCTATTTGATGAAATGGAATCCTACTTGATAAGTTGTCTTTTGATCTACTTGTTAAAGGTGTAAACAGAATGTGTTTACAGTTGTGACAGAATGCATGACAGTTCATAGGAATCAGTTATAAACATGATGTGTTTACAGATGTGATAAAATGCACGACAATTGTATGTACAGATGTGACATAATGCATGGAAGTTGTATTTATAGATGTGACATAATGCATGGCAGTTCAGAAGAATCAGTTCAGAGGAATGATAAAGTTGGAAGTTCAAGAACTATACAATGTTTTTGTTAAGCGAAGTTGCAAATGCACGTGACCTCAATGAAGAAAAGTAGTGTATGGGTTTTGCACCATGGTATTCTAAATAACAGGGGTTCTTACCATGGTATTGGCCCATAGTAATGAGTGTGACAAAGAATATTGATCCCGTCAAGGAATACCATCTGCATAACTATGGTTTTGACCCGTGGTATTGATAAAGGCTAACACTATATAAGGTGGTGAAGATCAAAGTGCTATGGTGTGCAAGTGATGGAAATATTATGAAGAATTAGATCAAAAGAAAATGTGCATGTTATGGTTTTTCGATGCTTTTCTTGATCTAAACTAAGTATGCACCTGAGAAATTGATGGTGAATGAGATCCAACATATATGAAATAATTATGCACGAATGAATACAATGATTGATCAAGATCATGTGACCTGAAATGACTTTTCATTGTATGATATGCTCATGGATTAACTAGATATATGTACTAACGCATTGTTTTTATCTCTGAATATTATGATTTGGGTCTTTATGAAGTTCTGAAGAGCTGCACAAGTTTAGGTCAAAATTTGTAGATCTATACGCTGGTTGGTTTCGGGAAAAGCGAGTATACATGCGGGTTGGCCTCTACAAAGTAGCATATATAAAGTAAGGGTTTATGTTCATAAATGACTAATCAATATGATTAGTGCTACTACTTCTTTGTTGTCTGTCAATGATGTTGTCATGATTGATCTGTGTTGAATGATAATGTCTGAAGTAGATCTGATAGAATGATGAAGTTGAATGTATTTATGAATAGTGTTAAGATTATTTGTTGATTATGATTGAAGAGCAGGTTCAGTTATGTGATTGGTTCAAAGTGTTGTAGTAGATCTGAGTATGATTCAGTATTCCCTTCAGAATTGCAGTAGTCAAGTTTTCAGTTTTAATTATCTTAAAATATGTATGCAGGTTTCTCTCCTGAAAAGCGCGTATGCACGTGAGTTTCCTTAAGTGAAGTAGTGTATGCATTTTGGCATTTGAATGATCAAGACTGCAACTCATTATGTGTTTTGATGCAATATTATGGGTTCAATTCTGTGTCCTGGTTATAGTGATCTGACTGTTCCAGTTGATTGGTTGAATTTTAGTTAAGTGCCGGTTGATTGGGTTTTGAGTGAATGGATTCAATTGCAACAAAAATTGATGATTGGGTGATTCAGTTGTGTCAGAGGTTTCAATGATTTATTCATTTGTGTCAGAAGTTCCAGTGATTGGTTGATTCAAAAATTGATGATTGGGTTTCAATTATGTCAGAGATTGATGATTGGCTTTTAGTGATTAATTGATTCTTATGTGTCAGAGATGAATGATTGTGTTACAGTGATCTGTTATAGTTTGATTTTTTATATTGAGCTTAAGTGTTGATAATGGTTCAAGTTTGAAATTTTATGAAACAAGGCCTACAAGTTATGATGTGTTGAAGAAGGTGTATCTAGTGTGAAAATTTATGAAACATGGTCCATGGAGGATGCTGAGGGTTGGAGCCTTCAGTGAGGAAGTCGAAGCTTCATGCCAGTAGTAGCTGGTGATCAGATCAGGGGGTTGGAGTTCCCTTCCAGTAGCAACTGGAAAACGAGTGAAGGTTGTAGCCTTCTACAGGTTGGTTCTTGCATACTGGTACAAGTATACGCCAGTACAAGAACCATGGAGTTGGAGCTTCCTTCCAATAGAAGATGGAGAACAAATGAAGGTTGTAGCCTTCTGCAGGTTGGTACCTGTGTACTGGTATGAATCTGTACCAGTACAAGATTGTAAACATCTCTTCTTTATACTAAAAAGAAGACAAAGATGACAGTCGCAGGGGGTTTTTTCTCGCATTGGGTTTCCACCTTAAATCCTGGTGTTCATGTGTGTTGCTTATGTGTGATGGTTTATTTTGTTCTTACAACACATGGTTACTATTTATCTAATGTTTATTAAAGTACTGATGGACTGGATGAAGACCAACATATGATGAATTAACTGAATCATAAGTTTACTCAATGTACGCTATTTGTTTTAAGAACAGTTGCATACACATGCGGGATCCTTTCAGTAAAGTCGCATATAGAAATCTAAATATGAAATGAAAAAGTTATTGATTTTAAAATAATTATTCATCCCCCCCTATTAGTATTTTTCCCAACATGAAAGCATGCGACATGGGTACTCCTTGGATGAGGAATCAAATCTTGCATCCAACGAGTGTTCCTGCTCAACATTTGAGTAAACCCATAGGGAGATAAGTTGAAAATACGAGTTGAAAGAATAGTTTTTTCTTTTTTCCCTCTAAATTTTGATTATGTAATCTAATATTATTTTATTATTTCTACTATTACTTTATAGTTTCCTTGGGAGGCGCATTTTAGACTTCAAAATTCACCTAATGAGATTTTGCATTAAAGAGATGAGTTCAAGAAAGGAGGCAAACAAAAAGATATACTCCGCCTAATTTTTATGTAAATTTTGTTTTGTTTATTATTGGTGATGATCGTATAACTGTTATGGAGGAAGCAGATTCAAAGGATTTATAACTCCCAGAAAAGGTCATGGTTGAAGAAATGGCAACATTGGATAAGAATGAGGCTTGGGATCTAGTGGAGTTTCCAACTGGAATAAATCCCATTGGAATAAAATGGGTGTTTAAGAAGAAACTGAATGCATAAAGTAAAGTGGAGAAATATAAATCTTGATTAGTAGAAAAAGGTTATTCCCAATAGGGAATTTAATTTGGTGATATTTTCTCTCTTAGTGCTAAGGAAGAGACCCCAATGGCAACAACTAGGTCTCTAAGAAGAAATTTAATGTAGAAGGTAGAGTCGAGAAATACACAATTTTGATGGTAGAAAAAGGTTATTCCCGGGTTGAGGGAATAGAATTTAGTGATATCTTCTCTCCTATTTCCAAGTTAAATTATATTATATTTTTTTTTATCTATTACTTCTACTTTTGATTTTGAAGTAGAAAAGTTAGGTGTGAAAATAATATTCCTACATGGGGATCTAGAAGAAGAAATTTACATGAAGCAACCAAAAGTATTTGTTATGAAAGGAAAGAATGAGATAGTTTGTAAGATGAGAAATTCACTGCATGGGCTAAAGCAATAACCAAGGATGTGGTACAATAAAATTGATATTTATATATTGGGACTTGGTTTCACAAGGAGCAAAGAGGATCATTGTGTGTGTTTCAAATTAGTTGGTGATCATGTTAGTTATTTGGTCTTGCATGTGGATGATATGTTTCTAATTGGAAATGATAAGGAAATGACCTAGGAAGTGAAAACTCAGGTTTCCTCTTAATTTGGCATGAAGGATCTTCATGATGTAAATTTTATTTTGGGAATATAAATTAAAAGAGATCAAGAAAAACTAAAACTCTAGTCAATTCATAGGAAGTATGTCGATACAATATTGCAAAGATTTAATATGCAAGAATTTAAACTAGTATTCCTATAGATATAGATTTATATGTAAAATAGTGTCCCATGACACACGATGAGGAAGAGGACACGTCTCATGTTCAATATGATAGTGTGGTTGGAAGTTTGAAGTACGTAATGGTATGCACTAGGTTAGAAATTGCACATGTTGTGGGAGTATTAATGAGTAGGTATATGTCAAAACTAAGGATGAATAATTATACAATAATAAAGAGGGGTTTGAGGTATTTGCATGGATCTATTGGATATTTGGGACACAAATTAGATAGTGTTGGACCTACATGGTTTTTTTTGATGTAGATTGGGTTGGATATATGGATCATAGAAGATCTATAAGTCGCTTTGGAGGAGAAATTAGTTGGATGAGCAAGAGACAATCTATAGTGGAACTCTCAACTATAGAAGGTGAATACATGGTGTTACAAGCCATTTTGTCACGTTATACCAAAAGGCTTGAAAACTGGATCAATCAACATCCGTGAACACTTTGTCATAATCCCTTTACAAATCCCTAAGCATCATTTCTCCACAAAGTCTGATTTTATGGGTCTATCTACTCAAAAACCATGATTTTAGGCCCAACTCACTCTGCATGATTGTCCACCAACATTAGGTGCAAGTTTCATACCTAACCACCAACTCTCATCAACGCAGGTTGATCCATTTCGCAGGTGCATTGATTCTATAATTTTGAGAAAATTAAGACGTATTTTCGAATCTTCTCCTTCCAGAAGCCTATAAGGTGGTTTTAACTATTTACCATGGATAGAGAGCTCAAATTACTATATGATCCTACTCTATTGGTCTTATCTCTTATCCCTAAAGGTTATCCTCCCTCATAAGTAAATCCCAAGCCTAGATCAATAAATCCTACACTACCATGTTTACCCTATACATTTACTGCCTCCCATTGAGTCTAGGTTTCCTTTGGAGATTTCTAGTGCCCTCATGTTGTTCCTTTGAGCTTAAGGAATCCCTATCCATTTGAATTAGGGTTGAGTGTGAAGGTTTTCTTTGTGGCAAGGAAGGAAAAGACAATTAGGGAAACATCTACAAAGTCAACTCCTATATGTGGTTGTAACTCTCTCCTTTATTTATTAATTAAAAAAGCATCATGTTGGATAGAGATATTGGATTACGCTATGTTGATATTGCAGTTCCTTTTCTTGTTTTAGTCATTGTTGTAGGTTCCATTATAACGTGTGGAGTTAGGATTGGATCTTAAAAGCAAAGAGAAGAGGAGGAATTTCTACTAATTCCAAGTAGGTTTATTTTCCGTAGTCTAATCTCTAAAAGAAAAACAATGATCTGTTTCCCATTTGTTGTTCTAGATCATACCACTAGATCTAGGGAGTTCATTTGTGTCTATAAAAGTGAATTTTCCATATAACACATGGTAGCTAATCATGCAAGCAAGGAAGCAATATGGTTTCAGAAATTATTTTTAGGTATTTGGAAATTCTAGTGAGTTGTGAGGATTTTTGATAGTCAAAGTGCAATCTTCCTTGTGAAGAACACAATGTACCATTCTAAGACAAAGCATATTGATGTTAAGTATCACTTTATGAAAAATATGGTTGAAGAAAGGAAGGTGTTTCTAGTGAAGGTGGAAACTTTGAAGAATGTTGCACATTCATTATAAAAGTATGTGATCATTGATAATTTCTCTTAGGGTAGATAATTTTGGGCATTATTGGCCTAGATTGTTTAGTATGTACTTTTGTAACCCCCTGTGTGCAAAGAAAACAATGAGTGGGAGAATGTTGGGTATGTGTTATGATCCACAACACCAAGCCCACCATTCTTTCCATCTTCCTTTTTTATAATTCATTCATTAGTTTAAGTTCGGCTGGTGAGACATGTGTGGAGGATTGAAATTCCGATCACTTGGATATACAAGGGCTTTCCAACATTGTTTTTTCCAATTGTGCCACCACCCAGGAACTATAATTCATTCATTTACCTGCATTGACCAAACCCCATTTATTTTTTCAAACTTCTAGACTTTATTTATTTTTATTCCTTTATACCTAACTACTAATATTATAATTTAAGTTCACATCAAATGAATGATTTTTTCATTATTATTATTTATTTATTTATTTATTTTTCTTTTGTCTAGAGGAATCATAAACTAGGTCAAGCTTGTACTCACATGACACAAGGTCAATTCTAACTAATACCACTATACTCTTTAGATGCACCAAACCCACAAACACGAAACGTGAGGTGAAGTTTGAACCATCGATGTTACAAGGAGTGCCTTAGTAGTACACTTTACCACCAATTGATATACACTGCTAGGGGAAATTGAATTATTATTATTATTTCACAATGGCTTTATGATTATTTTGTTGGCATTTCACAATGGTTATTAAAATTATCATATACAATATTAAACCCAACCTCTTTTCTACCATTATTTTAGATTTGTTTATCCCGAATGATTAATCGAGTGTCCACTCGAAAAATTGAACATTTCAAAAACTCATACATGATTCATCTCTAAAATGTTCAAGCATCTTCATGTTTTCTTATATCCAAGGAACATAAGGTCTTAAAGAATTAAAAGTAATTTTAAGCATTACTCTTGGAGCAAAAGAGAGTTTCATCCTAAATCTTATTTAAAAGAAATCCAATATCCCTCTTAATCATTGATGAGGCTACCTTCAGTGGCATCATGTACTTTGCAATAATATTTAACCTTAATTCCATACATAAAACCAAATACTAGTCCTAATCATAGAGAGTATTCCAATCTTTATGAATCCTAATTAACTATAATTACATATTTATTCGCCTTTTTTAATAAGTAAATAATGATATTACCATTATAAACATCTACCTTTGGATTCAGGTTTGGGTTTCCAACACCTTCATCTCTACAAATATTATACTCAAAGTTGAATATTCAATTTGTAATATTTCTACATGTTTAAATATTTAATTACATCCTAATTCATTATCTAGTGAAATATTTCCATTGATGTGACCTTCATTCCCTACTATGCATCGATATTGTATGATGACCATCCAACCTCATTGCACTATCCAATTCACACCATAACTCAGGCATGAGTGTCGAAATGGGATTCTGCTAGATCAGGCATAAGTTATCATTGAAATTTTACCTTTCAGTGTGATTTTCTTCTATATCACTCATTAAATCTCAAACACTACCCATGATTGGGATGGATACATATCAACATTATAGGTAGGGATGCATGCACATTCTCTACTCCTAGTAATGAGAGCAACAACTTCTACGAACAATTTTTAGATTTCTCTTTTGTGATCTCGTTGAATATTGTTTTTAAATAGCTTGATCCGAATAGAAAGAAAAGCCTTAGGAACTTAGAAGATTTGTTATAGTCAGTTTCAAACCTTGAGACAAGCTTAGAAACTTTTTGGTGGATTTTATAAATTTTCTTACATGGTTCTTAGTATCTTGGTAATCCTTGTTGGCCCTCAATTTTGGTCATCTTTGCCTATCCTAAATCCATTTATTTACCACCATATTCCATCATATTTCACCTATATATGCCTCATTTTAGTCCTATTTTTCATATTCAGGTAACTAAATTAAGTTTTTCAATTTTTGGAAATTTTTGTAAAAAATGGGTTTTAAGAGTAAATTTGGACTGCATTAAAAATTCCCGTAATAACTCCATTGAAGTCATATGTGTAGGACACCTGGGTGAGATCTGATCACATATTTGGAAATATTGGGAACCATTGATGAAGAAACGACAATTGGTTCAGTCAAACTGAGCCAAAACAGGCTCGGTCAAAGCTGGTCAAATTTGACTCGTCATTCAGGAATCCCTAGTAAAAAGGGCGGATTTATTATTTTGTGGGATTTTTCCTGATTTTGTGATCCAAACTTGATGAAATCGACTTGTATGTATGGATTAGGATTTATAAGGTTGTTAGAGCAATTATAGCAATTTTTTTTATGATTTTCTTATTTAAACAGGGTTTATGGAC
This sequence comes from Pinus tabuliformis, assembly GCA_031772625.1. NCBI lineage: Eukaryota > Viridiplantae > Streptophyta > Pinopsida > Pinales > Pinaceae > Pinus > Pinus tabuliformis. Next base: position 464,034,207 of record CM062811.1, read on the forward strand.
TATTCAAGGGAGTAAGTAAGTGTGTAATTTTGTATTAAGATTATTGGAGACTTTTGAGATAATTTGAAGAATCATTTCTATTGTTCTATTTGTTGTTCATGTTGTGAATGCTTTATTAAGTTAGTTGTAGGCGAAGAGTTCTTCAGGTGTACAAGGCAAGGTTGGAGGGCCCCCATGCCAAGCTAAGTACACTTTGGTTAAATTTTGTATAAATTAGCATAATTTTGATTCAATATTTCTTGTTTCAGTTTAATGATTCAGTTACTTAGATGTGTCATGATTCCTATATGATTTTTGGATTATTTTGGTTTAAAATCTAATTTTCATATGAAATGACAACCAAGGATTTAAGTTAAATTCTCTTTCTATCAAATTATGAATCACAACTAAAAATCATCATTTTTCATTTCTTGAATTGTTTCTTGAATTCCAGTTTATGATTTGATGCAATGGTAATGTTGTTGGAGTAGAACTGTGAGGAAGGACAACCAAGACCTCCTAAGTTAGGAGCCTCTTCTCTTGCTTTCTACACATCACAAACTATTGCTCTTTAGTTTCTCTTCTTGAGGACAATACTATGGGGAAGGACAACCAGGACCTCCTAAGTTAGGAGCCTCTTCCTTCGCTTACTGCATCTTAAATCAGAGACTTTTATTTTATTTAAACTTATAATTTATTTGTAATATGCATTTCCTTTAACCTTTGAGCCTTGCCTTCCAAAATTGACTTTACCTAAAATCCATATACTTTGGACGTGCTTCCAAGTCTACAAACCTGGATTGACAAGTAAAACACCTGCGTTAGTTTACTTAGTAAATTGACTTGACATTTTTGTTGTCGTTATCGGGGAAGCACATTCAACTTTAGTCAAAATAGGAAGCTTTGAACAAAACACAAAAACAAAACATTTTCATTATGGTTATTTACATTTAGACGGAAATTAGAAAGGTAGATTCCCAGAAAAAACCCCAAACACTAACAAAAACTCATTAATTACAAAATCCATTTGAAAAACAAAGATCTATAAAACATGGTGTTAAATATGTCATTTAGAGAAGGATGGTATGCCACCACAAGGATCTTCTTAAACCATTGCCTACAATTTAGAATGGTTACTAGGGATGAATCTTCATTTCGAAAGATAGAAAAGAAACAAAGCATCCATGAAGAGGATCAATAAGAAGAGAATCTAGAAATTTCTTCTAGTTATCTTTGTAAGGAGATCAATAAGTTATGGATCACATGCAATGAAATTCAAACAATAGATCTAGAAATTCAAGAATATCTAGCATATGATCCCTTGTGCATTCATGATTTTGAACACATTCCACAAGAAGAACTTTGTGATATGACAATTAAGGAGAACCAAACAAACAAATATCATTTCAAAACTTGGTTTCAACTAGTCATTAGGCCACAACAACACTCCATTTTTCAACATTTCTTAGCATCAAATCTTTATGATCAACTAACTTTTCAAGTCCAAGTATTCATTAAGGTATATTTTTCAAACTTGGATGTGAGTCTACTTATGATCTTGTTACGCAAATGGATGCATTGGAAATTCTCTTATACTTGAGAGAATGACTTATTTTTATACAATAGAGTAGGATAGAATAGAATAAATAAATAAATAGGTAGAATGAGTTCACAATAAGACTTTTTGTTTAAACTCTCAAGAATAATTTTTCAATACTCATTTGGAAGGATTTTTATGGAAAAATGCTATAAGAACAATCCTATTTTGGGTAACCATATAGGATAATTTTCAAAAACTGTTTCTAGAAATGGTATCTCTTGAAATCTAGTTTTCAAATCCATTTTGAAATTTTGAATTTGGATCACAAATCAAAATGATATGATCAAAATAAATACTAGGTCTCAAGTGAAATTTTGAGGATAGAGTTAGTACAACCTTGATTTGAGGGGTCTAATGCAAACATTTTAAAATGATATTTATAGGGAAGATAGACCTTGGAATCTAGTTTCCAAATCAATTTGAATCACCTTAGTCCAACATCATATCAAAAAAATTATGCTCAAAATACTAACTGCTTGTTGAAAAATCTCCATGGCGACAATTCTAGGTCTTGACTGTTAATTGGAATATTTAACATACCAAATAATATTATTTTCAAAACCCATTTATATGGGAGATAGATAATCAAGTATAAATAAATAAATAATTTGAATCATCCAATTTGGAGGATAAATGAAAACGTTATGCCACATTTAGTGACTATATGTCTTAAACTCAACATAGTGAAACTCTGCCTCCTAGGTTTGTTCATCAACAATTTTGTGATATCAACCTAAGGATTTTAAAAACATTTTTTTATTGGATAGAAAAAAAGGAATATAATTTAATATACGATTTTAATCACATAGATCCAATCTTTAATGAAAACGTTACACTCCAAATATTGACCGTTGGTCTAGTCGAAAATTCACAAGTGGCTCTATCAAATAGGTTACTCTTCATCATTTTTAGCATATCATTTTAAACAATTTTGAAAACATGTTTATATTGAAAGTATGAATATGAATTCAATATAACTTGCATTTGGAATCACTCTAATTGGACATAAAATAAAGATTTTGTGAACAAAACACTGCTAGGAGGTCTAGGTTGGCCACCATTCCTCAAGGGGTTAACAAATGCATTTTTTTTTTTTTTTTATCATATTTGGACTTGTTGTTAAGAAAATATTGTAATTATTTTACAAATTTTTGGAATAAGAGATACTGTGCACCTCTCTTCCATCATCTAATATTCTATTGCAAGCAAATGCTATGTTTTTGAGGGTCATAGAAGAATTAAGGAGTGAACTCCATGGATGAAGGACTTTTCAAAGGAAATCTTTAAAAATTAATATATATGAATATGAAATGAAAATATCCAAGTCAAATTAAAGTGGAATTCACCTGATGTTGAGTCTAATCAAAGAAACTCAAAACTCTTGAAGCTTGTTTTCAGTTGCTAACCAACAACACCAACAACCCTACAACATGAATCAAGATTGAGGCAAAAGACATGAAGTTAATCATCAAAAGAAGAAGTCAAGTTTTGTACCATTACAAGTCATATCCATTTCCTAAGAAGCCTTTCATAAGCTATATTGTTCATGATTTCATTCATCTACCATATTGTACGCTAAGCTTCACAATCATTCAGATCTACCATATTGAAGTCTAGATCTATTATCTATCTATCCATCTACTCCTATATCATGATTTAAACCTATCTTGCTTTCATACGCTTTCCATACTTCCCTACTTCTAGCAAAAAAATAAAGATAAAATAAAAATAAAAATAAAAAATAAAAAAGTAAATAAAATAAATAAAGGACTTTGGTTGTGAAAATCCAAGATACTAGCACAATATAAACTCGAATTGATATCGAAAAACCAACTTGTTAGGCCAGTATGAATTCTCTTTTATGTTTTTCAATTTTATTTTGCAGAATCATCCTCCAAAATTTCTAGACTTGAGGACAAGTCTCAAGATCAGCAAGGGGGAAGATTCGTAATAAACCAACAAACTATGCAACTGCTTTAATGTAAAGCAGTTGTATTGCAGAAGGAACCTCAGACATCATAATCAATATTTATCAGTAAGGGACCTGAACAAGATCAATGTCATATGTTAGTGCAGAAGGGACATGATTATTCATCTTAAAATCAACATCAAAGGGACGTAAGAAGCAACTACAAGAATCTATAATCCAGCAAAATCATTCAACAGAATTCATTTTGAGATCAAAGTATCATCATCATTAGCCAAATTTCAAGTGTTGAAAAAAGAGTTAAGGTCATCATCAACAAAAGAAAAGCATTGACAATGAGCTATCAAATGAAAGGAAAGTAATATAAGTTTAAAGTATTCTTAATACCTTCGATTTTGAAATTTTTTCTAGGATTGATAAACTAGTTTAAATTTGAATATGTAGTACCCGTATCCATGTATATATCATCCGACATTATCCTGCATTACCCTATATCCTAAATCACCCTACATTATATACATTTACCTCTTACATTATTCATTCACCTTATTATAACTTTACATTCATCAATTCATCATTCACTCAATCACATTCATTTTCATTTTTGACCAAACTTCTTGGCCACATCTCCTTTTTTGGGCCAATCTTTTTTTTTTGCATCATGAAAAATCTCCTTCAAAACAAGAAGGATTAGTCTCATATGCCTACAAAACAAGAACAAAGAGGGTTAGTATCACAAAAGTAAATGATGTATGGTTCAATGATGAATTTTTACTCTATTCTAAGACTTGAAATGACCTTGAAATGGTCATTTCAAAGAGCTACCTTAAAGAGTAATAATGTTAAGAAATGCATCATAGAAAGGGAAAAACATTCACCCTAAAAGACAAAGAGGAGAAATCACTTATGATAAAAAGGACTTTGAAAAAAATCAAAGTAATTACTAAATGAAATGCAATGTAAGGTGCATGAAATGAAAGGTGTATGCAATGCAAGGTGCATGAATGAAACTAAAATCCATACAAAGCAATGGTGAAATATGCAATGGTGGCACATAAACATAAAATCGTTTTGTTTGTTTGTTTGTTTGTTTTTTTGTTTTTGTTTGTTTGTTTTTTTGTTTTTTTGTTTTTTGTTTTTTAACTTTGAAAAGGCATATGTATAAAGGGAAAAGTTGGCACATAAAATCATTTTTTATTTTTTATTTTTTATTTTATTTTATTTTATTTTTTTATTTTTTTATTTTATTTTTTTTTAATTTGAAAAGGCATATGTATAAACCATAGCAAAGTTGGCCCATAAAATCGATTTTGAAAATCAATGAGTGATGAATGGTCATACAAAAAAACAAAATGGAGAAGAGTCAATTATTTGCCACGGTGGAGAGGAAATTTAAAATGATGAACATTGTCTGGTCAGACACCTACACAGAAAGAGATCAATGTTTAGCTAGAGGAGAAATTCAATCTACATAGAGAGGCAACTAGTTAATGCCTTCATGCATAGAATTTGACAGATAAATTGTGCCACAGTTCAGGTAGAGAATGCAACCCTCTAAAATGGAAAATAGAGGAATAGGGTATGCATAAGTTTTAATAGCATAAAGATAAGGAGAACGTTGTTGAGATATCCAACTGTATCCCAAGAATTCTTCAGTCAAGTGTGAGTAGGATTTCATCACAGGTAGTTCAGATCTTGAGTCTAAGATTGAGTTAAAAGCTGGAAGTTGAAGGAAACCAAAGATGTGGCAGTTAAATTAAACTCTTAGTAGTAAATGTGGTGGAAAGTCTAAGTTCTCATCTACGTAGTGGCACTAAAAGAGTGTGTTCAAGCTATGGGCATTTGAAGAGGGGAGTTGATTGATTGAGGCATCGCCTAAGTTTATTTTACGAGAACTTCAATGTCAATGAATCAGGGTAGCAACTTGTATCATGAGCATACTTGTTAGTTTAGTTATTCAAAAGTGACATCCATAATGCAATCCATCAATCGCAGTGGAGTTGTGAGGAAGCCAATTGAGACTCTGAGGCTTATTTTTACTATAGTTTTTGGAATTGTGTTTGGATTTTTTATTGGTGCTTCCTTGCCAAGTATTGGCCTTTCAAAGATCAACATCCTATCTTTGTTATCCACAATTGAGCTTCCATTTCACGAGGATAGGAATTCAAGATTAGCTCCTCAAGTTATGTTGAATTATGCATGGGCTTCTAAGTCTGGTGCAAAGGGCAATAAATCTACATCAAATTCTAGAACTAAGAACATATCTAAGCTATATGTACTGACAAACCCTCGTGGAGCAGAAATACTGCCCCCTGGAATTGTTGTCTCAGAGACAGATCTATATATCTATAGACTGTGGGGTAATCCTAGTTAGGAATTAGTGTTCAAGAAAAATTACTTATTGACTTTCACAGTTGGTTTCGCACAGAGGGAAATGGTTAATATTACAGTTTCAAAGTTCTCTGAAAATTTCACCATTCTAATTTTTCATTATGATGGGAAGACCAATGAATGGGATCAATATGAGTGGTCAAAGCGTGAAATTCACGTCAGTGTAAGAAAACAAACAAAATGGTGGTTTTCAAAGCATTTCCTTCACCCATATGTTGTGGCACCTTTTGATTATATGTTCATCTGGGATGAAGATTTAGGATTTGAGCACTTTAATGCAGAAAAATACCTAACATTTATGAGGAAGCATGGTTTGGAGATATCACAACCTGGTTTGGAGCCAAATAGGGCTTTGACATGGCAAATGATGAAAAGGAGGGGTGAGTTTGAAGTCCATAAAGAAACACAGGAGAGACCAGGTTGGTGCAGTGACCCCCATCTACCACCATGTGCAGCATTTGTTGAGATAATAACTCTTATATTTTCTCAAAAATAATGGCAATGTGTTTGGCACATTCAGAAATATTCGGTTCATGGATGGGGTTTAGACTTTGCCTTGCAGAAGTGTGTAGATCCCACACATGATAAAATTGGAGTTGTTGATTCCCAATGGATTTTCCATAATGTTGTACCTTCACTCGGAAATCAAGGTGAATATAATAATGGAAAAGCACCTTGCTAAGGGGTTAGGGAGAGATGTAGGTATGAATGGGGAGTCTTCCAAGGTTGTATGCATAAGGCAGAAAAGGAGTACCTGGCAAAAAAAAAAAAAAAAACTTAGTAGTCTGATTCTGGCAATCCATGGTCATATGTTTATAGCACATCCGATCAAATGTTTCACCATTTTTTTACATTTGTAAACACAATATTATAATACCTTAGAGCCACTTCCCTTGAGTGACTATCCTTGCCCAATCAATGTTTATAGTTTTTTTTGTATGGTAGAATTTCGTTTTAAAAATATTTGGATGAAAATTTGCATTGTTCTAGTTGTTAATGAAATCCATTGACAGGTATTGAGAGTATGTAATCCTGCCATTTTTATTGATGATTATAGTGGCCTAAATTATTTGGAAAAAAAAATAAAAAAATTACCAGGAAGGGTTATTGGAATTTTTAAGGAAGTTTAATGGAGAAAATGAAAAAGTTACAAAGGAGTTTGTAACCAATTTTGACAATGAAAAAAATCCAGAATTGGAGACATTTTTATTCCCATCACTCCGGAATACATAGCCCAAACCACAAATTTTCCACTAATAGATGAAGAATACCACAAAGGATAGAACTTTAAAGAGAAAGGATGGAATTTCTTTTTAGAAAAACAGAGAAAAGGAAGGAGGAAAAGTTTACAAAATGCCATCTACAAGAAGGAGAAAAAAAACATGAAGGCATAAATATCCTTTTACAAGTAGCTCAATATGAAGCTTCATCTTTAGGGGTCAGAGCCACAGGCACATCAACAAGTCAGTCAGCATACAGGGACAAAATATCAAAGAGACGGAGGCAAGCATGAGGACATACTTGAACATCAGCAAGGGGGAGATGTTGGCCCTCAATTTTGGTCATCTTTGCCTATGCTAAATCAATTTATTTACCGCCATATTTCATCCTATTTCACCTATATATGCCTCCTTTTAGTCCTATTTTGCATATTCAGGTAACTAAATTAATTTTTGTTGGGTTGTGTTATATTCTTTCCACAACTAGCCCACGTAGTTAACTAGGGGGTTAGAGGGGGGGCGAACCCACTTATGGTATTGTGCATGAATTTTGCACATGTTTTTGGACGTGATGGTTTTCGGTCCATGGTTTTGGACGCGATGGTTTTCGGTCCATGGTATTGGATGCTTCGGCATGTATAAATGTATTATAACATTGAAAGGAACATAATGAAAAATCAAGCTGGTAGTCCTAGTTTTGGGATCCAAGGGAAAATCTCTGTGTAAATGTTTTATGCTCTCGCTTTTTTATTTTATGTGTTTGAAAATTTGTATGCAGGTAATTTTTGTACGGGGTTAAAACCTACATTTGGTATCGGAGCTGTTTTGCCTTCAAGGGGATGCCTTTGTTACTAAGGGGTTTTGCTCAGGCCTATGGTAGACCCTGTTCAGTGGGAGATCTACGAGATCGATTCTGGTGGTGAAAGAAGATGGCGAGCAGTGGAAAGATAGAGATCGAGAAATTTAATGGTTAGATTTTTGAGTTGTGGAAACTCAAGATAGAGGATCTGTTGGTGGATAAAGATCAGTGGATCATGGTAGATCCGGGTACTAAACCAATGGGAGTGTCCGATGAAGAATGGAAGAAGTTGGATCGGAAGGCAAAGAGCACAATATGATTGTGTGTCTCAGATCCAGTATTGTTGAATGTATCAGGGGAAGCTACGACAAAGGCTTTGTGGGACAAGTTAGGGACTTTGTACCAATCTAAGTCTTTGGTGAATAAACTGCTCCTATGGAAAAAGCTGTATAACCTGAGGATGAAAGATGGAGACTCGGTGACAGAGCATCTAAACACATTTAATACTGTGGTAACTCAGTTAGCATCTGTTGATATTAAAATTTCAAATGAAGATAAGTGCATCAGTTTGTTGTGTTCTCTACCAGATTCGTGGGATAGTATGGTTATTGTAATAGGTAGCAATGCAACTGCCTTGCAGTTTGATGAAATAGTCTCATCCTTACTGACGGAGGAGATGAGACTAAAAAATATGGAGAGCCAGAATGGTGATGCCTTGTCTATACGAGGACGGTCCCAGAACAGAAACAAATATAAGTCATCGAGTGGGAGATCTAAATCTAGAGGGAGTTCTAAATCTCTAGGAAAACCTATAAAGGTGGTGTGTTGAAAATGCAGAAAGGAAGGGCACTACAAAAGGGACTATAAATCTAAAGCTCTTGATAAAGTAAAGGGATCTGATGATACTCTTTCTGCAGAGGTGAAAACCACCTCAGATGAAGGTGGGGATGTGTACTTGGCTTCTTCAAGTACACATGTAGATCATGAAGCATGGTTGATTGACTCAGGTGCATCCTTTCACTTCACTCCCCATAGAGAGTGGTTCTGCGAGTATGAGAAATATGATGGTGGTGATGTCTTCTTAGGGGATGATAGGAAGGCTAGAATCATTGGGGATGGAAAAGTAAATTTGAAGTTACAAGGTGGAAGGGTTAGAACACTTCCGGGTGTTCTGCATATTCCTGCATTAGCCATAAATCTGATTTCTATAAGCAAGTTGGATGATGCAGGTGTAAAAACAGTATTCGAGAAGGATACCTGCAAGATGGTTCGGGGAGCACTGGTATTGATGCGAGGAGTTCAGATTGGAACTCTGTACAAGCTATAAGGTAGCACGGTCGTTGATGGGTGCAATAGTTCTGTGGTTCTTGAAAGTGGAGCAGAAAATCTCGTGATCTCTGGAGACAAGTGTAGAAATTTTGAATAATATGACACTTATTCACAAAGATTATCCTGATTATACACTATTTGCGGAATGCATGCATAATACATAACCTCCTCTACGTTGATCATCAATTTGCAGAATCAAAACATTTGCATGCGCACATTGAAACACATCAATAACACATATCAACACAGTATGTAACCGGGGAAAGCATACAGCTGAAAACCCCCAACTATCTATATATTATAATGATAGAGAACATGTAACAATACATAGTACAATACTCCTCACAAGTACTCAGTACTATCTCCACCTGCTACAGACAAACAAGCTCAGATCTGAATCAAGTCACAGGTTCAAATCTCCTTCGTTTTCTGCCTGCCTCTACTGCGCAATCCAAAGTGAGAATAGATCTAATCCAAACTTGTTTTCCCTTGACTTGTACCAAGCAATCCTCATTGGCAATCTCAATCATTGATTGTGCAAATCTCATGCACAGCTATAGTCACAACTAATAGCAGTCTCCACCTCTAACACCTGTCTCCACTGAACTATCCATGCACTGAGTTAATTGATGTATTATTTAGTTGCTTTATGAGTTAATAATTAGTGAATTAATTAATAATTAATTCACATCACTCATCACTAGTGTATTCTGCAGTTAGAATAAATACAACTAGTTCAACCAAGTCAAACTGAACACAACTCCATCAACTCCTCAATCAACTCCACCAAACTCAATCACTTGAGTTCTAACTGAAGTCCATCATGCAATAGCTCAACTGACCCATAAGAAAAGCGTATTTCCTTCTGGCAGTTGCATGTGCCACATCCATAGCTCGAACTGAAGTGCTCCAAGAGGATAAGATAATGTTTATAGTCCAAATATTATTAAGAGCTAATAATATTCGACTGTTCTATTTTTAGCCTGGCAGTCTAAAAATAGACTCCGCCCATATGTCTAAAAATAGAAGTCCATCCATTTTTACCAACATGACCAATCATCCAAAAATAGCATCCTGCAACTCATATACCATGATCCATATGTCTAAAAATAGACATAGTCTAAAAATAGACTTTGCGCCAAAAATAGCCTGCGGGCCCACTTAGTGAAGGCGACTCCTTTCCACTAAGCTCCATCATCTTGTTGCATTTTCAACACTCCCTCTCAACAAGATATGGATTATCTGCAACCCCTATCCTGCAACTCTGGAATGTTCTGCATGCAACACATTTTCCCGGTCCACTTGCTCCAATGACACTTGGAACAAAAAAAACTCCCAACTGACCACTCTGTTGGGCTAGGAACATACTCTAATGCTGAAGCTCTACTTGCTACTGACAAGTTCTCCCTCTCTAACATCTGCGCTACTGTAACATCTCCATGTATCTCACACCATTGCACACTTCTATGTGCCACCTAGCACTGTGCAAAACACTTGTGCCTCTCACATTGCTGCAGCCTGCTAGCTATGCGTTATCCTGGGATTCCCTACATTGTCTCTCTCTCTGCCGCTCCATCCGCATCTGTCTCTACCCAATCAGTCAGTTCCTGCTACTCCACATCGGGGCTCCCGTAGCAAGGTCTCATCCAAGAGGTTTGGTACCTCAAGGATCCTGCCCCTCCTCCTTGGGACGATCACTCTATATCACCCCACCTCCTACCTAGAGATATGGTTGCATGTGATCCCTCAGCCCACCTGGATCGAAGTTTCCCCCTACTGGAGGTCTCTACATGAGTAGATGTCTCTACTCGATCTCCTCTCAGCTTCCCTTGTTGTTGCTGCTCCACAACCTCCTGAAGCTGCTGCACTAATCGTGGCTCCTCCACAATCGTCTGAGACTTCTTCTGGTTCTGCATGTTGAGAGGTAATATATGCTCCCTCTTAACAACCAAGTCTCCATCAGTTGCCTCGCTGCTCAAGGCTTTGCATGCATCTTGAACCTCAAGAGCATACAGGTTCTTGACCCGTGAACCAATCTGCTTCACCTGTCTAGTGATGATGTGTCCAAGGAAAACCTTTCCCTTACTGAAGACTACATCACAGCCTCTGTCTTCCAGCATCGCAATCGACCCCAAGTTTCTCTTCAGTCCTGGTATATACTTGACATCGGTCAAGGTAAGGCGAGCTCTATGCTCCCTCTAAAAAATAACTGTGCCTACACCTGAGACACTATACTTCTCATTATTACCCATCGCTATGAGTATCTGGAGATCTTTCTCCTCCAAAGTACTGAACAAACTCTTGTCACCGGTCATGTGGAAAGAAGCTCCACTATTAAAAAACCAACCACTTCCCACAATGGATGAAACCATGCATGCGAAGAGTGTGAAATCCAACTCAAACTATGAAGCAAGTGCCTCACCTTCAGATCCATCCCCAGATCCCTTCTTGGATTTCCTCCATGGACAATTTATAGCATAATGGCCCACCTCATGACAACGAAAGCATCGCACTTTCGATTTGTCAACCTTCTTCCCATCATTGGAAGAATTGGATTCGGAAAGAGAACCCTTCTCCTTCCCCTTATTTTCTTTGGCAGCCAAAGCGAAATTTTCTTCATTAGGTGCCTTTGATGAAGATCTGTCCCTGGTATTCCGCCTGATCTCCTCTTGCACAATATCTGACCAAAGTCTCTCCCATCCTAGCAATTTCTCCCAACCATTGATAGAGTCCTGATAGGAATGCCAAATCTTCCGAAGACCAAGGAGAGCCAAGCTCACCAAGTCCTCATCATCAACAGTCACCCCCACACTTCCCAGCTCATCCCGGCATTGGGTGAACTTCGTGAGATACTTGGGCATACTGTCTCCATTCTCACACTTAATATTTCTAAGTTTATCCTTGAGCACCAACTTCCTCTGGTCGCTCTTGCTTTAGAATAGATTTGTCAACACTTTTCACATCAAGTATGGAGAAGCCTTTCCATGCAGGCTGGATACAATATGATCCTTCACGCCCTCCAATAGAATCCTTCGACACTTTGTTGTCTTCTTTTGCCAAACCTCAACGTGAGCAGCATCAGTAGGCTTTGGGACCTCAGCCTTTATGAACTCCTTCAGCCCATTGTCATCTAACACCGCCTCCATCCTGTCTTTCCATGCAATATAATTCGAGCTGCCCTCAAGAGCATACTCCAATCGCAATCCGTTGAAAGACATTTCAACTTTGACACCAAGAAAACACTGCTGCAAGTTCAAATTCCACCAGCTCAAAAACTCAACCGCTTCTGATCTAAAATTTGTGAGAGCAAAGTATTTCTCGTATAGAGATTGACTGTATGGGCTTTTATTGGATATCTCACCTTCCAAAGGAAGGATGAATATTTCCTCCGTGGACAATTTACAGCATAATGGCCCACCTCATGACAACTAAAGCATCGCACTTTCGATTTGTCAACCTTCTTCCCATCATTGGAAGAATTGGATTCGGAAAGAGAACCCTTCTCCTTCCCCTTATTTTCTTTGGCAGCCAAAGCGCAATTTTCTTCATCAGGTGCCTTTGATGAAGATTTGTCCCTGGTATTCCGCCTGATCTCCTCTTGCACAAGATCTGACCAAAGTCTCTCCCATCCTAGCAATTTCTCCCGACCATTGATAGAGTCCTGATAGGAATGCCAACTCTTCCGAAGACCAAGGAGAGCCAAGCCCACCAAGTCCTCATCATCAACAGTCACCCCCACACTTCCCAGCTCATCCCGGCATTGGGTGAACTTCGTGAGATACTTGGGCATACTGTCTCCATTCTCACACTTAATGTTTCTGAGTTTATCCTTGAGCACCAAATTCCTCTGGTCGCTCTTGCTTTAGAATAGATCTGTCAACACTTTTCACATCAAGTATGGAGAAGCCTTTCCATGCAGGCTGGATACAATATGATCCTTCACGCCCTCCAATAGAATCCTTCGACACTTTGTTGTCTTCTTTTGCCAAACCTTAACGTGAGCAGCATCAATAGGCTTTGGGACCTCAGCCTTTATGAACTCCTTCAGCCCATTGTCATCTAACACTACCTCCATCCTGTCTTTCCATGCAATATAATTCGAGTTGCCCTCAAGAGCATACTCCAATCGCAATCCGTTGAAAGACATTTCAACTTTGACACCAAGAAAACACTGCTGCAAATTCAAATTCCACCAGCTCAAAAACTCAACCGCTTCTGATCTAAAATTTGTGAGAGCAAAGTATTTCTCGTATAGAGATTGACTGTATGGGCTTTTATTGGATATCTCACCTTCCAAAGGAAGGATGAATCCAGAGGCTACCTGGCCCAATCACAGACTCTGCCTGAAGAAATAAAATGTAATCACTGTCTGAATAATAGATCTGATGATCAACTTCGCTTTGATACCATGAAGAAATTTTGAATAATATGACACTTATTCACAGAGATTATCCTGATTATACACTATTTGTGGAATTCATGCATAATACATAACCTCCTCTACGTTGATCATTAATTTGCAGAATCAAAACATTCGCATGCGCACTTTGAAACACATCAATAACACATATCAACACAGTATGTAATCGGGGAAAGCATACAGCTGAAAACCCCCAACTATCTATATATTATAATGATAGAGAACATGTAACAATACATAATACAATACTCCTCACAAGTACTCAATACTATCTCCACCTGCTACACACAAACTAGCTCAGATCTGAATCAAGTCACAGGTTCAGATCTCCTCTGTTGTCTGCCTGCCTCTACTGCACAATCCAAAGTGAGAATAGATCTGATCCAAACTTGTTTTCCCTTGACTTGTACCACGAAATCCTCATTGGCAATATCAATTATTGATTGTACAAATCTCATGCACAGCTATAGTCACAACTGATAGCAGTCTCCACCTCTAACACCTGTCTCCACTGAACTGTCCATGCACTGAGTTAACTGATGTATTCTTTAGTTGATTTATGAGTTAATAATTAGTGAATTAATTAATAATTAATTCACATCACTCATCACTAGTGTATTTTGCAGTTAGACTAAATACAACTAGTTCAACCAAGTCAAATTGAACACAACTCCATCAACTCCTCAATCAACTTCACCAAACTCAATCACTTGAGTTCTAACTGAAGTCCATCATGCAATAGCTCAACTGACCCATAATAAAAGCGTATTTCCTTCTGGCAGTTGCATGTGCCACATCCGTAGCTTGAACTGAAGTGCTCCAAGAGGATAAGATAATGTTTATAGTCCAAATATTATTAAGAGCTAATAATATTCGACTGTTCTATTTTTAGCCTGGTAGTCTAAAAATAGACTCTGCCCATATGTCTAAAAATAGAAGTCCATCTATTTTTACCAACATGACCAATCATCCACAAATAGAATCCTGCAACTCATAGACCATGATCCATATGTCTAAAAATAGACATAGTCTAAAAATAGACTTTGCACCAAAAATAGCCTGCGGGCCCACTTAGTGAAGGCGACTCCTTTCCACTAAGCTCCATCATCTTGTTGCATTTTCAACAAGAAGACCATGTTGTGGCATCAAAGGCTTGGACATATTGGAGAAAAGGGTTTTCAAATACTTCATGGTAAAGGTATGGTAGAAGGTATGAGTAATATCTCTCTAGATTTTGATTTCTGTAAAAATTGTGTATATGGGAAGCAGAATCGGGTGAGTTTCCCCTCTGATGGTAAGAGGGCGAAACATATATAAGAGCTTGTGCATAGTGATGTGTTTGGACCTGTGAAGGTTCCATCACTGGGTAAGTCTGTACTATGTATCATTTATAGATGATTTCTCAAGGAATACATGGATATATTTCCTTAAGAAGAAATATGAATTCTTTGACAGGTTTAAAGAATTCAAGGCTCTAGCGGAAAACCAGACAGAGAAGAAGATAAAGGTGCTGAGGACATAATGGTGGAGAGTTTTGCAGTAAGGAATTTAAAGGATTCTGTAAGAAGTGTGGTATAGCATGGCAGAAGATTACTCCATATACACCTCAACAAAATGGAGTTGCAGAAAGAATGAACAAGACATTGATGCAAAGGGCAAGAAGCATGCTCAATGGTGCTTGGTTAGGACAAGAATTCTGGGCAGAGGTGGTGGAGACATCATGTTACCTGGTCAACAGATCACCTTCATCAGAATTGGAGGATAAAACTCCACAAGAGGTATGGACTGGTAAGAAACCCTCTCTTTCACATCTGAGGGTATTTTGATGTGATGCATATGTACATACTCCAAACGAGAAACGAACCAAGTTGGATAGTAAATATGAAAAGTGCATCTTTATTGGGTATAAGGATGGTTTAAAGGGTTATAATCTTTGGAACCCAATAACAATGAAGGTTGTGTAAAACCAAGATGTGGTGTTCAGAGAGGTGAAATATGTTATTAAACATGAAGTCCAACCAAAGGAACCTGAGAAGATAGAGTTTGAGCTAAAGGAGGACGAATCAGACTCTATAGCAAAGGAGGAATCAGAAGATGAAGAGCCACAAACTCCGAGTGTGAGAAGATCAGTTCGAGAAAGAAGGCAACCAGAAAGGTATAGTCCATCTGCTTTCTGTTCAAATTTTTCTTTATCTATTATTGATGATGATCCTAGAACTGTGAAGGAAGCAGTAGATTCAGAGGATGGAAAACTCTGGAAAGAGGTCATGGTTGATGAAATGGCATATTTGCACAAAAATGAGGCTTGGGATCTGGTGGAGTTGCCAGCTGGAAGGAAACCCATTGGCAGCAAATGGGTGTTCAAGAAGAAGACAAATGTAGAAGGAAAGGTGGAGAAATACAAAGCTCGGTTGGTAGCAAAAGGTTATTCCCAGGTGTCGGGAATTGATTTTGGTGATATTTTTTCTCCTGTTTCCAAGGTAATTTCCATTAGATTATTTTTATCTGTTGTTGCTACTTTTGATTTTGAGGTAGAACAGATGGATGTGAAGACAACATTTCTTCACGGGGATCTGGAAGAGGAAATCTACATGAAGTAACCTGAAAGCTTTGCGGTGAAGGGTAAGAAAGAACTGGTATGCAAGTTAAAGAAATCTCTGTATGGGTTAAAACAGTCACCAAGGATGTGGTATTAGAAATTTGATACATTTATACGGGGACTTGGCTTCACTAGAAGCAAAGCAGATCACTGTGTGTATTTTAAATTGATTGGTGACTGTGTTATTTATTTGGTCTTGTATGTGGATGATATGTTGCTAGTTGGAAATGACAAAGAAATTATCCAGGATTTGAAGACCCAACTCTCCTCCAAATTCGACATGAAAGATCTTGGTGCTGCAAACTATAGTTTTGGCATGGAAATTAAAAGAGATCGGGCAAAGAGGAAGCTCTGGTTAAACCAGAGGAAGTATGTCGAGACAATATTGTAGAGATTTAATATGTAAGATAGTAAATCGGTGAAGGTTCCTATTCTTGTAGGTGTAAATTTATTTGTTGAATAGTGTCCCAAGACACAAGAAGAGGAAGAGCACATGTCCCGTGTTCCATATGCAAGTGCAGTCGGTAGCCTGATGTATGCAATGGTTTGTACTAGACCAGACATTGCACATGCAGTGGGAGTATTGAGCAGGTTTATGTCAAAACCAGGAAAGGAGCATTGGACAGCAGCGAAGCGGGTTTTCAGGTATTTGCGTGGCACTAGTGATTATGGTTTGTGCTACCAAGGAAGACCAAGATTGGACAGAGTGTTGGATATTCGTGGCTTTGTTGATGCAGATTGGGCTGGAGATCTAGATCAGAGAAGATCTACAAGTGGGTATGTGTTTAACCTATCTGGAGGTGCAATCAGTTGGATGAGTAAGAAACAATCTGTAGTGGCACTATCAACTACAGAGGCAGAATACATGGCAGCCACTCATGCAAGCAAGGAAGTAGTTTGGTTGCAGAGATTGTGTTCAAGTATGCGGTTAGTACAGGGAGCTATAAGGATAGATTGTGACAACCAAAGTGCAATTTTCTTAGCAAAGAACCCTGCATATCATTCAAATACAAAGCACATTGATGTTTAGTATCACTTTGTGAGGGCTATGATAGAAGACAAAAAGGTGTTGCTCGTAAAGGTGGACACTTTGAAGAATACTGCAGATTCATTGAAAAAATCTGTGAGCTTTGAGAAGTTCTCTTGGTGTAGAGAAACAATGGGCATTGCAGGAGATGGATAAATGACTAAGCTCTCTTGTGGCCCCCTGTGGAAAGAAAACAACAAGCGGGAGAATGTTGGGTTGTGTTATATTCTTTCCACGAATAGCCCACGTAGTTAACTGGGGGGTTAGAGGGGGGGCAGAGCCCCCCCTTTGTTGCGCCGATTACATAGTAGGAGGGTCACAGGGGGTTTGAGGGGTGCAGGTAACCCCACTCTATGGTTTTGTAACCTATGCTAGGTTGGGCAGACCCACCTATGGTTTTGTGCATGATTTTTGCACATGTTTTTGGACGCGATGGTTTTTGGTCCATGGTTTTGGATGTGATGGATTTCGGTCCATGGTATTGGATACTTCAACATGTATAAATATGTATTATAACATTGAAAGGAACATAATGAAAAATCAAGCTAGTAGTCCCAGTTTTGGGATCCAGGGGAAAATCTCTGTGTATATGTGTTATGCTCTCACATTTTTTATTTTATGTGTTTTATAATTCATATGCAGGTAATTTCTATACGGGGTTAAAACCTATAATTTTTTCAATTTTTGGATTTTTTTGTAAAAATTGGGTTTTAAGAGTAAATTTGGACTGCATTAAAAATTCCCGTAATAACTCCATTGAAGTCATATGTGCAGGACACCTGGGAGAGATCTAAGCACATATTTGGAAAGATTGAGAACCACAGATGAAGAAACACCTATTGGTTTAGTCAAACTGAGCAAAAATAGGCCCAGTAAATGTTGGTCAAACTTGACATGTCATTCAGGAATCCCTAGTAAAAAGGGGCAGATTTATTATTTTGTGGGATTTTTCCTGATTTTGTGAACCAGACTTGATGAGCTCGACCCATATGGATGGATTAGGATTGATAATGTTGTTAGAGCCATTATAACAAAGTTTTTTTATGATTTTCTTACTTAAACAGAGTTTATGGACCATTCAAGGGAGTAAGTGTGTAATTTTGTATTAAGATTATTGGAGACTTTTGAGATAATTTGAAGAATCATTTCTATTGTTCTATTTGTTGTTCATATTGTGGATGCTTTATTAAGTTAGCTGTAGCTGAAGAGTTCTTTAGGTGTACAAGGCAAGGTTGGAGGGCCCCCATACCAAGCTAAGTACACTTTGGTTAAATTTTGTATAAACTAGCATAGTTTTGATTCAGTATTTCCTGTTCCAGTTTTATGATTCTGTCACTTAGATGCGTTATAATTCTTGTATGATTTCTAGATGATTTTGGTTTAAAATCTAATTTGAATATGAAAAGAAAACCAAGGATTTAAGTTAAATTTAGTTTCTCTTCCTGAGGACAGTACTATGGGGAAGGACAACCAGGACCTCATAAGTTATGAGACTCTTCCTTCACTTACTGCATCTTGAATCTGAGACATTTTAGTTTCTTTAAACTTAGAATTTATTTGTAATATGCATTTCATTTAACATTTGAGCCTTTCCTTCCGAAATTGGCTTTACTTGAAATCCATATACTTTGGATGTGCTTCCAAGTCTGCAAACCCAGTTTGAAAAGTAAAACACTTGCGTTAGTTTACTTAGTAAATTGACCTGACAATCCTATCAAGACTTATTAAATTTTTGGGATGACCCTTTAGAATTTTTGAGATAGAAACCTTTTTCCTTAGCCTCATGGTCACATGGAGTTGTGAATAACAACCAACATGAAAGGAGCTATGGGGCAATCAGTTTGTTCGAATTGAAGTATCAAGCTCTCTTCCCTGGTGTATTTCACCTTATCCGCTGGTCATATGACTGACAAGGGGGGTTATGACTGAAATCCTAGCTAGATGGGGGCTTCACTCAATGAACCTCTGACATATCACATGCGTTCATGGAATACTAAACAATACCCTTAATTTAATTACATATTGGAAAGTACCTCTAAAAATGACATTATTTAACCCCCTACCAATATGACCCAATATACCTTCCCAATTTGAAAAACCCTACTTTCGCTAGCTAGATATTGTAGGTATCCATTTTTTCATTAACATTTTTTATACACCTTTATATTTTTTCATTAACTTTGAGCTCCATTTTTTGTACCTTCTAATATAAAAACCCTTTACCCCCTATTATATACTTAATACATTATGTCATTTTTTCCTTAATATATATTCCCCAATATGAATGCACATGGTATGGTATTTCTCCCCCAATGAAGCCCCTATGCCTAGCTAGAAGGGAGCTTAGCGTTAGGCAAAAAAATATCAAAGCATCAGGTGTTGGCTTAGTGGGTCTTGATCCAAGTTCATAGTTAAGTTTGCCAAACAAATCCCTACACTACTGGCCCTTTCGACATCAATCCACAAAGCGCGGACTGAAATCGCACCTAAAGTAGTATGGGGGGATGCTGGAACCAAGTTTCCACACCCAGAGATGGTTATGATGTCGTTTTATACCCTTTATCTGCCTTCACGTACATCGATAAGCCCTTGAGGTTTATCGATATACTTATGTTTACCAGCCCCTAGTGTTATCGGGAAATCTAGTGTCTATGCAGAGCTGCTAGTCCCACTAAGGCTGGTAGCTACCTTAGAAACAAACAAACTAAAACCACTTTAGTTTTCCTTTATGAGAGGTAGATAAGAGGGGAAAGAAGGAGACCAACCTCTGTCTTGCGCTTGGTTCCTTGCTTAATTCCTCTCCCTTCTGATAGATCTTTGCCACTTGCTTCCTCGTTTACCCTGCTTCAAAGAGTACCTATAGAATCAAAGAAGCATAACACTATCCAAGAACATAGATATACTATCATAAACAATATAGGACCAGATATATATTGACCACACAAATGCATATATCATCAATCATACAAGAATGTGGAGGAAAACTCGAATAGCTTTATTAATAATCAAGAATAGCAAAGAGGGTTACAACCAATTGTTCTGACCCAGCGTCATCCTCTTAGCAAGAAAGCCATTCTTCACCTCATGAAAATCTTAGATAACCCAACACTATGATGTTACACCAAGAAACCAGCAGCACTTCCTTACAAGATACAAAATTCCAGCCTCTGGATCTTTGGGATGAGGGATCCATATATAGATGTTTGCAAGGGGGGTGAGTCAGCTTCTGAGATTTGATTAGTGTCCTCTCTCTGATAGTTCTTGATTCCACTTGGAGATTGATGATCTCTTACTCATCCCTGGGCGAATGCAGAGAGGCAAGTGTCACAGGAGAAGTTTCTGGAAGATTCCATGATCCTCCACCTCACACATTGACCCTGCCATTTGTCCACTCTCGCCCATCGCACCCCATAGAAGGGCTTTTTAGTATGCATTGCACCTCTCGTGTGCATTTAGGTGGGATGCAGCGCACTTTGACCATGGAGCAGGTGAGATGGTCCAGTTTTGACCAGTTCTGAGTAGTTTTTCATGGAGAACTTATGGGAGATGCTGTAATCAGTTGACCTTGTTCTTTTAGGGATTGGAACAACACTTTTAGGGACTTAGGAGCCCTTGGTTTATGGACATTTATGATTGGGGTTGCAGTGCCCAAAAATGTCTATAAATGTTGCCCCCTAAAGCATGAAGGTGTTAATCTTTTGATGTCATGTGAAATGCTTTATCATGAGGATCCGAAGTTTTTTCAAGCTGGAAGGCGACCTGTAATAAGATACAATACAATACATTATCTTCATAATATTTCCATGATCTAGCTGAGGCGGGCATTCCCATGCTCAGCTTTATAAATTCATTTTCATGTACATAAGATAGACAATCGTCTGAGTGCAGACTGATGATTCTGGTAGAGCCATCATCCCTTGGATTGGATGATTATCTGTGCATTAATGATGTACATTTGATGTCTTTATTTTCCTGAATATATATCGCAACCCGGATGGATGAAACTAGATCCAGGGTCTTCAATCTCGTTCGATCTTCACTCAAAGTACAAGTCAATCCATGTGAGAGATGTTCTGGAGTCGAACATGGAAAGACATCACCTGATTACCAGCCAATGATGTAAGCTGTTAACAGGTGCGAGAGGAATCACCGATAATGATGATGACCCTCAAGGTACTACAGTGCAATTCACGTGGTGTAAATAAGGGACTTGGCGTTGAACACCATGCAAAATCTTTCGGTTGAAGGCCATTGATGTAAACTTGTCGCCGGAAGTGAGAAACTTGCCGTTGAGGCATGCAAGCTTCAAAGTACTAAAGGGTTATTCCTAGATCGACTTCTTGGATAATGAGTTGATGTCGACAAGAAGTGATCCATCATAGGAGGGCC
Source organism: Pinus tabuliformis (assembly GCA_031772625.1). Lineage (NCBI taxonomy): Eukaryota > Viridiplantae > Streptophyta > Pinopsida > Pinales > Pinaceae > Pinus > Pinus tabuliformis. Next base: position 464,055,887 of record CM062811.1, read on the forward strand.
TTAGTGAATCCCACATCAATGACACAGAACGGAGCAAATAATTTTAATGGAGGTGAAAACGATTTGATGACATAAGGTTCAGGGTGGCGGTCATGAAAGAATGGAGCGTAAATGTATTGCAGTGGATGAGACACAGGTGAATTCTCTGAGTGACTTCTCTTGAACATATCGGCGACACTGACATGATGGATTGGTAGCGTTAACCCCAAATATGGATGGTGTGATAGACCAATGGTGTTATGACCAGTGAACGGAACAACCCAACCCGACTCAGATGCGGAGTGAAAGTGTCATGTGCAAGAGCGACTTGCTACCAATAAAGTTTCTTCAAGTTTTCTTCCCAATTTTTCCCCAGTCATTGCTGACCAGTACCTCTTTATTTTTGTCAAGCTTGAGGAGGATAACATATGCTTGTTCTATAATTTTCCCTTCGGGCAAAACCATCGCTATGTTTTAACGAGCCTAGCGATAGTGAAACTCGTTCTTGTTTGTATGGACAAGTTTGTCGCTATTCGGTTTTAACGAGTTTAACGACAAAGATAACTCGGTCCTTTTCAATTTTAGAGAGTTTGAAAAGGGACGTAAAGAAAACTTCGACAATCCTTTTTCGTCATATAATCCCTTAAGTCCGAAAAATTATAAAATAATACAGAAGGGATGAATTTTCGGTAATTTTAACAAGCCGAACAAAACCAGTGCTCGATCGTTTTGTGTAATAATCCCTCAGGTCCAAAAAGATTAAAATCTAAAGGAGGAATAACGCTTCTGGTCACTTTAACGAGCTGGAGAGGCCAATTGCTCAGCAATATTTTCATATTTTACGAGTCAGATGAAAAGAGCTTAAAGGAGACTCATTTTTTGAGGAACGAGTGATAAATTTTGGTAGCAGCTAATTCCAGGTAAGGTTTGGAATTTTCCAATGACGGCAGTGTCACAAGGATGGCTAACAGGATCACTCTTCACAGCGGTTCCTCAAAAAGGGTAAACAATCAAATGGATGTGAATGATCGGCCAATACAGAGTGGAGGTGATGATGAGAACATGACCAAGGCTTCAAAGGCTGATGATAATGCATTCACGATGGTTATTTACCAGAAATTGGTTCATTTTTTAATGAGCTTAAACTCTGGGGGAACATTTGCTCATTGCTTATGTTTATTTTTTAACGAGCTTGAATTCTGCGTTAAAACTGCTCGATACAATCGTATAATAAGGATGTCTCATTTAAAATGGCATTTTTTCAAAGATTTGCCCCGCATCCTTTCTTTATGCAAGTTAGGAAACGACCAATCCTACGAGTTTAAAGGGTTAGAGGACCTACAAATATAAAAAAATAAATGGTCGCTCTTCGCTTGCATGCCAAAATGTTTGCATGCCCCTAGGTATAGCGAAAAATTTCCAGGTTACCAAGGATTGTTCTATCCACACTTCAGACAAAACACTTCCTTGGCGATGTCTACCAAAATAAACAAAGGTGAATGGCGCAACTGGCTCCACTCACATAACTTTGATGAAGGAATCTTATTCCAGTCTAATCTCATAAACTAGTCATATATCCTTCGCGGAAACCTACTCTATACCCAAGGTTTTCCTGTCAAAACAGGCCAGGGTGCATGCCCCTTGGGTTTCAGTCATGTCCTCCGAATCACTCGCGCTCATCAGGTGGACAGACTGGGGATTGATGAGACATTCCTTGCATGAAAAGACCATTCAGGGATGGTATTTGACTATTTGCTATGTGTGAATCGGGGAATGAAAGCTGGTCTACGAGCTTGACCACTCTTCCTTCATGCGGAAAACACATTACTCTAAAGAGTGAGGAGACAATGGCTCCCATGCAATAAATATAGTCGCGTCTAAGGAGTAGATTATAATCCAGGGGTCCTTGGACTACCATTACGTTCATGTGAATGGTTTTCCTTCTCAATGTTATCGGCACATTGGGAAGGATCCCTAACGGTCGACTGGTTCCTTTGTCAAAGCCTGTTAGATTTCTCATTTCAGGCAAAAGTGATGGCGAACCAAGCGCTTTCCAAGCAGTTGAGGAAAGGATACTCATAGAAGCCCCTTCATCTATGATGGTACCGGCCATGACCATTCTATATATTTGAGCAATGATTCGAAATGGTACACTAGCCGGTAAACGGGGTCTGCCTAGCAGATTCCAATCGAAGGAAACAACTAGGTTGCTTGGAGGTGGGACCGAATAGACGACCGGATACGACTCTGACGAACTTCCTTCCTACGGTAAAGGAACGGGTAGACTGCCCCATGTTCGTCAGAGTCTGTGCTTACGAAGAGAATTTGAACGGTGTCGTTCTTGTTCTCTCCGGTGACTGTATCATTCGAAGATGGACCTTCTGAAGGCAAGACTGGGTCAACTGCCACCTTGACCTTTTGACTTTCGTCTGGTGTGGATTCAGAGGGTTCGTCTTCAATGATAGACGCTTCAGCCGACCAAAATGGCGTGTCAGCCAGATTTTCAACTAGTGATGGACTCAGCAAGAGATTCTTATATCCAGGAGGAAGCCGTAATGGTGAAACCGGACAGTCATCCAAAACTCTTTTAGCTTCGTCTAAGAAGGGACAACGGTGGACAGCATGATCGCCTTCACACAGTTTACAAGGAAAATTACATTTTCCTTTTTGTCCAGGGGCTTCACTTTCACTAGTTAACGGTGTATTCTCAACATGATCATCAGAGGTTGATGACACCAGATTGTGAAAACGAGGAGACCAGTCCCTTAGGATCCGAGGGATGCAAGGACAATCTCGATGATAGTGATCTCCTTTGCAAATGACACAGGGCGATTTAGGCTTGGACGGTGTAGTGTGTGGATTTTCGCTAGATGATGCCTGGTTTCCCCTTTTCGCCTTTAGCTCCTTCTTCTTCTTCTCTTTCTTCTTCTTCTCCTTCTTCTTCTCAGTTACTTGATTTTTGGCTTTACCAACTTCATCAAGCGAAGAGGAAGGAGGAGAGGGAGAATTGGACGAAGTAGAAGGTTTGGGGGTAACTCTAGTATCATTTAGTTGTTAACTTGATTGTTCAGGAATCACGGTGTTGTGAACGACAGAGGTCGAGAAGAGCCATACGAGCAAGCCGATTGTCAATCTTGGAAGCGACAATATGGCCATATGGGGTGCACCAACATCTCCCCAAGAGGAGAAAGGACTAGGATTTCCTCCAAGGGGGAATCCTTGGTTGGTGGACTCCATTTTTCTCAACCTAAGACCAACGTAGGAAAGGTGATGTTTATTCTGATTAAAATAAATTTTATACACTTTGACACAACTTGTTTTTTCAATTTTTAAGAGTCGAGAAAAAAAAAAGATGACTCTAGTCGCCTTCGATTATTAATGAGCTTGAAGTGACAAGTGCTCAGATGGACCTTTTCCTTTAAGGAGTCTGAAAAGGAATGAAAGAGACTACTCTGGAAATCTAGACAGAGGGATTACCAAACCAATCGCAAAACTGCAGAATACTTTTTACGGTACGGCAGTCAATCTTCCCGAATGCTGTGTTCAGTGCATTGCGATCGATAGGGCGGCAGACACGGCTTCCTATGGATAAAGGATAAAGCCTATTGTGGTCTCCCAATATATACTCGATGGTACCTAGGAGCACAAGTCTGTACTGGCATTTATCATCTCAAATTGGAGGAATCACCCAACCAGCAATGAAAACAACAGTTACCAGGCTTTACGACGCCGGAATACGTCTCTAGCCTAGACTTCTAAATGTTGTGCGTTAGGTTCCAAAGCATTTTTAGATTCATTAAATTTATTTTACAGTTGATCTTGCTTAAGAAATTTGCCTTTCAGGTTCACCACGTGATGTAGATATACAATTCCTAAAATGCAATCTAAGATGATAAAAAATCGTTTAATCTTCTTTTTGCAATGAAAATCCTAGCTACTATGGAAAGGGAGACGATATTCTTTCAACATAGAGCAGAGAGCACACACTATATGCACCGTCCTAAATCAAACCAACAAACAGTCTAAATGCAAATGCACATGCATGTATTTGTTTTCAGCCTTCTTAATGTGTGAATGATAAAAAGAAAGCTAAGCGCAAATCTGAATTATTTTTCAAAGCGACATTACTAACAAGTTTCTTTTCAAGACAAAATGAAGACAATGATGACACTTTGTTATTTGGAATTGAAAAATTGCTTTCAACACTTGAAAAACTATTAATTCAAATCAAATACAAGAGTAACAGTGTAATTGACTATCAAGGACAATTGGATTCTCTTCTATGACTGAAAACGACACTTGTGACACTTCCAGATCAAGAAATGACAGTTCAATTACGCTACTTCTTTGTAAAAGAGAACTCAAAATGGCTGACAATACATAAAAAAATTTACAGTTCTTTGCACAATGGAGGCGGAATAATGGCAAGGAAGGGGGTTTCCAATAGAGGTATACTGATTACAGACAGAAAAACTCCTTAATAGAGCTGAAAAAAGTGAAAAAACCAAAGTCTAAAGGGAAAATTAGCCCTTTCTGATCAGCGCACCTGTTACACAGGGATTCCAGTATGCATCCCACGTACAGCACATGGGAAGTGCGATGCATACTGATATCCTTGAATGGAGGGTGCGATGGTACAGTGCGAGACTTTTGATCCAGTTCTTGATCACAATTTACAGCACAGTTCAGGGATTTTGGCCAAGCAAGTGGTAATCGGTAAATAAATCATAGGGGTAGATCTAAGGAGGTTACTAGAGCCACCACAAGGGCAATTAGAGAGCTTGTAAATCGATTGTTCAGTTCATAAACAAAACCCGGAGATAGAATGAAGTAGCATTGATCTACTTTGCACTTGCATAGCAAATGCAGTTCGAAGGCTAGCTAGCTTGACTTCAGGCTCCGTCTGTAAGTTTATAAAGCAAACAAATATAGACACACAAACAATCTATTCGCTCCCTAGTGGAGTCGCCATTTTTTTATCGGGAAATCTAGTGTCTATGCAGAGCTGCTAGTCCCACTAAGGCTGGTAGCTACCTTATAAAAAAAAAAACTAAAACCACTTTCGTTTATGAGAGGTAGATAAGAGGGAAAAGAAGGAGACCAACCTCTGTCTTGCGCTTGGTTCCTTGCTTGATTCCTCTCCCTTCTGATAGATCTTTTCCACTTGCTTCCTTGTTTACCCTACTTCAAAGAGTACCTGTAGAATCAAAGCAACATAACACTATCCAAGAACAGAGATCTACTATCATAAACAATATAGGACCAGATATACATTGACCACACAAATGCATATATCATCAATCATACAAGAATGTGGAGGAAAACTCGAATAGCTTTATTAATAATCAAGAATAGCAAAGAGGATTACAACCAATTGCTCTGACCCAGCGTCATTCTCTCAGTAAGAAAGCCCTTCTTCACCTCATGAAAAGCTTAGATCACCCAACACTATGATGTTACACCAAGAAACCAGCAGCACTTCCTTACAAGATACAAAATTCTAGCCTCTAGATCTCTGGGATGAGGGATCCATATATAGATGTTTGAAAGGGGGTGATTCAGCTTCTTAGATTTGATTAGTGTCCTCTCTCTGATAGTTCTTAATTCCACTTGGAGATTGATGATCTCTTACTCATCCCTGGGTGAATGCAGAGAGGCAAGTGTCACAGGAGAAGTTTTTGGAAGATTCCATGATCCTCCACCTCACAGATTGACCCTACCATTTGTCCACTCTCGCCCATCGCACCCCATAGAAGGGCTTTTCAGTATGCATCGCACCTCCCGTGTGCATTTAGGTGGGATGCAATGCACTTTGACCATGGAGTAGGTGAGATGGTCCAGTTTTGACTAGTTCTGAGTAGTTTTTCATGGAGAACTTCTGGGAGATGCTGTAATCAGTTGACCTCGTTCTTTTAGGGGTTGGAACAACACTTTTAGGGACTTAGGAGCCCTTGTTTTATGGACATTTATGATTGGGGTTGCAGTGCCCAAAAATGTCTATAACACCTAGACCTTCGTGAAGGTCTACGACTGTCTTTCACAGACCCTAAACAGGGGAACCAATCACTTATGTGCCTCTGTAATCACTCCTAAGTTTGTTATTACCCAGATCGACTTAAGTGTCTGATATCTTTAGCATGCATTAAGATATTCTTCGCATAAACATATATTATTACTTGCATTCATATAACAATGTAAACCATACATAATCACGCAACAATACAATATTAAATCATAAACACAATATTCATCATAGCATAAACGCATTCATTCGTAACAAAAGTAAATGGACAAAACACAGATATTTCCATAATATTCTCTTTATTGATACTTTAGATTTGCTTACAGACTCAAAACTACCTTGCGCACTCAGTTAAAGGGGTTTGTGCACTCAGTTGTGGACTCTACTCTTAGGCCTCTACACACATAGCTGTAGAGCCTCTCTTCTACTCTAAGACTCTTCGCTCGTCACTTCTACTGACCCATTACATCAACTATGAACTTCACTTCACTACCTTAGACTCTCTAAGACTCCTTTTTATACAATCCAATGGTCTACGGACCATGGGCAGATCTTCTAAAGCCAACACATCTTACATAAAGGAACAACAAATACCCTTTATGACACATTACATCTACACGCTCCATGACCACATGTTGTGGAGACTTTACTCTTTATATACAAAACTTGGGTTTTTAGCCCCAAACCTTGGGCTTTTGCCCTAAAATTGACTTTAAGGGACCCTATCCCAACAACCCCCGAACACAAATATCGTGACTCGGCCTCGAGTCACTCTGTTGGCGTGAAGATCTTACTGCAAAGACCTCCCAACTCCAATTGTGCTACTGAAACTTTAGCTGTGCACTGTGTAGCTGCCTGTTTGACCTGCTCCACCTGCTGCTCAGTTGCTAGTCCTGTGCTATCTTCCTGAACCTTCTGCTGTGTTCTCTCCAAGCCAACCAACTTCTCCCCAATGGTGGTGGAGATCACATAGGTCTCCTCCAACCAAGGCCCCAATTTGGCCTTGAGGACTACCTCTTTCCGTTCCATTGCTTCCACCTGTTCTTGCAGTTTCTTTTCCTCCTACAGCTTCTCCAATATCTGCATGACAACAATGGTGCGCGCTGTCGCCTTTGCTTCGTCATACCTCTGATGCAGTTCTCGGGCCTCTATGTTCAACCTCTGCAGGTTAAGATCTTCCTACAGACTCATGATTAGTTCCATAGACTGCTCGAAGAGCGCAGTGCATTCCATCACCGCGACATCTACAGCAGCGACTCTATCCCTGAAATTAGCTTCACACTGTTCTTTAACCTCTAGTGTAGTTGAAGGCTGTGTCCTCAACTCAAGCTCTATAATGTTCAAGTTTAGCTCAAACTGAACCTTGGCCATCTCTGTCCGTGCATCGCACACACCTGCAACTAATTTCCTCATTTTGGCTTCCACCGGTGCTTCTTCTGGGATATGAAGTTCTGGAATGGTTTTGCATGCTTCGGCTACTATTGTTGTAGTGCACTCATTCTTCTCCTGAACCTTCTTCCAGACTTCTAGCGTGACTGTCTTCTCAACAAATATCTATTTGTTGTTGACTTTCTTCTAGATGATCATGCTTAGCACGCGCTGCTTTCAGGCCTTAAGCTCTTCAATCACACCTGCTTGCAGTGTGTGAAGGAATTCTCTAGGGAGCATGGCCAAGTTTAGTACAACATTCCTCAAAGCGCTGACTGTCGCCTTATCAGCATCTGCCTCCATGCTTAAGGCTCCATCAGGTAGCACGACTGTCTGAAGATCCAAAGAGTAAACCAACTCCATCACTTCCGTTGTTCCCGGTGCTAAACTAGTTGAGGTCACACTACTCTGCCCTGCTCCTACCCTATAGTCTAGTGGCTTGGATCTGTAGCTCAGGCAGACCCGACTGAATGGAACTTAATGATTAATTCTACCGTTGTTCAAACCCCTGCAACAGTTTTGCTATCGTGTCCCTTACCTTGTCCCCATTGTCATCCAAGTCACCCTCTGTCAAGGTGATCAGGTCAAGTGACAACTTATTAGCCTTGGTATTTTTGTGCACCCCTTCCTTCTCCTGACACCTATTTTGATTTACTTGGAAGGGAGTTCTTTCCAGATCTCCACCACCCTGTTGTGATTGCTGCTCTTCCTCCATCTGTGGAGAAGGAGATTTCTGACTTCTGTTAGAGTCACGCTCTTCCTCCTCTTCCTTTGTGGCACCCTCCACTTCTGCTCAGGCCTTGTCCTTAATCTCCTTCTTCTGCTTTTCAGCCAATTTTTGAACCTTCAACCAAGCCGCTTCCTTTTTATATTTTTCTGCGGACTTACTAGACCCGACAGACAAATTAGATGTTGTAGACCAATATGCTCTCCAACGCTCGAGGACCCTACAATGGCATCATCCTTCATGAGGTATGGTAAATCATACTACTTCTTTTCTGGGTCCTTTCGCGCCCAGATGGAGATATAGTGGAAGTTAGCTTTGAACTCCGCGTACCCAGACAGATGCTCGAAGACAGTTGGTGACAACTATGGATTTTGGTTGATGGCCATATTAATTCTCATCTCCATCAATACCCAAAACACCTTGCTCTCCCAGACCTGCTCAGCATCCTTTGTGGCCCATAGCGAAGCAAAATTCATTGCTTCTGGAAAATCTAGCGCGATCGGAGGAAATTGTTTATCCTTCAGCAACTTCCACGCGAATAGCACAATCAAAAGTAAGAGCCATGAGTAGTGAAACGTCTTGCTATGGTCCTATGCTTCTTTGCAGTTCGCGAGGAACTCGCTGCATAGGTAGTGCGCCCAGTTGAACTGTACACCCTCCGCGCACTGGGCCGCTAGTGAAACCACTAGTGTTGGAACCTCGTCTGTGTGACACTTCCTCATCACCTCTTCCTCATCACCTTTTCATCCAAGATCTGGGTGGCAACCTTCACCGTGGGGTCCGTAATGCTCGAAATTGAATACCCACACACCTTCTTGACAAGCTTAAACTTGTCCTTCATCCTTTTGGCGAGGTCGCACTCGCCCGTCTTTCTGCCAAACGCCTTGGCCAGATTCAACCCTGAATGTGGTAGTAAGGTGATCCTATGGATCAACATATCCGTTATTGGTATCGGATCTTCCAACCACAGGCACCCGTCGTGCACCAGGCACAACAATTATTTGATAACAATCAAATTTATGGGAGTATGGTGGTAATGTGACACCCATAGTAGATTCAATAATCCTACCTTTTCCACCACACGAATCCACTTCACCGGCTCCAACATGGTGACACCAGACTCCTTGTAGAATACTTGCTTCATGACAGTATCAGTAGCCAGGTGGGGGAACTACTCATTGTCCCCCAAGTCCCAATCTTCAAGCTTTAGATGTGGGAAATGCACCAAGCGCGAACCTTCAAATGTGATATTTTCTAGTAGTAGGGGTGTGTGAAGGAGAAAATTCCCCTGATCTAGGTCCTTTGGGACCTTCCCCTTTCCCTAGCATGGATGTATGTATTCTGGCAGCTTTGAAATAGGGTCTACCCCCTTAATATCAATGTCCTTTGCACCCTCGTCGGTCTTTAGATCTACCACTTTGCCTTTCTCCTGCATAGTGGCTTTTATTTTCTATGATGTTTCCTTGGTGACTCGCACACTGACAACATCTTCTTCTATTTACCTTTCTTCAACTTGGGGACCTCACTTGCCGGCATAGGCTTCGGCCTAGGCGACCTCGGTGACTTTGGCACTGTTGCAGGAACCTCCATACTTACAACCTCAGGGGCAGCTCCCTCAAAGGCAATAGACCCTCCAACACTTGCAGTTTCCATGGGTGTAGACATGAAGTTGTTAATGAGCTACTGGGTTTCCTTAGGTAACCTGTCAAACACAGAACTAGCCACCAAGTCCTCAAAGAACGCGCGGTTCATGCACACTAGACAACATGACACATAAAATCTCAGAATGTAAAGTTTCTCTCGTTGGACGACCATCTATAATTTATAGGCAATTTAGAATTCAAATTTGACCATTACCCCCAAAATCCACTCATAAATGCTAGATTGGCAACGTATTTTCAAGATGTCGCTCTTAAATTCAGCCTTAAATGTCCCCCCCCACTCCTATTAGTCGTTTTCTCACTATCAAATCATGAACAGTAATGTTAACAATCACTTTCTGGCTATGCTACGTGGTCTCTTGTCCTGTAGCACAGCTTGCTTCGTGTTTTTGCTGATGTTGTGACACTCTTCCATTCTGAGCAAGCCCCTCATCACACATCTCTCCAACCTGGGTAGTGTAGTTTATAGTCTCGCACCTCCTTGTAGCTTCCTGGAGTGCTAAGACTGTGCTACCATCATATATTCATCTGGCCAAATCCTCGGCGTATGGCTTCAATCAGTTTCCATTTACCTTTTTGGGAAATGGTTCTCCATTCAATTTCACCAGCTAAACTGCCCCATCATCAGTAATCTCCTTGATAACATACAGCCCCAACCAATGCATCTGAAATTTTCCTAGGAATTTATCAAACTTGCTATCATATAATAAAACTAAATCGTTTACCTTGAAGGTGTGCAGTTTGATGTGCCAATCGTGCCATGCCTTTTTGCTCTCCTTCTGAACTTGTTGATGGAATCTAGCCAAGAATCGATCTTCCTCGAGCTCTGTCAGCTACACGAACCTTTCTTCTAAGGTATAATGTATTCCATCTGCATCACTGCTTCTATGCCACAGACCAGCCTGAACAGTGTCTGTCCAGCCAGCATTTTACAAGTAGTTATATAAGCAACCACTCGTATGCGCATGTCCCAATCATTTCTCTGCGCGTTGCAAACCTTGTTCAGCGCGTTCTCCAATATCTTATTAAACTCTTCCACCATCCCATTAGCTTGAGGATGATATGATGTGCTCTTCTGATGATAAACTTGGAACTCTTCCATCAGCGCGCTGATCATTTCATTAAGGAAGTGTACACCGTGATCACTCATCAAAATCTTCATGAAACCAACCTGGTCAACACATATTCAAACAAGAATTTCACTACTATTTCCCCTGTACAATCCTTTATAGGTTGTGCCTCCGCCCATCTAGTCAAATACTCAGTTGCGGTGATAATATACCATGCACCCATCCTCTTTCCTGGAAGTTGAATCGGTCCTACAAAATCAATTTCCCATTTTTCAAATGGCTGCAACGCCACTTGCAGATTCCGCGATGACTTGCTCGTCCTCCTACATGCATCGCATTCCCTACAATAAGATTTGGAATCCTTATGTAGTGTAGGCCACCACAACCCAATGCTTAAAATATTCTGCATTGTTGCTTTTCCTGCATAATGGCCTCCCGCAGCCCCTCCATGAGCTTCAGCTAGGATGTTGCTTCATTCAAACTCAAGCACATAACATCGCAATATCTAATCTTCTCCCATCTTATACAAGTAACTTGCAATAAGAGAAAAATCTTCCGCGCGCACCACCTGTTATCACTTAAGAAATGATTTCTAAATTCGGAGCACCAATTCTATTCCAAAGGATTGGTGTTAGCCTTGGTCTAGTCTTTCCATGGTTGCTTTAGTGTCTAATATCTAGAAAAGAGTCTTGTTAGTATGGTCAAATAAGGTCAACACTCTGTTCTTGCCCATCACTGGTCCCACATCACACATTATTTCCATGTGTCAAGCTTGTGTCAAGGTTTACATTTTACATTTGTTCCTAAGTCATAATGTTAGATGGTGGTTAATTCGCTTTTATGGCTTTTAGAGTCTAATTCATAGGGTTAGAGTCTCATTTCCATCATCAAATAAAGCTCAACAACCTTGTTTTACACTTTATGGATCTCATATCATGTTTTGAAAGTCATGTGTTTAGCCATTTTGAAAAAATTTTGAAACTTGCTACGAATCCACATTTTCGTAGCGCAGACAGTGTAAAAAACTAGTTTTGCGCTATGAAATCACTGAACTAGGAGTTTTCGTAGCGCGCTACGAAACCCCTAAAGCAGCCTGTTTCAGCAGAAAAACTGTTTTTACTAGTCAACTTCCAGAAGGTTTCCTGAGCCGCTGAAAACTCAATTTTGAAAACTGAAAGAGGCTTTTTTTTCTAACATACTGTGATACAAAAACCTATTTCAGTTTCTTCAAATTCATTCTGAGGTGGGATAAATTTATAGTTAAACTTGCACTACGAAACTGCTGTAGGTGCAGTTTTGTCTTCTGGTTTTAGTAGTCTTTTGCAAGATCAGTTTCTGGTTACAAGAAAACTTATTTTGGAATTATGAGGGAGGTTTCTCTTCAGCAACTCTCCAGCTACAATAACCTATCTCACTTTCTTCATAAGTGTTTTCAGTTGGGAGATACTAAGCTTTCATTGAGACCCTAATTTTAGAAAACGGAGTTTTCCTGTTTTACACTTGTTTTTCAAGGACAGATTTTGGATAGCTGGAGAAGTTTTTTTTTTTAAAAAGAGAGGTTTTTTTTCTAGACATCATGGAATACAAAAACCTCATTTAGTTTCAAAAAATGTGTCATGGATGAGGAGATCAAGGCTCTGTCCCATGTGCCAACTTTCAAGGATCCTAAACCTAAAAATAGGGAAACATGTTCCCTAATTTCTAGGGTTTATCATCAGCAGCAAGGTGACAACGTGGTAGGCTTCATCAAATTCGACTTCATGAGGTTGCATCTGTCAAATAATGCTTTAAAGTTTTAGATAAGGTTGTTGTAATCATAATAAGGAGTTACACTCCTAATTGTATTAGAACTCTAGGACTGTTAGTTGTCAAATGCATTTAATGGTTTGTTTTATGGTTAGAATAGGTGTCACTCATAGAAAATTCGAATTCTCTTGATGAGGGATGAAGTAATACATATTGTAAATTCTTTATATAGAGAAAGAGGTCGAATTAGCAAGGGGTTGGAGACTTTTTTGCTCAGTTGTTGCTCTATGTGCAGACTGTGTATTTTTTAACCTAAATGCAGATTTTCTACTTAGACAACTCAAGATTCATGAAGAGTTCTTGTATTTTCTTGTTTTGATGGCATCTTCCAATACTTAAATTGTAGTGATGTTTACTTATGATACTCGGAATTCATCAATGATGCTCTGACTTCCTTCACAGATAAACTAACTGTGTTTCACTGTCTTATATTTGTATTTCTGCACTTGAACTCTATAATGCCTTGACTTCCATGCTAGGTAGAATGTTTTGGCTTCACTACTCAGGATTAAAAAAGATTTTTTAATGTATTATTGTCTCATGGCTTTCCTCTTTCACTTACTTGCAGTGGTATGAATACATGTTACTTAGAACTCATCAATGATGCTCTAACTTCCTTCATGTATTTATAAACTGTGTTTCCTTGCATTGTATCTTTGTTTTGTTGATGTATAAAAACTCTATATGCCCTGACTTCATGTTAAGCTGATCTTGCTGTGGTACTAAACATACTTTGACTCCATAGCCCAATGGTAGCCAGCCTTCATCTTTCAACCTATAAACATATACAATCACAAACCATAGAGTTAGCCATCTATCTTATTCTTTAATCAAAATCATTAACCCTTTGAGAGAGCCCTCTCAGGCTGAGGAGGCTAAGCCTTAGCTAAACTATTGGTTTGAAATAGTTACACTGAGATAGTCTAATCAGCAGCCTATCAGGGTCCTATTTTGGTGATAACACCACCAATTCTTTCTTTTGTTGGTTGGTGTACCCTTCTGGAGCCGTTCCTGTAGTCAGAAAGTGTATGATGTCTGCAAAATGATTGTCTGCTACACGCACCGCACAGAGTTGTGCGTTAGGCAGCCCCTCCTCTAAATTGGTAGGCTCCTCTTCGGTTTCAATGCATGACAGGTGATCTGGTCAGGAATTCAATCTCCTTGGCTTCACAATGACTTCGAAATCATACTCCTGAAACAACAACAACCATCTGCATATTTTACCCCCCAACACTTGCTGACCAAGAACTTTAATGCGGAATGGTATGTATACATCTTTAAGTGTCCACCTAGCAAGTAGTGTCTAAACTTCTGGAGCACATACAACATTGCCAAACCTTCACACTCTGTTGTCGAATAATTCTTCTCAGCCTTAGATAACTTCCTGCTTGCAAATGCGATAGGGTGATCCTACTCTCCCTCACTGGCTTTTGTTAGTACTTCTCCCAGCGCAATACATGACGCATCCACATGTACATGAAATTCCTTCTTCCAATCTAGGAAGACTAGGATCGGTGCGGTGACCATATTTTCTTTTAACACATCCAAGCTCCACTGACTTTCTTCATTCCAAGAGAATGTAGTGTCCTTTTTCAACAGTTTCTCCATCGTTGCGATAATCTGGGCATAACCCTTGATGAACTTTCGGTAATAACCAGTATGACCTAGTGTTGCGCATAGCTGTTTAACACTTCTTGGTGCCTCCAAATTGATTATAACCGTGATCTTAGCTGGATCCACCATTAATCATTGTCTACACACTACATGACCCAACAAGATTCCAAAAGGGATGCAAAATAAACACTTCTTCAAGTTTAACGTGATCTGATACCTTCGGCATGTATCCAACATCAAGTGCAAACTAGCTACATGGCATTTGACCAATCCAAACACCATCCAATCATCAAAGTATACCTCCAAAAACTTTTGAATGAAGTCTTTGAACACTGCGATGACTATGCGCAAAAATATCGTCAGCATGTTCTTCAGTCCAAAAGGCATTACTATATACTGAAAGCATCCCCACTTAGTCATGAAGGTCATCTTACTCCTATCTTCTGGCATGATCTTGGTCTGATGGTACCCAGAGAACCATCAGTCCTATATTATCTAGCACTTCATCAGTGAATGGAGTTGGAAAAGGATCATGTACGGAAGCATCATTTAGCTTCTTGAGATCTACGCATATCCTTATTTCATCCTTCTACTTCTTTTCCTGGACTACTATAGGACTAACCCAGTCGGACTCCTCTACTGGTTCAATGATTGCTACCACCAACATTTTATCCAACTCCAAACAGACTCTTTCCTTATATTTAAGATTAAGGTGATATGGCCTCTGCTTCATAGGCTTCGCGTTTGGTTTCAACGTTATCTTCATTACTCCTAAATCATCTATTATCCCTTTTAAGTCTGAAAACTTTGTACGGAACAAATCCTAGTACTCGCAGAGCAACTTAGCGACCTTATCCACCGTATCATCATCCCATTAGTCCCCTATCTTCGCAAACTTTGGCTCCGCCTCTGTCCCAATGTTCACTTGTCTCATTTTCAGCAACGCGGTGATATCAGGATTCTCTATCTATGGCTCCTCAACTTTGCGGCAACCTTCTGCCTTAGGGATATTAATGTTACTTGGATCCTCCACTTCTTCTTTAGCAATCACATTATAGCACTCCAGTGCATGGCACAACTGGCTGGTCCAATCTAGTTGAATAATATCCAAGGGATCCTGCTAGATTCTGAAGATCATTTCTTTGACCTCCTGCAGCACTTCGTCAATGGAATTGAATCCATCCTCAAAGCTGAATGTCATCAAGAATCCCTGTCTCAAAATATCCCATTCGTCCATGCCATGGCGGAGCTCTATCTCCAAGTACCAATTCATTGGTATTACATCCTAGGTGTGACAAAACAGACACACCCACTTTGGTTGCAATTCTACTCCATAAGCATCGGTCCATTTTTCTAAGTGATAGTGCGAATCACTTCTTCCATCATATTTCTCTGTCAATCGTACCTTTGGGCGACCAAACCACACCCTCATCATTCTTCTATATTCACGCCATCCATCGAAATTGTCTTTATGCATACCCCACCATCTTGCAAGCGTAGCTTGCAACATGAAGTCCAAGGCTTGGAAGCGATGCTTCTCTAGCACTTCCCTTTCAAATGCATCCAAAAATTTATCAACATCAGTTAAACCTTCATAACAAGGCAGACTTCTTACCTTTGATGATACACAACGTAATGATTTGTTCATCATGTTACAACATAGCGTAGACACTTTGTGCAATCAATTCTACCAATGTTCCAATTCCTCATCTGAATCTGATGTGTAGGAGATTTCGCAGTCCCATGCAATACATCCATCTACTGTCGGATTCACCCAATCGTGGTATCATGCCATTATCTTATAAATCTTGTCCAAATCATCGTCACTTTCATAATCGCAGATCGGTTCAGTATAGTGTGGTCCTTCTGCAGGGTCCAAAGGTACTACTACGCAGAGCGATTTTCTTTCAAATGACATCGTCTTCTTCTTCAAGTTGATCACCCCGTTCATGTCAATAGCCTAGTTGATCCCAAGGAGCGCAAGGTAGGGATTGCTGTCATCGACAATCTCTATTACTTTGAAATCTGCCAACATGCTCGTGCCTTCAATATCGACTGTCACTCCCTACAATCTTCCCAAGGGGATAATATTTTTGTTGATTCGCCATCCTCAATTGAATAGGAGACCATTGCAGTGCAGGTCTCCCCATTCTCTTCCATGTTTGTATTGGAAAAACATTCACATCTGACCCAAGATCCAGAATAACTTGGTCCATTTCATACTCTTATATTTGCGCGGTGAGCCTCATCTCATGCCCTGTTCTTGCCTTATGTTTACCAATTTTCGTGACCATGCACGGTCACTCAGGAATATTACCAAAACATTTATTGATCAACTCCTGTAATCTCTTTATGGTCTTTCTATCACATAGCAGCTTCATACAGGTCTCCAAAAAAGTAGTAAACATGGATGGGTACATTTCTTCAGACTTCTTACCCCAACTTCCTGAGGTAGAAGCCTCAGCGAAGCTTTTCTTTGCTTCCATGAAAGTTTCTTTCATGTGCTCCAAATCAAAGCCAACCTCTTCTTTTGGAGCTTTGTAGACCCATTCACTTTCTTCTGGCTACTTTCCCTTATCTTTGAGAGTCGTCATTCTGCTTCACAGCAAAATATTTACATTAGGATCCTCTTCATGGGGTTCAGCCCTCATCATCTACATGTTTTGGGTAAGTTTCTGAGGTTGTGTCCCTTTTTCGTGCATCTTAGATATTAATACAGGTCAGTCTTCTGTCACGTGGTAAAAATGAGTACAATATCAGCATCTTAGCTATTAATACAGGGCAGTCTTCTATCACGTGGTCAAAATGAGTACAATATCAGCATGATAGGCACGTCTGGTTTGTACATTCTCGCGCATAGTGTCCTGGCCCTCCACAATTGTAGCAAATAACTTGCCCCCGTCCTCTCTTAGGTTCTCCTTGGCCTCAGCCTCATCTGCACCCCTGATATCCTCCTCGCGCTCCCCCAATGCCTTTATACAGAGGCCAAGTTTTTTTCTGCATTCATTATGCAGGTATTCTCTCCATCATTAACTCATAACTATGGCTATTGTGCTCATCGTGACCTATTGATTGGCAGAAGTTGCAGAAGAGCTGTTGTGGTGTCTGTACAAATTTTTGCAACAAGTGTCAATTATCTATCGCATGTGTTCCAGCTACCTGACAGATAACACACCATAATGCGGGCCCTACACTTGGCCCTACTTGAGCTTCTGGCCTCAGAGGCATCGCCCCTCCTTCTACAACATAATTCGCAAAAATAGGGAAATGATCTTTATCATGCCCCTGACTTTTACACTTCAAACACCAAACTTCTTCGCGCACCTCTGGCCAAGCCGCTCTATCCTTCTTCAGAATTTGGAATTCTAAGCAAAGGTTCTACAACTCCACGTGAATCTGCTGAATTCCCAAAGCAACATCTTGAATTGGTATCTCATGCAATCTCATCGTAATCTCCAGGGCCTTCACCTGGGTGCCAATCTTTTGCTGTGATAAAGCAACCCTCAGATGAGGCAAGAGCAAAGCCACAAGCCATTCATGGTGCTGCCCATCCGTAAGATTCATGTTAGCTTCGCAGATCTTGCACTTCAATCTCTGATCCATCTCCCAGGGTGTCTCTCCAGGCTTCATCATGATCTTCTTGAATCCAATGATCAATTTCGCTTCAAATTCGGGCCTACTGAATTCCTTATTCGGCGTAGTCTAAATGTCTGCCAACGTAGCCGTCGGGTTTTCAGTGCAGTACTTAATGTACCATGTTAGCACATGTTCTTGTAAAGTAGTAACCAGTGTTGCTTTCTTCATCTGATCATCTATAATGCCTTGGGATTCCCATACATCCTTCACAACGAACCAAAACTGGTCCGGGTCCTCATTCCCTAGGCCCTTGAAAACGGGCAATTTTATTGAATTCACCATATTGAATGATGGTGCAGGGGGTAGCAGTGTGGGCAAAGGTGTATGCAGTGGAGGTGAAGATGGAGGTGGTGTGGGTGGATGGGGTATTCACAAGAACCCTTGCCTTATTAACTAGATAGCACTCTACGGAGAAGCCTGTGCTGCTTCTTCATCATCACTCAGAGGAGGCTCAATCAGCGGGCTATATTCAGGTCTTGTTCCCTTTCTATCCCTGAATAAATTTCCACTTCACATAGCTCCAAACATCAAGGTAATCGCATAACCCACTTTTCACACAAGAGAATTTTAATCCAAGTATTCAAATACCTTAAATACTTACCTCGCAATCCTTTGAAGAAGGGTCGCTCTTCTTTGTTGTAGCTGACCAAGGTATCGACTGCGAACTCTGTCACACCCTTTGAGGATGTGATCAAGCCAGTGATCGATGGCGTGCGTGATCTTATCTTCAGAATATTCTAATATTCACACTAACTCTGGGGTCCAAATAATGGGACCGTCAAGCCTCCACCTTCCCTAGACGTCTGCCAATTTAGTGATCCACTCGTATAGTTCAACCGGGAAAGAACATAAGAAAATTTCGTGTATCTCTATGTATAGATACCTCTCCAACCACTGTTCTTTCATCAATCGCGAGTTCCTGTTTTCTTGCGCCACGAATTCATGGATCTTCCTATCTAGCCAATCTTCAATTTCCTTCTTAGATGGATCCCAATGATGTGAAATCACACATCTCTTTATGCAAATCCCGGTCCCAGCAACGAAACCATTTGTTGGCTTAGTGGGTCCTGACCGAGGTTCAGAGTTAAGTTTTCTAAACAAATCCCTACACTACTGGCCCTTTCAGCATTAATCCGTTGAGCGTAGACTGAAGTCTCACCCGAAGGAGTATGGGGGGATGCTACAACCAAGTTTCGACACCCAGAGATGGTTATGATGTCATTTTATACCCTTTATCTGCCTTCACACAGATCGATAAGCCCTTGAGGCTTATCGATATACTTATGTTTACCATCCCTAGACCTTTACGAAGGTCTACGACTATCTTTCATGGACCCTAAACAGGTGAACCAATCACTTACATGTCTCTGTAATCACTCCTAAGTCTATTATTACCCAGATCAACTTAAGTGTTTGATATCTTTAGCATGCATTAATGTATTCTTCGAGTAAAAAAATATTATTACTTGCATTCATATGACAATGTAAACCATGCAGAATCACGCATCAATATAGTATTAAATCATAAACCTAATATTCACCATAGCATAAATGCATTCATTCATAACAGAAGTAAATAGAAAAAACACAAATATTTCCAGAATAGTCTCTTTATTGATACTTCAAATTTGCTTACAGACTCAAAACTACCTTGTGTACTGAGCTGTAGGGGTCTGTACACTTAGCTGCGGACTCTACTCTTAGGCCTCTACGCACACATCTATAGAGCCTCTCTTCTACTCTAAGACTCTTCGCTCGTCACTTCTACTGACCCATTACATAAACTACGAACTTCACTTCACTCCCTTAGACTCTCTAAGACTCTCCTTTTTATACAATCCCATGGTTTGCTGACCATGGGTAGATCTTCTAAAACCGACACATCTTACATAAAGGAAGGATAAAGATCCTTTATGACACTTTACATATACGCGCTCTGCAACCATATCTTGCAGAGACTTTACTCTTTATATACAAAAAAACTTGGAATTTTGCCCCAAAATTGACCTTAAGGGACCCTACCCCAACATTAGGGTATTGATTATTTCATTATGTTGCCCCTACATAATTTCCTGATAATAACATTCCCCAAACTATCTATTAATAGAAGGGAAATATTTTCCACCAACTATCATTATGTAACAACTATCAAGATCCTTTCATTATTTCAAGATAACAACCTCAAGCATTCACAAAAAATACTTGGACCGCAAGGTAAGTATCTAAGATCTTTGAATACCTGGATTAAGATGTTGTTTTGTGAAAAACGGGTTATGCCATTGCCTTGATGTTTGGAGCTACACGAAGTGGGAAGCTCTTCAAGGATATGGGAAGAACAAGCCTTGAATATAGCCCGTTGATTGGACCTCCTGTGAGTAACGACGAGGGAGTAGCACAGGCCTCACCGTAGAGCGTTGTCCAGTTGATAAGGCAGGGTTTTCTACGGATACCTCATCCATCCACACCACCTCCACATTCACCTCCACAACATACACCTTCATCCACACCGTCGTCAGCCAACATGTCAAATACAATGAAGTTTCCAGTTTTCAAGGGATTAGGAAGTGAGGATCTAAATCAGTTTTGGTTTGTTGCGAAGGTTGTGTGGAAATAAAAACAAATTATGGATGATAATATAAAGAAGGCGCAATTGGTTACCGCTCTACAGGATCGCGCGCTAACATGGTATGTTAAGTACTGCACTAATAACCCATTGGCGTCATTAGTAGATACTCAAACCGCTTTGAACAAGGAATTCGATAAGCCTAAGTCTGCCTTGCAATTGGTAATTGGATTTAAGGAGATCATGATGGGGCTAGATGAGACACCATGGGAGCTTGATCAAAAACTGAAGTGTGGAATCTGTGAAGCTAATATGAATCTCACAAGTAGTCAGCACAGCGATTGGTTTATAGCCACTGTCCTACCCCACTTAAGGATTGCTTTATCACAACAAAAGATAGGAACTCAAGCAGAAGCCTTGGAAATTGCGATGAGATTGCATGAAATGCCTATTCAGGATGCTTCATTGGGGGTTCAACAGATACATGCAGAACTGCAGAAACTTTTCTTGGAACTGTAGAGCTTGAAAAAAGAAAAAGCAGCATGATAAAGATCATTGCCTTGTCTTCGCGAATTATATTACATGAGGGGGGCCAATGTCCCTAATGCAGGAAGCTCCAGCAGGACCAAGTGTGAGGCCCGCGCTATGGTGCGTTATCTGCTAGGTGGCAGGAAAACATGTAACAGATAATTGTCACTTACTATAAAAATTTGTGCAGACACCACAACAACTATTCTACGATTTCTGCAAATCGGTGGGCCACGATGAGCGCCACTATTGAAGCTATGAATTAATGATGGAGAGGGGCATGGATGAAGTTGAGGAGGAGGAGGACCTGGTAGGGGTCATGGGCAAGTCATCTGCTATAATTGCTGAATGCCAAGACACTACGCGCAGGAGTGTATGAATTAGACATGCTCGTCATGTCAATATTGTACTCAGTTTGACCACGCAATCGAAGAATGTCCTGTGTTGATGGACAAGATGTAGGAGAAGAAGGCGTAGCCTCAGCATTCTACCCAGAACTTACAGATGATGAGGGCAGAACCTCGCGAGGAGGACTCGAATGTGAATATCATGTTGTGAAAAGGGATCACGACTGGTGACGATAAGGGAAAATAGCTTGAAGAAGGTGGATGGGTATGCAAGGCCCTGGAAAAGGAGACTGGTTTCGATTTGGAGTGCGTGAAGGAAATGTTCATGGAAGCGAAGAAAAGCTTTGCTGAATCCTCTACCTCAAGGAGTCAGAAAAAACTGCCAGACACCAATGCACCTACAAAGGTTGACCCCTCTATGCTTGCCACCTTCTTGGAGACTTGTATGAAACTATTGCGTGATAACAAGGCCGTGAAAGGACTACAAGAGTTGATAAACAAGTGTGCCGATAAGGATAATGCTCCTGATAGACCCCATGTAGTCAGAAAGATTGGTAATCATAAGACAAGAACAGGGCTTCAGATGAGGCTTACCACACAAATAGGAGACTATAAGATGGACCAAGTTATTGTGGATTTAGGGTTGGATGTGAATGTATTTCCTAAACAAAACTGGGAGAGAATGGGGAGACCTGCGTTGCAGTGGTCTCTAATTCAACTGAGGATGGCGAACCAACAGAAGATTATCCCCATGGGACAATTGCAGGGAGTTATCGTAGATATAGAAGATGCGTGCGCTCTAGCTGATTTTGAAGTAATAGAAATTGTTGATGGCAACAATCCATACCCCACACTCCTTGGAATAGTCTGGGATATTGATATGAAGGAGGTAATCAACTTGAAGAAGCCTATAATGTCATTTGAAATAAAATTTCTCCGCATTGTAGTACCATTGGATCTTGCAGAAGGACTGCGCTATACTGAACAGGTCCGCAATAATGAGGAAAGTGATGATGATTTGGATCAAATCTACAAAATTACTATGCGAGACCAAGACTGGGTAAATCCAACGGCTGATGGACAGATTACTTGGGACTTTGAAAGTCCCTATACCTCGGATTAAGATGAAGAATTGGAACATTGGCAAAACAGGCTGCACGAAGTATCCACACTATGTTGCAACATGATGACCAAGTCGTTGCGCTATGTGTCGTTGGAGGTAAGAAATTTACCTTATTATGATGGTTTAATTGACGTAGATAAGTTATTGGATGCTTTTGAAAGAGATGTACTAGAGGATCACTGCTTCCAGGTATTGGATTTGGCACTGCGCACTACACCTACTTGGTGGTGGGGTATGCACAAAGACAACTTTGATGAGTGGCGCAATTACAAGAGGATGATGAAGATGTGGTTTGGTCACCCTAAAGTATGATTAGCCAAGAAATATGACGGGAGGAATGATCCGTGTGATCATTTGGAAAAATGAACTAAATTGTATGGAATGGATCTGCAGCCAAAATGGGTACATTTATTCTTTCACACCCTAGATATAATCCTTATGAATTGGTATTTGGAAATAGAGATCCACCACGGCACCATGGAGTGGGATATCTTAAGAGAAGGATTCTTGAGGACATTCAACTTTGAAGATGGGTTCAAAAGAATTGATGAAGCGTTGTAGGAGGTTAAGGCAATGATCTTCCGAATTCTGCATGATCGTTTGGAATTAGTTCAACCGGATTGGAGCACCTAGTTGCGCCATGCATTGGAATGCTATAATATGACAACTGAAGTGGAGGACAAGGATCCAAGGAATATCAATATCCCAAAAGTGGAAGTCCACTGTGAGGTTGAAGGTCCGTAGATAGAGAACCCATATATAACCACGCTATTGAAGACTAGGCAAGTAAACATTGGTACTGAAGCGAAGACTAAATTTGCAAAGATCAGAGATTATTGGGATGATGCCACAGTGGATAAAGTTGCTGAGTTACTCCGTGAGTACTAGGATCTTTTCCCTACAAATTTTTCGGACTTGAAAGGCATCATATGTGATCTGGAAGTGATGAAAATAACTTTGAAACTAGATGTGAAGACCGTTAAGCAGAGGCCATATCGCCTTAATCCCAAATACAAGGAAAAGGTTCACTTGGAATTGGACAAGATGCTTGAGGCAGGTATTATTGAACCAGTGGAGGAATCTGATTGGGTGAGCCCAATGGTAGTTCTGGAAAAGAAGCAGAAGAGAGAGATAAGGATTTGTGTAGATTTAAGAAAGCTTAACGATGCCTACATTCATGATCCTTTCCTAACACTATTTACTGATGAGGTACTAGGCAATATTGGAGGGTAGGAGGCCTACTCATTTACTAATGGGTTCTCAGGATACCATCAGATCAAGATCGCGCCAGAAGACAGGAGTAAAAAATTCTTCGCGACAGAATGGGAGTGTTTTCAGTAAACAGTGATGCCCTTCGGACTCAAGAATGCGCTGATGATATTCTCTCGCTTAGTCATCACGACGTTCAAAGAATTTATTCACAAATTCTTGGAGGTATATTTTGATGAGTGGATAGTGTTTGGGCTAGTAAAGCACCATGTAGCCAGTCTGTGCTTAATGTTGGATACGTACCAAAGGTATCATATCGCGTTGAACTTGAAGAAGTGCTTGTTTTGTGTCCCCTTTGGGATTTTTCTGAGTCGTGTGGTATGCAAGCAAGGACTAATGGTGGACCCTGCCAAGATCGCGGTAATAATAAATTTGGAAAACCAAAGGAGTGTTAAAAAGTTGTGCTCAACGCTGGTCCATACCGAGTACTATTGAAAGTTCATCAAGGCATATGCCAAGATTACCATGCCCATGGAGAAGTTGCTAAAGAAGGATGCTACATTCTATTAGGATGAAGAATGTCATCGCAGTCTGGATGTCTTGAAGGAAAACATGGTCACTGCGCCGATCTTGGTCTTCGCAGATTGGAAGAAGGAATTCCATGTGCACGTTGATGCCTCATGTATTGTGTTGGGAGCAGTGCTGACACAAGCTGGAGAAGGAGAGATGGATCACCCTATAAAATTTGTTAGTAGAAAATTATCAAAGGTTGAGAAGAACTATTCAATGACAGAGCATGAGGGATTGGCTATGGTGTACATGCTCCATAAGTTTAGGCACTATCTGTTGGGTGGACATTTCAAGATGTACACAAACCATTCTACTTTGAAGTATCTAGTCAATAAGCTTGTGTTGGGGGGGGGAGATATGTCGATGGCTACTATTGTTTCAAGAATACGACTTTGAGGTAATTGTCAAGTCAGGAAGGTTGAATGCATGACGTGACCATTTGTCGCGCATTGAAATAAGGGAGGAGCCTACTAATTTGGAGGAAGGGATGTCTGACATGCATCTCTTCGCGGTGCATGTAGCGAACAACCACTATGAAAATATTATCCATTTTTTTACCACAAGGACAGCTCCAGAAGGATACACCAGCCAGCAGAAGAAAGAATTGGTAGTATGCGTTGCTAATTTCTCAGTAATTTCCAGACATTTGTATAAAATGGGATCGGATGAGATACTCTGACGGTATGTGCCCGATTTTGAAAGAAACAACATCCTTGTGGAGGCTCATGGGGGAGCTGCAAGAGGGAATTATGCAGGAAAGGCAACAATGCAGAAGAATTTCTGCACTGGGTTGTGGTGGCCTACGCTACATAAAGATTCCAAAGCATATTATAGGGCATGTGATGCATGTCAAAGGACCTACAGGCCATCACGAAGGGATGAGCTGCCTCTGAATCCTCAAGTGTCATTACATCTATTTGAGAAATGGGCTATTGACTTTCTAGGATCGATTCATCCTCCCAGTAAAAAAACAGGTGCGCGCTACATCATCATTGCGATAGAGTATTTGACCAGATGGGCAGAAGCACAGCTTGTAAAGGATTGTACAGGGGTTACAACAACTAAATTTTTGTTTGAGTACATGCTAACTAGGTTCAGGTGCCCAAAGGTATTGATGAGCGATCACGATATGCACTTCCTCAATGAAACAATTAGTGTGCTGATAGAAGAGTTCCAGGTGTATCATCAGAAAAGTACACCATATCACCCCCAGGCTAATGGAATAGTGGAGGCCTTCAATAAGATATTGGAGAATGCACTGACAAAGATTTACGACACGTAACGAAATGATTGGGACATGCGCGTCGTATAATATTACAGGCGTACAGAACTACTTGCAAAAAACTAACAGGTGAGACACCTTTTCGGTTGTTCTATGGCATAGAAGTTGTGATGCCTATGGAATATATCGTGCCTAGTCTACACATAGCAACCTTCACAGGGATGGCAGACCGCGGAGCCTTAGAAGACCAGCTCACGCAGCTGATGGAACTTGAAGAGGACAGATTCTTGGCTGGATTTCATCAGCAAGTACAAAAGGAATGTGAAAAGGCATGGCACGATCAACACATCAAGCTGTGTACATTCAAGGTAAATGACTTGGTTTTATTATATGATAGTAAGTTTGCTAAATTTCTAGGAAAGTTTTAGATGCACTGGTTGGGACCATATGTCATCAAAGAAATCACAGATGGGAGCACGGTTCAGCTTGCAAAGCTGAACAGAGAACCTTTTCCGGGAAAGGTAAATGGGAGCCGATTAAAGCCGTATGCAGGAGACCCGGCTCCATGACTACATGACAGCAAGACAGTCTTAGTGCTCCACGTAGTTTTAAGGGAGCACGAGACTATAAACTACGCTTCCCGATTTTGGGAGCTATGCCACAGAGGGGTTGCACAGAAAACGATGATCTCACAGTGCCAGAAGTGGTGTGAAGGGAGTTGCGCTATGAAAGGAGATACCACGCAGCACAACTAGAAAATGAATGTTACGGTTACTGTTCATGATTTGACAGCCAAGAGACAGTTAAGAGGAGCGGGGGGGCAACATTTAAGGCTGAAATATTTGGAGATCTGCCACCAAATCAGCATTAATGGAGGGATTTTGGGGGGAACAGTCAAATTTTAATTCAAAATCCCTTATAAATTACGCGTGACCATCTAGCAAAGAACACTTTGCATCCTTAGAATTTTTGCACTATGCTATCTGGCACTTATGAATCACAACTATTTTTGCATCCTATATTTTTTTGAGAATGTATTTTCAACGAGAGATCTATATCCCTGAGGCCATGCACAATTGAAAAATGAACCAAAACTGAAAATGAGAGATTCCATGCACTAAAATATACCTTTTGTTTTTCCACAAACCACACCAAACACTCGTGTTTTCCATTGTCTTCTAAGCTTTTTGTATGCATATTTCATAACATGTAAATTGTGTTTTCATGTTAAACATCGTATCTGCGAGAAGATCTAGTTGACAAAGTTGGTTGGTACTTAGCTTCTTTCGCCGAGTCAAGCATAAGCTTTTTCAATAAATTGATTTTCAAATGGGGAGAAACAAAATTTAACGTGATCTGGTAAAATAGCTTCCCAACCAACTGTAGAGGCAAAGAGATAGCTCTACATCCAAACAAACCACCATTAAAAAAATTAAAAAAAACGTGTTTTGGAACCATTGTGTGACAGCAAACGCAGAGGAACATGCAGTAAAAATCATAGAGTTACGCTCAAAACAGAAGACAGAGTAAAAATAGAATATTGCGCATAACAATTAAAATTTAAATCTCCAGAATGAATATCGGAAGGCAAGTATTTATTTTGCATTATATTATCATGACACCAAAATAAATTTGCAAAATACTTTGTTTTACGCAATAAAAAACCAGTTTTACGTGCACACCAAAATGTCAGCTCCAAGCATGGGTTAATGACTATTTTTTTTACGCATATTCTTATTTTCATGTCATGACACAAAAATAATAAACTATTAAAAAAAATAAGTACTATTAAAAAAAATAATAAACTGTTAAAATATTTAATAAAGCGTATAGTTATTTAAATTTTTTTAAATGATTTATATTCTAATGTTTCGGTTTAATATTTAATTTTTGTTTTTTAAATATTTTTCATTTTAATGTTTTATTTTTTTTAATATTATTTACAATATTTTTAGAAAAAAATCACATAAGAAATATTTTTATCGATGTGTTTGAAACCAGCCAGTGTGGTTCATCCTCACGATAAGGCGAGGTACCAGATCCGGGTAATGAAATAAATAGATGTAGAACGCTGCTAACTACTCGTTAGCGAGTAAGGCTAGTTTGACTTAGTGTAGAGAAAAAGTTTGAATTAAAATTTTTTAAGTTAAATAAATTAAACACTTTTTTTTTCTCATTATTTTGATAAAAATATTATAAGAGCTTATAATAAAATAATAAATTTATTTAGCGCTTTATAACCCTAATAAATATTAATTTACATACTATTAAAATCTTATTTCAAATTAAAATTAAATTAAAAAGGTCACTAATATGATGACAATTATATAAATAAGATTAAAAAGAAATAATATAAGATGTTATAATAAAATAATTAATTATTATATTTAATCCTTTATAATCCTAATAAGAATTATAATATTAATATCTTATTTCAATTTCCAAATATTAATTAATAAAATTAAAATAAGAGGGTACTAATAATAAAAGAGGTTTAATAATAAGGTCAAAACGATGCCACTCATTCCTCGGCAAATTCTTGCTAGGCTTTTTCGTTAACTGTGGATGGGGAACTACCGCGTCGGTGCAGTAAGAGGCCATTACAGTTCTCTGGCCGAACGATGTCAGATTGAGAGTTATACGAGGTTGATATTTTTCACGGCTAGGTTTTAGATCTAATATTTTGAGGCTAGATCTAGATCTAGGCAGCTAAATCTAATTTTCTGTGGCCAGATCTAGATCTAATCTTATCTTCTGCCTTATTTTTCTGCGGTTGGGTTCTACGGACAAGTAAAATATGGCTCCAAGCTTTGCAAAAATAACTGGTGGCTCATCCACCTCTGGACGGCAATCTCCTGCCCATATCATGAGTGAAGTTCCAGCTCCCACTATCCAAGTGGTCTAGGCCTCACTCGATGAAGCTTTGAAGTTCTCCGAAAGTGCCCTAATTTGCTGGTTCAATGGTTTTTGGCCGCGGTTGATAGCACTCCACAATTGGATCTCGGAGGTATGGAAGCCTGTCATTTCTGATGAAATTAATATCTACCCCTGTGCTAGGGGTTTCTTTATAGTAGATTTTGAAAATCCTGAAAGCAGACAATGTATTCTAGATTCCGGCCCTTGGTTTTGGGAAAAATCAGGCCTATTCATGAAGCCATGGAACCCATCATTCGATCCCTCTACAGCAGTGATAACCTCAGCACCAGTTTGGATGAGATTGCCAAGCCTACCCTCTCATCTCTGGAATCTCTCCTCGCTAAAAGCCATCGGAAATGCAATTGGGAAATTTTACTACAGGTGCCCAGAAACAGAGGAATATGCCAGAACCACTTATGCACGCATCTGTGTGGAAATGGACTTCAGCGCCGAATTCTCAGCTGAAATAAACCTAACAAGTAAAGACTATGTGTGGAACCAAAAACTTGATTATGAAAGTGTCCTCTTCAGATGTCGATCCTGCTTTGAGACAGGGCATCTAGCCAAAAATTGCCCAAAAGCCTCTGAGAAAAATTTTGCTAGAAAAAACCACCACAGATCTACATGGTGGGAAGGAGCACAAAAAGAACACTACATTGTCATCAAAGAAGAATATTCTAGAGAAAACTTTGAGTCACAAGAAATCAGGGAAGAAATAAACAACTCTCAAAACAAGCAAGGAGAAAGCCCGCCCCAACAAATCAACAGTTATGAGGATTCGAATACCGCAGAAAATAAATCTTCATTTAACAGCAAATCAGATTTCCTAAACCAAACTTCTTCTCCGACTATTTTCAAAAGAACGAACACAATAGATCGCGAAGCTAAGACACCAATGTCCCAAGAACCAAAAGAGATGAAGGAGATGCAAGATAAAGGAAGTTGGAAGACCGTAGAGAAAAAAAAAAAAACTACAACACCAATCTCGCCAAGAAAGACGAGGAGCCAGACAAGTAAAAATTAAGAAAATTGTAGGTCCGATAGACCAATTTGGTCTCAGTGGACGTTAACCATCATCATCATCATCATCATAAAAATAAGATTAAAAAGAAATATTAATAAGTCTAAGGAGTGACATATCGATTAAAAATAAATAATAATAATAAATATAACTATATATATATATATATATATATATATATATAATAATTAAATAATGTAAATAATAAAATTGAAATTGAAAATAAATAAATGATTAATTTAGGAAGAAAGCGCAGGAATCCAGCACTTGCTGATGTTCCAACTATCATCTCTATTTAGATTAACAGGATGCTTTTCAATTTCTAGGGCCTCCCTGAATTTACGATGATGAAAATGGTCAATCCTCGCAATGACCCTAGCCTCTTCAATGCAGATGTGATGATTGGTTTTTTCTGCATGCTCCGCCAAGGCAGAGGAATGTGACCTCCCATGCTTGATGTCTGTAGTATGTTCACAAATCTTTTGGTTAATAGAATGACCAGTCACCCCAATATAAGGAGTTCCACATGAACAGGGAATGATGTAAATCCCTTTCCCATCCCTAGGGTTAACCGGGTCTTTACCAGAACGAAGACAACTTCAAATAATGTTAAGGGGTCTAAAAGATGAATTAATCTTATGTTTTTCAAGACCCTAGCAATTCTATCTATGGTCCCTTGAATAAAAGGAAGATGAACACTAGAAGACCAATCCTTGGGGTCAATCTTATTCTTAGGACCTTTTTCAACATTTTGAAAAACCCTAAGACTTTGAGACCTATTATAACCATTTTTATTAAAGACATTAAGGAGGTGGTTCTTCTCATCTATTTTCTTTTTCTTTTTCATTTTTATTTTATTTTATGTTTTCATTTTAATTGTATTTTATTTTTAATTATTTTTATTTTATTTTATTTTTTAACCTCAAAAAATTTGTTTTTTGTTTTTGTTTTTTTTAATTTTTTAATTTTTTCTTAAATTGTGTTGTATTTTTTAAAATATTCTCCATTTTTTTTAAAAATTTTACGACTAATTTTTTTATTTTTTTATATTTTATAGTTTATTTTTTGTCTTTTTTATATATTTTTTATATTTGATTTTTTTTTGTCATGTTTTTTATTTTTTATTTTATGTTTTATTACTTGTATTATTTTTGTGTTTTTTTTTTTAATATTTGTTTTCTTTTGCATTATTTTTTGTGTTTTTTATTGCTTTTATTTATTTTTTAATATTTGATTTTTTTGATATTTTTTATTGTTTTTTAAGATTTTTTTTTACAAGTGAATTTTTCTTTTTCTTTTTTAATTTTTTTTATTGTTATTTTTGCTTTTCCTTTTTATATATTTTGTTTTATATTTGATTTTTTTGTCATGTTTTGTTTTATTTTATTTTTTATGTTCTATTATCAACATGAAAATCACTAATATTAAAAAAAATATCGACACTTAACACATTGAAAAATATAAAATGTAAAAAATAAGCTCTCTAAACAAAAATGGTTGATATTGCATTAGCACTTTTCAAAATCAAGATGTAAATCACTAACAAAAAATAATATTCGTGCTAAATACATAAAAAAAATTAAAGTGTAAAAAATAAGCCCTCTAAAAAAATTTGTGCTGATGTTGCATCAACACTTTTTAAAATCAGCGTGAAAATCACTAACAAAAAAAAAATGTTCATACTAGATACATTAAAAAAATTTAAATGTCAAAAATAAGCTCTCTAAAAGAATTTGTTTTGATGTTGCATCAACACTTTTCAAAATCAGCATGAAAATCACTAACATTTAAAAAAAATGTTCATACTTGATACATGTGAAATTTTAAAGTGCCAAAAATATGCTCCAAAAAATATATGTTTATTCTGAATCACCACTTTTCAAAATCGAGTGATTTTTTGCTACTTAAAAAAAACGGGTACTAGGTCATTTTCTCGTTTGATCAGTAACTATGTTTGTCATGAGGCTCAAGATGAGAGCGAGACCTTCCACTATGCTAGGTTGTTGCTCTCTATTGTGCTGGTTGCGTGACATCTGCTGGAGGACAGCCAATTCACCCCATTGGAGGCAGGTTTGCTGGAGGCTACACAATTTACCTCCCTTCGGCCTACGAAGGACCCTGCATGAGTCACTGAGATAAAAAATTTATGGGTTTTGATGGAGCTGAGCATTCGCATGGCCATCAACCAGCAGCCACGATTGTCCCCAACCATGTAGGAGTAGTTGTGGGAGTACACGGAGTTCAAGGCAGACTTCCACCGCGTGTATATCAGGGCGCGGAAGGATCCAGAGCAGAAGTGGTTTAATCTACCATATCTTGCCACATATGATACGATTCAGGAAGTCATCAAGTGGTGGGCAACAGATTGGCATTCTCCGTCTAACCTGGCTGCGGGTACTAGTAAAGGTGCAAGGAGTTCTGCGGAGAAGAAGAAAAAGGAGGCAGTGAAACAGGCGGCCTAGAAGTTGGTCACGCAACACAAGAAGGAGGCTGAGGAGAAGGCCCAATTAGAAAAATAGTGTGCTGCAAAGAAGCAGGCTAAATAAGAAAAGCACAACTCTGAGCGAAGCGGTAAATCCCCTTCACCCCAGACCGAGGAAGAAGAGAAGTTAGTGCAGGATAGTGGCAGTGAAGAAGGACAGAGCACCCCATTCCAAGTCGAAAAATATAGAGAATAACAAACGTAGGGACCCTGAAAGAAGTCCAAGGCAACTAAGCCACCATTGGATCCCATCATGCTGACAGAGGGTGACCTCGATGAGATCGGGGATAAAGTGCGTGACACCACCGCTGAACTAGTGTAGAAATTTGAACAACAACACCTCCAGTCATTATGTACTATTCAGAAGGATCTCCATGAACATCAAGCGAGCCAGTGAAGGACCAGCCACAGAACAACTGGTGGAGCAAGTCAAGCAAGCATCCACGCAGATCGCGGCTGAAGTAGCAGTTGTATAGGTCGAGCGGGGGGTCTTCGCAGCAAGATCACCACGCCTGCTGAGTGACTCGAGGACAAGTCACAACCTTTGTGTTGGGGGCCTGTTGG
Source organism: Pinus tabuliformis (assembly GCA_031772625.1). NCBI lineage: Eukaryota > Viridiplantae > Streptophyta > Pinopsida > Pinales > Pinaceae > Pinus > Pinus tabuliformis. Next base: position 464,088,375 of record CM062811.1, read on the forward strand.
GATGGGGTCCCTTGGGGTCAATCTTGGGGCAAAAGCCCAAGTTTTGGGGTAAAAGCTCAAGTTTTGATGTAAAAAGATGAAAAGTCTCTACAAATTGTGGACGCGGAACATGTAGCTAGTTAAGAGTCAAAAAGGGTTTTTACTTTCCTTTATGTAAAGTTGAGTCGACTTTTGAGATTTACCCATAGTCTGTGGACCATGGGATTTTATAAATAGGTATGTCTTAGAGAGTCTAAGGGAGATAAGTAATTAAAGAAGTCTATGGGTACGCAGACCATGGGATTGTATAAATAGGTGTTTCTTAGAGAGTCTACGGGAGGTAAGTAATTAAAGAAGTCTATGGGTACGAGCGAAGACGTTTAGCACAGAGAAGAAGTCTTAGAGGAGAGAATAACTCTATAGCTGAGTGCGCAGAGGTTTAGAGTAGTGTCCGTAGCTGAGTGTGTAGACTCCTATAGTTGAGTGCATAGGAAAGTATCGAGTCTGTAAACTTATACTGAAGATCAATAAAGAAGATTTTTATGAAAATTCTTGTGTTTTAGTTCTTTATTTATGTTATGTATGATTGCCATATATGTTGGGATGAATGATGTCTTTATGAAATAACGATGCATTGATGTGTGACTTTACTTGATATGTATTATTATCTTAACGCAATTAATGTTAAGTGATTACGCAAAGATCATAACATTGTCTGTTAATGTTATCGAACATTTAGGTGGAGCTGAGTAAATATCGGCCTAAAGGTAATTTATGATGGGTGTAAGTAGCTAATTCGCCTATTCAGGGTCCACAAAAGCTAATTGTAGACCTTCGCGAAGGTTTAGAGGCCGATTCGAGGAAGTTATTGTCGTAATCCATAAGCACATAAAGATCTGCGTGAATGCAGATCTAGGTTGCAAAAGGACATCACACTGATCTCTGGGTATGAAAACTTGGTTCCAGCATCCCCCCATACTACTTCGGGTGAGACTTCAGTCCATGCACCGCGGATTGATGTCGAAAGGGCTAGTAGTGCAGGGATTTGTTTGGCACAACTAACTCTAAACCTAGGTCAAGACCCCCTAAGCCAACAATATATGTACCAACAAACCCTCGTGGAGCATAAACATTGCCCCCTGACATTGTTGTCTCAAAGACAAATCTATATCTCCATAAATTGTGGGGTAAGCCTAGAGAGGACTTAGTGTTCAAGAAAAAGTACCTCTTGACTTTCACAGTTGGTTTCGCACAAAGCGAAATGGTTAACAATACAATTTCAAAGTTCTTTGAAAAATTCACCATTCTAGTTTTTCATTATGATGGGAAGACCAATGAATGGGATCAATATGAGTGGTCAAAGAGTGAAATTCACGTCAGTGTAAGAAAACAAATAAAATGGTGGTTTGCGAAGAATTTCCTTCACCCAGATGTTGTGGCACCTTTTGATTATATCTTCATTTGGGATGAAGATTTAGGAGTTGAGCACTTTAATGTAAAAAAATACCTATCACCAATGAGGAAGCATGGTTTTGAGATATCACAACCTGGTTTCGAGCCAAATAGGGGTTTGACATGGAAAATGATGAAAAGGAGGGGTGATTTTGAAGTCCATAAAGAAACACAGGAGAGACTAGGTTGGTGCAGTGACCCCCATGTACCACCATGTCCAGCATTTGTTGAGATAATGGCTCCTGTATTTTCACGAAAAGCATGGCAATGTGTTTGGCACATGATTCAGAATGATTTGGTTCATGGATGGGGTTTAGACTTCGCCTTGCAGAAGTGTGTAGAGCCCGCACATGAGAAAATTGGAGTTGTTGATTCCCAATGGATTGTCCATAATGTTGTAATTTAACTGGGAAATCAGGGTGAATCTAATAATGGAAAAGCACCTTGGGAAGGGGTTAGGGAGAGATGTAGGTATGAATGGGGACTCTTCCAAGATTGTATGCACAAGGAAGAAAAGGAGTATCTGGCAAAAAAGAAAAAAGAAACGCAGTAGTATGATTTTGGCAATCCATGTTCGTTTGTTTATAGCACATCAGATAAAATGTTTCACCATTTGTTTATGGTTTGTAAATACAATATTCTAATACGTTAGAGCCACTTCCCTTGAGTGACTATCCTTTCCTAATCAATGTTTGTAGTTTCTTTTGTATGGTACAATTTCGTTTTAAAAATATTTCGATGAAAATTTGCATTCTTCTAGTTGTTAATGAAAGCCATTGACAGGAATTGAGAGTATGTAATCCTGCCATTTTTATTGATGATTATAGTGGCCTAAATTATTTGGAAAAAATAAAAAAATTACCAAGAAGGGTTATTGGAATTTTTAAGGAAGTTTAATGGACACAATGAAAAAGTTACAAAGCAGTTTGTAACCAATTTTAACAGACATTTTTGTTCCCATCACTTTGGAATACATAGCCCAAGCCATAAATTTTCCACTGATAGATGAAGAATACTACAAAGGGTATCACTTTAAATAGAAAGGATGGAATTTCTTTTTACAAAAATAGAGAAAAGGAAGGAGAAAAAGTAAAAAAATGCCATTGACAAGGAAGGAGAAAAAAAACATGAAGGCATAAATATCCTTTTACAAGTAGCTCAATAGGAAGCTTCATATTCAGGGGTCAAAGCCACAGGTACATCAATAGGCCAGTCATCATACAAAGACAAAATATCAAAGAGACGAAAGCAAGCATGAGGACACGCTTGAACATCAGCAAGGGGGAGATGTTGGCCCTCAATTTTAGTCGCCTTTGCCTATCCTAAATCCATTTATTTACAACCATATTACATCCTATTTCACCTATATATGCCTCATTTTAGTCATATTTTTCATATTCAGGTAACTAAATTAAGTTTACAATTTTTGGAATTTTTTGTAAAAATTGGGTTTTAAGAGTAAATTTGGACTGCATTAAAAATTCCCGTAATAGCTCCATTGAATTCATATGTGCAGGACACCTGGGAGAGATCTAAGCGCATATTTGGAAAGCTTGGGAATCACGGATGAAGAAACACCTATTGGTTCAGTCAAACTGAGCAAAAACAGGCCTGGTCAACGCTGGTCAAACTTGACCTGTCATTCAGGAATCCCTAGTAAAAAGGGGCAGATTTATTATTTTGTGGGATTTTTCCTGATTTTGTGAACCAGACTTGATGAGCTCGACCTGTATGGATGGATTAGGATTGATAAGGCTATTAGAGCCATTATAGCAAAGTTTGTTTATGATTTTATTATTTAAACAGAGTTTATGGACCATTCAAGGGAGTAAGTGTGTAATTTTGTATTAAGATTATTAGAGTCTTGAGATAATTTGAAGAATCATTTCTATTGTTCTATTTGATGTTCATGTTGTGGATGCTTTATTAAGTTAGTTGTAGTTGAAGAGTTCTTTAGGTGTACAAGGCAAGGTTGGAGGGCCCCCATACCATGCTAAGTACACTTTGGTTAAATTTTGTATAAATTAGCATAGTTTTGATTCAGTATTTCTTGTTTCAGTTTTATGATTGAGTTACTTAGATGTGTTATGATTTCTATATGATTTTTGGATGATTTTGTTTTTAAATCTAATTTGCGTACGAAAAGACAACCAAGGATTTAAGTTAAATTCTCTTTCTATCAAATTATGAATCACAACTAAAAATCATCCTTTTGCATTTCTTGAATTGTTTCTTGAATTCTAGTTTATGATTTAATATAATGGTAGCGTTGTTGGAGTCGAACTGTGAGGAAGGACAATTGTTGGCTTGTTGGGGCCTGACCTAGATTCAGAGATGATTTAGCCAAACAAATCCTGGTACTACTGGCCCTTTCGGCAATAGTCTGCAGAGCGCAGACTTAGGTCTCACCCGAAATAGAATGGGAGGGTGCTAGAACTAGGTTTCTGCTCCCTAGGGATGTTTGATGGGTTCCAAGTGGTCCGCGGTTTGACCCTGTGTGTACGTCGCTACGCACGCTTATCAGTACCTCGTAGCCTGGGATGCTACCTTCGCACAGCCCTACTCGGGGGCTGAACAATGTTATTACCCAAATCCTTACTGGTAACCCGATATTAGTTGATTAACTTAGCTTATCTGTATGCTTTTAGTTACACTTAACAATATTCACCATTCATACACATGCACACAGTGAATAAATAGTATAATTTCAAATGATATCAAACATGAAATAACACAAGAACAGATACGCAGAATTCAGATAAAACTTCTCTTTATTATTCTTCTTCCTTGGTTACAGACTCGACTCTGCCCTACGCACTCAACTGCAGGGGTCTGCGCACTTAGCTACGGACTCTACTAGGCCTCTACGCACTTAGTTGCAGATCCTCTTCCTACTACTACGACCCAAGATACTTAGACTCTTGCTCTATGCTCGCTATCTTACTCTATCTATCAGATTCCATTGATTCCTTCCTTCCTTACTTTACAACTTAGAGCCTCGCTCTATTTATACAATCCCATGGTCTGTAGGCTGAGACTACATTCAAAACCTAGGGTGGATAGCCCTATGACTCTAACATACAATTCACACTCTGCGCCCGCAATTCGCGGAGTCTTTACAACATTATTACTCAAAAACTTAGGCTTTGAGCCCCAAACCATGCTATGGGGGGATTCCATGCCCAAAAACAACCAAGACCTCCTAAGTGAGGAGCCCCTTCTCTTGCTTTCTACACATCATACACTGTTGCTCTTTAGTTTATCTTCTTGAGGATAGTACTATGGGGAAGGACAACCAAAACCTCATAAGTTAGGAGACTCTTCCTTCACTTACTGCATCTTGAATCTGAGACTTTTTAGTTTCTTTAAACTTAGAATTTATTTGTGATATGCATTTCCTTTAACCTTTGAGCCTTGCCTTCTGAAATTGACTTTACCTGAAATCAATATACTTTGGACATGCTTCCAAGTCTACAAACCTGAATTGACAAGTAAAACACCTGTTTTAGTTTACTTAGTAAATTGACCTGACAATCCTATCAAGACTTATTAAATTTTTGGGATGACCCTTTAGAATTTTTGAGATAGAAACATTTTTCCTTAGCCTCATGGTCACATGGAGTTTTGAATAAAAACCAACATGAAAGGAGCTATGTGGCAATCAATTTGTTCGAATTGAAGTGTCAAGCTCTCTTCCCCATTGTATCACGATATCGTTGAATAACACTGATCATGACTCCCTAATATTGACAAATATCAACATATCCATTAGTTGATGTTGACAATTCTATATATTGTTATAAGTTTTTGATCAGCTGAGAGGTTCAGCAGTGTAATGTGAATTTTGGAAATTAGTGTTTGAGGTCTTTCACCTTATCCCCTGATCATATGATCGACAAGGGGGGTTACAACTAAAAGCCTAGCTACATGAGGGCTTCACTCAATGAACCTTTGACATATCACATGCGTTCATGGAATACTAAACAATACCCTTAATTTAATTACATATTGGAAAGTACCTCTAAAAATGACATTATTTAACTCCCCACTAATATGACCCAATACACCTTCCTAATTAAAAAAAACCCTACTTTCACTGGATATTGTAGGTATCCATTTTTTCATTAACATTTTTTATACACCTTTATACTTTTTCATTAACTTTGAGCTCCACTTTTTATACCTTCCAATATACAAACCCTTTACCCCCTATTATATACTTAATATATTATGTTATTTTTTCTTTAATATATATGACCCAATATGAATGCACATGATATGGTATTTCTCCCCCAATGATGTAGAAAATCTGTGATAGGTTAACCAGATAATGCAATATAAATCAAAGCAGAATACTATAACCTACTTCTATTATTAATTTGCGGAAGCTTAAAGATCGAGATGAAAAATATAATCAGAAGAAGAATAATCAATGGCACAATACACATGAAAATACTTTGGGGAAAGCCTCAGCTACAAACCCCACACTATTGTATTATCATACATGGTGGAAATACATAGGAATTATATGAAGCCTTAGCTCTTACAGCTAGCCAGCTCTCAGTACAATCCTCACAGATGCTCATAGGCAATCTTGGCTTCTCTCCAACCTTCCTCTCTGCCCTCCAAGCTCCTATTTCCTTGCACTGTTCCTTGTGGATGATTAGCCTATTACCAAGTGGAAAACCAACCTTCAAAACTACGTAATCCTCAAGGATGAATTCTTGACTGCATGCATGAGTTTTCTCCATGAGAAAACACATGCAACTGATAGTACAATGTCCTTGAACATTAATCTCAACTAGGTCTTTCTCAGAATAGACGTGCATGATTTTCTGATGAGGAAATATTCAGTTAACTAGAGTAGCACTAGTTGAGTGCATTAATGCATCAACTGACTGTTAACTCACTACTAGTTTCTCAAACAATTTGGAACTAATTTAACTAGACTTAACCTAGTAAAATGAGTTAACTAATTACAACTCAAATATAACTCAATCTCATCTCCTTAATTTAAGGGATAACTCTTGCATGACTTTAGAAAGACTTCTAACTTGAATTTCTCCAACTAATTAATTTAAAATAAATAAATTAATTAATTCCAAGTAACTATTAAAACTAAATTTGATTTTAATTCACAATTTAATTCAAGGACAAATTAAATTGGAATATTCTTGTTGCCATAGTTCAACACTCCCTCTCAACAAGAAAGGGATTATCTGCCACCCTGATCCTGTCTCTATGGAACTCAAATTTACCCTGTGACAATGTCTTTGTCAAAAATGTCAGCATCTTGCTCCTCTGTCAGAATATACTGTAGAAACATGATCCTCTCGACCTATGAAAAGCCACGAGAAACAAATCTTTCCTTATGCTTCTCCACACTACCATCAGCAGCTTGTTTTACCTTGTAAAGTCAACGGGAACTCACAAATGACTTGTTCTCCAGTCTTGGATCCACATTCCAAACACTGTTACGAACTATGGAGTCATATTCCTCCACCATAGCATCAACCAAAATCGGCTGCTACACTGCTTCCTCAAAGGAAGATGGCTTGGTCTCAACACATTCCCCATCAAGATCCATGTATCCAGTGTACCTCTCAGGTGACCTCCTCTGTTTGCACTGAGAAGATGGTGCTCCCACATTCTATCTCACATCCTCCAACAATCTATTAGCTTCTCTTGTGCACTTCCATCAATCTCTGGAAGACTCTACTTGAGTGGATGTCTCCACTCCTAGAACCTCTGCATGTGGCTACTCCGCATTAGTTTGAGGCTCCTCCTCCTTAGGAATCAACTATTTCTCCACAACTTGTAGTTGGAGCTCCCTCTCAAGGGAAACTCGCATGGCCTTCTGCTCATCAAAATTGAGGTCTCTGCGAACCATTGTCCTCTGACTAGTAGGCAAGTACACTCAATAGTTGTGAGGTTTATCAGTGTACCCCACAAATATCCCCAACTTTGTTGTTGGCTAAAGCTTCTTCCATGCATCCTTTGTCACATGGAAATATACCGATGAGCCAAAGATCCTAAAGTGACCCACATCTAGTCTCTTACCGGACAAAGCTTCCTCTGGTGTCTTCATCCCAAGTATGCAATGTGTGCTTCTATTCTGCGAATAGACTACTGTGTTTCATACCTCAGCCCACAAGTGGAGTGGTAGGCCTTGGTCATGCAACATTGCTCGTGTTGCCCTTACAATAGTTCTGTTCTTCCTCTCGGCCACCCCATTCTGCTGTGGGTTATGGGGTGTCGTCAACTCTCATTTAATTCCTTCTGCTGCACAGAAGTCCTTAAACTCTTGAGAGACATATTCTCCACCATTGTTGCTTCTCAAGGCCTTTATCTTCTTCCCTGACTCTTTCTCGACCAAAGCTTTGAACTCACAAAACTTTGTAAAGGTTTGGTTGTTCTTCTGCATGAAATAAATCCAACATTTACGAGAATAGTCATCAATGAAAATCACATAATACCTTTTCTTTGTTGTGGATGCTGTCGAGAATGGTCCACAAAAATCAATATGAACTCACTCTGAGATAGCCTCTGCTCAACTATCTCAATCATGAGAGGAAGACTTGGTGTACTTTCCCAAGGTACAACCTTTGCATGTGTCAACTTGCTCAAGTTTAACTTTGGGAAGTTCTGTGGATATCTGCTGCATTATCTTCAAAGCCCCATGATGTGAATGGCCCAACCGCCTGTGCCACAACTTGCTAGTGTCTTGGCTTTGCACCAATACTGCTTTCGTACTCAATGCTACATAATCATCTACCTCTAGTTTATAGAGATTCTTCACCCGAATCCCTATCCTCTTGGTCTGACCCATGGCTATGTGTCTTAGGAACGCCTTTCCTTTATTGAAGACAACATCGTAGCCTTTATCCTCCAACATCGCAACTTATACCAAGTTCTTCTTCAGTCCAGACACATACATCACATTTTTCAAGGTGAGAGGAGCTCCATGCTCCCTCTGAAAAGCAACCGTGCCAACTCCTGAAACACTATACCTTCCATCGTCACCCATCTCTATGCACATCTTGAGGTCTTTCTCCTCCATTGAATAAATTTTTATCACCAGTCATGTGGAATGAGGCTCCACTATCAAGATACCAGACACAACCCATCATCAATGACACCATGCATGCGGAGGGTAAAGTCCATTTCGAACTGAGAGGCTAATGCCTCGCCTTACGATCCTTCTAAGGATCTCTTCCTGGACTTCTTCGATTAGCAATTAGTCACATAATGTCCCATCTTGTGACAATTAAAGCATATTACTTTAGACATGTCACCCTTCTTCCTTCCATGAGAAGAATTTGATTTGAAATGGGAAGCCTTCCCCTTCCCTTTCCTTGCCTTGCTAAGGCCAGATTTTCTTCATCATCATTCTTGGATGAAGAACCATCTCGTGTGCTCCTCTTGATCTCCACCTGCATAAGATCCAACCACAGTCGTTCCTAATTTGGTAATTTCTCCCTTCCATTCACAGAGTCCTGGTAGCTATTCCAACTCTTTGGAAGGCAAGGAGAGCAAGGCTCACCATATCATCATTGGAAATAGTTATTCCTACACTGCCAAGCTCATCTCTGCAAGTGGTGAGATTATTCAGATATGTGGAAATAGTATCGCCCTTCTCCATCTTGATTCTTCGAAGCTTATCCTTGAGTGCCAATTTCCTCTGGTCGCTACTATTTTGGTAGAGGTCCTTCAATATCTTCCACATTGAAAATGGAGTATCCTTCCCATGGAGACTCAAGACAATATGGTCTCGAACTCCCTCAAGGATGATCCGTCTCGCCTTCACCACACACTTCTACTACTCAACCAACTCTTGTGAATTAGTTGAAGCTGGATTTGGGATTTCTTGATCAATTAATTCCTTCAAGCCATTGTATTCTAATACAGCCTCCATTCTATCTTTCCATGCTATGTAATTTGAGCTACCTTCCAAGGCATACTCGAGTCTCAAGCCATAGAACTCCATTGGCCAACCTTGAAGTATGATATGAATTCGATTTACACCTGCAACCCTGAACTTCAAACTTTGAATTTTCTTCTTAGGATATTGTTCACACCTCTGATACCATATAGAAAATCTATGATAGGTTAACCCAATAATGCAATATAAAGTAATGAAAAATACTATAACCTACTTCTACTATCAATTTGCAGAAGCTTAAAGATCGAGTTGAACAATATAACCAGAAGAAGAAGAATCAATGGCGCAATATACATGAAAATACTTTGGGGAAAGACTCAGCTAAAAACCCCACACTATTGTATTATCATACATGGTGGAAATACATAGGAATTATACAAAGCCTTAGCTCTCATAGCTAGCTAGCTCTCAGTACAATCCTTGCAGATTCTCACAGGCAATCTTGGATTCTCTCCATCCTTCCTCTCTACGTTCCAGGCTCCTTGCATTGTTCCTTGTGGATGATTAGCCTATTACCAAGTGGAAAACCAACCTTCAAAACTGCGAAATCCTCAAGGTTGAATCCTTGACTGCATGCATGAGTTTTCTCCATGAGAAAACACATGCAACTGATAGTACATTGTCCTTGAACATTAATCTCAACTAGGTCTTTCTTAGAATAGACATGCATGAGCTTTTGATGAGGGAATCTTCAGTTAACTGGAGTAGCACTAGTTGAGTGCATTAATGCATCAACTGACTGTTAACTCACTATTAGTTCCTCAAAAAGTTTGGAACTAATTTAATTGGACTTAACTCAGTAAATTGAGTTAACTAATTACAACTCAAATATAACTCAATCTTATCTCCTTAATTTAAGGGATAACTCTTGCATGAATTCAGAAAGACTTCTAACTTGAATTTCTCCAACTAATTAATTTAAAATAAATTAATTAATTATTTCCAAGTAGCTGTTAAGACTAAATTCGATTTTAATTCACAATTTAATTCAAGGACAAATTAAATTGGAATATTCTTGTTGCAATATTTCAACAAATGAAGCCCCTATGCCTAGCTAGAAGAGAGCTTAGCCTTAGGCAAAAAAAATAAAAGCATCAGGGTATTGATTATTTCATTATGTTACCCTGCATAATTCCCTGATATTAACATTTCCAAAACTATCTATTAATATACGGAAAATATTTTCCACCAACTATCATTATATAACAACTATCAAGATCCTTTCATTATTTCAAGATAACAACATCAAGTATTCAACAAAAATAATAAAATGCACATTATTGTGAGTTGAGGAAGATATTTCCATTGATAGGTGTTTATTGTAAGTTATTAGGAGATCAAGTGTCGAGTGTTACGTATTTTCATTAAAGGATCACCAACATGAACCCTAGTGTTAACTCAACTTGGTGAGTTTTTTTACTAATAGGAGTGTAGGACTATCAATGGGTGAATGAACATTGAATTGATGAGAGAGCTTGGTGACCCAACATGGCATGCAATGTGGAATACACATGTGGAGTTGATGTGTCATCATGACATGGCACCAATTAAGTCCTTAATGATGTGGCATGGTGACATGGAGTGTTGACATGACACTACGGTGGTAAGTCAATATGAAAGGATCATGTGGATTAAAGTACCATCATGGAACTAAGGTGGATCATAGGTTGCACTTAGGATATTAGTGACATGGATTATTGGAACTTTTGGGGTAGGATCCTAGGTTGCACTTAGGATATTAGTGACATGGATTATTGGAACTTTTGGGGTAGGATCCTAGGTTGTGCTTAGGATATTAGTGACATGGATTATTGGAATTTTTGGGGTAGGATGTCTGAGGTATGGGTCTTCACATTGTGTTTTTCCTCCCAATACTAATTAACTCTAAAACATTGATAATTGTTAGAGAATGGTTCTCACGTAATGATAATGACATATCAACCCATCGGTTGTCGAGCTATAGCGTATCATCTATCAGGGAATTTGGACTCATTTCTCGAGCCACATCAAGACTGCTAATACCAAAAATTTCCAAAACCCAAAAGGTTCAACCATGGCAATGATGGGGAAGGTGTTGACATGATGAGATGAAATGGTTAAGGATGACAACCTTTTATTCATGTTTTCACTCAAATGACATTGTAGATGGAAAAAAATGGGAAAAATCACTAACATATGTTTGCCACATGGAGGTGGTATGGTTGATGGTGTGGCAATTGGAAGGCATATTTTAAAATGGGCTTAATTTGGATTTAGAGCTTAGATTTGGATGGAATTTATATAATTGGAAAACTCTTAATGAGAAGAATACAATGGTGGTGTCAGAAACAAGTTTTGAGGTGGTTGAAGGAGGATGAATTTTGATAATCACACTCCCTTAATATAACATAGGAGGTTTGGTCTAGTTACCCCATAGCCTTGATTAGTTTTTAAGGGTTTAGGCATGTTATAAGTGGAATTAGAGGCAAGGTTCAAAACTCAAAATAAATGAGTTATGGAAATATCAATTTATCTAAGATGAAGTTGGAGCTCTTATGAAAATGGTATCAGAGCTAAGTTTAAAAAATGGACTTGTACGAGCCAAGAAATGGACCATGGAATGAATTGGAACGCTAATATGGATGGTATCAGAGTTATCGTTCAAACGCTAGGCTTAGAGTGTCAAAAACACACCACAAAGATTATTTCAAAGCAAGGTAGAGATTTTTTTGGCTATGTTTCAATTAGTATTACTTCTTTGATTTAAACTTGGAAAGGAGAGTAATTTTTTGAAGTTTTGTAGGCAATGTAAAAACTATGTGGACTCTATGATTGGCACCAATACTGAAAATCATAGAATTAGGCATGAAATTTGTAGTAAGTACATTTGCATACATAATGAACACATATGGGTATGTGTGTATGTATGATTTAGGATGCCATTGAAAGCGAAGTTGGAAACATATTGCTAGAAAGCATAATTACATGACTTAAATCAATGATTTAAGTAAGGATGAAATGCATTTCTAAGATATATCTATGCATGAGTGTATTCCATTAGGGATGTTTTAGTTGGACCCTGAGTTAAGGTTAAAAAATAATTCATGATAAGTGTAACTTTCATTCTAGAATGAAATAGAAATATATAAGGGTTATAACTAGTAACCAAGCATCATTATAGAAGACTTACTTCATCATTGATTTCACACTCAACATCCCATTAACAACACCATTGATAAAATTGGAACCATATCTATCTATCTATCTATCCAAATCTCCCTTAGGTCAATCAAGGATCATGTTGACCCCAAGGATATGAAAGGCGTTTACTTAGTCCCTTGCTCATGTGGAACACCTTATATTGTAGAAATGGGTCATTCCATTAAGCAAAGAATCCAAGAGCATGTGGTAGATATTAGGCATAATAGATCTTGCTCATCTGCCTTAGTTGAGCATGCATCTAATACTGAACACCACATTTGAATTGAGGATTCCCGGGTTTTAGCCAAAATTGATCACTTCCATCATATGAAGTCCAAGGAGGCTTTAGAAATTGAGAAGCATTATAACAATTTGAATAGGGATGAAGGTTGGAAAATTAGCAACAAATGGATCCCTACTCTCCATTCCTAGATTTTGATTTATGTTATGATCTTCTTTATATATTTGTGTAGTGATTTTATGTTTTTATATTAGGATTCCTTGGAATATTATTATAATTGGTTTCCTTTGTTTATCTATTATATTTTTAGATCATTAAAGTTCATTTATTTCTTTTATATATATATATATTGGTAGATAATGTTGAAAATTGTAATTTTCATTAACTTTATGTTTTGACTTCTTTTCATTTTTATATATTTATATATAGAATTGTTAGATATTGTTAAATTTGTATTACTCATTAATTTTGTTTTTGACTTCCTTTATTTATTCCATTATTTTAGCCTTTCATCTTTATATTTGTATATATTCCTCACTTTCCAATTTTATTTCGATTTATGAGGATGTCTTTGAACGTTTGAATTATCATGTAGTTATTATTTTTATTTTTATTTTACTTTGACATTTTAACATTTCGAAAAAAAAAAAAAAAAAAATATTTTTATTTTTATTTTTTGACTTTCTAACAGATCAATTTGTTTTTCCTTTTTTTCCCCTGAAGCATATCCACCTATATATATTTTTAATGTTAGATCAGGTACTCCACCTTTACCTTGATGATGAATCACAGTGGAGGGTTCGAAACATTGGCTCCAAGAAAATATTCGATGTGATCTCTTCGAAAAAGTTCTCATCTAAACATTGTGGATCACAGAAGTCTAAACTCAAAAATACAAATATTTTGTTTAATTCTTATTTAGGAACATGTTGTGCGAAGGTGGTTGTGTGTTTGTGAAGGTTATGCCGAGAACAAATGCATGTGTGAAATGAGGGATGCACAGAATTTGTGTAGAATGAGGGAAGTGCAGAGGGATATTTTAAGTAAGGTGTTTTCAACTCTTTTGGAGGGATGTCTCATATGTACTCAATAGCTGACCAAAAGGCGTTATTGAGAAGGGAAGTAGCTATCAATGGAAGTGCCCAAATATTTCATTGTGCATAAAGCTTCATGCAAAGAGGATCAATTAAATAGCAGAGGTATGCATTATTTACAATTAAAATGTTATCAATAATATAAGCATTAAAAATGTTATTGCAAACAAAAATATGGATTATGTTTTAATACTAGAATACTAACAATGAAAGTCTTTAATGTGGAGTGTTGAGATCCACACAATGAAGGCTTGAAAGCTTCCTTCACATAATTAACTTTCTCGGCACTTCCGCACATCTACCTAGTTTCAAAAACATAACCATAAACAAAGCTCATGCTCAATGAAATATGGAAGTTCAAAGATCTGCACAAAGAAAGCTTTTTCCACACAGTGGAATTTTTTTGCACTTCCACACAATAGCCTAAACAAAGAGATATTCAAAAATAAAAACATAAGAATTATTTATAATTAAAATATTTCCAATAATATCAGATATGTCAAATGGTTACTAAAATATTAGCAATAAAATCCTTTAATGTGAACGTATTTATCAATTAATAACAACTTCCAATGTCAATTGTTGACCGAAAAGTATTATTGAGTACATAATTAATATTATTATGTTTCATTGCGCATAACTTTTACAGTGCAGAGGACAGGGTATGTGCAGGAGAACATGGGTGCATATGGAAATTAATGTTTCATTGTGCGGAGCTTTGACTATGTAGAGCATGGAGTATGTGTGAGAGAATAGGGTATGCATAGGGAACATTATTTGGTGGGGATGAAACTAATGTTAAACTATTGATGTCAATATGTTATTATTATGTTTCATTGTGCGAAAGAAATAATAATTGTACAATGTTGATTTTCCAAATAGATTATTATGTTAATGGAAAAGGGAAATAGACAACTCTGCAAATTAAGTTACAAATATATTTTGAAATTAAGTTACCGAGAGAAAAGAAACAACTAAATCAGTAATGATTTACATTGACATAGGGTATAGTTAACTAATTAAATAGAGCAATAAATATAAATGTCGTGCATGGAAATTAAAATATTATCAATAATATAAGCATAAAAAATGTTACTACGAACAACAAATATCGATTATGTTTTAATACTAAAATATTAGCAATGAAAGCCAGCAATGTTGATTTTCCAAACAGATTCTTATGTTAACCGGAAAGGGAAAGAGACAACTCTGCAAATTAAGTTACAAATATATTTTGAAATTAAGTTACCGAGAGAAAAGCAACAACTAAAACAATAATGATTTACTTTGACATAGGGTATAGTTAACAAATTAAATAGAGCAATAAATATAAATGTCATGCATGGAAATTAAAATATTATCAATAATATAAGCATAAACAATGTTACTATGAACAACAAATATGGATTGTGTTTTAATATTAAAATATTAGCAATGAAAGCCACCATAAACAATGTTACTACGAACAACAAATTGGATTATGTTTTAATATTAAAATATTAGCAATGAAAGCCTTTAGTGCAAAGTATGGAGATCCATCCAATGAAATCTTGAAAGCTTCCTTTAAATTTTATCTACATATCTGCCCATCCCATAAACAAAGCTTTTTCTCAATGAAATGTGGTTTTGTACAAAATTTTGTGTGCACCCCACACTAAAAGACTAATATCTCCAAACGGCTCTTTGAGAAAAAGAGAATACGAATATATGTATTATTTATCACTAAAATAATACCAATAATATTAGCAATAAAAGCCTTTAGTGTGGAGTATGGAGAACCGCACAAAGAAAGAGTTCTTCGAACAACAGACTTCCTACGCACTTTTGCACAAGAGCCCAAACAAATAGATATTCATAAATACAAAGATAATCATTATTTACAAATAAAATATTACCAATAATATCATATATGTCAACTTCTTCCTAAAATATTAGCAATAAAAACCTTTGATGCGAATGTATTTATCAATTAATAACAACTTCTAATGTCAATGGTTGACTGAAAGGCATGATTGAGTATGGAAGTAGCTATCTGCGAAAGTGGCCAAAACTTTCACTATGCGGAAATCTTCATGCAAACATAATAAATTAAATAGTGGTAGAGGCAGGGACTATGTTGCATCACAACTATTAATCTTGTTAAATTATATAATACCATGTGATCCATAACATATGAGTAATTCAAAATTTAAGTGAAAAAATTCATATACTAATCACTAATTACACACCAAAGAAATAAAAGGAATTTATAAAAAAAGAATAAATTGAGGTAGATAAATTCTTATTACTAATATGTATCTTCTGGGTTGAGTGAGGCCACTTCAAGAAATCTTAGGCAAACATTACATGCAATATAGGGATGTCTTTTTACCTCTTTAATGTCTTCAAGCTTGGTTGTGCTTTTAGTTTTAATCAAAACTATAGAATTATTCCTTCCAAGTATTAGACATTGCATACTTTACATTAAATAAATTGCCTGAAACTAATTTTTTTTATATTAAGTGTACTTATTTTCCATAAAGTGATTCAATCTCATAAGAAAATGAAAAACATACATGAAACTAATTTTTTTTATATTGTGTACTTATTTTACATAAAGTGATTCATTCCGATAAGAAAATAAAAATAAATAAAAAGTTGTGGTTAAATAACTTTGACATATTTATAACACAAAGAGTTATATTAATTATGTGGGTTTTGTTTTAGGGGTATTTTAATTGGTGATCGACATGATATGAAGTATTATGTTAATTAAGAGATCCAAGGTTCAAATCCTAGAGTAACCAATTTAATTTATGGAGAGGAGGACCATTATAAGCCACAAAGGTATAGTGGTAGCAGTTAGAATCGACATTGTGCCATGCGAGTACAAGCTTGACCCATTTTTCAATTCCTCTGGCACAAAAAAAATATGTGGGTAATGTGTGTTTCTGTGTCCAATTATTAATACTTTTGTCATCTATTTTTCCAATTTGAAGTACTAAGTCAATATTTTCATTGCGTAATAATGGAAATCTTAGTAGATGTATATGGAATCAAGTGGATATAGAAATATGAGTATCGAATTTGGAATAATCTCTTAGATAATATTGTCTTTAAAAAAATTCTAAGGGATCCCTTGTGTTGTTATAGTTCTTCCTATTATTTTTATGTACACAAATTTTCCATAGTAATTTTATAGCACTTGTGTGAGAGGAATCATTAAATTATGTTTCATTATATTCTCTTTCAAGAATATGCCAATGATGTATTTTTGAAGTGGGTCCTCCAACAAATCCATGTGTAGGATCAAATATTTTTTATGTCCTGGTTGTTTCTACTTTTCTATTGATAGTTTACTAATTCAATTCAAATTGCAATTCTTAGGAAAATCCTTCCCAAATAACAACATTGATAAAAGTAATTATAGAGAATGCCCCTTATTAGAAAATGTTATTCACCTATTTGTATATGATATTACTCTATACATCTATTCAGTGCACACAAATAGTTGGAGAAGAGAAGCATAAGAAATTAGTAAACAAAATCTGTTGGAGAGAACCCTCCTTTATGGACATGAGAAGTTGTGTTATCATTGATATTTCTAGCTTTTGTATTGATACATAGTCTCATCAATTATTGCATTGTAGATACAAGAGCTAGTTTGGAGGTTACAAATTATTTGTCTCAAAGTATCTATGCATAACCATTGAATATGGTTTTAGAAGGGGCTTGTATCCTTACATCACCTTGCCAAAATTCATTATGATCCATGTAAATTTGATATTCTTACACAAATAGGATTACAATATACCAATATAATTGATAATAATTAGAGTTTTTATAGTATAATTGATATATCATTGGCTTGTTATGGAATTTTGAGCATAAGGAGAACAATCAGTTGGCTTAATGTCGAAATGGAAAATAATTACTAATATAATCATACACTTATTGACAATGGTTACACTTATTGACAATGGTGAATCAATAAAGAAAGGATATCCATGGAAGGAGAAATGCAATATCTTCCTTATTGTTATGGAATCATTGATTTTTTTGGTATTATGCCAATCATTGCCCTATTATATTTCATTGTTGTTGTTGCATTTGCAACAATAAAGCTTTGAAATACTAGGAAATGGGGCCAAAGAAAAGTATAATGACCATAGGAAGAGATGAAGCATAATTTAGGGTTATTGTTAGGTAACAAGTATTAGGTGGACTTAAAAAGAAAAGGGAACCAATATTACTAAGACTTATTAAACATTAAATGATTACAATATGCATGATCTTTAAGCGATAATCTCCTTTGACACATATCCCCATCACATTTTTATCAATACATGATTCTTTTACTTCTATTTTTGTATGTTTATAATGTTTTATATGTAATATCTTATTTTTTTATTCTTTGTGTGACCCCACTTTTACATCCATGTGCATCAATTTTATATCATTTTTTAATCATTTTGTGCCTATTTAGCATTGCTTTTGCATCCCTTTATCTATTTTGCATGTTTTTTGTATCCCTCTTACATTTCATTTATGTCCAATTTGTGTACTTTTAGCTCCTTTATTGCATATCAATTTGTTCTTTTTATCATGATATTATTCCAATGAGCTATCATGCTCCCAAATCTAGAAGAGATGGTCCTAATAATTTGATCATCTCCTTTCCAAATCAGCACACCTAAATCTTGATGTTTGAACTTCTAGTACTGCCACCTTTTTTAATTTTCATCTCTTTTGGATTTTATAGTAAATAGAGTCATTAACTCTTCTTTGGAACTTATAAAATAGATGAAAACAACTTATACATATCAAATTAGACATTGTGTTTCTTATGTGTGTCTGTATCACATGTGTGTGAGTGTATTATTTATGTGAGTTTGCTCGTTAGGTGTGCATTCATATGTTACTTGTGCAGGTTTATGTGGGTATGCGAGTACATCATTGATGTGTGAAGGCATCACTTATGAGTGTGAGTGTGTCACTTATGTCTAAATGCATATTTGATGTGTTTGTGCATCACTTACATGTGAGTGTGTTCTTATGCATGTAAATGCAATAGTTATGTGTTAGTGCATCTCTAATGTGTTAGTGTGTCACTTATTATGAATTTTTCATTTATCTATTAGGGGAATCACTTTCTTTTTGGTGAGAGCCAGTATTGCAGTAAGAATGTTGCAACTCCTAGGCTACCAACTTTACTTTTATCAACCCGGTAGTTTGTAACAAGCTTGGAAGCGTTGGTGCTATATGCACAAGTACTAGTTCTCACTGCAGGTTGTCACTTGGTCAGCTGGTGCGAGATCACTAGGAGCTCAAGCCAACTTCTATAGATTTTAGAAGAAGCTCTATGTGTGATGAAAGGAAAGAAAGATTACTCTACAGATTCTATTCTAACTTTAGAAAGGAGAAAGATTGGGATGTAAAGCAAAACCTAGTAAACCCTAATTAACAAGCTAATTCTACTTTTGCCAAAAACACTATGAAAACCGTGAAAGAAATGCCTTTACCTACTCAAGGAAGTAAACAACATCTAACCATGCTATTTCTGGAAGTAAATAAGCAAAAAACATATTTTTGGATTTTTATGTGTTTTTATGTGAATTTAACATGCATCTAATTTAATGTGTGTGAGTGTGGCAGTGAACAGGTGGCATTAGAGGGCGATTTTGGAGCTTAGGAGGATGTAGGATGGTGTGGATGGGTCCTAGGAGGTCTTAGGTGGCCTTCTGGAGGCTTTTCCCACTCTCGGCCTTTAAAAGAAATCCTACAGGAAAAACTACAGGAGGACACAGGAAAACTACAAGAGGAAAATAGGGAAACTACAGGAGGCCTACAGGAGGAGGCCGAGAGCAATTTTCATTATTTTGAGAGTATGAGAGTGGGTGGAAAAGGTGGATGAAGGTTGGAATGAGGTGTTAGGGCACCTAAGGTTTACCATGGATCACCAGGAGAGATAAAGATGATTGGGTTTGCTCAAGGAGAGAGGAAGAAGTCCTATGAAAAATGAAGGAAACTAGGGCATAATTGAGGTGAGGTTTGGGAGACCTATAGGGCATGGATGAGATAAAGGGTGTGATTTTTGGTAAGTTGGCCTACTGTTGGAAGAGATCTACTACATAGAAACTGACAGTCAACCAAGAAAATCAAGCAACCAATGAAATGAGTGCATCCTAGGAAAAATAGAGTTTTGCATTAAAATGGCCTAAACTATGATGTATAGAAGGAAATGCTGGGAAATGTTGTAAGAAAGGAAAGCATGCAAAAGGGCTATTGCAAATCAAGAAGTGAACATGATAAAGAAGATATAAATCAAAGCAAAACTTGACTACCAACCTACTAGAGAGCTGCAAACACTAAAAGTCCTAGGAATGAGGAAAATCTGTGTTTTTGGGGCAACAAGAGAGTCTTTGCCTCAAATCATGGTCCCAAAGGGAGGAAGAGAGGCCAAGGCACTATTGATATCCTTTTGAATATTCTCTGATCACTGCTTAACCTACTACAGAAATAAAAAATGGAAGCAAGCTACTAATTCATCAAAAGCAACCTATTCTTAACCATAAGAGAAATACATCTAACAGCAAACTAATATACAAGCTGAAGTAAAGCATACAAATACAAGTAAAGAGAAGCTTGGCTGCTTGGATTGGGCCCTAACCCAAGAGCTTTAGCCCTCTGAGGTAGCTTAGTGATAGCTCAAAAAGGATTCCATCTTCATTATCAAAAAATAGCAAGATTACATAAAATAGTAAGCTCGAAATTTGAGCAGAGTTTACACAAGCAAAAAAAAGTCGAACCTAGTGAGGCCCTAGGCCTCTCTACTTATACATCTAAAGCTACCAATAGCTTCCTTAAAATCAGGGAGGCTTGGCTCCCAAAACATGAGATAACTATCAATCATCTTCCACTTGCTTAGCTGCCCTCTAGTGCATGATTCAATTGCTTGTACTCTGAGCTAAATGAAGGGGAATTCGAAGTGAGGAGCAATAAATGAGGGGGATTCCCTCCTATAATTCCTCTCCTCTATCTACTTCGAGTTATTGTTGCAATTTGACCACTAGTTCCTTGACTTTGACCTCGAAATCCATCAATAATATGCATTAAATACATGTTAGACCACATGGCATAATAACTAACTCAACTCACCCTATAAGCATAAATATAATCTTAAAATCATACAATAAGCTAAGAGAATGGTTGATTTGACTAGGTTAGGAGGTAAAATGAGCCCATATAATTACCCATTTATGAGGCTCATCACTTTTCTATGGAAAACCTTGATGGGAAATGCCAAGCACTTTTTCACATTTTGCAAATGGTATTTCATGAAAAAATTATGGTGTTGATTACACTACTTAACCCTACAAGGAAATCAATTGAGGCATGCACCAGAAGTAGAAAACATTGAGGATCAACCCCAAGACCTCTTACATGAGGCTCAAAGCACTCAAATACTAAAGTTAGCAACCAAACAAAGTGTATAAGTAATGTGTATGGATCCATAACTTTTTTCTAAGGAAAACCTTGTGAGGAAATCTAAGGGATGCTTCCCCACATTCATAGATGGCATCATTAATAAACTTGTTGAAATAAAATAGTACACCTCAACCAAGGGAATTTGAATTGGGAACTTACTAACATGGAACTAGCCAAATGCCCTATAGCATTGTCAATAACTATTGAAGCTAGTCCCTAGGGTTTGCATGGATGCATGGTTTATTTTCATGACCATGAAACTTATGAATGTGAGTGTGTCACTTTATAATGGATACATCACTTAAGTGATGAGCGAATCACTTATGTATATGAGAGTGCCAATCATGTTTAAGTACATTTATTATATGCATTAGTGTGTTTCTTAAGTTAGATGTTTTGTCTGAATGCATCTCTTATGCATTAGGTGTGTCACTTATGTGCAATAATTTGTCACCTAGGTTAGATGTATCTCTTGTGTGGTTGGGTGTATAACTTATTTATAATTACGCATCACATAATTGGATGCGTTTTTGCTTATGTGTATCACAAGTGCATTGTTTATGTGCATGAGTGCATCACTTATGTTATGTATGTGAGTTCCTCAATTATGTTAAGTGTGTCCCTTATGGCATGACTATGTCATCGATGTGCATGAGTGAGTCAATTATGTTATTTGTGTTGCTTAAGTGAGTGATTGTGAAGCTTATATGTGTGAGTGCATAAATTATGTGCTTAAGTGTGTCAATTATGTGTGTGAGTGAATCACTTATGTTTGACATGTCACTTATGTTTATGAGTGTGTTGTTTATGTTATGTATGTTTTTTATGTGCATGAGTGCACCACTTATTTCAGGTACATAACTTGCATGCATGTGTACATGTCTTATGTGGTTGGTTCATTAGTGCATTATTTATGTGCATCTATGCATCACTTGTATACATCAAAGTGGAACTTACGTTAGAAGTGTCACTTACGTTAAATGTGTAATTTATGTGTATAAGTGTATTACTCATGTTCACAAGTGTGTTATTTATGTGTGATAATTATGTCACTTAGGTGTCACTGTCATGTTTCACATAATGCTAAAATTTTGAAAATTTTCTTTATCTTCCATAACAAATAAATAAACTCTCATTCTCTATTTTTTCTACATGTGGTATTTTGGGTCCAAGTCCATTCCCAAACATGTTGAAATGAGGTTCCCACTTGTAGCTTTGAATGTTCACAAGTTTAGTTAATGAAAGCAAAATATAAATTATAAGGTAAATATCAACAATGATTATTATTAATATTAAAAATTATATTTAAGTAAAAAAATTAGTGACTAATGGAAGTATTAATAAATAATTATAACTTCCATACTAATCGAAGTTGTAACTACGCTACCACTTACCCATTCTAGTAGTGCAATAATTGATAAGTCAGTAGATTAGTATCTAGAAAGTTGTAGGTTTGATTTTTAAATGAGTGTAGTGGACACAAACTATATACATGAGGGATGGAATGGGTTGCAAAGTAAATAAAATGGATGCATGACTTTGGAAATGGAACCCAATATTGTTTGCAAGAGTAGGATTAGTTATATGAATAATAGGAGGACACTAGATTTGAGTTTTTCTTAGGGAAAGGGAAGTGCATAAAATAACATTAGAAAAACATAATGGTATAAGAAGAATCCCATAAGGAAATCATAGTAAACAAAGATGTAGAAATTAGAGTCTTAACTCTGGCAATAAACTTAGTTTGACCTTGTCACCTCTAATTTTGGATGATTCTTGATTGAATGTTGTAGCGGCTATAACCATCCTCCAAAATTCTGCCTTAGCTTCATTTTGGAGCCTCGCTACCAACCATCCTTAGCAACATGTCTTTCACTGCCTAGGTACTTATGCTTTCAGTTGATTTTCTTTGGCTTATTAGCTTGTGTTCACTAACTTGTTTGGCTTTCACCCACAAGCTAACTTCTGGTGACTTTGTCCTCAACCCGTTCTTGTGCTGACTTGGAGAACTGCACAGAACTGGAGGGAAACCAGCCTTTATCTCTAGAATTGTGCAGTGCATCCTGGCAGCCAACTACTCTCCAAAATTGCGCAGAGCATGTAGGTTTCCTTCCCATTGAAAATTGCACAGAGCAACCCATCATTGGGATTGCTCTCAGTATTTTCGCAATTCTGGTTGGCAGCCTTGGCTTCAGTCCAGAAATAGTGTAGAGCTTGAGGGGTAGCTAGAGCCACTCACCCCAGAAACTGCACAGAAGTCATCCCAAGGCTTGTTTTCGATCGCATGTGCTCATAGGTTGATCAGTTCCCTCCAAGACTATGCAATCTTGCCTTGCATGCACGGGCATCATTTTCCCGAAAAAGAAAAAAATTTAAAAAAGCAAAAAATATCCCTAGATTTTAGGGATCTCTTTTTAGTAGCTGGGGGTAACATGAAAAAATCATTTTAGAAACCTCCCGCAAAGTGTCATTTTTTCCTATATTTGTGGCATGCGCATCAATAAGCCTCGATCTTTTCAAAACTATTTATTCGATGCTTCAAGGCTCATTCTTCACTTCGATATTAGAGCTCTGGCATCTCCAACACATCTAGGAACATTCGACACAGTTATTGCATCTTTTCCGGGTAAGTCATCTTTTCATTTCTTTTGCTTCTTTTCTGTCGATTTTTTTATTTTGATTTGTGCAAGTTTTGTTTACTTGGTTTTGTTGAACTCTTGTTGTTTTTTTAATGCATATTAGCTTGTAGAAGCATTGTTTCAATTTTTCCATTGCATTTCCTTGATGTCGCATACATGGCACTCTTTCTGCACTAACTGTCACCATTGCGGCGACTCGTTTCACACACTTCATTGTCTTTACTTTTTACTAAATCCTGCACTTATTAATTACATTCATGTTCATTCACTCATGTCTGCACCTACCTTCGCACATGCATTCAATCCTTATTGTTTTCAGTCGCCCATCGGCAGGTCTAAGCTGCCTTGGCCCAGACCTTGCCTTACCTAGCTTGCACTATGCATTTTTGAGATGGAAGGCCTCGCCTTTCTCCTAGAAATTGCACAGATCCTACCTCACACTGTCCTCCTAGGATGTACTCTATGCAATTCTGAGAGACAGTGCCTCAGTTGGCCCCCGGAATTGCCCAAAGCAATTTTCCTGGGTTGCAGTCATGCTAATTGAAACTATGCATTGTGCAGTTCCATTTCTTAGTACGCCAAGCTGGACTATGCTTTGTGCAGTTTCAAAAGCTAGTCATCTCACTGGAAGCCGAGACTATGCAGTTCTGGCAGTGAGTCTCCCAGCAAAAATTGTGAAAATTTCCTAGTTAGTCACCCAGGTGTGTTGCATGTCAGTCCTCAAGTTTCTTTTGGTTTTCAAATGAAAATTTTCTTGCCATGAGTGTTGCTTTGTCTCCAATTATCACAGGTTTTCATCAGTCTCTCAGCATTACAGGTAAAATGTCTTCCAAGAGAGCAAGGTCAAAGGACACCATTGAGAGTGCAACTGGAGATGTGGTCGAGCAAGTGTCTATGAGCTTGCCCATTTATGAAGACACTAAGTTTTTCATAGAAAAGGAGAGCAAGATCAAATGGCAAGACATCAATGACATATTTTCAAGCACCTTTGGGGAATCTAGAGGACCGCAAAGTCTATGGCAACATACACAAGTCTGGCTTGTAAAGGGTTGCATGAAAGTATTCTGCATTTCATGCGCGGAGATGATCCACTGGATTGTCTCGCACACCGATCCAGAGACAATGGTGTTAAGAAGTGTCAGTGGAATAGGACTTGCTACCTTCAAGGTAGAGAAATTTCATGAGATGTATCACTTATAGCAACCAATGATTACAATGGATGCACCCTTCACCAATCCCAACAACAATGCAAACTCAAGATACATCTTGAAGAGTTGGGTGAGAGAACCATCTAAGGCAAGCCAAGCTATTCATGTCCACCTACATTCTTGATGCAATCTATTCTCATCAGCAGTTCCCTAGCTTGGGTTGGACATGGACACCTTCAGAAAGCTATGTGCACACCTATTGTAGGTTGTTCCACGAGTGAAACTTCCATGGAGTTATACTACAGTTATCAGACCACTTCTCACCCCAGTGTACAAGATGATATTTGAGCAGGATCCACCTTGCATGTCACAAACAGTGATGGAGGAATTGGTTAACATAGCAGATTTCTATGTCTCACCCCTTGGCACCTTCATTTTTATTTACAACGCAAAGAAGGCTTCACATGTTTTATCGAAGTTTTCCATGGACAAGCTAGTCATGCAAGAGGTTTCATACCACATCTCGACAAGGTTGTCAGCGAGACTGCACATGAAGAAGAAGGCACCTTGGCTCGATCTTCCTTTGTAGATCGGGTTTTATGAGATCTAGAATCTCAAGCATGCTAAGGTCGAGACAGAGGAATTCAAGAGGTTCACCTTCGACACCAGAAGTTTCAATCCATATGACCCGCATTGCTTAGTGGAATACCATTGTGCGAGAGTGTATCATCCTTGGATCCACGAGGCATGTCATTGGCTTGAGGAAGACCCATGGAAATACCACTATAACTTCTCAAGGGTCAATGAACCAGTAAAAGTGGTGTTAGAATGGTTAGCAGCGCACAAGGCAACAACATCTAAGAAGGTAGCAACATCAGCAATAGTAGAGGGCAACAGACCTGTGCATGACAAATTCAAGAGGAAGGTTGCTGATAACACAGAGGTGGAGAAAAGCTGCAAGTTCAAGACAAAACCACTTGTATTAAGAGCAACTTTGGAGATTGAGGCAAAGAAGCGACAATGCAATAGAAGGATTGTGGAAAGGCAAAGGGAGAAGGAGAAATTGGAGGAGGCAGAGAAGAAGTTACAGGAGGTGAAAAACAAACTTTAAGGGAAGAACAAGAGTTGCGCAAAAGAGAGAAGGAAGCGTAACAGGAAAAAGAACAGTAGGAGGCACAACGTGCACACATTGATGAAATTGTACCAATACAAGTTATTGAGTCATCAGAATTGCTAGCAGCTACCAAGAAAGGTGAACAGCCACAGGAGAAGGACTTTTCTCAAGAGATTGAATAGATGTTGGATTAGATGGACACAAATGTGTTTTAGCTAGAGGAAGATCAGGATACAAACCTCATGCCCAAGGACCAAGAGGTCACTCCACTGGATTCACGATCCAAGAGTGGAGCAAGTCCCAAGTGATGAAGGAGGCACTGAAATCCTTGAGGACAATCCGGAAGTAGATGTGCACAACATATCTTTCGATTAGTAACAACACAAAGTTGTGCAGTCATGCAAAGTGCCCACTTCAAATGTCCACTTATCTCCTATGCATTCTTAAGAATGACTGATCATGTCTGATGTGAGCAAACATCTAACTACATTGGTCGATGCTACAAAGGCATATGCTGAAGCCACCGGCTCAAGTGTGAGATTATTGATAGCTAAGAATGAGCACAAGGCTAAGGAGTTACAAGTGGCCAAAGCAGGGACAAGAGCAAGCTATAACATCCACCAAAGAAGACTTGAAGAAATAAATACTTGATGAAGTATAGTATCTCGAGACAATCACGCAGAAGTTATAATTTAGGTTTGTCAGTGTGCATAAGTCAGTTGTCCATCTTAATGGTTGGCAGCATCATTTTTCTAGGAGAGCATGCAACCTGACAGACATACACACTACTATCGACCACATGTAGATATCGACAAAGAGGTATGAGGGAACCCTGTTATACTTTCCAAATATGATGATGCCAAAGGCAGTGGAGTTGAAGGCACACATCTGGAGTCAGATCTAGAACTATCAGGAACTCCCACAGCTCATCACCAACTTATAGGCTTAACATGCACGAGTTTTCAAGAGCATGGATATCATCGTGTGCATGCATGCGATCCCATCCATTGGCACAATCACTGAGGTGAAAGCAAAGAACCAGTCTGACTGGAGCTGGACATGTACTTCGAGCAATTGATGCCCATAGCCACCAACACAAACTTGCATATGAGCACAGACACTATGCACCAGTATGTCGTTGGTCCATTTGCACTCAATACCATGATGTGCATGCTATCTGATGAGTTGGACAGAGGTGCAAAATCAGTGTACCTAGATGCAATGGAGGAAAGAGTTTGCTTTCAGAAGGATGCCACCACAGAGTACATAGACACCATAATAGACTAACAATCTTGGCATCAGTTCGCCACTATCGATCACCAAGTGGATGTCGATGAGTTAGTATTCCCACAGTTTTATGAGTCTCAGTGATGTCTTGTATGGCTTACTCAAGCCCATTTTTGTCTCATATGGGTACATGTGTAGATTGTATTGTAAACATATTGTAAAGTGAAATACCAAGTTTCAATAGTAGAATGTAAATAGTCATGTGTAAGTTGAAGAGTCATGAGGGTAGTTGAAGAGTCACAAAGGGGAATGTAAAGGGTCACCCCACCCTTTACTATATATAGAACCTCATAAATCATTGTACGGGCTTTTGGGAGCCAAGCTTCCAATAGGTATAACTTAAAGAAAGTTTGGAGTGTATTGTAATGAGCCTTGGCGACAGTGACTGTAATGTTCTATTATCGGGGCTAGTGGTTGTCATGGTTGTATGTATGATTGGATATTTCACTCTTTTAATATAACAGAGACATCACGTTTCATGCATATGTTTTTATTGTAGTTTGACTATCCTAGTTACTCTAATGATGTATGTAGCTATAATTTACACATGTATGTATGGACTATTTCGTATGTGTTTGTATGAATCTTATCGAAGCGTGTTTCTAGTATAACCCATCACTTTGGATCTTCGGCTATCCTACTTTCTATCTCATGATGTCTTTCATCTCGTGTGTTCCATTTCAAGCTATGTGTTATCACAGGTTTCTAAGGGGTGCACTCTTCTCCCCTTCTGTGTGTTAGAGCCTTTCATGCACCTTCCTTGACTTTCTACAAGGTCACACCCTTGCTTCCAACAAGGACATCTTACTTACCTCTGCGCATAACCGTGGTCAAGGTGATACCGTACTACCCACTTCAAGGACTCCTACTCCAAACGCTCTAAGGTCTCGTTTGTACTTCTTACCAGGGAGATCCCCTGACATGTTGGCAGGTCCAACACTGTTAACATTTATGGTGCAAGAAGGAGGGCTAGATGACAAGCCGAGTCTTCTCAACCTTTTTTGAATCTTCACACATATATCATGGATATTGTTATAATTAACCCTATGCAATGTTTTTCCAACAGAAATCCCTTTGAAGTCGAGAGGGACTTCTTTGATGACTTGTCAGAAATCACATATGATGGTGAAGACAAAGTGGCATGGCCTGAGCACTTAGATGACTTCTGTGCATTCATGGAGAATGCAAAAGGTTTTATGAAATAGAGGTCTGTATGATGCTCACACACACACTTCGAAAATACCCATTGTTATGGTGTCGCATGCTTCCTCCTAATTGCATGCACTCATTCAAGCAATTCAGTGATCTAATAGAATTTTTTTTTCACCATTTTGATCCTAAAGCACGTGATAAGTAAATATTAAAACAATAGAAGGCCCCGCATGAATCGCTAATGGAATTTTGGGAGCACTTTTGTCTTCTCTCTTTTCAAGCTTCGAAAAGTCATATGAAATTCCAATATCTTATGGACAGGTATGAGTATTCCTGTATCAAATCACTTTGTCCCAAAGTGAAGAAAAATCTCAAACCCCACTCAGCATACTTCGTTGATGGAGTTGCACAATCACAACCAGACACAGTTGCTATCACAAGTGACTGTCTGCCTTCTCCTCATCAAATAGATCCACCCCCGCAGAGTGATGTGGGAGAGTGTGCACATAAGTCTTTTCAATTGTCACATCCTCCCACCCTCACTACTCTTAATTTATGCACAGATTTGGTTGAAAGCCCATGGGTTGTCATATGCACTTGTTACCTCAACTTTCGTCTCTGTGTTCAGCTGATCCTTGGATTGTACTCTTTTATGTTCTTCCCTTTCGGACTCTGCACTTGTTGTGAACAAGGATCAATCAATTGACAGAGTTGATGTTGCACAACCAACCTGCATTGTCACTTACGATGAGAATGATTGGGAAGCTGAGCATGAACTCGTGTTGAAGGATGACCTCCTTCTGTTTGTGCCTCCTCCACTTTTTCTCAACATATTTGGTGATTCTGCTATCTCTGATTTTCCTTGTGTAAATCCATCCATGGATTCATCTACTTCTGATCATTCACAGAACGCACTGGATTTCATTCCATCATTTTTCATTGGAGAGGACAAATATTCCATTGACAATCCACTTAATTTTTCATCTACTTTTTCCGAAAACGTAAAGGGTGAAAATTCTTTCTTCTCATCTACCCCTTTGTATGATTCATCAGATCATGAGGATTCTGATGAACCCATTGACTTTTCTAATCGTAGTTGTCATGATCTCTTTACTCCTATATTCAATCATGACGTTGATTTAAGAGATGTTGATCTTTCAAAGCCACCTGTTTATGATGATCTATCTATCAATGAAGTTGAAACCCCGCAGGCTATCAACACACTTCAGCCTGAGCTGATGGTTATATTAGGCCCTCGATGTCCTATGGTTAGTTTCACTTCTGATCAGGAAATTGTTGAAACACCCAAGGCTCCTCATCACTCATTTGTATGCATTGAAGATCAATCCAATACACATATTTCGCTTCCTCCACCTGAATCACATGATCCCATCGCTCACGCATTGGAGGAATCATACACAACAAGCACACTTGTGAGGTGTAAGTCACCTATCTTTCTCATGTTTGCTTGTCTGTCACAATAAATAGAGTGTACATGCTTATCATCTGCACACTATGTGTCTCAACACCATGTTAAGTCCACAAAATTCTTGTCTTGTGATTTCGCTCTTTTCTTTTCTGTGGATGCATTTAAACTCAGAGTGTGTTGGTCTTCATTGTTATATCTTTCATGTTTTTTGGTTCGCTTGACTGTGCTTTTTGTGAATCATGCCTTCACAAACATGGGTCAACCAATGTGACGGTGGCTGCATTGTAAATATCACTTCACGTGATTAGGCCTATGCACCGTTATCTTAGGAGTAGGGGTATTGTTTTCTTTATGTCTTTTTTTCTTGCCTACATGTTTTCTTTATTTGTTTGTTTGTTTGCTTGCTTGCTTGTTTTCTTTTCTTACTTGCTTTGCTTTCACATTTTCTTTTGCTCTTTTCTTCATTGTTTTGTTTGTTGGTTTATGTCTGTAGGTTAGTTTCACATGAAACCGTGTGCGACTCTTAAGACAAGCAGGGTAATGTACAAGAGGACTTGTACAACTACCAACACTTGGTTATATGTTGTCCTCTCTCTTTATGTAGAACTTGTTTTCTTTAGTCAATGATACACCAATGGAAAATATGTTTTTTCCGAAGTGAATCTTGTTGAAAACACAA
The DNA here is from genome assembly GCA_031772625.1 of Pinus tabuliformis. Lineage (NCBI taxonomy): Eukaryota > Viridiplantae > Streptophyta > Pinopsida > Pinales > Pinaceae > Pinus > Pinus tabuliformis. The sequence continues at coordinate 464,119,178 of CM062811.1, forward strand.
CACTTGCGCTCTAACTAGTACCACCTACTCTAGTTGGTTGTTTTTGGGTTAATCGTTGTCATCTCAGTTGAGTAGAGTAAGGTAAGGGGAAAAACCTTAACAAGTATGTCAGAGGTGTATATATAACATACTTCTATGAACGAAAAACCTCTTCTTCACTCAATAAGTCAGGATCCCTCTTCTTCCTCTGAAATAAATAAGTGCATGCACAATTCTATGAAAAAATGAATAAGGTGAAAGAAGAGAAAGGATTTCTATGTAGAGAGGTGATGCAAGTAACTCTATCGAGGTACTAACCAAGCTCGCTAGTAGCGAAGCAATGATTTTGTTCCTATGTGACTCTGTCAAGCTACTATCCAGGCCTGCTGGCAGCGGAGCAACACCAAAGACGAAACATAAACTTTGACAGCTATATTACTTCTGCACCAATATACCCCTCATCTCCAATTGAAACAAATAAGTTGACTTGGCTTGTAATGTGCGCTGACCAATAAAGAGCATGGCACGTGCTACATATTTCACTCAAGCTAGTGTGGAAACCACGATGATCAAAGAATCAAAAAATACTTCTAGAGGAATTAGACTAGCTTTTCATCAAAACAAGGTCCATTCAGAGAGTTGGAGTTCTACCAGTGTGTCGCCAATGTTGTAGCAGCTACAACCATCCTCCAAAATTTTTCCTTAGATTCATTTTGGAACCTCCCTACCAGCCATACTTAGCAGCATGTCTTGCTCTGCCCAGGTACTTATGCTTTCAGTTGATTTTATTTCGCTTATCAACTTGTGTTTGCTAACTTGTTTGCCTTTCACCCACAAGCTGATTTCCCATGACTTGGTCCTCAACTGGTTCTTGTGTTGACTTGGATAATTTTACAGAACTGGAGGGAAACTAGCCTTTCTCTCCAGAACTGTGCAGTGCATCCTGGCAACCAGCTACTCTCCAAAATTGCACAAAGCATGTAGGCTACCTTCCCCTTGAAAATTTCACAAAGTAGCCCATCACTAGGCTTGCTCTCAGAATTTGTGCAATTTTGGCTGGCAGCCTTGGCTTCAGTCCAAAAATTGCACAGAGCTTGAGGGGCAGCTAGAGCCACTCAACCCAGAAACTGTGTAGAAGTCATTTCAAGGCTTGTTGTCTATTGCATGTGCTCAGGGGTTGATCGGTTCCCTCCAAAGCTGTGAAATCTTTCCTTGCATGCATGGGAACATTTTTCCCGAAAAATAAAAGAGCATCCATAGATTTTAGGGATCTACTTTTAGCAGTTGGGGGTTACATGAAAAAGTCGTTTTAGAAACCTCCTACCAAGTGTCGCTTTTTCCTAGATTTGTGGCATGCACATCATAACCCTCGATCTTGTCAAAAATATTTATTCGACACTTCAAGTCTCATTCTTCACTTTGGTCTTGGAGCTCTAGCATCCCCAATGCATCTAGGAACATTCGGCACACTTATTGCAGGTTTTCTGGGTAAGTCTGATTTTCATGTCTTTTTCTCTTTTTTGTCGCTTTTTGTATTTTAGTTTGTGTGAGTGTTGTTTGCTTGATTTTTTTGAATTCCTTTTGTCATTTTAATGCATGTTAGCTTGTAGAAGCATTGTTTCAAGTTTTCCATTGCATTTCCTTATTGTCACATGCATGACATTGTTTATGCATTGACAGTTTCCATTATGGCAACTCGCTTCACACACTTCATTGTCTTTCCTTTTTACTGAATCTTGCACTTACTGATTGTACGCATGTTCATTCATTCATGTCTACACCCATATTTTCACATGCATTCATTCCTTACTATTTTCAGTCACCCGTCGACGGGTCTGAGTCGCCTTGGCCTGGACCTTGCCTTGCCCAGCTTACACTACATATTTTGAGATGGAAGGCCTTGCGTTACTCCTAGAAATTGCATAGATCTTGCCTCACACTGGCCTCTCAAGTTGTTCTCTACGTAATTTTGAGAGGTAGTTCCTTAGTTGGCCCCCGGAATTGCACAATGCAATTTTCTCGGGTTGTAGTCATGCTGACTGAAACTATGCATTGTGGAGTTCCAGTCCTCAGCAGACCAAGCTTGACTGTGCCCTACATAGTTTTAGTAGTTATTCAGCTTGCTGGCAGCTGAGATTGTGCTTTTCTCAGTTCTAGCAGTTAGTCTCCTAGCCTCTCCCAGTGAAAATTGCCCAAATTCCCAGTTAGTCACCCAGGTGTGTTGCATGTCAGTCCTCAAGTTGCTTTTGGTTTTCAACTGACAGTTTACTTGCCATGAGTGTTTCTCTGTCTCCAGGTATCATAGGTTTTCATCAATCTCTCAGCAGTATAAGTACAATGGCTTCCAAGAGAGTAGGGTCAAAGGACACCATTAAGAGCACAATTGGAGATGTGGTTGAGCAAGTGTCTATTAGCTTACCCATTTATGAAGACACTAAATTGTTCATAGACAAGGAGATCAATATCAAATGGAAGTACATCAATGACATCTTTTTAGGCACCTTTGAGGAGAATTTGGAGGACCACAAAGCCTATGTCAACATACACAAGTCTAGCTTGTACCAGGTTGCATGCAAGGATTCTGCATTTCATGCACAGACATGATCCATTGGATTGTCTCAAATATTGATCCAGAGATAATGATGTTAAGAAGTGTTAGTGGAATAGAACTTGCTACGTTCAGGGTAGAGAACTTTCAGGAGATGTATCAGTTAACGCAACCGGTGATCACAATGAATGAACCCATCACCAATCCTAGCAATAGTGCAAACTCAAGAGACATATTGAACATTTGGGTGAGAGAGCCATCTAAGTTTAGGAAAACACCCAACCAAGTATACAAGACAAATATGTTGCGGAAGGCTTATCAGTTCTTGGTCATCTTTGCATGCTGCTTATACAGTGAGGAGAGTACAATGACCTTCCTGTAGAGTTGGGTGATTCTTTTGGATCAGCTAGCAAATGAAGGGAGACCTTTCAATTGGTCTGACATGTTGGTCCTTCAGCTTAAGGGATAAGTAACAGATGCCCGAAATCCACCCAAGGGTCAGCAAGCCAAGCTATTCATGTCCACCTATGTTCTTGATGAAATTTGTTCCTGTCAGAAGTTCCCTGGCTTGGGTTGGGCATGGACACCTTCAGAAACCTCTATGCACACCTGGTGCATGTTGTTATCCAAGTGAAGCTTCCGTGGAGTTATACTACAATGATTAGATCACTTCATCACCCCAGTGTATAGGATGATATTTGAGCAGGATCCGCCTTGCATGTCACATGAAGCGATGGAGGCAGTGGTTAGCATATTATATTGGTATGCCTCACCCCTTCGCACCCTCATCCATATGTACAACACAAAGATGGCTCTACATGTGTTACTGAAGTTTTCCATGGACAAGTTGGTCATGCAAGAGGTTTCATACCACATCTCGACAAGGTTGTCAGCAAGACTACACAGGAAGAAGAAGGCATCTTGGCCTGCTCTTCCTTTGCATATCGAGTTGTATGAGATCTAGAATATCAAGCATGTTGAAGCCGAGATGGAGGAATTCGGGAGGTTCACCTTCATCACCAGAATTTTCAATCCATATGACCCACATCACTTAGTGGAAGACCACTGTGCAAGAGTGTATCATCCTTGGATCCATGGGGCTTATCATTAGCCTGAGGAAGACCCATGGAGATACTGCTATAACTCATCAGGGATCAATGAACTAGTTAGAGTGGCTATAGAATGATTAGCAGTGCACAAGCAAACAACATCTCAAAGGGTAACAACATCAACAACAACAGAGGGGAGAAGACCTACACATGACAAAGGAAAGAGGAAGGTTGTTTACAATGCAGAGGTGGAGAAAAGTTGCAAGTTCAAGGTAGATCCACTTGTATGAAGAGCATCTTTGGAGATTGAAGCAAAGAAGCCATAGTAAATCAGAAGGATTGCACAAAGGAAAAGGAGAAGAAAAATCTGGAGGAGGGAGAGAAGAAGCTACATGAGGTGAAGTAGAAAATAAGGGAAGAACAAGAGCTATGCAAAAGAGAGAAGGAAGCGTAGCAGGAACAGGAACAACAGGAAGCACAACGTGCACACATTGATGAAATTGTGCCAATATAGGTTATTGATTCATCAGAATAAATGGAAATTAGAAAATGAGCTGAACATTCATAGGAGCAAGACTTTTCTCAGGATATTGAATAGATGTTGGAACAGATGGACACGGATGTCGTTTAGCCAGGGCAAGATTAGGATACAGACCTCATGCCCAAGGACCAAGAGGTCACTCCACCAGCTTCACCAAATCCGGGAGTAGAGCAAGTCCCAAGTGACCATGGAGACATCGAAATCCTTGAGGACAATCCAGAAGTAGATGTGCATAACATATCTTTTGATAAGTCATAACACAGAGTTGTGTAGTCGCGTAGAGTGCCCACTCCGAATGTCCATGTATCTCCTGTGCATTTTCAAGAAAAAGTGACTGTGTCTAATGTGCACAAACATCCAGCTACATTGGATGATGCTACAAAGGCATATGTTGAAGCCACCAGCTCAAGTGTTAGTTTCTTGATAGCTAAGAACAAGTGCATGGCTAAGGAGTTACAAGTGCCAATCAGGGAGAAGAGCAAGCTACAGCATCCACCAAAACAAAGTTGAAGAAAGAAATACTTGATGAAGTATTCTCTCTCGAGACAATCATGCAGAAGTTGTACTTCAGGTTTGTCACCATGAATAAGTCATTTGTCCATCTTAATGGTTGGGAGCATCGTTGTGCTAGGAGAGTGCGCATCCCGACAAACATAAACACTATTATCAACCACATGCAGATATGGAAAATGAGGTAGAAGGGAGCCCCGTTGTACTTACCAAAGATGATGAAGCCAAAGGCAGTGGAGTTGAAGGCATGCATCCAGAGTCAAATCTGGAACTATGAGGAACTCCCACAGCTCATCACCAACTTACAGGCTTCACATGCATGAGTGTTGAGGAGCATGGATGTGATCAGGCACACATATGTGATCCCATCCATTGGCACATTCATTGTCGCGAAAGCAAAGAACCTAGTCTGACTGGAGTTGGACATGTACTTTGAGCAGTTGATGCACACACCCATCAGCACAGACTTGCAGATGAGTGCAGACACTATACACTAGTGTGTCATTGGTCCAGTTGCACTCAAGACCATGATGCATATGCTATCTGATGAGTTGGACAGAGGTGCCAAATCAGTGTACTGAGATGCAACAGAGGCAAGAGTTTCTTTCAGAAGGATTTCATCATGTAGTATGCAGACACCATAACAGACTACCAAGCTTGGCATCAGTTTGCCATCATCAATCACCAAGAGGATGTCGATGAGTTAGTTTTCCCATAGCTGTCTAAGTCTTAGTGATGTCTTGTATGGCTTACTCAAGCCAATTTTTGTCTCACTTGGGTACATGTGTAGATTGTATTGTAAACATGTTGTAAAGTGAAAGACTGTTGTGGGGAAAAATGCCTATGCAGGACGATCCTATCCACCTAAGGTGTGACAGTGCCTTAGCAACAAACAGAGACAGCTATTCTGGTTTCTTCCTTTATGAAATGGGAAAGAAGAGAGATCAATGGACTTACCGGTGTCTTCCGTTTGTCCCTCGATCTAGATCCTCTTCTCTTTTGGTGTTCACAACTACTTGCCTCCTCGCAAAACCACAAGAGAACAGCTACTTGTCTTCCTGCAAGATCACAAGAGAACAACTACTTGCGACAAGAGAACAACTACTTGAGACAAGAGAAGAACACAACACAAAGGCAGATATTCATATTCATAAATGATTCAGGATTAGAAATAAATCAAATACACTAATGCAATCATACATCAAAGATACATCAGTATATAGGAGAAAACAAAGATAGCTTTATTGATAAATAACAAGGTTCAGGAAGAGATACAACCCAGAGGGCTCCAATCCAGCATCTCCTTCCCAGCAGAATGGAATTCCTATCTTCACCTCCCTTCAAAGCATTAAGCACCCAATGATTCCAGTCTCAAACCAACAACAATTCTTTGCAATAACAAAATTCCAGCCTCTAGATCTCATGGAGGAGAGATCCATATATAGATGTTTGGAGAGAGGATGAGTCAGCTTGAGATCTGACTAGTGTCCTCTCCCTCTGTCAGTTCTTGATTCCACTTGGAGGTTCTTGCTTCCACTTGGAGATTTGGAACCTCTTACTCATCACCAGTCGAATTCCTTCAGGCAAGTGTCATTTTGGAAGCTTCCTGGGTTTTGACACCTTGAGGAATGAACTTGCCACATGTCCAATCTCGCTCAGCGCAGGTAGCCAGTGTTGGCTTTGACATTCAGCATAGGTAGCCAGTGGAGCCATTGACATTCAGCGCAGACAGCCAGTGGAGCCATTGACATGATCCTGAATTGACTTGTTTTTGAGCAATTTCAGGTGGAGAACTTCTGTGAATTGCTGTGGTTTGTTAGCCTTGTTCCTCTAGGGGTAGGAACAACATGTTTAGGGACTTTGGATCCCTTAGATTATGGACATTTCATGCTCAATGTTGTAAGGCACAAAAATGTCTATAACAGTTGCCCCCTAAAGTATGAGGCTGTTTATCGGGTGAAATGCTTTATCAGGGGGATCCGAAGTTCATCCAATGCTGGGAGGAGACCTGTAATACAATACAATACAATACATTATTTTTCATACTGCTTTCATGATCTAGCTGAGGCGGGCATTCCCATGGTCAGCTTTATAAATTCATTTTTCTGTACATAGAACAGACAATCGTCTGATGGTAGACTGATAATTTTGATAAAATTATCATCCTTTGAGTAGGATGATTATCTGCTGTAATGATGTACATGTCAATGTCTTTATATTTCCTGAATATATATCGCAGCCCGGATGGATGAAACTAGATCCAGGGTCTTCAAACTCGTTCGATCTTCACTCTAAGTACAAGTCGATCCATGTGAGAAATGTTCTGAAGTCGAACATGGAAAGACATCGCTTGATTACCGGTCAATGATGTAAACCGTTAACAAGCGCGAGAGGAATCACCGATAATGATAATGACCCTCAAGGTACTGCAGTACAATTCACGTGGTGTGAATAAAGGACTTGGCATCGAACACCGTGCAAAATCTTTCAGTCGAAGGTCATTGATGTATACCTGTCGCCGGAAGTGAGAAACTTGCCATTGAGGCATGCAAGCTTCAAAGTACTGAAGGGGTTGTTCCTAGATCAACTTCTTGGATAATGAGTTGATGTCGACAAGAAGCGATCCGTCAAAGGAGGGCCTTGATGAATCCCACATCAGTGACACGGAACGGAGCTAATGATTTAATGGAGGTGGAAACGATCTGTGACATATGATTCAGGGTGGCGGTCATGAAAGGATGAAGGATAATGTATGGCAGTGGATGGGACACGGTTGACTTTTCTGAACGACTTCTCTTGAACATGTGGCGACACTGATGCGATGGATCGGTAGCATCACCCCAAATATGGATGGTATGGCGAGACCATGGATGTGACCAGTGAATGAAACAACCCAACCCGATTGTGGTACAGAGGAAAAGTGTCATGTTCAAGAGCGACTTGCTACCATCAAAGTTTTCTTTAGTTTCTCCCAATTTTTCCCCATCATTGCTGACCAGTACCTCTTTATTTTTGTCAAGCTTGAGGAGGATAACATATGCTTGTTCTATAACCTTCCCTTCGGGCAAGCCCATCGCTATGTTTTAACGAGCCTAGCGATAGTGAAACTCGTTCTCGTCTAAAGACAAGTTTGTCGCTATTTAATGATTTTAACAAGTCTAACGACAAGGATAACTTGGTCCTTTTCATTTTTAGAGAGTCTGAAAAGGTACATAAAGTTAACTCCAAAAGTCCTTTTTCGTCATCCAATCCCTTAAGTCTGAAAAAGTATAAAACAATACAGAAGGGATGAGTTTTCAATAGTTTTAACGAGCCGAACAAAACAAGCGCTCGATCTTTTTGTGCAATAATCCCTCAGGTCCAAAAAGATTAAAATCTAGAGGAGGGATAGCTCTTCCAGTCGCTTTAACGAGCTGGAAGGCCAAAACTCGGCAATCTTTTCATATTTTACGAGTCAGTTGAAAAGAGCTTAAAGAAGACTCGTCTTTTGAGGAACGAGTGATAAACAGGGTTAGCAGCTGATTCCAGGTACAAGTTGGAATTTTCCAATCACAACAGTGTCACAAGGATGGCTAGGTGAAATCACTCTTCGCAGCTGTTCCTCAAAATGGGTAAACAATCATATGGAGGTGAACGATCGGCCAATGGAAAAGTGGAGGTGACGGTGCAAACACGACCAAGGCTTTAATGGCTGATAATGTTACATTCACAGTGGTTATTTACCGGAATAGTTCATTTTTTAACGAGCTTAAATGCGGGTGGAAACATTTGCTCGATCTTATGTTTATTTTTTAACGAGCATGAACTATGTGCTAAAACTGCTCGGATCTTGCGTTTATTTTTTAACGAGCATGAACTGTGTGCTAAAACTGCTCGATATTATATGGTCAAATTTTTGATTTTTTACCATAACTAGCTTTGCCCTTTTCAAAGATAGTACTGCATTCTCAATTGCTGCATCAAACTTAGTTAGAAATGAATAACATTTGTTCGAAAATGAGATTAAAACCCTAATATTTCGCTTTGAACTACGTAAAAAGTAATTAAAAAGTGTTTTTACCTCTCATTTTACCATTTCATTTGAACTTGGTTTGTTGGAGCTTTGGAGGTGCCTCTTCCCCCTTGATTTTCATCAACTGATTCCGGGAGATTCTGCGGACGATTTTCGGCACCGTCTGGACCAGGTAGGAGCTAAACCCTAGCTCTTTCTTTTCATGGTTTCCTTTTTCCATTCTATGCCTGTTTTCTTGTTCTCCTGAGCCCCTGGGGTTTTGTTAGGGCGCTCTGCCATCAACGCAGGCAGTCCATTCGAAACCTGCGTTGAATGTCAAGCTGCATGAAGGCAGTTTGACCTTCAATGCAGGTGGGACACTTAGCCAGTTGCGTTGAGCATAGAAAAACAGTTCTGTTGCACAGTTTTTGATGAAAATTTTGCCAGTTTCTCATCAAATCTAGGATCTTACTCTTTCTCTTGTTTGTTTTGCAGGGATTTTTGAGCAAAATGACCCTCACATGGCGAGAACGAGAACATGAAGAAGAGGACATGATTGCCCTCCATGACCCTATCACGGTGAACGCGCTGCGGAACTATGGCCTGCTGAAGTTCTTCCGTATCTCTAGTATGAGAGCACAGATCTCCTTACTGCAGTATATGCTCGATGCTTGGGATCCTATCAACCAAGTATTTCAGATCAGGAGCAAGTCCATCCCTTTGACCGTGGTAGACATTTACTTCTTGACTGGTTTGTCGAGGCGGGGTGCCCCCATTTCTTTGTCAGGTTCGGCCCGAGGGAATGACTCCGTGAGAGATTATGTCCGCCAGTATTGCAGGGAGGGATCCCAGCCGAGTAGAGACGGCAAGGTTGTTATCCGTGAGATTACTGACAGGTCTCTCAGGTCCATTCTATATACTATTGGTAGGATGGCTAGTAGCGCATCTCTTCATGTTGCCAACAGGTCCTACGTGCAGCACGCCTTAGAGTGCCTCCAACCGAAAATATTCAACTGGTCTGATGCAGTACTTCTTCAGAAAAAGTCAGTTGAACAAGGTAAAGGACGGGAAGCTGAAGAACTTTGGATTTGGTTCTATTTTGACTGCCTTTGCCTTGGAGAAAATACCACTGATGCAGCCTCAGTATATCGCACTCGACTTGCCTTCTCCTACCGAGCCACGCATGCAGAGATGGGTTGATCACATGTCTAGGCATGCTGGTCAATCTCAGATTTCTTTCACTGATACCTTCTTCAGGTGGTTCGAGCGTCAGGAGATGGTCTATTCCGAGTATCCATATGTTGGTATGGATTTCCGAGGCGATCCGGATTTGGCACTGCCGGATGGCGAACAGTGGGGCGCTATTGGTAAAATCTTTGACCATATCACTGTTTACTGTTTTTATTTATAATGTCCTTGTGCTTTATTCTATCAAGACTTTTAATCAAACTCATGTGTGCATGCAGATGTTGGTCCTGTTCGTCCAGCAGTTCGCCTGAGAGCGCCAGTCGCTGCCCCAGTAGGGGAGACTGCTGGGAGGGTTATTCTTCGCGACCTTGATGTGACCGAGACCCTTACAGCTGTACAGGAGCAGGTTGAGAGCCTTACTCTTGGCATTCCGGATGTGCGGATCGACGAGTTACCTTTATAGTTGCAGCGGCATACTACTGGCGTGCCTAGACGATGGACTCGTCTCTTGCGCATGATTGCACAGGCCGTGACGTGCTATCATGAGCATCACTAGGCTAGGGTGCCCCCTAGCATTTTTGAGTTTTTGGGTCATGTGACCAATTTTGTCTTGGTTACAGAACATTATATGTAACCGATAAACAGCTTATATATATATATATTTTGATTTTCGGGGTTTATTTCGGTTGAGTTATATGATCCATATGTACAATATTGATGATGTGTCTCTTTTTATAAATGTCACAAATGTCTATCTAACACATAGTTTGCTAATGAGTCGGTTAATGTGTTTAAGTTTCTGGAAATATGTTGGTATTGAATTAAATCAAACTGTCTTTCCAAAATCTTAACCTTTAGAAACATACGATAAATAGCTGGATTGCGGACGGAATATATACCATTGAGTTGTAGTATTACGAGTTGTGAGTCTAGCCTGACGATTAGTCGGCGTATACCATGGGTGATGGCATCAGAGAGTAGCTCTATCAACGCGCTATATTCAGCGATGTTATTCGTTGATTGCCCAATACATACACCTCTGAAACTTACTAACTCGCCGCTTGGATCAAAAATGGCCCAGGCTGCGGAGGACAGGTTCTGCGAACTACGACTTGCTCCATCGACATATCCAACACATGTCTCCAGAAGGTTTGACATCTGCAATAAAAGTAAAAAGGTGGATTACTCGACCAAAACAAACACTTTAGCGAAAACAAAATACAACAAAAGCATACAGGTTACTATTCAAGCATAGTAACGCTTGAGGTACAACCCATTACGGGGCTGTGCCAGTGGAATTCCGTCATAATCCATTAACTCGTAGGCTCCTTTTGTTAACACTCGTTTAACAATATAGGGGCCCATCCATAAAGAATTAAATTTACCTGCTCCCAATTTGTCGGATTCTTGGTCGTAAAGCAAGACCAAGTCACCTTCTAAGAAGACACGGGGTTTGACATTTTTGTCGAACTGCGCCTTGACTCGTTTCTTATGAGCTTCGTTAGCCAAAGCGGCATCACGACGGGTTTCATCCAATTGGATTAATTCCAAGAAACGGGCCTCTTCTTCCGAAGTTCCGGGGAGGAGATCAATTGCGAGTTTAAGCGACGAAATTTCACACTGGATTGGTAAGACTGCTTCCAGGCCATACACCAGTTGGAAAGGTGTGAACCCGGTCGCATTCCTTACCGATGTTCGGTAAGCCCACAAGGCTGAGTACAGGATTAGGTGCCACCTTCTTTTGTGAACTCCGATCATCCTTTGCAACATACGCTTCAGGACCTTGTTGATTGCTTCAACTTGTCCGTTGGCTTGCGGATAATACGGGGTAGAGCTGTCGTGAGATAGCCCTAGCTTGGCAGCTAATTCAACCATCATGTGATTGCGAAAATGCGACCCATGATCTGTGACTATAGCCTGTGGTACGCCGAACTTGGCGACTACATGATTGAAAAAGAAAAGGGCAGCTGTTTCACCAGTGTTATCTAATGTAGGCATCGCCTCGGCCCATTTGGTAAAATAGTCAACGGTGACTATAATATACCCATGCCCCCCGGTCGAGGTGGGGTTACATGTCATGAAATCGATGCCCCATTTGGCGAAAGGCCCAACAGCAACTATTGGTTGTAAAGGTGCGGGTGGTCTTCTGGTTTTGCTATCAAAAATTTGACAAGCATGGCAACTTCTGACTGCGGTTATGCAATCTTTGAACAGGGTTGGCCAGAAGTATCCTGCTCGTAAGATTTTTTGTGTTGTAGCATATCCAGATTGATGCCCCCCACACGCACCTGAATGACACTCATTCAGGGCTTTTTCGGCCTCCTCATGGGTTAGGCACCTCCTCAGAACTGTATCGATACCACGACGGTAAAGTGTATCACCGATGATCATGTAGTCTTTTGCTTGGTATCGTATACGTTTTCGTTCAGAGTGTGAGGTGTCAGGCCTGAATTTTTGGGTTTGGAGGTAAATTATTATATCTCCATACCACTCATCGCTTGTGGATATCATAAACAAACTTTCGTCCACGATTGATTCTTCAGATGTTTCATCGTTGAACGACGATGGGAGATCGCACAGTAATTCTGCGAAAACTAGAGCTTTCTTTGATTTGGATTTTACAAATTCCAGATAAAACTCTTGAAGGATCGCTATCTATTTTGAATATTTGCCCCCCAGCAACTGTCGCGACAGTATATAAGTCATGGGGTTGCAATCTGATAAAATGGTAGTTTTCCGAAAGAGGACATAATGTCGAAATCTTTGAATCGCTTGAACAGCTGCAAGCGCTAGTTTTTCAACATAAGAATACTTGCTTTCTGTATCATTCAAGTTTTTACTTAAATAATATATAGGATGTTCAATTCCATCGACCTCTTGAACTAAAACCATCGCAATGGTCGTATCTGCTGCAGCCAGATACAGGTTAAAATCTCTTTGATAGTCCGGGGCATACATTAATGATGCTTTTACTAGAGAATCTTTCAGAGCATCAAAGGAAGCTTGCGCCACCTGATCCCAGACAAAAGGTACATCCTTTTTCAAAAGACGAGTATAACCTTTAGCAAGTTCTGCGTAATTTGGAATGAACCTCCTCAGAAAGTTTGCTTTCCCTTGGAGTTTCTGAATCTGAAGCAAATTCGAAGGTGGAGGCAAATTGATGATTGCCTGAACCTTGCAAGGGTCGAGACGAATCCCATCCTTGGAGACCACAAAGCCAAGTAAACGACCAGAACTGACGCAAAACACACATTTGTGCAGATTGAGTCTTATCTTGTAGTATCGGCAACGTAGAAATATCGCTCTTAAATGCTGCGGATGATCATTCCGCTTTCGCGAATGAGCCGGAAGGTCGTCGAAGTATGGTTGAACGATGTTCTTGATGTCATGGAAGGCATAATTCATTGCCCTCTGAAACGTCGCCCCTGCGTTCTTTAAACCAAAGGGTAATTTTCGATAAGCGAATGTGCCCCATGGACAAATGAATGCAGTCTTTGACTGGTCCTGTGGGCGGATATTTATTTGATTATACCCGGAAAATCCATCCATGAATGAAAAGATTTCACATCCGGCGCATTCATCAATTATCTGGTCGATGAAGGGTGTAGGGTAGTTGTCCTTCGAACAAGCTTGGTTTACATCCCTATAATCGACACACACTCTAATTGTCCCTTGTTTCTTCATAATAGGGACAATATTCGATACCCAATCGGTTAGAGGAACCGGGTAGATGAAACCAGCATGGAGGAGTTTTTCAACTTCTGCTTTAATGGCAGCGGCTTTCTTGGGGTGCACCTGCCGAAGCCGTTGTCTTACTGGTTTGACATCAGGATACATCTTAATTTCATGTTCAACGATACTTGAGTCAATGCCTGGCATTTCATCATATGACCAAGCAAAGACATCTCTGAATTCGCGAAAAAGAGCGTTATATATTTCCAGTTCTGAAGGAGAACATCCTTTGCCGACATAAATATTCTCTACAACATTTGTCTTAGTCGAGATATTTATGGCTATAGTCTCTTCAATATTGGATAAGTTTCGCTCGGAATCCACCGTATTTACAGTGTTTGATAGGAATTCAAAAACTGAAGGGTGATAAAGGTCATGTTGAGTATCTTCTTCATATTCTGGAAGAAGGGAACGATGGTGGTGATCATTCCATGGTGCCCCCTCAATCAACATTGATTGTAGGATTCCTTCGTCAGTTCCATGCACTTTCGACCAAGGATCTGATGGGGTACCATATTCTCTAGACCTATCTACCCAAATGCTTGACGAGCGCTAATTTGGGTTCGCCTCCCATGCCCGAAACATTGATTGCTACAATATTTCTATTGGGCTTGGGGGCAAAACCATTGCATGATCCATGTCGATATCGTCTTCTGCGATCTTCGTAGAAGAGATCATGTTGCAGGTTGCTACCAATGCTATATCTCCTATATAGATGGGAGATGGAAGTGCGAAAGTTCCCATCAATGTGGGGTCTTTCAGTAGGCCTACTCCGATATCTTGAAGCGAATGCTTGCTTTCATGGATCATGGGAATGCTTCCTGTAACTTGTGAACCATTAGGGAGGAAGTTCTGTTGGTCGACGACCGTAATCCCTCCTTGAAAAGGGAATGCGATCTTCCTAAAATAAGTCGACACTACAGCTGCCATGGCATATATCCATGGTCTTCCCAGTAGGATGTTGTAGTCAAGATTCCCATCGATGACTTCAACATCTATTTCTACTGTTTTTCCACCTAGTTCAACCTTCAAGTTATTTAGGATACCGTACGAGGTGTACGTCCTTCCGTCGAATGCTTTTAGTGTTGTCGAAGATCGCGACAAGGTTGGAGACCCTAAAGTTTTCTAGCAGCTCATCGACATGATACATGTAGATGCCCCCTCATCAATAATTGTTCGGTGAACAGTTTTGTTGAGGGCTTTCACTTGAATAAGGAAAGCTAGTTGAGCTGGTAACTGAGGATCGTATCCTTTGTGGTCGAAGGATACAAGATTGGAATCCTTAGGATCAACCCCACCAATAGCCGATAACAATGCCTGCCTTTGGGATGGGCAATTTTGTAGTACCTCAAGAGTCGACATAGCGGATGGCGATTGGGCCAAATCTTCCACTATGTTATAATGCTGCGCCGCTCTGGCGCGAGGATTAAATGTCGACTTGTGTACTACTCCCTTCGGCGGTTTTATTGTTAATTCAGGAATGATGGGTGGTACAACTTCAAACGAAGTTGTTGTCGAACTACTTGGTTGATCTTTACCTTTGTCGTTCGACAGCTGCGGATTCCCGTAATCTTTGTTCCTTGTCGAAATCAAAGCATCATTTTGTTGCTTGGAAATTGACAACATTAGCACTTGCGACGGGGAAGCATTTCCACTATCAACCAGATTTTGACCTGGATTGGGAAATGGATCAGTTAACACAGCTGAGGTTTGCGAACTTTTGAAGAATCTTTTAAGCTCAGCTTTGTATGGACAATCGGCTATCCAATGATCCTCGTCACATATCACGCATGGACTTTTTGGTTTCCCTTTCTGAGGAGAGTTTGAAGAAGTTTTTCTAGGAGATGACTCACCTTGTTTCTTCTTATTCCCTTTGTTTTGTTTCTTCTTGCTTCCTGGTTGATTGGTTTCTTTGCCTTTATCTGCTGATACGGCATTTACTTCCGAAGCAAGAATTTCTTCTTTTGCATTTTGATCTGAAGTCTTACGGGCTTTCTTAGACGAAGCCTTTGTCGATTTCGCGTTTGCCGTGCCAATCACACCATCGCCGGCATGAGAGTCACTATTTGATTTAGGAGGAGGAGGAATTGAAAATTCCGGTCTAGGGGCGTCAGGTATTTTGTCGTAGAGCGTGCCAGACTGAGTGTAAACTAAGTCTAGATATTGTGCACGAGCAATAACTTGCTCCTCCGTTATGACTCCCCCCTTGGCCACATCTTCCGTTATGGCAGGAAGTAACGACTTGATAAACCATTCAGCTAATAGCTGATCGGGAACATAAGTCTTCACCATCCTACGACGACGACGCCACTCATGTATATGATCGGATATATGAGTTGCCGTCGTCTGCTTGAAGTTGGTTAATATTTCCGTTCCCGTTTCATACCTTATCGGTAATTGAAAATGGGTTAAGAAAGTTGTGGCTAGGGAGCTGAAATTGTCGAATGAGGCTCTAGGTAATTCAATATACCATTTAGCCGCTGGACCCGTTAACGTCCTCTGAAAAAGGCGAAGTCTTATCGAATCATCGTTCAGGGTGTTTGATGAACACCACAGATGAAATGTCATCACGTGATTTGATGGATCTTCGCCTAGATTTCCATTAAATTTAGGAATGTCTGATGGAAGTTTGTGAGGAATCGCTGGCCACCAAGGGGCATAAGCAATTGGATCGTTCGTTAACCGGTGTAAATCGGGTAACTCTAAAGTTGCCACGAATGGTAACTGTTGATTCAGGTTAGGTGAAGCATACCCAGGATACGATGGAATCGCCTGAACAGTTGGTCTTTACATACCAGCATAATGTAATTGATGTTGGTATGATTGATACGGTTGGTGGACTTGACCACTGTAAAGCGGTTTGTTTTGACCGTTTTGAATATACGGTTGTCCACTGTTCGCAAAGATCTGCTGCTCAGAACCTTGGTACACTTGCTGGAATTGTGGTTGTTGGTATTGCACCAGCCATGGTTGTGAAGCCATGCTCTGTTGTGCTATACTAACTGACGGACCAAGATGTGGGGTAATTGTACCCGTTTGGACCTGTGTCGCCCCACCAGTTAGCGATTGTGGTTGTGTCACAGGGTCAAGGGGCTGTTGCATTACAACCTGAGAGATCTGAGGTTGACATACAACAGGCATCGTTTGAACTTGCGACACTATTACAATAGCTGGTGTTGTCGGGATGTTCGACATAGGTACACACTGTTGCATAGAATACACAACTCTTGGTTGCTGGGGTAGCATAGGTACCCAACCACTTGTCGTAACTCCAGTATAACCTGAATAGTGTTGAGAACTACCGTATGGATATCCTCCTGAAGGGGGTAATGAAAGGGCATACTGCCCCCCATACAGTAGCAACCCGGAACTCAAGGGGATTGTTTGCCCTTGGGGACTGGATGGCCCAAATTGACCTCCATAGGGATCAATTTGTCGAGTCTCAACATAAGAGATACCGGATATTATTCCGGAGGAACAAACTGGAACAGACCACACTGTCGAAATAGTCCCTGGGTGGACTCCTTCTAGCGGTTGCGAGCTAGTTGGGATAGATGGTATGCCGACAAACATCGTCGGAGTGATGGCAGGGAGTTCTGCTGTCGCTGTGTCATTCGACACAGTCCTAGATGTTGACGGTTGTTCAGACATTTTGAGTCTATCCAATAGATTGCCTAGCGATTCTACAGGAACTTCCACTCGTGATAGACTAACTTCAGATGTAGAAGGAAATAGAGTGACCCCTACTCCAAAATGGGTTGGAGTACTTGCTTGCGGATCCTCTACAATTTCCTCTATCGCAATCAAACCAGGTGGAAGGGGAAGACCGTCAGGTCCGTAAAATATTTCTGGTGCCGAAGAAGGGGTTGAATCAACAGCGACAGTTGTTTGAGGAGCAAGACTCTCCGAACCGGTCACAGATGGAACTGGTTCAGTAACGCAAGTATTTGCCCCCAGACTAGGATCAGTGTTACTGTCCCTCTGTGGCTGTTGAACTTCTTCTGTAGAGGCAGGGATTCCAGAAATGTTTGGAGTAACCGGAACCTCCGATGTCGTCGGAACACTTGTTCTAACTTTGATAGGAGATTTCGAACCGGTTAAACGAGTTCGCTTTGTCCGTACTATTTTCGATTCCGGAGACAAAGACGATTGACTCGTAAGCCTCCGCGAACGACGGGGTTTCAATTGACTTTCTTCCACGATTGCGGATTACTTGATCAACCAAAATATAAAAGGGGAAAGTGTGTTTCCGAATTGAATGAATTTTTTAGACGCTTTAGACACAACTTGCTTTTTCACTTTTAAAGAGTCGAGAAAAAGCTAAAGATGACTCTAGTCTCCTTCGATGTTTTAACGAGCCCGAAGTGACAAATGCTCGGATGGACTTTTTCCGTTATAGAGTCTGAAAAAGGCCAAAAGGAACTGCTCTGGAGTTCTAGGCAGAGGGTGTGCCAAACTTTTCGCAAAACCGCAGAATACTTTTTAGGGTATGGGCGGTCGATCTTCCTGAATGCTGTGTTCAGTGCATTGCGATCAGTAGGGCGGCCGACACGGCTTCCTAAGGATAAAGGATATATGCCTATAGGGGTCTCCCAATATATACGCGACGGTACGTGGGAGCACAATCCGTACTAGCGCTATCGTCCCTCAGGAGGAATCACCCACCTTCCACGAGATCGACAGTCACTAGGCTTAACGACGCCGGAACACGTCTCTAGCCTAGACCTCTATGTTGTGCGTTATGTTGCAAAGCGTTGTTAATTTCATTCAATTTATTTTAGGTTGATCTTTTTAAAGTTTGCCTTTCTGGATCACCACGAGATGTATGGTACAATTCCTAAATGCAGTCTAAGATGATAAGCAAGCTTTATTATCTTTTCAACTTTGAAAATCCTAGCTACTAAGGGAAAAGAAAGACATCATCTTTTCTCAAAGAGAAATCAACACTCTAATGCACTGTTCCTAAATCAAGCATGCAAACTATCAAGATGCAAATGCACAATGCAAGTGTTTGTTTTCCGCTTTCTTAGTATTGATGCCTACAAAGAAAGCTTTTTGTACAACTTTGAATTTGCTTTTAAATGACCAATACAAACAAGTTTACTTTTCTGAAATCAGAGAGGGTAGAAGAGATTACAACACTTAACGATTTTCGAAATGAATACTTGTTTCGACACTTAAAAGAGACAAACTCAAACCAGTAAGCAAAAGCAAATGTATAATCAACTGCAAACAGCCAATGAACTCTCTTCTAAGATCACAATGAACAGATCTGAATCAAGGGCTACAGGATGATTATTTCACTCATGCAAAGGAAAACTGTAAATGATGCCACAAACACATAAAAACACTCACAGTCTTTTTGTACAAAAGGAGGTGGAATTTAAGCAGAGAAAAGGAGTTATCAGACTGGTACCTATGCTAGTTACAGGCTGCAAAAATCAGAGATCAAAACAGGGCAAAACAGAGCAGAGAACCCCAGCTGCACAAGGCAAAACTGGTTCAGCGCAACCTCAACACAGGGGTTTTGACATTCAACACAGGTAGCCTTCACGGGAACTGCGTTGAAATGCAGAATCCCTTCACTGGGTCTGCGCTGAAGAAGAAACTCTCGTTTCCCACAGGTTCTGGGTCACAGATTGCTATTTAATTCACTGTTTTAGGCCAAATAAAAGCAACAAGCAAGGTACAATCAAAGGGATGCTTTGAGGGGGTACTAAGATCTATCACAAAGGATCATCAAATCATTTGTGAGTCCATTGTTCAGATCATAGACAAGTCCAGTGATTGGATCAAGGCAGCAACTGTCTACTTTGCAGAAGCAGTTTGATTGTTGCTGTTGAGTCTATGAGGTAAACAATGATAGAAACACAAATAAAATGACTAAACAGATCTCCCCAGCGGAGTCGCCAATTTGTTGTGGGGAAAAATGCCTATGCAGGACGATCCTATCCACCTAAGGTGTGACAGTGCCTTAGCAACAAACAGAGACAGCTATTCTGGTTTCTTCCTTTATGAAATGGGAAAGAAGAGAGATCAATGGACTTACCGATATCTTCTGTTTGTCCCTCGATCTAGATCCTCTTCTCTTTGGGTGTTCACAGCTACTTGCCTCCTCGCAAAACCACAAGAGAACAGCTACTTCTCTTCCTGCAAGATCACAAGAGAACAGCTACTTGCGACAAGAGAACAGCTACTTGAGACAAGAGAAGAACACAACACAAAGGCAGATATTCATATTCATAAATGATTCAGGATTAGAAATAAATCAAATACACTAATGCAATCATACATCAAAGATACATCAGTATATAGGAGAAAACCAAGATAGCTTTATTGATAAATAACAAGGTTCAGGAAGAGATACAACCCAGAGGGCTCCAATCCAGCATCTCCTTCCCAGCAGAATGGAATTCCTATCTTCACCTCCCTTCAAAGCATTAAGCACCCAATGATTCCAGTCTCAAACCAACAGCAATTCTTTGCAATAACAAAATTCCAACCTCTAGATCTCATGGAGGAGAGATCCATATATAGATGTTTGGAGAGAGGATGAGTCAGCTTGAGATCTGACTAGTGTCCTCTCCCTCTGTCAGTTCTTGATTCCACTTGGAGGTTCTTGATTCCACTTGGAGATTTGGAACCTCTTACTCATCACCAGTCGAATTCCTTCAGGCAAGTGTCATTTTGGAAGCTTCCTGGGTTTTGACACCTTGAGGAATGAACTTGCCACATGTCCAATCTCGCTCAGCACAGGTAGCCAGTGTTGGCTTTGACATTCAGCGCAGGTAGCCAGTGGAGCCATTGACATTCAGCGCAGACAGCCAGTGGAGCCATTGACATGATCCTGAATTGACTTGTTTTTGAGCAGTTTCAGGTGGAGAACTTCTGTGAATTGCTGTGGTTTGTTAGCCTTGTTCCTCTAGGGGTAGGAACAACATGTTTAGGGACTTTGGATCCCTTAGATTATGGAAATTTCATGCTCAATGCTGTAAGGCACAAAAATGTCTATAACAAAGACCAAGTGTCAATAGTAAAATGTAAACAGTCATGTGTAAGTTGAAGAGTCATGAGGGTAGTTGAAGAGTCACAAAGGGGAATGTTAAGAGTCACCCCATCCTTTGCTATATATAGAACCTCATAACTCATTGTATGGAATTTTGGGAGCTAACCTTTTGATAGGTATAACTTAGAGAAAGCTTGGAGTGCATTGTAACGAGTCTTGGCTTCTCCACAGTGTAGAGCTAGTACATCTCTTTGGAGGAGCAAGTGGTAGTGACTATAATGTTCCTCTATTGGGGCTAGTGGTTTTCATGGTTGTATGTATGATTGGATATTTCACTCTTTTAATATAACAAATCCAGCACGTTTCATGCATATGTTGTTATTGTAGTTCGACTATCTTGGTTATTTTAATGATGTATGTTGATGTAATTTATTCATGTATGTATGGAATATTCCGTATGTGTTTGTATGAATCTTATCGAAGTGTGTTGTTGGTGTAACCCATCACTTTGGATCATTGGCTATCATGCTTTCGATCTCATGAATTCTTTCAGCTCGTGTGTTCCCTTTCAAGTTGCATGCCATCATAGGCTTCTAAGGGTCTCACTCTTCTCCCCTTTCATGTGTTGGAGCCTTTCATGCACCTTCCTTGACTTGTTGCAAGGTCACACCCTTGCTTCCAACAAGGACATCTTACTTACCTTTATGCACAACCGCAGTCAAGGCGATACCGTACTACCCACTACTGGGACTCCTACTCCAAACGGTTTGAGGTATAGTTGGGACTTCTTACTGGGGAGATCCACTGACATGTTAGCAGGTCCACCACCGTTAATATAGAACAAATATTGTTTTCCATGTATTTGAATAAGCATGCTTATTTTGAGAAAATTAGAGAAGTAACATCTAGGATGGTAGAAATCCAATGAAAAGTCAAGAGAGAGAACATTGTGGTTGGAAGAATAAGTATACTAGAGGAACTCATGGAGCTTATCCCATCATGAAACCACCATTCTAAATGAACCTTTCTCAATAAACCACCTCTACTCTATTGTATTAATTCTAGCTACATTATAAAGTCTAGACATCATAGGTAATTAGTTTTGAGCCATGAGAAGCTATGGTTGTCCCTTTCTATGTTATGTTCAGATTGGACATATTTCAATTGGGATTATTCCTTTACATGGTATAAAATCCATTATGATTGATAACATGCTCACTCACCTTCAAAAAACTATCCCCTTGAAGGTAGACCTTTCAATGTCAATAATGACTTGTAGCCTCCCTACTTACATTTCCAATATTTTATCACATGCTCCATCTCTTTGCAATTGTTATACCTCTCAAATACCTTTTTTGCAACCCTTTACTAGCACCACTTTTTCATCGCTCTTTCCACTTCTATCATCCATATATGTGATCATGGTTTATTGGTGTTAGGATATTCCGACACATAGGAAATAGTTAAGTATAACTTGGTCTATTGTATAGTTAGGTAAAGTGTGTTTCTTTACTTTTTACTTTTCTAACTTACAATCCAACGGTAAGGATGTGTTCTAGACATGAAGTGATCTGGTGGTTCATTCTATCCTCGGTATTACTGACACTTGATCTATGGATTAACACCCGATTGGTCCATGATCTCTATTTAAAGAGCATGGAGGGTCATTTGTAAGGTGATCGTTCATGAGAGAAGCTTATGTAAAAAAAATTTCTTTTACATTAATAAATTTCCTGAAGTGGCCGCGTTGGCTCAGGCCATGGACTGTTTCCCTCTTTGAGGGTTTTAACCACGTCAAGAATACTGGTGTATCGATCTATGATCTATTTGTGAAATATGTCCTTTGGTGTTCTATCTAAGGAACTTACCCTATAAATTCCTACATGGTATCAGAGCTATTTAAGGGTCGCATCCGTTGGTGATCCAAATCTGAAGTTGATACAACTACATCCGACTGTTATTTCCTATACCTATTGTTTCTGACAGCTTTCTGTTCGAGAGGATTGTTCTATTTTGTTAGGAGCATCTGTTCCAATGAGGAACCCTTTTCATTTCACGCAAAAAGGTTTCTGTTAGCCCTAGATACGTCATTTTTAAGATCTGGAGGTATACAGTCTTTATTTGCAGTTTTAGTTATTTATCTCTTTGTTTATTTCGGTTTATTTATCTCTCTATTTTTATTACCGAATCTATACCTTTCATTTCTACGTATGCTTTTTGTCTTGCGACTCTATGCGATCTAGGAAAACCAGAAATAGAAAGGAAGGATTTTTCTCATGTATATGTTATTTTTTGTCGCGCCTTAGTGCGATCTCAGAAAATCAAAAACATTGAGGAAAATATTTAGTTTCTGGCGAAATCTAACTTTAAGTTGTAAGGCTTTTTTTCTTGCATGTTTTTTTTTGGGTTGTGTGGTTTTTTTGTTTTGTAGGAAAAAAGGGATTTTTCATGTAAGCACGCACCCCAAAGCTTCAGTGAGTAGAAGAAAAAAAAGACCCTTCTTCTTTTCCAAAAATTATTAACCTTTTAAACTAGCTCACTTGGTCCAAAGTTACTTTATGAGAATAGAGGTCTTAGATTCAAGTCTCTCCTTTTGTTGAGTTATTTTTTCAAAAAGCACACGTAACTTATGTTTTAAAGTTACTTTATGTAAAAGTGTTCTCACCCATTATAAAAAGTGAGTCACTTATAATTCTAAAGTCACTTTATCTTTTATTCAAGTTACAATTTAGTGGGTAGATCATGAAGTACCATCGTAGAAGTGATTTTCACTTATTTATAAAAGTGGGTCACATAGAGTATTATTTTTTAAAAGTGAGCTAATTATATTAAGTTTGGAAAGGGGGATATTTTTTTCTAAATATAACATTATCATTCACTTCTGAACATTCATGTACTTCGTTAGCATCTTCAACAACTTTTCTTCAAAAATTCATAACTTCTTCATTCAGAAGCCATTTTTAGAGCTGCTTTTTTTTAATCGGCCTAATTTTTCTGGATCTTTCCATTGGAACACTTTGTTTCAATATCTACATACAAGTTTCTATTAAAATGGAAATTCCATGCCAAGTTATTATTGACAACACCAACTACTTCAAATGGTTGTCCTACATTGTGGATTTGCTTAGAAGTAAAGGTCTTTATAGAATAGCCTTAGGCCAAGAGTCTAAACCTAAAGATGAAGATAAGCAAGCCAAATAGGAAAATAAGCAAGATCAAGAACATGGGTTGATAGGGATGTCTATTTCTCCAAACCTTAGATTCCATATCACAGAACATGATACCCCTGATGAAGCAATGAAATAGCTCAATAAAGTTTTTGGAATAAAAAATGAAATTAAAGCCCATCAAATCGAAAATGAATTGCTTACGTTGGATCCCAATAATTTTTCTTCATTGAATATTTTTTGTCCAAGTTCAAGGCCCTTAGACTTCTCTTGGAAGGTGTTAAGGTTAAGAAAGAAGATGGTAGCCTCATCTATTCCATTCTTACGAAGTTAGGACTAGCCTACTCTGTGTTTGTTTCCACCTTCCATTCTACTATAGAAGCCTTTATTTCTTAAGCAAAATCTTACAAGTCCCCCTCTTTTGATGTCTTTTATGATTCTTTAATAAGAGAACAAGAAAAACTCTTACATCTTGTTCTTCTTAATACTGGAAACTCTTCTAAGAAATCCTTGACAGCCCAACAACAACCAAATTCAAAGAATCCTAAGAAGAAGTATCCTAAAAATAATGGTCCTAAACCAAACAGGGGTCTTAATCAATTTGAGTCTCAAAACGAAAAATCAATTCAATAAAATGATAACGCAAATAAAAGCAAAGGGAAAAAGAATGATAGACATTGCAACTTTTGTAATCAAGATGGCCACTTAGAATCCAAATGCTTTAACAAGATGGAAGCCTTGGAAGAAGTAATGAAGAAGCATAACATCCATTTGGATCACTCTTCAACTTCGACTTCATATTCAAGGATAACACTTTCGACATTTGGTTGTCAAGCATATCGGTCTGGTTATGCGGTAAATGTATCTACTTCTTCTCATTCTCATGAGTGGCTCATTAATTCTAGAGATTCTTATCACATGGCCAAAAAAAAAGCCATGTTTTATTCTTTAAATGATTGTAACACCAAAAATATATATGTTGGTGATGATAGATCTCTTAGTGTTGTAGGGACTGGAACTATTCATCTAGAAAATGCTTAATTTAATTATTTATTATGTGTTCCTACCTTATCCTACAACCTTCTATTTGTATATCAGATAACTCATTCAGGTGAAGGTAAAATTATTGAATTTTCACCTCATGTGTTGTAATTAATGACATAAGAGATCCTAGACAAATTTTAGCTACTGGCATTGTTGATGATTCTACAAGGTTGTATAAGTTTAACAACTTTAGGTCATCAACTCTTCCCTCAATATTTGTTTCTCATAATGATGAAGTGAGCAAACTTTGACATGAGCGATTTGGTCACTTAAACTATTTCTCCCTCCAAAACCTATGTAAATAAAATATGGTGACAGGTCTTCCTATGGTATCTTACATAGATGGTGTTTGTTTCAGATGTGTACCTGGAAAACATCATCGGGATAGTTTTTAAAAATGTGCCTCTTGGCATGCCTCAGCCCCTTTACAGCTTGTGCGTAGTGATTTATGTGGTCCACTTACATTTGTTTCATTCTCTAGAAACACGTATTTCTTAACTTTCATTGATGATTTCTTGGATGCACTTGGGTATACTTATTAAAACTCAAGAGCGAAGTCTTTAACATGTTCTTAGCCTTTAAGGCCTTTGTTGAAAAACAATCTGGACATCAAATTCTTAAGCTAAGATCTAATAATGGTGGAGAATATGTTAAGAACAAATTCATGAACTTTTGCACTAAGCATGGAATTCAATTGAAACATATTGTTCCATATACTCCACAACAAAATGATGTAGCTGAAAGGAAGAATTGCAACTTAAAGGAAATGGATAATTGTATGCTTCAATCTAAAGGACTTAGTCTTAATTTGTGGGTAGAAGAAATTAACTATGCAAATTACATAGTAAATCTCACTCCTACTAAGGTTTTAAAGAATATCACTCTAGAAGAAGCATGGAGCTCAATTAAATCAAATGTAAGTCACTTTTGTGTTTTTGAAAGTGAAGCATGGGCCCATATTCCATATGAGAAACATAAATCCTTAGAACCTAAGAGTGAAAAATGTATTTTTGTTGGATATTCTGAAGATGTCAAAGGATATATACTTCTTCCACCTAAATCCAAAAATGTTATCATTAGAAGAGATGTAAAGTTTTCTGAAAATATATTGGCCTACGAGCCTAGTTCGGCGGATATGCCACCTCTCTGTATCCCTTCTACTTATGAAAATATTTCTTCTTTAGATGATGACGGCGAGGATGAAAATCCTCTCCCACCTTCTCAGGATCCTCCTTCAACTCCTTAGCTTCCAAAATGGGTCAGCGCTACTCAGGATGCAGCAGGTGCTCTTGCAAGTGATCCTACAGATTAGTGTCACACACATTCTCAGTTTGATAGAGCCTCTTCTTTAATAGCTCAAGCATCAGCGAATTATGATCCTGACACCTTTGCAGAAGCTTCAGTCCATCTAGATTGGGACGTAGCTATGAATGAAGAATATCGTTCATTATTGGAAAATGATACATGGGGCCTTGTTCCTCTTCTAAAGGGACAAAAATTTGCTAGATGAAAATGGGTTTACAGAACCAAGTTTGGACCAGATGGAAAATTTGATAAACATAAAGCTCGTCTTGTTGCTAAGGGTTTTTAACAAGTTGAAGGCATCGAATGTACTGAAAACTTCTCCCCTTTTTCCAAAATGAACTCTATCCACCTTGTTCTTTCCCTTACTGCCTCTTTCAAATGTGAAGTCCATGAGATGGATGTTAAATCCACCTTCTTGCATGGGGACTTGCATGAAGAAATCTATATGGAACAATCTCCTGGCTTTATACAAATAGACTACAGCATTGTATGTCGGCTTAAGAAATCCCTTTATGGTCTCAAGCAAGCCCCTCGGGCTTGGTATGCCAAAATGGATAGCTTTCTTTTAGATACTAGCTTTTGTAGGTGTCATTCTGACAATACTGTCTACATCAAGAAAGTGGGTAAGTCTCTTATCATTCTTGTTCTTTATGTTGATTATCTTATCCTTACTAGTAGTGATCCCAACCATATAAACCATGTGAATTCCAACATTAAAAATATGTTTGAAATGACGGACTTAGGACACTTGCATTATTTTCTTGGTCTTCAAGTCTTGCAATCCAAAGAAGGTATTTCCCTTTCCCAATCCAATTATGCTTGTGATATTCTACGCCACTTTCACATGGAAGAATCTAAGCTAGCCCCTTCTCACTTTCAATCTGGAGCCAAAATTTCAGTCACTTGTACTTCCCCTGAAGTTGATGCTACATTATACCGTTAGCTTGTAGGAAAAAAATTGTATCTAACCCATACCCGTCCTGACCTTTCCTCTGTTGTTGGCCTTATTTCTCGGTTTATGAAAAACCCACATGAAATTCATTGGAAAGAAGCTAAAAGAATACTTTATTATGTTTGAGGTACAACTTAGTTTGGGATTCATTACAGTGCAGAAGCATCTCCTTTATTGGTTGGTTTCACTGATTCCGATTGGGCTGGTGACCTTGATGATCGAAAGTCTACTGCAGGGTATGTCTTCACTCTTAGTTCTTAACCTATTACATGGGCTTGCAAGAAACAAAGTGCCATTTATCTTTCTTCAGCAAAAGCAGAGTATCATGGTGCTGTAGAAGCTACTAAGGAAGCCCTATGGCTTCGTCAAATCCTGTCAGAGTTTGGCTTTCAGCAGCAACATCTGACTACACTTTGGTGTGATAATCAAAGTGCCATTCAACTATGCAAAGATCCATTCCAACATTATCATAGAAAATACATTGAACTACACATGCACTTGATCAGAAATCTCATTCATGACCATGTTCTTGAAGTGCAATATTGTTCAACTGATGATGAAGTTGTAGACATCTTTACAAAGGCTCTCACTGAGGAGAAGTTTACTAAACTATGATTTATGGTTGGAGTTCAGGAAGTTGTCACTAAGGGGGGATAGGCTCTAATGCCTCCTTCCTTCTCCTATTGTTTCGTATTCCTATGTGTTGAAATATCCTAACAATTGGTGCATACTCATTACCATAATTGATGTTTAAATGGTCCATGATGGCTTCCTTTCCCATAGAAATAAATAAATGATTGTGAGCACAGAAAAGGAAAATTTGAAAATCCCTAGTACAGTGGTGAAGAATGTTAGTGAAAAAATAATGGAGCATGTGAATGTGCTACATCTACTAGTAGTCAACCATGAATTAAGAATCAATGTAGTCAAATATAGGATAGGGCCAAGGGAGCACACCATTTATTCCCAATAGTGTCTCCTATAAGATTTATTTCTAACTAGATTCCAAAAATGTTTCCTATCAAATTTAAATACAAGAATTTCTTAATCGAGTTATAGAGATGTAAACTCTCCATAATTTTTCATATTAAATGGAGAATATTGGACTTTTTTTACAAGGAGCATGAGGGAAAAGCTAGCTCAAAAGAGACTGCAAGCTTAAATGACACTTTGATTAGGCAATATAAAGTTTGATTCTAGTGATATAAGCAATATACTCCTTCCATATGCCTTAGGTGGATAATTTTTTTATCAATTCAATGTAACTAAGAGAAACAAAGGTTAAGCAAGGTTATTTGGGCCCTTAAAAAAAGTAGTAGGTTAAAATGATTTAAATCAGGCCTGGATAATTCAATAACATATTTATTTTCCAAGGAAAAACTCATGGGGAAACCCTCAAGTACTTTCCCAAATTTTCTAGATGGTACCTATTTTAAACGTATATGTGTTGATTACAACACTTGACTTAGTTGGGGTATTTAGTAAGGAATGTGATAGAGGAACCCAACGTAGTGGATCAAGTTTGAGGCATTTTGCATGAAGATCAAAGCACTTTATCACTTAAGCTAACCTACTAGGCCATTACATTTATTATTTTTTCATGACACGTTGTTATTTGTAGTTAGATCTATTACAAAAGTTGCATGTATTAAATAAGCTTTGGATCTATATGTTAGTTCCAGTCTTCGCAACCTGTCACCAGGGATCAACATGGGCTCTTACTATGTCTGGTTTTGTTAGATGTTTTACACATGATATTCATTGCAAAACATGTCTTAAATGTGTCCATCAGAAGCAGCTCAGAAATATATTTCCAATGGTATATCACACTCCCAAAACTGAATCCCGAATCAAAAGATATGACCGAATGAATGATTTACTCAAAGATCTCCCATGCAGTGGTTCAGGTATTGAATGATCCAGAGGAAGCTAGGAGATGTCAGTGGTTGGTCTTGTGGCTAGATTGTGATAGAGAAGGAGAGAAAATAGCATTTGAGGTCTATTACTGTCTTTCTAATCCTCATCTTAACATATGGTGAGCTCATTCTGCTTTGATTGAAAGAGATATCTTGTGCAGAGGGCACTGTACATTGTTGACAGGGGTATTGCTAGTGAAAGGTTGGTTTGCAGCTGCTGGTCTCATGGTTCTAGACAGGAATTACTTGGAGATTTATAAGTATGAATCTTGGGAAGGTTGAAATTGATGAGGAGGTAGATGTCATTATATCGGAATGGAGCAAGGGTTCCATTATCCCTGAAACAGGCCCCCTCAATGACTGCTCTAGTGCCTATTAAGGAGTCTCAGTTGATGGCTAAAGATAAATTCAATACAATTGAAATAATTGAAAATTCAGAGTCTGATTCTGTTGGTTCTACAACAGCTGAATCAAATATGTCAAGGGAATTCATTTGTCCCTTTGATAAGGGAGGGTGGAGGACATCAAACAGGCTTACAGATAAGAAAGTGGTTGCTGTCACGGCCAAAATTGATGCAGTGAAAGTAGGCAAAGCAAGTGTTCAAGGTTTTGGTGTAATGTGTGAAGACAGTGATGAAATCCAAGGTTTACAAATTTCCCAGAGCTGGAAGAATTGCTGAGATACTCCTGTGGAGAGATGAGAAGCACACATTTACCGTAATGCAGGCAGTGGTACTTACAACAGTACTATGAGAGTATTGGTCGTTTTATTCATATTGTCAAACTTGATCCAACTACGGAGGACTTTAAGGCTTGCAGAACAATTAGAGGATTATTTGGATAAAATCTATCTTGTTTTTATTGCCTAAGTCAGAATGTATATGATCAAATCAACACTAAGACTCAGCCACGCATCCTAGAGACCCTTGAATCATTTAAGTTGGAGTTGAACCGATGTTGCAATTGCAGAAATGAGCTATAGGGTGCCTCTAAAGGGTTTTGACCTCAGTGCTTTTGTTTTACCACGGTCTATTGAATATGGGCTATACTTTTTGTACATTGCAGCATGTGTAAACTAGTGCAGCTTTGTCATCAACAAACAAGCTTATGGCTACAAGATTTGCAGCATCGAGTTTGATTTCCGTAAGAGCTAAAGTGGCACGAATGAAGTATGGTAATGCTTGGTGGGTTAACGCTTTTATGCCCTGCATCAAAAATTGAGAACGAAGGCCCAACTCAGCTCCAAATCTTAGCGCCCCTGCATCCACAACATACATAAGTCAAAACTATTTGCATTATGATACAGGTATGATACAAGTGTTTTCCTTGATGACAACTCACTCTGATGACAGATCATAGTACAGCTAGAATGATCAGAGAGGTATACATAGGTTCGTTGTGACAAGAATGCGTATACACGCGGGTTCACCATATACCAAGTTGCATATACGTACACACACATGTTTACAGAAGGAAAGGTGCATACATGTTGGGAATCTAAATTTTGGTTTGTGGTATTTGGTCCATGGTATTTAGGTCCAAGGTATTGGTTCTACATGGTTTTGGACCATGGTATTGAGAGATGCCTAAACCTATATAAGGAGAATATCATTAGGCCAAGAGGTGTGCAAGGGTGCAAGGATTGAATATCTGATGAAGTGTGAGATCTAGTATGTTGGTTATGGGTTTGTGATGCTTTGCTTGATCTAAACCAAGGATGCACCTATGCATTTGATGATGGATGATGGATCAGGATCATAAGGCTTGGAATGCATTATCATTATGTGGTTTGATCATGGATAGACTAGATCTGAATTATTGACGCATGTTTTATTGTATAAATGTTATGATCTGGGTATGGCTGATGTTTGGAATAACTGTAAAGTTATGAGTAAATATTTGTAGATATGTACGCGGGTTGGCTTTGGAAAAAGTGCTTATACACACTGGTTTGGTTCATCATAGTAGCGTATACATTGTGAGATATGATATTTGAAGTTGCAGTTGGATCTAGTTGTTGTTGCAGAGTTTTGTGTTCCGCTCTATGTTCTAGTGACTATGTTTTGTTGACAAGGTTTCAGTGATTCAGTGTTCGGTGATTCAGAAATGAATGATGCAAGTGTAGTTGATGGTTGTATTGCAGTGGTGATTGATTTTGTGCTTCAATGTTGTTGATGGGTCTAGTATGAAAATTGCATGAAACGTGGCCTTCATATTATGGTGTTGTGACGAATCAAGAAGGTTGTACCCTTCAGTAGGTCGGTACATACGTACTAGTCAATAGATCGGCTAGTACAAGAGCTAGGGGGTTGTAGCTCCCTTCCATTAGTAGCTGGAGAATGAGAGAAGGTTGTAGCCTTCTGCAGGTGGGTGCCTGTGTACTGGTATGAGTCTGCGCCAGTACAAGATTATAAACAGGTTTTTCTTATCTTAAAGAAAACAGCAGCAGGCGGTTTTTGTCCCGCATTGGGTTTCCACCTTATATCATAGTGTTCAAGTGTGCTTCTTATGTGTGATGATCTGTTCTTTTTTACTGCAACTGTTTACTATTCATATGGTTAATGAAGTTCTAATGCACTGATTAAAGATCAACATATAATGGATTAACTGAATCATAAGTTTACTAGATATACGCTAGTTGCATTAAGAATAGTTGTGTGTACACGTGGGTTCCCTTAACTGAAGTAGCGTATATGAATCTAAGTATGGAAATGAAAAAGTTAGTGATTTGCTAATACTGATTCACCCCCACCCCCCTTTTAGTATTATTTCCAACAATTGGTATTAGAGCAGGTCCTTTGGTAGAATCCTGATCACTTGAAGGAGATCTGTAGAACAATGGGAAAGAAAGTGTGTCAGAAGAAGAAGACAACTCAAAGGAACAATGATAGCCTGTCGTTGAGTGGAAGAAAGTATTCAGATTCTGAATCACCTCAGATTGAAGATGAGAAAGTAAATGAAGCATTAGATAAACTCGTAGATCAACAAGATCTATTTAACAAAAGGGAGAGTGCCCTCAAAGAAGAAGTTATCAACTTAAAAGCTCAGCTGGAGTGTGCCTTTAGAGTACATCAAATGCTACAGGAGTAGAATGAAGAACAAAAAAATGAGATTCTCAAACTAAGGCAACAAGTGGAAGAAGGAAGAAAGTCTGAAGAAATCTTGAAGAATAAATATCTGGAAAAGGAAGAACAACATCAGGTTGAGGTAAATATCTTGAAAGGTAAATTAGAAGAAAAAGATAAACTATTATGATTTCAAGACAGTACTAAGAATTTGGATGATATTCTTAGTAGTCAAAGGTCACCTGCTATCAAAACTAGTCTTGGTTTTTATGAATCTATTGAAGGTGAATCTAGCTCACAAGGTGAGACAAGGAACTCTAATGCAAAATCTGAAATGCTCAACAAGGAGATGAGAGGTCAAACCCATCAACAACCAAGGAAAGATAATCTTCAAATAAAACATTTTGCTCCTAAATATGGAAGTGATAGATAGTTATTTCCTTCAATGAATAATGTTGAATGTTATGCATGTCATAATTTTGGACAATTTGCAACCAGATGCAGAAGTAGAATGGTTCAAGACCATCACACAGAAAGATCATCACGTTCCAGGTACTTTAAGGGATATTTTTTTTCTTGCAATATGTTTGGTCACAAAGTTGTTGATTGCTACAGAAGGAATATGAAACTTGGAAGTTGTTATGCATGTAACAAGCTTGGACATATAGCAAAGGAATGCAGGAACAAAGTACGGGCACCATACCAAAAGGAGAAAACATCATCACAGTCGAAGATATGGAAGAAAAAGGAAGTACAGTCAGAAAGATGTGGCATAGCAGAGTATACAGACATGACAAACTCAAAGGGAGATGAAAGTGTGGAAAATCAATGTTCTAAATCTCATACACAAGTTTCATGAAGACAAGTCATGTGTATACACAAGTTAAAGGCTGCAGAGTTGCGTATATGGAGCTCTGAAGAAAAATCAGCAGAACAGACTCAGGAAAAGAGGCCTGATATGGTTCGGTCATGGTATATGTTGGTTGGCATAGGTTCAGAGGGAGCATATGGTTCAAATAATTGTTGGCATAATTGTTGGCATTGTTGGCATTATGGTTACAAGACTTTGGTGATAATGCTTATGTGACTAAATGATACATCTTGCTACTTACTATTGGTTGGTCAAGAGAATGATATTGTAGGTTACAAGTTTTTGATGTTGATGAGAGATGATTATAGTGCAGATCATATGGTGTATGATAGTTGCTCATGACTGTCATGGTCTTGTTTAGACTCGGCATGTGCTTAGGGGGAGCATGGATGGATTGATACATCTTAGCATATACAAAACGGGAGCTCAATCAGAGATTTCAGCATGTACTCAGGGGGAGTGTGGACAACAGAATGTATATCAAGGGAGAGAATATCTTGGTATGCCCTTTGCCCTTGATGTCAAAGGGGGAGAGTGACTTGGTGTGGATGTTGCCATCAAGTCCAAAGGGAGAGATTGTTGGCATTATGATACAGGTATGATACAAGTGTTGTCCTTGATGGCAACTCACTCAGATGACAGATCATAATACAGCTAGAATGATCAGAGAGGTATATGCAGGTTTGCTATGAAAAGAATGTGTATACACGCAAGTTCACCATATACCAAGTCATGTATACGTACACATGCATGTTTACACAAGGAAATGCGTGTACATGTTGGGAATCCAAGTTTTGGTTCGTGGTATTTGGTCTGAAGTGTTGACCCCAAGTATTGGGTCCAAGGTATTGGTTCTACATGGTTTTGGACCATGGTATTGAGAGAGGCCTAAAACTATATAAGGAGAAGATCATTAGGCCAAGAGGTGTGCAAGGGTGCAAGGATTGAATATCTAATGAAGTGTGAGATCTAGTATGATGGTTATGGGTTTGTGAGGCTTCCTTGATCTGAACCAAGGATGCACCTATGCAGTTGATGATGGATGATGGATCGAGATCATAAGGCTTGGAATGCATTATCATTATGTGGTTTGATCATGGATAGACTAGATCTGAATTATTAACGCATGTTTTATTGTATAAATGTTGTGATCTGGGTATGACTGATGTTTGGAATAGCTGCAAAGTTATGAGTAAATATTTGCAGATCTGTACGCGAGTTGGCTTTGGTAAAAGCACGTATACACACTGGTTTGGTTCATCATAGTAGCGTATACATTGTGAGATATGATATTTGAAGTTTCAGTTGGATCTGGTTATTGTTGTAGAGTTTTGTGTTCTGCTCTGTGTTTTGGTGACTATGTTTTGTTGACAGGGTTTCAGTGATTCAGTGTTCGGTGATTCAGAAATGAATGATGCAAGTGTAGTGGATGGTTGTATTGCAGTGGTGATTGGTTTTGTGCTTCAATGTTGTTGATGGGTCCAGTATGAAATTTAGATGAAACGTGGCCTTCATATTATGGTGTTGTGATGAATCAAGAAGGTTGTAGCCTTCAGTAGGCCTGCACCTACGTACTAGTAAATGGATCGGCTAGTACAAGAGCTAGGGGGTTGTAGCTCCCTTCCAGTAGTAGCTGGAGAACGAGAGAAGGTTGTAGCCTTCTGTAGATGGGTGCCTGCATACTGGTATGAGTCTGCACCAGTACAAGATTGTAAACAGGCTTTTATTATCTTAAAGAAAATAGCAGCATGTGGTTTTTGTCCCGCATTGGGTTTCCACATTATATCATGGTGTTCAAGTGTGCTTCTTATGTGTGATGATCTGTTCTGTTTTACTGCACCTGTTTACTATTCATATGGTTAATGAAGTTCTGATGCGCTGATTAAAGATCAATATATAATGTATTAACTGAATCATAAGTTTATTGAATATATGCTAGTTGCATTAAACATAGTTTCGTGTACACATGGGTTCCCTTAACTGAAGTAGCGTATATGAATCTAAGTATGGAAATGAAAAAGTTAGTGATTTGCTAATACTAATTCACCCCATGCCCCCCTCTCAATATTATTTCCAACAATTGGTATCAGAGCAGGTCCTTTGGTAGAAGCTTGATCGCTTGAAGGAGATCCGTAGAACAATGGGAAAGAAAGCATGTCAGAAGAAGAAGACAGCTCAAAGGAACAATGACAGCCTGCCCTCAAAGAAGAAGTTATCAGCTTAAAAGCTTAGCTAGAGTGTACCTTCAGAGTACGTCCAATGCTGTAGGAGCAGAATGAAGAACAAGAAAATGAGATTCTCAAGCTAAGGCAACAAGTGGAAGAAGGAAGAAAGTCTAAAGAAATCTTGAAGAAGCAATATCTGGAAAAGGAAGAACAACATCAAGTTGAGGTAAATATCTTGAAAGGTAAATTAGAAGAAAAAGATAAACTATTACGATTTCAAGACAGTACTAAGATTTTGGATGATATTCTTAGTATTCAAAGGTCACCTGCTATCAAAACTAGTCTTGGTTTTTATGAATCTGTTGAAGGTGAATCTAGCTCACAAGGTGAGACAAGGAACTCTAATGCAAAATCTGAAATGCTCAACAAGGAGATGAGAGGTAAAATCCATTAACAACCAAGGAAAGATAATCTTCAAAGAAAATAATTTGCTCCTAAATATGGAAATGATAGATGGTTATTTCCTCCGATGAATAATGTTGAATGTTATGTATGTCATAATTTTGGACATGTTGCAGCCAGATGCAGAAGTAGAATGGTTCAAGACCATCACACAGAAAGATCATCACGTTCCAAGTACTTTAAGGGATATTTTTTTTCTTGCAATATGTTTGGTCACAAAGCTGTTGATTACTACAGAAGGAATATGAAACATGTAAGATGTTATGCATGTAACAAGCTTAGACATATAGCAAAGGAATGCAGGAACAAAGTATGGGCACCATACCAAAAGGATAAAACATCATCACAGCTAAAGATATGGAAGAAAAAGGAAGTACAGTTAGAAAGATGTGGCATAGCAAAGTATACAGACATGACAGACTTAGAGGGAGATGAGAGTGTGGAACCTCAATGTTCTAAATCTCATACCCAAGTTTCATGAAGACAAGTCATGTGTATACGCGAGTTAAAGGCTGCAGAGTCGCGTATATGGAGCTCTGAAGAAAAAGCAGCATAACAGACTCAGGAAAAGAGGTCTGATATGGTTCGGTCATGGTATATGTTGGTTGGCATAGGTTCAAGGGGAGCATATGGTTCGAATAATTTTTGGAATAATTGTTGGCATTGTTGGCATTATGGTTACAAGACTTTGGTGATAATGCTTATGTGGCTAAATGATACATCTTGCTACTTACAATTGGTTGGTCAAGAGAATGATATTGCAGGTTATAGGTTGTTGATGTTGATAAAAGATGCTTATAGTGCAGATCATATGGTGTATGATAGTTGTTGATGACTATGATGGTCTTGTTTAGACTCGGCATGTGCTTAGGGGGAGCATGGATGGATTGATACATCTTAGCATATACAAAGCGGGAGCTCAATCAGAGATTTCAGCATGTACTCAGGGGGAGTATGGACAACAGAATGTATATCAAGGGAGAGAATATCTTGGTCTTCCCTTTTCCCTTGATGTCAAAGGGGGAGAGTGACTTGGTGTGGATGTTGCCATCAAGTCCAAATGGGGAGATTGTTGGCATTATGATACAGGTATGATACAGGTGTTGTCCTTGATGGCAACTCACTTAGATGACAGATCATAGTACAACTAGAATGATAAGAGAGGTATACGCAAGTTCGTTGTGACAAGAATGCATATACACACTAGTTCACCATATACAAAGTCGCGTATATGTACACACGCATGTTTATAGAAGGAAAGGCGCGTACATGTTGGGAATCTAAGTTTTGGTCCATGGTATTTGGGTATTGGTCCATGGTATTTGATCCAAAGTGTTGACCCCAGGTATTGGAACTAAGGTATTGGTTCTACGTGGTTTTGGACCATGGTATTGAGAGAGGCCTAAACCTATATAAGGAGAATATCATTAGGCCAAGAGGTGTGCAAGGGTGCAAGGATTGAATATCTAATGAAGTGTGAGATCTAGTATGCTGCTTATGGGTTTGTGATGCATTGCTTGATCTGAACCAAGGATGCACCTATGCAGTTGATGATGGATGATGGATCGGGATAATAAGGCTTGGAATGCATTATCATTATGTGGTTTGGTCATTGATAGGCTAGATCTGAATTATTGATGCATGTTTTATTGTATAAATTTTATGATCTGGGTATGACTAATGTTTGGAATAGCTGCAAAGTTATGAGTAAATATTTGCAGATCTGTACACGGGTTGGATTTGGTAAAAGTGCTTATACACGGTGGTTTGGTTCATCATAGTAGCGTATACATTGTGAGATATGATATTTGAAGTTACAGTTGGATCTGGTTTTTTTTGCAGAGTTTTGTGTCATGCCCTGTGTTCTAGTGACTATGTTTTGTTGACAGGGTTTCAGTGATTCAGTGTTCGGTGATTCAGAAATGAATGATGCAAGTGTAGTTGATGGTTGTATTGCAGTGGTGATTGATTTTGTGCTTCAATGTTGTTGATGGGTCCAGTATGAAAATTGGATGAAACGTGGCCTTCATATTATGGTGTTGTGATGAATCAAGAAGGTTGTAGCCTTCAGTAGGATGGCGCCTACGTACTAGTAAATAGATCATCTAGTACAAGAGCTAGGGGGTTGTAGCTCCCTTCCAGTAGTAGCTGGAGAACGAAAGAAGGTTGTAGACTTCTACAGGTGGGTGCCTCTGTACTGGTATGAGTCTGCGCTAGTACAAGATTGTAAATAGGTTTTTCTTATCTTAAAGAAAACAACAGCAGGTGGTTTTTATCCTGCATTGGGTTTCCACCTTATATCATGGTGTTCAAGTGTGCTTCTTATGTGTGATGATCTGTTCTATTTTACTGCACCTGTTTATTGTTCATATGGTTAATGATGTTCTGATGAATTGATTAAATATCAACATATAATGGATTAACTGAATCATAAGTTTAATGGATATATGCTAATTTCATTAAACATAGTTCCGTGTACACGCAGGTTCCCTTAACTGAAGTGGCGTATAAGAAGAAGATAGCTCAAAGGAACAATGACAGCCTGTCGTTGAGTGGAAGCAAGTATTCAGATTCTGAATCACCTTAGATTGAAGATGAGCAAGCAAATGAAGCATCAGATAAACTCATAGATCAACAAGATCTACTTAACAAAAGGGAGAGTGCCCTTAAAGAAGAAGTTATCAGCTTAAAAGTTAATATGGAGTGTGCCTTCAGAGTCCATCAAATGCTGCAGGAGTAGAATGAAGAATAAGAAAATGAGATTCAAACTAAGTCAACAAGTGGAAGAAGGAAGAAAGCCTGAAGAAATATTGAAGAAGCAATATCTAGAAAAGGAAGAACAACATCAGGTTGAGGTAAATATCTTGAAAGGTAAATTAGAAGAAAAAGATAAACTATTACGATTTCAAGACAGTACTAAGATTTTGGATGATATTCTTAGTAGTCAAAGGTCACCTGCTACTAAAACTGGTCTTGGTTTTTATGAATCTGTTGAAGGTGAATCTAGCTCACAAGGTGGGGCAAGGAACTCTAATGCAAAATCTGAAATGCTCAAGAAGGAGATGAGAGGTCAAACCCATCAACAATTAATCTTCAAAGATAATCTTTTTCTTCTAAATATGGAAGTGATATACGGTTATTTCCTCTGATGAATAATTTTGAATGCTATGTATGTCATAATTTTGGACATGTTGCAGCCAGATGCAGAAGTAGAATGGTTCAAGACCATCACACAGAAAGATCATCACGTTCCAGGTACTTTAAGGGATATTGTTTTTCTTGCAATATGTTTGGTCACAAAGTTGTTGATTGCTACAAAAGGAATATGAAACATGTAAGATGTTATGCATGTAACAAGCTTGGACATATAGCAAAGGAATGCAGGAACAAAGTACGGGCACCATACCAAAAGGAGAAAGCAACATCACAGTGGAAGATATGGAAGAAAAAGGAAGTGCAGTCAGAAATATGTGGCATAGCAAAGTATACAAACATGACAGACTTAGAGGGAGATGAAAGTGTGGAACATCAATGTTCTAAATCTCACACGCAAGTTTCATGAAGACAAGTCATGTGTTTACACGAGTTAAAGGCTGCAAAGTCGCGTATATGGAGCTCTGAAGAAAAAGTAGCAGAACAATCTCAGGAAAAGAGGTCTAATATGGTTTGGTCATGGTATATGTTGGTTGGCATAGGTTTAGGGGGAGCATATGGTTTGAATAATTGTTGGCATTGTTGGCATTATGGTTAGAAGACTTTGGTGATAATGCTTATGTGGCTAAATGATACATCTTTCTACTTACTATTGGTTGGTCAAGAGAATGATATTGCAGGTTACAAGTTGCTAATGTTGATGAGAGATGCTTATAGTGTAGATCATATGGTGTATGATAGTTGCTCATGACTATCATGGTCTTGTTTAGACTCAGCATTTGCTCAAGGGGAGCATGGATGGATTGATACCTCTTAGCATATACAAAGGGGGAGCTCAATCAGAGATTTCAGCATGTACTCAGCAGGAGTATGGACAATAGAATGTATATCAAGGGAGAGAATATCTTGGTCCAACCTTTGCCCTTGATGTCAAAGGGGGAGAGTGACTTGGTGTGGATATTGCCATCAAGTCCAAAGGGGGAGATTGTTGACATTATGATACAGGTATGATACAGGTGTTGTCGTTGATGGAAACTCACTTAGATGACAGATCATAGTATAGCTAGAATGATCAGAGAGGTATACGCAGGTCCGTTGTGACGAGAATGAGTATACACGCGGGTTCACCATATACCAAGTCGCGTATACGTACACACACATGTTTACAGAAGGCAAGGCATGTACATGTTGGGAATCTATGTTTTGGTCCGTGGTATTTGGTCGATGGTATTTGGTTCGAAGTGTTGACCCCAAGTATTGGGTCCAAGGTATTGGTTCTATGTGGTTTTGGACCATGGTATTGAGAGAGGCCTAAACCTATATAAGGAGAAGATACTTAGGCCAAGAGGTGTGCAAGGGTGCAAGGATTGAATATCTGATGAAGTGTGAGATCTAGTATGCTGGTTATGGGTTTGTGATGCTTTGCTTGATCTGAACCAAGGATGCACCTATGCAGTTGATGATGGATGATGGATCGAGATCATAAGGCTTGGAATGCATTATCATTATGTGGTTTGATCATGGATAGAATAGATCTGAATTATTTACGCATGTTTTATTGTATAAATGTGATGATCTGGGTATGGCTGATGTTTGCAATAACAACAATGTTATAAGTAAGTGTTTTCAAATCTGTACGCGGGTTGGCTTTGGTAAAAGTGCATATACACGCTGGTTTGGTTCATCATAGTAGCATATACATTGTGAGATATGATATTTGAAGTTGCAGTTGGATCTAGTTGTTGTTGCAGAGTTTTGTGTTCTACTCTGTGTTCTGGTGAATATGTTTTGTTTACAAGGTTTCAGTGATTCAAAAATGAATGATGCAAGTGTATTTGATGGTTGTATTGCAGTGGTGATTGATTTTGTGCTTCAATGTTGTCAATGGGTCCAGTATGAAAATTGGATGAAACGTGGCATTCATATTATGTTGTTGTGATGAATCAAGAAGGTTGTAGCCTTCAGTAGGCCGGCTCCTATGTACTAGTAAACGGATCAGCTAGTACAAGAGCTAGGGGGTTGTAGCTCCCTTCCAATAGTAGCTAGAGAATGAGAGAAGGTTGTAGCCTTCTTCAGGTGGGTGCCTGCATACTGGTATGAGTCTGCGCCAGTACAAGATTATAAACAGGTTTTTCTTATCTTAAAGAAAACAACAGCAGGCGGTTTTTGTCCCGCATTGGGTTTCCACCTTATATCATGGTGTTCAAGTGTGCTTCTTATGTGTGATGATCTGTTCTATTTTACTACACATGTTTATTGTTCATATGGTGAATGAAGTTCTGATGCACTGATTAAATATCAACATATAATGGATTAACTAAATCATAAGTTTACTGGATATACACTAGTTGCATTAAACATAGTTGTGTGTACACGCAGGTTCCATTAATTGAAGTAGCGTATATGAATCTAAGTA
Source organism: Pinus tabuliformis (assembly GCA_031772625.1). Taxonomy (NCBI): domain Eukaryota; kingdom Viridiplantae; phylum Streptophyta; class Pinopsida; order Pinales; family Pinaceae; genus Pinus; species Pinus tabuliformis. The sequence continues at coordinate 464,160,238 of CM062811.1, forward strand.
CGGAAATGAAAAAGTTAGTGATTTGCTAATATTATTACAGCGCCCCCCCCCCTCTCAGTATTATTTCCAACAATTGGTATCAGAGCATGTCCTTTGGTAGAAGCTTGATCTCTTGAAGGAGATCCGTAGAACAATGGGAAAGAAAGCGCGTCAGAAGAAGAAGATAGCTCAAAGGAACAATTACAGCCTGCCGTTGAGTGGAAGCAAGTTTTCAAATTCTGAATCACCTTAGATTTGAAGATGAGCAAGCAAATGAAGCATCAGATAAACTCATAGATCAACAAGATCTATTTAACAAAAGGGAGAGTGCCATCAAAGAAGAAGTTATCAGCGTAAAAGCTCAGCTGGAGTATGCCTTCAGAGTACGTCAAATGCTGCAAGAGCATAATGAAGAACAAGAAAATGAGATTCTCAAACTAAGGCAACAAGTTGAAGAAGGAAGAAGGTCTGCAAAAATCTTGAAGAAGCAATATCTAGGAAAGGAAGAACAACATCAGGTTGAGGTAAATATCTTGAAAGGTAAATTAGAAGAAAAAGATAAACTATTACGATTTCAAGACAGTACTAATATTTTGGATGATATTCTTAGTATTCAAAGGTCACCTACTATCAAAAGTAGTCTTGGTTTTTATGAATCTTTTGAAGGTGAATCTAGCTCACAAGGTGAGACAAGGAACTCTAATGCAAAATCTGAAATGCTCAAGAAGGAGATGAGAGGTCAAACCCATCAACAACCAAGGAAAGATAATCTTCAAAGAAAATCTTTTGCTCCTAAATATGAAAGTGATAGATGGTTATTTCCTCCGATGAATAATGTTGAATGTTATGTATGTCAAAATTTTGGACATGTTGTAGCTAGATGCAGAAGTAGAATGGTTCAAGAACATCACACAGAAAGATCATCACGTTCTAGGTACATTAAGGGATATTGTTTTTCTTGCAATATGTTTGGTCACAAAGCTGTTGATTGCTACAGAAGGAATATGAAACATGTAAGATGTTATGCATGTAACAAGCTTGGACATATAGCAAAGGAATGCAGGAACAAAGTATGGGCACCATACCAAAAGGAGAAAACACCATCACAATCGAAGATAAGGAAGTACAGTTAGAAAGATGTGGCATAGCAGAGTATACAGACATGACGAATTCAAAGGGAGATGAAAGTGTGGAACCTCAATGTTCTAAATCTCATATGCAAGTTTCATGAAGACAAGTCGTGTGTTTACACGAGTTAAAGGCTGCAGAGTCATGTATATGGAGCTTTGAATAAAAAGCAGCAAAATAGACTCAGGAAAAAAGGTCTGATATGGTTCGGTCATGGTATATGTTGGTTGGCATAGGTTCAGGGGGAGCATATGGTTCGAATAATTGTTTGCATAATTGTTGCCATTGTTGGCATTATGGTTAGAAGACTTTGGTGATAATGCTTATGTGGCTAAATGATACATCTTGCTACTTACTGTTGGTTGGCCAAGAGAATGATATTGCAGGTTACAAGTTGCTGATGTTGATGAGAGATGCTTATAGTGCAAATCATATGGTGTATGATAGTTGCTCATGACTATCATGGTCTTGTTTAGACTCGGCATGTGCTTAGGGGGAGCATGGATGGATTGATACATCTTAGCATATACAAAGGGGGAGCTCAATCAGAGATTTTATCATGTACTCAGGGGGAGTATGGACAATAGAATGTATATCAAGGGAGAGAATATCTTGGTCCACCTTTTGCCCTTAATGTCAAAGGGGGAGAGTGACTTGGTGTGGATGTTTCCATCAAGTCCAAATGGGGAGATTGTTGGCATTATGATACAGGTATGATGCAAGTGTTGTCCTTGATGGCAACTCACTTAGATGACAGATCATAGTACAACTAGAATGATCAAAGAGGTATACGCAGGTTCGCTGTGACAAGAATGTGTATACACGTGGGTTCACCAAATACCAAGTCACGTATACGTACACACGCATGTTTATAGAAGGAAAGGCGTGTACATGTTGTGAATCTAAGTTTTGGTTTGTGGTATTTGGTCCATGGTATTTGGTCCAAAGTGTTGACCCCAGGTATTGGGTCCAAGGTATTGGTTCTACGTGGTTTTGGACCATGGTATTGAGAGAGGCCTAAAACTATATAAGGAGAAGATCATTAGGCTAAGAGGTGTGCAAGGGTGCAAGGATTGAATATCTGATGAAGTGTGAGATCTAGTATGCTGGTTATGGGTTTGTGATGCTTTGCTTGATCTGAACCAAGGATGCACCTATGCAGTTGATGATGGAAAATGGATCAAGATCATAAGGCTTGGAATGCATTATCATTATGTGGTTTGATCATGGATAGACTAGATCTGAATTATTGACACATGTTTTATTGTATAAATTTTATGATCTGGGTATGACTGATGTTTGGAATAGCTGCAAAGTTATGAGTAAATATTTGCAGATCTATACGCAAGTTGGCTTTGGTAAAAGCGCGTATACACGCTGGTTTGGTTCATCATAGTAGAGTATACATTGTGAGATATGATATTTGAAGTTGCAGTTGGATCTAGTTGTTGTTGCAGAGTTTTGTGTTTTGCTCTGTGTTCTAGTGACTATGTTCTGTTGACAAGGTTTCAGTGATTCAGTGTTCGGTGATTCAGAAATGAATGATGCAAGTGTAGTTGATGGTTGTATTGCAGTGGTGATTGATTTTGTGCTTCAATGTTGTTGATGGGTCCAGTATGAAAATTGGATGAAACATGGCCTTCATATTATGGTGTTGTGATGAATCAAGAAGATTGTAGCCTTCAATAGGTCGGCGCCTACGTACTATTAAATCGATCGGCTAGTACAAGAGCTAGGGGGTTGTAGCTCCCTTCTTGTAGTAGCTAGAGAAAGAGAGAAGTTTGTAGCCTTCTACAGGTGGGTGCCTACGTACTAGTATGAGTCTGCGCCAGTACAAGATTATAAATAGGTTTTTCTTATCTTAAAGAAAACAGCAGCAGGTGGTTTTTGTCCCGCATTGGGTTTCTACCTTATATCATGGTGTTCAAGTGTGCTTCTTATGTGTGATGATCTATTCTGTTTTACTGCACCTGTTTACTGTTCATATGGTTAATGAAGTTTTGTTGCACTGATTAAAGATCAGCATATAATGGATTAACTGAATCATAATTTTACTGGATATACGCTAGTTGCATTAAACATAGTTGTGTGTACACGCGGGTTCCCTTAATTGAAGTAACATATATGAATCTAAGTATGGAAATGAAAAGGTTAGTGATTTTCTAATACTGATTCACCCCCCCCTCCCGAGTATTATTTCCAACAAAAACATTGAAACCAAGTCAAAAAAATCCAAAGCCAAGCCAATCTAGAGTGTGGCGTTGTGCGTAGGGCCATTCTAAAAAACAAAGTTCTGTAGGTGCCCACTTGGCCTCACATTTCTCTTTCGCTCACACTGGCTATAATCCAAGAAGTCTATTGGACAATGAGTTGGGTAGGACACCTACCATGGGGTGGAACTCCTGGAATCATTTTGGTTGCGATATCAATGCGAAAGTAATCAAAGAAACTGCTGAGGCGCTGATCTCAACTGGGTTCAATAAACATGGTTATGAATTTGTCAATATAGATGATTGTTGAGGGAATCTCAAGTAAGACAAAGATGGAAGATTACCCATCTGGTATCAAAGCCCTTGTTGATTATGTACACAACAAAGGTGTCAAGCTCGAGATATAATCAGATGTCGGACACTTTACCTGGGCAAAAAGACAACTAGATTCCTTGGGACACGAGGAAATCAACGCTATGACATTTGATAATCGGGGGGTGACCTATTTGAAATACGATAATTATGAGGGAGGGAAGCGAAATTGGGCCTTTCCAACATTGATAGAGACTAATCAAAATTCAGCAGGAGGAAAATCAGGGAAAGTGGGAAGTCAGTTAGAAATTGTAGGTTTAGTGCCATACTGGATCAACATATTACAAGAATGAGCTATTCAGAATACGATTCAAATGTGGTCACTGTTTCTTCTTACTGGTCCAAATGGTGGTGGAAAGTCCAGTTTACTTAGATCCATTGGTTCAACAACATTGCTTGGCATTTGTGGATTGATGGTTCCTGCAGAAATTGCTACTATCCCGACCTTTGATTCCATCCTGCTTCATATGGGTTCATATGACAGCCCAGCTGATGGAAAAAGCTCGTTCTAGATGGAAATGTATGAAATGCGATCAATACTTTGTGAAGCTACAAACAGAAGCCTTGTATTGATAGATGAAATCTGTCGAGGAACAGAAATACAAAAGGGAACATGCATTGTTGCAAGCATGATAGAGGAACTTGATGCCATTGGTTGCATAGGCATCATATCTACTTATTTGCATGGCCTCTTAGATGTGTCACTGAATGCAAGAGATATTTTATATAAAGCAATGGGAACTGAAAAAATTAATGGGCAGACAAAACCAACATGGAAATTGATAGATGGGGCTTGTCGAGAAAGTCTTGCATTTGAAACAGCTCGATGTTAAGGAATTCCAGAAAATATTATTATGAGAGCAGAACACCTATATTCATCATTGAAACAAGATAACACTAGAAGGCGAGCAAATAAAAGTAAGAGCATTACAAATGGCAATCAGAGAACATCCAAGGAGGGACAAGAATAGCAGATCGATCAAACAACTCCAAAATTCATGTAGGCAGGTGCAAGGTGGCAGTCAAAAGGAAGATTTTGTGGAATATGGTTCCACACCTGAAGGAGTAGATATAGTAATATTAATCCACTTGGAAAACCTTCACATAATTTGGGTTTTCAAAAACTACTTCTCATGGTTCTCGAGATAGTTTGTTATTTTAGTTGCAAATTAGTTTATAATAGAGTTTTATGATAGGTTTTTATTTTTAATTTTATTTTTAATTTTTATTTCCTATGTTGAGGAAATTAAAAATAGATTTGTAATTTAGTATATATAGGATTATTTTTAAACGATAGAGGTTCGATTTTTTCAATAGGAAGAGGAATTTGGACTGTGTAAATTTTTATTGAATATCATTTTAATAAAGCAGTTATTTCCCTTTAGGCCTGGGATCCATCATAGTGCTTAAATGTCCAGTATGTTTTTCTCATAAATTTATTTATACATTATGTCTTTTCTGCTATTTTGTGTTGCATCATTCTCTAAGTGAAATGTTTGGAATCCATGAGTGCCATGATGCTCCTTTCATAATGATTATGTTGTTAAATGTGTGGTTATATTTTCAGAATCCATCCCCTGATAGATGCTTTGTTGAGTAACCCTGTGCTTCTCTTTCATCTAAAGTTGCTGCTACAGATCGATCCCTTGTTTGATGCCTACATGGCAGTGGGCTTTCTACCCTATTCTTCTCACATTCGCAATCTTTATCTGGCTGAACATTGCACTTACTTTGCCCCAAGTTTGCCGGTAGAAACTGGCATCGACTCCATAGCCCAAATGGTCATTTCTCTTGTTGTTTTCGACCGAAAAACCTTTCAAACAAATCCCCACACTCCATAGCTAGCCTAATAATCAGTTATCACAGCCACATTTTGTTGGAAAAGAGAGAGCCCTCTCTGGTCTAGCAGGGCTAGATGCTAGATTGAAAGCTTGGTCTGTGGTTACCTCAAAATTGCCTCCCTTCAACCTGAGGTCAATCTAGGTGATAACACTATACAACATACCCAGAGCCATATAAATAAATGTGAAAAAATATTTTATATCCTCTAGTGATACATCTAAGATGTGAATGAATTATGTATTATAGAACCTCCCTTTACAAAAGGTAGAGTTCAACACAATCCTTAACTATCTTGGTCATTATTTTAAAAGAAAAAAACTATGGTTTTAGGGATTGGCTTTAAATATATCAAAAGGTGGAAAAACAAATAATTGGGTGGTGTACTAGGTGGTTATCCATTAGGCACTTAACTTTGATCAAATTTTATATATAAGTGATACTTGTATCTTAGTACTCCTTAGATTATGTATCAATAAACATATTGGAAATAAGGTCATCTTATTTTAAGTTTCTTGCATCGGGAAAGAAAGAGAAGAGTTTCTTGTTTATAAACTAGAAAATATTTGAAAAAAAAACTCTTTGTGGGAAGCAATTAAAAAACATTCATCAATTTAACAAAGCTCTAGTAGCAAAGAGATTTTGAAGGTTAATAAAATTTTATGGTTCATGGAAATAATTTTTATTTTCTAAGTACATTGACACCTTAACTATTTAATAATTGATAAGATAAAGAATAAGGTAAATCATAAGTGTTCACATCAAGTGAAAATTTCTTATTCAAAACTTCATCTCTCATGTAAATGATTATTGGAAACCAGATAATACTAAGAGTGGGGGGTGAATTAGTATTATACAATTTTTAAAATAATTTTTAATATATTTGTGTTATTAATAATAAATCACATAACAATACCATAAATCAAACATAGCACACATAGATCAATAGAAACGTATATTTACATGGAAACCCAAATGGGAGAAAACCACAAAACTCATGTTTGAATATTGTTGTAGGCTCTGACCTACTATTACATTCAATTTACTAGCACCGACCAAAAGGAGACACCCATCCCTTGGAATTTATAAGAACCAATTTGAAGTAGACACCAATCCCCTGATCTTGACAAGAATCAACCTAAATAAGGCATCAATGCCACGATATTTACAAGCACCAACCTAAAGGAGACACCTATCCCCTGATATTTATAGGCACCAACCTTAAGGAGACATCAATCCCTTGATCTTTACATGCACCAACATAATGGAGACATATATCCCATCATTTGTAAGAACCAACCTACTCTACCTATCAGATCCTTCTTTCATACATTTTCAAACTCATATCCACAATCTTTTCAAATCAAATTTACTCATACAAGTTTTTAATCTATGATCTAACATTCAACTCCTTTCTTACAACAATAATCTACACATTCTTGACTAACCTACTTATCCTTGCACATATCTACACTTCATTGTTCTCTTTCCTAATTTTGGTTTTATATTGGTCATCATCTTCTCATGGTCTCTTCAGCTCTCGACTTAGCTTCGGTTGCAACTCAAATCTTTTTTTATTTCAATTATTGTCGCCACACTTTACTCAACAATTCTTTACTCAAATTTGATCTTAGCATTTAGACCTTTTGTTATATGCGTTGCATCTCTTCTCCTCTAGCCCATATCTAATCACAACATTTATATATGCTCTAGTATGCTCTAAATCTCTTCTCTTATGGCCTGGATCTAATCACAACATTCATATCTAATATGGTATGCTTTGCATCTCTTCTCTTGACCACCTGCTCAATATTTTACACTAGATATTTTTTATATACACGAACAATACTATTCCTCATGTGTTGTCCTCTACTTTTATAGTTTTTGTCCTTCTTTTACCATGGGTGTCGATTCATGGTATTGACCCATGTGATTTGACTTGGTCCCTAAAGTATTATTAGATAACTTCCCTCATTTTCATATTCCATTCTCATCTCCCATTGGTCATTGCACTCACAACAGGATTCACGTTTTTCACATGTCAATAACTGCACTCTACATAGATCAACTCACAATCATTGCGCTTCTACAAATAAATCACACAGATCTTCCAATTTTCACATTTTGTGCATATGTATTCTATAATTTTACTTTCATATTTATAACTGGCACAAGAGAACTTAGCACCTTTAACCTTAGATCTACCTTCCATATGACCATGCATTATGACTAGAAATTTAACTAGTGAACCCCTAAATGTCTAATGCCTAGATACCTTGGGATTTGTCAATTGTCAGTTTTGCTATTTGATGGCAATTTCTCCATTTACCAAAAAACTCCCACACTAAGTTGTTCAACAATTGCACCTTTCGGAACCCAGTTTTCATCACTTGATGGGATTTTCACACCTCATTAATTATTCTATTACTTGATGGTCATTTTTTTATTACCAAAGATAAGCACATACTACATTGCTCCCTCATCATCCCATTAAAACACTCTGGTAGTCCAGTATATGGCCCCATGTGATCCATCCTTTGGATGCATTGTATTTGGTGTTAAACCTTAGTTTTTGGCTATTTAGGCCAAAATGAATTACGCACTAAAACCTCGCCAAATATGGTACTTGTATAAATCCGAAGACCTCTGTGTCTACCATATCAATCCATGGTGAACCAACCACAAGCTTCCACATGTTCCTTTTGCCACCTCAACGTTGCCACATGTACACCACCAAGTCATATTGCCACAACCTTGTTTACCATAGCTAAAACTACATTTTTTTGCCTTGGTACCTTAGGGAGGGACATGTCAATGCTACATCACCTTCCAAGTCACACTCCACATCAATTAATTTGATCAATCAGATCTTGCCACTTATCATATGTTATAGCTTCCAAATCATCAACCTTGCCACATGTCATCCATGTGGAATTGCCACATCATACTAGTGCCACATTATACCGACCCACTGTTCCAGTACCCTAATATAATTAAGTTACCTTAATTCTATCCTAGTATGCACTAATACTAATCAAATAAGTGTTAATAATGGTTTAAGGGTTTTTATTGATATGTGATAGGTTCATAGTAAATCATGATTGTCCAATTATAACAATTTTGACCCTCTTTTTATTTTCACATATGGGATCATGCCCGTGGGAATTTTCTACCAGTGCTCATCCTACCAGAATTATCTATATTAGCCTATGATACAATATGCCTTACAATACCTTGCTATTCGAGACTTATATTGGTCCCCACCTACTAGGTGATTTTATACCATCCCACTCTCCAATTCATATTAAACTGGGCTCATATATGTCCCAAACTTCTGAGTGAGTCTATGTCGGCTCGGGATATGGGCCCTTATTTGGTGATAATGATAGCTTATTGTAATAGAATTAATAATACGTCGACGCACTCAACATTTGTCTTAGAAATTTCGTAATGGAATAATTATTAGAGTTGGAATAGAGCCTTGTATTTCTAATGATGATGCTTATATATTATTTGATATGGTCATTGGAACCCTCAAAGAGGGTGGGATTTTTTCTGTGGATAATATTATCATTCAAGGAGGACAAAATTTGTACCAAAATGGGTTTTGATATATGTTGTTTTTATTTGCATATTAGCAATGTATAATTGTATGTATTACGAATGGATGAGTGTTCAATAATGTAATATGTAAACATTGTACATGGAAAATATTAAAATGAAATACACTATTGACATGAAACAAACATGGATGGAGTGATAAGGGGCTATGATTCCATATGAGAGGAATTTGAAAGGGATTCCAATGGAAAATCCTACATGCCTATAGTTCCATGTCATTTTTCTAAACTACCATGTAAACCTCCTTTGATTTATCAAAACTGAATCATTGAATGTAGGTGTGAGGTTGGTAGAATGGTCACCTCACCTAGTTATTGAAGCATTAGGATGAATATACTAGTATAATAGGTTGGTGGGAAGTTCATATTACATGATAACATGGCCTAAGTAAAATCATATTTGGAGAGCACGAAATTAAATAAATCATGGGGGGAAGAATGACAAGTAAATTCAAGTAGTGTGTGTAGGTAGTTTTTTACAAACAACAAGAAGTGAAGGAAAACATAGTTTTTGTTGTTGTAAGAAATTGTAGTTATATTGTGTGCTAAAAACTAGTTTTTAGAGTTCATATTGATAGTAAAAATGGGGTTGGGATTCCTATGAGGGGTTTTCACTAACAACTACTTGATAGATTATGTGAAGGCTACTATGAGCACTCTTGTAACAAGTGGATTTACTGGAGTCCACAAACATGATATTCTTGGCTAGGGTATATTAAAGCCTTAGGTGGGATGGAGATTGTCTAAGGGACTAATATGTAGAGAAGGAAATAGCATTCCTTAGGTTGTGCAAACTTATCAAATATAACTTGGTGGTTAAAATTGTTGTACGTCATGTCATTCTGTTTTTTACTAGTATTGGGTTATTAGGGTGGACAATAGGAAAATTAAGAGTGTGTTCGTCCTTGTGGGATTATATCCCTAACTCAAGGGTGGCTTGCTGTAGAGAGAATTGTTGCAATAACACTATGTTTGGGTGAAACATCCAAAATTTATATTTGGTTGTGTAAATGTTTATAGTATAAGTGTTTTTTCACTATTTTAATTTACAATTTTGATGTTATGTATGAATGTCATATTTAAATCATCTTTTGTATGATCAAATGTTATTGTATGTGCTTTTGTTTCATTCATAGTTCTAGAATTATTGTTAGTTGCATCAACATATATAGTAAGTTGTGCATATTCATTTACAAAATAAATTGTATCACAGTAGAATTAGTAGTAGTGTGGTTCAATGAGGGATCTAAGTACATTATAGAGTGGTATCAAAGTTGTAGTTCAATTTCGGACCTACATGGGCCAAACATTGGCATGAATTTATTGATTTTTTTTTGTTTTAGAGTTTTGATTTTGAGGAAATTTGTAAACTTGAAGTGAAATCCCCAAATTTTGAGTAGGTTTGAGTCAAATTTTCCCTCATAATAGTCAAAGGAATGATTAATTGTCTCGATATACATCTTAAAAATTTTATTTTTTCCTATAAGGTCAAGTTTTTATTTCCATGGTAGTAGAAAATAAAATTAATTTTTCATCCAAAAAAGAAAAATAAAATTTCAAAAGAAATACAAAAAAAAAAATTATAAAATTTGGGAAAAGTTTGAAGTTTTTGGAAAAAATTAGGTATATGATGACATGGACTGTACTCGTGATGTGGGTTTCTTTCATAGTGGAAAATTCCCATGGTCGTCATGTCAAGTTTGGTAATTCAATGTGTTGATCTATTTTTCTACTAAGGACTAGAATCAACCTCCTAGGGACTTACTAATGCTCCCTCTATGTTTTTTTAGAGGTGCTATTCCTCTTTACACACTTGTATTTTCTAACTAACTAAAAATAATGAATCAAATAATTTATCACATTCACCTATGAGTAGACCAAATGATTAAAAGAAAATGATAAATAATGAAAATGGAATTGTAATGGTAATCTCATTGATAATTCATTCCACGGTATACATATATTCACGCTTCCTAAGGAAGACGCATTTCAAGAAAATATACATAAACAAAAAATGAAAGAGATAATCCATGTATTTTATAGAGCTCTAAAATGATTTCATTCATTTAATACCATAAATATTCATAGGATAACATTCATGAGCTCTCACACTTAACAGAAGTGTATGAAACCACAAACATTATGTAATCTTGAAAATAACTATCTACAAGAGTCAAAAATAATATTATAGAGTTCAAATCTAAGTTCAAATCAAGCATGTGCCTAAATCACTCCACAAAATTCCTAATACTTAAAAATAAATTGAATGCATTCACCCCTAAGGGAATAGGATGGGACTACCATAGACCAATAAGTAATTTATTAACCTAGAACAAAATAAAGGAATGCAATCAAGGATTGGCTCTATAACTATTTTATAACTCAATTCATAAAGTTTGATGATCTAAGAATGGGAAGAAAAGAATATAAATTGCTTCAAATAAATTATAAAAAACTCACAAAATTGCAAAAGGATGACTAGTGGAATAAATCTTCTCTCTCTTTGGCATTACAAGACATCGAGGTATATATTGGCTTCATATGTCTATTAATATAACCATTGGCGCAGTTATTTAGGATTAAGAAATTTTGTTTAACGATATTTTAAGCCATTCTTCAATATACATCTTCATAGGTGGAATAATTATATCTTGTTTTACTCTTAACGAAAATAACACTTCTTCAATTAACCCCTGGGGTCAACTCACTTGGCAATGGTTGTGAAAATGAAGTGTTATGTGTGAGGAGGTTCGAGGTTCAAATCCCCTTGATTCACATGTGCCTACGGGAGGCATATTTTCCTGCACCCAGAGGTTATAATGGTAGTGGTCAAAATCAAACTCATTCCACGTGACTACCTCACCATTCTTGATTCCTCTAGATACAAAAAAAAAAAAAACTTCTTTTGAATCTAAGTGTAACTATTCAATGGTCGACAATTGGTCATCATTATTGTTAACAAATGTAACTAACAATTTCTTTATCTCTTCCTATGAGAAATCCCTTAGGCTATCGAACTCATTACCATAAGTTTTTTGTATTGGATTCACGTAATTATACTAAGGGTGTGGGGGTGGTGAATCAATATAAGACATTTTTTACTTATTTAGACATTCAAGCATCATAAAGCATCAATCTCACAAACTAAACATATAACACAAGATATATGTGGAAACCCTTACAAAATAATGCCACAAAAATTATTTATAAAAGATCTTTTAGGCATTGACCTATTGTTACATCAATTTTTAGGCTCCAATGTATAGGAGGAACCAATCCTATTAATTCTCAAGTCTGTAGGAACTAACTTATCAGAGACACCAATGCTCTATTATTTGCAAGCACCAACCTACTGGAGACACTAACCCCCTTCTCTGATTTGTACACACCAACCTATAGGAGACACCAATCCCGTTCTCTGCTTTGTTCTTTACAACTCTACAATCTACCCCACACTAGTTTACTTGCTTCTTTGAACTCCTTAAGCTCTCACTAATCTGCTCTACAATTTTCTCTTCACAACTTCGTAATCTATCTACATAGGCTTCTAGCTTACTTTATTACTCAACCGCAATATGACCTATTCTATTATTTAGCTATGTGAATTATATTTATTTTCACCAAGCACTTCCTTCACCTAAACAAAAACAACTACATTGTATCATCATAATACCTTCACACTATCAAAATGGGTGCTTCCTTCAATCCCAATTTTCAATCATATGCATTTACAATTGAGCACCTACAAACCAGATCCTTTCAATACAACCATATATGAATAGGATTATGCTTTTATAGCCTTCAACGCTTTAAACATAGTTCAAGAGCTATCAGGTGCTCAACACTATAAACCATGTAAATGAACAAATTTCACTTTACCAAGTGATAGGAGAGGAAAACCCCAAAATTTGATTTATATTATGATATAAAGAAGTATTATGAATTTTTTCAAAACCACCAATTCTTGAAAAAATCCAATTTTGAACCTTGGCACCCAAATGTTAAACTTACCAAATCACACAAGGCCTCATGTTATGAACCAACATTTTAATTCATATCGAATATTATCAATTTGGGATTTTTACCATAAAACACTTTTATTATATTAGGGGTATGGATGATCGGAGATTCAACGTATCTACAGTCAATAAATATCAATATATCGAGCCCAAGCTATATCATAGGGATACTTTGAAAAATCCTTGATATGGATTTGTTCTAGTATGATTTGATGTTATCTACTAGCAAGACCTTTGGTGAGAGGTTCCATCAATTGTTGGAAATAGCAACAAAGTACAGACGCTTCAATGAAATGAAAATACAAAGGGAATTCTCACAAACTAGCCATGATAGGGGTAGAACCTTGATGAGGAACCACAATACCAAAGGTCTAGGATCTAGTGGAACAACCTCAAAATATCAGAAGTTTGGTAGAAGTAACAGAGAATTTTGTTGCAAAATGTCGATACCCACTATAGAACATTGTATAACCTTTCTACCAAAAGTTTGTATATCAGTATATCGAAGGCCTTAAGCCCTAAGTTTTATACTTTAGCATCATTGTGACCAATGGATGAGACCAATAGTTTCCAAATACTAGATATTGGGAAAATGAAGAGTTCTTCTTTAATATAAAAAGCTAATAAGCTAATATTCTGAGCCCTTAGGTGCTCTACTTAAACACCTCCAAGATTGATAGTTGTGATGAAGTACTAAGGCGACTTGAAAGCAAAGAATTTGGTAAAGATTCTATGTTATAGGTCAATTTGAGGTTTCTCAATAAATTTGACTTACAATGAGTTTCGCACCTAGACTTTCATGCTCTTCTCTCTATTGCTCAACCTCACTCTTCTGCCCATTGGTATGACTCTATTATGATAGAGCTTTCTCCTTTACTCTACTTTCACTTCATATGTCCTCCTCAAACTTCATACTTATTTCCTTGGCTTATGTTGAGTCATGAAAATGACGATTTTTTCACATCCTTTTTACCATGTTTTCATAACCTTTCCCTTAACTTTTATCCTTTTTAGCTCTTCCATAACCTTGTTTTAATCAATTTTTATCCTTGTAAGTGGGATTAGTCTCAATATTTTCCAATGCATCTATTTTAGTATTCTAAGTGAGTTTATGATTAAATATTAGAAAAATAATATGTTTTCACTTATATTTGAAATTTGGGTTAGTTAGGTGATAGTTGGAGGCATATTTGAATATTCCAATAATGCATATTTCCTCTTCAACCTTTCAAGATTATATGAAGATTTGGAAGGATCACGCAATTATCTTAGAAGGAGAAGAATCATAGAAAATTTGTTATCAAATATCTTTGAAATATTCATGAGAATATATTTAGAGATATTTAGAGATATTTATTTGTTAATTATTAGGAAATTGTTGTAACCACATGAGAGATATGTGGATTTGAATTTATTATTATTTATCTTTGTTTCAAAGTAACTTTTTGTATAAATAAGAGTGCCTTCTCCATTCCAAAGGGAGGACTCTTGGAACATATGTCCAACTTATGATGGAATAGAATAAACTTCTTGATATTTCCTTTCACATAGATTGTTATTTTCTCTAGTTTTAGATGTAATATGTTTTGATTTAGTTTATGATATTATAGAGTAGTTTTCTACCTTGTTCTTAGGATAACAAATCTCACTCCAAATAGAATATGGTAGCCTTTTATTTCTCTTTATACTCTCTTATTTATTTCATGTAATCTCATTTCTTGTACATTATTCTTTGTAAGTATTTTTCTTTATTTTCTTTAACCTATGTTCTTATTTGTCATGAATCACTTTGTTTATATACTATTTTTTGTATTTTCATTTGTCTATAATACTATCTTTTAAATTATCATCCTTATTGATTTATTAGATAGCATAGATTTATTGTTGTTCATGAACAAATCAAGTATTTTATTATAGATTGGCCAATTATTTTGAAAACAAGATTATTGAAAAATTAGGTAAAATATTAAGTAGCCAACCATTAGGAAAGGCTCTAATGCATGCATAGCTTATCATACTAGTCTTTCGTCAAAGAATTATAGGTTTTATTTTCCATAGATTAGTAAATGTCTTGGCAAACAAGCATATTGATGGGCAGGGTAAAAGATTAGGAGTGTGAATCCATTTGGAAAAGTCGCTAATGCATGCAAATTCCACCAAACTAGACTCAATCATTCTTTCCATTTTATAATATGTACTTTTATTTTAATACTTGAAAACAGTCGTAATAGATAAGTACAAAACTCAAGAGTCAATCATTGTGGGCCTTTGAATCTAAAGGAATGACAACTTGTGGGATGTTAGTGCATGCTTGATCTTCCAAAATATTTTAAGTTGTGTGACTTGTTTTTACTTTCAAAAAGTGTGCTAAAATTTATTATCCAAATAATAACCTATGTCAATGAATGAAGCCCCATTGCATGAGCCTTCATTTTCACCATTGAAATGCATACTCCACCTCACAACCTGATATTTTGTCATTGTAAGATCAAGTAGTCTAGGTTGGTAGGATTAGTTCCTTTTTGTCTTAAAATTGTTTTTTATTGATGGAGTGTGGTGTGTTTCATTTTATGAAATTGAATTCATAAAGTAAAATAAGCATTAAGTATTTTAGATAAATCCTACTACAAACATTCTAATTTGCACATATAGTGTATGCGTTTCATAAGTTTATGAACTCCATATTGATAATAAGAATTACACAATTTGTGCAAACAATATGTTTTATGACTTCTTTTGAGCACGCTTCTTATTCCTTAATCCATAGTTGATACACTATAGCACTCACCCATTTGGTGTTGAAATATGGCAATAAGAATATTCTAATTTAATTTGTCCTTGAATTAAATTGTGAATTAAAATCGAATTTAGTCTTAACTGCTACTTGGAATTAATTAATTTATTTATTTTAAATTAATTAGTTGGAGAAATTCAAGTTAGAAGTCTTTCTGAAGTCATGCAAGAGTTATCCCTTAAATTAAGGAGATAAGATTGAGTTATATTTGAGTTGTAATTAGTTAACTCAATTTACTGAGTTAAGTCTAGTTAAATAAGTTCCAAACTGTTTGAGGAACTAATAGTGAGTTAACTGTCAGTTGATGCATTAATGCACTCAACTAGTGCTACTCCAGTTCACTAAAGATTCCCTCATTAGAAACTCGTGCATGTCTATTATGAGAAAGACCTAGTTGAGATAAATGTTTAAGGACAGTGTACTATTAGTTGCATGTGTTTTCTCATCGAGAAAACTCATGCATGCAATCAAGGATTTAATCCTTGAGGATTGCCCAGTTTTGGAAGAGATCATCCACTTGGTAACAGGAGAATCATCCACAAGGAACAACGCAAGGAAATAGGAGCTTGGAGAGCAGAGAGGAAGGCTGGAGAGAAGCCAATATTTCCTATGAGCATCTATGAGGATTGTACTGAGAGATGGCTAGCTATGAGAGCTAAGGCTTTGTATAATTCCTATGTATTTCCACCATGTATGATAATATAGTAGTGTGGGGTTTTTAGCTAAGCCTTTCCCCAAAGTATTTTCATGTGTATTGTGTTGTTGATCCTTCTTCTTCTGGTTATATTGTTCAACTCGATCTCCAAGCTTCCACAAATTGATAGTAGAAATAGGTTATAGTATTCTGCATTGATTTATATTGCATTATCGGGTTAACCTACCATCATATTTTCTACATGGTATCAGAGCTAGATTTGTAGAAATATCTACATGGTATCAGAGCTAGATTTGTAGATATTTTCTACATGGTATTGGAGCTTTGAACATTATACTGAGAAGAGAATTCGAAGTTTGAATTTTGGGGTTGCAGGTGCAAATCGAATTCATATCATACTTCAAGGTTGGCCAATGATGTTCTATGGCTTGAGACTCGAGTATGCCTTGGAAGGTAGCTCAAATTAAATAGCATGGAAAGAGAGAATGGAGGCTGTATTAGAAGACAATGGCTTGAAGGAATTAATTGATCAATAAATCCCAAACCCAACTTCAACTAATGCACAAGAGTTGGCTGAGTGGAAGAAGTGTGTGGCGAAGGTGAGATGGATCATCCTTGAGGGAGATCGAGACCATATTGTCTCGAGTCTCCATGGGAAGGATACTCCATTTTCAATGTGGAAGACATTGAAGGCCCTCTACTAGAATAGTAGTGACCAAAGGAAATTGGCGCTCAAGGCTAAGCTTCGAAGAATCAATATGGAGAAGGGTGATACTATTTCCACATATCTGAACAAGCTCACCACCTACAAAGATGATATTTGCAGTGTGGGAATAACTATTGTTGATGGCGATATGGTGAGCCTCACTCTTCTTGGCCTTCAAAAGAGTTGTAATAGCTACCAAGACTTTGTGAATGGAAGGGAGAAACCGCCAGATTTGGAATGACTATGGTCGGATCTTATGCACGAGGATATCAGGAGGAGCACACGATATGGTTCTTCATCCAAGAATGATGATGAAGAAAATCTAGACTTAGCAAGTAAGGCAAGGAAAGGGAAGGGGAAGGCTTCCCATTTCATATCGAATTCTTCTCATGGAGGGAAGAAGAGTGACATGTCTAAAGTAAGATGCTTTAATTGTCACTAGATACCAGGGCATTATGCAACTAATTTCCCATTGAAGAATTCCAAGAAGGGATCCTCAAAAGGATTGGAAGGTGAGGCATTAGCCTCTCAGTTCGAAATGGACTTTACCCTCATCACATGCATATATGGTGTCATAAATGGTGGGTTGTGTCTGGTATCTTGACAGTAGAGCCTCATTCCACATGACCGGTGATAAAAATTTATTCAGCGCCTTGGAGGAGAAAGACCTCAAGATGCGCATAGATATGGGTGACAATGGAAGGTATAGTGTTTTAGGAGTGGGCACGGTTTCTTTTCAGAGGGAGCATGGAGCTCCTCTTACCTTGACAAATGTGATTTATGTGCCTGGACTAAAGAAGAACTTGGTATCGGCCGCGATGTTGGAGGAATAAGGCTACAATGTTGTCTTAAGTAAAGGAAAGACATTCCTAAGACACATAGACACAGGTCAGACCAAGAGGATAGGGATTCGGGTGAAGAATCTCTATAAACTAGAGCTAGATGATTGTGTAGCATTGAGTACGAAATCAGAATTGGTACAAAGCCAAGACATTGGCAAGTTGTGGCATAGGAAGTTGGGCCATTTGCATCATGGGGCTTTGAAGATAATGTTGCAGATATCTATGGGACTTCCCAAAGGTAAACTTGAGCATGTTGACACATGCAAAGGTTGTACCTTGGGAAAGTACACCAAGTCTTCCTTTCATGATCGAGACAGTCGAGTAGAGGCTATCTTAGACCGAGTTCATACTGATTTGTGTGGAGCATTATTGACGGCATCCATAGCGAAGCAAAGGTATTATGTGATTTTCATTGATGACTATTCTTGTAAATGTTGGATTTATTTCATGCAGAAGAAGGACCAAACTTTCATAAAGTTTTGTGAGTTCAAAGCTTTGGTCGAGAAAGAGTCAGGGAAGAAGATCAAGGCCTTGAGAAGTGACAATGGTGGAGAATATGTCTCTTAAGAGTTTAAGGAATTCTGTGCAATGGAAGGAATTAAACAAGAGTTGATGGCACCTCATAACTCACAACAAAATGGGGTGGCCAAGAGGAAGAACAGAACTATTGTAGGGGTAGAACGGGCAATGCTGCATGACCAAGGCCTACCACTTCACTTGTGGGCTGAGGCATGCAATATAGCGGTCTATTTGCAAAATAGAAGCCCACATCGCATACTTGGGATGAAGACACCAGAGGAAGATTTCTCCGGTAAGAGACCAGATGTGGGTCACTTCAAGATCTTTGGCTCATCAGTATATTTCCATGTGGCAAAGGATGCACGGAAGAAGCTTGAGCCGACAGCATAGTTGGGGATATTTGTGGGGTACACTGATACACCTCACAACTATTAAGTGTACTTGCCTACTAGTCGGAGGCAGTGGTTCGCAGAGATCTCAATTTTGATGAGCAGAAGGCCATGAAAGTTTCCCTTGAGAGGGAGCTCTAACTACAGGCTATGGAGGAACTGTTGGTTCCTAAGGAGGAGGAGCCTCAAATTTATGCGAAGCAGCTGCATGCAGAGGTTCCAGGAGTGGAGACATCCACTCAAGCAGAGTCTTCCAGAGATGGACGGAAGCACACAAGAGAAGCTGACAGATTGTTGGAGGATGTGAGAGAGAATGTGGGAGCACCATCTAGCGCAGACAGAGGAGGTCACCTGAGAGGTACATTGGATACATGGCCCTTGCTATGGAATGTGTTGAGACCGAGCCATCTTCCTTTGAAGAAGTAGTGCAGCAGCCGATTTGGGTTGATGATATGGTGGAGGAGTATGACTCCATAGTTCGTAACAGTGTTTGGGATGTGGTTCCGAGACCAGAGAACAAGTCAGTTGTGAGTTCCCGTTGGCTTTACAAGGTAAAGCAAGCTACTGATGGTAGTGTGGAGAAGCATAAGGCAAGATTTGTTGCCCGTCAGGTCGAGAGGATCATGTTGCTACAGTATATTTCGACAGAGGAGCAAGATGATGACATTTTGACAAAGGCATTATCAAAGTTAAATTTGACTTCCATAGAGACAGGATCCTGGTGGCAGATAATCCCTTTCTTGTTGAGAGGGAGTGTTGAAATATGGCAACAAGAATATTCCAATTTAATTTTTCCTTGAATTAAATTTTGAATTAAAATCTAATTTAGTCTTAACGGCTACTTGAAAATAATTAATTTATTTATTTTAAATTAATTAACTGGATAAATTCAAGTTAGAAGTCTTTCTGAAGTCATGCAAGAGTTATCCCTTAAATTAAGGAGATAAGATTGAGTCATATTTTAGTTGTAGTTAGTTAGCTTAGTTTACTGAGTTAAGCCTAGCTAAATTAGTTCCAAACTGTTTTAGGAACTAATAGTGAGTTGATGCATTAATGCACTCAACTAGTGCTACTCCAGTTAACTGAAGATTCCCTCATCAAAAACTCATGCATGTCTATTCTGAGAAAGACCCAGTTGAGATAAATGTTCAAGGACAATGTAATATCAGTTGCATGTGTTTTCTCATGGAGAAAACTCATGCATGTAGTCAAGGATTTAATCCTTGAGGATTGTGCAGTTTTGGAAGAGATCATCCACTTGGTAACGGGAGAATCATCCACAAGGAACAACGCAAGGAAATAGGAGCTTGGAGGGCAGAGAGGAAGGTTGGAGAGAAGCCAAGATTGCCTATGAGCATCTGTGAGGATTGTACTGAGAGTTGGCTAGCTGTGAGAGCTAAGGCTTTGTATAACTCCTATGTATTTCCACCAAGTATGATAATACAATAGTGTGGGGTTTTTAGCTGAGGCTTTCCCCAAATTATTTTCATGTGTGTTGTGTCGTTGATTCTTCTTCTTTTGGTTATATTTTTTAGCTCGATCTTTAAGCTTCCACAAATTTATAGTAGAAGTAGGTTATAGTATTCTGCTTTGATTTATATCGCATTATCGGGTTAACCTACCATCGGATTTTCTACATTTGGATATACATAGTGATCCATCTCTTAAAGTTGGGCTGACTCATCAAAGGTGGTTTTCTAGATTTAGTGTTTAGTGTTTAATATAGCAATTACCTATTAATATTTTTAATAAATTAACAAAATAATATCATTATTTATATATTTTTTTTCAAAAACTAGCCATTTAATATAGCCATTACTTAATAATATTTATTTTTAATATATTAATAAATTAATATTATAATTTAAACATTATTGTTCAAATATGGTCGTTACTTGAAATTATGTCTCTACATTGCTCTCTATTTAACCATTTGCCATGGTCTGCCTCTTCATCTGGTCCTGATGATGAACCACGCATGCTGGTTCGAAACGCGTCAGCCAAAAAGTTCTCTCATGTGATTTCTATCGAAAGACTTTGTTTAATTATGAGCTGACTCGAACATTGGATGGACCTTTTCCATTAATCAAGGAGCTCATTGATACCAAGATTTCTTTAAGGGGATGATATGAGTGTTGGTACTTTTAACTTGGAGCACCCTATCTTGGCCTCAATATTCATTTAATTCTAGTAAAATATACCTCAGATATTTCTTTGCTTTGGATCTCATGTACCCATCCTGGGGCTTATGGGTCTCCCCTAAGATTTGACATCAATTAAAACACATTATGAAAAAAAAATTATTATTTCCAAGACCTCTTCTAACTTTTCCTTTGGAATCAACATGGAGTTTCTAACTATTTGTGGGCCTTCGAGATCTTGCACAACCTTAATTTCTTTGAAGAATTGAGTACTCTTCAACTAATTGATTTTTGTACACTTAGCAATAGCATCTTTTAGCATTTGGATTATGGAAGACCTTCCTAATTTGATCTACTTTATTCGCTCCCTATTTGGAATCCCTTGTTGAATTTTTTGAAAGTCAATGAGGGTGGAAATTTTGGTAATGGATGTTATTAAACATTTTCAACAAAATGTTGATCATGTTCCATGTCTTTTTGCAAATAATCAATGAAAGAATAAATCCTTTGAAAGAGTTTTCTTAAATACAAACATATATCCCATGCTTCTTTAATAATACTTAGCCAATTATGTATGCTCTTAGTCACAAAGGTTTTGATTCCATTTAGTAGTTTAGATGTCTTCCTAAATCTATTGGGTGCTCTAGGTGTAGCTAGTGATTCTAGTTTTGGAGCAGCAATAGCCAAAGAGGGATATGAAAAAAGGTCTATGACTCAAGGCTTCTTCAAGATCATTGAATTTCATTTTTAGTCATATGTTTTCAATTGTGTGCTCAGTAATTTAATGAGTAAGGGCATCCCTTGTGGTCATATGCAATTTTAGAAGTCCAAAAGGACCCACTCCTAATACATATACCTTAGACCTCCATTTCTTTGTTACTTTTTTATTCTTTATATGCACTTTTTCAATTTGTGGCCTTTTCCCAGTGTTATCATAATGGCTGTTATGAATCATTAAATATTGCACCTCAAATATAGTTGTCTCCTTTATAGCCAATTATTCCACCATTTTATAGCTTTCTACTAAGCATAATGCTACCTAGTCAAGGATTGTAGCACTATCTACTTCCATATCAATGGGTACTTCTGATTGTTGTGATCCCTGTTTACTATAACTTTTATTATTCTTTGATGAAATAATGATAACATGAGATTTCTCCAAATTAACACAAGGGGGTGACTCTTCACTAGAATTTTGTTCATCTCTTTCTCCTCTTGTTTCATTTGTCTCTTGTCTTTTTAGTTCCAAGCAAGAAATCTGATGGTTTACTTGAGTTGGTTATGATTGTATGTTTGCAAGGTTCTTCCCTCTTTGTCTAGTTTTTCTCTTTTCTCATAAATAAATACTGACTTGTGTGACTATATCATCATTCTGTGTAATTGTTCCTTATCTTTCTCTTTTAAAGTTTCCACTTCATTATATCCAATTTTTTCTACAATTTAGGTAAACTAGTTTCCATATCTTATTGATAATAAATTTTGATAAAATAATGACTCAAGATCAAAACCTTGCATAGGCCCAACCTCTTTCAAATTAAAGAGTTTCAACGTCTCAGGTAATCCTGCTAAATTTGAATAATTCTTCACAACAACTTCTGCAACCTTGAATGATAACAAAATAAATTGTTTCATTTTTTCTTGTTAAATAGAATTGACATAGAGAAATATTATCTTCACACTTCTGCAACCAAACATCTAACATAAAGAAACATAGGGAGTAATAGGCAACTTCCTTGATACCCATAAAGTCTTATATCTGTATGGTTTTCCTCTTGTACACATATTCCATTTCCCGTTGGGAAATCTTATGATTATTGAGTCAAACTCTATGGTTTGACTCTAGTTAATATGTATCTAAATTCCTTGACAAAATTATCTTGGATAAGGGAAAATTGAAATGGTCCTTTATGCCTCCATAAAATGGGATGCCATAATTGCATTGGTCCTATTTCAAGATTAACATTACTCTTTAAAGGTGGGCCATTGAAAAAATTATAATAAACTATCATTATCACCAAATAATTCATCATGAAGGATATTTGAGTCTTCAAATATTTAGCCAAATAAAAGGAAATCTCTTTGAAAAATACCCTAGCCTAGTAGAAGACAAACTCCTTTTTGAAAGAAAAATACAAGCTATATATGACTAACCTGGGTATGTGGTACATTAAATGACATCCCATTATAAAGGAAAACAACTAAGAGAAATCTTTATATGGCTCTTTTAGCACTGAGATATCAATAGATGCAAGGTTTGTTACCATGTGAATTGATTGAACCATGAATTCTCTAAGAACATCCACACCTCTACCTTGAGAGTCGAGGAAAGCATCTACTTCGAGTAACTTAAGTTTCCTATTTAGGTTCAGTAGCTTTAGCATTTTCCTAAAATATTCTAGACTCAAGTGGATTGAATGTTTCCTTCCAGAGCAACTTTAATAGTTTTGGTCTTAGAATCAAAATGATAGGTACACCAGGAAACAAATTCTCTAAAATAAAAGACCTTAGAAACACATCTAGCATTAGCAAGACCTATAGCCTGAATTTTATTATTGATCTTTTTCTCATGCATGTAATTCAAATACCAATAGTACGTCATCAACCAATGGAATTTTGTATCTTGTCAAGCAATAAAATTAGTTGTATCCCCATAAAAAAACTCCTTCTTTCCTTTACTCACCATATTGTTTCATTCCTTCAAGAAACTTTGATATGTATGACAGGTCAAGTGTTCTATTATGGAGCTATAATCTATTTAAAGGCTTAGTTTATGAATTGTGTTGTAGTGTTTTTGGAGCATAAGTGTACCAAAAAACACCACCTTAGCAGTGGATTGTTACCTGCAAAGGATCATAGTCAAATTTGGTGTTGTTAGTGGACAAACTTATATAAACACAATATTATAAACAACGGATACAATGCATACAAAAAACATAAACTTAAACAAAGAGGTGGATGAACATAACAATGCTCAAATGGAGAAAACGCATCAATAATATATGGAAAATCTCCCTTTATTGATTTCTGGTGGTAGAGGTTGAATACAATCAAAATACTAGAGCACTTGAAGAGAATTCCTTGAGCTAGGGAGCTCAATAATCCTTAGTAAGCATGTTTCTTTTCCTAAATCTCTTTGCGAGTTTATCCTCTCTCTCAAAGAAGTGTGAAGTCTCTCCAAAGGGTGGATTTTTATTCACTCACTAAGATGTTGGGTTGCTTAGAAGAAATTTGGCCAACATGCTAGTGCTCTTCAATTCCATGGTTCAACAATGAAATGGTGGTTTGCCTACAAGAAATTTGGCCAGCATAACAATGTCTCTTCTTTTTGGCTTTACCATGGCCTTCTTAAATAGAGTTTTTTTGAATCCCTCTTCTCTCTCTTAGTACATGTATGATAAAGACACATGAGTAGGACAAGATGATTCCATTGAGGGCTGCACTTCTCTAAGGCAACTCGAATTTGGCTGTACTAGGCTGACCTCATATCAAGAAATAGCTCCAAGTGTGTGGAGTGGTCTTGGACTGTTGAGTCACCTTTTCTACAACCACATGAATTTTTTTGTGATATGCTCCGCACGCACGTTTATTGAAGAAATATATGAGTGACCTAAATTAATTTCCTTTATAAAATTTGGACCTTAGGAGAACCTTTGATTTTTGAATCTTTGTAATGTAGTTGGCTGGAAAATTGCCCACATGTGCATTCTGTTGGGCACTTTTAATGTCATTTGGATTGTACTAGCAGGTGTACAATTTCCCTGTGTTAACAGTTTCCCCTAATGTATGAGGTTAGGAGCAAACGTATAGCCGAAATACACCATGCTTTCACTTTTTTTGGATAGTCTGATTATCCTTTTGAGAGAGAACATAGCTTGCTTTGGAGATGAGTAGAGAAAAATCCTTGACTAAGTATAATCGATGCCCATGCTCTGGTGGAAAAAACTTCAATCATGGTGTGTGCTATACGAGGAAGGTATGTCCCATGCTCATTATGATGGCTAATCTGATCTAGTTACAATTTAGAAAACAACTAATTTGTGTCCAATCAACTTTTTTGGTTTTTGACCTATTAATAGCTGATGATGATTATTGTTGACGCCCTTAGGGGTGCTTTCTGCTCAAATAGGTGAAATATTATTTTCCTGTGCATATCTTAGTGAAGCACTTTAGATGGGTGTTATGTTATGCATATATATTTGATAGTAGGTACCTCATCCACCTCGTAATATAAGCATTGTTGAATGAGGTGCTTAGTGAAGCAAGGTTCTTCGCCTACATGAATGGGTTGCAATAGTAACTAAGTAAGGCACCACCTTAACATGAAATTTTGAGTTGATGTCAAATTTCAAGGGAACTAATGACATCACTGGGCAATAATGGTTCCCACTATGCCACCCGAGGATACCCCTATTAAGGGAGGGAGCATCCAAGGAACTACCTCTTTCCTGGAATAAATTTATTGAAGTCGACATGGAAGGGGTGTCATCTGCGCGACATGGGGAGTCGGGAAATAGATATGAACAGATTGTAATGACTTGGATTAGATAGTCATGATATCGAGGGTTATCTATATTGGAGGATACAGATAGCTCTTCTGAGGTCAGAGCTCGAGATGCAAATGACGGTGGTCAAAACATGCTTTCTGATGATCCTGGAGTCAGTAAGATTTTCCAGGATGGGTGCAAGTATTTTTTTATGGACGTGAAAGATGGATGTGGTTTGCCGATGAGTTGTGGCCAAATATGATAAGAGACTGAAGGCAGGCGAGGGCATTGGATTGTAAAAATCAAATACGGATGGGATATTTTTCTTTTCTTTTTTTTTCTTTTTCTAAAAGAATCTTTGTACACTTGCCAAAAGAATAGGGTTTGGTTTGGATGTACAGCCACGAAGACGGGTTCCTCATGATGATAGTAACCTATAAGAAGGTGTAATGTATCTACTAAGGGTGGAGGGCCCATTGGTTGTTCTTTGTGTTGGATGGGTGGGTGAGGTGGTACAAATGGGCTATGTGATGCAAATGAACAATATGCCAAATGTAGGACATGGAGGTGCATCTATTAGTATTTGTATGGGGGTCTGGGAGAATGGGGTGAATGCGTAAATTAATGTCGCATAATGAGGCTAAAATTTCAGATATGTATGTGAGATGTCTCCCAGGTCGAAGTGAGTGGTCATGGCCCCCTTGTGTGAAGAAGGATCGACAATGATGAAGGGAGCCATGCGGGGGGTTTCTATCGACTGGCGTGAATGCTTATCATGTACAAGTGTGAGATGGTGATAAACATGGTTAATATGTTGGACCTTAAGGCGCATTTTGGAGAAATGATGTCAGGATATGTAAAGATTTTTAGGGGAAAGCCTATCATGCCGAGTGGAGAATGATACGTGCTCTTTTTCACTTATCGAGGTGGTGGTTGAAACTGACCATGTGTAATATTCCTGCAATGGCGACAACCAACACTCAAAGTGAAAGCATCATTGAAGACATAAATATGTAATGAGTATTATAGACTTAGAGAGCTGGACAAAAACCTGACATGTGCGGTAGGTCAAAAATTGATTTTTGGTGTTTTATGGGAATGGAGGGTTCCATGATGAAGATGTTGTGGGACTGATCCTTGCGTCTCTTTCGGTTTTGTTAATGCAGATCCCAGGCTTTTGCAATTTCCCCCCAAATATGGAAAACAGGACGATAGATAGGGCTATGGGGCCCAAATATCAATCATTTTCATTATTGATTTGTGGAGGTCAAAGAGCTTTCTTGGAATGTGTCATGCTGTTGCGGTCAGCCTGTGTACCTAGGATTCGGGCTGTCAGAGACAGGTAGGAGCCTAAGCCCATACTTGTGCAACTTTCAGTCTAGTAGAATAGGTAGGCCATACATGGGTCCCCTATATGGCTTTTTGAGTCCATTCTTGAGGACCACGTGGTGACTCAGCTTGAGTTGCGCAATCTTCATTCATAACTGAGTTTATCCGCGAAGACCCCATGTATAGTGAACACTCAGATGCGCATTGTGAACGTCTGAGTTAATACATTTCATGAAAAAACTTGCTCAAGGTTCATTATGTATTTCCTAGGCGAATGCATGCCGAGCACGCACCAGTATTGGATATAGGCGCATGAATCGTGCAATGTTCTAAAGCACAGGGGCATGCACCATGCACCTGTTTAGGAAACAGGTGTGCGCACCATGCACCTATTTAGGAAACAGGCACACAGTGGGGGGAAAATAGGTTTTTTTCCCCCTTTCTGGTTTTGTGAGGACCTTTGGGTTCTCCTTTCTAATTTGTGGCATCCTTGATGGAAGGTTGATCTAGATAGAGAAAGACTAGACTCCTCTCCATAATGCAGTGTTGCAGGATGTTGGTGCGAGGCAGTAGCTTATGTAGTAGGGGTTATTGAAGTTTATTTAGAACCCATTGATGAGGTTGCAGGATAGGTTCCTACGATATTTAGTCAATTGTTGGGATGTGGATTGCCAGTTGATGGTCATCCCTCATATGGACCTCCCAATCCTAGCTGAGGTTGACATATACTTTGTGACCGATTTGATGCCACAAGGGGGGGGGGGTACTTTTTTATCCCCTTCTAGGAGGTGATGTTGGCATGAGGGGATGGGCTTAGCAGCACTACAGTCCAAGCCCTATCATAGGTGGCTACATGAGGATCGCATCTGTGGAGGATTTAGATGAGCGACCAACGCTGGCTATGATTGTCAAACTGGTGGGATCGGTGTCCCCCAACCAGTGCTTAGGGCTACATATCTATGTTTTGTGGCAATTTCAGATGAGGGAATTTTTTGATTGGGCCCGACTATTGCGGTAGGGGATAGTGTCACTTCTTACCCAGTTTCAGCACTTGAAATTGAAGATTTTTGGTTACGGGAGTGTGCTATGCAGCATACTCTATGAGAGGGTGGTGATGCTTCACCAAGTACTTGCAGTACTAGCTAGGCCACCTCAGGATCCTCCCATACACAATTGGGGATGGGCGATGCCTCGGGTGGGTGGAGGAGATGTGAGTCAGCATTGGACCAACATGGTACAACATTGGAACCCCTAGTTGATTTTGGACTATCCGTACCATGGGGCTGACTTCTAGGGAGATCTAGAGATGGGGCTCCCTCTAGGTGCTACCTAGGGGTGATCAAGTATATGATTGTTATTTCTGCATTTGTATACATATGTATTTTTTTTATGTATTTATGATTTACGATGATATTGACACTATGCTTTGTTTACTTGCGAGGTGGGAATGTGAGGGTGTCCCTTGGCCTTCCTAGTTGGCCATGTCCTAAGACACATGGGAGTTGTGGGGGATGCACCCATTCCTCAGAGACCCTGGGTACCAAGGCCTTCGATTTCTCTTGGATATCAACGAGGACAGCAACATCGAATGGAAATTGGTGGGCCCTCTAGAGAGGGGGCTATGGCTACAGATTGTTTGGTTGCGTGAGCTGAGGAGGCTGAGGTGCGACGAGATGTTGTAGAGGAGGAGTTACACTAGTATCGTTACTCCTTCAAATGAGTGGATACCTTGACTGGAGGTGTGCCCCTTGAGGAATGGGGTCACCTTCTAGAGGTTGTGATTGAGACAACGATGTCCCAGGAGCAGGAGCATCGGACAACCTTGCACCGTATTGCTATGGTGACAGTTACAACCGGTCCCACTTTGGATCCTTATGCATAGATGGAGCCATCAGGGCCTTAGGGAGGTTGGTTATGTATTTTTGTTTTGGGTTGAGATGATGTATGTACTAGGGTAAGCACCCATTTTATGAGGATGCTCCCGTGTATTTTTTATGACTTATCATTCCTGGTCTTGGGTGAGTGATTTGTGTACCTATATATATTTTATGATGTATATAAGAGGCATTTTTTGGAAGCTCTCATGGTGTGATCTGTGCGTCCATACTTGTTGGTGTATTTCTACATTTATGTTTATAGAAGTATCTTTTTTTTTATGTTTTTACATATCTTGATGGTTATATATGTGTGATGTATGCCATTATAGGATTTGATTAGCAATGTGATCAACTACATGATTTTTTGCTCTCTAGGTATATGTGTAAATGTGATTTGATCAAAATGTCTAGCTAACCTTTGTGCATGAAGATACTTGTGAAAAAGGAATGAATCACGGACTTGAAATGTCCTATTCAACTGTGACACGATGAACTCGGAATAAAGGAATACATGCAGGTGATAGATGCCTAGGTGTTAGCCATCAGCTAGGAGGCCTATGATAGCATCATATTCTGGTTGATTGTTGGTGGATAACCTGATACATAGCCCATTGAAGAGACAAGGTGCTCCGTCAGGAGAGTATATGGCCCATGCTGTGGCGAAGAGATTTTGTGACCATCAAGATGTGCCGTCAGAAAACCAATGGTGATAAGCTAGCAGAAGATCCATCTGTTTATATGAGACGAGAGAACGACTTTTAGAAAACATCTATGATGAGGTGATCATCATAAAAAATACATCATTTACATACATGCTCACTCTAAAATTTTATGGGTGAACTTTGTTGAGGTAGAGACTATTGACAGGGTTTTCTAGGCAAGTCTCATCGAACTCTGATAGTATGTATGCCTCCTTTCAGAGGCAATATTTTATTATGTATGGGTCCTTCCAAAGGGTTTCGAACCTCTATCGTACCATGCACATGGTTTCTCTGAATTAGTTTAGTGCTAACCAAATAGATTGTATGAGAGGTAGTGCTACTCATGTCAAGGGATGTTGTATGGGTCCTTCCAAAGGGTTTTGAACCTCTATCATACCATGCACATGGTTTCTCTGAATTAGTTGAGTGCTAACCAAATAGATTGTATGAGAGGCAGTGCTACTCATGTCAAGGGATGTTGATGCCTCGTGGTTATTTTATGACTCGATATATTATGGAGGTATCCATCTCTGGGGCGAGATCTAGTTATTGTGAGATAGGACATCTTGTGGAGGTATCCATCTCTAAGGCAAGGTTTTGTTCTTGTGTGGCTTGTTTGTGTGGGTTTGTTTTAGTGTTGCTCTTGCTACATGGAATTGTGTGAGGTACTAACAATTCCTTGTATGGTGGAATTGAGATCATATACGACAATAACACCGCATTAATTTTTCTTGGTTTGAGAGGCGATTATAGGGGATTTGGGCTACTAAGAAAAGATCTCATTGAATCGTCTCAATTCGTGGCATTTATTGATCAAATGATTAGGTTTGTCGCATAATGCACATGTAATGGGAGACTTTCTTTACCAGGTGTTTTTTATTGTTTTGGGCACGGTCTAACCTAATGATGGTGATGGGAGGTGAAATGGTGGGGGCATAGCTGTCTTTTCTTCTCGAACATACAGAGAACATCTAGGGGTCCTTCTTCCCCAAGTGGTGGGATGGGTTCTATGGATTCCATATATGAGTCCAGTAAGTCTGGATTTTATTTCACGTAGTTACATATGAAATTCGCAATTTTGCAGAATTGAGGGAGTTGTCGACACCTCCTTTTATGATGGTTCTACCCACAGATTGTACATATGTGGTATTTCTACCTAGAACTCTTTCTTGGGTCCTCCAGGGTGTTGCGTTGGACTTAGTGGCATGTCCATAATTTTGGGCACTAGTCTACTGAATGGGTAGGAGGGGTGAAAATATGGCTCATTTTGTCCCCGCATGTTGTAGGTGAGTGCGGAGTTGGATGATTCCTCTTCCTATGTGTAGAAGATGTTTTGGAATTTTGTGTTCTGTGGAGACGGGGTCGGCGCTAGGGATTCATTGCTCATGGTTTCGATGAGACCTTTTACTGTCTTTTGTAGTTCATGGATATTTGGATAATGGTGACTATAATGCCCACATTGATCACATATGGCGCACGCATGGTTGGTGCTTACTTCCTTGTTATGTAAGGGTCCAAATTTCACTCCTTTTGGTGGAGCTGAGGCTACCAATGTGTTGGAAGCATTCATTATTTCTTTTAGTTCATCTATTTTGGAACATATATGAGTTGGGTGCCTGAAATACTCACATAATGCGTAGGGTTTCATGGGCTTGGAGGAGTTTGAAGTTTCTCCTTTTTTACTGTTTTGTTTTTCTTTTCTGGCGGCTCCAATTGTGGTAGGTGTCAGACAGTTTTGAGTATGGGCGCTCCTCTGAAATGGAGGTATAATGAAGCTCCCTTCCTGCATGTGTCCTAACTCAGTGGACACAATCATGGGGATTAGGTACCAAACTAGTATTGCAAGAGTCATATTTGGAAATGTGAGGGTTTTCATGGCTTGGTGTGAGACCAATCTAGGTAGGGGGAATAAGAAAGGGGTTTGTGTGATTGCAAGGGGTAAAGACGTGACTTCTTCAGTTGTAGGTGTTGAGGTTTCTAGAAGTAATTTTGATGTTTGGGCAGTGTTTGATGAATTCATTATGCAAATTGGGGCTCCAATACTTGGGACAATCTCTTGTATCACCAGAGGGTCTCCTAGGAATGTTCCTAGGAGACTTGATGGCTTAAACTAGCTTGTACTGAGCTCAATGTAAGTAGTGACCACTTCTTGGGTTACTAAGGGCAACAGGCTCTCCAGTGTGGGTGAAGTTGCCTTCTCGTAGTATGTGAGTTGATCAATGGTAATGACATGTCCCTCATGGGGGAACATCATGATTCTAAACACCGACGAGGCAACTACGATCCTTTCGTACATATAGCATCAGCCTAGGAGGATATTGTAATCCAATTGGGCATCGAGTACTTCAATGTCTATTAACACAGCTTTTCCAGCCAACTTAATTAGCGTGCTAGGGTATAGACCTACGGGGGCCAAAGGACTCCCATTGTACACTTTAAGCGTTATGTCAGAAGGCTTAATTTTAGGGGATCCTAATTTTTACCCAACGGATTTGGACATAATGCATGTGGAAGCCCCTTCGTCGACAATGCAACAATGGATATTGATATTTTGGACTGAGACTGAGATTTGGAAAGTGGTGGCTGAGGATAGCCGAGGAGTAGCTTTGTCCAAGTCAAACACCATGAGGCAGGAATCAAATGGGTTGATTATGCCTAAGGCGGAAAGTAGGGTTTTCCGCTGGTTTGGGTATGTCTACATAACTTCAAGCATTGACATAGCTGACAGCGACCAAGCCAAGTCATCTACTATGTTGTAACTATGGGCAACTCTTGAATTTGTCCCTGCATGACGTAAAGGTCCTTTAACCATTTTAGGCATGACATCTATGGGAGGTCACATAATGGTCAATGGTCCCGTAGGTATAGCCTTAGCCAAAGTGGATGGACTAGGCTCTGGGGAGCCTCATAAGTACGATTCCTCGTTTGCAGGAGGATGTACTCTCCTATCATGAAGATGTCATGGTTAGGAGTTTTGTTGAGGTTCCCTTCAAATGGGTCTTGTTGTTGGGTGTTAACAATTCTCTAATGGGGAAAGGGTTCTTGCATGACTGTAGTTAGCTAGCCATGTTTCCCCCTACTATCTTGTATACTTTTTAACTCGAGAAACTAGGGACAGTGATGGGTATAATGGCCATATTCCCCATAGATAGCGCATGCATGATTAGTCTAAAGACTAGTGTTCTTGCCCCTTTTTGGGAGTTATTATTGGTTGTACCCTAGTTTTGGTTCTGGTTGGGGTTGTCCCTTCCTGGTGCCCTTAGGGTTTATTGATGGTTGTTTCCTCCCCACTCAGGCTCTCCTTTT
Organism: Pinus tabuliformis; assembly: GCA_031772625.1. Classification (NCBI taxonomy): domain Eukaryota; kingdom Viridiplantae; phylum Streptophyta; class Pinopsida; order Pinales; family Pinaceae; genus Pinus; species Pinus tabuliformis. The sequence goes on from CM062811.1 coordinate 464,193,148, forward strand.
GGCTTATTTTTCAGTTTTTTCCTAGCACCGTTAGAAGAATTAATCGAATTCGGTTGTTCTTCTGATTCATGCGATGAAGCGTGATATTGTTACACTAGATTTACCCATGCATTATATTGCTTTGGTAGGTTGCTCTGTTGTGGAGTTGGGAAAGGAGAATATTGGTTCTCTTGTCCCTGGTTAATGTATTGGTTCAGAGGAGAAGACGTTTTCTCCATACTGCGAGAGGAGTATTGATTTCCTTGTGGGGGATGATACAAGCCTCCTTAAGGGGGCTGGTACTGGTTAACCTTGTTGCCTATATTTTGCATAGGTACAGGTTGACCATTATAATACCCAGTATTTTGTAATTGTGGAGCACCATTGTAAGATGGTCCATTCATTAGATACGTAGGGTATTGGTTGTTACTATTGTGATGTCTTTGGGATAGGGCCCCAATTAATCTGTCAACAGTATTAGATGCACCTGCTACTTCTCAATAAGATTGCACATGTGGGGTGTTTGGGAGTACATGGTAAATGTACCCTGACTGGTTGTAGATCAGCTCTAGTTGTTGAGATTTAGTTATGGCTTCTTCCTTGGTTTTCAGGAATTTTTTAGGCACATCTTTTGAGATTTCGGAGGTGAGGGATATCAAGAAAATTTCCAGGAGGACTTTTTTGTCAAAATCAGTTTTGCACAAGCTACGACATTTCCTCCACTCGTGGATGTGGTTCGAGATGTGTGTAGCATGTGTTTTCTTGAAATTGGTTAGAAGCTCCAACCCAGAATCATGGAGGACTGGGAGTTGGAAGAAAGTAAGGAATGCTTTAGCAACTGAGTTAAAGGTTTTGTGAGATGCAGAGGGTTGGTCTATATACCACTTCGCAACATGCCCTATCAGGGCGCGTTGAAATAGCCTTAATCTAATAGTATCTTCTATGATACTGTTAGATGAACACCACAGGAGAAATGTCATGATGTGGTTCCCTGGTTCTTCGCCCTACTTTCCCTCAAATTTTGGAATATCTGGAGGGAGATTTATGGGCATGGCTAGCCAGTTTTGGCCATGTTCGATCCACTCATTTGTGAGCTTTCTTAAATCTGGGAGATTTAGTGAAGCTACAAATGAGATTTGTGCATTTGTTTCCATCGCAAATCGATTCTGGAAAGCTATGTGCAGTGGAGTCCTCTGTGGGGATGTCATGGGAGGATTACCCTGATGGGTAGCTTGGTGATTGTCCGAAGGAGAAGTGTGTGCGCTCCCAAAGGAGGAAGCATGTGAGGATCCTTCAGGAGTGGTGAAGGGTGTCCCTTGTCGTGGAGGATTTCCAAGAAAAGTTCCACCAATAAAGAAGGATCCAATAATGGTGTTTGAATGACGTCTCCTCTGCCTAAACAGTGAGAGTTGTGGTACACCTCTTGGTAATGGGGGGAGGTTTAAGAAATGCCTATATAGATGGGGAGTTGTGGGGTCCCCTATGTTGTCGATTTAGATTATGTGTTAATTTGATTTCAGTGATGGGCGAAGATATATACATTGACGCAAAATGGATCACATACATAAAGCAATGTGAAAATATTAATGGTTTATTTTCCTTTAATTAAACTATGTGACCAAGCAAACAAAATAGGGTTTTTGCTTGTTGCGTATCATAAATAGTCCTATGAAGACCTAATTGTCTTGCTCACTCTCAAATTAACTGGGCCTTGCGGAGATAACCTCTAATGGGTCCTAGGCAATATCCCGAAAGAACTGTTGATGCCTTCTAGCAACTAAGGAATCAACCAAGGTAATGATAATGAGGATCGAGTGTTGCCTGCACTGTCACCTATAGGGAAGGATGCCCTAGTTTTGGTCACTATGTACCTTTGTTCCACGTGAGGATTTGATTATTTAGCTTCTTGGTAATCAGTTATTAGTACCGAGCACTACATGGGTCAGGTAGCCCCAAAGAGTACCACATGCACTGGGCCTAAGCCGAACCTGCTCTAAATCAAGTCTCTATCATGCTTGGGTTTTCTTTTTTGTGGAATTGTTGAAGGATTTTTAAGCTCCCTAGAAAGTCAATAACTATGTTTCAATTGTGAATCATGACCATCGCAGCTTGTGGGATGCCTACCCTTAATGGTCCTAACTTGGACTAAAACAAATTGTGGCCCTAATTTGTTCAAGTTATAGTTTTTTTAAAGAGGCTTATTTCACTTATGGGGTGACTTGTTAAGCCAAAATAGACTAAGTAACCAAACATCCAAAAACGGATGGTCTTTGAGTACAAAGTGTATGGAGGTTTAGTGTGTGATGCAATGTGAACATACAAGTGTGATAAGATTTGGATATGAGATGATCCTTTTCAATATACCTTTAATTACACTAGGTGTTGGTTGTTCCTTGCATGGAAAAATAAATTTGTTTTTGGATTATGGGCCACTTACTCTTTCCAATTAAACTACGTGGAGCTTAATGAGGGAGATGGAAATTCAAATAATTTCAAGAAGGTTTTCATGTACAAGCCCAAGTTCATCTAGGAGACACAAGGGAAGTAGGGATAACTCACTTTCTTTACTAACATTTGCTCCTAGTCCTAAAAAAATTGTGCTTTAGTTAGTAATAAGATTCATGGATAATGGCCACTTACTTTATTTACTAATTAAGCTAATGTGATTTGAAAAAAATTAAGTGGAATAGGTTGAAAACATATGTGGATTATGGCCACTTAATTTTCTCCCTAATTAAGCTATGTGGGTATTTGTTTTCAACTAAAATGAAAAAATAAAACAATAAAAGATCTACTTGCTTGATAAACTAGGGTTCATTCAAGCAACCAGTGGTACTGAATAGTAAATACATAATGCAGAGGTGAAAGCAATTCACTAGGGGTTGCCAATCACTTGAGAAAACTGAAAAATACAAGGCTTTGTGGTTTTTTTTTCCTCTGCCACACGTGTTCTGTAGAAACAGATGCGTGCTTTGCGTCTATCAAAAATTCAGAAAATTCTTCACTTCCATGGGCTCATAATAGTTCTAGGGGGACTATAAAAATTCCAGGGGTGTGAGGAACACCTTGAAGGATGTTTGTGCAGAGAGGAGGTCCTGCAAACAATCTCTAGATTAATGAAAAGAGATCATTGGAGTCGTCATCCCTGTTGTAGTGTTTTTTGAGCATAAGTGTATCAAAAAACACCCCCTTAGAAGTGGATTGTTATCTGCAAAGGATCAAAGTCAAATTTGGTGTTGTTAGTGGACAAAATTACATAAACACAACATTGTAAACGATGGATACAATGCATACAAAAAATATAGACTTAAACAAAGAGGTGCATGAACATAACAATGCTCAAATGGAGCAAACACATCAATAATATATGGAAAATTTCCCTTTATTGATTGTTGGTGGTAAAGGTTGAATACAATCAAAATACTAGAGCACTTGAAGAGAATTCCTTGAGCTATGGAGCTCAATAATCCTCAGCAGGGATGTTTCTTTTCCTCATTCTCTTTCCAAGTTTCTCCTCAGTTCTCTTTAGCAATAAATTAAACAATATGCTCTTCATTTTCAAGTATCTACCCAAAGTCTTCATTATCTAGAATAGATGGATAGAATATTACTTCAACATGAAATGAATTGTGATTCAGTTTTGGATTTTATGGTGAAGTTGATACTGCCAAAGAATCAACTTTTTTATTCATTTTCCTGGTAACAAATAATATGTTGAAGGAAATAAAATTTTGGATTAATTCCCAAACTATTTCAACATAAGTTTTTAATATACTTTTCTTGGTGTTATACTTTTTGTGAATCAAGTTGAAAATCAATTCTAAATCCCCCATAACAATGATGTATTCAATTTCCATTTAATGTGAGTATTGAATAAATGCTTCATATTCAATATCATTGTTGATGCAATCAAATTGTAACTGAATGCATTTGGAAACCATTCTTTTAGAGGATTTTTTAATATACAGTAGCTCTTGACGCAACACTTGAAGCAATATCATCAAATAACATTTTCTAAAAAATTTCAAATGAATTATGATCACTGTTATTTAGAAGAACAAATTAAATTCCTAGTAAACATCAATAGGCATCAAACGTTTTCTTTATGATACATATCACATTGTCGAAATTAAAACAAAATCATAAAAATTAACTAATGATAACTTTATTTTAATTTATTATTATTATTGTGAATTATAAAAATAATTAACATATGAGTTAAACATATATATACATTTTAATATAAAAACATGTAACAAGATTCTTAACCATGGAGATTCATCCCCACTTTACTATGGAGATATTTAATCTATAAATAGGCTTTGTGACAATAACATCGGCCAATACCATGGCTTACTAATAAGACATGCCAAAAAAACCATAACTCATGTTCATATACATTTTTTTAATTAATAAATTTAATTAAAATGGTAGAAAGGGTGTAACACTCCCTTCCACAATTTCAACTTAAAGCATCTCAGTGGAAGGTGTCACTTTCATTTAACCCAACCTCTATAGCCCTATCATGGAAATGGGGTCATAAAATTCCTCAAAATCCAACTTCTTCAAATCTAAAAACTAATAATACCATCACATCCATCTTGGCAAAAACAATTTGGTGATGTAAATTTTATCCTAATCCGACCTACAGATCAAAAGTTATGGTCGTTTAAAGATTTGGCCCATAACACTTTTCCATGTCAAAAATTCACTACCACGTGGCAACCTCTCATCAACAAACACATCCCTCGGGCACATACAATGCCATCCTTGTTTAAGGCCCACACTCCTAGCCCCTTAGTCTATCACATGGTCATTTCTCGTTATAACTAATATCGGCCTCTACCTACCTCGCTTAACACTTCATCTAACAGCCTGGGGTGAAATGGATTCCTTTTTGCATCACCTAACATAAAGGATTCCCATCTCTCAGCCATGTCTATCGGTTGTTTACGCTACCACGACTTCTCATGCCTGAGGTCTCACATGGACTTATTTTCATCAACCGCCGGGACTATTCCCATCTCGCCCTTTGTCTCTTCCTCTTCACGCTACACTGCAATCTACAACTCCTTCTGAGGTACCAGGCTGATATTATCCCAAGGTGATGTCATGACATCCATGTGGCACTCTCTGAGGTTGCCATGTGTCACTCATTTTTGGGCCACTTATACCTCCATTATATTCATTGGCACATACCACATGGCATGCCACCTAGGCACCATGTTAGCCTACCACATCGGCCACAAGCCTAGATTCCATTGGGGCCTGACCCCCTATGCGAAACATGGTTTCACAATTATAAGGACTTAGCCATTTTTGGTGGAACCATCTTTCGGCCTCCACATCTCTCACCTTGGCCTATTTTTCCTCACCTCCACACTTATGGAACCACCTCATCAAGGCTGAGACCGAGACTCGTCCACCTTGCGATGGGAAATGTGTTGTCTCTTTCACCCTACCAATGCATAGCCCTCCCTTAGGCAAGAACAGGGACCAACCCATTATGTGATGGGAAACGCTCCCCTAGTTAATCCTTGCATCACTTAGGATTTAGGTCATTAATCCCTCCAATGCACATACAAACACACAAATACATATATATATGTTTCATAAGCTCAGGAGGGATATCCTTATATGGCACTCTCAACACTTAGCCCTATAAGGCTATCCCTCCTGAGCTTACACAACATATATATGAATTTGTGCATGTGTGTGTATTAACAATAATGTCCTTGACGCTCAGCCTTAGTGGCCTATCTCTCCTAAGCTTAACAATGCCATTTCTCGACATTTAGATAATTGGGTTATCTCTTTGGAACTCGACACATCCTTCATGATACTTAGTGGATTTTACCTTCTATCAAATGCTCTCAACAATTAAAGTTTGAGGTGGTTATACCTCCTCAGATTATATATATATATATATATATAGAGAGAGAGAGAGAGAGGCCTCTATCAATATAGCCAAGAGCCCTGTCCCTCTTGATAGCTCATGTGTTTTATCAACATCATCCATATGGAATTACACACATAATAAGAAAATTTCCATTAACAGCATGTCACTTACTCAATAATGTTGATATATCACTAGTAACCATTCATATTCTTTGCCATGTAGTCAACCATGTCGTTATTAGGGGAATATTAAGCATCCAAGGTCACAATGATAGATTTTCCAGACCTTCAATATTCAAGACAACAACTACTTGTGTCAACAAGTCATTAGATACTCATATTCATATAAATAATAGTAGCCATTGGGTGCATGACCATAAAAGTGTATCCTAGTTTTTATAGGCTTCTAGGAAAGAAACTAGCAGTTATCCTGCAAGAGAACTCAAATTTAGGTACATCATGTTAGTAATATTTGTTACCACAAGCACATTAATAGTTAATCACCCCTCGAAGTATGATAGTTCAGTCTTTCCTCATCAAAGTTCACAGGAATAAGCATTCCTCATCAAAAAATATAGGAATAAGAATTCCTTGTCATTGGAATACACATTTTTAACAATGACAATAAACATACACTATATTCACACAGATAGTAACACAAGTAGACAACTTATCTTGCATTTAGATGATTGGTAGCTAATATTGGGACCTCAACTCTCCTCCCAACCATAGGATAATCTGCACTGCAGTATTTCTTTCCTACCACCCTCGAGCCATATTCAGAGCCTATGAAGGGAAGTTCTCAAGGGATATTCACACCAGCCATATGCACATTCAGATGGGAATCCAAAGTTCTTTATCTACCTACCACTCTTCCACCATGATGTGTTATACCTCTTCTCGATCTTTTTTCTTCCTCTTGCATAACACTTTCTCCCCCCTTTTTCTTCTTTCCTTCTATTAGGGTCATATTATTTAGGGTTGAAGTGTCTCATTCCTATTATTGATTTTGAGAATATGATGGTGAATTTATCCCATGTATCACTAGGTGTCATAGCATAAAGGTTTATTTGTCCAAAGAGCCATTCAGTCCTTGAAGTCCAGTGATAAAAAAAAAAAAAGTAAATTTTTGGGTATTTTTTGCATATAAAGTCTGGTTCCAATCCTATTGTAGGTGTTTTCATGATAAATTTCTTAGAATCATCTTTCTAATGGTATATCTAGTTCTTCAAACTGACTTCTGGATCAAAAGTTAAAGCAAGTTCAAGTCTACTCTTCAAAACTAGAAAAAAGGGAAAATGCCTAAGTATGAGTCTTGGATCCCATATATCGGAGATTTGGAGAGGCAAGAAGTGGAGGTCAGAATGAAATAGAAATCAGCAATCGCCGATATTGCATATCGACGATCGGAGGTTCCAATACACATAGCAACAACAAAACAATATCGGTGATTTGCGTCCTCAATCAGACATATCGGTGAGGCCCAGGTCATATCGTAAATCAGCAATCGATGAAATGTTAAGTATGGCATGTTGTGATATAATGTTGCAATATGTGAATTGTGACATAAACCTATCGCTATTGTTAAAGCACCAGAAGGTCCAAATATAACTTAACAAAGGATTTTGTTGGAAAAACATAGCAGGACGAGGCCTTTTCTCTCTCCTCCAGCAGTACACGTGGTGAGAAACGATTGATTCTGATATGCCACATCACATATGACATCAACAATGATGTGGTTGTACGGTGGACATGTGGCATGCAGATTTGGCATTTTCAGGGGTCCTAAGGTGGCAATTTAGAGTGGCACGTATCACCACTCACAAGGTGACACGTGGCAGAGGATGACATTAGGTCGTAATCAGTGATCGCAGGTTGAGGCACATCACTGCATCAAAGTTAAATCTTCTAATCAAGAATCAATAATTAATGGGATATAATGTGGGGTCTAGCCCACGGTCACAAATAGTTTAAAGAACCAAAGGACGGGGTTGATAACCAAGGGTTATCTTACATCGGCGATCACTAAGGTGGGAGGCAGTACGATATAGATATGTTTTATTTATTTAAATGAAAGTCGAGTGAAAAAAGGGTTAACAAAGGTTTTATATGATAAAAATTGGCATGGGTCCTCCCCTATCCCCTCTCAATGTGGATCAGTGCCTATGATGCATCGGAGATCAAAATATTGATATTGCCGTTGCTCCAAAGTAGAAAAATCCAATTGAAAGCTCTGATATTGGGTTTGTAATGCAGTGGTATTTCAAAGAATTGACCCCCGTCTCAACTACAAGGTTAAAGCCCCTAAAGGTTTTGGCCCTGAGTCCCCAAGCTCCGATCATGTAGTTTCTGCCTAACCCCAGGAGCTAGACATATCGCAAAATTCACACCCTGCGCAATTCAAAGTGGCACACTATAGAAATCTCTTATTTTGTTAAAGTTATGATGTAATAAGCCTTGGTCTCACCCCTGGTCACAAAGAAAGGTAGGAATATATCAATGCATGCCAAAAGGGACTATCACGCAGTTGTAGCACATCACATAGGGGCCATTGTTTCTTATTTTTTTCATCCCAAAGTTAGAGGAACTCAATAAGCCCAAAAGTGACCTGATAAGGTAGAAAGGGAATGAACTAGGGCATTAGCAGGATTTTTAGTAGGCTTTTTGGCACAATGACAGGTAGTTCGGGATTTTCCAGAGGACTACGGGAAGATGAGGATGAAGATCATTTTTTGAGTTAATGTTGTTCCTATATTTGACCTGAATCTTGCTATTCTGATAAAACACACCTTTTGATCCACTTAGTTGGATAAATGCAATGTACCTGGTCTTAGGCCGAAATGGTATTTAATGGCTAAATATACAATGTAAAAAAAAAAGGATGGGGAATTGTTGAGAGTAGGAAGAGGCCCTGTATGTAAACATTTTTAATAAAAAATCTCAGAGCACTTTGTTATCAGTTTTAGAGATTCCTGTGGTGTGTGTTTTCAAATTTGTGTTTCCTTTGTGTTAATCTAATATTCATTTTTGAAGCTATTATCTTGAATCCATTCCTATATGTTCAAGATAAATGTGGATCTTATACATGATAGAATTCTTTATTGCACTGTCGTGGTTATTCTAAATATTTGGCCCTTATTTATGTAACAAAATTCATAACCATATGCTTTGTTACATTTGACTAAATATTTTTGTGTTTCCTTCATTCTTCACTATACTACAACCAACAATTGACTTGAAATATGTGCACCTACCTTGCCTCTGTTATCTAGATGGCACATGTATTCCCTGATGTTCTATGATATTATACTTCAGTGTCCCTCTCTCCCAACAATTTTCATTAAATCTTATATCATTTACTTTTCAAACTCTATAACCAATCTAAAATCCATATCCTATCAGTATTTTTTGTTGATAGCTAATCTAGCGAGAGAGACCTCTCCAAGATTAGGGGGACTAGACTTAACCTACAAGTGGTTTGTGGTTACCTCTAGGATCCATTTCCTTATCCTTAAGGGATTTACGAAGTGATAATATTATGGCGTTGTTGCTAAGGACGAATGAAATTTTTAATCTTCCCATGGAAAGATTATCAAGTTGTAAATCTGGTTGTTGACAATGAACAATAAACAGACATAGAAAAGTTGAATCAGTCAAATGGCGACTCCAATTTCAAAGGATCTATAAGATCAAACATTCACAATGAATCCACTGATCAAAGGACATTAATTTTGGTTGATTGTTTTCAATATGGGTTCAAGGACAAATGCCACGTATGCACCTCTGGACAAATCTTGTATTCCTAGTTTTCCAAATCCTATGCCTCGTGTTGATCAGTTAACCTATCTTCCATCATTTAAATATCAAAAATGGGATGATGTTGTTTTACATCTATTCAAGATTCATTTTCATGTACGTAAGCTTGGGGTTAAGTTTCCTGAGGGTTGTTTAATGAAAATGTTCATGGCAACCTTAGAAGACAAAGCTAGATCCTGGTATGAAGGTTTTCCACTTGCTAGTTTGTGTTCTCTTACATATTTTCACACAGTATTTTATGATCACTTTAAGGAATTTTGTCCTCCCCTACCTCCAGCTGAAAAATGTTGTGCATGTTTTGAAGATTTCTTCCAATATCTGGAAAATGTTTATGGTGATGAAGAATGCATGGATGATGAAATTAAGGAATCCCTTTGTGAATTTTCATCCCAATGTTAAGAATAGAGAATAGAAGAGGTCTATTGCCTAGATATTCATGAAGATTCCCAACAAGCAATGATTTTTGTAGCTGAAGATGAAACTCATCAAACAGAGAATGATGAAGAAATGAAGCAAATTTATCCTATTAAACCTAATCAATGTATTCAATAAAATGTTAATGATCAAGAATAGGAGAGTAGTGAAAAATAAGGGCTTGTTTTAGAGCCTCTTGCACATGAATATCTGCCTCCAAGCTTGTAAAATGACGTGTTTGTTGAAGAAGAGCAAGTTGTCTTGGATCCTATGGATGTGCACTTTATTATTATGGTTGCCTCAATTGAAGAGGGCAAGATTAATGAGCTCATTGTTCCCATTTCTCTATAACAGAGTCCTCTTACTGATCATAAGGTAAAGGTAACCAATTATGTTTTTGAAGATCCTTTTGTTGGCCTCTTGGAACCATTGAAAGAAGAGGATTGTTATCCCATGGCTAGTTTGTTGCAAGATTCATGGAAGCTTGCACTCTTTACCAATGTTGGTTTTCAGGATCAATTGAATTTTGAGTTGTCACTCTCTTTATTTTTATGTCTTCTCAAGACAACTATGAGCAGAACTCAGTCAAGTAGCCATTTTCTTGATTGGATACATTGGAGAGAAGAGATCACCTAGTGTATATACTTTCAGCAGGTGTGGACAGCTATCATTCAAGTTTGAAGCCCAAGGAGAAGGCCCTAAGACTTTGGTGATGTGCTGTCAAATTTCTTATTTATTTTAATTTTTTTAGCTATGTAAGTCATTCAGTCAATTTGCAGTCAGTTGGTTAATTTTTTTTAGTTTCTATGTTGACTCCATTGCTCAATGGTTAGGCTACTATTTTGCTTTTTGTTCTTGGCACCTCATAGGGAGGATGTTGTCCCCATTGGAGCTAATGTTAGGGTCATATTATTTAGGATTGAAGTGTCTCCTTCCTATTATTCATTTTTAAAATATGATGGTCAATTTAGCCCATGATTCACTAGATTTCATAGCCTAAATGTTTATTTGCCCAAGGATCTAAACTTTTGTGGTCAAAACAAGTCTAAATGTTTGGGAATTTTTTGCATATAAAGTCTGGTTCAGATTCTATTGCAATTGCTTTCATGATAAAGTGCTCAAAATAATATTTCCAATGGTATATCTAGTTCTTCAAACCGACTTTTGGATAAAAATTTGGAGCAAGTTCAAGTTTACTCTTCAAAAACAGGAAAAAAAGGGAAAATGCCTAATTATGAGTCCCGGATCCTGCATATCGGATATTTGGAGAGGCAAGCAGCAAAGGTCAGATAAAAACAATGATCAACGATCACTGATATCGCATATTGGCGAATGGAGGTTCCAATACACAACACAACAACAAAATAATATCGATGACTTGCGATCGTCGATCAGACATATTGGCAGGGCCTAGATCATACTGCAAATTGACAACTGGCTAAATGGTAAGTGGGGCATGTTGCATGCAGATTTGGAACTTTCAGGGGTCCTAAAGGGGAAATTCATAGTGACACGTGTCACCACTCACAAGGTGACACATGGTAGAGGATTACGTCAGGTCGCAGATCGTCGATCGCGGGTTCAGGCACATCATTGCATAAAAGTTAAATATTTCAATTGAGAATATTCAATTAAGGGGCTTTGATGTCGGGTCTGGCCCACGGTCATAAATAGTTTAAAGAACCAAAGGTTAGGGCTGATAACCAAGGGCTATCTCACATCAGTGATCGCAAAGGCCAGCAACAATATGATATAAATGTTTTATTTATTTAAATAAAAGTTGAGCAGAAAAAGAGTTAACAAAGGTTTTATATGATAAAACTTTGCATGGGTCCTCCCCTATCCCCTCTCCATGTGGATCAAGCCACATCATGCATCGGAGATCGAAGGATTAATATTTTCGCTGCTCCAAAGTAGAAAACTTTGATTGAAAGCTCCAATATTGGGTTTGTAATGTGGTGGTATTTAAAAGAATCGACCCCCATCTCAGCCAAAGGGTTAAAGCCCCTAAAGGTTTTGGCCCTGAGTTCCTAGGCCCTGATCATGTAGTTTATGCCTAAACCCTGGGAGCTATACATATTGCAAAGTTCACACCTCGCACAATTCAAAGTAGCAAACTATAGAAAGCTTTGATTATGTTAAAGTTCTGATGTAATAAGCCTTGGTCTCACCCCTAGTCACAAAGTTAAGAAAGGAAAGAATATATCAAAGCATGCCAAAAGGGACTGTCATGCAGTTGCAGCACATCATAGAAGGTTCGTTGTTTCTTCTTTTTTCATCCCAAAAGTAGAGGAACTCGATAAGCCCAAAAGTGACCTGATAACACAGAAAGGGAATGAACTAGAGCATTAGTAGGTTTTTTGGCACAATGACAGGCAGTACGGTATTTTCCAAAGGACTACAGGTAGATGAGGATGAATATGATTTTCTAAGTTAATGTTGTTCCTATATTTGACATGAATCTTACTATTCTGATAAAATGAACCTTTTGATCCACTCAGTTGGATAAATGCAATGTACCTCGTCTTAGGTCGAAATGGTATTTAATGGCTAAATATACAATGTGAAAAAAAAGGGGGGATGGGGAATTGTTAAGAGTAGGAAGAGACCTTGTATGTAAACATTTTTAATAAAAAAAATATCAAAGCACTTTGTTTTCATTTTCATAGATTCTTATGGTGTTCGTTTTCAAGTTTGTGTTTCCTTTGTGTTAATCTAATATTCATTTCTGGAGCTATTATCTTAAATTCATTCCTATATGGTCAAGATAATTGTGGATATTATAAATGATAGAATTATTTATTGCTCTGTCATGGTTCTTCTATATATTTGGCCATTAGTTATGTAACATAATTCATAACCATATGCTTTGTTACATTTGACTGAATATTTTTTTTTCCTTCATTCTTTGTTATACTACAACCGAAAATTGACTTGAAATATGTGCACCTACCTTGCCTCTATTATCTAGATGGCACATCTATCCCTGATTTTATATGATCTTATACTTCGGTGGCCATCTCTCCCAAAAAAATCATTAAACCTCATATCATTTACTTTTCAAACTCAATAACCAGTCTAAAATCCATATCCTATCAGTGTTTTTGATTGATAGTTAATCCAGCAAGAGAACCCTTTCCAATGTTAGGGGGACTGGACCTTAACCTACAAGTGGTTTGTGGTTACCTCTAGGATCCCTTTCCTCGACCTTAATGGATTTACAAAGTTCTAACACCTTCTTTGAGCCTCCTCTTGTACTATGACCAACTCCCTCTTTCTTAGGTTCCCCCTCAACAAATTTTTTGATGGTGTGTTTGACTAGGGTGTTGGTGCCTAGGTGTGAACAAATTATTCACCCCTTTTCCTAAATTAATGTATCAATCTGGGTGCATATTCTTTTCAAGGAAACACGCAAGGTATATGCAAGGGCAAGGTTACAATTTGTCATCGACCAAGGGTTCGTGAATACCAAATCAAGGCATTGTTGTAACAGAAATAGAAACTCAACTGCAAAACTTAAAAAGGTATTCACAATGATCTAAAGAATCTGTAATAGCAGTCAAGAAATAAACACAGCAATGAACAACACACACATAACAAGAAAACACGCAACACCTAATCAGAAGAGCGGGCCCAGCTCTTTAATCAGGCTGCGTTACTCACAGCAAAATATAGAACAACAAAAAGGGTTGTATTTTATTAATCTAAAAAATGTTGTTACAATATAATTCAGGGTCTGGCTAACCCCTCGTATAGGAATGACCTGTCTTTTACACAGTACAAAGGGGAGTAACATCTCTCCCTAAAACCTAGAAACTATATGCCCAAAGATATACATCAATTCAACACAACACCAGCGCCGAGAGAGCAAGAATAGAAATGATCCAAAACGGGTTGAGAACAGCTGCAAATCAATTATGATGTTTCATCATGGTCAATCAGATTCTGTCAATCACAGAACTACTGTGATATGCCGTGAGGTCAACACCTGCGCTCCATAATCGATGGTCATAACATGTTTTAATTGTTCGCATAGGAAAAACCCTCATGACTCTACTTTATTAATTAAATATCCCAAAAGACAAAGAAAGGGGAATTACCTCATAGTTTTACATAGTAAATATATGTGAATGAATACAAAAGGGAAGAAAAGAGGAGCGGAAATGCAAGAAAAAGATAGGCCAATTTGGTGCCCAAATCTCCCCCCAACTAGCCTTCTGCACGCCCTTGCGTAGATCGTCGTCTCCGTAGGTCTGGGTTGGATAGGTTGTGGGCTTCATGAAGCCGGGCGAGATTGTATTGCTCAGCCATTTCTATTCCTAGAACCTTAAACCCCTTTGAGAGAAGAACTTCCTTCCACCAATAATTTGGTTCATTAAATGTTGGGCTATAGTGCTCTGCTGGCAACCAAATGACAGGGTACTAAAACAGAATTCCCATCCACTAGACCCCACATGTTTCGATGCATGCCACGTATCTTGGCACCCTACTGAGTATTCGTGCAAAATTTGGTGCTCCAAACAGTTCTCTATTCCTGACAGATGTGGGTGACATCATCCACCTTTTCTGACAACTATCCAAGGCCTCAGCTTGAAACATGACTAATTGCTTGACATAAAGACCAATGCAGCACTTTTGTGTCCTCAACCTCTATTCCCTATTTCCCACAATTTCTAAAAACGTATTTTGCTTATTGTACATAGTCACTGATCTCTCGGGTTCTCCTCTTACCATAAAAGGCTGCGTGACCTGATTTGACTCAAATGTAATAGAAGCCTTCTACTAGCTTATCTGATTAAAAGTGTAAGAGGTGAGGGCCCTTAAATGAATGTCCCCCACATATGGAACCAAATTAAATTCTCTATCAACACACAAGAGATACACATGCATGTAAATCTCACACATTAAATGCTGAGTTGGCACATCATGGACTCTAAATATCCGGAGGAACTATACACCATCCTCAATCTCGTGACTAATTTATTTCTTGATTCTTTCCAAACAAAAGAAAATAAAATGTTCATGAAAAATAAAGAATAACTGGAAGCGGGAGGGCGACATACCATCACCTCTTCTGCTAAATTGAGCATTTGTTCTTTGTCGACTTTCAATTCTGCCACTTTCCTTTCTAGCCGCTCCACCTTGAGTTGTTGCTTTGCATACCTCAATCACATTATATCTATGCACTCCACATATTAGAAGATAGCCGTAGATGCTCATTCTTGGGCTCTCTTCACTTCATTCTGATATCGTGCTGTGGTGGATTTCCAGGTTTGTACTTCAGCCGTCAAAGAAAACTCACGACCTTCAAAAAAATACTCAATAGGGTCTGTCTGAGTGTCAATAGAGGTTTTTTCCACTTCATCTACCTATGTCTCTACTTCAGCCATCATGGCTTTGGGCTTCTTAGCCCACCGCTTATATTTTTTCACCTGTTTCTTCAACCGGTGCACTTGTCTTCTCAGCCTCTTGACCTTTGTTTTGAGCCACATTATTTCTTTGAATTGCAACTAATATTTCTGCTTAACAGGTAGCCTCCATTTCTCACACAACTCTATACATTCTTGTTTGACCACCACCTTGTTTGGTACTGCAGCCGGTTTGACAAGTGGTGGATTACTCAAGGGAGTATTGTTTAGTCAATTTAGTGTTATCTAAATTGCTAGTATTAATTGTCAACCCGGGGCTCGTAAGCTGATGAAGTGAAGGTGTACTATATGTACTTAAGCAACCTCTTAGAGTTTTTTTTTATCATTGGGGGTGTTGTTTGTGGTTAATTTATCTTCCTAAGATGGAGTGGTGATTTATAAACAGATGAGTGATAGTGTGTGATTAGTGATCTCTAACTACTTGCTTGAAAGGAAATGCTTGAAAGAAATAAATAACTTGAAATAACTTGAAAGCAAAGAACCACTTCCAATGGCACTAGACACCATTCATGCTGCTGCAAATAAAAGAAAAGAAAGTCACTTTTAAAACCAAAGATAATGATTATCTCTCCCTAACTCCCTGCTTCAAACACATAGTGCTGTGTAAAGCACGATTAGGAAGTAGCTCAAGTTGAGTTAGAAAAGTGATTAAAAATGAGAAAAATCTACTTTAAAGACTAGTGATAACGTTTTGCTCTTTCTAACTCTCTACTTCTGCCATATGTACTATGCAAAGTATGATTAGAAAGTAGTGAAAGATTAGTCTAAAAAGCATTCAAAGCCAACTGCAAGTTAGTGGTATTCTGATCCTTAAAAGATAACAATTTATGATAAAAGATCATTCATGTGTTAGCAGAACTTTGAGAAATAAGACTAAAAATCAGCTATAAAAACAAAGGCAGCAACTTGAACCTGTCAACTTCAAATACCATTAGTTTGTAAAGCAAATACACAAACATAAAAACAAATCCCGGGCTAAAAACCTGCAAGGAAATAATACTGATCAGCTTGAAAGAAAAGAAATCAAATAAATCAAACTATACATGTTTAAAGAAATGCTGAATGAGAAAATAAAGAAATGCTGAACATAAAATACTTTACAGAGGCTAACATGAACAGGGGCCCTCCATTCATTCAGCCACAAGATGACTTAAGGAACTGAAAGCTTCAAAACAGCACTGTTTCTATTGCTCCATTTGCAGAAATGTACAAAACAGAGTGCTAGAACAGCACTATAAAAACAGAGTTTACAAATGCTCTTAAAATTATCACAAGTTCAGAAAGTACAGCAGCTAAAAAGTAAAATAAGCGTACGCAGACGCAAGTATATATAGGCATCTGAAGGATGGCCTAACACGTACAGCTAATAACTGAAAAACAACTAACTGTAATGTGTATTTAAGGTTCATTGACACATCATAAGGCTGCGTGGATGAGCTGGAGGTTCTGTCGTCATGGGCAATGAATCCAGTGTTGGATCATGTCCCCTACCACCTGCAAAACGCGGACAAGTCACTGTTTGAGCTGACGTGACCTAACAGCTTACAATCATCGTTAAGCTGCCTTTATTTGACCGTAACTTGACCAGTTTTGACCGGAGGTACAGATGACATGAATGGCTGAAAAAATGGCACAGGAACCTCGAGCACATTGATACCTAAGTGCCCATGTGGCTCATTTGGCAAACTGACACGTGGAACCTTGAGTTTAACAAAAAGGCTGCGGGATGATCAGATGGCTGCGGAATCGCTGAATGGCTGCGGGATTGCCAGACAGCTGCGGAATTCCTGCAAGTATGTCAAAATCTAAACAAAACAGTCACCCATTAGCAAAACTCACTTGATCATGCTTAATGACACCTAATGTAATGATCTGGGTGGTTTTACAGTGAAAATGAGGCAAAAGTGAAGAAAAGCTGAGGAAAAACTGAGGGAAATGGTAGAAAAGTAGGTGTAAAGTAGAGGCTCTACATACCCCCACTACGAGGGTATTGCATGTCCTCATGCAATGAAAACACAGCTCAATCCATCTGCTGGGATGCCTCTGCTAAGACATCCAATCTCCTCTTCTTCCTCTGTGTGGAGACATTGACTTTTGGTCTCTTGAACATGCATCTAAATTTCAAATTGATTAAGGCTCTGTTTAGCCTTCTACATTTCTTCTTGAGTCTCCTGTTTTTCTTCTGCCACATGCCCATGTGAAGCATGGTGTTATCTTGGACCATTTTGTCAATATCAGCTTGCTGCTTCATTTTTTCATTTTCCTGCTTAATGTGGCGATTTAGCACCTCAAGTTCATAGATCTCTTGTTTGAGTATGTCTATTTGCTGCTCATGAGGTATGATATTACTTGGGCCAGCAGTGTTCTGCTCCAATGTTTCAAAATAGTTGTACACCTCTTGCTGAACTGGGTCAACCATTGGTGACTTCCTTGGACTGTGTTCATGCTCAATTTCAGTTTCAAACTCCGGCTGAAATGGACTGTCCTCCCTTGGAGGAGTAGCTGCATCACGTTGTGGACTATCCTCAAGGTCTGATTTTATAGCACCCTTCTCAGGTGTGCTTAGATCAATGAAAAGTGTCCTTGTGGCTCTCCCTTTATTCTGCAATCTGCTGCTCCTTCTTACAGTGGCAACACTCTGTGTTTCTTTTTGTGCCTTTTTCCTTGGTTTCTGCACTTTTACTTTCTTGGAAAGGGCAGTTTTTTCATGGAGTTTGGCCAACCTTTGTGCTAAGGGCTGACTATCTTCCTCACTAGAATTCTCTGGAGTCTGATAAGTTTCTTGAACTATGGATTTTCCCTTGTCTTGCTTTTGTTTCTTCCTATCTTCTTTTCTCTTCTGGGCAGCTTCTTGGGCAAGTTCTGAGAGGGTTTGTGTGATAATCCCTTGAGCTATTGGATCACTGTCCACAGTAGGTTCAGGCTCAATCTCATGTTCAGAATGATGTACTTCAGTTTCCTCTTCAATCTGTCCTTGGACAGTTCCCTCTAAGATATCAGTTTCAGGGGTATCCTCTTTTCTTTTTCTTCTACTTTTTCTAGGCACAGAGGTTTCTCCAGCTTCTTCAAAATGATTTCTCACAAGGAATTTCTCCCAGGTGTCTCGTTTTGCTTTTAATTGTTCCTCCACTAACATCTTAACAAGACTATGATGACAGAGATGTGCTTCAATGTTTCGTGGATTCCTTTGGGCCATGGAACACATTTTTCTAAGGCTTTGGAATAGAAAGTAGGGAAGATTTATATCATGTTCTCCTTGAAATTGCAGCATAACTTTACCATGATAAACATATAAGACCCCAAATCTCCCTTCACAAGTGAAAAATTTTTGCACTAACAACAGTAAAATTTTCCATTCTTCCTTAACATAAGTGACAGGAATTCCTTTTGTGAAGACACTGGTATCCATACCTGGGTTTTTTAAAATTTGCTTCCATTGTTGATCTTGAACTGACCGGTTTTTAAACCACCTTTCTCCGGTTTGTGGGAGAGATGTAGCTTGTGCTATGCTGCCCTCACTGACTGCAAACGTTAAATCACCCACCTCCACTTGACTGTCTTTATCTCTGAATGACCTTGCAAAGGCCTTTGTAACCTCCTTGTGGTAGCCTTTAAATTTCTTGATGCACTGTAGCCAGTTGGCTTTCTGCAACGCCTCCTTAACTTGAGGATATGCTTCCAGGAATTTTGAACCTTCTGGTTCAGCCCTTAAAAGTTTCCCCATTGACTCTACGGCTCTGTTCTAAAACACGACTTCAATGGTGGCTTTACACAGTAAATTCTCGGCTCTGTTCAGAATTTTGTGGAAAAGAGGTTGTATGGTTTCAGCAATAGCCTTAGACACAGTGAATTCACGGCTTGAACATCGTGAAATGGTGGATTAACAGCTTTAACACAGTGGAACGGTGGCTTAGCAGTCGTAATACAACCGTAACATACGTTCACTGGTTATATGTATTCACTGTTTCTCAGAATTAGCAGAGAGGAAAAAACAGAGTATGGTTTATGGAGGCAACGTAGTGAGTGGAACGGAATGAAGGAAATGAGAGAATGGAATAGCGTGAAATGGAGTGTTATGAGCGTAGGAGGGTTTCGAAATAATGAATGGAAACGGCTAGATCCTTAGATTTCGGCTGTAGGTTTACACATGGCTGCGGGATGAGGACTTAGAGAGTCATAGTACATTAGGCTACGTCACTAGGGTACGAAAGCCTTAATGACAGAAGCAGCCGTAAGTGATTTTCAAAATCGTGGTAATCAAGGACTGGTAGACTTGAGAGATACGTGGATATATGGTCGCATGGTAGGGAAAATGGGTAATCATTACAATTAGTGGCAAAAAGACATAACCCAGAAAACTTTGCGTAATGAAATAACTGTAAGTTTAAGATTTAAAACATACCTCAGATCCGCGTTTGGTTTGCCTTTTGATGATTTGCCACTAACCCTTTGTCAACTTATTGTTGTTACATGACTCTTTCCTCCTTGTTATTGATGATTTTTGAACTGTAAAAATTTCTCAAACAGACTGTGTTTCTTTGTGCAGGTGCAGAGGGCTGCGGAAAGGCTAAACGGCTGCAGAATTGCCAAATAGCTGCGGGAACTGCAATGGTGTCCTCCAGCTGCACAAAATAACCTTAGTTGCCTAAAAAAAAACCTTTATTAATGAAATGAAATGGAATGAATGGATGAATGGGTGGAAAGCAGTGAGGTGAAGTGAGAATGGTTAGATGGAATAAGATGGTGAAATGGAATGGATGAAATGGCGAAATGAGATGAAAGAGAGAGAGATTTTTTTTTTTTTTTTGGAAAACATGAGGTGTCAGGTGACCCTGATTTTCACCTCAGGTTTTCTGCATGAGACTGCCAATCAGAGATTGGTTTTCAGGCTCATACATTTATTCTTTTTTTTTTCTTTTTTTTTTTTTTTTTTTTTTTTTTTTTTTTTTTTTTTTTTTTTTATTTTTTTTTTTATTGAAATTGAAAGAAACGGAGATTAGGCTGATGGAGGAGAAGAATTCTTCTCCACCAGCCTCATTTCAGAATCGCCTTGGAACAACTTAACAAACTCCTCTTTTGAGAGTGGCTTGTGGTAAACTTTCAACCGGTGGCCATTCACGATAAAGGGAGTTTGAAGTTCATCAATAGTCTTCATTCTAACTGCTCCATTATTAAAGACTTCATCAATCTCATATGGCCCAAGCCAATGAGTTTGAAATTTTCCTTTGAAGTCCTTAAATTTGGAATCAAACAAGAGTGCCCAATCACCCTTTTGAAACTTCTTTTCTTTGATATGTCGATCATGCCATTTGATTCTTTGGTGCTGAACTAGATCGGTCCTTAGAATTGCATCTTGTCTCATTTCATCTAGTTCATTTAACTGGTCCATTCTGTGCTTCTGGGCTTCTGATAAGCTCATCCCCAATTGAACTGCTGTCTTGAAGGTCTTGATTTGGAACTCAATGGGGAACAGGACTTCCTTCCCATAAACAAGTTCATAGGGAGAATGTCCTGTGGTGTTCCTCCATGTAGTTCTATAGGCCCATAAGGCTTCAGGAAGCCTTTCCGCCCAATCTCTTCTATGAAGATGAACAGTCTTTGTGATGATGCTTTCAAGAACTTTATTTGTAGATTCTACTTGACCATTCGCTTGCGGATGGTATGGAGTAGATGTTCTATGCTTGATTTTATACTCCTCCATCAGCTTCTCCATCATCCTTGATGTAAATTGGCTCCCCTGATCTGTTACAATTTCTCTTGGGACACCAAAACGAGTGAAAATATCCTCAAAAAGAAATTGAACAACTGAATTTTCAGTAGCAGAAGTCAATGCTTTAGCTTCTACCCACTTAGTAACATAATCAGTACAAACCAATATATATCTCTTTTGCTTGGATGGCGGATTAATTGGTCCAACAAAATCTAGAGCCCATTTCTCGAAGGGTTCGATGCATACCTGTGGCTGTAGTGGCATTTCATTTGAAAGAGTTGGTCTCCCAACTCTCTGACAACTGTCACACCTTCTAACATATTGCTTTGCATCCTTAAAGAGAGAAGGCCAATAATATCCCAAAGAAAGGATTTTATAGGTTGTCCTCTTATCAGCAAAGTGTCCGCCACAAGGTTCGTCATGACATGCCTTAAGGATGTCAGGCATTTCATCCTCCCGTACACATCTTCTGATCATAAAATCTGGCCCTGCTCTGAACAATTCATTAGAAATCCAAGAATAATGTGAACTCTCCTGAATGATTTTCCTTTTCTCATTAGGAAATAAATGTAAAGGTAGCTTTCCAGTAACTAAATAATTAGCAATATCAGCATACCAAGGAGTTTTGGTAGTTACTGCAAACAAATACTCATCTGGAAATTTATCCTCTACAGGAGAATCCTCATTAGTGTTTTGGATTCTAGACAAGAAATCAGCTACTGTGTTCTGTTTACCTGGTCGATCTAACACAGTTATGTTGAATTCTTGTAAAAGCAAAAGCCATCTTGTAACTCTACCATTAGTGACTGGTTTGTTCATGAGGTATCTAATGGCAGAGTGATCAGTGTGGACAAAGGTTTCATAGCCGGTTATATAATGTCTAAACTTGTTTATCGCATGAACAACGGCTAGAAATTCCTTTTCAGTAACAGTGTAATTTAACTCAGTAGGAGTCAAATTCTTACTTGTGTAATAAATGGCATAAGGGATCAAATCCTTTTGTCCCAAAACAGCTCCTAAAGCTGTATCTGAAGCATCAGTAGAAATGTGGAAAGGGAGTTTCCAATTTGGACCACTTAGAATGGGTGCTTCAGATATTCTAATCTTTAAAGCTTCAAAGGCAGATTGACATTCAGGATTCCACTTAAATTCACAATCTTTAGTAAGGAGTTTGAAAAGAGGGGATGCTATCTTAGTGAAGTTTTCAATAAATCTTCTGTAATAACCAGTAAACCCAAGAAAACTTCTAACATCTCTTTGGCAATTTGGAACAGGTAACTTAGAGATGACTTCGACTTTAGATCTATCAACTTTGATTCCATCTCCTGAAATATGATGTCCTAAAACAATCCCTTCAGTAAACATCATAAAACACTTTTCATGACTTAAAGAAAGATTTGTTTCCTTACATCTTACCAGTACTTTTTCCAAATTTGCCAAAGCTTCTTCAAATGTATTACCATAAACTGTGAAATCGTCCATGTATACCTCTACACAATCATGAATCAGATCTGAAAAGATTCCTAGTACAGCCCTTTGAAATGTAGCGGGTGCATTGCACAATCCAAAAGGGAGTACTCGGTAGGCAAAAGTTCCCCAAGGACAAGTAAATGTGGTTTTGTCTTGATCTTCAGGTGCTACCTGAATCTGGTTATAACCACTAAAACCATCCAAGAATGAGAAATACTTTTTACCTGCTAAAGTGTCTAGTACCTGATCAATAAAAGGTAGAGGGAAATGATCCTTTAAGGTTGCCTTGTTCAATTCTCGATAATCAATGCAAACTCTCCATTTACCATTCTTTTTGGGCACTATAACCAAGGGAGAAACCCATTGGCTATCTGAAATGGGGTAAATGAAGTTTACCTTGAGCAATTTCTGAAGTTCTTCTTTCACAATTTCCCTAAGATTTGGATTCATCCGTCTTTGTGGCTGCCTAATAGGTCTGCTGTTTTCTTCAATATAAATGTGATGAATACAAGTCTTAGGGTCGATTCCTTTCATGTCAGTGTATTCCCATGCAAAGGCAGTGGAATGTTTTTGCAACAGTTTAGTTAATTCTTCTTGTTGTGGTCTTTCCAAGTTCTTGTTAATGTTTAATGTTTTTCCTGGAAAGATTTCAACTGTAGAACTACCAAACTCTTCCATTGAGAAGAGAGACATCTGTCTAGAGGAGAGATATTCAATGTCTGCATCTAACTGAAACTGTGTAGAGTCATATTCTAAAGGTGTCTCGAAATTTTCTAATGTATTTAGAATTTGACTGTCCTCACTAATCTCAGAGATGGTTAGAACAGGTTGAAGAGTATCCTCATCATCGATCCACTCATCTTCTCCTATTTCTGTTATTGCCTTTGCGGGAGGATACAAGTTGAATTTCTTGGTAGAATTACCATCTGATATATACATGTCCCCAGACCTACAACTTATAAAAGCATCAGCTGTGGCCAGCCAAGGTCTTCCTAAAATAAGAGGATGTCCTCCTAGATTGTTCTTGGGGGTTAAAATCATAAAATCAACTGGATACTCCCAAGAGTCTAGTGAGACTGGAATATCTTCCAATACACCATCAGGTTTGATGATTGATCTATCTGCAAGTTGCAGCAAAGTAGGTGTAAAGAGAAGGTTAGGAAGCTTTAACTGATCCATGGTCTGTCTACTCATGATGTTGATAGCGGCTCCTAAGTCAATCAAGGTATTTGGGATTTCGACCCCATTAATATGAGTTTTAACAATAGGGCTACCGGGATCCACATACTTTTGCATGGTAATCTTACCCATCATAATGTCTGCAATTTTTCCAACTAGATGTATCCTTTTGGTATCTCTGGTTTTCTTTCCTGTTTTTTTCAAACTCAACTCCTTTATTGTCTTTGCTAGGATGGGAATTTCCTTAATGGCTGTTAACAAGGGAATCTTGATACAGACATTTTTCAATTCATCTAGAAAGTTGTAGTCAGGCAACCAAATTTGTTTTTCCACCCCCTGGTCAATTTGTAACCTTTCAGGGAAAGGCGGTGTAGTTGAAGATGTAGGTTGCTCAACTAAGGGAGTTGATTCTTTTTCTTTTTCTTGAATGTTTGGATTTTGAAGGGATGCTTCAGAACCCTTATTAGCTTTAAGAGATTCTTCCTCAAAAATGCTTGGCTGTTGAACACTTGTAGAAGGTTGATCTAGGATTCTACCTGATCTGAGTTGTACTTCATTGAGGGGAACAACCATATAGGTAGGGAATGGTTGACCTTCCATCACATAAGCATTTTGAGGATTCCTATTATTTGGATTGGGTAATGGCTGAGAGGGAAGTTGATTTGGCTTCTGCTGGGAGAGTTGAGAATTTTGATTTTGTGGAGGAGGTTGTTGTTGTTGAGGGTATGGCAATGATAATTGTTGACCTTGATTTGGAAGTTGGTGAGCTTGCTGATTCTGAAATGATGGAGGATATTGATAGAATTGAGCAAGTCTCGCATAAGGATTTTGCATGCTTTGCAACCATGCTTGAAAAGCATTTTGTGGTTGAGGCCAAGGTTGTTGCCAAGGATTCCAATTTGGTTGGGATTGAGAATTCATAGAGTTGTTAAACCCTTGATTCTGTTGTCCTTGCCAAGGTCTCCTTGCAATAAAACAAAGAGATTCAAGCGTACTTGGATCTTCTTGAAAGACTGATTTGAGCCCAGGGATTGAAGGACAATCCTTGGTCTCATGGGTTTCTAAGCAAATTACACATGTTTCCATAACTTGTGCTTCCAAGGGACATTCCCTTAAAGCATGCTTCTTTCTACACTTCGGGAAAAAGATAGTCATAGCCTCAGCTTCTGCTTTTTGTTTATTTTGAATCTTAAGGGTATCAATTTGTTCACTAAGACTCCCTAAGATGTCAGTTTTAAATTCATCAAGCATATTACCGATTTCAGCCCTACTCACTGATCCTGTTGCAGATTTATTTGCCCTAAGGAGAGAAGGATCTCTAGGCCCTTTTTGAGTTTTTGATTTGCCCCTTGAGAGATGGATACAAAGTTCTGCTATATCATTGAGAGAAAGTTGAGAAATATCCCCTTTCCCCATCATGTTTAAGATATCTATCCATTCATCCCTAATGGCTTTTAATAAGAGGGCTTTTAAGGTCTCTTCATCCAAGGTACTCATTTTTGCTCTTTTTAAGTTATATTGAAATCTCTCAAGTAAATCTTCTAAGCTCTCATCTTCTTTTTGCATCATTTTAAAAACCTCGTCCTTGTGATTAGTAGGCATACAATAGTCCAAATACCTATCCAAAAAGGTTTGTTTCATTTCATCCCAAGTCCTAATGGATTGAGTAAGTAACCCCATGAACCATTTTAAAGCTTGATCTTTTAATGTTGATGGGAACAGCTTGAGTTTCTGAGTATCATCCAGATAGTCATAGGTTCGACACACAACTTCAAATTCAAACAAGAATGTTTCAGGGTCTTCAGTTCTTAACCCATGAAAATTTGGGAGGACGGATGGTGATATGTTTTTCATGGTGGCTCGGGAATCCTCATTAACAATGGGAAACCCAAATGAGTTATCCCCATCTCTATTTCCTCCAATGGGACCTCTACCTCCTCCATTATTATTGTTATTTCCTCCTCCTCCTCTACCTCTACCTCTACCACCTCCTTCTTCCTCTGCCATGATGATTCTCCTAGGGATTTCAAAATCTTCTGGTTCCTCTACAAAGGGTGAATGAGAAGAGATTTCTCCTTCTTCTTCAGGTGAGTCTATTTCCTCAATTACAATTGGTTTTCCTGTAGGAGAAAGAGAAGAGTCTCTTCCTGGTTCAAACTCAATAGAAGGTGTAGGAGAGTCAACTCTTGGCTCTTGAATTCCAGGAATTCTAGGACTAGGAGTTTCGGTTGGAGATAAGGGAGGTGTCTCTTGTCTATCTCTTGAAGCAGATGGACTTGTAAAAATTGAACTTCGAGCTCTAGCTAAAAACCTTCCTCTAGAATCTCTAGCTCTATGCATGTCATTTTTTATTTTATCTTCAAGTCAAGTTAATAGTTCTTTTTCTGATCTTCCAGGTCACTCTAGGTGCAAGAAGAGAGCATACTCAAGAAACTATTAAATCAATAACTTTCTCCTTTCTGATCCTCCAGATCACTTTGAAGTGCAAGAGGAGAGCATACTTAGATAGGCTATTAACTTCTTTTCTTGAAATTTTATGTTTTTTTTTTTCTAAGAATATGGCTACTTAATTTCACTTCCCCGGCAACGGCGCCAAAATGTTTAGTCAATTTAGTGTTATCTAAATTGCTAGTATTAATTGTCAACCCGGGGCTCGTAAGTTGATGAAGTGAAGGTGTACTATATGTACTTAAGCAACCTCTTAGAGTTTTTTTTATCGTTGGGGGTGTTGTTTGTGGTTAATTTATCTTCCTAAGATGGAGTGGTGATTTATAAACAGATGAGTGATAGTGTGTGATTAGTGATCTCTAACTACTTGCTTGAAAGGAAATGCTTGAAAGAAATAAATAACTTGAAATAACTTGAAAGCAAAGAACCACTTCCAATGGCACTAGACACCATTCATGCTGCTGCAAATAAAAGAAAAGAAAGTCACTTTTAAAACCAAAGATAATGATTATCTCTCCCTAACTCCCTGCTTCAAACACATAGTGCTGTGTAAAGCACGATTAGGAAGTAGCTCAAGTTGAGTTAGAAAAGTGATTAAAAATGAGAAAAATCTACTTTAAAGACTAGTGATAACGTTTTGCTCTTTCTAACTCTCTACTTCTGCCATATGTACTATGCAAAGTATGATTAGAAAGTAGTGAAAGATTAGTCTAAAAAGCATTCAAAGCCAACTGCAAGTTAGTGGTATTCTGATCCTTAAAAGATAACAATTTATGATAAAAGATCATTCATGTGTTAGCAGAACTTTGAGAAATAAGACTAAAAATCAGCTATAAAAACAAAGGCAGCAACTTGAACCTGTCAACTTCAAATACCATTAGTTTGTAAAGCAAATACACAAACATAAAAACAAATCCCGGGCTAAAAACCTGCAAGGAAATAATACTGATCAGCTTGAAAGAAAAGAAATCAAATAAATCAAACTATACATGTTTAAAGAAATGCTGAATGAGAAAATAAAGAAATGCTGAACATAAAATACTTTACAGAGGCTAACATGAACAGGGGCCCTCCATTCATTCAGCCACAAGAAGACTTAAGGAACTGAAAGCTTCAAAACAGCATTGTTTCTATTGCTCCATTTGCAGAAATGTACAAAACAGAGTGCTAGAACAGCACTATAAAAACAGAGTTTACAAATGCTCTTAAAATTATCACAAGTTCAGAAAGTACAGCAGCTAAAAAGTAAAATAAGCGTACGCAGACGCAAGTATATATAGGCATCTGAAGGATGGCCTAACACGTACAGCTAATAACTGAAAAACAACTAACTGTAATGCGTATTTAAGGTTCATTGACACATCATAAGGCTGCGTGGATGAGCTGGAGGTTCTGTCGTCATGGGCAATGAATCCAGTGTTGGATCATGTCCCCTACCACCTGCAAAACGCGGACAAGTCACCGTTTGAGCTGACGTGACCTAACAGCTTACAATCATCGTTAAGCTGCCTTTATTTGACCGTAACTTGACCAGTTTTGACCGGAGGTACAGATGACGTGAATGGCTAAAAAAATGGCACAGGAACCTCGAGCACGTTGATACCTAAGTGCCCATGTGGCTCATTTGGCAAACTGACACGTGGAACCTTGAGTTTAACAAAAAGGCTGCGGGATCATCAGATGGCTGCGGAATCGCTGAATGGCTGCGGGATTGCCAGACAACTGCGGAATTCCTGCAAGTATGTCAAAATCTAAACAAAACAGTCACCCATTAGCAAAACTCACTTGATCATGCTTAATGACACCTAATGTAATGATCTGGGTGGTTTTACAGTGAAAATGAGGCAAAAGTGAAGAAAAGCTGAGGAAAAGCTGAGGGAAATGGTAGACAAGTAGGTGTAAAGTAGAGGCTCTACAAGTATCCACAGGGTTAATCGATGGGGTTGCTTTGCTTGGTCTCTCTTCCTTAGGAGAAACTGCTTCCTTACTGACTCCTGCCTCAACCCACTATGAAGCTATTGCGATAGGTGGCAGACTCACTTGATGGGTGTCCATCAGTGTTTCAGCTAAAATTTCCCCTCCAGGTTCCCTTGTTTTAGAAGCACCTATCTCTTACTCTTTTTCCAGGTTCCTATGAAAGGTCTATCTGGAAGTTTGTGGCCAACAAACTTGTGGTAGCTGGTTTGTTATTCAACCCATCAAACTTCAAAATCGACGGAATGGAAACATCCTACTCTGCGTGTCGAGAAGAGCGAGACACCCTCGTCCCTTTTGGAATGGAGAAGTAAGAGGAAAATTGAAAGAATTTTCCTACCTGATCTATCTCGGCCCGGCTGTGACCTCGGGCTCTTTCCCTCTGTCTGCAACATCTCTACTCTGGGTTGAAACCCCTGTCTGTGTATTCCCCCATTCTGAGGTTGACGTTGGTTCTGGTGGAGTAGTGTCAGTCTCAGCATCTAATTCCTTTGTAATCTCCAGGGCCGGACAAGTTGATGGTGGTTCTTGTGTAACACCACCTTCCGTATCCAGCAATGCTTGAGTAGACAATGCTGGCACTGTTTCTTCTAGCACGACATTGATAAAAATGGATTCTTGCATCATTATGTCAATTCTGTCCATTATACCTATAGCCTCTTCTTCTGTTGGCCCCACGGTTCTTTCAACTTCGGGCCCCTCTCGTCCTGGTTCATCTTCCTCCATTGGTTCCACGGTTGAGGGTTGTTCTTGTGGGACACCCCCAGCCACAATATTAACGAATTCTTCCACCTCAGCCTGATGTGGTACCTCTTCTCTTGTTATAATGCTACTGATTTGCTCCACTAGCTCCATAGTCAAGGCTGATTCTTGTGAGACAGCCTCGGTCGTGGTGCTGGTGACCCTTTCTATATCAGCCCCTTGCTACAGCACTTCTTCTTCCATTGGTTCTGTGGCCAAGGCTAGTTCTTGTGGAGCAGCCTCAACTATCCTCTCTGGTTCACGCTCCCAATTTTGTTCCAGCCCCTTGGGTTCCATCTCCATTTCTTCTAGTTCTTCTTGATCTACGTGTTCGTCCTCTGCTCCGGGTTCTTCCTCCATCGCTTCCAGCTCTTCTTCTCTAGCGGCTCTAGTAGTTGCTATCTCTTCCTCTGTAGAATCCTAGAATGTTTCCCATGAGATTTGAAGTTGATCAATTGCATGCATGACTAACATCTAGACCAGCCCATGGTTGGTAATGACTACCGCAACTTGTCGTGAATGTTGAGCAGATTGCACCATCAGCTGGAGACTTTTTAATAGGAAGAAAGGCATATTCAATGAGAAGGCTTCTGACTGTGGGAACCAGAGGTGAGCCAACATTCTGAAATGATATTTAAACACGGTGGTATACCTCCCCTCGCAAGTTATGTATCTCACTACAAAACCTGCTACCTCACCCCATGGGTGTGGTAATGAATTCCGGTCATACCCCCGGCCTTTTTGAACAACATTCTCTCTGACTTGCAAAAATGCTTCAGGGAACTCTAGGAGGGAGGTTCTTCGTGAAAACCATCTCTACCCCTGCTGGGGTAGCCCGTTGACCTCTGCAATGGTTTCCTTTGTAACAGGGATTTCTATCCCCTGGACCCGAGAGCTCCCTTCCTCTAAATTGAGTGCAAATTCAATCGCAATTGCCTCATTAAACCCCTGCAACCTATTGAGATAGATGTTCCACCCTGCATTTTCAAAAACCTGCCATACTTCCTGATTATTTCAGACCATTGTCGTATCCTCCGGCTCATGGCGCACAACCAACCCACCCATCGTTGTAGGAACTGGATCAACACGATGGATACAGTCAGCTGGTAGGGGAGAGTAACAACAATCCAAACTGACGATGGCAATAATGTTAGCATGGTGGCCGCGGGGTAAAAGAATGGTAATAATGGCTGGTACACCTCGAAAAACATAGCAAATAATGGTAGGGTATGGCAGTACAGGTGAATGATTATGGTGATTGAATACAATGTACTGGGGAAATGACCGATAAGGTTTTTGGCGTACGATTTCAAATTCCAATGCGTCGGAATCATGATTACAAAATCACAATATTTTTGGTTTTCGTTCGCATTAGATTTGGTAATGATGTGATATAATTACAATTTTAGGTACGCCATCGTTTATTTGTGATGGGACACCCCCAACTTAAATGCGGCCATCCGCAGTACATACTGGTCTCTTCCTTGGAATATTTTAATTAAATCCATAAGAGTCAATGAAGGCATACTGGCAACCTACCTGGTTGTGGAGTAACAACAAAAATAATCGGTGGAGTAACAACAACGGGGGAGTAACAGCCCTGACGGAGTAACAACATCGGTGGAGTAACAGCATAGCAGAGTAACAGCAACGGCGGAGTAACAACACTAATGGAGTAATAGCACTGACAAAGTAACATCACCGGTGGAGTAACACCAACGATGAAGTAACAACACCGGAAGAGTAACAGCAACAAAAAAGTAATAGCAATGGCGGATTAACAGCAATGGCGGAGTAACAACACCAGTGGAGTAACACCAATGACTGTTACTTGGAAAATTTCTCAGTTTCTCCTTGTCATAATTCAGTTCTTATTCCTGCAAAAGACAAACAAGTAAGTAGTAACAACTTATTATTATTATTATTATTATTATTATTATTTTAATAGAAGGCAAAGAGAGTATTCTCTGCACCAACAACCATCAAACTAGATGTATCATAAAGATGTTTGCTGAAGGCATCCTTAGAAGTTGGATGGTGATATAACTTTAGACGGTGTCCGTTCACTAGGAAGGAAGTACAATTTTCAACTACTGTAACCAATCTGACTATTCCATTATTGAATACAGTGTCCACTCCATAGGGTCCCATCCAACAAGTGTGAAGCTTTCCTTTAAAATCTTTGAGCTAAGAGTCATAGAGCAATGCCCACTCCCCTGTATGAAACACCTTATTCTTGATAAATTTATCATGCCATTTCATTCTTTGATGTTAGATAGCAGTAGTTCTCTGGACAGCTACTGAACGAATCTCTTCTAACTCATTGAGTTGTTCCAGCTAGTGTTTTTGGGCCTCTGATAAGTCTAACCCCACTTCCAAAGTCGTTATGAGCATACTGATCTCGAACTCTACTAGAAATAAGGGGGATTTCCCATAGACTAGCTCAAATGGTGAAAACTCGATTGTATTCCGCCATGTCATCCTATACGCCCAAAGAGCTTCTGGAAGTTTCTGCGACCAATCCCAGCGATGACTTGCTACAGTTTTTGTCAAGATATTTTCCAATACCTTGTTTGTACTTTCTACCTGTCCATTCACTTGGGGATGGTAAGGAGTTGTCACTCTATGTTTAAACCCGCATTTCTGCATAAGCCTCTCTATCATGTGGGATGTGAACTATGCTCCTGCATCTAAAACAATTTCTCTTGGGGTACCATATTGGGTAAAAATCTCTTCAAAAAGGAAATTTGCAACCACCTATTTTGTTGCTTTTGCAATCACTCTGGCTTCCACCCACTTAGTCACATAATCAGTGCAGACCAGGATGTGAACCTTCTAGTGAGAAGGTGGGTTGAAGGGCCCAACGAAATCGATGGCCCACTTCTCAAAAGGTTCAAGGACTATCTGGGGCTGTAATGGCATTTCATCCGATTTCCCAGGTTGTCCCATCCATTGACAGTTGTCACATCTTCGGACATAATCTCTAGCATCATGAAAGATAGAAGGCCAGTAGTATCCCATTTGCAGCACCTTGTGGCCTATTCTTTTATCTACAAAATTTCCTCCACAAGGTCTATCATGGGCGGCCTTCAATATCTCATAGATATCATCCTCTGATACACAACACTATGTATGTTGATCAACCCCTATATGAAAGAGGTATCCTTCCATCCATGAATATTGGGTACTATGATGAATAATTTTCCATTGATCCTTATATGAAAAATGACGAGGTACCTTCCTTGTAGCAAGATAGTTAGCAATATCTGCATACCACGGAGTGTTAACGGAAATTGCAAAGAGATATTCATCTGGAAAGATATCTTCAATAGGTGTACTTTCGGCATTATTTTCTAACCTAGATAGAAAATTAGCAACCACATTTTCCTTCCTTGGTTTATCTACTATGGTAATGTCAAATTCTTGAAGTAGAAAAATCCATCTTGTAATACGACCAGGAGTAATAGGTTTATTCATCAGGTACCTGATGGCTGCATGATCAGTATGTACAAAGGTGGGTTAACTAGAGATATAGTGCCGAAACTTGTTGATGGCGTAGATGACAGCAAGGAATTATTTTTCAGTCACTGTGTAGTTTAACTCAGCAGGATCCAAGTTCTCACTAACATAGTAAACTGTATATGGTACCTTATCCACTTGTTGCCCCAAAAATGCCCCAACTATTGTCTGGGAAGCATCATCATGAATATGGAATGGTAATGCCCAGTCTGGCCCTCTAAGGATCGAAGTGCTATAAACCAGTTCCTTGATCTTCACAAAGGCTGCATCATAGTCATCTGTCCACACAAAGTCTGCCTCTTTTTTCAGTAATTGAAAAAGCGAATGTTCTATCTTAGCAAAATTTTCTATAAAGCGCCTGTAATAACCAACGAAACCGATAAAGCTACATACCTATGTTTGTGTTCTGGGTATTGGAAAATGTTGTATTACCTTTATCTTAGTTGGATCCATCCGGATTCCTACAGCCGAAAGAAAGTGTCATAGGACTATTCCTTCGTTCATCATCATATGGCATTTTTCCATACTTAAAGAGACATGTGCCTGCTTGCATCTTTCAAGAACTTTTTCTAGCTTCTGCAATGCTTCTTCAAATGAATCTCCATGCCATGAAATCGTCCATATAAATCTCAACACTATCAGATCAGAGAAAATCACTAAAATTTCCCTTTGGAATGTCGCAGGCGCATTACAAAGGCCAAATGGGAGGAGTCGATATGTGAACGTTCCCGAAGGGCATGTGAAAGTGATCTTATCCTGATCTTCAGGAGCTATCTAGATCTAGTTGTACCCACTAAATCCATATAGGAAGGAGAAAAACTTCTTCCCAGACAACGTATCCAAGAATTGGTCAATGAATGGTAACGAAAAATGGTATTTTTGTGTTGCATTATTTAATTCTCTGTAATCCACGCATATCTGCCATTTATCATTTTTCTTAGGGACCATTACCAATGGGGAAACCCATTGGCTGTCTGAAATGGGGTAGATAAATCCCACATCCAGCAGCTTTTGAAGCTCTTCCTTAACAATGTTTTTCAAAGCAGGGTTCATTCTCCTCTAGGGTTGCCTCACAAGACAGCAGTCCTCCTTAATGTATATGTGATGGGTGCATAGATTAGCAGGAATCCTCTTCATATCTGAATAGTCCCAAACAAAGGCTTCTTTGTGTTTCTGAAGAACATCCAAGAGTTGTTTCTTTTGGGACTCTGATAGATCTGGATTGATATTCAGGGCTTTTCCTGTTTTATTTCCACAGAAATACTATCATGGGGCACAGTTGTAGGTAGCTCATCGAATCCATATGTTGTTCCAATACTTTCCTGTGTCTCACAGCTCAAGATGGACTCCAAGATTTGTTGATTTAAATCTAAAATAGAATAGGGATCACTAATAAAGGTAGTAATTGTGTCATATTCCATTTCTTTTTTCAGCTGGAGGGCCTGTCCAATAGTAAGAATTGGTCTTAATTCCTCATTTTCCAATTCAAACTCTTTTCTAGGTAAAAATTTCTTGCGGGCTGTTGGTTTTGCTGATGAGTTAAGTTCTGCGGGAGGATATAATACTAAATTATTAGTGTTTTATCCATTTGAAATAATTGTATGTCCAGATCGAAACCCAATATAAGCATCTGTGGTTGCCAGCCATGGTCTTCTGAGAATCAAGGGATGGTCTCCAGCTGGAGATTATGTTTGGAGTACTAGGAAGTCCATAGGGTAATGCTATGAATCAACCAAAATTGTGATATTTTCGAACTTCCCTACCGGTTTCACTGTAGATCGATCTGCCAGCTCTAACACTATAGGTGTGTGTTTCAAGTTATGAAGACCTAATGCATGCATAGTTTCAGCAGTGATGACATTTATGGCAGCACCCAAATCTACCAGTACATTTAGAATTTCTACCCCATTAATTTGCATGGTTAAAATTGGGTTCCCGAGATCCCCATACTTTACAGGCATGGACCTTCCCATCATAAAATCTAATACCTTCCCCATTACATGAATGGTGAGCGGGTCTCCTAATTTCTTTTTAGGCTTCTTAGCACAATATTCCCTAAGAGTTTTTGTGTATATAGGTACGTCTCTCATAGCTTGCAATAGGGGAATCTTGACAAATAAATTCTGCAACTCCCCTAACAGGTCAAACTCAGCTTGAGGGGTTTGTTTACTCAAAGTCAACCAACTCTAGATAGGGAAGTTCAGCTTGGTGTTTTTGAGTAACTAGTGGTTAAGGAGGTGTATGATTTTTGTTGACTTGGTTTGATTCCTCTTCAACCATTCTTGGTTCATTTTTCTCACTGTCAATTTGTTCAATGATAACTGGTGAGAGTTGAACATCTACTATATGCACAAATCATAAATTCATCTCATAGAATTCTACGGTAGAGATGCTTTGTGAACATAGGTTGAGGGTGTCATCTTGCTAATCCCCTTTATTGTTAGGATTTGTATTGGGGTGGATGGGAAGTTGGGGATGAACAGGCTTATTACTAGGAGGCACATTAGAGGGTAACTGAAGTTGTTGTTGTGGCATTGACTGGGGAAACTGACCAAGAGGAGAAGGTCCCTGCCAATTTGGAGCCCACAAGGAACTCGAACTAGCTTGAGGAGCCCACTGCTGCCAAGGTGGAAGCAGGTATTGGGGCCACATGGGCGGATAAGGCATGGACTGGGAACCCATATTAAAACTACTAAAATATTGAGATGGATCCAGAAACATATCTTGATTTCCCATTGATGACCAAGGTTTCCATGCTTTTTAGGTCCCATAAAGTACATCTACTCCATCTCTTCGCCTGTCCCCTGAAAAACCGCTTTCAGTCCTGGCAAGGATGGGCATGAACTTGTCGCATGGTTCAACTCGCAGATTGCACAATCCTCTATAGAGTTTAATGGACATTCCCTCTGTGGGTGTTTCTTCCTGCATGTTGGGCAAAATACAGCCATAGTTATTTCCAATTCTAGTTGTTTCTGTTTTACTTGCAACATGTCTATTTGTTCAGACAAGGTACTCAGGATATCAGTCCTCAGGTTGTCCAACATATTTCCAATTTCTGCTTTTGTAACACCTCCACTAGATACTTTTGTTGATCGGATCCCTTGTTTATTCCTTGCAACTCCCCTTGAGCACTAGATGCACAACTCGCAGATGGTGTCAAAGTTCTCCTTTGATATATCTCCCTTTCCGACTATATTTAACAATTCCAAAGAGTCCTCTCAGAAGGCCTGGAGAAGGATAATTTTCAAAATGTCCTTATCCAAGTCAGAGTGACCTATTCTTTGCAATGTGTATTTAAAGTGTTCCACATAGTCTTCCATATTTTCATCCTCTTTCTGTGTAAATTTGAAAATTTTTTCCTTAATTTCCTATGATTTATAGTAGTCCTGGTACTTCTCCAAGAAAGCGGTTCTCATCTCCTCCCATGTGGTGATATACCTTCCCCCAAGACCCATAAACCACTATAGGGCTGTCCCTTTTAGCGTAGTTGGGAAGATTTTCAATTTCTCAGCATCCGTTATATAATCATATCCTTGACACACAATGTCAAATTCAAACAAAAACGTGTCGGGGTCTTCTGAAGTAAGCCCATGGAAACTAGGTAAAGTTGTTAAAGGAATGGGCTTTGTTGGTGTGCCAGTCCCAAGATCCCTAATTGGGAAGTCAATAGTAGAGGTTGTAGGTGCCATGAATATCCTCCAATACTCACTGGGGATTTCAGCAGGCTTCGTAGGAAGGGCTCTTATCACAGGGGTTTGAGTTGCCTTAACAGCGCTCCCTCTATCCTTTGGTGATAGAAGTGTCTCTACAATTTCTTCCTCCCTGTCACAGTGGCTTGACCCTTCAGATATCCTCTCTACAACTTCTTCTTCCCTACTGGGATGGATTGTTTCCTCAGATGTTTTACTTGCAACTTCTTCTTCTGTTACAAGCAACAGTACCCCTTTATCAAGCGTATTGTTGCTTGTCTCTTTGGCTGTTGGAAGGGCCTGTTGTATCGAATCAGCAGGGGGTGTTGTGGACAGCATTGGTTGATCTACAGATTGTCCTTCAGATATTTTTCATGCACCTAGCCTCACGGTTGCATGGGAAGACACCTCTGATTCAGCTTTTGCAATGATTTGCTGGATATAAGTATTCCTTCCCAAATATTATCCTCCCTTCTTTGGGGATCTCCCTCTACCCCTTTTATTTGGCTCTTTGTTCATACAAGTTGGTGTGACGAAAGATTTTGATACCAAATCATAGTGCTCAAGACCTAGAGTAGGGTGTCAAAAGACCATTCCCTCCCCAAGACAATAGATCACGTTGAAAAGAGAACATCTAACAAAAAAAAACAGGAACCTAGGGTTCAGGGCCTAGAGCAGGGTGTCAAAGGACTCCTCCCTCCCCAGGACAAGAAACCAAACAAGAAAAATAACACACACACGAGAAAACCTAACACTTCAAGACCTGAAGTAGGGCGTCAAAGGACCCCTCCCTCCCCAGGGTGAGAGATTGGGTTTCTCAAAACCAAAACAACAAAAATGCTAGAGAAATCTAAGCTCAAGGCCTGGAGCAGGGTGTCAAAGGACTCCTCCCTCCCCAGGGCAAGAGATCGGCCCTAATAAAATAGGAAAACAATAAAATAACAAAAGAAAAGAAATACCTACGCTTAGGACCTGGAGCTGAGTGAGAAAGATCATTCTCTCCCCAAGATGAGAGATTGACCCTCTGGTTGATACGGATCATGTCTTGCACCTTGTTAACCTCCTCGGCAACAACGCCAAAATGTTGGTGTCCAGGTATGAAAAAATTATTCACCCCTTTTCCTACATTAATGTATCAATCCAGGTGCATATTCTTTTCAAGGAAACACGCAAGGTATATGTAGGGGCAAGGTTACAATATGTCATTGACCAAGGGTTCATGATTACCAAATCAAAACATTGTTGTAACAGAAATGGAAACTCAACTGCAGAACCTAAAAAGGTATTCATAGTGATCTAAAGAATCTGTAACAACAATCAATAAATAAACACAGCAATGAACAACACACACATAACAAGAAAACATGCAGCACCTGATCAGAAGAGCAGGCCCAACTCTCTGATCAGGGCTGCGTTACTCACAACGAAAGATAGAACATCAAAAAGGGTTGTATTTTATTAATCTAAACAATGTTGTTACAATATAATTCAGGGTCTGGCTAACCCCTCGTACAAGAATGACCCGTATTTTATATAGTACAAAGGGGAGTAACTTCTCTCCCCAAAACCTGGCAAATATATGCCCAAATATATACATCAGTTCAACACAGCACCAGTGCCAAAAGAGCAAGAACAAAAATGATCCAAAATGGGTTGAGAACAGCTGCAAATCAGTTATGATGTTTCATCATGGTTGATCAACTGCTGTGAATCACGGAACTACTGCAATATTCAATGAGGTCAACACCTGCGCTCCAGAATCTGCGGTCATAACATGTTTTAGTGGTTCACATAGGAAAAACCCTCATGACTCTACTTCATTAATTAAATATCCCAAGAGACGAAGAAAGGGGAATTACCTCATAGTTTTACATAGTAAATATATGTGAATGAATACAAAAGGGATGAAAAGAGGAGCAGAAATGCACGAACAATATAGGCCGATTTGGTGCCCAACACAAGGCTTGGTCTTCCATGGAGGTGGGTGCCAGATCATCCTTTTTCTTAGGGCCCATACATTTCCTTTAAGTTACTATGCAATCACTCCCCTTTAGAACAACGTCCCATACACAGGCTTTAATGCATGGTTGTCTGTGCATGTTGTCTCCCTTGTTAGTTTCATCCCCCATACACAGGCTTAAATGCATGCATGTAGTCTTTTAATTAGGAGGCACTTCAATTGGGTTTAAATGCATGCTTGTCCCTTCAAAGAAATCCTCCCCTTCAGCTCCACAAACTTTGAATCTGTGTCCCTCTCAACCCATCCATCCTATATAATTGAATATAATTTAAGTGGGTTTATAATCCATAACAATGTTTACAAGAGGGGTTAACAAGAAGGGTTGTCACAAACCCCACCCTCCCAGAGGAACATTGTCTTTGGAGTTTTGTTCTTGAACACAAACCTTTTACTAGTGAGCTTTATAAACACAACTTATTACAATTACAATTATTACCTTTAATTTCACAGTTGCTTTCCCAACAAATTTAATGAAATGACACCCCATTAACTAGCCATTTTCTTAGTGGTTATTTATAGTTCGTTATGCTTCTTGTTGTGCCTTTTTCCACCTTAATAACTTGTCCCTTGGAGTGTTTTTCACCTCCAATGTCCAGTGTTATTATCCACTGTGCTTAGAACATTGTCTCTTAATAGTATCGGCTCATTATTCTTAAGACACATCCAATGTAACCCTGATCCCAATCAACATGCTTATGACTTGTTAAAACAAAAAAAAACAAAAACGTTCATGTCCCATTTAACAACCCTGGGTTAAAAGTTCATGTAATAAAGGTTAAGAAAGGAAACATAAGGCCAAGTTCATGGAACACGTATTCCAAATTTTTTTAAGTTGGGAAAAGCACTATTGGGGCATAACTTTTGATTTATTGATGGCTAAGGAAATTGGAAAAGGCAAAGATGCATTAATTGGCATTTATTTATGAAAATAAAGGATAATAGAGGAAAAGGAAGGTGAAGAGACATAGATTTATATTAGAGGCAAATTAGAAGGAAAATGAATAAAATAGAGGCATCAATGATAAAAAGGCTTATAAAGATCAGTTCAAAACATTTTGTCATGTTTTTTTTTGTAATTAGTGAGGAAGAGAAAGAGAACACCAAGAGATGAAAGAAATAAAGAAATCAAAGGAAGGAAAAAGACAAACAAGAGGAAGCAAGGAAAAGCAAAGGAAGCAAGGATAAGGTTGGATCGACAGCTTCAACAAGAAGCTTTTGCAGGTAACAGTTTGCATGTATGATTTTCTAGCTGATGTGTGAATTTGTGGTACATGCATTGTTCATTTGGTTCATTTTCTATCATTGGCATGGATTTTATTGGGTTTTATAGTGGTTTCTACCTTGCCTTGCCATTTCATGGATAACCATGGTGTGATGGGATTCATTTATAGGTTAATCTTTGAATTGCTAGAAGATTTTGGAACTGAGTGAGGTGGTCTCAGGAAAATTCCCAAGGGTTGGGGGTGGAGATGGCTTTCTCCAGGAAGCCCTCGAAATGTGGGTGAAGACAGGTAAATTCCTTAGGGAATTGTGAAGGAAGTCAAGGAATCCAATTTTGATTTGGTTTTGTGATCTCTTGACCGGTTTTGGCGAGATCGCAAAAGTTTTAGGGTGGAGATGGTTTAACCTATAGATTCCCTTCGTTTTTTATGTCTTGGTTTATACCATGAGATGCCAAAATCATCCTTAGAATATGGCATGGGGGTGATTGGTTGAAATAAATATTTGGTTCAACTCAATCTATGGTTGGGTAGTATGTGGAAGTCCTTGACTTGGTTGCCTTTTGCATAAGTAATAAGAGTTATTTTTCCTATTGTGTTTTATGAGAAATTGTAGCTATTATTATGTGACTTTGATGGTTGCTCTGTAATGGTTAATATTAAAGTTATTTTTTGGTTATAAGCATGGTTTATGATGCGCTCTAGCTATGGCTCCTATTATGATTTGATAAGTTAATGAATGGTTGATGAATGCATGGGCTAACAAGTGTGGATGTAGCTACTTCAAAGGGCATTAGACCTTCTTCATGATTTCCAACTAAAGAACAGAGATTTACACTCAGATATGCCTTCATGACCTATAGCTTACATGTTTACCATGTGTTTGACGAAATTCCTAGTATGTTATGGTCTGCCTAAGTCAAGTTTCTGACTCAATTTTGTATGTTTAGCATTGCCATTTTGTCATTTATGATTATGGAAAGTATTAGGCAATTATGGGTAGTGGTCTAGAGGATGGCCTAGAAAAGTGGTTCAGATCTCGGGACCATAGGCACTGAACTGTTAAATTTAGGTCATAATTGCATACAATTAGGTTTATAAGTGTGGTTATAGCCTCATAACCACATGAAATCAATCTCAAGGGTGAATTTTGGAGTCTAGGTCAGTAAAGAAAATTTCCAGCTCAGGGATTAACCACCAGGGGTGTTCCTTCAGCTCTTGTGTGATTTGTAGTCCCTGTAGGATTTTAATTTGTGGTTTGTAAGTCTCATTTTTTGGCACCACTTACTTAAGTAGAACTAGGAGGTTGGTTCATGTCATAATGGCACTTTGCTTCACATTTACCCAAAGGACTTGTGAAATAGGGTAAATGTGGGGTGGCGGGCTTCTAGGTTCAAACACTTGGACTATATGGGCTAGATGCATGTTACTATGCATGCATTGTCATGGTTATGGTTGTCATGCGTCAGTTCATTGTATGTAGTTAATGTTATCACGAATGATTTCAATATGTCGATATGAACATGTATATATATGTATCATGCTAATCTGGATTGATTGTGCAAACAAGATAGCCTCCCCTGAACTTCACTGAGGTATGTCAATTATGTTTATATTTTGTTATTTGACGTGGTATCTTTGCAAGAAGAAGAAGGTCAAATATGACACACAGAATGGTGGATTACAATTCACATGATTCTCCTTATAGATCATATGAGCAACATATAGATGAGTACTCTCTTGACATAGCAGACACCTTGAGAAGTTTAAAGGTAGAAATCAGGAGTTGCAAAGAAGATAATGATATGCTCATTTAGTCAGAGAAAATACTTGTCAAGGAACAGGAAAAGAAAGAAGAGTTCAATGTAGTGATCCTTTAGAGTTTTTCAGATTTGCAGAGACAAGGGAAACCATAGATTAGTTATGGATAGGAGGAAAGGACTAATGGGTCATATGGTAGAAGGTATCATGGAGGGCACAGGTCAAACAGGGATGACACAATCATAGGTCGTAGATGTATGGATACATCTAACAAGAGAGGTAGTGGTTATGTGCTCTACTATAGTTATGGTTCAGATAGGCAGCATGGTTATCATCAGTATCATCCTTATAGGAGGAGTGAGAGGGGATACTTGCCAGATGAGTTCAAGAAATCAAAGCATCCTACATTTGATGGAGAGATGAAGAAACCAGAAGATGTGGAAGCATGGTTTCTTGGGATGAAGAATTTCTTAGAGATGCATGATTACTCAGAGAACATGAAGGCCAAGATAGTCATTCTCAGTCTCAAAGGGAAGGTTGACATTTGGTGGGAATATGTGAAGCATTTCAAAGGCATCAGGATAGAGGAATTGAGTTGGCATGAACTCAAGAGA
The DNA here is from genome assembly GCA_031772625.1 of Pinus tabuliformis. Lineage (NCBI taxonomy): Eukaryota > Viridiplantae > Streptophyta > Pinopsida > Pinales > Pinaceae > Pinus > Pinus tabuliformis. The sequence continues at coordinate 464,235,029 of CM062811.1, forward strand.
CTCTTCAGGAATAAATACTTGTCAGAGAGATACTATGATAGTAAGGCTAAGGAGTTATATGTAATGAAGATGGGATCTATGATAGATTCAAGAATATACGACTAAGTTTCTGTAGTTCTTGAGGTATGTGTCATATCTTAAGAACGAGAAGACAAAGGTTCAGAGATTCATCAGTGGACTACCATTAGCATTCAAGGATCGGGTTGAGTATGATGAACCTCAATCACTGGAGGAAGTCACTATGAATTTGAAGCACTGTTATGAGCAATCAAAATGAAATATTGAGCCTAAGCGTGATTTGAAAGGTAATGACAAGACCAAAGTAAAATGGCCTCCAAAGAGGGAAAGGCCTCAGGATGCAGGTGAGAAAGAAATTGTGGCTCCTTACAAAAAGTTTAATGCATTTGAGAAGGGAGTACATGGATCTCAACCTAGAGAGCGGAAGAATAAAGGTAGTGGCATGGAACCGTTGCAGTGTTGGATTTGCACCAAGGATCATCGCAAGAAGGATTTTTCATTGTATGAGGGTGGAAAACCTCAAATATACAGTGCTCAAGAGGCATAGGCAGTTGGGATGTTGGTCAGAGAACTCGGATTTATGCAACATTTGATAACAAGCAAGCAGATATCCAGGAAGCCATTATTGATATGGAAGGTAAGTTATGTGGTTAAGTTGTTTCCTTTTTTATTGATCCTAGATATAATTATAGTTATGTTAATCCTGACCTGGTGGATAAGTGTGGCTTGAGTAAAGAAATGCATGTATAGTCTTGGTTGGTGCAATTGCCTATAGGTACTAACGAAAGAGTTCATCATTGGGTGAGATCTTATGCATTTGAGTTGAATGGTATGCCTACATCAGTGCATATGAATGTGATTCCTTTGGGTTCATACAATATACTTTTGCGTATGGATTGGTTTTACCTACACAGGACTAAGGTAGATTGTTACAAGAAGGCTATTGAGTGCTTGGATGATGACGGAGAGAAGAGAATCTTTCAAGGTAAGAAGAAGCCTGCATCAGCAAGAATGGTTACAGCTATGCAGGAAAATTGCAGTTGTAGGAAAGGGTGTGTGTTATTTCAAGTGCATGTTTCCAGTGAGTTGAGGATGTTGAAGTATTGAAGAGGCATCTAGTTTTTCACTAGTTTTAGGATGTATTTCTAGTAGATATTTCAGATTTACCACATCATAGGAAAGTGGACTATTCAATTGAGTTGGTACCATGAGAAGCATGAGTTGCCTACAGACTTGCACTACCTTGAATAGTGAAATTCCATGATATTTTCCATGTTCCATTGCTTAAGAAGTATGTCCGAGATGTTGATCATGTGATTGACTAATATGTTTTGCAAGGGGAGCCAGAGTGATAATTCCAGCCATAACCATAATGCATATTACAGCAGAAACATCTCATGCTCTGGAACCAGTAAATCGAGCAAATTAAAGTGCAATGGAATCACTTTTGGCCTGATGAAGCTACATGGGAGGTGGTTGATCAGATGTGGGATTTGCATCCTTCACTATTTGTTGGTTCAAGAAAATGAATTTTGGTATATGTATGTAGATATGTGTATGATTGTAGATACCACAATGAGTTGTGTTATAAAGCTCCAATGAGCGATATGATTGTCATGTTTTTCATGTTGGTCATGGTTTTTAGTAATTTTTTATTGTAAATACTGCATCGATCTATGTTATAAGGCTCCATGGGAAGTATTTTTTTGAGTGGTTTGCTAGTCATAGGTCACATTGAACACTGAGGATGGTGTTCCCCTGAGGGGGAGGGGTTTGTAACATCCCATGATTAAATTTCATGTAATAAAGGTTAATAAAGGAAAAATAAGACCAATCTCATGGGATACGTTTTCCAAGTTGAATGTTGGGAAAAGCACTATATTGGGAATCACTTTTACTTTATTAATGGCTAAGGAAATTGGAAAAGGAAAAGAGGCATTAATCAACATTTATTTATGAAAATAAAGGAAAATATGAGAAAAGGAAGGTGAAAAGACACATGTTTGCATGAGAGGGAAGTTAGAAGGAAAATAAAGAAAATAGAGGCCTCAATGATAGAAAGGCTTCTGAGGATCAATTCAAAACCTTTTGTCAGTTTTTTTTTGGAATTGGTGATAAAGAGAGAGAGAGGGAACCAAGAGGAGAAAGTAATAAATAATGAAAAGGAAGGATGTTAAGTTATGGTATGTTCTATGCTTATAACAGTTTACTTCTTTTTCTTATTATATTCCACCGATTAGCAATCACATGTACATAAAGTAAAGTGCAGATAGAACATTAAACGATCAACAGAAAACAAGCCAAGACAAGAGACACAAGATGTGGCGGCTAGCCAGGGACAAACCCCACAATGTGTGGGGAAACCCTTTGATCAAATCTTCTTTTATCTTCAATAATTCAGCAGAGAGAAATAGTACAATAAATCTGATTCATATCAGCAGTAGCAAACCCTAGATCAGTAGCATCAGCATTAGCGGCTTCATTATCAAACTAGGGCAGACCATATCTCACAAACCAACCATCGGATTGACTTCATTCCACCACCAAAAGTTTCGGCTTCCAGAGGAGGTTCAGATGAACCTACATCGCAGTTCAGATGAGGAGATCTTCTAGGCCACGCAAGTCAATCTTTGCTTCTGCAGTTGCAGCTTCAGTTTCAGCAGTTTCCGGCTTCAAACTAGGGCAGTCGATATCTTGCAAACCGTTTGTCGGATTGACTTCATTCCACCACCAAAAGTTGTGGCTTTCAAAGGAGGTTCAGATGAACCTACAGCGCAGTTCAGATGAGGAGATCTTCTAGGCCACGCAAGTCAATCTTTGCTTCTGCAGTTGCAGCTTCAGTTTCAGCAGTTTTCGGCTTCAAACTAGGGCAGTCGATATCTTGCAAACCGTTTGTCGGATTGACTTCATTCCACCACCAAAAGTTGCGGCTTTCAAAGGAGGTTCAGATGAACCTACAGCACAGTTCAGATGAGGAGATCTTCTAGGCCACGCAAGTCAATCTTTGCTTCTGCAGTTGCAGCTTCAGTTTCAGCAGTTTCCGGCTTCAAACTAGGGCAGTCGATATCTTGCAAACCGTTCGTCAGACTGACTTCATTCCACCACCAAAAGTTGCGGCTTTCAAAGGAGGTTCAGATGAACCTACAGCGTATTTTAGATGAGCAGATCTTCTAGGCCACGCAAGTCAATCTTTGCTTCTGCAGTTGTAGCTTCAGTTCAGCAGTTTCCGGCTTCAAACTAGGGCAGTCGATATCTTGCAAACCGTTCGTCGGATTGACTTCATTCCACCACCAAAAGTTGCGGCTTTCAAAGGAGGTTCAGATGAACCTACAGCGCAGTTCCAAAGAGGAGATCTTCTATGCCACACAAGTCAATCTTTACTTCTGCAGTTGCAGCTTCAAATTCAACAGCTTCCGACTTCACATGTGTGAGAGAGAGAGACCCATTTCAGCGCAGTAGAGAAGAGACTTATATCTGCGCAGTAGAGAGAGAGAGAGATGTGATGAGATGAGTGAGTCCAAATGAGGAAAAGTCCTCTTATATTTATACACAACGTTGGTGGGTGAATAGATGCGACTGTTGGGCTTCTGAGCCTACATGAGTTGTAGGTCGGCTTGATAATAATTCCATAATCAAAATAAATTCATATCTCCATGAATACTTATCGGAATTGGATGATCTTTATATCAATCCTACACCTCTCGACGAGAGGAATCTAATAAAAATGTTATCAGCCATGAATAAGATGACCCACATGAAGTTTTACCCTGGTTTCCAATTTTAACACTCCCTCTCAACCATGGAGAACTTCATCTGCAATCTGTCTATCGGTCGTTACTATTCATCCATCAAATGCACTGCCTTGTACAGCCTGACCCTTGCCCTGCTCTGCTCTATTTTGCCTGTTCTGCTTTGTCTTGTTCTTCCCTGCACTGTACTATTTTGTTCTGTTCTGCTATGCTCTTGCATTGTTCTGTTCTATGTACCACTGGTCCCAGACCAGTCTCAACCAACCCAAAGTCAGCGTCATAGTGAGTACAACTCCAATGGTCCCAGACCAATATCATCCTCCACTGACTCAAAGTCAGTCTCAAAGTATGTACCACTGATCCCAGACCAGTCTCAACCGACCCGAAGTCAGCGTCATAGTATGGTACAACTCCTACCACTGGTCCCAGATCAGTATCATTGATCCCAGATCAATGGAGGTCATCCTAGTGTAGGGAGTACGGTAGTTACAACGATGCGTCCATCGGTACTACTATGGTCCCTAACTTCATTTCCCTGCTCATTGATCAGATGAGAGGTACTTCCCATGAGTCCCAGACTGCATGGGTAGAATGCCTTGACAGGAGAACTAATCAATCCTGTTCTCACAGGAGAACACATCAATCCTGCTACAATTTCCATGGAGAACACATCAATCCAGGCCTCACAGGAGAACACATCAATCCTGCTACAATTTCCATGGAGAACACATCAATCCAGGCTGCCATGGAGAACACATCAATCCAGGCTGCCATGGAGAACACATCAATCCAAGCCTCACAGGAGAACTAATCATCCTGCTACATAGGAGAGCGAATCATCCTGTTCCACAAGAGAGCGAATCATCTTGTCCCACAAGAGAGTGAATCATCTTGTTCCAGTGTGCACCACCAGGGGAGGGTGAGTCACCCTGTGGTCATACGTTGCTCCAGTAGGAACCGCAAGCCCTCAGAGCTCCCAGAGCTCAATGTATGCAACATGCAGGACCCTTGTACAAGGGTTTCTTGCCGACTCCAAGTCGTTTGGGAACATCACAGATTAGATCTTTCCTCGGGGCTTTGACAAGGTGTATCAACCTGTACATCATCTTAATGTGATGGAGCTTCCTTGCTCATCGACTTACCATATCCCAGATGACGTCTATCTGCTAGAGCAATTGACGAATACAGGATTCCTCAATAATCGAATCTTACCTCTGGTTGTTACAGAGAATCACAGTGGTATCCAATGTAAATCCAAATAGCTCACTGAAGAGCTTTCGCAACCAGACTGCCTCACACGAGGTTATGCTAGCAACAATATATCCTGCTTTGGCGGTGCTCAAAGCCACCGACTTCTGCTTCCTGCTTATCCAGGATATCGAAGCAGATCCCAATGAGAAACAACACCCGGAAGTGCTCTTACGGTCCACCACACTGCCTGCCCAATCAACATCAGTATATCCAAGTAGTCTCACATCTCTGGCAGTGTATCTTAATCCATGAGAGATTGTGTCCTGAAGACATCTCAGAAGATTCCTGGCATCAATCCAGTGAGGCTTAACCAAATATGAGCTCACAATGCTAACTGCAAAACATATGTTTGGACGGAGGTTCACCAAGAACATCAATGTGAATGAGTTTTTGAAACTCAGAGGCATTTCCCAAGACTGGTCTGACATCACTACCATAAAACTTCTAAAAGTCAAGATCCTTGAGGTAGTCACAAGCTTGCAGTCCATCATGCCGAATCTTTCCAATATATTTACCACATATTTTCCTTGAGATAGGAAAATTTCCCTTGGCTTCTGCCACACTTCAAGTCCTTGGTCCTTCATTTCAAATTCAGAAGCCATCTCCCTCTTACATTTGTGAATGAGAAGGTCTGCACCTGTTAGAAAGAGGTCATCCACATACAGCATCAGTATGAGAGGCTTGTCATCTTCAACCTTAAAGTAAAGGTTAGGATCGGCTCCACTCCTAGTGAATCCCAGCTTCATCAAGTAGCTATCGATCCTCTCATACCATGCTTGGGGTGCTTGCTTCAGCCCATAGAGAGCTTTCTTCAACCTGCATACATGAGATTTTCGACCATAAATCTTAAATCCTTCGGGTTGCTCCACATAGACCTCTTCTTTGATCGAGTCGTGCAAGAACGCAGTCTTGACATCCATCTGATGTACGTTTCATCCTTGTGAAGCGGCAAGGGCTATGATCGAGCGGATGGTCGTATATCTGGTAACAGGTGCAAATATCTCATCATAGTCTATACCTTCCTTCTGGGATAAACCACGAGCAACAAAATGAACCTTATACTTTTCCATACTTCCATTTGCTGCATGCTTTATCTTGTAAAGCCATTTTGAAGTAACAACAGTCTTGTCCTGGGGTCTGGGAACTACTTCCCAAACATCATTCTTTATGATAGACTCATATTCTTCGGTCATAGCATCCTTCCATACTTGATGCTTGATGGCATCTGAGAATGACGAAGGCTCATTTTGTATGATCGTGCTCATGATGGTCAAGTATCCTTGATACCTATTAGGTTTCTTACTTTCACGAAAGATTCCTCGGGGTGCAGCATGTCCTTCAGCATCATCAAGTAACCCCTTAAGCCATGAAGGCCTCTTCCTAGAAGAGGAAGGCTCATATGGAGGAGGATCAATCAGATCCATGGGTTCTTCTACATCAGGCATTGATTCATCATCCTTTTCTTTCAGTTCCCTGGTGTCGGCTTCTTGAGAGCTCCTCAAAGACGGAAGATTGATCACCTTGTTGAGAGCCATATCATGACTAATTATGACTTCCCTTTGACTAGCTACATAGATTCTATAGCCTTTAGTATTTTCACAATAGCCCACGAAAATTCCCTTCTTTCCAGATGCTCCCAATTTATTTCTTTTCTCTTTCGGCACATGAAAGTATACAGGGCTTCCAAAAATTTTAAAATGAGAAACATCAGGTTTCTTACCGGTGAATTTTTCTTCAGGTGTCTTGGAACCCAATGCTTGATGAGGGCATCGATTTTGTACATATACGCCGGTGATTGTAGTTCCAGCCCATAGAAACTTCGGAAGTCTTTGATCATGTAGCATGGCCCGGACAGCTTCCATCATCATGCGGTTCTTCCTTCCCACCACACCATTATGCTCAGGAGTATGTGGTGTAGTAGTCTCCCTCTTAATGCCAACCTCAGGTATGCCTGAGTGAACCAATTGTAATATATCGGAGGTCTTGCTTTGGCTTGAGGGGAATGGTCCCCTTTTGAGCTTTCCTTCGGCACATCCCAGACATACACCTTCTTTCTCTACTTGGAATTCAGGCATCCCTGTTACCATCTATCTTACATCGGGTAGAGCTTTGTAATGAAGGTGGGCAAACCTCCGATGCCAAAAGTCAGACTGAAGCGTTGTGTCACAAGACATGACACCTAGCACACTTCCACCGACTTGATATAAAGAATCAACTCGAAACCCAAGAGTGAAAGCATATTTAACATTATTTTTCCATATGCGTACCTTACCATCGCTGAAGGTTACCTTATAGCCTTTGTCTTCCATTGCCGAGATGGATACCAGGTTATTTTTGAGATCAGGTACATATAATACATCTTATAAGTGAATCGTATTACCTTGATTCAGTTTAAGAGAAACATTGCCTACACCTTTCACTGGGTATTTCATGTCATCTCCAAGGACAATTTCCAGGTTAGTTTCTTTCTCTACCAGATTATAGAGTACTTCTTTGTAACCAGTGAAGTGTCTTGAGGCACCACTATCAATGAGCCAAATTCCCATTGAGTCTGAAGGAGCGGAGGTAGATAGAGCAGCTGGTAGATAATATTCAGCCTGCGTATCGTCAACAGTGTTAGATTCATAACTGGAATTTCTAGCCTTCTTGAATGGTTGCCCTCTTCCTTGATTTCCCGCATTCCTTTTTCCTTTGATGTTGAATTTTCCATTCCTTCGATTACCATGAGAGGGATTTTGATCATCGTCACGGTAAGAGTCCTTTCTATCAGGGCATTCCCTTGCATAGTGACCTGCTTTATTGCAAATGAAACATCGTCCTTTTCTTCCACCCTTAAATCCAGCCTTTCTTTTCGATTTAGACCCAGAATTATTTCTTTTCTTAGCATGAGAAGAAAAAGCAGCAGGAGGACCTTTAGGCAAGGGCATTTCCTGCTCTTCTACCCTTGTTTGTTCTAGAATGCATCTAGCCATTAATTCCTCAAAACTAGGAATTACATTATTGTTCAGAAGAGTAGTCCTGAACACATACCATTCAGATGGTAATCCTCCGAGAGGTGAGTGCCATTTCTCTGTCAGTAATGGTTTCCCCAATAGATAGGAGATTGTTCTTGATCTGGGTGATTCTTAAGAAGTATGCTTGCATACTTTCATCTTTACCCTTCTTGATTTCCCTCAACTTATTTCTAAGAAACAAAACTTGATTTGCATCATTAACTTTAAATAAACTCACCAGTCTGTCGTAGATTTCTTTGGAGGTGTCTAGATCAGAGATGTAGGCCACCAAGCGCTTGTCGATAGAGCCCCGGATGATCTTCTTTGTTTTGACTTCTCCATTTTTCCATTTGTTCCAGGCAACAGCAGATGCATTTGATGAAGGCTCAACAATATTGCCTCTTACATGGTCTAGCACTCCTTGATCTTCAAGGGTTAGATCGATAGACATCTTCCATCCGTGATAGTCAGCTTTCTCACGGAGCTTGTCTACGGTAGGAAAGAGTGTTGAGGACCCCATAGTTCTTTTAGGATAGCCTTGCCAATCTTCTCTTCAATGATTGCTCTTGCTCTTGCTCGGGCTTTGTCTTCACCTCAGCTCTGATACCATGTTAAGTTATGGTATGTTCTATGCTTATAACAGTTTACTTCTTTTTCTTATTATATTCCACCGATTAGCAATCACATGTACATAAAGTAAAGTGCAGATAGAACATTAAACGATCGACAGAAAACAAGCCAAGACAAGAGACACAAGATGTGGCGGCTAGCCAGGGACAAACCCCACAATGTGTGGGGAAACCCTTTGATCAAATCTTCTTTTTTCTTCAATAATTCAGCAGAGAGAAATAGTACAATAAATCTTATTCATATCAGCAGTAGCAAACCCTAGATCAGTAGCATCAGCATTAGCAGCTTCATTATCAAACTAGGGCAGACCATATCTCACAAACCGACCGTCGGATTGACTTCATTCCACCACCAAAAGTTTCGACTTCCAGAGGAGGTTCAGATGAACCTATAGCGCAGTTCAGATGAGGAGATCTTCTAGGCCACGCAAGTCAATCTTTGCTTCTGCAGTTGCAGCTTCAGTTTCAGCAGTTTCCGGCTTCAAACTAGGGCAGTCGATATCTTGCAAACCGTTCGTCGAATTGACTTCATTCCACCACCAAAAGTTGCAGCTTTCAAAGGAGGTTCAGATGAACCTACAGCGTAGTTCAGATGAGGAGATCTTCTAGGCCACGCAAGTCAATCTTTGCTTCTGCAGTTGCAGCTTCAGTTTCAGCAGTTTCTGGCTTCAAACTAGGGCAGTTGATATCTTGCAAACCGTTTGTCGGATTGACTTCACTCCACCACCAAAAGTTGCGGCTTTCAAAGGAGGTTCAGATGAACCTACAATGTAGTTCAGATGAGGAGATCTTCTAGTTCACGGAAGTCAATCTTTGCTTCTGCAGTTCCAGCTTCAGTTTCAGCAGTTTCCGGCTTCAAACTAGGGCAGTCGATATCTTGCAAACCGTTCGTCAAATTGACTTCATTCCACCACCAAAAGTTGTGGCTTTCAAAGGAGGTTCAGATGAACCTATAGCGTAGTTCAGATGAGGAGATATTCTAGGCCATGCAAGTCAATCTTTGCTTCTGCAGTTGCAGCTTCAGTTTCAGCAGTTTCCGGCTTCAAACTAGGGCAGTCGATATCTTGCAAACCGTTCGTCGGATTGACTTCATTCCACCACCAAAAGTTGCGGCTTTCAAAGGAGGTTCAGATGAACCTACAGTGCAGTTCCAAAGAGGAGATCTTCTAGGCCACGCAAGTCAATCTTTACTTGTACAGTTGCAGCTTCAAATTCAACAGCTTCCGGCTTCACATGTGTGAGAGAGAGAGACCCATTTCAGCGCAGTAGAGAAGAGACTCATATTTGCGCAGTAGAGAGAGAGAGATGTGATGAGATGAGTGAGTCCAAATGAGGAAAATTCCTCTTATATTTATACACAACGTTGGTGGGTGAATAGATGCGACTGTTGGGCTTCTGAGCCTACATGAGTTGTAGGTCGGCTTGATAATAATTCCATAATCAAAATAAATTCATATCTCCATGAATACTTATCGGAATTGGATGATATTTATATCAATCCTACACCTCTCGACGAGAGGAATCTAATAAAAATATTATCAACCAAGAATAAGATGACCCACATGAAGTTTTTCCCTAGTTGCCAATTTTAACAAAGGAAAAGGACAAGCGAGAGAAAGCAAGGAGAAGGTTTGATCAGCATCTTCAACAGGAATATTTTGCAAGTAACAAGTTGCATGTGTGATTTCCTATCTGATGTGTGAATGCATGGTACATGCATAGGTTTATTTTTTTCATTTGTTGTCATTCGCATGGGTTTTTCCATGTTTGACAATGGTTTCAACCTTGCCTTTCCATTTCCTAGATAGGCGTGGTGTGACGTGATTCATTTCTTGGTTGAGATTTGGATTGTCAGAATATTTTTGAATGGGTGAGGTGGTCTTAGGAAAAATCCCAGGGGTTGGGGGTGGAGATGGTTTTCTCCAGGAATCCCTCAACAGGTTGGTGTTTATAGGAAAATTCCTTAAGGTATGGTGAAGGAATTATGAGGCATATAAGCTTGTTTTGTTTTTGTTATCTCTTGATCAATTTTGGTAAGATCACGGTAGTTTGAGGGTGGATATGGTTTAAACTTTGGATTCCCTTGGTTGTTTATGTTTTGGTTTATCCCATTAGATCCCACATTTATGCTTGGAATATGGCACGAGGGTGATTGGCTGAAATAAAGATTTGGTTCATCTCAATCTATGGTCAAGTGGTACATGGAAGTCCCTCACTTGGTTGGCTTTTGCATAAGTAATAAGAGTTGTTTTTCCTATTGTGTTTTGTGAGAAATTGCACCTATTATTATGTGGCTTTGATGGTTGTTCTGTCATGGTTAATGTTTTATTTATTTGTTGGTTATAAGCATGGTTTTGTAGAATTTCCTGCAGATTCACAAGCTCATGTAATATACTAAAACAAGAGACAAGAATCTACTTCTACTCTTTATAGCGGAAGCACATAAATATCAAGAAAATAATTATTGACAAGAGGGAGAACATCAATGGCACATAACACAATAAATATTTGGGGAAATCCATAGCTCAAAACCCCACTATATATATTGCATTAATCATAAATCCAAGATGATAATACAATGCTTGTTCTCACAAGAACAATCCCAGCACTCAGTAAAATCAATCTTCAGCTCACAAGCAAACTCTTGGCCAACACTTAGCCAAATATCTAGCTCTCCAAGCCCCTATTTCCTTGCACAATTCCTATGGTTGATTAGCCCATATTAAAGGGAAAACAATGCATCCAAAACTATGCAATCCCTTCAAGGATCAATTCCTAATTTCATGCACCATCTATACAACTCAAAAAATCTTACAACAAATAGTACATTGTCACTGCACTCTATTCTCAACTGAGTCTTTCTCTGATTCGACATGCGTGAATTTTTTATGAGTGAATCTTAAATTAACAAGAGTAGCACTAGTTGAGTTCATTAATGACCCAACTAACTATTAACTCACTATTAGTTCCTTAAACAATTTGGAACTAATTTAACTGAACTTAACTCAGTAAACTAAGTTGTCTAGTTAGAACTCACAATTAACTCATACTAGACTCCTATAATATAGGGAGAACATATACATGACTTCAAAAAGACGTCCAACTCAAAATTCCTAAGTTAACTAAGGAAACTCACTCTAGTTAGCTATTAGAAGTTGTTATGAGAATAAAATTTGATTTTAATTCTCAGTTTAATTCAAGGACAAATTAAACTGGAATTTCTGGATTCTATTTTTATCATTTCTTGTTGCTATTTTCAACACTCCCCCTCAACAAGAAATCGATTCAACTCGATCCCGATCCTAAACCTTTGGAATGTTTTGCATGCAACACTTCTCTCGAGTGTTGTTGCTCCAGCAACTTCGGAAACAAAAAAACATCCAACCTAAATCAAAACGATGCCTCTATCATCAAAGTCTCTAACTTTTATTGCTTATGTCGACTGAAAACTCTACGATTTTGTTGACTCTACCTTTTTGCATTGTTGTCAACCCTTCTTTGTGCTTCTTCAATATCTGACTGCTCTAGCCTCTATCACTTTGATCTCTGACTACATCAATCCCACTGATTCCTCCCGCTACTATATCCTTTGGGCTCCCGTAGCAAGGTCTAATCCATCAGATAAAACCTCTCAATGGATCCTACCCAATTTCATCCCTCTTGGGACTATCACTTCACAACTCCCCACCTCATACCTTGAGGTATGGTTGCATGTGATCCCTATGCCCACTTGGCTCGAAATTTCCCCCTACTAGAGGTCTCTGCATGAGTGGATGCCTCCACTCGGTCTCCTCTCGGCTTCTCCAATTGTGGCTACTCCACAATTGTCTGATACTTCTTCTTCTCTACTTGAGTGGAACTCTCCACTCGGTCTCCTCTGAGCTTCTCCAATTGTGGTTGCTCCACAATTTTATGAGACTGCTTTTGAGGCTTCTTCTGGGGCTACATGTTGAGAGCTAATTTACTCTCCCTCTCAACCACCAAGTCTCTAACCTTTTCCTTGCTCCTCAAGGCTTTGCATGCATCTTGAACCTCAAGAGCATACAAGTTCTTGACCCGTGCACCGATCTATTTCACCTATCCCGTGGTGATGTGTCTAAGGAAAACCTTTCCCTTACTAAAAACCACATAATAGCCACGTCTTCCAATACCATGACTAAAACAAGATTCTTCTTTAGTCCTGGAACATACATCAAATCTGTGATCCTAAGAGGGGAACCAGACTCCCTCTGAAAGGTAACCGTACCAATCCTGGTAGTTCTATACCTCTCATCATCTCCAAACTCTATGCTCTACTTGAGGTCTTTCTCCTCAAAATCACTAAAGAAATCTCTATTCCCCATCATACGAGATGAGGCACCGTTCTCAACATACCACATGCCTCCCATGGTAAAGACGTCCATGCATGCAATGGGAGTGAAATCAAGTTTGAATTCTGAAGCTAAAGCTTCACCTGCTACCGCTATTGTCAGCTCCTTATTGCTTTCTTTCTTCTGTGGACAGTTCTTGGCGTAGTGCCCATGCTCATGACAATGAAAACACTTGATTTTCATCAAGTATATCTTCTTTCTGCCCTCCTCACCTTGCGACATATTTCCCTTGGCCTTATTTTCCTTAATCGCTAAGGAAAAACCCTCTTCCACTTCATTGGAAGAGGTCCCATCTCTGGTGTTCCTCCCGATCTCCTCCTGCATCAATTCCGACCATAGTCGTTCCCAATCTGGGAGCTTCTCCTGACCATTGACACAGTGAGTCCTAAAAGCTATGCCAACTCTTTTGGAGTCCAATAAGAACAAGACTCACCATATCATCCTTGGAAACTGTGATTCCAACACTTCTAATTTCATCAAGACATTGAGTGAACTTGGTCAAGTAATTTGGAATTGAGTCACCCACCTCCATCTTGATTTTTCAAAGTGTATCTTTCAGTGCCAACTTCCTTTGGTCAATACTATTCTGGAAAATTTCCTTCAATGCTTTCCACATAACATGCAGAGTTTCCTTCCCATGGATACTTGAGACAATGTGGTCTCGAACTCCCTCAAGGAGTATCTGCCTCGCCCTTGCCGCACACTTCTTCTATTCGTCCAGATTTTGAGCATCCGATGTTGGTGGCTTAGGAATGTCTTGATCAATGAATTCCTTCAAGCCATTATCCTCCAACATGGCCTCCATCTTTTCCTTCCAAGCTATATAATTTGAGCTGCCATCCAAGGCATACTCGAGTCGCAAACCGTAGAATGCCATTTTTCGATCTTGGAGTATGTATTGCAAATTTTAATTTCACCTGTAACCCAAAACTCAAAACTTCTAAATCTCCTCTAGGATATTGTTCTCAGCTCTAATACCATGTAGAATTTCTTGTAGATTCACAAGCTCATGTAATCTACTAAAATAGGAGACAAGAATCTACTTCTACTCTTTACAGTGGAAGCACATAAAGATCGAGCAAATAATAATCAACAAGAGGAAGAACATCAATGGCACATAACACAATAAATATCTAGGGAAAGCCACAGCTCAAAACTCCACTATCTGTATTGCATTAATCAAAAATCCAAGATGATAATACAATGATTGTGCTCACAAGAACAATCCTAGCACTTAGTAAAATCAACCTCTAGCTCACAAGAAAACTCTTGGCCAACACTTAGCCAATTCTCCAACTCTTCAAGCCCCTATTTCCTTGCACAATTCCTATGGATTATTAGACCATCTTAAAGGGAAATCAGTGCATCCAAAACTATGAAATCCCTTCAAGGATCAGTTCCTGGTTGCATGCACCATCTGTACAACTCAGAAAAATCTACAACAAATAGTACACTTTCCCTGCACTCTAGTCTCAACTAGGTCTTTCTATGATTCGATATGCATGAGTTTGTGATGAGTGAATCTTCAGTTAACTAGAGTAGCACTAGTTGAGTTCATTAATGACCCAATTGGCTGTTAACTCACTATTAGTTCCTCAAACAATTTGGAACTAATTTAAATAGACTTAACTCAGTAAACTGAGTTTTCTAATTACAACCCACAATTAACTCATATTGGACTCTTATAATATAGGGAGAAGATATTCATGACTTCAAAAAGACTTCCAACTCAACATTCCAAAGTTAACTAAGTCAACTCACTTTAGTTAGCTATTACAAGTTTCTATGAGAATAAAATTCGATTTTAATTCTCAGTTTAATTCAAGGAAAAATTAAACTGGAATTTATGGATTCTATTTTGATCATTTATTGTTGCTATTTTCAATAGTTTTATGATGTGCTATGGCTATGGCTCCTATTATGCTTTGATAAGTTAATGAATAACTCATGAATGCATGGGCTAACAAGTGTCATTGCAACTAATTGAGAGGGAATTAGACCTTCTCAGTGATTTCCAGCTCAAGAATAGAGATTTACACTGAGATATGCATTCATGACCTATAGATTACATATTTACCATTTGTTTGATGAAATTCCTAGTATGCTCTGTAGGAATTTACAGGGTAAGTTCCTCAGATAGAACACCAAAGGACACCGCTCACAAACAGATCACAAATCAATACACCAGTATTCTTGACATGGTTAAAACTCTCAAAGAGGAAAACAATCCATGGCCTGAGCCAATGCGGCCACTTCAGGCAATTTATTAATAAAAGAATGAAAATTTACATAAGCTTCTCTCATGAACGGTTACCCTAAAAATGACCCTCCATGCTCTTTAAATAGAGATCATGGACCAATCGGGTGTGATCAAGTGTCGATAATACCAAGGAGAGAATGAACCATCAGATCACTACATATCGTGACCGTCGGATTGTAAGTTACAAAAGTACATAGTAAAGAAACAAACTTTACCTAACTCTACACTAGACCAAGTTATACTTAACTATTTACTATGTGTCGAAATATCCTAACAACCCCCCCTTAAGAACAACTTGGGATAGGATTGAAGGATGTACAAATATGACACAATAGGAGAAGGAAGGAGGCATTAGAGCCTATCCCCCCTTAGTGACAACTTCCTGAACTCCAACCATAAATCGAAGTTTAGTAAACTTCGTCTCTGTGAGAGCCTTTGTAAAGATGTCTACAACTTGATCATCTGTTGAACAATATTGCACTTCAAGAACATGGTCACGAATGAGCTTTCTGATGAAGTGCATGTGCAGTTCAATGTGTTTTTTGCACTTATGTTGGACTGGATCTTTGCATAGTTGAATGGAACTTTGATTATCACACCAAAGTGTAGTCGGATGATGTTGCTGAAAGCCAAACTCTAATAGGATCTGACAAAGCCACAGGGCTTCCTTACTAGCTTCTATGGCACCACGATACTCTGCTTCTGCTGAAGAGATAGAAATGGCACTTTCTTTCTTGCAATTCTTGCAAACCCATGTAATAGGTCCTGAACCAAGAGTGAATACATAGCATGCAGTAAACTTCTGATCATCAGGGTCACCAGCCCAATCAGAACCAATGAAACCAACCAATAGAGGAGATGCTTCGGCACTGTAATGAATACCAAACTGAACTATACCTCGAACATAACAAAGTATTCTTTTAGCTGCTTTCCAATGACTTTCATGTGGGTTTTGCTTAAACCAAGCAATAAGGCCAACAACAAAGGAAAGGTCAGGATGAGTATGGGTCAAATACAAAAGTTTTCCTACAAGTTGATGGTATAAGGTAGCATCAACTTTAGGTGAAGTACAAGTGACTGAAATTTTGGCTCCAGACTGAAAAGGAGAAGGGGTTGGCTTACAGTCTTCCATGTGAAAATGGCGTAGAAGATCACAGACATACTTGGACTGGGAAAGGGAAATACCTTCCTTGGATTGCAAGACTTGAAGACTAAGAAAATAATGCAAGTGTCCTAATTCTATCATTCCAAACTTATTTTTAAGGCTGGACTTCACAAGGTTTATAAGGTTGGGATCACTACTAGTAAGGATAAAATCATCAACATAAAGAAAAAGAATGATAAGGGACTTTCCCACTTTCTAGGTGTAGACAGTATTGTCAGAATGACACCTAGAAAATCCAGTTTCTAAAAGAAAGCTATCTATTTTGGCATACCAAGCTCGAGGGGCTTGCTTGAGACCATAAAGGGATTTCTTAAGCCAACATGCAAGGCTAGGGTCTTGTGATGTAGGAAATGTTCCCTCTGCGGACAGAGACAACCCCTCTAGCCCTAGAGTGGGTCTAGTCATAACAAGACAAAACAACAACTAATTTCCTTAAATAGTCATTGTTGAAAGATCCTACCTCAAACCAGTGTTCAATGGAGCTTTCGTTGCACCACTTCAGTTATCGTTTCCTTCTCCTCAATGAGAAATTCTACTTGAAACAACACAAGAGAACAACAAAACACGTAATGAAATACAACAATGATCTATTTACTTACAGATTCAAGGAACCATAAGCTATCAAGTATATTTTACACAAGACATAGGAAATCACCATTGATTGTATTAAAATGAATAAAAGCAAAGCTTACAACCAAGCCTTGACGTCGCAAGCCTTCTTGAAAGGTCCAGCCGATATGTTTCTTCAAGCATTCACTCTCAAAAGGGTCTCCCAAATGGATGATAACTCTCTCTCTCACTCACAAGCTCTATTACAAAGCTAAGGCAATCCGCAACCAATTGCTAAACTATCAGCAATTCACACTGCAAACTATCAAACTCACACCAAAGCTAGCTAATTTGCTCAATCCCAAAAACTAAGAACTAGTTGATCATAGCAATGGGGCGTGCTTTTATAAGAGGAGGAGCCTCCATAAAACAAGGGAGAGGGAGCTTATCCTCAAGGGAGGTTTCTCAAAAGGTGGAACCACCATCCTAGAGGAGGAAAGGCGAACCAACTTGACCCAACAACCATTTCTAGAATCACCCAGAAGGTCAACTTTTGAACTAATTCACCATATCTGGATCATCACAAGTCATGCACTAGGGCTCAATGACGATGTCACGATGGTATAGTTCAACACAAAGAATTGTCGCAGGAAGAGTAGGGTTTACTTGCGACAATGTAGAAAAATAGGTAAAAGGGTCAATATTCAGTATTAGAGAGCACTTGTTTAATCTTCTTGAATGAGTGGGAAGATATGGACACATTTATTTGATATATGACACAGCAAAGATGTCACTCGGGGACTGATATAAGGTCAGTGACAAATTACTGTGTAACAGATGACCCCTAAAGCATGAAGCCTGAGAGAGTGGGAGGGGTGAAATGCTTTACGAAATCATAACTGAACCAGAACACCATCAATGAAAACCTGTAGGCACAAGTACAACTGATATCTCTGATAGTGAAATACATGTAGACTAGGCATGGGCACAGCCATTTAGAAGACATATGAAACTTGGTCTGTGGTATGGACGCAGCCACCCAGTCAATAAGACCATGTATAAAGATAGAGGTATGGTCACAGCCATCCAAAAAGACTCAGGTATGGTCGCAGCCATCCAATCAAAGAGTCATGTATACAATCACGAACCAATCCATGCAACCCATACTTATGTAATCTTAGTATGGGGTCTTGAAACCCGACCGATCATAGTACTATTCCTAATGTGTGAATAGATGTGTTGAAGTTGAGCTTGGTAGAAAATCGCTTGATTACCGGCCAATGATGTAAACCGTTAACAAGCACGATAGAGACCACCAATAATGTCAATGGTTCTCAAGGTACTATGAGTACAATCCACAAAGTGTGAAGAATGATCTGGAGTCAAACACTCATAGAATCACCCGATCGAAGACTAATGATGCAAGCCTGTCGTCGAGCACGAAGTACTTGCCATTGAGGCATGCAAGCTCCAAGGTACCGAAAGGGATCTCTAGATCAACTTCCTGGATAATGAGTTGATGTGGACAGAAAGTGATATGTCGCAGGAGGGCCATAATGTTTCCCTCATCAATGACACGAGAAAAGGACCAAGATGTAGATGGATGAAACAGAGAATCAGAGGAGGAGGTAAGGGTGCAAACTGCAGAAGGATTAAACTCTTGAACATATCGACGACACGACTATGGAATACGGCAGCATTTTGGTACCAAGGGATTGGAGGTCTAACAGACACAAAAAGGATCAAATGGAATGAGGAAAAATGACAAACCCAAACCCCGGAAGGCTAACGACAATGTGAGGATATCCCAAACCCAGCGAGAAGCAAAAGTGTCGATGTTCAAGAGCGACTAGCTGTCGTAGGTAACCAATGGAAGATTTCCAAATTTTCCCCCACCATTGCTGGCGAGTACCCCAATTATTTTTGAAAAACAAGCTTGAAGGGGATAGCATATGCTTGCGATATAAGTTCATCCTTCAGACAAATCCAACCTAGTGAAATTTTAACGAGCCCTAGGGAGGAGAAGCTCAGGTCTCATCATGGCGATGAGTCCAATGTCGTCAGGGTTTAATGAGTCTGACATAAGTAAAACTCGGAGTCTTTTTCATGTTTAGAGAGTTTGAAAAAGGTGCGGAAAAGAAAACTCCAGATGGACCTTTTTCATAAGTTGGTGTCTCTCAAGCCTGAAAAGGTAGAAAACGATACTCAAGGGAACCGTTTGACCATTTTGGTCAAGGAGTACCTTTTGTAAATAGTGTTTCCAGTCTGAAAAAGTAGAAAACTTACTGGAGACATGACGTTCTGTAACCAAGAACGAGCTTGAAACGACAAGAACTCGACCATATTTTCGTTTTTAAATAGTCAAAAAAGAGCTGAAAGCAGACCTCCATTTTTATTCTCTTTAACGAGTCAAAAAATGAAAAATACTCAGCAATCTTTTCATCTTTTACGAGTTATAAAATAGCTTAAAGGTGACTCGTCCTAGAGGAATGAGTGGTATAAAGGGTAGCAACTGGTTCCAACAATGGTGGAACTACTCAAAACATGTAATGGTCAAGAGGCTGGCTAATAAAACCACTCATCGTTGTGTTTCCTTAGGAAAGGAAAAACAACCAAGTGAAAGCATATGATCGACCAAAGAGATGGTGGCGATGGAATGAAACAACCAAGGCTCATCTAGCAGAATTTAACAGATAAAAATGGCAATTGCGAGATGTAAATTGGGTATGGGTTCATTTTTACACAAGCTTGAACCATGGAGAACTCTGCTTGGATTCGTTTTCATGTTTACACAATCTTGAAATGAAAAACTATGCTTGTTATAAGCTCGCATACCCCCAGCATAATGACGCAAATCGAGGTACATGCCCCCCAAGCTTCATTGCATTCAACGAGGTGGATGGAATGAAGGTTCACTTTCGAAATCTTAGAAAGACTCGACTCAAATTTTACGAGATCTTAATCAAAGACTCTATTTGTTATGAAACCAGCTCACAAAAAGATAGAAAATATAGATCAATGCCTTAGAATTCAGCCTCTTCAAGGGGGCAACCTCCTTTACATTACATAAATGAAAAATTCTTGGATGATTCAAATGAAAAAACCTTCTTTCTATATATAGGAGTCTAAGGAGTCACAATATAACCTAGCCGACCTAACAATACTAATATAAAGCCACAAAAATAACAATAGAGGGATTCTATGGGGCACAATAATAACAATATGGGCACAATAGGGGCACAACAATATTAATAAGTGATACAACTACAATAGTAACGGTGTAATCACTAGTATTATTGGGACCTAACATGCCCCTCTCCTTCAAAAAAGTGTTGTCCTCAACGCTTCAGTAGTTCTAGATGCTTCTGTATAAAAATCTCATCCTCCCATGTGGAATCTTCAGCGGATCAGTTCTTCCACTTGATGAGATACTCCAAAACTAATTGATTTCGTAGCTGTCGAGTTCTTGTTTCTGTGACTGCTTCCGATTCCAATATAATTTTTCCTTCCTTGTCAAGTTCTGGAAATATTATTTGAACTGGGAGCTTGTCGCCTATAACCTTCTTTAAACATGAAACATGGAAAACTGGGTGCACTCGAGAAGCTGCAGGAAGCTCCAATTTGTATGCCATAGTACCAATCTTTTGCAACACCTTGTACGGACCATAATACTTTGGTGATAATTTATTATCCTTCTTAGCTTGCTTGAGGGACATTTGTTTATATGGTTGTAGCCGTAGGAATACCCAATCACCTACATCAAAACTTCTTTCACTGCGATGTTGATATGCCTGTTGTTTCATTCTATTCTGTGCCAACATCAGGTTATCCTTTAAGAGTTGGAGGACTTGTTGTTGATGTTTGATGTGATGTTCTACTACTTGAACCTTAGAATTTTCTCTTAAACATGATGTGATGGATGGTGGCTGATATCCATAAAGTGCCATAAATGGGG
This sequence comes from Pinus tabuliformis, assembly GCA_031772625.1. Classification (NCBI taxonomy): domain Eukaryota; kingdom Viridiplantae; phylum Streptophyta; class Pinopsida; order Pinales; family Pinaceae; genus Pinus; species Pinus tabuliformis. The sequence goes on from CM062811.1 coordinate 464,255,968, forward strand.
TCATTTTTGTTGTTGTATGGAAGGAAGTGTTATACCACCATTCAGTCAGAGGCAACCATTTGACCCATTGTGTCTATTTATCAGATACAAAGCAACGAAGATATCCTTCCAAACATTTGTTTACTATCTCAGTTTGCCCATTAGATTAAGGATGATAAGATCTATGAGCTAACTGAGTACCAAGACAAGAAAATAATTTTGTCCAAAAATTTCCAGTGAAAATGGGATCTCTGTCACTTACAATAATCTTTGGGTTTCCATGTAGCTTTTGAATTGTTTCCATAAATGTAGTAGAAACTGTACTAGCTTTAAATGGATGTGATAATGCACAAAAGTGTGCATACTTGGTAATTATGTCAACTACCACCATGATGACACTCTTTCCCTAAAACTTGGGCAAACCTGTGATAAAATCCATTGAAACCTCCTCCCAACATTGGCTTGGAATGGATAAAGGTTGTAATAGACCCGGGGTCTTAATTGTTTCAACTTTATTTTGTTGGAAAACCAAACATTCCACCACAAACTTTTGAATATCCGATTTAAGGTCATCCCAAAAAAATTCCTTCTTAACCCTGTGGTAAGTCTTTAAAAATCCTGAGTGCCCTCCTAAGGGAGAAGTGTGCAATTCCATAAGAATCTTTTGTTTGAGTTGGGAATTCTTACATAGGTATAAGCGTTCTTTGCACCATAACGAATCATTTTGCCAGCGAAATGTATCAAATGTACTGGAATCTTGTTGTAACTTTCGAATAAGTTCCCACACTTCTTCATCATTCTTCCATTCCTCCCTTGCTTCGTTTATCCAATCTGGTTGGATAATAGAAATGGCACACAACAATACTTCCACATCCTCATCCTTTCTTGAGAGTGCATCTGCCACCACATTTTGCTTCCCTTTTTTGTAGATGATTTCGAAGTCATAACCCAACATCTGTGTGACCCACTTTTGTTGCTCTTCAGAGGATAATCTTTGTTCTAAAAAGTATTTAAGGCTATCATGATCCGTTTTTACCTTGAAGTGTCTTCCCATTAGGTAGGGTCGCCATTTCTTAAGTGCATGTAGTATTGCCAACATTTCCTTCTCATAAATAACTTTGTGTAAAAACTTTCCCTTGATTGGACGACTTTCAAAAGCAATGGGTCTTTCATCTTGCATTAAAACAGCACTAATTCCATTTCCTGAAGCATCACATTCCACAATAAAGGTTTTTGTGAAGTCCGGTGTAGCTCAGACCGGTGCTTGGCACATTGGCTCTTTAAGATGTTCGAAGGCCTTTGTTGCTTCTGGAGTCCATAAAAAGGAATCTTTCTTCAATAATGTTGTTAGAGGTGCTGCTATTCTCCAATAATTCTTAACAAACTTGCGATAATACCTTGTCAATCTGAGAAATCCTCGCAGATGCTTTATGGATGTGGGAATTCTCCATTCCTTAATGGCTTTAATTTTTCTACGGTCTACCTTAACTCCTTCACGAGATACAATATGACCCAGATATTCCAGCTCTTGTACTCCAAAGAAACATTTAGATCTTTTCTCATATAATTGTTTCTCCTCCAATAGTTGTAGCACCCTGTCAACATGTTCAACATGATCCTTCCAAGACTTGTTGTAGATTAGTATATCATCAAAAAATACTAACACAAATTTTGTAAGAAAGGGTTTGAAAATGGAATTCATCAAACCTTGAAATGTAGAAGGTGCATTGGTAAGCCCAAAGGGCATGACCAAAAATTCATAATGACCCTCATGAGTTCTAAATGTTGTTTTCAGAATGTCTACAGTCTTCATTCTGATTTGATGATATCCTGAACGAAGATCCAACTTGGTGAAGTAAATTGATCCATGCAATTCATCCAATAATTCATCAATGACTGAAATGGGAAACTTATCTTTAATAGTGAGCTTGTTGAGCTCCCTATAATCTGGACACATGTGCCATGATCCATCCTTCTTGTGCACCAATACTACTGGAGCAAAGAAAGAACTTTGACTAGGTTGAATTATACCATCCTCTAGTATTTCTGCAACCATACGTTCAATTTCACTCTTTTGGGCATAGGGATATCTGTACGGCCTGATGTTTGGAGGAACACTTCCTGGAATCAGATGAATAGCATGATCATGATCACGAATAGGTGGGAGACCTTTGGGAGTCTCAAATACCTTGGAATGATTGTCCAAGACTTTTCGGAGATCTGGAGAAATAGATGATTTCGATGTGGAAACATCTAGTGAACATAATTGTGCAATTACACCTCTTTGTTCTTTTTTTAGAAGCTTTGTCATATTGTTAGAGCTGATTATCTTTCCCGGTTTCCCTGTAATACCCCTTAATTCAACTTCCTTTCCTTCCGCAAAAAATTTAATGAAAAGTTCTTGAAAATTAAAAGCTATTGTACCCAAGGATTGTAGCCATTGGACTCCTAGTACAACATCAGCACCTCTTGGAATGGAAAGCATTGGGCTAGTCAATACATATTCTCCCATGGATAGCTTGATATTATGGCACTTTCCAGAGCAATTTATTGTTCCTCCATTTGCAACCATCACTTGACACTCTAGCATTGGATATAGGAAGCAATTCAATTCTTTTGCTACCTTACAATGAATAAAATTGTGGGTGCTTCCTGAATCAATCAACACTATTACCTTTTTATTCTTGATTTGTCCTTCTATCTTGATGGTTTGAGGAGTTGTAATTCCATCCAATGCATTACAAGATATGGTCGGATTCATTTCTTCTTTATCTAGGCTTTGTTCCTAGAGTATATCCTCTTCTTTTGACCTTTCTTGCTCCTTTTCTTCTTCCTCTTCACAATCTATGTAGAATAATTTCTTCTCAGCACACTTATGACCTTTAGTGTATTTACTATCACAAATGTAACAAAGCCCTTTTGCTCTTTTTTCTTCCAATTGTTGTGGTGTCAACCTTATAGGTTATTGAAGACTAGGGGCAACAACACTTCCATCTTTATAGTTGTGAGTGGTATGCTTCCTGGTTGCCATAATTTTGCTTTCCACTTTTCTTTCTAACCTGAATACCTTCTCTAATGAATCAAGTTCCCAAAGGCGAACATCATGTTGGATATTATCCTTTAAAGTCCCTATGAACACATCAATCCTATGCTCCTCAGGAATATTTTTTACCCTTATATTCAATTTTTGGAACTCCTCAATGTGTTCCATTATTGAACCCTTTTGTTTGAGACTTATCAATTGGCTAAAAAAGTGTTGCTTTTCGTATCCTCATAATATGCTGTCAATTCTTCCATAAAAATTGTCCAAGTGATAATTTGTTTATGAGAGCAAAGCCATTGATACCATACAAACTGATTTGGTTCTAAATATAAAGTTGCAATACGTACCTTTTGTGTGTTTTGCACATTATTGAAATCGAAAAATTTCTCCATCTGCAATATCCATGTTGCGGGATCCTTGCCATCAAACTTCCTCATATCGATTTTTGGAATATGGTGGGTCTTCGATCCAACATTAGAGTCTATGAAATCATGATTAACATTTCTTTTGTTCGCATCATCAGTTTCCTTTACTACCCTTTCACCATTAGTAAGTATTTCTTGTAGAAAATTTGTCAAATCTGTCTTCAAATATATCTTCAAATCATCAATCTTAGCTTCCACACCCTTTATCTTAGATTCCACGCCATTTATCTTCGCTTCTGTTAGCTTTTGTGAGAGTGAAATTTGTTGCACTTGGTCTTGTAATTTTGATATATCATGTGGCATTTCTTCCTCTTCTTCATGAGTCATGCTAGAGCTTTCAGGTTGCTTACTAGGTGTTTCCATTTTCTTTCCTTGGGGCATTAGTTACCGATAATGATGCTCTACTATGCCCTTTGAATTCCTTCAAAATAATTTTTCAAACCAAGCTTAAGAAAAAATTTAAAAAAATCTACACACCTTTTTTCACTTTGTAGGAGCTCGATATTGCCTCTGATGTATCTCTGTAATTTCAAATCATCCAGTTCTGTAACTGCAACATGCAGTAGCCCTCTGTGTCCTCTTTCCAATGCCACCAGTCTGATCCCAATTGGATTCTCCAAGGAAGAGTGAAGCCAAATCTCCCATAGTGACCTGATTATAGACTAGTTCAGTATAATGAACTTGTACGACGTGCCACGTGTCCCTGTTTTGACCTTTGGCTCTGAAAAATATATACAAGAAACTACAGTCTGTCCTCTTTCTATACCTTCTTACAAAATTTTAGTCTGATTCTCAAAGAGAAAGTTATGACGATTTTCCTCAAGTCACCTGTTTGGAATGTAATTCAGGAGTCTGCAAAAGGACCAAATTCCTCAGATCATATCTCCGCAAATATAGTGCGAAAAGCTCTGAAATTTGGACTTGAGGTTTAGTGCGATTTCATCTCAAATGGGTTTTTTTTTCCTTCTGAAATGGCACAGAACAAAAGTTATAGCGAAAATGCAACGATGACCTATTTGGAGCAACGAAACCCTAGAATCCAAAGCTCTAATACCAAATGTTATGAAACCAGCTCACAAAAAGATAGAAAAGATAGATCAACGCCTTAGAATTCAGCCTCTTCGAGGGGGAAACCTCCTTTACATTACATAAATGAACAATTCTTGGATGATTCAAATGACAAAACCTCCTTTCTATATATAGGAGTCTAAGGAGTCACAATATAACCCAGCTGACCTAACAATAATAATATAAAGCCACAAAAATAACAATAGAGGGATTCTATGGGGCACAGTAATAACAATATGGGCACAATAGGGGCACAACAATATTAATAAGGGATACAACTACAATAGTAATGGTGCAATCACTAGTATTATTGGGACCTAACACTATTTGGAAAAGGGAGTTGTTTCATTTTTTTAATGAGGTTGACATAGTAAAAGAACTATCCTCATAACCCTTGTTTCATTTTTTAAATGAGGTCGACACAAGATCAGAACTATCCTTGGATCTTGTTCATGGACCATAGGAGAACATGACTCCTAAGAGGTCTTCACTGGAAGGAAGAACTATGCTCCAGGAGGAACATACGTCATTGGGCACCAACGACAAATCGGGTTCCAATGCCCCCTAGTACATGATGTACGAGCCCATATGCATGATCATCAGCAGATGCGGAGACAGAACGGGTGGCCACATAATTGACCTGTGGCAGGGAAGGTATTGCTTGTGAGTAAGAGCCAATTGGGAATGACGGTGGCATAAGAGGCATCAGGTGACTAAAGAACGATAATTGATTGATAGTCACAATTTGGTCGTCGTGTGGGAAACAAAACACACAGAAAAGTGACAAAACAAGTGCCCCCATGACATAAATATAGTCACAGCCAAGAAGAAGACTGAAATCCAATGCGCCTTGGATGACCATGACATCTATATAGACGGTTTTACCTCCCAAAGTAACAGGGAACTTCGGAAGGATCCCTAAAGGTTGGCTAGTTCCTTTATCGAAAGCCAACAGATTCTGAGTGACCAACACAAGTTTTGGGGAACCCAAAGCTTACCAAGTAGTGGAAGGCATGAGGCTAATAGACACTCCTTCATCCAAAAGAGCGCCAGGTACTGCCTTATTATAGGCGTGTACTATAATCTAGAAAGGCACGTAGGATGGAAGGCGAAATGCAGTCAAATGACTCCAGTCGAAGGAAATGACTGAACTACTTGGTGGGGGTATCATATGAATGCCCCCATGCTCTACAGGAACCGAAGAAGGACTCTCTTGATCAGCAGGGACAGGAGGGTCGTTCTTTTACTTAGGAGAATATGACGAGATGAGAAGAACATGAGCAGTATGATCATGATGCTCATCTAAAATAGAGTGAACAACAAGCATTGAAACAAAGTTAACACTCTTTCTGACCAATGGTTGGTCAAAAACAAGCATAACACAGCCAGGCTCAGGAAGAGCAGAATGGAAAAGAGATGGATCCAAGTCAATCTCGTTGCCAACAGGGAGAGGGTCTAAAGGGAGCCTGTGATAACCAATTGGAATTTGAGGTGAAGAAGTTAGAAGACTTTCCAAAACGGTGGAAGCTTTATCCAAGAGTGGAAAAAGGTGAAGGAGATGATTGCCTTCCCATAGCCTACAGGGGAATCGAATATTCCCTTTCTTCTTACCATTTCCAGTTGAGGATGGAACATTGACATGAGCATCAATGGGCAATGAAGGACGAGCCAGATCGTGAGACCATACCTCCAAGATCCTAGGAATACCAAGACAATCATGAAAAAGATGGTCACCCTTGCATAATTTACAAGGAAACTTAACCTTCCGCAGAGGAACAGAAGGTGTTCTGACCTGAGATGTACTCGGTGCATTAGTGGCACGGGTGGCCGCTTGCTTATCTATCTTCTTCTTCATCATCTTCCTTTTCTTCTTCTTAGCCTCCTGGTTACTGGATGCGAAACTTTCACCAAGCGAAGGAGGAGAGGAAGATGAAAAAATAGGGGAAGAAGAAGCAGGCTCAAACTTGGAATCATCGTGTCATGATTCAAATGAAGGAGACAGTGGAACAAGAGTCATGACACTCGGGACCACTGAGGTTGAAAACAACTGAACGGGCAAACCGATGGTTAACCCAGGCAAGGACAATGTTGCCATATACAGAGCACCGACATTTCCAAAAAAGGAAATGGACCAGGATTCCCATCTGAGGGAAGACTTTGGCTGGTAGACTCGGGGAATGTTGCCATCAGAAACAAACTTAAAATGCACTCACAGTATAACCAAGGAATCTAACTGTAACCAGGAATAGTTCATGAGCAGTAAATTTTATGACACATGAACAAAACTTGACCTTTTCATATTTAAATAGTCGAGAAAAAGGACAAAATATGACTCTAGTCACCTTCGAATATTTAATGAGCCTGAAAGGACAAGTGCTCAAATGATCCTTTTATTTTAAGGAGTCGAAAAGGAATGAAAGTGACTACTTTGGAGTACTAGACAAGAGGTTTACCAGACAAACCATAAAACTGCATATACACCTTGGTGATCAAATGAAAGAGAAATGACCAAGGACTTTCTGTACAGTAGTCAATCTTCCCAAATGTTGTGTTCGATGCATTACGGTTCATAAGGCGGTAGACTCGACTTCCTATGGATGATAGGATGCTAACCTAGTGGGGTCTCCCAATATATACTCAATGGTACGGGGAGCACAAGTCTGTACTAGCAGCTATTGAATCACAGAAGGAGGAATCACCCAACCTTAGCGAAAACAATAGTGAGTACGTTTAACGAAGCCGGAGCACGTCTATAGCCTAGACCTCTAGATAATGTGCGTTAAGTTCCAATGCGTTGTTAGGTTCATTCAATTGATTTTAAGAGTTAATCTTGGATTAAGTTTCAGTTTTCAGGCCCTACCGAATGCATTCCAACAATTCCTAGGATGCAGCTACAATGAGTAAAGCACCATTTGTTTCGATGAACAACTACCTAAAGAAGGGTAAAGAGTTCATTTCCAAGCGAACGCAAACCAAGACAAGAAAATGCAACTGCTATGAAACACAATGCATCAAGACACTTATCTCACAACTACTAGCGAAAGAATTAAAGCTTTGCTTCCTAATTTCTCAATCATGAAAATTCAGTAATGAAAATGTACTTTCACTTTCGTATGCTGTGTAAATGCAATATTTTTTATTTTTGGAATTTTAATGACAAACAAGCAAGTGTAAACCTAACTAATCCAAACAAATGTAATCTATGTTTGACAGTGTGGAAATCAAATCAATATGAGAAACTGGTTCAATCACCGAACACTAAAGACCAATCAGAAAGACAACAAGCAGTAAAACAATCTCAAGCAAATTAATGAGATGGTTTTGGACGAATCTTGGATGGACGGGTAACCCAAACAAACGACTTCTTGACAAAACCTTTAACAGAGCTAGGTCACATGATCTGAGAACACAATATTCACTAAATGGTACCAAGGAGAAAGTGCCTCAACTAAACACATCCAAAACAAGTTGATGAGAGACAAGAGACAGTAAGGGATAAGAAGTACTGGTTGGTTCAGGAGGTAAAGTTGTAAAAACAACTTGTACAGGAATTGTCGCATGGCTATAACTAGCAACCTGAGATGAAAGGCAAATCGTCGTAAGCAGAAAGCAAGCAACTGGGCGACGTTATTGCAGATGTACACCTGTCTTCTATGATGGTTCGATTTCAGGAATCATCACACCTGTACGACGAGTTATCTGTGATGTGCAGGTTTACTAAAGAGGACAGGTGCGATGTCGTCGCAACTGTTAAGATATAAACAACGACGATCTCAATTAAGAGAAAAGACAAAGTAAAAACACCTGAAGGACACCAGACTAATTTCTCAGACAGTAAGAGGGACTCCCAGATTGACTCAAGTAACCCAAAATACTGATGGCTCAGCCCCAAAATCAAGAGACACTATATCAAAAGAAATCGAGAGAAAACAAGAGAAAACCTACAAAGGACTCCCCAGTGGAGTTGCCAACTTGTGATGTAGGAAATGTTCCCTCTACGGATAGAGGCAACCCCTCTAGCCCTAGAGTGGGTCTAGTCACAGCAAGACAAAACAACAACTAATTTCCTTAAACAGTCATTGTTGAAAGAGCCTACCTCAAACCGGTGTTTGATGGAGCTTTCGTTGCACCACTTCAGCTATCATTTCCTTCTCCTCAATGAGCAATTCTACCTGAAACAACACAAGAGAACAATAGAACACGTAACAGAATACAACAATGATCTATTTACTTACAGAGTCAAGGAACCATAAGCTATCAAGTATATTTTACACAAGACATAGGAAATCACCATTGATTGTATTAAAATGAATAAAAGAAAAGCTTACAACCAAGCCTTGACGTTGCAAGCCTTCTCGAAGGGTCCAGCCGATATGTTTCTTCAAGCATTCACTCTCAAAAGGGTCTCCCAAATGGATGATAACTCTCTCTCTCACTCACAAGCTCTATTACAAAGCTAAGGCAATCCACAACCAATTTCTAAGCTATCAGCAACTCGCACTGCAAACTATCAAACTCACACCAAAGCTAGTTAATTTGCTCAATCCAAAAAACTAAGAACTAGTTGATCATAGAAATGGGGTGAGCTTTTACAAGAGGAGGAGCCTCCATAAAACAAGGGCAAGGGAGCTTATCCTCAAGGGAGGTTTCTCAAAAGGTGGAACCACCACCCAGAGGAGGAAAGGTGAACCAACTTGACCCAACAACTAGTTCTAGAATCACCCAGAAGGTCAACTGTTTGAACTAATTCGCCATATCTGGATCATCGCAAGTCATACACTAGGGCTCAGTGATGACATCACAAGGAAGCAATGTATGCAGAGGAATTTTGGCAAGAAATATTTTAAGGATTTGCACCGAGCCCTAAATTTCAACCGTCGTAGGAAACACATGTACCACTACGATGACGTCGTGATGGTATAGTTCAACACAAAGAATCGTCGTAGGAAGATTAGGGTTTACTTGCGATGATGCAGAAACATAGGTAAAAGGGTCAATCTTCAGTATTAGAGAGCACTTGTTTAATCTTCTTGAATAAGTGGGAAGATATGGACATATTTATTTGATATATGACACAGTGGATATGTCGCTCGGGGACTAATATAAGGTCAGTGACAAATCACTGTGTAACAAGTCTGTTTGTATAAAGCAAGTAGGTTGTTCCATATAGATTTCTTCATGCAAGAAGGAAGATTTAACATCCATTTGATAGACTTCCCATTTGAAAGAAGAAGCAAGGGAAAGAACAAGGTGGATAGAGTTCATTTTGGCAACAGGGGAGAAGGTTTTAGTATAGTCAATGCCTTCTACTTATGAAAAACCCTTAGCAGCAAGACGATATTTATGTTTATCAACTTTTCCATTTGGTCCATACTTGGTTCTGTAAACCCATTTGCATCTAACAAGTTTTCCTCCCTTTGGTAGAGGAACAAGATCCCATGTATCATTTTCCAATAATGAACGATATTCTTCATTCATAGCTACATCCCAATCTAGATGGCCTGAAGTTTATGCAAAGGTGTTAGGATCATAATTAGCTAAAGCTTGAGCTAGTAAAGAAGAGGCTCTATTGAACTGAGAACATGTACATCGTTGATCTGTAGGATCAGCAGCAAGAGCGTCTGCTGCATCCCGAGTAGCACGAACCCATTTTGGAAGCTGAGGAGCTAAAGGAGGATCCTGAGAAGGTGGGGGAGGATTGTTATCCTTGTTGTCATCATCTAAAGAAGAAATATTTTCAGAAGTAGAAGGGATAGAGACAGATGGCACATCTGCCGAACTAGGCTCGTAGGCCGATATATTTTCAAAAAAATTTACATCTCTTCTAATGATAACATTTTTGGACTTAAGTGGAATAAGTCTGTATCCTTTAACATCTTCAGAATATCCAACAAAAATACTTTTTTCACTCTTAGGTTCTAAAGCTTTATGTTTCTCATCTGGAATATGGGCCCATGCTTCATTTCCAAAAACACAAAAGTGACTTACATCTAGTTTAATTAAACTCCATGCTTCTTCTAGAGTGATATTCTTTAAAACCTTTGTAGGAGTGTGATTTATTATGTAATTTGCACAGTTAATTGCTTCTGCCCAAAAATTAAGACTAAGTCCTTTAGATTGAAGCATACAATTAGCCATTTCCTTTAAGGTGCAATTCTTCCTTTCATCTACACCATTTTGTTGTGGAGTATATGGAACAGTATGTTGCATTTGAATTCCATTCTTAGTGCAAAAGTTGATGAATTTGTTGTTAACATATTCTTTTCCATTATTAGATCTTAGCTTAAGAATTTGATGTCCAGATTGTTTTTCAACAAAGGCCCTAAAGGACAATAACATGTTAAATACTTCACTCTTGAGTTTTAAGAAGTATACCCAAGTGTGTCTGGAGAAATCATCAATGAAAGTTAAGAAATACTTATAGCCGGAGAATGAAACAACTAGAAGTGGACCACATAAATCACTATGCACAAGTTGTAAAGGGGCTGAGGGGTGCCAAGAGGCATGTTTTTCAAAACTATCCCGATGATGTTTTCCGAGTACACATCCGGAACAAACACCATCTCTGCAAGATACCATTGGAAGACCTGTCACCATATTTTCTTTACATAGATTCTGAAGGGGGAGATAGTTTAAGTGACCCAATCGCACATGCCAAAGTTTGCTCACTTCATCATTATGAGCAACAAACACTGAGGGAATATTTTATGACCCAAAGTTGTTAAACTTATATAACCTTGTAGAATCATCCACAATGCCAGTAGCTAAAATCTGTCTAGGATCTCTTAGGTCCTTAATTACAACATCGTGAGGTGAAAATTCAACGATTTTACCTTCACTAGAATGAGTTATCTGATATACAGATAGAAGGTAGCAGGATAAGGTTGGAACACATAATACATCATTAAATTGACCATTGTCTATATGAACAGTTCCAGTCCCTATAAAACTAATAGATCTATCATCACCAACATATATATTTTTGGTGTTACAATCATTTAAAGAAGAAAACATGGCTTTGTTTTTGGCCATGTGATAAGAAGCTCTAGAATCAATGAGCCACTCATGAGAATTAAAACAAGAAGATACATTTAGTGCATATCCAGACCGAGATGTTTGACAACCACATGCAGAAAGTTCTATTCTTGAAGATGAAGTTGAAGTTTAAGAGTGCTCCAAATGGATGTTATGCTTCTTCATTGCTGCTTCCAAGGCTTCCATATTCTTAAAGCATTTGGATTCTAAGCAGCCATCTCGATTACAAAAGTGGCAATGTCTATCAGTCTTCTTCCCTTTGTTTTTATTTGCCTTATCATTTTGTTGAAATGATTTTTCATTTTGAGACTGAAATTGCTTAGGACCCTTGTTTGGTTTAGGACCCTTTTTTTAGGATACCAATTCTTAGGATTCTTTGAATTTGGTTGCTACTGGGTGGCTAAGGCTTTCTTAGAAGAGTTTCCAAGATTAAGAAGACCAAGGTGTAAGAGTTTTTCTTGTTCTCTTATTAAAGAATCACAAAAGGCATCAAAGAAAGGGGACTTGTTGTCTTGTCCTTGAGAAATGAAGGCTTCTCTTGTAGAATGGAAGGCAGAAACAAACACAGAGTAGGCTGGTCCCAACTACGTAAGAATGGAATAGATAAGGTTACCATCTTCTTTCTTAACTTTAACACCTTCCAAGAGAAGTATAAGGGTCTTGAACTTGGACAAAAAATCTTCAATGGAAGAAAAATTATTGGGGTCCAATGTAAGAAACTCATTTTTGAGTTGATGGGCTCTAAGTTCATTTTTAATTCCAAAAACTTTAGTGATTTGTTTCATTGCTTCATTAGGAGTATCAAGTTCTACGATATGGAATCTAAGGTCTGGAGAAATAGACATCCCTATCAACCCACGTGCTTGATCTTGACTATTTTCCCATTTGGCTACCTTATCTTCATCTTTTGGTTTGGTTTCTTGGCCTGAGGCTATTCTGTAAAGACATTTACTTCTAAGTAAATCCATAATGTAGGACCACCATTGGAAGTAGCTGGTGCTGTCAAGAATAACTTGGTATGGACTTTCCATTTTAATAGAAAATGAAACTATAGATGTTGAAACTAAGTGTTCCAATGGAAATATCTCGAAAAATTAGGATGATTAAAAAAAAACGGCTCTGAAAATGGCTTCCGGATGAAGAAGTTATGGCTTTTTGAAGAAAAGTTGTTGAAGATGCCGACGAAGTGCGGGAATGTGCAGAAATGAATGATAATGTCATATTTAAAAATAAATAAATCTGCCCACTTTCCAAACTTAATCTAATTAGCTCAACAAAGAGAAATACTTGAACTCAAGACCTCTATTCTCATAAACTAACTTTGGACCAAGAGAGCTAGTTTAAAAGGTTAGTAATTTTTGTAAAAGAGGAAGGGGGTTTTTTAAGTCACCGAAGCTTTGGGGTGCATGCTTACTTGAGAAAGCTCTTTTTTGCCTATAAAAAAAAAACGACAAACCCCAAAATGGACATACAAAAAAAAAAAAAAACCTTATGGTTTGAAGTTAGATTTACCCGGAAACTAACAATTTTCCTCAGTGTTTCTAATTTTCCGAGATCACACTAAGGCGTGGCAAAAAAGAGCAGACGCATGAGAAAAAAAACTTCCCTTCTGTTTCTGATTTTCCCAGATCGCACAAAGTTGCGAAGCAAAGAGCATACACATAAATGAAAGATGTGGATCCAGTAATTAAAAAACAAAGAGATAAATAAACCGAAATAAATAGAGAGAAAATAACTAGAAACTGAAAATAAACACTTTATACCTACGGATCCTAAAAATGACGTAGCTAGGGCTACTGGAAACCTTTTCGCGTGAAACGAAAGGGGTTCCTCACTGGAATAGATGCTCCTAACACAATAGAGTAGTCCTATCAGCTCGAAAGCAATCAGAAATAGTAAATCTAGGAAACGGTAGTCGGATGCAGTTCTACCGGCTTCAGATTTGGATCACCAATGGATACGGCCCTCAAATAGCTTTGATACCATGTAGGAATTTACAGGGTAAGTTCCTTGGACAGAACACCAAAGGACATTGCTCACAAACAGATCACAGATCAATACACCAGTATTGACGTGGTTAAAGCCCTCAAAGAGTGAAACAGTCCACGGACCGAGCCAACACAGTCACTTCAGGCGATTTATTAATAAAAGAATGAAAAATTACTTAAGCTTCTCTCATGAACGGTTACCCTACAAATGACCCTCCATGCTCTTTAAATAGAGATCATGGACCAATCGGGTGTTAAGCCACGAATCAAGTGTCAGTAATACCGAGGAGAGAATGAATCGTCGGATCACTACATATCGTGACTGTCGGATTGTAAGTTACAAAAGTAAATAGTAAAGAAACACACTTTACCTAACTCTACACTAGACCAAGTTATACTTAACTATTTCCTATGTGTCGGAATATCCTAACATGCTCTGGTATGTCCAAGTCAAGTTTCTATCTCAAGTTTGTATGTTTAGAATTGTCATTATGTCATTTATGATTCTAGAAAGTCTTAGGTACTTCTCGGAAGTCATCTGGAGGCTGGCCTGGAAAAGTGGCTCTGATCTCGAGACCATAGGCACTGAACTCAGCAATTTAGGTCATAACCATTGGTAGTTAGGATTATGAGTGTGGTTATAGCCTCATAACCACATGGAAGTAATGTCAAGGGTGTGCTCAAGAGTCTAGCTTAGTGAAGCAAAGTTCTAGCTCAGATATTGGCCACTTGGGGTGTTTCTTCAACTCCTGGGTGATTTTTCGTCCATGTAGGATGTCAACTTGTGGTTAGTAAGTCTCAACTATAGGCCCCACTTCCTTAACTAGAACTAAGAGGTTATATCATGTCATAATGGCACTCTGCTTCACATAGATATGTGTGTATGGTTGTAGATATTGCAATGAGTTGTGTTATAAAGCTCCAATGAGTGGTATTATCGTCATGTTTATCATGTTGTTCATGGTTTTCAGCGGTTGTTTATTGTAAATATTGCATCGATCTATGTTATAAATCTCCATGGGAAGTATTCTTTGTTTTCAGTGGTTTTCCTATCATATGTGTCATTGAACACCGAGGGTAGTGTTCCCCTAAGGGGGAGGATTTTGTAATAGCCGAGGATTAAAATTTCATGTAATAAAGGTTAATAAAGGCAAAATAAGACCAAGGTCATGGGACACATATTCCAAGTTGATCGTTGGGAAAAACACTATAGTGGGTATCACTTTTAGTTTATTAGTGGCTAAGGAAATTGGCAAAGGCAAAGAGGAATTAATTGGCATTTATTTATGAAAATAAAGGAAAGTAGGAGAAAAGGAAGGTGAAGAGACATAGATTTTCATGAGAGGGAAATTAGAGAGAAAATTAAGGAAAATGAAGGAAATAGAGGCCTCAATGATAAAAAAAGCTTTTGCATATCAATTCACAACCTTTTGTCAATTTTGTTTTGGAATTAGTGTGTGTGTGTGTGTGTGAGAGAGAGAGAGAGAGAGAGAACTAAGAGGAAAAATAAAGAAAGCAAGCAACGGAAGGAAAAGGACAAGCAAGAGCAAGAAAGGGAAAGCAAATAAATCAAGGAGAAGGTTGGCTCAGTAGCTTTAGTTGGAATATTTTGTAGGTAATAGGTTGCATGTGTGATTTCCCAGCTGATGTGTGAATGCACGGTACATGCATTGGTTTATTTGGTTCATTTGTTGTCATTGGAATGGGTTTTTTTGGGTTTGACAATGATTTCAGTCTTTCATTTCCCTTTCCTGAAGAGACATGGTGTGTTGGGATTCATTTCTTGGTTTATCTTTGGGTTGTAGAAAGATTTTGGAACTGGGTGAGGTGGTCTCAGAAAAATTCCCAAGGGTTTCAAGTGGAGATGGTTTTATTCAAGAAGCCCTTGAAAAGTGGGTGGAGACAGGAAAATTCCTTAAGGGATGGTGAAGGAATTATGAGGCATGCAAGCTTGTTTTGGTTTTGTGATCTCTTGACTGGTTTTGGCAAGATTGTGGTAGTTTGAGAGTGCAGGTGGTTTAACCTTTGGATTCCCTTGGTTGTTTATGTCTTGTTTTATCCCACGAGATCCCACATTCATGCTTGGAATATGGAAAGAGGGTGATTAGCTAAAAGAAATATTTGGTTCAGCTCAATCTATGGTCAGGTGGTACATAGAAGTCCTTGACTTGGTTGGATTTTTCATAAGTAATAAGAGTTATTTTTCCTATTGTGTTTTATAAGAAATTGTACCTGTTATTATGTGGCTTTGATGGTTGTTCTGTCATGGTTATTATTCTATTTATTTGTTGGTTATAAGCATGGTTTATCATGTGCTCTGGCTATGGCTCCTATTACGCTCTGATAAGTTAATGAATGGTTGATGAATGCATGGGCTAACAATTGTGGTTGTAGCTACTTGAGAGGGAATTAGACCTTCTCGGTGATTTCCAGCTAAAGAATAGAGATTTACACTCATGTATGCATTCATGACCTATAGATTACATATTTACCATGTGTTTGAAGAAATGCCTAGTATGTTATGGTCTTTCTAGGTCAAGTTTTTGATTTGGGTTTGTATGTTTAGAATTGTCATTATGTCATTTATGATTCTAGAAAGTCTCAAGCAATTCTGGGAAGTAATCTAGAGGTTAACCTAGAAAAGTGGCTTAGATCTAGAGATCACAGGCATTGAACTGATAAATTTAGGTCATAACCACTGGTAGTTAGGCTTATGAGTGTGGTTATACCCTCATAACTGCATGGAAACAGTGTCAAGGGTGTGGTTGGGAGTCTAGGTTAGTGAAGCAAAGTTCTAGCTCAGAGATTGACCACATGGGGTGTTTCTTCAACTCCTGGGTGATTTGTAGCCCCTGTAGGATTTCATTTTGTGGTTAGTAAGTCTTAGTTGTAGGCCCCACTTCCTTAACTAGAACTAGGATGTCAGTTCATGTCATAGTGGCACCCCGCTTCACATTTACCCAGAGGACTTGTAAAAGCGAGTAAATGTGGGGTGGCATTGTTACATCCCAGCATCCCCTTTTATGTTTCCAAGTCCCTTGGGCGATCTTGTTCCTCTTCCTTGCACAATAAGAATCCTAATAACAAAGGAAATTTTATGCCTTACACTCATCATGGCATACTTCATGGAAAATCATTAGATAATACCGAGTTCTAGTGCCACCACAATGGCCTTGTTCTTGAAGTCTTCATCTCCAATACATTGTTGTGATCTTTGATATCTTCAAGCTACTACTATTTGACTTACAGTCAGACTCATATGCTCATGATATTCCTTCATCATAAGCACCCAAATTTTCATGATATTTATCATAAGGAAATTCTCAAAAAAAATTAAATCACACTTCTATCAACAATGTTATTCATGAGGTGAACCCTGTAGTTTTAGTTCAGTTCAAATCACAAAAAATAATATCAACTCATAAATTCAAGTTGTTGCAAATCATAAATTTAAGTTGAACTATTTGAGTGTTTCTCTGCCCCAAGGGAAGTTCTCAGCATAGCTCACTACAATATTTAAGTTTTTCTTCAAGCTCAACTCATTTGGATGTTTTCTCGACCCCTAAGGAACAACATTCAACATAGCCCCATGTGATATCCATTATTTATCTTTACTTCAATTCACCAAGTGTTTATTATCCCCAAGAAAAGAAATTAGTAATGATCCATGCAATCTTTAACTTATCTAAAAGCTCAATTATTTGAATGTTTTCTCAACCCCCAAGGCACAACACTCAGCATAGCTCCAAATTAACCACTCAGTGTGGTTACCAACACTGAGTTTTTTCTTAGCCCCAAGGCAAAATACTCAATATGGCTATTAAATAAAATGTCCATCACTAAGTGTTTTGTTAGCCCTAATTCATATCACTCAGTGTGTTTATTCCACTCCACAGCATCTTCAATCAACTCCACCTTCAAATCCATCCCTTTACATGTTTTCTCAACCATTCGCGTGCATATAATTAAAAAAATCCCATTTCTCGAGTGTTATTAATATCTCCCCTCTATTACACCATAATGGAATTTTAATCCAACAAGAAAACAACATAGGGGTTCATGAGGAGCACAAAAATTCTCAATTTAGTCTTAGGGAGAGATATATGTATAAATAGAAAAGGAGGTTTGTCA
Source organism: Pinus tabuliformis (assembly GCA_031772625.1). Lineage (NCBI taxonomy): Eukaryota > Viridiplantae > Streptophyta > Pinopsida > Pinales > Pinaceae > Pinus > Pinus tabuliformis. Next base: position 464,273,637 of record CM062811.1, read on the forward strand.
GCTACATTACTTCTGTAAGAATAACATTGCACTTGCCAACAACTTCTCAATGGTGCTCACACCTATGTTATCATCCCCCCCCCAAGGCTACATCAGGTGTTATCATCCCACTATCATTGTGGTGCCTCAACCTCTCAATAAGTTATCAACCAACATAGTATCTAGTGGTTTTATCATCCTCGATAACACAGCGATATCCCTGGAGAATCTCAGCTCGAAAACCCCACGGGTTTCTCGGTATATCTATCACCAAAGCATCCCTACTTCAATGAACTCTCATATGGCCTCAACACATAGTTCCACTAATGCAATGAGTGTTTTCTCAAGCCCAAGGCACATCACTCAGTGGCGTATAATCCCAATCCTTCAACCAAGGGTTCTGGTTCTTAGTTAATATACATGCCGAAAAAACCATCAACTTTTACTTTTCATAGACATACTATAAAAACGGGCACATGAAAGTCCTAATCACATGATAATAAAATAATTAACATCAAGAGTTCCACTTGCTCATTGGACTCTCACACAATAGGTGATCTTATTGGATAACCTCATTATGTTACCCCAAACATGTCATTTATATATTCATCAAATTTTATAAGCATAACCAATCATCCTTCCACAAGAATGATTCCTGACAACCACCTGTCAAATAAAATGGCATTGCATACATTCATTTAATCATCAACATGTTCATGAACATAATACATATTAACATATGTCAAAAAAATCAAGGTTACGAGAACCTCATATATACACGCAAAGCCTACACTCATTTGGAACAACAATTTTCCAACTTAGCCCAAAGGAATTATTCACCCAAATTATTTTCCTTTTACCTTTTATCTTGTTTCCATCATTATCACCACCAACTAATATAAGTTTTATTGCAACATTCAATGGCTCATTAGACTTTGCATTTCTTGTTTTGTTGTTCACACATGGCCAATTTTTTTTGGCTTGCATATATTTCCTTTATTCATGCTCACTGCAACACTTAGGAGCGTCATTACAACATACTTTCTAGAAATGGCCTTTCCTACCCACTTATCCAATGGTGTTCCATGTTTCCTAGAAGTGATTAAACAAACCTCATTGTGTCACATAGTTATGGAAATTATCGTCTCTCTTTACATGCCATCCACACGGTCATAAGGTTTTTTAAAGAAAAGTAGCTTATCTTGCTACCATGACTATTTTCAACCAAAGGCCTATAAGACCAAATAAAATATTTTATTGCTTCCTTGTATTATGATGTAGAGAATGCATACAAGGGTATCTCATCCATGCAGTATCAAGGCTTGAGATGCTTCCATTTTTGTGCCATTCTAGTGGTTATCTAGTCATTGTCCATTAACTCCCATGGACCCAACCAACCCACTTGGTTTTCACACCCTCCCTTCGTGCCTTCAAATTCCCTTTTATTCATGCATCAGTTTCAACTGGTTCTCATATCTCCTGTTGGGTTCCACTTAGATCTTCTCTGGAGCTTCATCATTTTCCTTACTCACCCGAAAAATTTTCCAATACCCCAAAACATGAAAGGAAAGAATCAAGAACAAAATGTATAACCATAAAACCTCATGACAACAACAAAAAATCACAAACAGAGTAGCATGGCCATGCTTACAGTCAATAATCAAAGCAACAAGATGAATAAGAAGTTAACAACAAAACACAAAACATGTAATTCTTCCACATCAACCCAATCCCATGAGTTTTGGTGTTTTCAATGGATTTTCACCACCATATGTATGCATAAATAATCAGATAGAGCCCTCTCTGAGGTTTTGTGATAGCCTTTAAAATTTGCAATGGCCCTCTAATTTCTCCAAGAATGGATCATTCAAGGTTTATCAAAGGGACTTGAGGGAATTTCCCCCTCCTCTCCCCCTCTCCTCCAGCTTTATACACTTCTAGTTCAAGTACCTGAGAGCTCACACAAGCCACTCCACTCTTGATGTATGAATTCTCTCGTGCACTGTCATATACACCTAGTTTTAAGTAGTTTCAATGCATGAGTTTTCAGTTGCCACCTGGCCATGTTATACCAAGGATGCTACCTTATAGCTACAAGATTTAGGAATCAACATTATTTAATTTTTTTTTTAAAACAGCCTCTTTGCCAAGGCTAGCCACCATAATGAAAATCAACTTCTTCACCAATATCAACATCATTAATTTGAAATCGGTCTTTTTACAGAGACTAGCATCGTGACATCTACAATCTTAAAGGACTAATTAGAAATCAATCTAACATGTCAGCATCAGTCATCTTTAATTTCAAAATTATAAAATTCATAGTGGATATGCATGCAATACATAGTCTGCAATCAACACATAGCCATGAAACAGAGTGCTACAACTAGCTCTCACTTGTTAAATCAAGTAATCATCAAACATACATGCTCTATAACCAATCCATACAATCGTATGCTCCCAAACATCTAGCACATAACCTTTGCCTTTGAGCCCATCTAGTCCAACTATTGAACCTAGATTAACTATATTTACCTTGGGACAAACTCTAAATATGCTATTAGATTACCTTAGAGTCCAAAATTTATCTCAAGAGGTCCAATGTTGAACCTCGCTCTGATACCACTATGTAATACTCCCTTCCACAATGCTAACTTAAAATATCCCAGTGGAAGGTGTTACTTTCATTTAAACTAACCTCCATAGTCTTGTCATGGAAATGGCATCACAAAATTCCTCAACTTCCAGCATCTTCAAATATATAAACTAATACTATCATCACATATAGCTCGGCAAGAGAATTCTAGTGATGTAAATTTTATCTTGATCTGATCTACAAATCAAAATTTATGCTCATTTAAAGATTTGGCAAATAACCCTTTGCCACATCCGAGCAATTCACTACCACGTGGAAACCTCTCATAAACAAACGCACTCTATGTGGCACATTCCAGGTCATCCTCGTTTGGGACCCACACTCCCATCCCCTTAGTTTGTCACATGGTCATTTCTCATTATAACTAATCTCAGTATGCCTCACTTAAAACTTCATCTAACAACCAGGGGTGAGACAAATTCCTTTTCACATCACCTGATGGGAAGGATTCCCATATCTTAGCCTCATCTATCACACCTAAAAAATTCCATGAATTATCATGCCCAAGGTCCTGCAATAGACTTATTCCCATCAAGTATCAAACAATTCTTGTCTCACCCTCTGTCTCTTTCTCTCCTCGCTACACTACAATCACTAGCTCCTTCTGAGGTTTGAGATGACATTAGCATAGGGTGATGTCATGTTGATGTCATGACATCCACATGGCCCAAGTCTCTAAGGGTGCCACATGTCACTCATTTTTAGGGAACTTGACCTTCAAATATAGTCATTGGCACATGCCATGTTGCATGCCACCTGGGTACTATGTCACCCTACCACATTGACCACAACCTTGAGTTCCATTGGGTCTTGTTCCCTTGTGCGAAACATGGTTTCCCTGTTATAAGGAATTAGACATTTTGAATGGAGTTGGCCTTCAACCTCCATGTCTCTCACCTTGGCCTATTGTTCCACACATCCATGCTTATGGAACCACCTCATGAAGGTCGAGACTGAGACCAAGACTTGTTTTTCTCCAATGGGAAATTTGTTGTCTTTCTTTCCTGGCCCTACTCTCATATCTCAAGCTCCTATTATGAATGCATGGCCCTCTCTAGGGAGAGAATGAGGACTAGCATGTTATGTGATGGGAAATTTGGTGTCTCTCTTTCCCAGCCTTACTCTCATATCTCAAGCTCCCATTATGAATGCATGGTCCTCTCTAGGGAGAGAACAAGGACTAGCTTGTTATGTGATGGGAAATTATTCCCCCTTCAAGCCTTGTGTCACTTAGGATTTGAGGCATTCAATAGATATATATATATATATATATATATATATATATATATATATATATATATATATATATATATATCTATATATATATATATATGAATGACACTCTTGACACTTAGCCAGGCTATCCCTCCTAAGCTTACACAACATATATATATACACACACACAGAGAGAACAAGGCCTATCTCAACATAGCCAAGTGACCTATCCCTCTTAATAGCTCATGCATTTTATCCACATCATCCATATGGAATTACACAGATAATAAGAACATTTCCATTAACAACATGTCATTTACTTAGTAATGCTAATATATCACTAGCAATCATTCATACACTCTATCATGTTGCTAGCCATTCAACTATTAAGGGAATACTAAGCATCCAAGGTCACAGCGATAGGTCGTCTAGACCTTCAATATTCAAGACAATAACTACAAGTGTCAACAAGTCATTAGATACTCATATTCATATAAATAATAACATCCATTGGGCGCATTGTATAATTTCCACGAAATTCTGATATGTTGATAAGAACAATCCGAAAAACACTTTCTTTTCTTACAAACACAGAATTTCTCTACTCAATTTTGTAAGGAAATAGGAACAAAAATAAAAGCACAATCACGCAATAAAACAAATTTTTTTTTTTTTACTAGGGAACCCAACTAGGAAAACCCTCTGCTTGATGAGAATTTTATTGATAGAAAAACTAAGCAATTGATCTCTTACATAATACAGTTGTTTCAATCTAAAAACAACATGTTGGGTGTGTGTTATATTCTTTTCAGACTAGCCCCATGCGCAGGAGGTGTCACAGGGGGGGCGATAGTCTTCTCTATTCGTTGTGCCAGTGATCCGAATGGAAAATGACATCTACCCATGGTATTCATCCAACCATGATATTCATCCACCCATGGAATTTACCCATTGTATTGTAAGTGGCATCCACCCATTGTATTCATTCACCCATGGTATTTTCCCATGGTATTGTATGTGACATCAACCCATGGCATTCATTCGCCTATGGTATTTACCCACCCATGCTATTCATTCGCCTATGGTATTTACCCACCCATGGAATTTACATGTGGTATTGTGACCAGAGAAGGCTATAAGTAACAAGCTGCATTTTGTAAAAGAGCAGATTGCCTGCCACAATGTAGCCTTTATAGTTATTATATGTTTTAATAAAAAAAGTTTCTTTGTGGTTTTGTTTATTGGGTATTCTCCTCTTTTTCTTTTTCCATTTCAATTTTTCAAATCTTGGGGGCCTCCCCACCAAGATCCATTTCAATATTTTAGATCTTGGAGAACTTCAGGCATGTGCTACGAACTCAACATAGCACTTTATTAGGCAAAGTGGGATGAATTTTCTTTTTCTCATTTTTTTTATCAATTTGTTTGTGTCCTCTGGGATTAACCTTTGGATATTTTAGCATGTCAAGTCCCACTAGCACAACCGGTTGAGGACGAACCTCGTTAGCAAGGTGACCTAGAATCAAACCTCACAGGGGATGGTTGTTCCTTGTGCTAAGGGGGGAAGACTAATCTGGATCTTGGGGGGGGGGGGGGCCAAGAACTAAAAGAAATGGATCTTGGGGGGGAGGCCATTACAATGCCAGAAAGAAAATGAGAGAACACACAGTAAATAAAACCACAAAGAAACTTTTTTTATTAAAATAGATAATAACTAGAAAGGCTACATTATGGCAGACAATCTGTCCTTTTACAGAATCTGACTTGTTACTTATAGCCTTTTTTTGGTCACAATACCACAAGTAAATTCCATGGGTGGGTAAATACCATGGGTGAATGAATACCATGGGTTGATATCACATACAATACCATGGGAAAATACCATGGGTGAATGAATACGATGGGTGGATGCCACTTACAATACCATGGGTAAATTCCGTGGGTGGATGAATACCATGGGTAAATTCTATGGGTTGATGAATACCATGGGTAGATTCCATTTTCCATTTGGATCAGTCAGGCATAACAGGTGGGTCACAGTGGAAGCGACAGCCCCCCTCTATGGTGTTCAGGGCAAGGCCCCGGGGAAAAAAACAAATGGACCCTATATTAAGTGGGTGGACCTACCTATGGTTTTGTGCATGGTTTTCACACATGGTTTTGGGAATGATGGTTTTCTGCCCATGGTATTTTGTAGATCTGGTCAAGGGAACTATGGTTATGTTCTAATTCAGTTTAATGGATTGGGATTTATGGATGCTTTGGCATGTATATATATGTATTGTAACATTGAAAGGAATATAATGATAAAAATCAATCTGGTAGTCCTGGTTTTGGGTTCCAGGGGAAATTATCTGTGTATATATGTTTTATGTTTTATGCTCTCGCCAGTGTTTATTTTCTATTTTTAGAATTCGTATGCAGGTATGTTTTGTTGCCCTCTACCAATTTGTGCACAAGTTTCTCTTGCACACTCTTCTTCTCACAAGCTCCACGCACAAACTCGTGCTTCCTATTGCTTGGTCTCACCAACTCGTGCTCACCAAGAAAATGATTAAACTTGTGTCTTTGTTCTGCCTTTTAAAGATAATTCAAATGGTTAAAATTAGTGAGTTATATGTTTTGAAATTCATTGGTGATTTTCTAGTTAACAACAATTAACACAACTTGTTAACTAGTTCCTCCTAAAATTTAGGAGGCTAACTCCACTTGTTCTTTCAGATTCCAAACTAACTCACACTAGAAAATCAAGAACTTGACTTTCAATTTCAACGTGTCAACTAACTACATCAAGCATTCCTAATTTTTAGGGAAACTCCTAAATTTTAGTAGCTTGACCATGCACAAAAATGAACTTGACTTTGACTACATGAATTAAAGCATAAATCAAGGAATCATTTTTCTTACTAATTTCAACACTCCCTTTTAGAGAGGAAGGTGATCCTAGAAGAACCTCATCCACTTGGATCTATCTTCAACTCTACCAAGTTCTTTTCTATTGCAGTTGCTCCCTCTAAACTAGAAGACTTCCTTACTTTCTTCTGCAAAAATTACTTTGAATACATGTTATTTCCCACCATACTCTGCAAGTCCATTGCTTGTCTATTTTTAGCACTTCCTGCCATGTTGCTCAAGGTTACTCCCTTCAAAGGCATGCATCTCCAGCGCCATAATCTGCCACTATCAATGATCACAGCTCCTTTTGTGTCACTAAACTTTGGCTCACTGATCATCCCACTAGTAGCTTTCTAGCTCCATTAAGAAGTATACACAAAGGGTCTTCTGGATTTTCCCTGAACTAAGGCTCCATCAATTTTCCTCCTAATAGCCCATGCCTCCTTTCATTCATTTTATATTTGAGGTATTCAAGTTGTTGCATACTGCATATGAAAGTCATTATTCACAACTACATTTGTGAATGGTGCTCAGCCTTCCATATCTTCCCTATCTTTGTGACATATCAGTTGCTAATTTCACTCTTCTTAGGGCTTTCAAATCTACCCATATACAATCACTCCTTGATTGATCTACAGCTTTTGCAATGATCTCTCTTATCTTTAATTTGTCAAACACCAAACCAGTGAACTAGGGCAGCAAAACCAGCCCACTTGATTACTCTTGGTTGCTCCAAAATTCAATCCTTAGGGTATCAAAATACAACCCACTTGTTGTGACAAGTCTGCCACTTGTCCACAACACTTAGGGCAACTAGACAGCCACTAACAGGCCTTCAACACATTGTACATATATTTCTATAGAACTATTATCCAATACTCCATGAATAGCCCTCATCACCTAGCATTCAATCAACATAAAACTTGGAAGCACAATTACCAACCTAATATCATACCTCCTTCTGCGAGATGCAAGCCTTATGATGACCCTTAAATTTCTTCCAAGTACTCTGATACAATGTAGAATTTCCACAAAATTCTGATATGCTGATATGAACAATCTGAAAAATACTTTCTTTTCTTACAAACACAAAATTTCTCTTCTCAATTTTGTAGTGGAATAGGAACAAAAATAAAAGCATAGTCACATAATAAAACATAATTTTTTTACTAGGGAACCCAACTGTGAAAACCCTCTACTTGATGATAATTTTATTGATAGAAAAACTAAGAATTGATCTCTTACAAAATATAATCGTTTCAATATGAAAAAAACCTAGTTTTCCTGCCTTGAACTAGGCTTGAAACCCTTGCAAGAATGTTGATCATTCTTGCCCTCCACTAATCTCCGCACAAGCTTCTCTTGCACACTCTTCCTCACATAAGCTCCACACACAAACTTGTGCTTCCTATTGCTTGGTCTCACCAACTCGTTCTCACCAAGACAACGATTAAACTTGTGCCTCCGTTCATCCTTTTAAAGTGAATGGTTAAAATTAGTGAGTTCTATGTTTGGAAAGTCAAAGTGTTGTTTTTCTAGTTAAAAATAGTTTAGACAACTTGTTAACTAGTTCCTCCTAATATTTAGGAGGATAAATCTAAATGTTCTTTTAGTTTCCAAACTAACTCAGATAAGAAAATCAAGAACTGACTTTCAATTTAAACACATTAGTTAATTTCCTCATGCACTCCTAATTTTGAGTGAAACTCCTAAATTTCAGGAGCAAGATCATGCATAAAAAGGAACTCAACTTTGACTCCTTGAATTAAGGAACAAATCAAGGAATCATGTTTCTCGCTAATTTCAACCTGCATGACCATAAAAGTGTATATTGGTTGTTGTAGGCTACCAAGAAAGCAACTAGCAGTTCTCCTACAAGAGCACTCAAGGTTAAGCTCCTCATGTCAATAATGCTTGTTACCACAAGCACATTAATAGCTAATCACTTCAGGTCGAATGATGGTTCAGGCCTTCCTCATCAAAATAAATAGGAATAAGCACTCTTCATCAAAATACAAAGGAGTAATAATTCCTTGTCATTAGCATATATATTTTTAATAATGACAATATGCATTCACACTATATTCGCACATATAGTAGAAAAAATATACAACTTATCTTGCATTTAGATGATTGACAACTGACATTGGGACTTTAATTATCCTCCCAACCATAAGCTAATCTACATTGCAATATTTCTTGCATATAGAACCCCTTGAGCCAGATCTAGAACCTGTGAAGGGAAGTGCTCAAGGGATATTCACACCATCCATATGCACATTCACATGGGAATATAGAGTGTTTTCTCTATCTGCCACTTTTCCACCATGATGCGTTATAACCCTTCTCAACCATTTTTCTTCCTCTTGCATTGTTCTTTCTCCCCCCTTTTCTTCTTTCCTTCTTTAAACCTCCTCTCATACTCTAGCTAGCACCCTCTTTCTCCAGTTTTCCCCCGAGAAAATATCTGATGGTGTGTTTGACAAGGGCTTGGCCTTCCATGGTGGTGGGTGTTGGCTCGTCCTTTTTCTCAATGCCCATATGCTTCCTTTAAGTGTTTGTGCAATCACTCCCCTTTCCAACAGTGGCCCATGCACAGGCTTTAATTCTTGGCTATCTGTGCATGTTGTCTCCCTTGTCAATTGTGTCTCCCATACTCAAGCTTAAATGCATGCATGTAGTCTTTTAATTAGGAATTACTTCATCTTTTAAATGCAAGCTTAACCCTTCAATAAATCCTCTCCTTCACCTCCACAGACTCTGAATCTATGTCCCTCTCAACCCTATCATCTTATATAATTTAAGTGGGTTTACAATTCATAACAATGTTTACAAGAGGGATTAACAAGAGGGGTTGTCATAAAGGGAATCACTAGTTTTGAGATAAATTTGAACCTTTGATTTGTGACTACTAGTAAGAATATTATATGGAGGTTAAATCCCTACCATTCACCTAATATTCATTGAGAATTAAATTAAAATTTTGGAATCCCTTTTCTAAAATAGAAATTACTATATGTAACAATACTTACATCACTTAAAACAACATTATTTCCATGACCACCATGAATATAATTGATTACTAATTCAACTTATTTCTTCTATAAAAAATGGATTCTTTTATTCACAGAGAGCCTTTGTTAGTCTAACTTCTTTATTTGGGAGCATTATGTACTTGTCATCGTTCATTATATACTTTCCTAACAAGAAGCTCCATTTTCTTCCAACACCAAACCATATGATGCAGGTAAGCTGACTATGTCAATTGTTATAAAAACAATAGTAATATGAGTTACAAAACTTATTGATGCTCAAAAATCTTTGATTTCACCATATGTTGGTACTTTTCTTGAATCAATTACACTAATATTTTTTATTTGTTTGATAATATTTGGTACAATCCATACCAATTGCTCACATAATGTATAGAGGCATAACAATATTGGTAGCACCATTATCTAGCAAATGATTATGCAACACAATCTTCAGTGCCCCCAACTATATACAAAAAGAGGGAATTTTTCCTCATGTCTTTAAAGGAGGAGGAGTGTGTGGTTTTTTATTACAAATGTTTGTTGCTTTGACTCTCATATCAATCATATATTTATTTTCTAATACTTTGAGAAGATTTTCTCTTTGTTGAGGAATATTCACTACCTTCAAAAATGGAAGAGTAATCTGTAATTTATTGAGATCATCAACAATATCGTAATTCATCTTATAGATGTTGGTCCATTTATTTCTTTTATGAAGGATCTGTCATGTTTTTTCTTAATGCGGATTATTCCAGGGATCAGATGTTTCACCTTGGACACTTGTCAATGATTGATAAATTGGGCCCTTTCCTTTTATTTAATTCGATTGGGCCCTTGTTTGAATTGCATTGTCTTGTTCCATATTTATGAATTGTTCGTTGTCTTGTTCCATATTTATGAATTGTTCTTCCTCTAAAATCAATTATTCTTCTTCTAGGATTGTTGTTGTATCATATCCCATCTCCACAGATTCAAGAATCATTAGATTCTCTTCATTTTTCATTTTCAGTGGATTAATGAATTGATTATCTTTATCCATTTCTTCATCATCCATTTCTACAACACTAGGATTTTGAAATCATGGGGCTCTAGATGCCCTTTGGAGGAATATTATCATTATTTTGAGCCCTTTCTAATCTTTCTCTAAAACCATATGTTGGTCCTCCAACATTTTGTTGTTGTCATAATTGTTGTTGTTCTCTTCTTAATTAGACAAATATCATGTTGCATTTGTATAACAATCCTATTTAATTTTCCAGTAAATGTATATATCTTTGAATGAGATGGTTCATTTGATGCTAGAAAATTTCACACATTTTGGGTAAGCCATGAAAGCTACCCTTTCTGATCGCTATGTCTTGTACATTTTAAGTCGATATTGGTCTCCTTGGTTCTAAATTTTTAAAGAATTCATCTCTTTGACCATTCTCAAGAATAATATGAGCATACCATTTCTTTTGTAATACCCCCTAATAATAAAAAAATAAATAATAATAAATAATATAATATTAAAATATAAATAAATAAATAATAACAATAAAGAAAAGATAATAATAGTAAATAAATAGTAAACAGTAAAAAAAACAATAATAGACAGGGAGGCTGGAGCGAGAGGGCTGCTTTTTAACCTCAAAGAAAAATATGAAATAAAGTTCACTTGGGGACTTGGGAAAGCCTCGAACAATCAAGTCAAAGCGCTCTCACTCTAGCAAGGCCTAAAGATCAGCATCTCTAAAGGCATCAGGAAATTGATCATTGTAGGTGATTCAATGGTGGTTATCCAAAAATGCATAAGTCTTTCCAGGAATGAACACCTTCTTGACTCAGAAACCTCTCCATTGATCATAAGGATAATGTATCTTCTCATAAAATTAGAAGATTACAAAAATTTTCATGTCAAAATAGAAAATAACCATTTGGCGAATATCCAAGCCAACAGAGTGGAATTAGAGCAAGGAACCTTACTCATTGATCAACATAGTTGTACATGTCATGTCCCTTAATTAAAATAATAATCATAATCCATATGGATCACAACTGGAGCATGGGAATTAACAAGGATCAGTAGGTAATTAAATATGATAATGTTATGAGGATATAAGGAGTTCCTCGGGAGAGGACAGTGGTATATGGAAATTAAAGTATAGGTGGGTGAGGGGGAGTAAGTTGGACATGTTACAAGACAAGTGGGCTCTCTGTCCTTGGTTAATAAATGGGACTTCAGGTGAGAGAAATATTAGTAACATCATGGTTCGAGTTAATAGGAAATTGGCGGTGATGGAGAGGGCAGAAGGTGGCTTGGATTTGATGCAGAAAAGAAATGCATTTATGCTTGATAAGATGAGAAGGAATTTCAGTCTGGAGTAGGTGATTATATATAATAGTTGGTTGTTGAATCAGATCAACTATAGCATTATTCCGGTGCAGGGGATAATTGCACAAAATATGGCTTTACGAGTAATGGAAGAGGGAACAATACAGAGGAGCTCGAGTGCAACAAGAGTGTTGTGGAATTGGTTGACAGCTCATGCAAGTAGGTTGTTAAGGATATTGTTAAGGAGATTAGCAAAAACATGGACGTTTTGTTTTCTCAACTGTCTAATCTTGGGAAGGACATGGAGTTTATTCAAAATTCAATGGAACACCTAAATATGGGTGTATTGAATATGAAACATAAATTTGATAATATTGAACTGCGAGTGGAGTCGGATATTGTGGGGGTTATGAAGGAGGTATTTTGGCTATGTGATGGCTCTGCTCCAATGGCAGAGGGAAACGATGACACTGTGAGCTGAGAACTCGAACATGGTGCAGGGAGGAGCACATAATTGGGCATGCCATCTGAGGCGGCTCAGGTGGAATTTGAGCTTGGAAGTCGTGACTAGTTGTTGTTTTACAAAATTATAGTTTTATGTTTTGACAGAGAGTAAAGTACTGTGGAGTTTTTTGGAAAGTATATAGTCCGAAAGATGTAAAGTGTGTATATATATATGAATAAGAAAGGTAGAAATAGAGTCTCTTTGGTTATGTAGCTGCACAAATCTGAGACAGAATTCTCTATGATTGTAAGAGGCCTGGTTCATTTCTGTCTTTATTAATGAAAAATGCTACCCGTTCTTTAAAAAAAATTAGTAAATAAATAATAAATAATAAAGAGAATATAATGATAATAAATAAAATAAAATAAAAAATAATAAACTGGATTTCTAAATAAATATATATAAAAATAAGCTATAAAAATAGTAAGAATAAGTTAACAAAAAGTAAAAATGAATAAAATAAGAAAGAGTTAAATTAAGAGAAATATTAAATTAAGAAAAACCTAAAATAAAGAAATAAAAGTTGGCATGTTAACACATGGAATGTGTGCATGCATATCTCTTTCCATTTTTTGGTCTATTTAATGGATGATGAGGAGGATGAGATTCATCCATTTCTTTATCCATTCTCATGGGAGAAAAGTGTTATGAGACAAAGTATTCTCTCGCAGTAGTATGTTGATTGAGGGTTTGGGGGTGGCCAGTGGTATAAATATTATGTGCAGCTGAGCCTACAATTGGGTGGAGAGTCATCCCCAAAACTTTGTTGCAGTTAGCTGGATTCAAATAGCATTCAACTTCGAAACCACAAGTAAGGAATATCATCGCTACAGGTAAGTTGTCTTTGCTCATGCTTTTCAAAATTCTATGCCAATTAGTTGAATAGTTATGTGTTGATTATAAATAGGATAATTGATTTGATTAGTTGTATATTTAAATTGTGAGTTGTTACATATGGTATCAGAGTGGGTTTCCACTCTGTGTGACCTCTTGGTAAAAATCTGAGAAAAATTATTTAATTAGATTTTTCCATAATTTTGTTTTTTTGAAATTAAAATCAACCTAATTTCGAATTTTGACAACTACTCATCCATGACAATAACATTATTAGTTATGTTATTTATAATCTTATTTTCATAACCAAAAAAAACTTGATTAGGTTCCCACATATATATATATATATATATATATTAAAAAAAGTATTGCTTCAGGAAGGAGACATCCGTAATTCCATTCTCGGCAATGCCCCATTTGTTTTGTTTCCGCTTAAAGGGAAGTGCTCAACCCTTAATAGTTTTTTTTTTAATTGGGATGTTAATAATATAACGAATGCTATACAGTGATGTTTGGTGAGATGGATGGGTTCGTGAGGTGAAACCCACGAGGTCAGGGTTCAAATCACATTGAGTATAGTCCTATTATGGTGTGCGGCTCAAGGAATAGACTCCCCACTAGCTGGAGTCTCAGCTCTTGCCAAAATCATAAGAAATTAGTATATTTGCTTGCAGGTTGTTGGATATACTCTTGATGTTATAGTGGCAACTACGAGAATTGATCCTGGGTCTTCCTTAGATTAGGTCTGGTAGTTACTGATTCACCATGTTGTTGTTATATATATATATAATGAATGCTTAGAAGGTAGTTATCATAAGAGATATAAAATAGATTAATAAAAATAATTAATAATCAACCTGCCGTTCTTAGTGGAGAAATTTTTAATACATTAAAGTGGTTATATAATATGGAAAAACGATTTTCCTTTTACTTTTCATCCATTATTAAAAGAATATCTTTTATAATATAAATATCAAAGGAATATTTTTTATAATACAATTAGTGTAAGTGGGTCTAAACCATGCCCTAAAACTATGTTTATTTGGCTAAGAGCTCATTTTCCTCTAACGTAAGGAAACAGGTTAACAGCCCAAGACCAAAAGCATCGAAGCATCTAGCAAGAGTGAAATCATGCCCGTTTATAGACCACCAACAAGTTATTTGAGGTGGCGTGGTTTTCCTTGAATAAAAATGATGAATCAACTACATTCACAAATTGCAGCCAGAAATAATTGTCTTCATTACTAGTTTGACAACTAAACTATAATAAATTTTCCCACCTTAAAAAAATACAATTAATATAATAAATAAAAATTTCTAAACTTAAAATAAAATGTTTCGAGAAGATAAACAATAAATTTTATTAACTTGCTTTCCATATTTTTCCATGATGTTTCACAGTCCCTCTTCTCGTCCTCGAGTGCCCTTAAAAAAAATAATGAAATATGTATGAAAGCTACATAAATATCATTATGATATATTTAAAAGAGTTAGATAAATAGACCTTTCCTTTTATTCACTCGAATATTCCAAGATCAAATGCTTTATAGATCATTGATGTCTAGTATACAAATCACTCCAATTAAAAGAGGGTTAAGCTACAGGTTTTAATGTTACAATATAGGGATTGATATTGCAATATATAACTTTAGGGTTCAATATTACAATGTTAGAAGATGTATCGATTTCCAAAAAAAATAGTTTTAAAATATTTAATAATTTAATAATTTTATGATATGAATATAATATAAGTATTTTTGATTGAGTATATTTTAAATAGTATGAATTGAAGTAAGAAAAATATATAATACTAAATAAAATAAATTTTTTACAATATATTACATAATTATTTAAAAACTATAAAATATTATTATTTTCAAATATTGAAATTAGAGTTATAAAGTTATTATTCAACATAAATAAATAAATGTATTTTAATGTTTTATTAATGTTAATATAATTCGTTAAAGTATAAGAATAAAATTTTAAAAGAATAAAGAGAAATTACGTTAGGTTTTAGAATATTGGTTGCATTAATCCTAAATATTATATTATAGGGATAGAGAATTTTTAATAAAATTGAATTTGTTTGAATATATATATATATATAGATATTAAAATAATAAAGAGAAATTACATTAAGTTTTAGAATATTGGTTGCATTAATCCTAAATATTATATTAGAGCGATAGAAAATTTTTAATAAAATTGAATTTGTTTGGAGATATATATATATATATATATATAAATTTTTGATATAATTAAATTTTTGATATATTTATTGATTAAGTTGAAAAGAAATCAAATTATATAAATTAATAAGGAATTAGATTTTTTATAAGGGTATGTGTAATAGTACATATAGTTGTTGAGTTTGAACACATTCTTATAAGGGTTATTAGTGATGATTAGTTTTGAGGATAATAAATAGTAAACATATTCTTAAGATAAATAGTAAATATAGAGTAAAGATGGTCTAGATAAACAAAAAATAATTTTATGGGGATATTGATTTAATTGGTTAGAATATGGTTTGGAATCTTTGCTAAATGATTCATAATAGTGATGAATTTTCTTATGAATATTCCTTTAATCTCTTAGCATCAAGAATGATTAACAATAAAGGAGAAGGGATAATGGTAAGAGAATGCATATGGTACCATCTGAATTATGAAACAACTAAATCATGTCTTATTACTTAAATTTTATTCATACACTATGGTACTATGTATGAGATTATGGTTTCAAATATTTGTTATGTCAACATGGAAATGTTGAAGTATAATGTTGTGAGGATGTTTCATGGTGTGATGGCATGTGGTAATTGGACACAATTCCAATGAGAGAATAATGATGCACATGTGGTTCTTATTTATTTATTTTGTTATGATAATTATGTTGTATTCTCATGATGGATATGATATGCGTAGGGATTATGATGTTATGGTATGAGGTATATAAACATGTGGTTCATTTATTATGTGATGTCATGATATATCTTTGATATACTGATGTTGATGTTATAACTTATGGGGGTAATTTATGTGTTAATCGTATGCAAATTTTATGACAAGCATGAGCATGCAATTCGTTATTATTCAAAATGTTGTGATTAACAATGATTTTATGTTCTCATGGAGACATGCAAGACTTGGCCATTGGATTATTTGTTATGATATTATGATGCTATAACTAATGCATTGGTTGCATGTCTAGTTGTGGTGCTTGACAAGAAATCCACAAATGGGCTGAGATGGCTAATTATTTGATGATCTCCTGGGAACCCATACCTGTGATGGAGAATATGAAACACCATATGGGTTGGGGACATACTTAATCAACACTACAAATGCCAGTGGTTCTTTTGTCTTATATAGCTTTTGAGGGGCTATGGGACCATCTTGAGGAGGCCAATTGCCTGATATTGTAGGCCAAGCGCCTGATATTAGATTTGGATCAAACTCTGGTGGGGGTGTAAGGACTTCGATTCTTGGGGTTATGCACCTTAGTGAGTGTGGAGGGAGTGGGTCAACCTTGTGAGATGCTAGGAGTCATTGAGTACTAGGACCGGATCTCTGCCTTGGGGCAGATGAGGTATAAACCTTGGCACGAGCCTTAGGGCCAGCCATAGGCTATGGTATAGACCAATGAGGCTTCTACATGGTTCTAAAACTGGGAAAAAGGACATAGATTCCTAGGGATTTCCCAGGTGTTGTGGAAACTTTTGATGCATGTTGGTTGTACTAGTTCAGCAGAGAGAGTGGGGTAAACATGAAGTATTAAATAACTAAATAAAATAAAATGTTAAATGATTCAACGTAACTTCGAGATGAAGTTTCTTAAAGAGGGGGAGTATGTAATACCCCCTAATAATAATAATAATAATAATAATAATAATAATAATATAATATAACATAATATAATATTGAAATATAAGTGAATAAATAATAAACAATAAATAAATTATAATGATAGTAAATAAATAGTAAATAGTAAAGAAAAGATAATAAAAGTAAATAAATAATAAATAATGAAGAGAATATAATAATAATAAATAAATAAAATAATAAATAATAAACTAGAGTTCTAAATAAATATATATATAAGTAAACTATAAAATAGTAAGAATAAGTAAAGTTAACAAAAAGTAAAAATGAACAAAATAAGAAAGAGAAAAATTAAATTAAGTAAAACCTAAAATAAAGAAATAAAAGTTGGCATGTTGACACATGGAATGTGTGCATGCGGGACCCTGTCCATTTTTTGGTCTATTTAATAGACGATGAGGAGGATGAGATTCATCCAATCCTTCATTCATTCTAGAATTCTAAATAAATATATATAAAAGTAAACTATAAAATAGTAAGAATAAGTAAAGTTAACAAAAAGTAAAAATGAACAAAATAAGAAAGAGAAAAATTAAATTAAGTAAAACCTAAAATAAAGAAATAAAAGTTGGCATGTTGACACATGGAATGTGTGCATGCGGGACCCTGTCCATTTTTTGGTCTATTTAATAGATGATGAGGAGGATGAGATTCATCCAATCCTTCATTCATTCTCTTGGGAGAAAATTTTTCTGAGACAAAGGATTCCTTGGCAGTAGTACATTGATTGAGGGCTCGCGGGTGACCATCTGTAGAAAGATTATGTGCAGTTGAACCTATGGTTGGGTGGAGAGTCTTCCTCGAAACTTTGTTGTAGTTAGTGGGATTAAATAACATTCAACTTTGAAATCACAAGGAATATCATCGCTACAGGTAGGTTGTCTTTGCTCATGCCTTTCAAAATTCTATGCTAATTAGTTGAATAGTTGTGTGTTGATTATAAATTGCATAATTGATCTAATTAGTTGTATATTTAAATTATGGGTTGTTACATCTTTCTGACATGTCTTCTTCCATTTCTTGCACTAGTACCAATGGGGCCATTTGTCGGATATGCGACTTATTGGCATCAGCTATCTGCCATATTGGAGCTGAGAAATTCATTGTTGGCATTGTGTCGATTAGTTGACACTTCAGTAAACATCAGATATTAGATAGTACATACGTCAATTATTCGACATAAAAAGTGGTCGAAATCGTCACTAAAAATCTGACACTTTGAATTCAGCTTTGCGACAATGACATGCGTCAGATATCCGATGCAAGAAACATTTGTAGAGAGCCACAGATGCATTGAATATCCGATGGGATCTATGATTCGTTCTGTCACCTAGACATGAGAAATTGCGATAGTTTTCCATCGAATATTTAACACATGTTATTTACATTAACAGGAAGGAACGACATTGTGGTGTCATATAATTGACGGGAGTTTTACATAATTTGTGTCTTTCTATTGATATGGAGTGTCATATGTCCAACGATGAAGCATCAGATATTCGAAGGATATCATATTTTTCCGACGGAAGTTCCATATGTCTAGTGCTTCATTTCGGCGGTTTGGCATCGAATATCCGATGAATGTAATTTTCTCTGATGGGAGTGTCATATGTCTAATGCTTCCATCTATTGGTTATTCATTGAATATCTGACGATTGATTCAACCGATAAGCGTCAAATATGCAACGCCTTATAAATTTTGTTGAATATCCAATGGATGTCTGCAATTTAAAATATATATATATATATATATATATATAATGTTCATTATGTCTACATGCATAATGTTCTCTTGTACTATTACTCATAGTTTTCCTAACGAATGCATTAATTAATATACCATGAGGAGAAGTTTTCTATGTAAAATAGGATGTTTAGAGTTTTTTTTAATGGTTGGTAGGTGTAGAGATGATATACCACACTAATACTTTCTTCATTTTGTAATTAAAAGTTTGGAAAGTGACTTGTTTTAACCTTTCAATAATTAGCACATAGGTTCCTAATAAATGTGAGTAGAAGTGTAAGTGTTGCAATGCTAATATTAAAATGAGAGAGGATAATATCACATAAATCACATACATATGTGCTAAAACAAACCTACAGTCTATAATGAACTTCAATTGAACAAAATTTTTGATGTATGCTTTATGGATTCATACCATCAAAGAGTTAGGAGAGGGGAAATTATTAATTTGCAATGTAAGAATTATTAACGTGGAAACAATCCCAACACCCAGAAGGTCAATTTAAAATTAACAAACCTTTTTGTGTATGCTTCACTATCTCAAAACAAATCTCAATATGTAAATCATGAATATTTAATATCACCAAATGGTTAGGCACATGTTGTGATAATATAATTTGCAACATCACATAAACATTGGCCATAACTCAAAAACAACTTATAAGGTTGTGTTAAGATAGTTTGCAACATCACATAAACATTAACCATAACCCAAAAACATCTCACAACATATACATAAAAAACTATTAACAATATTAATATTAAAACTAACATTATCATTAAATTATAAGTTTAAAAATGAGTTTCATGACATGGATGTTAATGAGTGTTTCTAGCAATTTCTATGCAAACAAGAAACCATAGCTTTGAACTAGATTGAAGGGCATGGAAAATCAATGGTGTGTGGTGATATCATCACCAAGGAAGTTGTTAAAAATGTTTTGAAGACAATTGTTCTAGTCTTTTTTTAAGTTGAACAGGCTTAAGAACATAACTGGATATGCACTGGTTAGTGCAATGGGAAGGTTCAATGCTCACACATCCAATATTTTCTACTATATTTATTGTAACTAATCTATATATTGGTTGCATTTTCTAATCTATATTAGTTTAACAAAACTCTAACATATATTATTTTTCAATTCACAATAGTTTGTGATTGTGATGACAATTTAAGTACATATGAGTGTAATTTCCATGGTCGGATGTATCAATTGTACTCACCAAATTACCCATCAATGATTATAACCTTGAATGGGCTAGCACTGGGTTGTCATCATCATATAAAAATGACCCTGTAAATGAAAATTTACCATATCTATCATCATCATTTCACATTGTCTCATAGATGACCCCTTCTACAGATTATATGCATGAATTTTTGGCAAGTCATCCCCTCTACATAGCCTATGATTGATTGTGAGAACAAGTGAATAAATAACAATTTATAAGTAGGGGATCTTGTCAACAAATATTCGTCAATTTTCCTTTATTCACTTGTTGTCACAATCAATCATAGGATAGGTAGAGGGGATGGCCTTCCATAAATTCATGCATATACTATGTAGAAAGGGTCATCTATGAGATAGTGTGAAGTGATGATGAAAAAAATTGTAAATTTTCATCTGTCGAGTCATTTTGAGATGATGAGATAGACTAGTGCTAGCCCATTCAAGGTTATAATCATTGACGGGAAATGTGGGAAGGAAAATTTATATGTCTGACCATGGACATTACACACATATGTACTTAAATTGTCATCATAATCACAAATTGTTTTGATTAGGAATTGAAGCAAGAGTAGCTAACACCTAAATTAGGAATGTGGTAGTGTATGATGGAGTGGGATAGGTATACAAAGTAGTAGAACATATTTTGTAAAGGCTTAGTTTAACACAAGAATCTGATTATAGGATCTTGGTTTTCCTAACAGAGTTAATTGACTTATCTCACTAATTTATCAAATATATGGTATTCTACACCCTCCTTATTTTTTAGGTTAGTGAACAAGGATTATCAATTCTAGGTGGGATAGCATTTCCCTGGTGTATAGCCTCACCCTACCTACCTCTCTATCTGTATGGACCAAAGTGATGATCTATCGGCCTATCTATGCTAGCCAAGATGGATCAACCTATGAATCTGCGATGAGTGTATTAGGATATAAATATATGGATGACCCATCACATTGATCTATAACAAAAGGCATGGAAGGATCTAAATCTCAAGAAAGTGCCAAAGATTAAAGAGAAATAAAGTTAATATTTAGCCTAACTCTCTACCCTAGATTTCTCAACATGATAGCAGAGCTAGGTTTTTAGGTGAGGTCAAAAAATAAGATCAAATTGGCACCATCTCATCTCAAGAAGAGTGAATTCCCTAGTCCGAATTTGTGAAGGCAAGAAGAACAAAAATCTGGGCTTAATTACTAGCCCTAATTGCAAAGATAAGGTCGATAGCATGCAAAGAAATGAACAAGGACTTTTGGAGGGATATAAGCACTTTCCTTAAC
Organism: Pinus tabuliformis; assembly: GCA_031772625.1. Classification (NCBI taxonomy): domain Eukaryota; kingdom Viridiplantae; phylum Streptophyta; class Pinopsida; order Pinales; family Pinaceae; genus Pinus; species Pinus tabuliformis. The sequence goes on from CM062811.1 coordinate 464,295,213, forward strand.
GAATGAACAACGAGAATACCTTCTCTCCTTGAATCGAACCTATCAAACAAGAAAGCGAAGTTCTGGGATCATTCTACTAGCCCTCATCTCTATGAAATAACCTCATACTTACTCAAGAGGACCAAGAGCTTAAGGACTCTGATCTTGATGGACCGAAAGGCTATTTGATGAGTTCAAGAAATTCCAAGCATCTTAACCAAAAAAGCAAAGGTATAAGGTAATTTTACAAGATCTAAAGTATTCAAAATTGCATGCTACTGTAGTCAAGGAAAGACATCATAATGTCTGCTTATTATGTATCATCTTGGAAATATGTCAAATATTCCTCAAAAAGTTATGAGTATTATTAAAATATTCTGAGCATAAACCTTTATTGTAAATTCTAGAAGAAAGTCACCCTTTCTTATTTCAAGAGGATCAAGATCCTTTCTCTATACCTATGCAAATAAATTCAAGACTAAGTTTCATTCTGAGCATTAATATTGTTACAAGCGGATCGAGACATATAAATTTCACCTACATATGAAAAGATCCTAAATTTTTCTGTCAAGCCTTCATTCTGGACAACTTTTGAGTGATCATGGTCTCAAGTTGAAAGGCTTGTGCATGAGTCTCTTTTGGAAGCCCTAAAAGGTTTTCCATTTTTTCCTTTTCAAAGGAAATCAAAAGCGTTATTGAAAGAGGATACACTTATGCATAAAAGAGATCCAAGATCGATGGTATTGATGACCTCATTCTAAGCTTATGTCTTGTTGAAAGAACTCCAAAAACCATAATATACACCTATGCATCAAGACTTCAAAATTTTGAGCATGTTTCTTGTTTATATTGTCATATTGCAAGTGCAGATCAATTCTCTCATTGGTCTCAAATCAAAGTTGGGATAATGGCCTAATTGGAAATCTAGAAGGAGTAATTTCAGTCTTATAAAGAAACAAGTCTAGATCTCCTCTTGTTATGGGTATAAACACACTTCAAAAGGACATAAATTCAAGCATCATTCATCTTGAAAAGGGAGTTAAGCCTCCTATTCTAATTCTGAGCAAAAGAGACCTAGATCGAATCTCTTAAAGGCACATTCGACTTATCTTCAAAGTTATAGTCACCATTGATCAAGATAGAATTTATTGACCTGTGTAAGTGGCATAAGAAGAAAAGAATATTTATGTATATTTTGTGACGATATTGGCATATAAAAATACACAGTTTGAGCCTATGCAAAGCAGAGAGCCGACCTCCATTGAAAGGTACATCTATTTGAATTTACATTAGTGAAGGAAACTGTTGGGTCCCTATAATACTAGTGATTACCCCATTACTATTGTAGTTATACCCCTTATTTATATTGTTGTGCCCCTATTACCCCCATGTTGTTATTTCTGTGCCCCATGGAATTCCTCTATTGTTATTTTTGTGGCTTTATATTATTATTGTTAGGTCGGCTGGATTATATTGTGACTCCTTAGACTCCTATATATAGAAAGGAGGTTTTGTCATTTGAATTATTGAAGAATTGTTCATTTATGTAATGTAAAGGAGGTTGCCCCCTCGAAGAGGCTGAATTCTAAGGCATTGATCTATCTTTTCTATCTTTTCTTGAGCTTGTTTCATAACATTTGGTATCAGAGCTTTGGATTCTAGGGTTTCGCTGCTCCAAACAGGTCATCATGGCATTTTCGCTATAACTTTTTTCTGTGACGTTTCAGAAGTCGCAAAAAAACACCCATTTGAAAGGAAATCACGCTGAACCTTGGGTGCGAATTTTAGAGCTTTTCGCGTGATATTTGCGGAGATATGATCTAAGGAAGTTGGTCTTTTTGCAGACTCCTGAATTACATTAAAAACAGGTGACCTGGGGAAAATCATCATAACTTTCTCTCTGGGGATCGGATTGAAATTTCGTAAGAAGGTACAGAAAGAGGATGGATTTTAGTTTCTTGTATGCATGTTTCAGATCCAAAGGTCGAAATAGTGACTCATGGTATGTCGTACAAGTTCACTCTACTGAACTAGTCTATAAGCAAGTCACTGTGGGAGATTTCACATAACTCTTCCTTGGAGAATCCAATTTGGGTCAGACTTGTGGCATTGGAAAGAGGACACAGAGGGCTACTACAACTCACAACTTCAGAAGTAGATGATTGGAAAGTACATAGATACATCAGAGGCAATATCGAGCTCCTACAAAGTGAAAAAAGGTGTGTAGATTTTCTTAAATTTTTGCTTAAGCTTGGTTTGAAAATTTATTTTGAAGGAATTCAAAGGGCATAGTAAAGAATATTATTGGTAACTGATGCCCCGAGGAAAGAAAATGCAAACACCTAGTAAGGAACCTAAAAGCTCTAGCATGACTCATGAAGAAGAGGAAGAAATGCAACATGATATATCAAAATTACAAGACCAAGTGCAACAATTGTCCCTTGCACAAAAAGGAACAAAATCTAAGATGGATGGTTTAAAGAAAGATGTATAAGCTAAGATGGATGGTTTAAAGAAAGGTGTAGAAGCTAAGATGGACTGTTTAAAGAAAGACATAGAAGCTAAGATGATTGACGTGGAAGCTAAGATGGATGATTTGAAGATAGATTTGAAGACAGACATGGACAAATTGAAGATAAATATGAATAAGTTGCTACAAGAAATGGTCCCTAAGGGTGAAAGGGTACTAAAGGAAACTCATGATGAGAACAAAAGAAATGTTAATCATGATTCCATAGATGCTAATGTTGGATTGAAGACTCACCATATTCCAAAAATCGATATGAGGAAGTTTGATGGCAAGGATCCCGCCACATGGATATTACAGATGGAGCAGTTCTTCGATCTCAATAATGTGCAAAACACACAAAAGGTACGTATGGCAACTGTATATTTGGAACCAAATCAGTTTGTATGGTATCAATGGCTTTGCTTTCGTAAACAATTTATCACTTGGGCAATTTTTACAGAAGAATTGATAGCACATTATGAAGATACAAAAAGCAACACTTTTTTTAGCCAATTGATAAGTCTCAAACAAAAGGGTTCAGTAATGGAGCACATTGAGGAGTTCCAAAAATTGAACATAAGGGTAAAAGATATTCCAGAGGAGCATAGGATTGATGTGTTCATAGGGTCTTTAAAGGATAATATCCAACATGATGTTCGCCTTTGGGAACCTGATTCATTAGAGAAGGCATTCAGGTTAGCAAGAAAAATGGAAAGCAAAATTATGGCAACCAGGAAGCATACCACTCACAACTATAAAGACGGAAGTGTTGTTGCCCCTAGTCTTCCACAACCTATAAGGTTGACACCACAAAAATTGGAAGAAAAAAAAGCAAAAGGGCTTTGTTACAGTTGTGATAGCAAATACACTAAAGGTCATAAGTGTGCTGAGAAGAAATTATTCTACATAGATTGTGAAGAGGAAGAAGAAAAGGAGCAAGAAAGGTCAAAAGAAGAAGATATACTCCAGGAACAAAGCCTAGATGAAGAACAAATAAATCCGACCATATCTTGTAATGCATTGGCGGGAATTACCACTCCTCAAACCATCAAGATAGAAGGACAAATCAAGAAGAAAAAGGTAATAGTGTTGATTGATTCAGGAAGCACCCACAATTTTATTCATTGTAGGGTAGCAAAAGAATTGAATTGCTTCCTATATCCAGCACCAGAGTGTCAAGTGATGATTGCAAATGGAGGAACAATAAATTGCTCTGGAAGGTGCCATAATATCAAGCTATCCATGGGAGAATATGTATTGACTAGCCCAATGCTTTCCATTCCAATGGGAGGTGCTGATGTTGTACTAGGAGTCCAATGGCTACAATCCTTGGGTACAATAGCTTTTAATTTTCAAGAACTTTTCATCAAATTTTCTACGGAAGGAAAGGAAGTTGAATTAAGGGGTATTGCAGGGAAACCAGGAAAGATAATCAGCTCTAATGGTATGACAAAGCTTCTAAAAAAGGAGCAAAGAGGTGTAATTGCACAATTATGTTCGCTAGATGTTTCCACATCGGAATCATCTATTTCTCCAGATCTCCAAAAAGTCCTGGACAATCATTCCAAGGTATTTGAGACTCCCAAAGGTCTCCCACCTATGCGTGATCATGATCATGCTATTCATCTGATTCCAGGAAGTGTTCCTCCAAACATCAGGCCGTACAGATATCCCTATGTCCAAAAAAGTGAAATTGAACGTATGGTTGCAGAAATGCTAGAGGCTGGTATAATTCAACCAAGTCAAAGTTCTTTCTCTGCTCCAGTAGTATTGGTGCACAAGAAGGATGGATCATGGCGCATGTGTCCGGATTATAGGGAGCTCAACAAGCTCACTATTAAAGATAAGTTCCCCATTCCTGTCATTGATGAATTACTGGATGAATTGCATGGATCAATTTACTTCACCAAGTTGGATCTTCGTTCAGGATATCATCAAATCAGAATGAAGATTGAAGACATTCCGAAAATGACATTTAGAACTCATGAGGGTCATTATGAATTTTTGGTCATGCCTTTTGGCCTTACCAATGCACCTTCAACATTTCAAGGTTTGATGAATTCAATTTTCAAACCATTCCTTAGAAAATTTGTGTTAGTATTTTTTGATGATATACTAATCTACAGCAAGTCTTGGAAGGATCATGTTGAACATGTTGACAAGGTGCTACAACTATTGGAGGAGAAACAATTATATGCAAAAAGATCCAAATGTTTCTTTGGAGTCCAGGAGGTGGAATATTTGGGTCATATTGTATCTCATGAAGGAGTTAAGGTAGACCCTAGCAAAATTAAAGCCATTAAGGAATGGAAAATCCCCACATCCATAAAGCATCTGCGAGGATTTCTTGGGTTGACAGGGTATTATCGCAAGTTTGTTAAGAATTATGGGAGAATAGCAGCACCTCTAACAACATTATTGAAGAAAGATGCATTTTCATGGACTCAGGAAGCAACAAAGGCCTTTGAACATCTTAAAGAGGCAATGTGCCAAGCACCGGTCTTAGCTACACCAGACTTCACAAAAACCTTTATTGTGGAATGTGATGCTTCAGGAAATGGAATTGGTGCTGTTCTAATGCAAGATGAAAGACCCATTGCTTTTGAAAGTCGTCCAATCAAGGGAAAGTTTTTAAGCAAAGCTATTTATGAGAAGGAAATGTTGGCAATACTCCATGCACTTAAGAAATGGCGACCCTACCTAATGGGAAGACACTTCAAGGTAAAAATGGATCATGATAGCCTTAAATACTTTTTAGAACAAAGATTATCCTCTGAAGAGCAACAAAAGTGGGTCACAAAGATGTTGGGTTATGACTTTGAAATCATCTACAAAAAAGGGAAGCAAAATGTGGTGGCAGATGCACTCTCAAGAAAGGATGAGGATGTGGAAGCATTGTTGTGCGCCATTTCTATTATCCAACCAGATTGGATAAACGAAGCAAGGGAGGAATGGAAGAATGATGAAGAAGTGTGGGCACTTATTCGAAAGCTACAACAAGATTCCAGTACGTCTGATACATTTAGCTGGAAAAATGATTCGTTATGGTACAAAGATCGCTTATACCTCTGTAAGAATTCCCAGCTAAAACAAAAGATTCTTATGGAATTGCACACTTCTCCCTTAGGAGGGCACTCAGGATTTTTAAAAACTTACCACAGGGTTAAGAAGGAATTTTTTTGGGATGGCCTTAAATCAGATATTCAAAAGTTTGTGGCGGAATGTTTGGTTTGCCAACAAAATAAAGTTGAAACAATTAAGACACCGGGTCTATTACAACCTTTATCCATTCCAAGCCAACGTTGGGAGGAGGTTTCAATGGATTTTATCACAGGTTTACCCAAGTCTGAGGGAAAGAGTGTCATCATGGTGGTAGTTGACAGACTTACCAAGTATGCACACTTTTGTGCATTATCACATCCATTTAAAGCCAGTACAGTTTCTACTGCATTTATGGAAACAATTCAAAAGCTACATGGAAACCCAAAGATTATTGTAAGTGACAGAGATCCCATTTTCACTGGAAATTTTTGGACAGAATTATTTTCTTGTCTTGGTACTCAGTTAGCTCATAGCTCATCTTATCATCCTCAATCTGATGGGCAAACTGAGATAGTAAACAAATGTTTGGAAGGATATCTTCGTTGCTTTGTATCTGATAAACAGACACAATGGGTCAAATGGTTGCCTCTGGCTGAATGGTGGTATAACACTTCCTTCCATACAGCAACAAAAATGACCCCATTTATGGCACTTTATGGGTATCAACCACCATCCATCACATCATATTTAAGAGAAAATTCTAAGGTTCAGGCAGTGGAACATCACATCGAACATCAACAACAAGTCCTCCAACTCTTAAAGGATAACCTCGTGTTGGCACAAAATAGAATGAAACAACAGGCAGATCAACATCGCAGTGAAAGAAGTTTTGATGTAGGTGATTGGGTATTCCTACGGCTACAACCATATAAGCAAATGTCCCTAAAGCAAGCTAAGAAGGATAATAAATTATCACCAAAGTATTATGGTCCGTACAAGGTGTTGCAAAAGATTGGTACTATGGCATACAAATTGGAGCTTCCTGCAGCTTCTCGATTGCACCCAGTTTTCCATGTTTCATGTTTAAAAAAGGTTATAGGTGACAAGCTCCCAGTTCAAACAATATTTCCAGAACTTGACAAGGAAGGAAAAATTATATTGGAACCGGAAGCAGTCACAGAAACAAGAACTCGACAGCTACGAAATCGATCAATTTCGGAGTATCTTATCAAGTGGAAGAACTTATCCGCTGAAGATTCCACATGGGAGGATGAGAATTTTATGCAGAAGTATCCAGAACTACTCAAGCGTTGAGGACAACACTTTTTTGAAGGAGAGGGGCATGTTGGGTCCCTATAATACTAGTGATTACCCCATTACTATTGTAGTTATACCCCTTATTTATATTGTTGTGCCCCTATTACCCCCATGTTGTTATTTCTGTGCCCCATAGAATCCCTCTATTGTTATTTTTGTGGCTTTATATTATTATTGTTAGGTCGGCTGGATTATATTGTGACTCCTTAGACTCCTATATATAGAAAGGAGGTTTTTTCATTTGAATCATCGAAGAATTGTTCATTTATGTAATGTAAAGGAGGTTGCCCCCTCGAAGAGGCTGAATTCTAAGGCGTTGATCTATCTTTTCTATCTTTTCTTGAGCTGGTTTCATAACAGAAACTTCATTTTTGCATTTTCATATCACGCATATTGCTCTCTCCTATTCTAATTGGTTCAACCTCCAGGGGAAATATTGAAGGTCACAAGAGGTCTCAAGGTCAACAAAGAACTAATTTCTTCTAGGCCGAGATTTTTGATAAGGTGAAATACAAGTTCTGGGAATAAATTCAAGACCTTATCACTGTAATAAGAGCATAGTCATATACAATAGTAAGCAAAGGTGTCTTAAGCCTATTTTTAAGAGACTGAATATTCAATAAATCCATCTTCTCAAGATCGAACTCATTGCTAATTGGATCAAAGTTTTGGGCACTATATGTAGCCCTATTCTCAAGTTCAGAACCGCAAACTTGCATTCAAAAATCATTGAAGTTTGGAGGAGAAAAATACCACTGTTTGCAAGCGTCCGAATAGCCTACTCTCAAGTCCTAAGAAGGCTAAGGTCTTTAGCAAGAGAAGAGAGTTTCTAGGCTTCAATCAAAATATTTTTTCTATCCATTACATGAAGCCATATTCTCTGGAGTATCATGAGATCCGAGCCTTGGAAATTTTGGGCACTTTTCATTGATAAGTGAATTTTTTTATTAAATATTGTATCAAGTCTCTCCATCAAGAAAATAACCAGTATAGTCACTTTGTAAAGGAATTGAGTGTCTTGTAAAGGAGTGATAGAAGAAGCCCTATAAGGCTTGATTCAAAATCGTGTGGCACTCAGAGAAGAGTCCAAAAAGTTCTGGACTTACTACATGTATTAGAGAACCAAAATCTTGATCATAATCACCTAGAAGAAGACTGAGATTCCTCTATATCTCAGTATAGACCTAGATCAATTTTTGAAGGCATTTTGGAAGGGTAGACATCATCTACAGTCAAGGTAATTCTTGTGAACTTTCATAGTTACCCTATACTCCTTACAAGTTCGATTTTGTGAAGTCGAGACACTGTGGCACAAGAGTGCAGTCACCAAACATATATATACTTGTTCTCTAAAGCACGAACAGTCAATCAAGAGATTCAACCTTCAAGTGGTCTAGTAGAAGAATCAAATTTCTGAGTATATAAGTAAGAAGTATATTCATTGTGTGATTCATACACGTTCTCCAGTGTTTGGGAAAAGGTTGTTTTGACAAATTCTGAGTATGTATTCATCATCCTTATCACTTCAAGAGAGATTCAAAAGACAAGTTCTGAGCATACTTGTATTTGAAAAGTCCTACTTGAAAGGGGTAGTTTGGAAGTAATCAAAAAAAAATTGAGAAGAAATAATCTCCCACAGATATTGTCTTTGAATCTACAATAACCCTGGAGGAATCTCAAGAAGTGAATTTGGAACAATTTTTGGAACAACTTGAGGAAGGAAATTTGGCTCATCCTAGCCATCAGTCAAGTGTTGAAACTTTTCCATCTAAGATGTCTTAATTTGCAAGGAAAGAAACAAGCTCGAAGGTACTTCTAACTACCAAGGGTGGAGGAAGAGGATAGACCTCATCCTCATTGAGAATGATGTTATGGATTATGTTCTAGGCAATGTTATAGAACCAGACAAGAAGGATACAGATGCATGGAAAAAATATTTCAAAGGTGAGATTAGGGCTCAAAGGATATTGGTGGAGTCAATTAAAGATATTATTATCCCTTTTGTGGTAGAATTAAATAAGGCAAAGGACATCTATGAGAGATTGAATAAGATGTATTCAGTGAGCACCTCAGGTCAAAATATTGCACTAAGGAACACATTCTACAAAGAATTAATTTTGTTTGAAGAAGAAATTGCATCCCATCTTATGAAGATGTCTCAACTAAGAGATTAGTTGCATGCTCTTGGTGAAACAATTACTGATGCAAAAATGACAACCTGTGTTCTCAATGCACTTCCTTCAGAATGAAACTCCTTTGTGACTAGCATATTCTCAAGAAAGGAAACAACCAGTTTCGATGAACTTTGGTCCTAATGTGTGATGGAAGAATCCTGGATGAAGGAAAAAGAGGAAATTGATCCTCTTGGAAAGTCTCAAGCTTATGCAACAAGGATGAAAACATTGGGCAAAGGAAAGTTTGAAAGATCTCGTCATCCAAGGAAGAAGGTTGATGTCTCAAATGTAATATGCTTTGAGTACAATGAGTTGGGTCACTTTTGAAGGGATTTCCTAAAACTTGTGAAGGAATCCAATCAAAGGAAGGATGGAGCACATGTACCTGAAGAAGTCAATGAACTTGAGAATAAGAAGGAAAAAGAAGAAGATCCTAGGGATATCTTCTTCTAAAATGACTCCATCATGATGATTTTTTATAGCTATAATAGTACATGTATTTGCAATGGTAGAATGCACAACATCATGGTTTTCATATTGTATTTAAATATTTTATGGTATATATGTTGTTCACATGTCACAACAATTATCTAGCAAGAATAAAATTCATGTTGCAAATTGATTAAAGATGTAATAGGATCATTTAAGGATCCCTTATGTGATGACATGGAGTGATTTATTTTAGGAATAATGACCATGATGGTATCATCACTATTATTTCTTTTTCTAACTTGCAACAAGCTTCTTGGAAGATTTCTTGATTCAATTGTATCATGAAAGATCTCATGTAGGAGATGAGAAGAAGTTGGTAAAAGGCTAGATGACTGGCTAAGACATGGTGATGACATTACACTAAATAAGACTCTGATGATGAGTGGAGAAATACCATGATGATGATGACAAAGACATGATATGACCCTGCATACTGAAAGAAGACTTGTTTCAGGATGATGATGACTTGGATAAGTGATTTTGGCACTTAGTCCAAAGAAGTTGGCATAATACACAATGATAATAGGTTGAAGATGGTTAGATAATGATGTCTTGATAGATCACTTTCCTAATGTTCAAAGGATCCATGTTCAAGCCCCATGACGATTTATTGTAGCTGATGTAGATTGATGATATGGAAAGTGATGGTAGACCCTGTCCCAACAATAAAGTTGTTGATGCAAAGAGCTCCTCAATGTTCGAAAATTGAAGTCCTCAAATATATTGATGATGAGCTATGAGTAGCTATTGTAATGATCTTGGAGATCTAATAGTTATTGATGGATGTATCTCTCAGTTGAGAGGGAGCTCTGGTTGCATTCCCTATGTGAAGGGAATAGGTATATCCTCTCTGTTTGAGAGAGTGATGATGTTGGACACCCCTCCTTGGTTAAGAGGGAGTGGAGGACATGGTTCTCTACTTCATGTGTCATGCACTAGACCAAGACTAACAGTTGTAAGTCTTAGTGAAGGCCATGAAGGGAGAATGGAATCTAGAGTATTGGGTAAGCATCTGAGATTGATACTCCTTGATGATTGAGAATCCAAGAGAGGTAGTAGTCTCATGACTGACACTCTTTGAGGATCTGGTAGGGTATCCAAAACAAGAGTGGGTGAAGAGGACCGATATTCTTTGAGGATTGGGAATCCAAGATAAGAATAGTCTTAAAGGGACATACCTTATGAGAACCTAGGTGGGGTATGTGCCCTGAGAGGTGATGTGGTGTCCCACTTAAAGCCTCCTAGCATATGTGACATTTGACAATGCTAATTATGATGATGTTGATGCTTAAGATGTCTTACCAATTTGACTCTTCTTATGAGAACTTCTCAAGGTTGTACTGTCCATGTACCTATTGTTGTCAATTATGAATACCTCCCTAGTTAAGAGGGAGTGTTGAAAATGGTAACTAGCTTCAGTCTTCATAATTGTCTATGTACCATGACTTGATGTAATCAATGTACTTGTAAAAAAAAATTGTATTTTTGCAAAAGAAAATTATTTATTCAAGAATGGGTTTCTTTCCCATTGATTATTTTGTCTTAAGTTTAGCACCCATTGTGTGCTCTAGGGTTTTGACAAGGTCAAAGTCAAGGTCATGATGTAAATTCCCTTGGAGGGCTCTTGAATCAATGTAAAAGAAATATTTTTAAGTGTAAAATGTGATCTAGAAGCTACCAAGTGATGGGTCGGCCAACCCATCAAGTCGGCCCCACAAGAGGCACTTGAACCCCACCAAAAGACTATATAAAGGAGAGGTATTCGACCTCATTCTAGCCACGCAAGTAATTCTCTCTTCTCAAGAAGTCTAAGGAAAATTCAAAGTGAGAAAGAGGAGAAGGATAACGAGGAAAGGAAGAAGGTCTACTTGTTTAGCTTGTGCATCAATTCTTTGTTTGGTAATCTCACATGTATGGGAAGAAAGTTATCTATGTTTAGATTTTGAATTAGAGAAGAGCAGCAGACCGAGTTACAGAGAGAAACATTGTTTTTTGGGTGTCTAGCCTATCACTTGGTGAGTTGTTTTCATCAAAGATCTTAGAAGTTCTCCTTGAATTTCTATATAAAGAGATTTTTTTGTATTTTTCCCCTATGGAGGGGTTTTTCCCTAGGGTGGAGCCTATTTTTGGTGATCTTGTTTGCATTGTGATCTTTTGTATTGGCATTGTCTTAATGATGAACAAAAAATATTAATGATGATGATGAAATAGCATTATATCACAAGAATTGTCAATATAACAAGAGAAAGCATTATAAAAGAAACTATAATTATGTTTACCCTAGTTTTTCTCAACATCTATGGTCTTGGAATATTTGCAATGTAGAAATAAAAAATTGATTGAAATCAAATGCAATGCAAAACTAAATCACGCACCTATTCACGAAGTGCTTGGTGGGCTAAATTTGAGCAATACTTCGATGCGTTTTTTTCATGTATATGACTCCAACCCTAGTTAATATTTCAAATCCAAATATGTGAATGAAGGTACTTGCAAAACAAAGGAAGGAGGAGAAGTTAGATGAGATAAATAATTAATAAAATAGAAGAAAAATCATACCAGTTCCTTATTCCCAATTAATAGAGTAAGAGTTTATCCTATTGCACTACATGAAAAATGACAGCGTATGGTCTTTCACTCAAATATAAACACAATGGTTAAATAACGACAAATACTACATGAATTTTTTCCTAGAAAATTTTCTTATTTCTTAGAAACCTTTATATAACTCACACTCGACCAAGACATGCAACACAAATATTAGAAAAAATAAATAAATAAATTTGTCTCACCTAAACCCTTACCATTTTGAGCTATTTTCTTTAGATAATTGTTCCAATTCAACATCTAAATTGATATTAGTTGTCTTACACATATTCATGAGACCAGTGAGGAAAACTCATATTATATTTGACCAAATATTAAATTAATTGCATAAATAAATAATAATTAAAAGGACTTGAGTGCATGAACACATGAATGAGCTCCTCTTGGTTTCGAGAATAAATTGTTGGAGTAGTTTAATCTTGGAGCAAACCTCCCTCCACTCAACGAAGTAGTAGTGAAGTCAACATTGATTTTGGTGTTGCTCTATTGGATCGAGGTTGTTTTACTCCAAGATTATCCATATCCTAATTTATTCTCTACTGAACAGGGCCAACCACATGACGGTGGAAGCTCTCATGTGCTTCCCCCAAAAACAACCCCCCCCCCCCCCCTCTCACAACACTCTCAATTCCCCAATACCCAATCTATATACTATATAGGAAATAGAAGAAAGCAAGATATTAAGATACATAAAAAAACAAATGGAAAATATTTATTCATTCATTCATAAATCCACAAAATAGAAAACGTGCATTCATTCACTCATTCACTCATGCAAATAGAAAATATTCATTCATTCATAATTTGTAAATCCACATAAGGAAACATATAGAAATTATTCATTAACAATAACATCCATTCATTCATTCATTAATCATAGACACAAAATAATTCATCTCAAAAGAAATTATCATCAAAAATATGTTTTCATAATATGGTACATTATGTTTCTAAACATATAACCAGTACAAATATTTCTTTTTCTTTTTCTTATCTTTATTTTTGACATCCTGGTTGTGTACTCGTGATGTTGTCGAGGTTTTTGCAAGAGGGATGGATCATCAATTGTAACAAGAAAGAAATGTTACATTGATATTTCTTGTTATTATTCATTAATAAAAATAGAATTAGAGTTTTATTTACCTCGTGCACTAGTCGACAATGTTGGAATGGTTTCCTTGTGTTCCTCTTATGGTGCAATATCCTCATGTATGACACTCTCTGCCATTGAACGCTGGCTTGTGGTGTTTTTATATTGTGGTGTGATCTCTGCCAAAAAATCCTAATAATAAAGAAAATGTTTTTTAGATTAAAGATGTAAAAGTTAAAAAACATTCTTAATTGAAGTTATGACATAAAAAATCACTTTAAAATATGGTTATTACCTAGTATCTTTGAATATGTTGGTTGAACATGTTGATCCTATCTTTAATAGTATGACTTTTATTTCTAATTTGAATCAAATGAGCAAGTTCTTCATTCGTTCTAACCACAAGCTTATTGACTATTACGATTGGGTTAGGAGACATGTACAACTCTTCATCATCAAACCAATCAGGATCACTAAGTAGCTCACTAAGAACTTCCTCAGCACCATATGTAGACTACTCTGAGGATGGTTCCTTCCCCTTATCACCGTGTTAATCAAATAAGTGTAATTTGTAATTTTATTCCACTATTCTCAGTTATAAACATTCTAAATTTTTAATTTGATGAAACAGTTTATATCAATAAAAAATTCCAATTTAATGAGTTAGCTCAATTGGAATGGACATCATTTGGCCAAGAACTATCATGAGGCGATTGGAAAATGGACTATAATATTTTTGTTAATTAAATTGACTTGGATTAGTTGTATATTAGGAGGCATGATTAGTATTACTAAGTGAGCCAATGGTATATTTCAATGAGAAGCATGTCTTTCCTTGATCATCTTTTCAAATGGATAGTTGAGTTAATTATCACATGAGTTAAAAGCATTATGAAATTGAAAGAGGCACATGAAGATGAAAAATTTAATCATTGAAACATAGAGGATTAAACCCTTATCTATTCATCTAGAAGGCTGATTGAGGCATCACAACTAAGGGTTTAGTTCAAGGAGAAGAGAATAAAGGTAGTATTCAAGGAAAGGAATGCATCAACTTTTTTATTAACAAGAGTGTTAGAAGTATTGTAACACAATATTGTGGATGGAAAATCCTAACGGTCATGTATATTGCATTATAATAATCCATTAGTCCACAAACTCATATTTGGAGTTACTCATATCCTTCACTAGGAAAATGTTATTAAGTATCTCATCCCCGAGACTAAAATGAGTGGTTGATTTAACAATTGTTGGTATGTTAGAAACAAGTTTAATGCATGGTAGTTCTAATTATAAAGCTTATGGAAACTAGTGTTATAACCTACGAAGGCTTCCTTGGTTTGCCTAGTATTCATAAGGGTTGTACATATTTCAAAATGACTTGTATACCAAGATGTTTAAAATCCACAAAGTTTATATGAGACAAAATATTAGAATGTGTCTTCTAGATTTTTCCCCTTATTCAGTTTACATGGGTTTTGGTTGAGCCTCTATAAACAATTCCTTGCATTATAATTTAATCATAACCTCAAACTAGAGTTGGATGAAGAAATATCACAAATATATGATGCCTTTAAGGGTGTCATCATTCATTCATTCATTCGTACATCCACAAAATATTTTATCTCAATAAATTTTATCACAAAAAATATGTTTACATAATATGAAACAAAATCGTTCTATTTTTTTGCAACGGAAAAATCACAACTTTTTATTAAGATAGTCTAAAATTACATGTGCACATGCCATGAGGCATTCAACCTCTTAGTAAAAAATGTGGTACTTGAAAAAACAGGCTCTAAATAAAAGAGTGCAGCCATTTTTTATCTAGTTCCTTTCTCTTTTTACATATGTAGTTAGCAAGGATGTCATGATATTGGCCCCCTTCAGTTGTTGTGGTCTCTAGTGTAATATGTCTTATTGCTGGCCTAGTCTTATGACTGTGTTGCTGCAAGTGGGGCCGAGCATCAACTACAATAAGAAAGAAATGTTAAATTTATATTTATAGTTATTATTATTACAATTATTTTATTACTAAAAATAGTATTAGAGTGTTCTTTACCTACTTCGGTAGTGGAGGGAAGCAGAATAATTTCGGATGTGGCCATATGATCCTCCTCTTCTCTAGCCTCATCCTACACATGCTTTGGCATAGAAACAAGAAAATTTATAATTAATACACCATTTGAATATAAATATTTTTAGTTGTATTCCATACTAAAATTTTTTATAGCACATGAAATACCTCTAGTACTGATTTGAACATCAGTCTCAAGATCAGGCACTCCACCGTCAATAGGCTCATGTGTTGTATCTGCATTGCATGTCTGCTTTTACAATCAAGCACATTACTTTATGGAAAAAATAATAACCAATATATTGTACAAGTAATAATTTATAAATTTTATTAGTTGCTTTTATTTGCCTGAGTGTTAGGTTGGGCGGTGGAAGATTGTGAAGATGCCAAGCTTGTCCTACGTTCAAACATGGCTTGATAGTCCTGCTTAAAAGCAAGCTTTAGGTCTTCCTCTGTGGGAGCCTCTTTGAATTGTGACCCCTGAAATTTTGCATGAGAACATGAATTTTTATTCTTCTGTAATATTAAATTAAAATTATTAAGAATTTATAATTTGGATGCAAATTATTTTTTTGTATATTTACAATTTTTGCATCCAGTTTCGAGTAGCCTCCTAGGTCATGATGATGTTGCCCATGTTTGGCCATTCTAGCCATCGTGGCTTTGGAAGAATTTGGGAGACTATATTTAAAACATTGAAAAACTTAATTAGATGATGCAATGATGATAAAGCATCATAATTACATTATTAAAATTGCCTCATACCTTCCTAGTCCGGGTGAAGTCTTCCCTGCTTTTTGAAGTTCCTTCTCATGTGAATTTTCCACGAGTGCTCTCCACTCCTTATCTAGAATTGCTAGAGGGAACTCATGTGACCTAGCGCTTTGCAAATGAAACCTATAATGGTCCCGCAAATATATTAAATGTGTGTCTGCCTTTGAGGTGACTCCAGATTTGTTGAAGGTACCGTCACCATACAGGTGAACCATCATGTCAATAAGTCAATATTTTAACTTGGAACTTTGGGATTTCTAGTTTGTACGAATGGTGGGCCAAAATATTTCCAAGGTTATGTCATACAAATTCCTATAGAATACATCATTTCCTGTAAAATGATATTATCATTAGTTTAAAATAATCACAGACTATACATTAATTTCAATTAGATTGCACCTAATATTTAAAACACTTAAATACCTCAAAGTTTCTCTATTTTCATGGGGACATTGTCATCATCTACCAAAATTGTGATCAATTGTAACTGTCTCCTCACACATTTACCCACTTTCACCAGTTTTCTCAGGTAAATGTGAGCTAAGGGTCACTATGATAAGACTCAACCTCCTTGATGACCTTAAGGAAATGGAGTCAACAACTTAAGACCTTACTGGCTTCCCGCAGGTGCTACAGGACCTCCAGAAGCTACCCAACTCCTCTAGGTGTCAAACCTCTACGTTAACCCTCTTTTTCACTGACTTATAAACTAATTCACTCCCTTGACAAGGCCTCCAAGAAACTATTAGCCTCTAGTCACTCCCATATGCCTACTTCCCAGTGACTGTGGATTTTTCTAGTCAATTTTGTGCGAGCGACCCTAAATTTTGAGCCACTTTTTCAGGGCTAGTACTTATGCCTATGCCCAGAACTCAGTGAAACTTCCATAAATGATAACATAGAAACAAAGCTTATAAACCAAAAACTTGAACAAGGACTTGACTTGACCCCTCCCAACCAGGACAGGAATTTTTTCAAACACATTGTAAACATCCAACCTACAGGTTATGAATTCATATATAAACTTAGGGATCTAAACTTATCTTAGGTTTAACAAGAAGGACAAATTCATTCTCATAATAGTTGGCACAACACCAATTAGGTCATGCATTCATTAACCATATAGTCATTAATTAAAATGTGATAAGAACCATACTTAGATCTGTCATATAACCATGATTATAACAAGCATATAACCAAATAGATAACAATGATAGAACAACCATTAAATCCACATAATAACAAGTATAATTACTCATCAAAGAGAAGAGAAACTTGTCTCTTATTAACCATATGAAAAATTCAACCAATTTAGGGACTTCCATGTACCACCCAACCATAGATTGGCTAAACCAAATCTTTCTTTCAGCCAATCACCCCTGTGCGATATTCCAAGCATGAATGTGGGATCTCATGGGATAAACCAAACGATAAACCACCAAGGGAATCCATAGGTTAAACTACCTCCACCCTCACCATATAGTGATCTCACCTAAACCAGTCCCAAGGTCACAAAACCAAACCAAGCTTGGTTTCCTCATAATTCCTTTGCCATCCCTTGAGTAATCTTCCTATCTCCACCCACCTGTTGAGGGCTTCCTGAAGAAAACCATCTTCGTCCCCAACCCTTTGGATTTTCCTAATACCACCTCACCCAAATCTAAAATGTTTCGGTAATCCAAATCTCAACCAAGAAAGAATCCCATCACACCATGGCTATCCAAAATGGCAAGCAAGGCTAAAATCATTTGAAACCCGACAAAACCCATGCCAATGATAGCAAAGAAACAAAATGCACACAATCATATACCATGCATGCCAAAACTATCTAGGAAACCATACATGCAACCTGTTCCCTTCAAGTATTCTCGTTGAAACTGTTCGATCCTTGTTTTCCTTGTCCTTCCTTTTCTTTCCTCATCCTTCCTTTGCTTTCCTTGTCCTTCCTTCTCCTCTTGGTTCTCTTCTCCTCTCTGAGACTAATTCCAAAATTGAACTGACAAAAGGCCCCAAACTAATGCTTTGATGTCTTTTTATTATTGTTGCCTCTAATTTATTCATTTTCCTTAATTTTCCTTCAATTTCCTCCTCACATGAAACCTGTGACCTTTCACCTCCCTTTTCTCCTATTTTCCTTTATTTCCATAAATAAAATACCAATAATGCATTTTTTCCTTTTCAAAGCCATTTCCATTGCCTTTTCCAATTTCCCCATAATCATAATACACAAGTGATTCCCACTAGGATGTTTTTCCCAAGATTCATCTTGGAATAAGTGTTCCATGACCTTAATCTTATTTTTCCTTTATTAACTTTATTACATGTAATTTTAACCCGGGGTTGTTACATACCCCTCCCCTTAGGGAACACTGTCATCGGTGTTCTACGACACCTACAACCAACAAAATCATTGAAAACCAAAACATACTTCCCATGGAGCTTTATAACCTAGCTTGTTGCAGTATTTACAATGAACAACCTGCTCAAAAGAAAAACCATCATGAAAAACACGACAACATAAAAACCATGTCGCTTATTCGAGATTTATAAAACAACTCATTATGGTATTTATAATAGAAACCATACATAAATATGTATGAATACCAAAATCTCATTTGCATCCACTAGAAAATAATGAAGGATACATATCCCACATCTAATCAGCCATCTCTCATGTAGCTTCAATGCACCCAAAGTGCTTCCACTCCACTTTAACCTGCTTGATTGATCTATTCTAAAGCATGAGTTATTTCTATTGTAATATGCATTGAGGTTTTGGCTAGAATTCTTCTTTTGGTTCCACCTACAATATAGACCAATCAATAACATGATCAACATCCTTTACATATCCTTAAACAATGAGACATGGAAAACATCATGGACTTTCACTATCGGAGGTAGTGCAAGTCTATAGGCCATTGGTCCAATCCTTTCAAGTATCTATAAAGGCCTGCAATACCATGGTGCCAACTTGGAACATGATCCAATCCTCAAGGAGCTCTTCTTGGGATTGATCCACAAATACACATGTTCCCAAACCTGAAACTCCTTCAATTCCCTGTGTTGGTCTGCATAACTCTTTTATCTATCATGTGATTCCTTTAGATTCTTCTTTATAACTTACATTTCATGTTCCATTGTTGCCAACATATCTAGTCCAATAAGCACCGTGTTCACTGGATCACTCTAACTGATGGAAGCATTACAACTCCGCCCATAAAGTTCATCAAATGGACTTATACTCAATGACTCCTGGTAACCATTGTTGTAAGAAAACTTAACCAATGGAAGGTACTCCTCCCATCTCTTCTGTTGGTGCATGACATACATCTTCAGCCTATCCTCCAAAATCTTGTTGACCCTCTTTGTATGTCCATCTATTTGAGGATTATAAGTTGTATCGAAGGCCAACTCTGTACCCAAACCTGCAAACAACTCTTTTCAAAACCTAGAAGTGAACTTGAAATCTCTATCTAATATGATCTTCTTTGGTACACCATGGAACCTCACTATATCTCTGATTAAGACTTATGCTACATCATTAGTTGAATAAGTAGACTTCACTAAAATAAAGCATACTACCTTTGTCAACCTATCCACCACAACCATTATAGAATCATGTTGTCTATATGTCATCGGCAAACGTATAATGAAATCCATGGAAATCACCTCCCATTTCCACTATGAAATCAGAATCGGTTGTAGTAATCCACTTGGATGCTTACACTTTGCTTTTACCTGTTGAAAATCCAAGCACCTAGCCACAAACTTTGCCACTTCCTTCTTCAAATTCATCCAAAAATAGAACTTATTCACCACTATCAATGTCTTTTCATATCCTAGGTGACTTGAATATGGTTTAACATAAAATTCCCTCAAGATAAGCTTCTTTAGCTCATTTTTGTCTACCACATAGATCTTTTCTTTGAATCTCACCAAACCATCTGCCATGAGATGATAATCCACATCCTTATCACTTGTACCCTATTGTAACCTATGCCTAATCTCCTTGTACCTATCATCCTATTATCCTTCCTATAAGATCTGATCCTGTAAATTTGTCCCATATGATCTCACCGTTGCTGCAAGGTTCATTTGCAATCTACTACTGAGCATCTGCAACCATGTTCTCCTTACCCTTAATGTATTTGATGATCTCGAATTCAAACTCACTGGTTGTGGCCAACCACCTAGCCTACCTGGCATTCAGATTTGGTTGGTCAAAGAGATATCTCAACCCACTATGATTGCTCATCAATACAAACTTCCTGCCAATAATATCATGCCTCCACATCTTCAAGACATGAATAATAGCTTCCAACTCAAGATCATGAGTCACATAGTTCTCCTCATGCTCATTCAGTTTCCTAGACTCATAACACACCACCTATCCCTCTTGCATCAAGAATCCACCAAGTCCTCCCTTGTAGGCATATGTACACACCAAGAACTCTTTATCTAGATCTGCAATCTTAAGAACTGGAGCATTTGTCAACAATTGCTTCAATTTCTCAAAACCGACTGCACATTCCTCTGTCCATTCAAATTTCATACCTCTTCTTTGCAATGATGTAATAAGATATGAAATGTGTGAGAAGTTCCTAATGAATCTCCTATAGTAGCCTACTAACCCCATAAATGATCTGATCTCATCCAAATTCTTAGGAGTTTCCCACTACATGATAGCCCTTATCTTTTCTGGATCCACTACTATGCCTTTCTTGGAAACAACATGTCCCAAGTAATGTACATCTGTCTAAAAGAAACTGTACTTTCTAATCTTGGCATACAACTGATTCTCTATTAGCAATATCAATACATTTTCTAAATGTTCAGCATGCACTTCCTCATTCTTAGAATATATCAATATATCATCAATGAACACAATCACAAAATTTTCCAAATAAGAATGCAACAAACTATTCATCAAGCACATAAAATTAGTTGGAGCATTAGTCAAACTAAAAGGAACCACAACACACTCATAATGCCCATACCTGGTCTTGAAAGCATTCTTATAGATGTCCTCTTCTTTTATATGTACCTAATTGTATCCTGATCTCATATCAATCTTCAAGAACACTGTTTCTCCCTTCAACTGGTCAAAAAAGTCATCAATCCTCGGCAAAGGGTACATATTATTAATCACTAGGTTGTTTAGTTGCATGTAATCAATGCACAATTTAAGATTACCATCCTTCTTCTTCACGAACAACACTGATGCACCCCAAGGTGATACACTTGGCCTAATGTGTCCCTTGTCAATAATTTCCTTCAATTGCAACTTCATTTCCACCAAATTTGGAATGCTCATCCTATAAGGTGATTTTAATGTTGGTGCTACTCCTGGTACCAACTAAATAGAAAATGCCACTTTCCTATGGGGAGGAAACTTTGGAATATCTGCTAGAAACACATCCTGAAATTGTTGTAGTATAGGTACCTCTTGAATATTTCTGCATCCGCAACATCCTTACCCTTATCAATAGAAATATGGACTACAAACATTACACATCCTTTCCTACAACTGCGCTTACCCTGGATAGTTGTGACCATCCTAATTGATGTAGCCTTCCTCTTTTCCTGCAAGATTCTCTTTTCCCCATTACCATCCAAACACTCAATGGCTTTTTCATAACAATCTACTTTGGTCCTGTGAAGGTACATCCAATCCAAACCCAAAATCATATTATATGATCCCAATTGAATTATATTCAGATGTGTTTTTGTAGGCATACCATTCATCTCAAATGCACAATCTATTACCTAGTGATGAAATCTCTTCTTAGTACTTGTAGCCAACTGCACCAACCAAGACTCTCATGCACTTCTTTTCTCAAGCCACACTTATCCACCAAGTCAGGATTAACGTAACTATAATTAGATCCAAGATCAATCAAAATAGAAACAACTCGACCATATAGCCTACCTTCCATCTCAGTAATGGATGCATGGTGATCTTTCTACTTGTTTTCCATAGTTGAATAAATCCGAGGAATGTTATGACCAACATCCCCAATTGTATGCACCTCCTAATCACTATAGATCTGAGGCTTTCCATCCTGGTACAATGGAAAATCCTTCTTGTGATGATCTTTTCCACATATCCTATGCTGTAATGGTCCCCTAACATCATCTATGTTTTTCTACTCTCCAAGTTATGACCTATGTCCATTATAAATTTCATTGAACTTCTTGTAAGGAGAAACATTTTCTTTCTCACCTACATTTTGAGTTCTTCCCCATTTCGGTAGCCATCTCCCTTTAACTTTCTCATTTCCCTTCAAATCATGCGTAGGCTAAGATTTACACTTTGACTTCTCATAATAATGCTTCAAATTCTAGATGTCCTCCTCCAATGATCTAGGCTCATCAAACTCAATCCAGTCTCTATATGTTGTTGGAAACCCACTGACGAATCTCTAAATCTTAGCATTCTCATCCTTGAAGTAAGGCACATACCTCAATAGCTCTAGGAACCTGCACTCATAATCTGTCATGGAACCCATATACATCTCATAAAATTCCTTAGCTTTGTCATTGTAGTACCTCAATGATAGGTACCTCTTCTTAAAGAGTCTCTCGAACTCATCCCAAATCAACTCTTGTTCTTGAATACCCTTGACATTCTTCACATCTTCCCACCATATATCTGCTTTCCCTTTGAGACTAAAGGTGGATATTTTGGCTTTCATGTTCTCTAAATAGTTATGCAATCTGAAGAATTTCTTCATCCCAATAAACCATGCCTCTACATCTTTTGACCTCTTCATCTCTCCATCGAATGTAGGTGGCTTAACTTTCTTAAACTCCTCAGGATATTACTCACTCCTCCTATAATGATGATGATGGTGATGACTGTGATGGTGTATCTTGGATGAGGAACTAGTATGATTCCCATACATGCCATTCCTCTTATCAAATGTATCCAATGAACTTCCACCTTTAACTATATCCCCTTTATCCAAACTATATCCTGACCAATACCTACTACCATAGGCTCCATTAGTTTTCTCTTCCTACTCTTGATTGATCCTCAACTATCCATGTTCCTGCAAATCTGACAAACTCTAAAGAATCATTGCATTGACTTATGCCTTCCTTTCTTGAGCCCTTGCAATTCTTTCCTCAGCCTCAACCAACCTGTCATTATATGTTTTGCAACTTTTTATCTATGCCCTCAAACTCCTCAATTATCTACTGTATGAGTAGAATACTCATGTCCTAGATGCCCAACTAATTTGTAGGGAGAGTCAAGTAGTCTACCACTTTTCTCGTCATCTTTGATTCTCTTCTTCCTAAAAGTAGGTCATGTCAGATAAACCAAATAGATACCAAAATCAAAACCATACCTCATTCATGTTCAGGGGAGGCTTATCTCATATGCAAAATCAGTCCATGTTAGCATGATACACATATAATCATAATCATATCAATATAACAACATCATGCATGACCATACCAATTGTATACCATGACCCCATGCATGACAACCATAACCCTCTCAACATCATATTTTACCCAAAGAGAGTGCAATCTGCTCTAATACCACCTTGTAACCACCTCCTGCCACATTTACCCACTTTCACTAGTTTACCTAGATAAATATGAGCTAAGAGACACTATGATAAGACTCAACCTCCTATTTGACCTTAAGGAAATGGAGTCAACAACTTAAGACCTTACTAACTTCCCTTAGGTGTTACAGGACCTCCAAGAGCTACCCAACCCCTCCAGGTGTCCAACCCCTGAGTTAACTCTCTTTTTCACTAACCTAGAGCCTCAATATCTCCCTTGGAAAGGCCTCCAAGTGACTGTAAGCCTCCATTCGCTCCCATAGACCTGCTTCCTAGCAGCCTTGGACTTTTCCAGTCAGTTTTATGCCAGCGACCCTAAATTCTGAGCCACTTTTTCAGGACTAGGACTTAGGCCTTTACTTAGAACTCAATGAAATTTTTAGAAATGATAAATAAGATAGAAATAAAGCTTCTAAACCAATAAATTGAAAAATAACTTGACCTAACCCCTCCAAACTAGGATAGAAATTATGTTAAACACATGGAAAACATGCAACCTATAGGTCATGAATGCATATCTGAACATAGGGATCTGAAACTTATCTGAGGTTTAAAAAGAAGGACCAATGCCTTCTCACAATATTTTTCATAACACCAATTAGTTCATGCATTCATTAACCAGATATTCATTAATTAAAATGTGATAAGAGCCATACTTAGATCTAACATATAACCATTCTTATAACCAGCATATAACCATATAGATAACAATGATAGAATGACCATTAAAGAAACATAATAAAAAGTATAATTACTCATCAAAGACAAGAGAAATTTAGCTCTTATTAACCACATGCAAAATCCAACCAAGTCAGGGACTTTCCCATACCACCCAACCATATATTGGTTGAACCAAATCTTTCTTTCAACCAACCACCCCAATGCCATACTCCAAGCATGAATGTGGGATCTCAAGGGATAAACCAATCCATAAACCACTAATGGAATCCAAAGGTTAAACCACCTCCACCCTCACCATACCGTGGTCTCACCTAAACAAGTCCTTGTTGGGCAGTGGATCCCCCCATAGCAAATTTTTGGGGCTTGTAGCCCGAATTTTGGTCAAACGTAATGTAATACCCCATGAAATGCAGGCGCAGAGCACGAGAGTCTAGGGTTGTCCACCCTAAAATATTGTAATTTAATATAGAAGGTGTCGAGTCTTGGGTTGTAGGAATAGGGAGAGGCTCTGCATCTATGTGTGTAGAGGCCTAGTAGAGCTTGTAGCTATGTGCATAGACCCCTGCAGTTGAGTGCATAGGGCGGCGTTGGGATTGTAGTGGAATAGAAGTTTAATAAAAGCTAAGTTGATTCTGAAATATTGTGCATCTATTCATAGATCTGTATGTTTATGCTTCGGTTATATGTTTATGCATCTCCTTATAGTTTATAATTAAGCGCACTTGTTATGAATGATTGAATGATTAATAATAATACTGAGCCCACAAAATTAAGTCAGATCTATAATAATAACACAGTAAGGATAAAGGATCTAGATAGTGCCTCTTCACGCTCTTTACAGAGCTATGTAAAGGTCAAATAGTTGCGCGGAGCAGCGCAAGCACGCAGGATCAGTTCGCGAAATCCCCAAACTTCATCAAGACATCCCTAGGGTGTGGAAACCTGGTTCTAGCACCCTCCCATACTACCTTGGGTGAGACCTTAGTCCGCGCCCTGCAAACTATTGCCGAAAGGGTCGGTAGTTTCAGGATTTGTTTGTCTAAATCACTTCTGAACCTGGGTCAGGCCCCAACAAGCCAACAAATGGTCCCGTTGCTGAGACTGGGATCTACCTAAGGGATGTCTGATGTTGGAACACTAGAATCCTATGAAGAAGGAAACTGAAGAGTGGTTGGATCAGAAGCTGCACGAGTTCATGACACAGGAAAACAAAACTCTGCAGATATCCAAGAAAAGGTGGCTGGATCACTACATATATACGTAAATCCACGAGATCTTCTTTGTGTCCTTCTCTTCAGAGCTGTATGATTGGATCACAAGGTTAGCCGATAGCCAGCGAAGGTATAAGCTCGATCAACTGATAGTGTGGGAAGCACAAGGGGTTACAAATGATAACATTAAGAAGGCTACATTGGTAAGCGCGTTGCAGGATCGCGCATTGCCATGGTATATCAAGCACTCAAATGATCACCCAAATGCAGGAATAGCGGAGATCTAGAATGAGCTGAATAGAGAATTTAGCTGGCCGAAATCAGAGACGCAGTCAATCATCAGATTTAAGGAGATCACAATGCTTCCAGGTGAGACCTCATGGGACCTAGATTAGCGGCTGAAGAGTACGATCCACGAGGCTAATATGACGCTAACGAATGCGCAGCACCACACGTGGTTTGTAGCGTCTTTGACACCCCACCTAAGGACGACATTGTCATAGCAGAAGCTTTCAACCCAGGTCGAAGCATTAGAAATGACGATGAGGTTGCATGAAATACCAATACAGGATCTAGGGCTAGGAGTTCAATAGATTCACGTGCAGCTACATAATCTCTACCTGGAAATGCAGAGCTTGAAGCAAGATAGGGCACCGCAGCCGAAGGCGTGCGAGGAAGTGTGGTGTATAAAATGCAAAGGCCAGGGCCACAATAAGGATCATTGTCCGGTATTCGTGAACTACTTGGCAGGAGGGGGGCCAATGCCATTGAGACCATAGGCACAAGCGAGGTCGAGTGTGACACCCCCACTACGGTGCGCGATCTGTCAGATAGGAGGAAAACACACAACGGACAATTGTCATCTGTTGCAGAAGTATACACAGACTCCACAACAGCTGTTTTGTAATTTTTGTAGGTCAATGGGCCATGACGAGCGTACTTGTCGCAGCTACAAGTTGATGATGGAGTGGACCCCATCCTATAGAATGCAGACAGAAATGCGAGGCCTCGACCTAGCCACGAGGATGGTGCGTGCTAGATTTCAGGGGCGAGGTCAAGGACGAGGGGGAATGGGGCCAGGAAGGGGTCGTGGACAATTAATTTGTTACAATTTTGGAGGACTGGGGCACTACACCCGCAACTGTACCAACCCAACAAGACTATCTTGTTCATACTGTGCTCAATTGGATCATGAAGTAGTAGATTGTCCTATGTTGATTGCACAGATGCACGAGAAAGGGGTACTTCAGCCTACTCCGATGCAGAATCTTCAAATGATGAGGTCTGAACTGCGTGAAGAAGACCCAAATGTGAATATGGTGCTCAAAAGTGGTGCGACCACAGGGGAAGATAAGGGAAGCAGCCCGAGGAAGATACATGGGTTCACAAGGCTCCTACAAAGGAAACTGAGTTTGACTTGGAATTCGCAAAGGAGACATTTATGGAAGCTATGAAGAGCTTCATGGAGGCCTCTACTTCAGGTAGTAAGGATCAACCAGAGCTAGGAATGGATCCTTCTATGCTTACTACCTTTTTAGAGACATGCATGAAGCTATTGTGCAATAATAAGGAAATGAAAGGACTACAAGAACTAATAACTAGGTGCGCAGGGTTAGGTGAACCACGCGTAGTCCGGAAACTAAGAAAGCATACATTACGCACTGGGAGGGAGATGAGATTCAAGGCATAGATTGGCGAATATGAAATGGATCAGGTAATTCTAGACCTAGGTTCGGACGAGAATGTGTTACCAAAGCAAACATGGGAATGCTTAGGCCCACATTGCAATGGTCCCCTATTCAATTACGGATGGCAAACCAACAAAAGATCTTTCCCATGGGGAGGTTTCAAAGGGTAACAATTGATATCGAAGGCGTGAGCACGCAGACGAACTTTGAGGTGATAGAGATCGTTGATAACAACAACCCTTACCCTGCATTGCTAGGAATAGACTGGGCCACTGATATGAATGGATTCATCAACCTGAAGAAGCGGAAGATGATATTCGAGACAAAGTCCCTTCGTGTAGTAGTTCCGCTAGATCTGGCCGAAGGTGTGCGCTACACCAAACCTGTACGCAATGATGACAACAGCGATGAGCTGGATTACATTTACCAGATAACGATGCAAGACTAGGATTGGGTAAACCAGACTGTAGATGGGAGAATCTCATGGGAATTCAACAGTTCTTGTACTTCGGATTCAGATGAAGAGATAGAACGTTGGAAGAATCAGTTGCATGAAGTGACAACGTTGAATTGCAACATGATGATTAGATCACTGCGGTGCGTGATGACCGAAGCAAGGGAACTGCCAACATATGATGGGATAACAGGAGTGGATGAATTCTTGGACAAGTTTGAAAGTGGAGTATCGGAACAACAGCGGTACGATGCACTAGAATGGGCGTTGCACATGACACCCACACATTGGTGGAGTACACATTAGAAGACTATGGGGAATTGGCGTGAATGTAGAAGACGAATGCGCTTACAGTTTGGAAGTCCCCAGCATCGAACGCAAGATGGGCAACCAAGACAAAGCAGTTTGCATGCCCACCTGGGTCGATGGGTGCAGACGTGTGCTGTGAAAACACGTCCTAGACGAAGGATCAGAAATCAGAACCCCACACGACAGCAGGGAAGGTGACGCACTCCCCAAATAATCCGCGATAGAGCATTTAAAAAGCTATGCGAAGTCATGAACGGAGTTCACCAAGCGAGACGAACTGACTGGGACCTACGCATACCAGCGGTTCGATGGGTCTATAGGACCATAAGCAAAAACCGAAGCATGGAAATGACCCCAACATTGAAAAAAAGAGATGACACCAGGAGAGCAAAAAAGAATCCTCAGACCACAGCTCCCGCAGTTGGGGCAAGACGAGAGGACCTGGGTAAAGGAATTAGGTAGTTACAAGAAGCCGTTCAGCGAGGGAGCTTGAAACTTTGTGAACTCGATGAAGATTGGGCATGGTTGAGGAAGAAAAGTGTGACATTGGACGAAGAAATCAGCGAACTGGAAACCAAAGTCACGCAAGTGGGCCACAAGAAACTAAGCATGATGGGGCCCAGTCTAGCCAGCCCTACTACTGCATTAGAAGGAGTTGCGACCCTGCTATCATGGTTGCGACCACACCTTACTAAATAGGGGAGCGTACCATACAAAGAAGAACGCGACGCACTAACAGACGCAAGGGTATTTGAAGGGTGCCTGCGGCCCGGGCTAGCAGGAAAATTGAAGCCTCGCACCGGGGGTGCAACCACCTGACTATCTGTAGGAAGCACAGTCTCAACACTCCAAGCAGTTGAAAGAGGGTGTGGGACTATAAACGAGTCTGCAGGAGAGCTACGTGGAAAGGAGGTTCCGTGTAGGGTCAGTATGTCACAAGGGTCGCAATCACGTGTAATGGGCTGCACTGCTGCACGGGTAGGCTAGGAGGTGACCGTTGATGTCACTGTTCATGATAAGAGGTCCAATTTAAGGTAGAAAGGAGCGGGTGACGAGCCATTAAGACAGGAATTAAGAGCTAGATTCGGGACGATCTACCACCAAGAAGGTATTAATGACTCAGAAGTGAAGGGAATGGTCGAATTCAAATTCAAACGTTACTGTAAAATCCCTTGGACTAGCCTCGAGGAAACACTTGGTTGTTTGAGATTTGAGCCAGTACATAGTATTGAGCACCAAGCTACCTTGCCACCCGTGAGTACGTGACTGAACAAATCCAGTGTAGAAACGATGACGGCTGCAAGAACCAAAGTGCGATTCGTGGAAGTTACCCCAGAACCCTGTGTGACCCAGGAGGAGCATGGAGAGGTGGCAGCCACACCAGAGGTTCCAAAGTCCCCCCACATGCCATGACCATAGAAAGACAAGCAAACAATGGGGCCAGTTCACCCACGGTCTAGTAAATTGTCAATGGCAGAGAAGGGCAAAGCTGTTACCATGGAAACTGAAGAGGAGGAGGAAGATTTGGAAACCCTAAT
Organism: Pinus tabuliformis; assembly: GCA_031772625.1. Lineage (NCBI taxonomy): Eukaryota > Viridiplantae > Streptophyta > Pinopsida > Pinales > Pinaceae > Pinus > Pinus tabuliformis. Next base: position 464,324,732 of record CM062811.1, read on the forward strand.
CGCCAAAATTGAAGCCCAGGAAAATGAGGTGGAGAATGTGTCCCAAGTACCTTTGGCAATAAAGTTACCCCCCTACATTCCCCCATGGAAAGGGATAGCCAAGATACCAAAGGACCTGGAGGCCACGAAGGGTGCGCTCTAGACCCCGCTTCTTATGGATGAAATAAGGTTTGAAGGTCCACCATTGGGATGGGTAACTAATATAAATTCAAATACTGGGACCTCGCGGACAGCAAGAAATTCCCACAGCTGGCCGCAGAGCAATTATTGCAGCAGAAATGGCTACACAGTGTGGAGAAGGTCGGGTTACTACATCTGGGGTGGATACCCCACTACCACTGCGCGGCCGTCACAATTTTTGTCATTCGGCAGCTACTATGTCTACTACATGATGGGTATCTCTAGTTGGAGGAGCCGATTCCCATCATGGCTGATTTAATTCACCGGATTTCTCGGCTGCCCATCAAAGGAAACAATCCCGCAGCCATAGCAGGAAAGAGCAGCGACTTGGCCCTCGCAAAAGCTATAAAGGCCAAATATAAGCTAGAGAAGAGGAAGTGAGGGTATGTAATATCAAGCATCAAGGAAAAAGGGTTGCGCATAGCCACCCAGCTATTGGCCAGCAAGCTCATGAGGAAATGTCGCGCAGACAAAGTGTCAGCATCTGTAATTGCATTAGCAGAGCAGTGCACAGAGGGGGTCCAGTGAAACTGGGTACAATTTCTCTACGATGAGTTTTTGACAAATTGTAGGGAAGCCCAGGAGCAGGGTAAGACCTTCCACTACGCGTGGTTGCTCTTATCAATCCTATTGGTTGCTGGGGAGCTGCCGTAGGACAGCTAGTTTCCCATCATTGAGAGGAACCTACCCAAGGCTGTGAGGTACACCTCGCTTTGGGCAACAAAAGACCTGATGAGGATTCGCGAGATAAAAGTGTTTTGGGCATTCGTAGAGGCGAGCTTACGAACATGGATCAACCACAGGTTGCATTTGTCCCTGACAGTATATAACATTTTGTAAAGCATGGCAGAATTTAAGGCGGATATACATAACCTGTATATCGAGCGCGCAAGGATCTAGCCCGAGCATGGGTAAAGCTGTTATTTATTGCAATAGATGATGCAATTTTTGACATGATGATGTCATGGTCTCTGGAATGGCGTGCCCTGGACTTGGCAGAACTAGAAAAGATCGTAGCACAACAGCAGAAGAGGGAGACCAAGCTGGCATCGCGAAGCTGGCGGAGGGAAAGCGCCAGGAATAGGAAGCGGCCACGCAGCGAAGGCGACTAAGGCAGCAGCAATAGCGCAAATGGAAGAAACCACAACCGCGCCAACTGAAGAGATCGAGGAAGGTTAGGAAATGTCCATGGAGCATGACATACAGGGGGATACTGAGACAAAGTAACGCACAACAAAATCAACCCAACTCAAGAGGCCGCGCATCCAGGAGAAGCCAACCGCACGGAAGAAGACAAAGACAACACAGACCTCTGAGGGAGCCCTTCTTGACAGTGGCGAACTAGTTCGCGATGTCACTAAGGATGCTCTTGAAGAATTAATGACGGAGTAGACAACTGTGTTGGGGGCACTTAGAGCACAGTTGCAGGAATTACAGGTGCGACCCCCAGGAGTGATGACACCGCACCTTGCGGAAGGTGCATCTGAAGTTGAGCAGATGTTGCGTGCCCACACAACGAACACTTTGGTGTTACCAGAAGGTGCAATCCTAGCAGAAGCCGCAGGTGACATGAGGGGCTGAGGGTTGAATTTGACCGCCCTTCCCAGAGAAACCCTATACCAACTGCAAGATGGGGTAACTACTGAGCTTCGCGCTAGGGAGGGTCGTGCCCTCCAAGTCTTGAGCGAGTAGAAGATAAATTTAGAACAGCTCAGCCTGCAGTGCGATAACCTGGTCACACAAAACCAAGGATTAGAACAGGCCATGGAGGAGGCATGTAGCAGCATTTCGGAGTTGGTTGTGCTGACGGCGCTCCCCACCGTGGAAAAGATTCACCAAATGGCAGTTGGAATCCGCAAGACCTAGGAGGATGCCGCAAAGTTTCAGTTGGAGCTGAACTTGCAGACCATGGAGCTACGACTGAAGGTGTAGCCCTCTACACCCCTGTAAGTTAGAGAGTAGCATCACCGCGCCATTCAATCGAGGTTGGAACTGATAGAGCATGTTGTACATGACTACACGGGATTGTTGGATCAGTCCCTCTTCACTCTCACTTCACTGTAGGAGGACCCAACGCTACAGTAGTTAGAGAAAAAAGCACAGGAGTTATAGCAGACCTATGACAATGTCCTGGGGACCGCGCAGACGGTTGCCCTTACTCAGCGATTGGCCAAGAAGAGGGAAGCCCAAGCTCTGAAAGAACAAGTGGACGCCGCACGCCAAAAAGAAGTAGGGCTTAAAGCATGCATCCAGCCTTGGCTCGAGGAAGCATTCACAGTCACCGCCATGATCGAGGGGAAGTTGGCCCAAATGCAGGATACATATGTGCAAAGGTAGGAGGGTGCTTCTGACAATGATGCATCAGAAAGTCGCACACAATTGATACAGCGGACAGTGAAGGAATGTGTGGCAGACGTCCATGAAGCACAGAAGTTGTTGGATGGACTCCAAGCAAAGATCACCGCAGCAGCCGAGTGACTTGAGACATATCACGATGATTGTGTTGGGGGCCTGTTGGGCAACGAATCCCCCCACAGCAGATTTTTGGGGCTTGTAGCCCAAATTTTGGTCAAAAGTAATGTAAGACCCCACGAAATGCAGGCGCAGAGTGCAAGAGTCTAGGGTTGTCCGCCCTAAAATATTGTAATTTAATATAGAAGGTGTCAGCCTACCCATGGTCTGTGGACCATGGGAATGTATAAATAAAGCGAGGCTCTAAGTGTAGAAGTCAGTTTTTTAGTCTTGATCTGAAAGTGATATGGGTTTTTGAATGCAATATTCACTCTGAGTCTGTAAGTCCAAGTCTTGGGTTGTAGGAATAGGGAGAGGCTCTGCAGTTGTGTGCGCAGATGCCTGGTAGAGTCCGTCGCTGTGTGCATGGACCCCTGCAGCCGAGTGCGCAGGGCGGAGTTGGGATTATAGTGGAACATAAGTTTAATAAACGCTAAGTTGATTCTGAAATATTGTGCATCTATTCGTATATCTGTATGTTTATGCTTTTGTTATATGTTTATGCATCTCCTTACAATTTATAATTGCGCGCACTTGTTATGAATGATTGAATGATTAATAAGAATATTGGGCCCAAAAAATTAACTTAGATCTATAATAATAACACAGTAAGGATAAAGGATCTAGACAACGCCTCTTCGCGCTCTTTACAGAGCTACCCAAAGGTTAGACAACTGCACGGAGCAGCGCAAGCATGCAGGATCGGTTTGCAAACTTCCCAAAATTCATCAAGACATCCCTAGGGTGCGAAAACCTAGTTCTATCATCCTCCCATACTACCTTGGGTGAGACCTCAGTCCGCACGCAGCGGACTTTTGCCGAAATGGCCAGTAGTTTCAGGATTTGTTTAGCTAAATCACTTATGAACCTGGGTCAGGCCCCAACAAGCCAACAATCCTGAGGTCACAAAATCAAATGGAGCTTGGCTGCCTCAGAATTCCTTCACCATCCCTTGAGGAATTTTCCTGTCTCCACCCACCTATTGATGGATTACCAGATAAAACCATCTCCACCCCAAACCCTTGGGATTTTCTTGAGATCACCTCACCTAGATCCAAAACCTTCCAATAATACAAAGCTCAACCAAGAAATAATCTCATCACACCATGTTTATCCAGAAATGGAAAGGCAAGGATAAAACCACTGTCGAAACCCGAAAAAACCCATGCCATTGATGGCAAATAAACCAAATGCACAAAAGCAGATATCATTCATGCCAAAACTAGCTAGGAAATCATACATGCAACCTGTTCCCTGCAAGTATTCTCATTGAAACTACTTGATCCAACTTTTCCTTGCTTGATCCTTGCTTTCCTTATCCTTCATTTTCTTTCCTTTTCCTTCCTTTTCTTTCCTTGTCCTTCCTTCTCCTCTTGGTGTTCTTCTCCCCTCTTAGACTAATTCCAAAACAAAACTAACAAAAGGCCCAAAACTAATGCTCTGATGTCTTTTTATTATTGATGCCTCTAATTTCTTCATTTTCCTTAATTTTCCTTCAATTTCCTCCTCACATGCAACCTGTGACCTTTCACCTCCCTTTTCTCCTATTTTCCTTTATTTTCATAAATAAAATACCAATAATTCCTTTTTTCATTTTCAAAGCCTTTGTCATTGCCTTTTCCAATTTCCCCTTAGTCATAATACACAATAAGTGATTCCCACTAGGATGTTTTTCCCAACATTCAGCTTGGAATAAGTGTCCCATGACCTTGGTCTTATTTTTCCTTTATTAACTTTATTACATGAAATTTTAACCTAGGATTGTTACATCAGTGGTGTTCTTGTGCTAGTAACACAGGAAGATCCAGGAAATCTCACTTCAAATTATTCAATTGCATCATTCTCTACATCCACAACATCATGTGTAGATCCTGACATATGTTGTTCAGGGGGTACAAATCCTATTGTTGGTGGTTGAGTGGGTGTACTAGTCTCAGTGACTAGTGACTCACTCACAGGTGGATCATCGGTGTTGCTACTAACTTCGACCCTCATGGTTATAGCATGAAGATCATACTCCACCAAAAAGTCCCATAAAATAAATAGTTTTTTTTTATAAAGGATGCAATAAATAAATCATAAAAAAGTAAATGGGACAATTAAATGAGTTTCTCACCCCATACCTACGAACTTGTTGCACCAAGTTTCTAATTTCTCCTTTTATCTCTTTTGTCTAAGGCTCAATTAGAACTAATGAATTAAGTTTCTTGTTTTCTTTCATTTGAAGCTTCTTTATTGTTTGGATTGGATCGGCAGACATAAAAATTGCTTCTTCAATAACCTCTTCATCACGAGCATTTGTGGACTCCTCTAGCGTTGGTGCCTTCCCCTTATCACCTTGTTTATCTTTTTTTTTTTCAGTTGGTTCACGGATACCCTGGTCAGTGGGTCCGCTACGTCCAGGTTCGAGAACGCTGGGTGGACCCCACCCGAAGGGGGTCCACCCCTCGGTCACCACAGACCTAACCCCAAGAGCTTTCGGGTTTCAACCCTGTGACCTCCCATTGGCGAGGCCCCGACTTGACCGATTGTGCTAACCCTTGGGGCTCTTATCACCTTGTTTATCAAATAGGTGTAATTTGTAATTCATCCACAATTAATCATCATTATATTAATAATAAAACCACTACTGACAATGTCTAAATTTATATAGAAACTTCATGTTATATCATGGCCAATATAAAAGGTTCTAAATTTATAAAAAAAATCATCATCTTGGAAGGCTCTTACTAGAGGCATTATGACAATATCAGTATATATTCCATGTTTTATAGAAACAATACTTTGAAAAGGATGAAGGAATGAATTTTCTCAAGTTGGCCATATGCATAGTGAATCTTTCATTTAGTTATACAATGCCTAATAACATGAATTTGACTTACTCTATAATGGAATTTATGCTACTTGTATATATACCTCGTGGTTATATTGTTTTATGTACAACTACATTGATTTTTAGTTGTTGTGAGGTTGGTGCTCTTTGACCTTGATCAACCTGCCACAATATTTTAACCATGATGTATTAATATATTTCCTCAACTTACAATATATCTAACAATATATTATAGTAAATGACAATCATAACATACAATAGACATTGCTTACAAGTTGGGTAAATTGAATACATATTGCCCCCATAATAGCAATATTTGTATCTATTCTATTCAAGTTGTAACCAATGAGCAACTCTTCCCCTACAGCTATTGATTTAATGGCACAGACGAATACATGGTTTCCTTCACATCCCTTGAATATGCAACTGGGTTGCTTATTTTTTGTCATAGGATGTGTACTATTTATAAACCCCGCAATATTCCCCGTTTCTTTTGGCCTTCCGTCAATACACATAGTTGCGCCTTTATTTTCATCATTATCTTTTTAGTTGTATATAATTTACGACCACTCCATATCTTCGCATAATTTTGGTATATTGGATTAGTCATACCCAATAATTTTAGTTGTAATAGGGTCTGGCATACTCCATAAATTTAGTTAATCCTATGTAACATACCTTTATTCCATGCATGGAAAATAGCCCTAAACAATATAATGATGATGGGACAATGCGGTATATCCTTTAATTGATGGAAAAATCAATGTTTATTTCAGGAAGATCCTTGGGTGCCCATTGTTTCACTAGATGTTTGTACCTCAAGGGAACCTCGATGTCATCTATGCTCTCATTATCATAATAACATGAGCCCCCTTTAGCAAGAAAAAAATCCATGCATCTATGGAATTTTATTTTAAACTTTTCACCTCTAGTTGATCTTCTCCTACTAGAGAACGTAGCAGATGTTTGGTCAATTTCTTCTATCCTACATAAATTTTCATCACTCGAGGAAGATAAATATGACAAATACCTGTTTGGTTGAAAATCCTATAACACTCCATCAAATGAGGGAAACCATTAGCAAGTGTCATAATGGATGTTGAGAAACATCTTAACGAAACCACAAGAACATTATAATAGTACAAGTGAGTTACAAAAAAGTACTATGTGTTTAAAATATTCAGGTAATATTTTAAAACTTGAGAACTTGAGAACTTATTCATCCTAACCAATGTTGAATGAACTCACTCGATAACTTGAGAACTCAACATAATCTGATAACATTTAATCTTCCATTACAAAAAAATACCCACATACTTCGATAGTCAACAGGGTTTCTCCCCTGTGATGTTGGCAAGGGGAAGGGTAAGCCCCACCTAAATCATCATCGTTGGTTAACCAACAGATAGTATCTCAGTGGTGCCTCCCCCCTGTGACTTGACTTGGATTACCTAGTGAATGAAGGGGTAATGCACATGATATTTGTCCTAAACACATGTGAAGACCCAACAAATTCTATTACCATGTAAGGTGTGTGAGTGGAATATGTCCAGTGTAGTTATGGAACATGGAGACATGCCATAGACAATATTATTTTTACCATTATAGACCTTGTGTTGAGGTTTGCGACATAGATACTAGAATGCAAAATAATTAGGAAATGCATGCAGGATGAATTCCCTTTAGGGATTATACTTGTGGAAAATTGTTGCATGCAAGGCATAAAAATGAACTAGTGTCTCTACTTAATGAATGACTTCATCTAATATTGCTTGGATATACAACACCACTATAAGGAGTTCCACTATTCCTGGCTTCTCCTTCTCTTTCCTATGATTTTTATGGAAGTGTTGTAGCCTACACAACAAGCCCCCACTATGATATGAAGAATTCATAAAATAATTTTTTAACATTTGTGACTATTTAATGTAGATTATAACATGATTATACATAATTTAATTTGATTTGTTTTATAATTTTGACAAATTTTCTAACTCATTTCAATGATTTTTCTATAAGAGATTTTCCTATTTGGTTTAATGTCATCTTTGTTTTATTTTGCAGAATGTCAAAAGGGAAAACTATGTTTAGGATAAATATGGACTTAGTCTACAATTTCTAAGCTAAATGAAGCCAAATACTAGATACCTAGATAAAGGTAATCTGGATCTAGGTCAAGGAGAGGGTACATTGCTTGGGATTTTCTCTGGATGAAAAAATGTGATGTTGGCATCTAGATTCGAATGCATTAATGACAAGCCTTCTTAGTAATGGGAAAATGTCAAATGTCTAACATCTAGATCTAGAGGTAATCCTCAATTTTTAATTTGGCTTCCTCTAGATGTATGTTATCAATGATAAGCCTATTTGTTGTTGAAAATGCAACACGATGATGGAGCTTAGTGGATAGGAGTCGCCTTCACTAAGTGGGCCTGTAGGCTATTTTTGGCGCAAAGTCTATTTTTAGACATATGGATCATGGTCTATGAGTTGTTGGATGCTGTTTATGGATGATTGGTCATGTTGGGAAAAATAGATGGACTTCTATTTTTGGTTCACAACGGAGTGATCAAAGTCTATTTTTAGACTGCCAGGCTAAAAATAGAAACAGTGAAATACTATTAGCCCTTAGTAATATTTGGACTCTAAACAATATCTTATCCTCTTGGAGCACTTCAGTTAAAGCTACGGATGTGGCACATGCAGCTTCCAGAAGGAAATACGCTTTTCTTATGGGTCAGTTGAGCTATTGCATGCAGGACATCAGTTAGAACTCATGTGGTTGAGTTTGGTGGAGTTGATTGTGGAGTTGATGGAGTTGTGTTCAGGTTGACTTGGTTGAACTAGTTGTATTTTAGTCTAACTAAAGAATACTGTAGTAATAAGTTGTGTGAACTAAATATTAATTAATTCACTAATTATTAACTCATAAAGCAACTGAAGAATACATCATTTAACTCAGTGCATGGACAGTTTAGTGGAGACAGGTTTTAGAGGTTGAGATTGCTATTAGTTGTGACTATAGTTGTGCATGAGATCTTGCACAATCAATGGGATTGAGTTATGCCAGTGAGGACTGCGCAATGTGGGCCAATACCAAGGCAATTGTAGCTTGTGCTCACGTGATTCTCTTGCAGGCATTGTGCAATGGAGGCAGGAAAAGCTGTGGAAAAGATTTGAACCTGTGACTTGTTCAGATCTGAGCTAGTTTTGTGTGTAATAGGTGGAGATAGTGCTAGATACTTGTGAGGAGTATTGTACTATGTATTGTTACATGTTCTCAATCATTATAATATACAAATAGTGTGGGGTTTTCAGCTGTATGCTTTCCCCGGGTTACATATTGTGTTAATGTGTGCATGCGATTGATGTTTCATTGATTTTAATGCTGCTAAATTGATGATCAACATAGAGGAGATTATGTATTGTGCATGTATTCCGCAATAGTGTATAATCGGGATAATCTCTGTGAATAAGTGATTAATTATTCAAAATTTCTACATTTGTTTGTTTAATCCTTTATTGGATTTTTGTTATTTTATACTAACATGGCAACTAAGTTGGACCGCTAACATGGTAATGATAGTATTACATCTAGAATAAAGAGAAAGTGTTATCTAGATGTCTCCTTAATACTTTGAACGCTTGGATTCCAGATTCATTCAACAATGGACTATCACATATGGTTCTATGACTTGGCATATGATGGCTCATTGGAAAATGTTTGGATGTTCATATATTGGATTACATCATTTCTTAATTACATATATATCCTAGAAGAAGTAAAATTCCATGGTATTTTGATGTCTTGGATGCTTGAATCTTAGATGAGGTTTACATTGTGCTTACCTACGGATCTAGGATCAAGTTATTAGGTGAGGTTTCCAACAATATATATATCCAGATATATGGATGACAATAACACATATATTGGATTACCAAATAAACTATAGATTCACTAACTATGTTATCCATTAAAATTGATGTGCCATCCTATGTGACCAGTTTATCATGGATATCTACTTCATATTGTTAGCAAGTTTCAAGATTAAAATATTATTGTGTGTCCCAGGAGCCATAGTATGCACCATAAGCTATGATATGCATTGGATTGGAAAAACATTATAAGCCAAATATTTTAATTTCATCTAGCCAATGTAGTATATATTACCACTACTATGAAACTCTAAGTTGACTAATAACTTGTTAACATAGCCATTCATTTTTTCTGTGAACTATCAATCTCACAATTGATTTAAATGAGATTGAATCATAAAAGGATGAATTATGTGAATCAATATATTATTATATTTTTATTCTAACTACTAACTACTAATTTATTTTTATCGACCTCTAATAAACATCACTAGTACAAAATCAGAGATTAGTGACTACGTGACTAAAAATGTTAATCACCACAATTATTTCAAGTGAATTACTACTAAATTTGAGCAATTTTAAGTGACCCAACTAAAAATGACTAATTTAGTCTAAAGATAAAATATACGACTAGATAATAAGTGACCCAACTAAAAACGACTAACTTAAATGACTAATTTAGTCCAAGAATAAAATATATGACTAGATAATAAGTGACAAAATTAAAAATGATTAATGTAAATGACTACTATAGTCCAAGAATAAAAATATGACCAACTAACAAGTACAACAAGTATATAAATTAGTCATTTATGCTAGTCATTTTTAATTGTGTCACTCAAGAAATGGAAAATTGCAATTTTGATACTGAAGTGCTACATTTCACTAAATTTTAATACTATAGACAGATTCAGAGACCCCTTTAATGGGGTCTCCTTTGAGTCTGTGTACAATGTTAAAATTTAGAGACAAAAGGGTCTTTGAATCCATATACAATGTTAAAATTTAGAAACCCATTTAAGGGTGTCTCTAAATCCATTTGCAATGTTAAATTTAGGTAGATGGATTCAACGACCCCCTTAAAGGGGTTTATGAATTCATCTATAATGCTAAAATCATAATAGTTTTATATAATATAGAGTATAAGTTTACAATATATAACAATTTTATACTCCCTTTGGAAGGATGGATAATAAATAGAGTTTGAAGTTGATATAGAAGGGTTTTAAGGGTTAATACGAATTTTTTCCTCACATCTTACATAGATAACACACTATTTGTTGAGGGGTTTTTGTGGTGTTGTATAGAGACAATGATTTTATTAATTTGAATTTAATGTTGCTTTAAACTTGGTAGATTATGAAATTGAGGCGAAACAAAGGCACAAAATTAGGTGTGGTAAGACAAGAGATATATTCGAGCTTTAATTAGCATGCATTGACAAATATTGTCATCAACACTTGTCTCCATCTACTCTATGTAACATATACTAACTCTGTGTAAATATGTTTTATTTTACCAATATATGTGAGTCTTGAGATGATTGCATGACCAACCTATGGCTTGAGTAGTCATGACCCAAGGGCATTTAAGCCATCAAACTTTCCCAACAATCGCATTTGGCCTGGGCTGCACCAGCCCTTAGCATGGTTAGATTTTTTCCCATGAAGTTTTGAATCAACAACCTTTACACCACAAACTACCTTAACAAAATGCCTCATGGGAAACTATGTGCAAATATTAATTTCATTATTATTTTTTATTTTTTTCCAATACATAAATTTTATAAAATTTTAATTATGTGTAAATACTAGTTCAATACTTAAATTTTATCCCTTTTTTTTAAACAATGGGAAAACCTATTGTAACTCAGTTGCCAAACCAATAGAGGGGACAACCATCACTGGATGTTATCCGTTAATGCAGGTTGACTCATCATTGTTATTCAAGGAAAACCACACCACCTGTAATTACTTGGTGGTCCATAAGGGGGAATGCTTTCACTCCTACCAAATTCTTCTAGGTCTTGGGTCATTAGCTTGTTTCCTCACATGCGGAGAAAACAAGTACTAAGCTAAGCAAAAAATGTTTTAGGGCATACTCCGTGCCCAAAATTATATCCATTATTATATATTAATTATATTTTCTTTAAAACTAAATATGTGTAAAAAATTTAAAACAGTTAAATTGATTTACATTCCATTTACCAAATTTAAAAAATATATAAATTTTATATATATATATATATATATATATATATATATATGAATTAACAAAATAAAATAAAAATATATCTAACATATATGGAGGACAGTGACCAATTTAAATGTCATATAAAAATAAATAAATAAATAAAGCATCTCAACACAATTAGGCTACCGAATGCGTAAATTTTACATTAATGCTTTTTTTTTTTGGTAGGTAAGCACCCACGAGGGATTTGAACCAGTGACCTATCACAAGGAGTGCCATAACAGTGCACCCATTCACCGTCAATCCAAAGCCCCGTGGGCAATTTTTACATTAATGTTATTAGGTAGCCATTTACCAAATTTAAAAATATATAAATTATATAGATATTTTTGAATTAACAAAATAAAAAAATCTATTTAACATATATGGAGGACAACTACTAATTTAAATGTCATATAAAAAATAAAAATAAAAGCCTCCCGCCACAATTAGGTTACCAAATGCATAAATTTTACATTAATGTTATTCGCTATCTAATAGCCTAACTCCAACTCCATATAAATTCTCGGATTTCATATTTCAGGCACTCAGAGACTCCGAATTTGAAGCTTTCCCTAGGCTACAGGATACATTTGCATTTTTTTAGGTTCCATTTGAAACAAAATTCTTCAAAAATGGAAGCCCATCTGGACCGAAAATCGAAGGCCCATCTGGATCGAAAATATTTGCATCAAAGGTTTCCATTGTGCTTAATTTCGCATGGCATGGCTCTCGCGATCAAATCACCTTACACCCAGCTGCATATTTTTCAACCGAAGGTCACTGCATAGTAGAATGGGGAAAATTCAGGTGTACAAATCCATGCAGAGAGCCAAAATGACCACTCCTAGCGGGCCAGACGAAACCAAAGATGGAATGGTGTGTACCCTTCCATACGTTATTCCTTTAAATTTTTATTTTTCAAATTCTTGAGGGGTGGGGGAGCTCAAATAAAGCTCCAATATAGAAATTAAAATGAACTCAATACGCATGTCTTTAGCATAATGGAATCTTTCTTTCACACTTGCAATGACTCTAATGACTCTGAAACCCTGAGCTCTTTTGATTTTGCAAAATCTAAATTTCTGATGTTCGTCGAATCCTTTTCATGCTTGAATGCTATAGTCACTGTTGGAACACTCGATCTTGAATTCGGTTCTCTAAAGTATTTTAGTGTTTGCATTAAACTCAAGACACATTAGAACTAGTATGAACACATCAGGAAGTACAAGCAGATTATTTTCATGGGCGAGATGGTTGTTAAAGGGCGAATATTTAAACACACGCACTTTCATTTGGCTAAGTTGCCACAACAGGGTGTACTCTTATGTGAAAATTACCTAAGGCTTACATCATGCCCCAACCACTTAATCATGCTTTTGGGTATTTATCCTTGGCTAATACCACATGCTTTCCTATCAAAATCACATAGGACTTGAAGGGAAAACTGTTAAAATTGGCAACTAGGGCCAAACTCCACGTGGGTCATCTTATTTATGGTAGCTGATATTTTTCTTGGATTCCTCTCGTCAAGAGGTGTAGGATTGATCTAATGATCATCCGATTCTAACATGTATTTATGGATATATGAATTTTTTTGTATTTCTTGACAATTTGTCAAGGTCGGCCAGCATGTAAAATAGTGTTGCACACCCCCAAATAAACCTCAACATTGGATATAAATAGAGGATACCTTGAGGCATTAGAGCACCCATCTCATCCTCTCTTTTATTCCTTTTCTCTTGGGTATAAAAAGGAAGGAGGATGCAGATCTCTAGGGCAGCATTGGAGGAGGACGCAGTTATGACAAAGGAGGAAGCAGTTAGGGAAGCAAGGATGCAGGAAGGTGCATCAAGTGGTTTAGGCCTGCGATGACCACTGTATTGCCTCCTTTGACTGCAACTTTGTATGGGCACTCCTAGGCTAGACAAAGTGTTGGACAAGTTTGCATTGACTATTTGAGGGCACATTTATGACAACATTGACTGGTTAGGGCTGGCTGCAGTTTGTTGTAGCATTCATTATTGATTTGACCATCTTACTTTGACTGTTTTGGGCTGCCATTAATGTTTTTGGAGGCCGAGTTCTCCTAGGTTGTCTTGGAGACATTTTGGGAGCTGATTGGTCACATTTTCGACTATTGTTCAAAGGTTTCATAACTTCTGTTGTAAATCACAGATTTGTGATATTGTACTATCTCTCTCTCTCTCCTAAATTATTGAAGAATATAGAAGAATTGATCAAAGGGTTTCTCCGCATTGGGGTTTGTCCTTGGCTACCGCCACATCTTTTGTCTCTTGTATTGGCTTGTCTTCTGTCGATTTCATTTATGTTCTACCAGCATTTTACTTGTATGTTAATGTGATTGCTATATTTAGAATTGACATTGGGCTAATAAGAAGAATTGAAGTAAATTTCTCTAAGCATAAAACATACCATAATTTAACAAAAACTATCAATCACAAGCACTTTCGATCCCCTAAGTTACTACAGTAGGGGTAACTCTTTTGTTCAAATCTCCAAAGACTTGCATCTAATTCCAACTACTTTTTTTTGCCTTTGAAGAATTGAACCTTGCCCATTGCTTGGGTACTATTCTCTTAAAATCAACTGAGAATTTCCCCTGGCACCAACTTCTTATTCGTGCTTCTTTAGAGTTGAATCTTTGCTGTTTTTTGGATACTATTTTGTCAAGATCACCTAGGAATTGAACTTAGACCCAACCACTTATTCATGCTTCTAGAAAATGAAACCTTGGCCATTGCCTTCATCACTGAATGATGACCCCATTTTCATGTTTGAAAATAATATCACTACAACACACTCTTATTCCTAATCTTTGAGGCATAATATTAACAAAACATGGATTAGGGATAATTTATGTAAGTCAGTATCCAGTGTCCAGGCCTTCTCTATAGTTTTCTATGTTTGTAGGGTTCACCATTAATGAATTTCTAAGTTTATTTAACACATAATTCATTGAAATTTTTTCTAAGGAAAGAATGCATTAAACTTGCAAGCCATATATGTATTTTTTAAACTCAATGGAAAAAATTTTCCTTGCTTGTTTAATGAGGTTAGTGTTGAGAAATCCAAAATTGAGGCAGTTAAACGATTTCGCTGATTATGACATTATCTTGTGATATTTTCATTATTGTTATTAGTTATTATTAATTATATTTTTCTTATCATCAAGATTAATTCCAAGTAATAAATAGAATAGAACACAAGATGTAGGCACCTTGTCGAGGCAAAACCCCACTCTAGGGAAAACCAAGTCAAAATTCTTCCTTCAATAGATTCAAGATGAGACAACCAAGACCCTTACAATCTAGACCAAGACATCCTCCATCAAGTCATCCTTGTAACTCTGAGAGCATCGAGTCCTTATCACTGTGATAGCAACAAAATCATCTCACTATGAGACCTTGTCACTTTCGCGGCACTTAAACCTTCTTGTTGTGATGACATTGAATCCTTCTTGTTATGAACCCTCATCATTGTAGTTACATAGGGACAAAGATTCATTGAGATCTTCACTGTTGTAACACTAAGCCCTTAACACTGTAGTTATGCTGAGATAGAAATAGTATCAAAACTATATTAGGCACTAAGATCTTTTCTGTGGTGATACTGAACCCTAATCCGCATTTCCTTACTGTGTAATCTGAACTATATTTCAAAGATGATCGAACTTCACTTCAGAGATATCTGAACTTCTGTGTTGCCTATAATGTGAAGAGCTTACCCTCATACATATAGTAGTTTCCCACAATAAATAATCCGACATGACTTTGTGAAGAGGTGTGTCTCTATTTTAGGCCGACATGAGAATGTTGAAGAAACGGACTTGAAGATAATTTATTTGAGACGAAGTTAAGAGAGTGACTTGATGAAGAGGCCGAGTTGATGACTTTGCTGAAGAGGATGACTTGATGGAGGAGTCTTTGACCAATAAATTACTTTGACAACAACCTAAAGCCTACAATGGAGGCTTGACCTATAATTGACCCAAGCATGAAACCCATGCTTTAACAAGTCAATTTAATAATAATAACAAATATTTTTACTTTATTTTGACAAATATATTACATTTGACTCAAGTACAATAATGAAGACTAAACCTAGTTACATTCTTCAACACTCCCTCTAGGGAGGTATTTATATTTACATATAATCAAAGAGGTACATGAAAGATCTCAAAACACATCATCTACGAAGAAGTTTAGGCACCACAATGCCATGGACTAGATTCCTAACTAGGGAAATATATCCATTGGTCTCCCAATAATTTAGGCACCACAATGCCACAGACTAGATTCTTGACCATGGTAATCTATTCGGGTGGGACTAAGATGGACTCAAACTTTCAGCCACTCTAGGTACCATCAAGCTTACTTGCTAACCATCAACACATGAACCTAGGTGTGTATCCATGGTTAGAGCTCTATGACCCATGCCACCCTCCCTACTTTGGGACCTAGACATCAAAACAAAGTGCCGATCATATGTCCTCCTAGGAAATGCCTCACTCACAAATCCTCTCCTTGATCCAGCGTATCAAGGACAACAAATCTCTCCCAACCAAACTGATCGGTAACCAGCATGCTATCAAAACCTTCGAGAGATTTAAAACCCCAATCAATAATATACTTTCACATATTCATAAATAAACACAAACCTTTGGGGTTTTCCTGATGTTGCTTCTCAACATGGTAGGCATATCAACAGAATCTTTCCTTTTCAATTTCACATACAACAACATATACTTCAAAATTCATTCTTTGATTAAAACTATGCTCTCCCTCTCAACCAAGGAGATTCTCTATCCAGGCTCCCTCTTAAACTAAGGGAGATCTCTTCTATTCAGGATCCCTCTTAACCCAGGGAGATTGTTGGGCAGTGGGTCCCCCAATGGTTTTAGGCCTTAAAACCCACAAATTTGGGATATTGGTATTGTAAAGGCTCCGCGAAGTGCACGGAGCGTGAGTTGTAATGGGTCAAGTCAAAGGGTAGTCCACCTGAAAATAAGGTAAGATAATAGAAAGTGAGTCGGCCTGCCCATGGTCTGCGGACCATGAGAATGTTTAAATAAAGTAAGGCTCTAGGTGTAGAAGATAGTTTTTTGGAGGTTTTGGAGAAGATCTAAAGTGTATGGTTTGTTAACAGCGATGGTCGCTCTGAGTCTGTAAGTCTAAGTCGAGGGTTGTAGTAGGAGATAGAGGCTCTGCAGCTGTGTGTGTGGAGGCCTGGTTAGAGTCCGCAACTGAGTGCACGGACCCCTGCAGCTGTGTGCGCAGGGTACGAAGTGGAATGTAATTGGAAAAGGCATTAATAAAGATAAATTGGCTTTAGAACATTGAGTATCTATTTCTATATTCCAGTTTATGCATTTGTTTATGGTTTATAATTGTGCACATGTATATTTATGTTATTGGTAACTGAAGTACTGGGCCTACTTAATTTAATTCAAGATCTATAATAATACTAAGCACGAAAAGGGTAAAGAACGTTCACGCCCGTCATCCTAGCCACGTGAAGGTAGTTGCACTGAACAAATGGCTACGTAGAAGTAGCGCATTGTGTAGGATCGGTTCCCGAACCTTCCAGACCTCATCAAAACATCCCTAGGGTGCGGAAACCTGGTTCCAGCACCCTCCCATACTACCTTGGGTGAGACCTTAGTCTGCGCTCTGCGGATTGTTGCCGAAAGGGCCAGTAGTTTCAGGATTTGTTTGGCTAAACATTTCTGAACCTGGGTCAAGCCCTAATAAGCCAAAAAATGGTTTCATTGCCAAGAGTGGGATCTGCCTAAGGGTTGTCTCATGTTGAAACACTGGAACCCTACAAAGAAAGAAATTGAATATTGGTTGGATCAGAAGCTGCACGAGTTCGTAATACAGGAAAACAAAACACTACAGATATCTGAGAAGAGGTGGTTGGATTACTTCATATATACAGAAATCCACGAGATCTTCTTTGCGGCCTTCTCTTTGGAACTACACGAATGGATCGGGAGGCTAACGGACAGCCAGGGTAGGTGCAAGCTCGATCAACCGATAGTGTGGACTCCAAAGTTGGTGTGTAGGCTAGAGGCCTCTGAGGATAAGATCGCGCAGGTTGTAGACCATTGGCTAGATCAGATAATAGGAGGGTTTATCACTGAATTTGTGATAGACACAACTGTCAGCTACAGCAAAGCAGATATACGTTTTCTCAAGGGACCGCGAGGTAAGTACATCAAGTCTTTGAATACCTAGATTAAGATGTTGTTATGTGAAAAATGGGTGATGTGAATACATTATTGAGTGGAACGACGCGAAGTGGAAAGGTCTACAAAGGGATCAAAGGAAACAGTCCTTTAATTTCACCTCTGCGAGCAAGTGAGGACGAGCGCAGTTGGGTTTCTTCGAGGAGTGCAGTCAGCTTTATCAAGTAGCGCATTCTGCAATTATCATCCCCGCTAACGCCACCACTCCCGTCGCCTTCTTCACCTCCATCTTCGCCCACACCGCCTCCACCAAACCAGCAATTTAACATGGCAAGCGCGATCAAGTTGCCTATACTCAGAGGAGTAGGGAACGAAGATCTAGATCAGTTTTGGTTCGTAGTAAGAGTAGTGTGGGAAGCGCACGGGGTTACGGATGATAACATTAAGAAGGCCACATTGGTAAGTGTGTTGCAGGATTGCGCACTAACATGGTATATCAAGCACTCGAATGATCACCTGAATGCCGGAATAGCAAAGATCCAGATTGCATTGAACAAAGAATTTAGCCGGCCGAAATCAAAGACACAGTCGATCATCGGATTCAAGGAGATCGCAATGCTTCCAGTAAAAACCCCCTAGGATCTGGATCAGAGGCTGAAAGGTACGATCCGCGAGGCTAATATGACACTGACAGATGCACAACATTGTGCGTGGTTTGTGGCATCTTTGATGCCACACCTGAGGATGACATTGTCACAACAGAAGCTCTCAACCCAAGCAGAGGCATTGGAAATGGTGATGAGGTTGCACGAAACACTGATATAGGATCTGGAAATGGTGATGAGGTTGCATGAAACACTGATACAGGATCCGGGGTTGGGATTCCAACAAATCCATGTGCAACTACAAAACCTATGCTTGGAGATGTAAAGTTTGAAGCAGGATAGGGCGCCTCGGCCAGAGGCGCGCGAAGAAGTGTGGTGTATAAAATGTAAAGGCCAGGGTCACGATAAGGATCACTGTCCTGTATTCGTGAACTATTTGGCGAGACGGGGACCGATTTCGTTGAGACCGGAGGCACAAGCAGGGCCAAGTGTGACACTCGCGCTTTGGTGCATGATTTTTTAGGTGGGAGGAAAGCATGTGACGGACAACTGTCACCTGTTGCAGAAGTATACCCAGACTTCGCAGCAACTATACTGTAATTTCTGTAGATCAATGGGTCACGATGAGCAGACATGTCGGAGCTATGAGCTAATGATGGATAGGACCCCAGCTTATCGAATGCAGACAGAAATGCGAGGCCTCGATCCAGCCGCAACAATAGCGCGGGGTGATTTCAAGGGCGAGGTCGAGGTTGAGGAGGAATAGGGCTCGGAAGGGGCCATGGACAACTAATCTGTTACAATTGCAGAGGGCCCGAGCACTACGAGCGTGACTGTACGAATCCAACTAGAATATGTTGTCCGTATTATTATTAGTTTGATCATGAAGCATTATATTGTCCGATGTTGATTGCACAGATGCGTGAGAAAGGGGTACTACAGCCTACTTCAACTCAAAATATCCAAATGATGAGGTCTGAGTGACGCAAAGAAGACCCCAATGTGAATATGGTGCTTAGAAGTCACGCGACTACAGGGGAAGATAAGGGAAAGCAACCCAAGGATGATACATGGGTTCGTAAGCCCCTATGAAGGAATCTGAGATTTACTCAGAACACACAAAGGAAACGGTTATGGAAGCTAAGAAGAGCTTCAAGGAGGCCTCTACTTCAGGTAGTAAGGATCAACCCAAACCGGGAATAGATCCATCTATGCTTACTACTATTGGCTTATTGGGGCTTGACCCAATTTCAGAAATGTTTAGCCAAACAAATCTCGAAACTACTGGCCCTTTTGGCAATAGTCTGCGGAGCACGGACTGAGGTCTCACCCGAGGTAGTATGGGAGGGTGCTGGAACCAAGTTTCCACACCCTAGGGATGTCTTGATGAGGTCTTGAAGTACGCGAGCCGATACTACGCGCTACGCTAATTCCTCACAACCGTCTATTCAGAGAATCTACCTTCGTGCGAGTGTAATTTACCTTTTCTGTGTTTAATATTATTATAGATCTTGAATTACTTAAGAAGGCACAATGTTTTCAGTTACCATTTAACATGACAGATATACACATAATTGTAAACCATAAACAGATGCATAAACAAGAATATAGAACAGATACGCAATATTCCAAAACCAAATTTTGTTTATTAATGCCTTTTTCCAGTTACAATCCAATTCCTACCCTGCGCACACAGCTGCAGGGGTCCACGCACACAGCTGCGGACTCTACCAAGCCTCCACGCACACAGCTGCGGAGCCTCTATCTCCTACTACAACCCAAAACTTAGACTTACAGACCCAGATCTAATACCGCATTCAGACACCCCTATTACTTCTTACATCATAAAAGTTGCCTTTTACACTTAGAGCCTCACTCTTATTTACACATTTGCATGGTCCATGAACCATGTTTAGGCTGACACATTCTAGATTAATCTATAATATTTTAGGGCGGACTACCCTTAGACTTGACCCATTACAATTCGTGCTTTGTGCACTTCACAAAGCTTTTACAATACCAATACCCAAAAATGTGGGCTTTAAGCCCCAAAACCATTACGCGGGGGATCCGCTACCCAATAGGCCCCCAACACAATCATCCTGACTCATCTTGAGTCACCTAACTAGAGAAATAATCTTTGTGCGAAGTTCATCTAGCAATTTCTGCGCTTCACTTATGTCTGCAACACATTCCTCTGATGTCTGTTGTATCTATTGTACGTGTATCTCCGATGTTTCGTTGGCAGATGCAAGTCCTAGCCTGAAGTGCATATACAGCCTACATGTGTGCCATATTTCCCTCAATCTTGGCAGTGACCGTGAATGCTTCCTCGAGCCAAGGCTGGATGCATTCTTTAAGCACTGCTTCTTTCTAACGCACAACATCCACCTAGACCTTTAGAGCCTAGGCCTCCTTCATCTTAGCCAGTCGCTGAGTAAGGGCAACCGTCTGCGTAGTCCCCTGACATTGTCATAAGCCTATTGCAACTCCTACAATTTTGTCTCTAGCCATTGGAGTTTCGGGTCCTCCTGCAGTGAACTGAGAGTGACAAGTGACTGATCTAGCAAGCCAGTGCATTCCTATATGGCATGCTCTATTGTTTCCAACCCTACTTAAATGACTTGGTGTCACTGCTCTTAGACCTCTGGCGGCGTAGAGGGTTGTGCCTTCAACCTCAGCTCTGCGATCTATAAGTTGAGGTCCAACTGGATCCTCGTGGCTTCCTCCTTTGCCTCACGGAATCCACTAGCCAATTTGTGGATCTGTATGCCTACTGGTAAGTCCACTGCAATCTCGAGCTCGGGGGCGCGGCGACATGCTTCCTCAACGATTTTTTCCAACTGTTGAGTCTGTGCTACTACTTCATCACGTTGGAAGCTCAGTTGATCAATGTTGGTTCGTTGTTCATTGAGCATCTGTACTGCGCGTCCTTCCCTAGCGCGAAGCTCTGGCTTTGCTCCATCCTGTAGCTGGTATAATATTTCTCGTGGGAGGGCAACCAAGTTTAATCCAAGTCCCTTGAGCCAGCCTATTACGGCCCTGTCCCTTGCATTGTCTGCTATCAATGCTCCTTTCGGTAGCATGACAGTGTTAGCCATTTTGGCCCGCAACAACTACTTGGTTGCTGTTGTGCCTGTAGCCCCATAGAAGGCTATGATTCCCTATTGTGGGGGTCGCACCTAAAGTTCCTGAA
The DNA here is from genome assembly GCA_031772625.1 of Pinus tabuliformis. Taxonomy (NCBI): domain Eukaryota; kingdom Viridiplantae; phylum Streptophyta; class Pinopsida; order Pinales; family Pinaceae; genus Pinus; species Pinus tabuliformis. The sequence continues at coordinate 464,346,379 of CM062811.1, forward strand.
GTTGTGTTCTAAGTGCCCCCAACACAGTTTGTTTTTCCGTCATTGCCTCCTAGAGAACTTCCCAAGTGACTTCGAGAACTATATCACCAATGTCGCATAGGTCACCCTCGGTCAGTGTGATAGGATCCCCATCCAACTTGGATGCCTTGCTCTTCTTCTGAGGCCCTGTTCATTCTGTCATGTGCGGCCGTTTTAAGGGTGTAGAGGTGGTTCTCAGGTCTGCGCCTTCTGTCGTATCAGTTACCCCATGCCCTGTGGTCAAGTTCGAGCCTCTTTCTTCCTGTGTCAGAGCGGCCCCTACTGCTGCTGTCTTTTCCATGGTGGCCTTTGCTGCCTCCCGAGACGTCTGTACTTCTTCAGCTAGCTGTTCATTCTACTTCTGTTGTGCTAGAAACTTGGCAGCATTCTTTTATCTTTGAATCTCTGTATGATCGCACCCCACCAAGTCTGGTGCATGCCATTCCGGTGGCCATGTGTCGAGTACCGCGAAAACAACATCATCTATTGCAATGAAGGGGAGTGTGGTCCACTTCTATTCCAGATCCTTATGTGCCCTAATATACACATGGTGCATATTCGCTTTAAAGTCTACAAAACTATTTACACTGGCGTATACTGAAGAGGATAGGTGCGGCCGTTTGTTGATCCATAGTCGTATGCTCGACTCCATCAGTACCTAGAAGATCTTGGTTTCCCGAATTTGCGTGGCATCCTTCGTTGCCCATAGCGATGCATATTTTTCTGCCTCTAGCCAGGCTTGGTCAAGGGGAGGAAACTGACTATGCTCAAGCAATTAGCCTGTAACCAACAGTATGTATAAGAGCAACCACGAGTAGTGGAAGGTCTTACCTTATTCTTGGGCATCCCTACAGTTTGTCAGGAACTCATCGCAGAGGAACTATGCCCAGTTGAATTATACCCTTCTGCGCATTGCTCGCCCAGTGCAATGACCGTTTCCAGTACCTCATTGCCTCGGCACTTTCTCATCACCTTTCCTGCCAAAAACTGGATAGTGACGCGGACCCCTTTGTTTCGAATACTAGTAATAATGTACCCCCTCTGCTTTTTCTCCAACTTATATTTCTTTTTCATGGCCTCTGCAAGCGTCAAGTCTCCTCCTGTGCCAGCTATTTCTGCAGGGTCCCTTCCCACACAAGGAAGCTGAAAAATTCACTAGACGAGTTCCGCCATGATGGGAATGGGTTCTTCCAACCACAAGTACCCATTGTGCACCAGGCAGAGTAGTTGTCTGATGACAAATATTGTGATCGGGCCCCGATGGAAGTGTGGAATCGATAGGAGGTGGAGTAGCTCGGCCTCTTCCACCGCGCGCAGCCACATCCGTGGCTACAGTGTTGTAACGGCCCCCTCTGTGCTTAGTTCCATTAGCTCGCTAGTTCCCAAATGGGGAAACTTCTCGCTATCCGCAAGGTCCCAGTCTTCAAACTTCATAGCGGGAATGTGTCCCACAACCGTTCCTTCGAACGGAACCCCTTCGGGGATGGATGGGGTGTTAAGTGTGCTTTTAATGACATCCAAATCTTTAGGTACCTTTACCCTCCCTTTCCGAGGAGGGACATACTTGGGCAGTTTTGCTGCGACACGTTCTAGCTGGATGTCTTCGTCCATCTCTTCTTCTGGTTCCATTTCTTCGACAAAGGTCAGAGGATCCTCTTCCTCATCGTCACTCTCAATATTAATTGTTTTTCCCTTTTCTTCCATCGACAGCTTGCCAAATCACGGATTTTGTGGAGATATACAGACTGGTCCTGCTACCTGTGGATCCTTTTTGGGCCTCAGTGTCCATGGTGATTTAGGGATTTCTGGTGCATCCCCTACCGAGGGCGGAGAACTCTATGGAGCTCCCTTGGTTGTTGACATGCTTCTGATCAGGGACTCCTGTGTATCCTTCCGCAATCCTTCAAACCATAGACTTTCTCTTACAACCTCCTCATTCATCAGGTTTATGCCCGCTTGATAACATGATAACTGTATTCGCAAACTACCAAGGGTTTTCTTAGAGAGGGCCATCCGTGATTTATAGGCCCGTTCGACCACCCCCCCATTTTCTGGCTCATTAATGCTATACTGGCAGTAGATCATTTCAAATCAAGTTCTGACTTCATGTCTTAAGTGCCCACTACCCACTTCCTTTTGCCTTAATTCAGATGTCTTGTCGTGAACAATGATGCCAATGGTCACTTCCTTGTTGATTCGTGCAATAGCATAGCCCATTATGCACAACTGCAAAGCTATGGACGTACTAACCCTATGCACACCCTTGTTGTCACATAGCTCCTAACAGACTTTTTTATAGTCCCGCATTCTCTTTCAACTGTCTAGGGTGTTGAGACTATCTCCTCTTCGACTAGTCAGGTGGTCGCACCCTCTTGGTGCACTGCTAGTGCATCCTGGCGAACATCCCATGACACGATTCTGTTGTCACCATTATACGTGCTGTTGGATGTGGCACGCTCTCCTGATTTCTCTTGAGAGTGAGGCACGGCCTTAACCATGGTATTTGACCAATTACCTTGTGGTCATATTCCTTCAATTCATCCTTAGGTTTGCACGTATCCGGCTGCAACTTTCCAGGTTTGTCATTCAGAAAGTCCTCCTTTAGTTCCTTTTCTAACTGTTTAATCTCCACGTCCAACATCATATTCTACCTTCTGAGTAGTACCCTGTTTTTTTCCAATTCGTGAAGTTGCGCATTCCCTTGCCGAATGGCTTCCTGAATCCCTTCATACTCCTCTTCCCATGGTTGTATGAGCCCTTCAACCTGGACTTTGCACACTGTTCTTTTCTCTGATATTACTACATCCCCAGCGTTCTGCGGAGGTACTTCAAGGACCTCAATTCTTGTACCATTCCATAGCCTCGACTTCACGGCCATGTTTTTGCAGAGCGCCAAATGTGCCCATCTGACCCGTGGGATATGCAGATCCCCTTTTTTATATTGTATCTGCCGACCCTTATTTGTGACTTCGCGTACCTTGGTGAACGCTCCCCCTTCGCACTTGGTAATGCGATCCGCTGTTGCATCCTATTAGATCCTGCACTTGTAATACTGTCGCGCGCCTGAATAGTCCGTTCCAGTATGGTACTTTCGACTTTGTCTAAGGATTCATCTAGTCTTGTTACCCGCTCATCTGTTAGCATTTCCCTTGCTTTAGTCGTTACGCGTCGTAGTGATCAAATCATCAGGTTGCAATTCAGTGTGGTTACTTCATGCAACCAGTTCTGCCAGCATTCTATTTCTTCATCTAAATCCAAAGTACAAGAACTATTGCATTCCCATGATATTCTCCCATCTTCATTCGAGTTCACCCGATCCTGGTCTTGCACCGTTATCTGGTAAATGCAATCTAGCTCATCGTTGTTATCATTCTCACGCACAGGTTCTGTGTATCGTGCTCCTTCAGCTGGATCTAGCGGAACTACTACGCGTAGGGACTCTTTCTCGAAAATCATTTTCCGCTTCTTCAAGTTGATGACTCCATTCATATTCGTGACTCAGTCTATTCCTAGTAATGTGTGGTATGTGTTACTATCATCTAGAATCTCTATTACCTCGAAGTCTGTCTGCGTGCTCGCACCTTCGATATCCACTGTCACCCCTTTCAATCTTCCCATGGGCAAGATCTTTTGTTGGTTCGCCATCTATAATTGAATAGGAGACCACTATAATGTGGGCCGCCCATGCATTCCCATGTCTGTTTCGGTAACACATTTGCGTCCGAACCCAGGTCTAGGATTACCTTTTCCATCTCATATTTGCCAATTTGTGCTGTCAACCGCATTTCTCTTCCGGTGCACAAAGCATGCTTCCCCATTTTTCGAACTACGCGTGCTTCACCCAATCCTACGCATCTAGTGATCAGCTCTTGTAGTCCTTTAACTATCTTATTGTCATGCAGTAGTTTCATACATGTCTCTAAAAAGTTAGTTAACATAGAAGGATCCAAACCCATCTCCAATTGATCCTTACTACCTGAAGTAGAGACGTCCACGAAGCTCTTCTTAGCTTCCATAAACGTTTCCTTTACGCATTCCAAGTCAAACTCAAGTTCCTTTGTAGGAGCCTTACGTACCGAGGTATCTTCTTCAAGCTGCTTCCCCTTATCTTCCCCCATAGTCGCACCACTTTTGAGCATCATGTTCGTGTTGGGGTCTTCTTCGCGTGGTTCGGACCTCATCATTTGGATCTTTTGCATCGAAGTAGGCTGTAGCACCCCTTTTTCGCACATTTGTGCGATCAGTGTCAGACAATCTACCATTTCATGATCAAACTGTTCATAGTACAGGCAAGATAGTCTCGTTGGGTTGGTACAATCATGAGTGTAGTGCCCAGACCCTCCACAATTGTAACAAATTAGCTGTTCACAACCCTTTCCAGGCCCCATTCCTCCTTGACCTCGACCTCACCCTTGAAATCCACCCCGTGCTATTGCTGCGGCTGGAATGAAGCTTTGTGATTATGTCTACATTCGATAAGCTGGGGTCCTATCCATCATTAGCTCATAGCTCCGACATGTTTGCTCATCATGGCCCACTGATCTACAGAAATTACAGTATAGTTGCTGCGGAGTCTGGGTATACTTCTGCAACAGGTGACAGTTGTTTGTCACATTCTTTCCTCCCACCTGACAAATCATGCACCAGAGTGCGGGGGGCGCACTCAGCCCTACTTGTGCCTCTGGTCTCAACAGCATTGGTCCCCCTCCCGCCAAATAGTTTGCGAATACAGGACAGTGATCCTTTTCATGACCTTGGCCTTTACATTTTATACACCAAACTTCTTCGCGCACCTCTAGCCGCCCTTTCCTTCTTCAAACTTTGCATCTCCAAGCATAGGTTTTTTAGTTGTGCGTGGATTTGTTGGACTCCCAACCTCGGATCCTGTATTGGTGTCTCATGCAACCTCATCGCCATTTCCAATGCCTCTACCTAGGTTAAGAGCTTATGTTGTGACAATGTCATCCTCAGGTGTGGCATCAAAGACACCACAAACCACGCGCAGTATTGCACATCTGTCAGTGTCATATTAGCCTCGCGGATCATACTTTTCAGCCTCTGATCCAAATCCAAGGGGGTTTCGCCTGGAAGCATCACAAACTCCTTGAATCCAATGATCGACTGTGTCTCCAATTTCGACCGGCTAAATTCTCTGTTCAATGCAATCTAGATCTCCACTATTCCGGCATTCGGGTGATCATTCGAGTGCTTGATATACCATGTAAACGCGCAATCCTACAACGCACTTACTAATGTGGTCTTCCTAATGTTATCATCCGTAACCCCGTGCGCTTCCCACACTGCTCTTACTACGATCCAAAATTGATCTGGATCTTTTTTCCCTACTCCTCTGAATACAGGCAGCTTGATTGCGCTCACCATGCTAAATTGTTGGTTTGGTGGAGGTGGTGTGGGCAAAGATGGAGGTGAAGAAGGCGACGGGAGTGGTGGAATTAGTGGGGATGATAACTGCATAATGCACTGCCTGATCAAACTGACTGCACTCCTTGGAGAAACCCAAGCGCGCTCTTCCTCACTTGCTCGTAGAGGTGAAATTAAAGGACTATTTCCTAACCCTTTGATCCCTTTGTAGACCTTTCCGCTCCATGTCGTTCCACTCATTAATGTATTCGCATCACCCATTTTTCACATAACAGCATCTTAATCCAGGTATTCAAAGACTTGATGTACTTACCTCGTGGTCCCTTGAGAAAACGTCTTTCTGCTTCGTTGTAGCTGACAGTTGTGTCTATTGCAAATTCAGTGATAAACCCTCCTATTATCCGATCCAGCCAATGGTCTACGGCCCGCGCGATCTTATCTTCAAATGCCTCTAGCCTGCGCACCAACTCTGGAGTCCACACTATCGGTTGATCAAGCTTGCACCTTCCCTGGCTATCTGCTAGCCTCGTGATCCAATCATACAGTTCTGAAGAGAAGGTCGTGAAGAAGATCTCGTGGATTTTTGTATATATGAAGCAATCCAACCACCTCTTCTTGGATATCTGCGGTGTTTTGTTTTCCTGTATTACGAACTCGTGCAGCTTTTGATCCAACCAATCTTCAATTTCTTTCTTTGTAGGGTTCCAGTGTTCCGACATCAGACATCCCTTAGGTAGATCCCAGTCCTGGAAATGGAACCATTTGTTGGCTTATTAGGGCCTGACCCAGGTTCAGAAATGTTTAGCCAAACAAATCCCGAAACTAGCGGCCCTTTTGGAAACAGTCCGCAGAGCACGGACTGAGGTCTCACCCAAGGTAGTATGGGAGGGTGCTGGAACCAGGTTTCTGCACCCTAGGGATGTCTTGATGAGGTCTGGAAGTACACGAGTTGATCCTACGTGCTGCGCTACTTCCTTGCAACCCTCTGTTCAGAGAATCTACCTTCGCGCTGTTTGGAAGATGAGTGCGAGTGTAATTTACCTTTTCTGTGTTTAATATTATTATAGATCTTGAATTACTTAAGAAGGCACAATGCTTTCAGTTACCATTTAACATGACAAACATACACGTAATCGTAAACCATAAACAGATGCATAAACCAGAATATAGAACAAATATGAAATATTCCAAAACCAACTTATCTTTATTAATGCCTTTTTCCAGTTACAATCCAATTCCTACCCTGAGCCATGGAAAATTTAGGGGCGAATTTTCGCCCTTGGGCTAAATTAAGGGGTTTTATATTTTTATTGGACGAATATTTTGTATCATAGTACATTGTTACAAATTTCCTCAAATTTATTTTATAAAAAAATTAGGTATGGAGGTTAGCACACCTTATTTTAAGGGAGAGGGTAAAAAAAAAAAAATTTAGCCCATGAAGTTAGGAGTTACAATCTTCCATTCGCCCTCATTTTCAAGAAAATGTATTTATGATAGTTATAAATAAAAATATAAATACAATGGAGGTATGGTAAATAAATAAAATCTCTTTTTATACTTACTCCAAAGGTATGGTAAATAAATAAAAATACAAATAAACTAGAGGTATGGTAAATAAATAAAACCTCTTTTTATATTTATTTCATAACCCTGTTTCTATTTAAGAAGGCTCAAAAATGAAGTTTCATTTAAGTAAATCCTATGGGCCAAATACCATATTTATAAAAGAGGTATGGTAAATTAATAAAAATATAAATAAACCAGAGGTATGGTAAATAAATAAAACATTTTTTTATATTCACTCCATATGTCACCTTATATTTATGAACACTCAAGCGTGTAAATAAATATAAATATAAATAAAGTGGAGGTATGGTAAATAAATAAAACCTCTTTTTATACTTCAAAGGTATGGTAAATAAATAAAAATATAAATAAACTATAGGTATGGTAAATAAATAAAACCTCTTTCAATATTTAGTCCATAACCCTCTTTCTATTTAAGAAGGCTCAAAAAATAGGTTTTATTTAATTGAATCCTATGGGCCAAATATCATATTTATAAAAAAAGTATGGTAAATTAATAAAAATATAAATAAATGAGAGGTATGGTAAACAAATAAAACGTTTTTTATATTTACTCCATAAGCCACCTTATATTTATGAACACTCAAAAAATGTGTTATATTTAGGTGAGGCCTATGGGCCAAATACCATGGACCAAATTATTATTAATACCATGAAAAAAAATATTATTAACCCTAATATTAGTATTAATAAAAATAAAGATGGCACATGGTATTGACCCATGGTATTCACATGGAATGCAGCCTATTTAAAGGGGGGAATTAAACTAGCATAGATCCATCTTTACTCTAGATCAAATATCATGATATGCAAACTAACATAGAGTGAAAAAATATTTGATCCCTCTCGAGGCTTGGTAAATCAAGAGTAAAAATGGATCTTGTAATTTAATGTCAATTAAACATTTTAACTTGATTAAATTAAAAAAATAAAAATAAAAATCAATTATTAATTTTAATAATTTTTATAAATTACTAATAGTAGTTTTTAAGCTCCAGGTTTATGATAACCCATGGTATTGACCCATGGTAATACCATGGTATTCATGTGAGCATAGACTATTTAAAGGGGAAATTCTATCAGCTTAGATCCATCTTAATTCTGGGTCTACCAAGTGTTGGGAGGGATAAATAGATTTCATCCCTCTAAGAGTGGTAGATGTGGAGTTAAGATGGATATAGCTTGGTTTTTATGATAATGAAAATATTAAATAGACTTAGGAAATTATATTGTAAAAAAAATCTTAAGGTGAATGGTTAAAGCTACATTTAGTCACTTCACAAAATTTAGTGAAAAATACGGATATCTCCATTAATATTGGTTTTTCTGATTTAACAAAAAAAAAATTCAAAACAATGAAATCTTAGCTCTTTTCGCATCACCCTCGCAAAAGAGAGATAGTCGCTGCCCAGATTTCCCACCATTTTTCAAACATTCTCAATATGATATCTTCATGAAAAAGTTAAGGTATTGATCTTGGATTAGTTGTTTGAAAAATACGTTGGTTTGTACAACCTTTCATCTTCTCTGCTATTCTTAGTTTGTCGTAATGATCTGTAGGGGTTGGGTCACTGCACCATATTGTGCTAAAAGGCAGATATTGTGCACCAAAAAGGAAATTAATCCACATGTTACAACGCTATTAAAAATGGTATGAAGGTAGTGAATTATGCTAATAAGAAATTTAGATTGGGAAAGACGTAATTAAATTTTATTATTTAATTGAAGATTTCCAATTAAAATAATAATAAATCTACATTTATATATTTATATATTGGAAGGCTTCTGACAACAATCATTGGGATACCTACTACTTCATTATATTATATAGTTGGGGCTTGCTACTTGTTTGCGTGTTGGGGTAAACAAACTTGATGTGTTTTTTTTTTTTATCTCGTAGTTGGAGTCTATGGAATAAGAAAGAAATTTGATAGCTTGGCAAAAGTGGTAGCTTGACAAAAGTGGTAGAAAAAACATTAATCTCTCCTACCATGACAAACATGGCCACTAAAACTTGCAACATTGTTTGTAGGAAGTGAAAATTATGTTTCTTTTTTCCAAACATGTATGTTAATATATTACAGTTTAATGAATATGTTTTATTATTATCATATATGATTTCATACTTTAACAAAACATTCGCCAAGACTTCACAATGTTTTATTATTCAGTGAAAGATTTTCCAAGATCTTACAAGATTTTATAATTCAATGAAAGATTCGCCATGACTTTACAAGATAATATAATCTGGTGAGAGATTCACCAAAAAATATATATATATATATACATATTATATTAGTGATAAAACCACCTCCCATTTTTCCTATGTATCATGGGGATTCGCCCATTTATTATACATATAAATTTAGGGTGGTTCTTAAAATTTTCCCTGCCCTGCACACACACCTGCAGGGGTCCACGCACACAACTGTGAACTCTACCAGGCCTTCGCACACACAGCTGCGGAGCCTCTATCTCCTACTACAACCCAAAACTCGGACTTACAGACCCAGATCTAATACCGCATTCAGACACCCCTATTACTTCTTACATCACAAAAGGTTGTCTTTTACACTTAGAGCCTCGCTCTTATTTATACATTCCCATGGTCCATGAACCATGGTTAGGTCGACACATTCTAGATTAATCTACAATATTTTAGGGTGAACTACCCTTAGACTTGACCCATTACAATTTTGTCTCTGCGCACTTCACGGAGCTTTTACAATACCAATACCAAAAAATGTGGGCTTTAAGCCCCAAAACCGTTACGCGGGGGATCCGCTACCCAACAACTACCTTTTTAGAGACATGCATGAAGCTGCTACAAGACAATAAGGCAGTTAAAGGACTCCAAGAACTAATCACTAGGTGTGCAGGATCAAGGGAACCGTGCGTAGTTCGAAAGATGGGGAAGCATGCTTTGCGCACTAGGAGGGAAATGCGGTTGATGGTGCAAATTGGCGAATATGAGATCAATTAGGTAGTCCTCGACCTGGGTTCAAACGCGAACGTGTTACCAAAATAGACTTGGGAACAAATGGGCTGGCCCGTGTTACAGTGGTCTCCTATTCAATTACGAATGGCGAACCAACAAAATATCATGCCCATGGGAAGACTGCAAGGGGTAACAATGGATATTGAAGGTGCGAGCACGTAGACAGACTTTGAGGTAATAGAGATTGTGGATGATAGTAACCCTTACCCCGCATTATTAGGGATAGATTGGGCTATGGATATGAATGGAGTCATCAACCTGAAGAAGCAAAAAATGACTTTCGAGAAAAAGTCTCTACACGTAGTAGTTCTGCTGGATCCAGCTGAAGGAGTGCGCTACACTGAACTTGTGTGTGAAGATGACAACGACGATGAGCTGGACTACATTTACCAGATAATGGTGCAAGACCAGGATAGGGTAAACCCAATTGAAGATGGGAGAATCTCATGGGAGCGCGACAGTTCCTATACTTCGGATTCAGATGAAGAAATAGAACACTGGTAGAACCAGTTGCACGAAGTCTCAACGCTAAATTGCAACATGATGATTAGATCACTACGGTATGTGACAACCGAAGCCAGGGAACTACCAACATATGATGGGGACACAGGTGGGGATGAACTCTTAGACAAATTCGGAAGGTCATAACCAAAACTGCAGTGGTATGAAGCGATGGATTGGGCGTTGCACACGACGCCCACACAATGGTGGCAAACACACCAAAAGAATATTGGGAGCTGGCGCAAATGCAAAAGAAGGATGTACTTACGGTTTGGAAGTCCCCAGCGTCCAAAACGAGCTGGGCAACCAAGGCAAAGTAGTTTGCGCACCCACCTGTGTCGATGGGTGTCATCGCGTACTGGGCAGGCACAACCCAGGCTAAGGATCAAACATCAGGACCCAACACTGCAGCAGAAAGAATGACGCACACCACAAATACCCCACAGCGGAGCATTAACAAGGCTATGTGGGATCATGAAGAAAGTTTACCAGGTGGGACGAACGGATTGGGACCTGCACATGCCCATGGTTTGATGGGCCTATAGGACCATAAGCAAAAACCGGAGCATGAAAATGATCCCAATAGTGACAAGAAGAGAAGAGACCAGGAGGACAGAGAAGAAGCCCTGGACCACGGCTCCCGCAGTAGGAACAGGACGCGAGGACCTAGGTAAAGGAATTAGGCAGTTGCAAGAAGACCTTCAGTGAGGAAGCATGAAACTTCGTGAGATCGATGATGAGTGGGCATGGCTGAGGAAGAGAAGTATGACATTGGATGAAGAAATCCGCAAACTGGAAACTGAAGTCGTGCAAGCGAGTTACGAGAAACTAAGTATGATGAGACCGAGTCTGGCCAGCCCTACTACTGCATTAGAAAGAGTTGTGACCCTGCTATCATGGCTACAACCGCACCTTACTAAACAAGGGAAGATACTATACACAGAGGAATAGGTCAAAAAGGCATGTGAAAGGTGCCCACCACCCGGGCTAGTGGGAAAAGCGCAGTCTCGCACCAGGGGTGTGACCACCTGACTATCTGTAGAAGGCACAATCTCAATGCTCTAGGTAGTTGAAAGAAGGTGCGGGACTATAAACAAGGCTGCAGGAAATTTGCGTGGAAAGGATGTTCCGCGTAGGGCCCGTCTATCACTAGGCTCGCGGTCATGCTCAAGGGGATGTGCTGCTGCGCGAATAGGCTAGGGGGTGATCGTTTATGAAACTATTCATGAAAAGAAGGCTAATTTAATGTAGAAAGGAGTAGGTGGTAGGCCATTAAGACATGAATTACGAGCTAGATTCGGGGAGATATGCCGCCAAGTAGGTACTAATGACTCAGAAATGGAGGGAATGTATGAATTCAAATCCGAATGTTACTACGAGATAGTTTCAAAACAACTCTAAGGTGTTTGAGAATTGAGTTAGAATAGAGTAGCGAGCCCCAAGCTACCCTGCCACACGTGAGTACGCGACCGCCCGAATCCAGTATAAACACAATGTCGAGAACCAGGGTGCGAGTTATGGGAGTTAGCCCAGAACCCCGGGTGATCCAAGAGGAGCCTGGAGAGACAGCAGGCACACCAGATGTTGAAAATGCAACAAGATGATGGAGCTTAGTGGAAAGGAGTTGCCTTCACTAAGTGGGTCCGCAGGCTATTTTTGGCATAAAGTCTATTTTTAGACATATGGATCATGGTCTATGAGTTGCAGGATGCTATTTGTGGATGATTGGTCATGTTGATAAAAATAGATGGACTTCTATTTTTAGACATACGGGCGGAGTCTATTTTTAGACTACCAGTCTAAATATAGAACAGTCGAATATTATTAGCTCTTAATAATATTTGGACTATAACATTATCTTATGCTTTTGCAGCACTTTAGTTCGAGCTACGGATGTGGCACATGCAACTACCAGAAGGAAATATGCTTTTCTTATGGGTGAGTTGAGCTATTGCATGATGGACTTCAGTTAGAACTCAAGTGATTGAGTTTGGTGGAGTTGATTGAGGAGTTGATGGAGTTGTGTTCAGTTTGACTTGGTTGAACTAGTTGTATTTAGTCTAACTGCAGAATACACTAGTGATGAGTGATGTGAATTAATTATTAATTAATTCACTAATTATTAACTCATAAATCAACTAAATAATACATCAGTTAACTCAGTGCATGGACAGTTCAGTGGAGACAGGTGTTAGAGGTGAGTGAAAGGGCAAGACAATTGTCAGTTGTGACTATAGTTGTGCATGAGATTTGCACAATCAATGGATTGAGTATTGCCAATGAGGATTGCATGGTTCAGCCAAGGAAATACGAGTTTGCTTCAACCATTCTCATCTATTCTCATGCAGGATTGCACAGTGGAGGCAGGCAAGCAGTGGAGGATATTTGAACCTGTGATTGATTCAGATCTGAGCTAGTTTGTGTGTAACAGGTGGAGATAGTACTGAGGACTTGCGAAGAGTATTGTACTATGTATTGCTACATGTTCTCAATCATTATAATATACAGATAGTGTGGGGTTTTCAGCTATATGCTTTCCCCAGGTTACATACTATGTTAATGTGTGCATGCGATTGATGTTTCATTTTTTTTAATTCCGCAAAATTGATGATAAACGTAGAGGAGGTTATGTATTATGCATGTATTCCGCAATAGTGTATAATCGAGATAATCTCTGTGAATAAGTGTCATATTATTCAAAATTTCTACACCAGAGGTACCGAAGTCCCCACGCACACTGCGACCGCAGAAAAACAAACAGCCAATGGGGTTAGTTCAGGTATCACCACGGAACCCAAGAGTTAGTAAATTATCAAGGACAGAGAAGGGCAAAGCTGTCACCATTGAAATAGAGGAGGAGGAGGAAGATTTGCAAGCCCTAATAGCCAAATTGAGGCATAGGATGATGAGGCGGAAAATGTCTCCCAAGTACCTTCAGCGATAGAGTTACCTCCCTACATTCCCTCGTGGAAAGGGACAACCAAGATACCGAAGGACCTAGAGGCCACGAAGAGTGCGCTCCAGACCCCACTTCTTCTGAATGACATAAGGTTTGACAGTCCACCGTTGGGATAGGTACCAAATATAAAATTTGAAGACTGGGACCTCACAGATAGTGAGAAGTTCCCACAGTTGGCTGCAGAAAAATTACTATAGCAGAAATGGTTGCGAGGTGTGGAGAAGGCTAGGTTGCTCCATCTGCGGTGGATACCCCACTACCACCATGCGCCTATTACAATTTTTGTCATCCGGCAGCTACTATGTCTAGTACATGATGGGTATCTTTGGCTGGAGGAGCCAATTCCTATCACGGCTGACTTAATTCACCAAATTTCACCGCTGCTGATTAAAGGAAGCAATCCCATAGACATCGTCGGAAAAAGACTTGGGCCTCGCAGAAGCTATGAAGGCCAAATATAAGCTAGAGAAAAGGAAGCGAGGGTATGTAATAGCAAGTATCAAAGACCGAAGTACTGGGCCTACTTAATTTAATTCAAGATCTATAATAATACTAAGCATAGAAAGGGTAAAGAACATTCGCACCCGTCATCCTAGCCATGTGAAGGTAGTTGCACTGAACAGATGGTTGCGTGGAAGTAGCGTAGTGTGTAGGATCGGTTCGCTAACCTTCCAAACCTCATCAAGACATCCCTAAGGTGTGGAAGCCTGGTTCCAGCACCCTCCCATACTACCTCGGGTGAGACCTCAGTCCGTGCTCCGCGGACTGTTGCCGAAAGGGCCGGCAATTTCGAGATTTGTTTGGCTAAATATTCTAAACCTACGTCAGGTCCCAATAAGCCAACAGAGATCAACTTCTTCTTTTCAACAACAGAGAATCTTTCGTGGCTTTCACTCATCTCATCGGGGTTATCATTACCATCATTCTTATCAAATTAACCTTTCTTTCAATCATATTCACCACCTTGAAGATTGTGTACCTGCACAACTTATATACAACCAAAACTATAGAAGCATGAAGTTAGACATATCAAAATCTTATAATAATGGAAGCATTAGAATTTACAAATATAATTAGCAAGAGACTATACTTCAATACTTGCCCAGGTTTTGTTACAAACCCTAAATCACATCCACAGCTTATCAAGATATCAAACTCATTATATCTAGGGCTTGAATATTATTTTAATGGCATGACATGATCTTTCACATAGAAAAACCTAGAAACAGATTAGATTGATACATCTAACAATTTAATTTCATATGTTAAATTTCCTACTAGGATTTCATGTAAACCCTAGATTTTTATACATAAGCTCCAACACTCAAAACCAACCACAACTTAATTAACATCATGACTAGTATCTACTAGGGTTTGATGTAAACCCTATATTTCCATCTACAAATTCTCAGTTATCACTATATAAATTCATATATTCCAGATTGTCATATATACTAGAAAATTTTAACTACTACTAGGTTTTAGCTATTAAACCCTAGATTTTCCAAACAATATCATCCTAGACCATCAAACTTTGACTAGGGCTTGTTTCCAAACCTTAGGACTCTAAATACGTAACAAGTGTTTTGCTTATAGATCCAACCAAACCCTAAGGATCTAGGGTTTCAATTCATAACATAGGAAACCCTACTTTACCAAAACTTCAAAGGTTCAGGATTTTAGATAACATCATTTCAACCCTGACACGTTAGGGTTTTCATGATCATACTAAAACCCCAAACATGACATCATCAATGAAAACTTCAAATAACATTTCACTATAACCCTATTCAATTTTATGGTTTCATACATTAACATTAACATACCCTTAGGTTAGGGTTTTTCAAAGAACCTGTCTAGGGCTCTATAAGATCAATTAAGAATATAAGGAGGGTAGATTTATCAAGTGATGAATCACCTGAAACAAGAATCATTGTGATTCAATATAGCTAGACATAACAATGTTAGTAATATAATACAAACTTCAAAAATAAGATGATCATACTTTTAGGAGAATCTTGTAAGGTGTATAGTTTGAGACATGTATGGAGATGTTCCTTGGAAAACCTGGTAAGGATTCCTTGAAGTGTTCTCTTTGTATTAAGTCATCATCTTTTATACCTATAGTACATACTTACAAGCACAACATATGATACCAAAGACATAATTTAATTTCTTAAGTTAGATATTCTACATAATCATGGAGGAGGGAATCTTATGATAAGTTGTTCATTCTTTCAAACATCAGTAGGAACTTTTATTGGACATACTAGATTACATGTAAACC
Organism: Pinus tabuliformis; assembly: GCA_031772625.1. Taxonomy (NCBI): domain Eukaryota; kingdom Viridiplantae; phylum Streptophyta; class Pinopsida; order Pinales; family Pinaceae; genus Pinus; species Pinus tabuliformis. Next base: position 464,362,114 of record CM062811.1, read on the forward strand.
CTAAAAGATAAGGATGTAAGTTATCTAAGGATTACAGTCTTTATCCTAGCATATCTATAAGCAAGAATGATTTAATATTAGATATATTGCAAATCTAAAAACTCATGAACATACATAAATTGTGATTACATACCTCTAATTTGATAACTTATTAGACTTGTTGTAGTAACAATACTTACTTGTTTCCTTGTACTAAGATCCTCAAAGAGTCTTTTCTTCAAGCTGGTTCCTTAGACTATCAATTTCATTTTCCATACGACAAACTTCTGATTCTTTATAAGATGACACGGTTCATTAAGGTGCCTTATACTTTGGTTCTATATGAGTGATAGACACATAGAAATAGTGTCCATAAACTTGTAGTATCATCCTAATCTTTGTTATTTTAGGAGCGACACAATTCTTTAATGATGACACTGTAGAATGGTATTGCGGATATAGCCCAAACAATGGTTATCCATACTCTCAAACCTTCGGTCCTGTGATGACTAAGTTTTCTTCACTGTAATAAACTGAAAATTTTCACTGTTTCGATCTTATATATATATATATATATATATATATATATATATATATATATATATATAGATATATATATATATATATATAATATATTGCGGATATAGCCCAAACAATGGTTATCCATACTCTCAAACCTTCGGTCCTATGATGACTAAGTATTCTTCACTGTAATAAACTGAAAAATATCACTGTTTCGATCTTATATATATATATAGATATCGAGAGATCGAGAGAGAGATAGATATAGATATATCTATATCTCTCTCTCTCTCTCTCGATCGATATATATATATATATATATATATATATATATATCATAGAAATGCTTCAGCCCTTATATCATTTCTTTAACCATACATCATTGAGGCTGAAATCTCTTTTATAACATCACTGTGATTTCTACTGAAGAAACTCTTTTTTCTGAGTTTAATCTGAACTTCTCACTGTGATTTTCATCAAAATAACTTATGTGATAACTGAATTTTATTTCACGCGGATCTAAACTTATTATTCTGTATGTAATGCATGTTTCTTAGACTTGTACTTGATAGATCTCCATAGGCAGTTGTACATAGTTCCATCCCTTCTCACTGGAGTGAACCCCTCACACTGTGGAAGCATCTAGACCATATCTTCACCGAAATACTTGTCCTGTACTTTCACCAAAATGCTTGGAGCCCATTCTCTCTAAAATCGAACTTATTCAATCCTTATTTTGTAGATGATCCAAACTACTTTCATTGTGGTATATCAAAACCCATTATTGAGACATTCGAACCTCTTCCTTCCTCTTTAAGGCATCTTTAATATGTTAGATAAAGACTGAACTAGCTCACTGTAATCTTAAATTAATTAGAACAAAATTGTCCTTCTTCAAACTACCTTTTAACCATGATCGTAGCTCTGATCCCATGTTGCAAAATCCAAAAGTGAGGTAGTTAAATGATTTCTTTGATTGTGACATTATCTTGTGATGTTTTTATTATTGTTATTAGTTCTTATTAATTATATTTTTCTTATCATCAATATTAATGCCAAGTAATAAATAGGAGAACACAAGATGTCGGCACGCTACCAGGGAAAAAACTCATTTTAGGGGAAAACCTAGTCAAAATTCTTCCTTCAGTAGATTCAAGATGAGACCAACAAGACCCTTACAATCTAGACCAAGACATCCTCCATCAAGTCATCCTTGTAAATGTGAAAGCACTGAGTCCTTATCACTGTGATAGCAATGAAATCATCTTACTGTGAGACCTTGTCACTTTGGCAACACTGAAACCTTCTTGTTGTGAACCCTCATAACTATAGTTACATAGAGATAGAGATTGCACCAAGATCTTCATTGTTGTAACACCAAGCCCTTAACACTATAGTTATGCTGAGACAAAAATAACATTGAAATTGTATTAGGCACTGAGATATTTTCTGTGGTGATAACAAACCCTAATCTACACTTCCTCATTGTGTTATCCAAACTATATTTCGTAGATGATAAAACTTCATTTTAGAGATATCAAAACTTTTGTGTTGCCTATAATGTGAAGAGATTACCCTCACATATATATTAATTTGCCACAATAAATAAGCTGCCATGACTTTGTGAAGAGGTGTGTCTTTGTTTTAGGCTGACATGAGAATATTGAGGAGGCCGACTTGACGAGGATGACTTGATGATGAGGCCGAGTTGATGACTTTGTTGAAGAGGGTGACTTGATGGAGGATTCGTTGACCAATAAATGGCTTTGACAACAACCTAAAGCCTACAATGGAGGCTTGACCTATAATTGACCCAAGCATGAAACCCATGCTTTAACAAGTCAATTTAATAATAATAATAATAAATTTGATTATTTTTTTACAAATATATTACATTTGACTAAAGTACAATAATGAAGACTGAACCTAGTTACATTCTTCAACAGTTAGAAAAATTCCTATGGAGTCTTATCTCTACCAAAGATAACATGAATGAAGGAGTGTATGAGGTGGGTTGATGCACCAAATAGTGGGGAGCCTAGTCCTATAGTATTCTCGGTAAGGTCAGGCTTAGTAAAGTTATATTTTTGTCTTTTGAAACATGCATTCACAATTCTGTTCTTTGTGAGATAGTGTTCAAGGTGATGAAGTAGTTGTGAATTGTTTTATACCTATCATTGCCATGGATAGTTACTGACAAGGATCATCACAGATGGATGGATATTTTCATTCACTAGAGTGGTATGCTACTCGTTTGGAAAGATTGCAAACTTTTCACACAATCACCTAGGATGAATTTAGCAAAAGGAAAAAGATATGTCACAGACATCGTTAATTAACCCCTTAAGTGTATATCATCTTTTTACGAAAAATTGTATTCAATTATACACCATTCAAATTTTAAGCTCCCACAAGCCTCATTTCTGCATATGTAGTATGGTGAATTGAGTGCTTATAGATTTTTCTCTCGATGTCTAATATTTATTTCTTCCATAAGCTCATATTTTTGTATTCCTTGTATCTTGCACATAATTATTGGTAATGATGATTAGTGAAATGAGTTTCATGAGCTGTAGTATTGTGATATTTGAAAAGAAGTTTTCGATGGTTATAGAAACTTGGCTAAATTGTTTGTGGGTGTTTACAAAGGATGCACATGGTTGCATATAATAATATGTTGCAATCCTTTTCCTTTTAAACTCAAATATGTAAGTGTGAACTATGAGTAATGTTACATTGAAAATGGAGAATTTTCTAATGAATCAAAAAGGAAAATAAATGTAATAAGAGATCAACGAAGTGTATTACTAGTTTACTAAATGTTGTTTCCCATCTTAAAACTCGTCTTCTGTGATATTATGTTTTTGAAGCAACCTCATATTAAATTATTAATGAGTCTTCGAGTCTTAAAAGGTTTATATTTTCTAACTTACATTGTATACATATTTTCTTCTACTCTCACATTGGAGTTTTGGAAATGCTATAATGAAATTGATTAAGAATATCAATTTTTGAGTGCGTATGTCATGCATTATTGATTGTATAGAAAATAGATTATATATATGCATTGAATATGCATATATCTGTGGGAAGAATTTGAATTTGTGGACTATTTAACATTCCTCTAGAGACAACTCTTGTTGCTTGATCTGAAATTATTATGACAGCTTATGTGATGGCCCCCTATATGATAGTATTTCCTTCCATTTTGTTGTGATTTTGGTTAAAAATATATATCTATTGGTCAGAAACTATGTATTTATTGGATTTGTTTATAAGCATAAAACGTGTCTGTCAACGATCAGGTGGATCACACTGTAGAATAACTTTGTTAGTAGTAAATTACTGCCAGCTTATCTCATTTACATTATTTTTTTGATAGGCATCTGGTTTCCAATGGGAAAGGCTTGTATCATGTAGTAGTACATATCCCAGAAGTTGAGGCTATTCTCTTAAATTTTAGAGAAAGGGCACCTTACCTAATTTGTGTTGAGGTTCTAAAAGGCAAGAAGCAAAGGTATTTAGCATTGTAGTGACACTATAACTTTTGAATATGAGAATCTACCATTAGTTTCTTTGGGCTTCTTAGAATTTAGATTTTGTGATTTTGAAATGTTGATCCAGGTGGATGTTGGTGGCCACCCACCTATCCCATTTGGACCCCCACAACTGTCTCTTTCAGCTTTTTCAGTTTCCTAAATTGTAGCACAATTTACTATTTTTAGCAGTTTTTCGGGTCCTGAACTTTCGGAGCCGTTTTGAGGCCCTAAACGATGTTTTTTGGGAAATTTGGGGCAACATGGTTTCATTGACCCATGTTGCCTCCCAAAGCAGTAGTGCTCGGATAGATCTTTCTAACGAGCTATTGTACGCGTCAAACGGAGATCGTATGCCAAAGTTACGACCCCGGGAAATTGATGTACCAATTTACCCAAACGAGGCCCACAATTTGGTGTTTCATCTTCTAGGGTTAGGTTTCGGGATGTGAAAGGTTTTCCATTGTTTCTAAACAATAAATAGGCCTTCGAGCCTCATTGTAACACAGTTCAGAGGCATGTAGCCACCACATCTCTTCTCAGAGATAAGCTACCATCGCCCTAGCTGGTTTATTTCCATTTCTGGTTATAAGCATATTTCAGTATTTTCCATCAATGAAATGAAGTATTATTTCCGCTGCATCTTTGTGTATATGGTTATCTCTGTAATTTGTTGCATTCCTATTTAAGTCCAGATCAGTTGTATCAGAGCGGTCTGCTTTTTCTCTGTTTTTTTCTTTGCATGTTCCCAATGAGGTCGGGATATAAGGAGTTAGGGCTTGAACTGGTCGAACCTTTGCAAGACCAGCCTCGCAAATCTCAACGACCTCCCATGGCGAATGAGAAGAAAAACGAGGGGGCAAAAGATCCTATCAAAATCTTGCTCGAAGAAGCCCTCGAGTGACAAAGGAACGCAATGATGGACAGCTTTGCCCAGATCCTTTAGCGACTACCCAGAGGCGACGCATCAACTTCCAACAGCTACTCTGGAAATGCCACACCCTTTAAGGTACAAGTTAATTTTGAAATCCCCATCTTCGAGGGTTAAATAGACACAGATACCATAGATAAATGGTTAAATCTGCTAGATGGGTATTTTTCTGTTCACGAATTTTTGAGTCGGGAAAAGATTGTTTTCGCTCTTCTCAAAGCAACCCCCATGTCAAGGACTGGTGGGAAACCTACTACGAGCAGAAGGATGAAAGTACAGGCTCACTGTTTTCAGCCGCACCCACTTGGAATGACTTCCGGGATGCCATCAAGGAGCAATACTACCCTGTCAAAAGCTATGAGGACAAATACATCAAATGGACCACACTGCGGCAGGGACGAGACCAAGATGTGCCAGAGTTCACAAACATTTTTCATACCCTTCGCACACAGTTGGGTATCAAATATTCTGAGCTACATCTGGTACTCAAATACTACGGCTACCTACACAGATACATCCAGGAAGAGATGGAGTTCTTGAACATCTCCTCACTCGGCACAGCGTACCGATACGCTGTCAAAATCGAGCAAAAGTTCAAACAGAAGAAGCGAGACTTTGGATCTACAAATTCGAAGCCCAAAGTACAAAGCCAAGGCAGGGTGACCCAAGACAACCCGTCGAAGCCGCAAGAAAAGAACAACACCACGAAGTCAAAGAAGGACACAAGAAAGTGGTGTGAGTTCCACAAGAGTCCCACTCATAACATAAGTGAGTGTTGGACCAAGCAGTCGATGGTGGCCGAGTTGAAGGCTTCTGAATCAGATGCATGTTCTGACCCTGAGCCAGAACCTGACAAGGGGAATGGAAAAGGGAAGAAAATCATTGATGTGGATCCCAGCGCCACTATTTCCATTGCTAAGATCCAGAATAATGAGCCCGAAAATCCAGAGGAAGGGGAGCGTCTTTTCCACTCATAGATGTGGGTGAAGGGTTCGCCGCTGCAATTCATTGTCGACAGTGGCAGCCAAAAGAACCTTATTTTAGCAGAGGTTGTGAAGCGGTTGGGCCTACCGACTACACCACACCCCCAGCCATACAGTATCGGATGGCTTCATGAAGGACGAGATCTCAAAGTTCGCCAGCAGTGCCGCCTTCCCTACAACATCAAGCCCTTCACAGACGAGGTATTGTGTGATGTTACACCTCTGGATGTTTGTGATGTATTACTAGGCCAACCATACTTGTGGATGCGACATGTTGTGTATGAGTCAAGGCCTCGTGCTGTCATTATTTCTTTGAATAATTCATTATACAGGATACCGGAGGTAGCCCCACCTACCGCCACATCTTTGATCACTGCTAAGAAAGGCAGCAAGCTCATCTCCCAGACCAGGAAATTCATCTGTCTGGTTCACTCCCAAAGTAAGGGGAAGATTGTCATCACATCCATGACCCCCGCGAAGGGTTCCTCCATGCAGCAGAAACAGCAAAGAGATACAGTCATGACAAGACACAAGAACAACTTCTCCTCACCCACAGGGGTACCACACAAGTTTCAGGTGGGCGACAAAGTTTGGTTACATCTGCAGAGAGAACGCCTTACTAGAACCCATCAGAAACTCAAGCGACTCCGACATGGTCCTTACACCAGTACCAAGGCTACGGGCAACAATGCTTTGAAGCACAGCATTCCTCCATTCCTTGGCTTACACGGAGTGTTCAATGTGGACCGTCGTCGACCATGCTTCCCACCATTTTTGGACACATCAGAGATTGCAGAACAACTCACCAGAGACCCAGCTCAGCAGAAGCTTCCTCATCTCAGGGAGGAACTCAATGCAATGGGGACCATTGCTTCCTAAGGGGGGAGGAATGATCCAGGTGGATGTTGGTGGCCACCCACCTATCCCATTTGGACCCCCACAACTGTCTCTTTCAGCTTTTTCAGTTTCCTAAATTGTAGCACAGTTTACTATTTTAGCAATTTTTCAGGTCCTGAACTTCCGGAGCCGTTTTGAGGCCCTAAACAAAATTTTTTGGGAAATCTGGGGCAACATGGGTCCATGTATTCATGGACCCATGTTTCCTCCCAAAGCGGTAGTGCTCGGATAGATCTTTCTAACAAGCTATTGTACGCGTCAAACAGAGATCGTATGCCAAAGTTACGACCCCGGGAAATTGATGTACCAATTTACCCAAACAAGGCCCACAATTTGGCGTTTCATCTTCTAGGGTTAGGTTTCGGGATGTGAAAGGTTTTCCATTGTTTCTCAACAATAAATAGGCCTTCTAGCCTCATTGTAACACAGTTTAGAGGCATGTAGCCACCACATCTCTTCTCAGAGATAAGCTACCATTGCCCTAGCTGGTTTATTTCCATTTCTGGTTGTAAGCATATTTCAGTATTTTCCATTAATGAAATGAAGTATTATTTTTGCTGCATCTTTGTGTATATGGTTATCTCTATAATTTTTTGTGTTCCTGCTTAAGTCCGGATCAAAGGTCCATATGTAACAATATGGATTCTAATAAGCAAAGCTAAGTCAAGCATGTTTCAAGTAGAAAAATATGAATTTATTTTTGAAAAATTATTTGACCCTATATGTGAAAACCCCAATGACCTTTTATTAATTAAATAAATTAAAATTTAGGTTGATTCAAAAGGAAAATTAATTCTAGGACCGAGGTGGATGTGTTGATTGGGACATATGTCATGCAAGGAAAAAAGGGGCCAAATGGCATGAGGATGGTTGGCCTGCAAGACTGACTAATGATGACTGGGCCAACCACCACAAAAATCTGAATGCCAAGGACAAGTGGAATATTTTGGTTGGTCGAGAGGGGTCGGGTCAGGCTGGGATCTAAATAACCACAAACAAACTTCAGACAAGAGTAAAAGGAAGAGGGGACGAGGTAGTAGGAGCAGGAGGGAAGAGATGAATTTCAAAGATGAAGAAAAGGAAAGGAGAGTGCATGGGTCGGCGAGGCAACAAGAAAAATTTGCATGGTTTAGAAAGAAGCAATGCAGAGGTGAGTTTCTCTAACAATTTGACTTTGTCTGCACTGTTTCTACAAATAATTAAATCCCCTAAATTTCCTACATGTAGAGTAAGTCGATGGATTATTATAAGCCCTAGGTTGTTATTGCTAGTCTGGCATTAATTTCTCTAGGGTAGAAGGACAATGTAACCTTCTTGCAAAAAATGCAAAATGATGAAGAAAACCATGTCAATACTTTTTCATGTTTTTTTCTCTTATAGTCAACAAATTGGATTTGGTAAGTTCATGAACTTAATGCCTCCAATCATTACAATGATTTTAGCAAGAAAAGTAACTAATACATATCAAAGTGTTAAAGATCACACTACAACAATAAGTGTCAAAGATGAGTTGTGGTTTTGTTTTAGAGTTTTAAACTTGAATAATTTCAAGTTGCATTTGTTCAAGCTTCATGAGCAACTACAAGTTAAAGAATCTGGTGCATTTTATGTTCCATGAATGGTTAATTAGGTAGTGGAGCTAAGTAGTGTTCACATTGCCTGCAGTATATTTCAGAACAAGGGTTTGCATACTTGATAGCTCTCTGGAGTCCCTTAAGGGTGGAGAGAATTCATGAAACCTTTGAATCTAGTGGAGGTGGATAAATATGGTCTCTAGAGTCCCTCAATGACAGTTGGGTGGAGGAGACTGCCTCTAGAATCCCTGTAAAAGCCTAATGGGTTAAACTGGGTGGGGGCAGGATAAGTCTCTGGAATCCCTGATTTGGTCCCAAGCTTCAGGGTAGCAGATGCATTATGGGAAATCTGTCAATGGATGGGTGGTAAATTAGGGACCAATTACCAAGCTAGCCACACTATGCTTCATCTAGACCATTCACAATTATGGAAGGTGATCCATGCTTCCTCAGAATTGAGACACTTGACACTCCATAAATTTAATAGAAAGAATGAATGGAATTATTGACTGTGCACCAATACCAAATTTGACTGTGATCTAGTAATCAGGTTTAACAGAATATCGTCTCTGTAAATTTTCCCTTATTTCCCACTGTGAAATAAGTAGCGTAAGGAAGCCATACCATAACAGTTGCTTGACACTTGTGGAAATTGTGAAATTGTTTCGTTATCCTTTTTACTACATAAACAAACTATTTAACCTATATGTGAATGGTGAAACCAAAGACCATCATAATTGGGAAATAGTATTTACTGGCAATTAGCAAGTTACACATTGTTGATGCTACTCAAATTTTACTCATTGAGATATGATACTATGGTTTTATGATTCAGGGAAGGCAAGAAAAGAAAGATGCAATTATCATCCATAATATTTTGTTGTTCTAAATAACAGTGCTTTTTGAAATCAATATAAATCTTTGGCACTCCTCATTTCACAAAGCTTGGTGTCCAACTCCATTAGTATGCAATCATGTTATTTTTTAGATATTCATCAAGACATCACTAATGCACTTGTGCCTGTAAGACAAGACATTTCTAGGTGTATTTTGTTGTAAGCATCCATTTATGGTAATTAAGATTGATTTTTGTTTAGAAAGTGATATTATAGTGTTCTACCATGTAAATATGGGCACAAATATTTGTAGAATCAGTATACAATAGACCATTAGAGTCTAGCAAATTCATTCATTTGGTAGCATCTTCTATACTTTTCTTTTTATAGTTTCTATGAAATGGTGGCATTTTATTAGGTGTTATAGTTTGAGCCATTAAGGTAATTGAAAAATACCTAGAAACCAGGGAAAAATTTAATATGACCATGCCAACGAAAGGTATTGTTATTGTTCTTAGTGTTTTTTTACTGATGACACTCAAGCCTCAACCATAACCCCATTCTTCCCATTTACACTATTGTGTGAGAGTCCACAATGGCCATTTGTGTAAGCTGGGGCATTTGTTAAATTTTTCCTCCTATTACAGGGGAACAGGCAGTTAAAGCTTATTGAATTGCCTTTGATGTCATGGAAAGAATGGTGTACACTATATTTACAACAATATCTGCTCATTTATCTCGAGACAACCATTTGTGAAAGATGTAATAATATATTTTTCATAATATTATTGATCCCGATTTAAACAGGAATGTAACAAATTACAGATATAACCATGAATACAGAGATGCAGCAGAAATAATACTTCCTTTCATTAATGTAAAATACTGAAATATTCTTACAAACAGAAATGGAAATAAACTAGCTCGGCGATGGTAGCTTATCTCTGAGAAGAGATGTGGTGGCCACATGCCTCTGAACTACATTACAATGAGGCTCAAGGGCCTTTTTATTATTGAACAATAAGAGAAAACCCTAAACAACCAAAACCCTAACCCGAGGAGATGTAACACCAAGAGTTTATGGGCCCTGTTGGGGTTAGTTGGACAGCCAACTTCCCAGGATCATAACTTGATCATATTATCTCTGTTTGACACGCATGATACCCTATTGGAAATATCTCTCCAAGGACTACGACAAAAAAAAAAAAAAAAAAAAAAAAAAAAAATTAAAATTAAAAAAAAAAAATAAAAAATAAAATAAAATAAAATAAAATAATAAACTAAAAAAAATAATAAATAAAATAAATAATAAATATTATATATATATATATATATATATATATATATAATTAATTAAAATAAAAATAAATAAAAAAATTAAAAATTAAAAATAAAAAAAAATAAACAATAAAAAATAAAAAAATAAACAATAAAATATATATATATATATATAATGATTTTACCAAAGAATTGTTGGTGGTAGATTTCCAAAAAAACGTCGTTTAGGGCATCAAAATGGCTCCAGAAGTTTAGGACACGAAAAACTGCTAAAAATAGTAAACTTTGCTACAATTAAGGAAACTGAAAAACTGAAAGAGACAATTGTGGGGGTCCAAGTGGGAGAGGTGGGTGGCCACCAACATCCACCTGGATCAATGATGGCTTGACTTCTTCAGGCTTTAGAATCATGGGATTTAGCAACGGTTACATAGTCATTGGTCATACGACACTTTTTCTTATTATTAATATGCATGCCAATTCTCAACATGTTGGTTGTTTTGTAAATATGAAATTGCTACCATGCTATGATTTCCTCACCTACAATCCAATGCATCCAAATGTGATGAAAAGAAATCTTGGGGTAAGCCCAAAATCCCCTTTCACATATAAATTTCGAACCTTGACCTGTGGGTTATGGCCCACTAAGTCCCGTCGGAAGCGTTTTAAACTTCTCATTATGTAATGTGGATCTTTATAAAATCGCCCATCTCCTTAATGGGATTCTAAATCACCATTGCAATCATTAATATAGGCGTTAAGGGTTGAAAACCCACGCCATACACATCAATATATGGGTTTAAAAATAATACAATTGCCCCTATAAACCTCAGCGATCCACACCTACGTCCAACTCCGATTCAACACGTTCTCCGCTGCTCCGATGCGATGACTGTCACTTCTCTAACAGTCGAACTCCCACCTTCAATCTGCGCCGATGTGATATTAATCAGTGATTGCAAATCGTTATTGGCAAACCACTACAACTGTCGATTGCTACCCCATCTCACACTTCTCACAACAACACGCAGGATCAGTTTAAGAACTGACATACTCGTATACATAATGAAAGAAACTTATAACCACAAAACACATGATTTATATTATTTCTGAATTCAGATTACAATACGTTTTTATGAGCCAGGTTGCCTTGGCAGCGCTGGATATACATGCGCCTGGCTCCCCCCATACAAATGCACGAAGACTAGTTTATAACAATGGAGGAAAGTAGATTGGATCGTTCCAAATCCGATCTCCCCTCATAAGATCTCTAAATTTACTCAACCGAATCACAACAATCTCTATTAATAATATGAATTTAACAAAAATATAGTTTTTTTGGCCACGTCAACTTCGCTCTGCTTCGAATTCTTCTTTGATTTAGGGAGGGGTTAGATGCTCCTGCATCAGACTCCCGAGGTAAAAAAAAATTATGACCTCCTGGTCATATGCTTCTCCTTGTCTTTAGCAATTCTAGCAACTACATTTCTTCAGTGGAACTGCTTTCATGATCTTCTGTGAGCTGCAACCAACCTCTGCAGTAACAGTCTCCTCTATTACACGATACCTCACCAAGCCCTTCGCACTCGGTCTTTTGGCATCCTTCTGGTTCTCTTCTCTGGAACCAATTGAGCACACCTTGCTCTAGGTTGCTGCAAATCTTCTCACCTTCCGCTGCCACCATCTGCACGACATTAAGACCATAAACTCCCCAACTTTAACACAACTGTACCTCTGTCCCCTTTTGCTTGCATTCCTCTTTCTTCTCGCAGGAAATCCTTTCCCTGCTCTGATACCACTTGATGAAAAGAAATCTTGGGGTAAGCCCAAAATCCCCTTTCATATATAAATTTCGAACCTTGACCTATGGGTTATGGCCCACTAAGTCTCGTCGGAAGCGTTTTAAACTTCTCATTATGTAACGTGGATCTTTATAAAATCGCCCATCTCTTTAATGGGATTCTAAATCACCATTGCAATCATTAATATAGGCGTTAAGGGTTGAAAACCCATGCCATACACATCAATATATGGGTTTAAAAATAATACAACTGCCCCTATAAACCTCGGCGATCCACAGCTACGTCCAACTCCGATTCAACACGTTCTCCGCTGCTCCAATGCGATGACTGTCACTTCTCTAACAGTCGAACTCCCACCTTCAATCTGCGCCGATGTGATATTAATCAGCGATTGCAAATCGTTATTGGCAAACCACTACAACTGTCGATTGCTACCCCATCTCACACATCTCACAACAACACGCAGGATCAGTTTAAGAACTGACATACTCGTATACATAATGAAAGAAACTTATAACCACAAAACACATGCTTTATATTATTTCTGAATTCATATTAAAATACGTTTTTATGAGCCAGGTTGTCTTGGCAACGCTGGATATACATGCGCCTGGCTCCCCCCATACAAATGCACGAAGACTAGTTTATAACAATGGAGGAAAGTAGATTGGATCGTTCCAGATCCGATCTCCCCTCATAAGATCTCTAAATTTACTCAACCGAATCACAACAATCTCTATTAATAATATGAATTTAACGAAAATATAGTTTTTTTGGCCACGTCAACTTCGCTCTGCTTCGAATTCTTCTTTGATTTAGGGAGGGGTTAGATGCTCCTACATCAGACTCCCGAGGTAAAAAAAAATTATGACCTCCTGGTCATATGCTTCTCCTTGTCTTTAGCAATTCTAGCCACTGCATTTCTTCAGTGGAACTGCTTTCATGATCTTCTGTGAGCTGCAACCAACCTCTGCAGTAACAGTCTCCTCTGTTACACGATACCTCACCAAGCCCTTCGCACTCGGTCTTTTGGCATCCTTCTGGTTCTCTTCTCTGGAACCAATTGAGCACACCTTGCTCTAGGTTGCTGCAAATCTTCTCACCTTCCGCTACCACCATCTGCACGACAGTAAGACCATAAACTCCCCAGCTTTAACACAACTGTACCTCTTTCCCCTTTTGCTTGCATTCCTCTTTCTTCTCGCAGGAAATCCTTTCCCTGCTCTGATACCACTTGATGAAAAGAAATCTTGGGGTAAGCCCAAAATCCCCTTTCATATATAAATTTCGAACCTTGACCTGTGGGTTATGGCCCACTAAGTCCCGTCGGAAGCGTTTTAAACTTCTCATTATGTAACGTGGATCTTTATAAAATCGCCCATCTCCTTAATGGGATTCTAAATCACCATTGCAATCATTAATATAGGCATTAAGGGTAGAAAACCCACGCCATACACATCAATATATGGGTTTAAAAATAATACAACTGCCCCTATAAACCTCGGCGATCCACAGCTACGTCCAACTCCAATTCAACACGTTCTCCGCTGCTCCGATGCGATGACTGTCACTTCTCTAACAGTCGAACTCCCACCTTCAATCTGCGCCGATGTGATATTAATCAGCGATTGCAAATCGTTATTGGCAAACCACTACAACTGTCGATTGCTACCCCATCTCACACATCTCACAACAACACGCAGGATCAGTTTAAGAACTGACATACTCGTATACATAATGAAAGAAACTTATAACCACAAAACACATGCTTTATATTATTTCTGAATTCATATGACAATACGTTTTTATGAGCCAGGTTGCCTTGGCAACACTGGATATACATGCGCCTGGCTCCCCCATACAAATGCACGAAGACTAGTTTATAACAATGGAGGAAAGTAGATTAGATCATTCCAGATCCGATCTCCCCTCATAAGATCTCTAAATTTACTCAACCGAATCACAACAATCTCTATTAATAATATGAATTTAATGAAAATATAGTTTTTTTGGCCACGTCAACTTCGCTCTTCTTCGAATTCTTCTTTTATTTAGGGAGGGGTTAGATGCTCCTGCATCAAAATGGATTTATGGGCGTTATTTCAATCCCCACTAAATCGTCACTTGCACATGCACCGTAAGTTCCAATGTTGAGGCTAGAATGTACATGCTTACCATGAACCAGATCATCAACCCAGTAGAGAGCTTGGTCTCTTATTGTCCCATTAGTATTTGTTAAGTCGATGTCATAGAAAATTTACAATTATGCATGCATTCACATGAATGGTAAGCCACTTGATTTTTTCTCATAGGTTGCATCCTAATACTTCAATTTATTAGATAGCCACCAAAGTAATTAAAATTGTAGCCACCTTTTTGTCACTGAATTTAAGGACAAAACAAGGCAAGTTGAGGAAAATGTTGACATTATAATGTTGAATTGACCTTGACACCTTATTGCTATAGTAATGTATCAGAGTATTCATTGTTGGGCATGCATTTAGACTTGTATAGCACAACTTCAAATAATCACTTTGCATCCACTTGCGTTGTTGTCACCTTGACCACCTTAGCTTTTGTCTACTTTGTGAACAAGTTGATCATTACAATCACATATTGGAACTATGTTTTCTCTATCGTTCCAAATGATAAGAAACCTTAGGATCAATATATATCCAATCAAGAACCCTTAGGATCAATACATTCATTATCTTGTCTATTAGTGCCCCAAAACTCTACTAGAATTTCTCATCCAGAAAATTGGCATCATTTTTGTTTTTTCAACATCTCTAGTGATTTTAACATATCCTTTAATGGACTTCTAATAATACCGCTATAAAAATGATTGAACATTTGATGGGTTAGTTGGTGGTTCCATGTCCCTGCTCACTTTTGCATTATAGGGGTATACCATCATCCCTTATTTAAAGATTGTGTCCCAATAGTCTCCTGATATTGTAGAAACTAACACTTTTCAGTGTTGAGGGATACTCCTATCTCCCTACACATGTTAAACATCATCCTTACTTCAAGCATAATATTGTTTGGCTAGTCGAACATTTCCCAATAATCTAAGTATACCTCTAGTTACTTATGGATAAATTCTTTCAATAATTCCATGATTGTTTGGGAGAAGCATGTCACAACATTGACTAATCCAAAGGGTATTCTTTAATAAGCATATTCCCCCATTCAATAGCAACTACCATAAGTGGCTAATCCTTATGCCTTATCAAAACCTAATTGTACCTTAAATACTCATAGAGAAAGGAAGATATTTCTTTACTAGTGACACCTTATTAAATACATTTGGTAAAAAGTAATAGAAAAGGGTATTTTACTGTAATCTCATTTTATTTGTAGAAATATACAAAAGTTATGATCTTTTTATTACCACCACTATCATTGAGACCTAGTTACCTTCTTCTATCGGGTAAATTATATAAACATCCACCTACTTTTGAATGTCCTCTCGCGTCTTCATCTTATACTTTAAATTCATTGTATACATCATTTGGGTCACCATCTTAGCATCAAGTTGTAGTTCAACCCGCATCTCTCTAAATTCTTTCAAAATACCCTTAAGGTCATGAGAATTCTAAGTGAAGATGCCAACAAACTTCCTAAATAGTGCAATAGCTTTGGTCATTATTCTATCATCCTAGAAATCAAAAATCTCTAGATATTTTGGATATTTCCCTACTTTGGCAATGTTTATCTTCATAAGAGGTCCTCATACCCCCTCGATGTGTTGTAAGTTGACAAGTTCTTCTTCTTATATCTTATTTTCATTGACCTATTCCCTAGTCTTTTTATTAGGGATAGGCCCTACATCACTATGTGTTTATACTTACAATACCATCTTCTCATTATTTTTGAAATTTTGTTCTTAGGAAATTGGTTCATCTTCCTCAATATCTCGGCTAGCATCGCATTGTCATCAGCAAGACCTTCAGTGAATTTTTTTTCCAATTTCCCCCATAAATTCTCCCAAATGGAAGAGAAGCTATGATCTTTATACCTTACCGAAAAGCAAGGCCTTTTTATTAGTTCTATATTCAGCGAACTTGTTTTGCAACACGTTAGTAGTTGTGACTTCTTTTTCTATCCAATCCTTTGTTTCGTCGTAGTAATCCTTTGATTTATTACATGGTTTTCATGAAGGATGGTCAGAAATAGACCTTCCCAGAAGAAGGATATGCTTACCAAAGGGATGATTTATTCACCTTTACTTCCACACACTATACCAACAAACACAGACTAGTCCCTCGACATCCTACGCCCTCCTTCTGCTTCTCTAGTCTTATCATATAACCATCACCAAATAGAGGAAATAAAAAAGGCTTTAAAGGCTTCCATTCTGCCTTTTTTCTAAAGAGGTATCTACAGTAGTAGGATTGTTTGCTTCGAGATGGATCTTCTACACTAGAACACCATCCCAATTCGACTTTCCCCATCAACAAGAATCAACATATATATAAAAAAAACATAGTCAACGCACTTTACACCAGGAGGTGCTTTTTGCAACATCAAATACTATTACCAAAACACTTCAATTAATACAAGTTCTTAATACATATATAAGATCATAGATTTTGTGTTGAATGTCGTAGAGAGATTGAACCAGACCTACACCTCACTAGGAAATAGGAATTACCCCCTTTACTTCTCTACACTAGATCGATATCTTTCATACATTCCACACCCCCAACTTGACTACTCTTTTATACCTCTTTTTAGAATCCTTACAAGTAGGATGGATGGTTCAATCAGATTCTATGTTTTAATGTGATCTACTAATCACAGTTAACATAATGTTGTTTCTGTAAATTGTCCCTTATTTCCAATTGTGTAATAAGTGGCATAAGGAATCCATACCATAACAGTTGCTTGACACTTGTGGCAATTGTGAAATTGTTTCATTATCTTTTTTACTACATAAGCAAACTATTTAACCTATGTGTGAATGGTGAAACTAGAGACCATCATAATTTGGAAATAGTATTCACTCGCAGCTAGAAAGTTTCACATTGTTGATGCTACTTAAATTTTACTCACTCAGATATGACACTATGGTTTTATGATTCAGGAAAGGCAAGATAAGGAAGATGCAATTATCATCACTAATATTTTGCTCCTCTAAATAACACTACTTTTTGAAATCAATATAAATCTTTGGAACTCCTCATTTCACAAAGCTTGGTGTCCAACTCCATTAGTATGAAGTCATGTATTTTTGAGATATTCATTAGGACATCGCTAATGCACTTTTTCCTATAATAAAAGACATTTCTAGGTGTATTTTTTTGTAGGCATCCATTTATGGTAATTAAGCTTGATTTTTTGTTTAGACAGTGATATTGTAGTGTTCTACCATGTAAATTTGGGCACAAATATTTGTAGAATTAGTATACAGTAGACCATTAGAGTCTAGAAAATTCATTCATTTGGTAGCATCTTCTATACTTTTCTTGTATAGTTTTTGTGAAATGGTGGCATTTTATTAGGTGTTATAGTTTGAGCCATTAAGGTAATTTCAATATACCTAGCAACCAAGGAAAATTTTAATATGACCATGCCAATGAAAGATATTGTTATTGTTCTTAGTGTTTTTTTTACTGGTGATACTGAGGCCTCAATCGTAACCCCATGCTTCCCACTTACTCTGTTGTGTGGGAGTCCACAATGACCATTTGTGTAAGCTGAGACATTACTTAAATTTTTCCTCCTATTACAGGTGAATAGGGAGTTAAAGCTTATTGAATTGCCTCTGATGTCATGAAAATGGTGGTGTACAATATACTTACAACAGTATCTGCTCATTTATCTTAAGACAACCATTTTTAACGATGCAATAATATATTTGTCATAAGATGATGGCTTGACTTCTTAAGGCTTTAGAATCATGGGATTTAGCAATGGTTATATAGCCATTGGTCATACGACACTTTTTCTTGTTATTAAGATGTTTGCCAATGCTTAACATGTTGGTTATTTCGTAAATATGAAACTGCTACCATGCTATGAGTTCCTCACCTAGAATCCAATGCATCCAAATGGATTTATGGGCATTATTTCAATCCCCACTAAATCGTCACTTGCACATGCACCGTAAGTTTGAATTCTGAGGCTAGAATGTACATGCCTACCATGAACTAGGTCATCAACCTAGTAGAGAGCTTGGTCTCCTATTGTCCCATTAGTACTTGTTAAGTCGATGTTATGGGAAATTTACAATTATATATGCATTCACGTGAATGGTAAGCCATTTGATTTGTGCTCAAAGGTTGCATCCTAATACCTCAATTGATTAGATAGCCACCAAAGTAATTAAAGTTGCATCCACCCTTTTGTCACTAACTTTAAGGACAAAAACAAGGAAAGTTGAGGAAAATGTTGACATTATAATGTTCAATCAACCTTGATGCCTTATTGCTACAATAATGTATCAGAGTATTCATTGTTGGGCAATATGACCTTAAGTTAACCAGAATTTGTTAATTAGGGTAATTATCATTAGCACTCTTTTTAGAATCCTTAGGGGGTAGGATGGATGGTTCAATCAGATTCCATTGTTTCAAATTTAAAAGGTGTGGATGTTGGTAGCATTCTAGGGTTAAATGCATACCATGTTTACTATCTAAATTATGTATACTTCAATCTACATGACAAAAAATTCAAAGTATAAGACACCTAAAGAGGAGAGACAAGAGAGAACAACTTCTTCTGAATATAAATACATTATAGTCTAGTGAAAACCCATTGGTTTCAAGCCTAGTTTGATAATTTGGCTATGAACCTATAGAATTTGTTCACATATTGGTCACACGATTGGAGGGGAGTTGGGGTGCATAACTCTAGGGTTGTGAAACACACTAGTATTCTCACATTTTAAGTTACCCTATAGGATTACTACCAATACCATGTAATCTCAACATGTAGTTCCAGCACTAATATGGGTGTGATTTTGGTTTGTAATAAGGATGTGTGACCCTCCATGGAAAGGGAACTCAACACATCAATAGGTTAATTTTCCGAGGCTATGCCCAAGGGGCATATCAATGACAGGGCACACCCCAAATATTAGTAGGAGGTTTCTGCCCTCTGTAGTTCAAACTTCACTGCCTCCTTATAAACAGTTATTCCCTTGCAAGATGATGTTGGAAGGCTTCAGTGTTTTGAACAAATAGCACCTACTTCTTGAAAGGATTCAATTTGGTGGCTCAAATGAAGTAAGGTTGAGAGGTTCTAACATGATCACTGGATGTTATGTTTATAAACTAGGGGATGTGTTACACTATAATATTGTTTTATGTTTTTATATGCACATACTAGGAAAATATCATGCATAATTGTTGCCAACCTTATAGCTTAATTTTTAGTGTATTTGAAGACTCTGGTATTATCTATTGAGAGGTCAATAGCCACTAATTTGAGGTAGTTGTCAAAATCCCCAGCGAAAGCTTTAGTGGTAGATGCAAATGAAATGACTGGTGAGGTGGTAACAACAGCCAGTACTTTGATTGATGTATGGAGCTTATACAATGATTATGTAGCTAAATACTTCATAATTACCTTCAGATTTTTCATCTCAATAAAAATTCAAGTCTTTCAAATCATGTGAAAACAAATTGGTATATAGTTGGTCATCAAAGTGTCTAAATCTTTGTAGCAGCCGCAACCCTTAAAATCCATACGGAAGGTTCACATACCTAAAGTGTTGAGAATATGAAGAGGGGAATATGGAACTAAGTTATGGATCTTATTTCTGATTAGGAACGATAGCGAGCTCAAACTTAGATGTTGATTCAACTTAATTTCAGCCCCAAGTGGAATATCAAAATGAAGGTGCTTGGCATATAATTTGTTGTTTTTGAGGGGTGAACATCCATATCACTTACTTTGGAAGCCAACATGTATGAGCGGAAACTAGGGCTGATTTGTGTTGGAAGTAGACAAATATGTATATATCTTCATGGATCAGTTTGTGATGGTTGGCCTTATTCAATGAGCCTTCTTAGTGGTTGGGATGTGAATTGTTTGAGGCCTCATCCCAGATTGTAAATCAACAGACTTGTGAGAATTTATAATACTTTGCCAAGCTTATTTCATTTCTTGTCCACATTGGGAAGGATGTGAGACTTTGGAGGAATAGATGATCCTCATGGTAGGTTTGGATATATGTGTCACCCTTATACATTGTTCATGAAGCCAAACTGAAAGGGATTTGAGGACTGAGGACGTATCTTAGAGGAGCGCTTGACTTTGTTGAATTATTCAAATATGGAATTGTTTTGGAATTGTTTTTATGAGGTTGCATCCACTTTTAAAGGAAGATTCAGTGGTTCTAATGAAGGAGATCCACCATTTGGAGATATTGGAAGTTGAACTTTTTCTTACACATTTGATGAAGGAAACGAGCCCATTGCAGAGCCTTTGGATGTTGGATGTGGCTTGGGACAGTCCCTCCTGGATGATGTTGTGGAGGTATGGGGCTTGTGCACTCACTTGGAAAGACAAAGAAATATTTTATTGGAGAATCAAACATTATTTTAGGGCCTTTGAATTTTAGATACTATGAAGGGGATAGTTGGTGAAGTGACAGTGAAGTGAGTTGGATAGCACATGTATATGTTTGGGACTTTAAGCTAAGGTATTGGTTTGTGTGGTAACACAAGTGATTCAATACTTCAATGCTTTCATAGATTACAGGTTAAAGGAGATTTCAACCCAAATTATAAGATGAAGAGGGCCCACAATTATAGGTTATTCATTGGTTTTATTAATCATTTTGTGAAGCAAACTTCATTTCTCCTCCCATAGTTACCACCTCAATACAAGGCATTGTGATTGATACATGCAAATATTTCCCACCATTGGAAACCTCCATCATTATAATGCAATGAGAACTCTTAACATTTTGAGAAGGATCTTGGCCAATTGCAATAAATATAGCAGAGACAATATTGGATGTGTGAGCATTAAAACCGCTCATGGCACCAACTATTGCAGATCCAATTAAGTTCTTGAGCATGTTCAACGTAAAAAAAAACTGTAATAATTATCTTTGAAACCTTGCTAACAACTTCCTTGGTGATGAGAGCATCACACACCACTGATTTTCCATGCCCTTTAATCCAATTCATAGTGTTGGGTTTCTTGTCTACACCAAATTTCCAGAATCACTGATAACATCCATGTCATGAAACTCATTCTGAAGGAAATCAAAAACATTTTGCACACCCTTCGACACCATATTAATCCCCATAGCATCCCCAGTAAAGAAAGAAAACCTCATGTACAGGATCCTCCTTGCAATTACACAATGTATGCCTTATAGCCTAGCAAATCTTCTTGTCCTATTGAATATTACAGATAAATTCTCGTGCTTATTGATATTTTCAATATAAAACTTGAGATCTGTAGCTCTCTTTAGGATTCGTTCTCATATAAATACCCTCATCACTGGCATCTTTATTTTTATTTGGTCTGCTAATTCAACAAGCAAGAGTTATGTTCCACGATTTCTCTACGGCATCAATAGAACAAACCAAAAGAACATGACTGGTACATTTGTTATAACCTTGGAAATTTCATTGAAATGATATAAATCAAACAACTTACTTCCCATGATACCACTGGAATCCTTCAACCCTCCCAAGTTTGTATCAAGTTACAACAAAACTTACCAAAACTTATAGGGCATCTCTGTCCTAAAGAGAAAATGTTCCAAGAGTGTAATGTGCAATCCCACATTTTTGTTCTATTCATGTTTTCCATAGGTTGACTCATTCTCATGAAGAATTGTTTTCCATGGGTTAAATCAATTACTGTTTATGGAGATTACATAGTAATGTTTGATTCAGATAAGAACTATCAGATGGAAAAGAATATCTCATTGAAAGCATGTGAAGCATAGATTGCATCATTTTTGTAAATACAATCCATGATCATCCTGGAATCAATGGAAGTGTGGCTTTGAAGTCTAATTTTTGTTTGCTTTGAGCAATTTTTTTTCTTATTTCTCAAGAATAGTAACATTAAATGACAAGTGTTTTTATTTTTTAAACTAAAATAGGGATATGAACTTTCATTCTTGATAGTAGAAATTTTTTTTATCAATGTCAAGGAAATGACTAGTGTATTTAATTTGTGCAAAATGATCTCATTCATGGATGGGGTATGGATATGAAGCTTGGATATTGTGCACTAATCAGATTACTACATTTCTTGTTGCTTTCTTTTTCGTTACTTAGTAGATAACTAAGCACATATACAAAGACAAGTAAATTGTGATGGTGTAATTTTCCATTGGTCCTAATGTTCTTAGGTATTTTGAATTTTTACATTGTCATGGATTCTTGCATTGTGTATTCATACCAATATTTTGGCTGAATGGTTGTGCCCACATATGGATTAGTGGAGAGTTTAATGAACATATTGTGTCCACTAATGACCAAATTAAGTCAATGGGACTTGAAAATGTAGCAAATAATAACAAAGACATGAGGAGTGCCTAGGACATATCCTCCTTTAAACACATAATTAAAGTAAATAAATAATTTGATATCCTAACAAAAAAGTGGTGGATTCATAATGGATAAAAAGTCTGCAAAGACTACATCCTTGAAGGTGAAGACATTCCAAAGAAGCAATGAAACAAAGAAAGAGAGTTGGCCTTATAACTAGCATAAAGATGAAAGAGAAGAACTACCCTTAATTTTATTAATTGAGGTCAAAAGGTGTCTCATTTAAAAGCTAGTTTTGTTTATTGCTATTGTTATTTTGTTGCTCAAGGTCAGTACTTATGAAATTTTATAATGATGTGCAATTTAGGAATTTGCCATTGTGGCTGCTCCTCAAACACCAACACCAAATAAGTTTGTATCTCCCAAGTACTCTTATGATGCAACTGAAGAGAAGGTAAATATATATTTTTATGTCCATAACTATCTTTTATTATTTTCCCCATTAAATGTTGTCTAAATTGCGTACAAACTTGATATCTTCCAGTGTATATTCCCTCTTGTATGGGCCATGAAATCAAATTTTCCCTTGTTAGATGTGGAGTTTTATAATGTAAATTTTGATGGCATGTAGGCTTAGACCATCATCTTCATGTATTTGATCTACATGAATTTTTATAACACAACGCTTCCAACAATCTAATAATAGGTAAGTTAAATAAGGAGTTGAGAGTACAAGGGATTGATCCCTCGTATTTGAGTGCAAAAGGCACTGTGTGAGGCCATGGAGGACAAAATGCAAGTTAAATACCTAGATTTGGGGGGAATTTAGAATAAGGCTCTCCAGTGAAATTACTTTCTCAGCATCATCATTTTTTTCATTGTTCTAGTAGTTTTGGCATCATTCTTTGGAGGAAAATTATTTTTACAGGAATTTTATTTTCCTCCAAGGGATCAAATAATGAAACCAAATCAAGCTAAGAGATTCCTTTTATGATTTGGAGACGATATTATTAATTTCAAACAAGGAACATGTCAATTATAAGAAAAAAATATGTTGTTTTAGTCCAATTTTGGCATTTTTAGCACTATATTTCTGGCAAAGTCAAAAGCATTGTTGGAATGGTTCATATTTGTGAGAATTTTGCATCTAGAAGAAAAAGAGAAATATATAATTAGGTTTTATGGTTTGAACCATTCTTTTCATTATGAGGAACACTTTTCCAAGTCAAATAATTGAGGTTTTATTATTATGCTCCATAGAACCTTCAATTTCGTTTTCTTTTCAATGTTAAGAAATCAATAGTGAAACATTCTATTGAAATTTATTTCCTTTATACTTATTTAGCCTTTTTAAGAATTAGCTAAGGCTAGAAACCTATGTCTTAAAAAAATCTTTTTTAAAGCATACCTCAATGAGAATTTTCAATACAATACAATATTGTATCTTCATCAGGAAGGTCAATTGTCATTAATTTTGGTATACACTACTTGAAATATTTTTGAGCCAATGTGTTTTGAGTGAAATAGCTCATTCATATTCAAGTCAAAAGAATATTAGAGTAGAGGGCAGGTTGCAAATGAAGGAGACTATATCTAATATAGAAAATTGGATTGTTCCTTGACCTCTTTACTACTTCCATTGGTCTTTATTATTGGAAATGTAGTCTTGTTTCATCTATGCCCATGCAATCAAATTCAATAGTGTTCTCCAGTGTTGGCTAACTTGAAATTCAAAAGCAAACATTTTCTTCCCTTGATAGCAATGTAGACATCCAAAATATGGTACTAGTGACTGCATCCATTATTCTCCTTGTATCTTCCAAATATTTAGTGCAATACATTGTTAAGAATGTGAAATGGTTAGTAATGTTAAGTCCTAGATTCATATTTTCCTTTATTGTATGCAAAGCTTACTAAATTGGGGAGATATTATAGTTATCCATAGAATTGAGACAATCCTTAGCAATAAAAGGGCTCCTTTTCTGCATGACATAAAAAAAGAGGTTCCCTCAAAGTCCCCACAAAATTATTGGTTGTCATCAGCAGACTTCGAATTGGTTGGCTCATTAGCGAAAGAATAGGACCTTTTCATTAAAGAGGTCAACCTCAATGGAGTGAGATTAACTAATTATAGGGACCCTCTGGTTTGGAGCTATTATTTCATAGTTGGAAAAATTACAGCGAGGTCAACCTATGAAGCGATAGCTCATTCACATTTTATATCAATTGACAGATGGTGGTATATATTCATCTGGAATTGGCATATCCCAAACAAGTTAAGATGCTTCACGTGGTTGGTCCTTCACAACAAAATAATGATTTGGGAAAACCTCCAAAAAAGAGTTTTTCTGGGCCCTCGCAATTGTGTCCATTGCAAACAGCAAGAAGAGACTTATAACCATCTTCTGATAAATTATACAGTTGCCCAAGAAATCTAGTCTTCTATTTTCAAAGTCTTAAGCATCAAAGAAGATTTTAAGCGGACCACCTTTGCATAATTATATATATATATAATTTTATTTTTTTCAAACATTGGGTGGTCGTTACATCGATAGGAAAATCTGGGCAGATCAACCTCGAAGGGAATCTTTTAAAGCTCGTCGATCAGACTAGCAGGGCCTAACCCCAAGGGCATCGAGGAGAATTGACCCTGTGACCTCCCGATCGGTGAGGCACTTAACAACGGGGACTCAACCAGTTGAGCTAACCCTTGGGGATTTTTTTTATAATCTAGGCAGATCAACCCTAAAGGGAATCTTTTAAAGCCCGTCGACCAGACTAGCAGGACCTAACCCCAAGGGCGTTGAGGAGAATTGACCATGTGACCTCCTGATCGGCGAGGTACTTAACAACGGGGACTCAACTAGTTGAGCTAACCCTTGGGGCTACCTTTGCATAAATGTTATACGTATGGGCAAAGAAATTTAATCAACTTTGTACTTTGCCTATATTTATCGCCTGGGGAATATGGTTGCTAAGAAACAAGGTTAACTTCATAGATGATCGGTTAAGTATTCTGCTCCAAGTCTCGAAGATCATCTCCCATTTCAGGGAATATCGTCCTCTCCATAAAAGAAAATTATAGAGAAGAGTATATTTTCCTTCCATTCAACAAGACTTTCCATTAGGCTTCTTTGATGAAGCAGCTTAAGAGAAGGTTTGTGGAGGAGGGGGGATGATAAGGATGATAGATAATAGATCAATCCATTTCAGAATTGGTCTTGGTGCAAGAACAAATACCAAAGCATAATTGATTGTGGTTTGGGCACCCATGATGCTAGCCAAATAAAAAAACATAAAAAATAAAAAAAAAAATAATAATAATAATAATATCGTCATTCTCGGTGATTCAAAATGTGTTACTGATTGGCTGTCAGGAGAGGCTCACCTTGAGGTTCTAAATCTAGCAACGTGGAAAGACCGAATTATGGATCTAAAAACTCATTTGCAAGATATTAGATTCCATCACATATATAGAGAATTCAACAATACAATAGACAGTCTCTCAAAAAGCGCCTTAGAGTTGGACCTGAGCACAATTATATTTGAAGAATTGATTGGTAACTAGGTTCAAGGCTCTCACTCTATTCCTATTGCACTTATGAACTAATTATCAGTGCCCTACTTCGGGGTAAAAAATGGTAACTACGACAATTCAGAAGTAAAGCCTTCAGGCCCGGCATGGAACAACCTGAACTACAACAGTCTATTTAGTTTTTTTTTGTAACAAAAGTCTCATTGTTTTTAGTTGGACTTACGATTTATGTTTGTTCCAGTCCTCATGAGTTCAAAAAACTTTGGTTTCACTTCAGTACTATAGATGAAATTTGTTGTTTTTTTAGACAGCTAAAATTCCAGCCTTGAACTGAGTCAATGATAGTAATTTCAATCAAAAATCTAAAAATATGTATCAACATATTTGTACCTTTTTTTATTTCAAAAAAATAACAAAAAAGTAATATTTTACAGTGAAAAAAACATGTTGTGAGTTATTCAATATATTTAAAATTTGTTATTTGTATAATATTAAAAACTATATTAGCACACCAGCATATCAATATCTATGAGATATTGATATCATTAATATTCTTATTTGTTTTCCTTTTGATCAAAATCTTAAAAATTCATAACCCCATATAACCATAAATACAGTATAGACGTCTATGAAATTGGATGTTGCTTAGTATTCTTATTTGCCTCCCTTTTCACTGAAATATTAAAATGTCATAACCCCATATGACCATGAATGGAGTAACTATGTAAATAATGAAACTTTTTATAGTCAAAAGCAAATTAATAACAATCAAAATGCAAATAGATCGTCATAGTCTTGCTTTAATAGGGACTAATAAGAAGCAATACCTATAACCAAAACATTTTTGATATTGTTCATATTCTACAAGCATTTCCAATTTTTTGTTTATAGTTTTATTTATTTTTAATACTTTTAAAAAATATTAAAAGAGATTGTTTAACTATTCTATGTTTTAGAGTTTTTGTTCGAAATTTGACGAAACATTTTTTTGTTAAATCGTGAGTTTTTGTTGTTTAAAATGTAAGTTTGAATGCATTAATAGATTCAACACCTTGAAAAACCCTTTGAGTACTCAAATTGTAGAAAGTTCAAAACTCAAACATATGATGCCAACAAATCCCCACTACATTTTAAGCAAATTCAATGTAAAATATATATCCATAAAACTCTAAAACATAAAACAAATAGAATATAACATATTGAAAATATTTATAGAGGATAATAATTATTTTATATAAATTTTAAAAATATTTCAAATTTCTTTTTTTTAAATAGAGAGCCTTGAGGTTAAAATACTTTTGAAAAAGTCATTTTAAGAGAATAAATTCATAGTGACTTTAGTTTTTATTTTAGGTGATTCTATATGAATAGAAGTATTTGATGTGATTAAGTGATTCTATATGGATCAATGGCCAAGAAGGATATGACAGGTTTGGCGTCGAGACTAATAAGGATTATATCATTTAACCAACGAAATGAAGCAGAAGAGAGGGCACAAAAATCTTTCCAGCTGCTCATTAACCCGAAAACCAATCTATCTTTTTAATAGAAAAATCATAACAGTCCCTCTGAGAAAAAATATTTTTTATTAAAAATATTATATTTATTTTTATTTTTTAAATAATTTTGTAATTATTTTTTGATATAAAAATCATAAATACCCATTTTTATTTAATAAAATCATATATGGAATAAAAAAAAATTATATGGATATTGGAATATTTAAGATTGTACCCTTCGTGAATTATATTAATAATTTATTTACTTATTAATTAATAACAACATTAATCTAATTTTGTACGAGTATCAATTATTTATGGGAAATGGATACACTTTTAAAACTTCGCATTAAATAAATTGAATAAAGCAGTGATGTTTCCTCTTTATTAGTCTTTACTTTACATGGACTTTCCTCCTTATTAGTCTTTACCTTGCATGGACTCTAGCGATCGCTAAAGCATTGACGGGCAATTAAGCCTTTCTTTGACCAAACATTTCGCCTTCTTACAAAAACTTAATCAAAGTTTCAGGTGGCAATTTCATTGCACCAAAATTTTAACCAAAGTTTTCAATTCAACTTCTTATTGGAAACTTCATGTGTCCCGAGGCAATGTTAGATATGCAAAGTGTTTTTCTCCAAAGTCTGATAGTATGTTACAGGAAGATCATTAACTTTAACCAAATTTTGATGTCTTGTCTATTAATTCATAGAAATAGAAACTTTAACCAAAGTTCATGTCTTCTATTAATTCATATAGAATCCATGAAATGTTAGATCGTGTCAAGTACCGAGAGAAACTCATGCATGTTCGCCTTTTGCCATCTTCTGCCATGTTTATGGTGGTTCTTTGACATGCCATCTGCCATGGACATTGGCACAAGTGATTAGTCTTATGCTTCATGAGATATCTAATCTTGCTTCATGAACTATCTGAGCCTCTGAGCTTGATTACTAAATCATTGTTTATCGAACTTGAGTTATCTGAGCTTGTTTCATGAACTATCTGAGTTCTTCAAATTACTAAATCATTGTTTATCGAACTTGAGCTATCTGAGCTTGCTTCATGAACTATTTGAGCCTCTTAGGTTTATTAATAAAACATTGTTTATCGGACATGCATCATGTATCATGATCTAGAGATAAAAAATATGCTTAAAAATGAAACTGCTCAGAATCTGCTAAAACCAGTGGCATATCGTATTGTTCGTCGTCCTGATTCCAACGTTGCTTGAATCACCTCAATCTGGCGTTGTATGAGAGATTTATGATGTTCTAAAGATTTTACCCAACAACTAAAAAGTCAAACAACAGGGTTGACTGGCCTGTTGAGTGGGCAGACTGTAAAGTTGATGTCAACA
The DNA here is from genome assembly GCA_031772625.1 of Pinus tabuliformis. Classification (NCBI taxonomy): domain Eukaryota; kingdom Viridiplantae; phylum Streptophyta; class Pinopsida; order Pinales; family Pinaceae; genus Pinus; species Pinus tabuliformis. The sequence goes on from CM062811.1 coordinate 464,391,315, forward strand.
TGTTGATTGGGTGTACAATAGATAAGAGGACCAATCCCAGCTCGAAACGTGGCAACTTCATATTGAGGTAGGTGGCGTGATTTTATTGGTTGTTTTGGTTTGAAATGGGCCAATAGTGAAGCGCTGCCTGGCTCAGTAAGAGGATGCCATGTGGTCCTCTGTGATTGGACAAAAATTTTATAAAGGGCCTCAATGGCGTTCGACCCATAGACCTCTGGTTGGACAACTCTCTGAATTACCACTACGCCACCACATGTTGCTTGTTATATATATATGATGTTGTTTCTATTTGAATTAACACTATCAGTGGGTTGGGGGGAGGGTTCCAGTTGGAGGGCATGCCTGACCGGCCCTAGCCCAGGTCACATTACATGTCATATGACACATGACAGATAGTGGAGGATCTATAACGGTGGGTGCAGGGAATAAGCCCTAACCCATAGTCCTATCCGGTAACATATGACCACAACACTGGCTTTGGCGGAGGGGGCGGGCTGTGAGCCCTGCTCCCGGTCTTATCAGTTGCCAAGTGACCAATGACTTCGGAGCGAGGGCTTAGCCGGCACCCATCCCTTGGCCATATTGATGTCATACAACCACCCATGAAGCTAATGGCAGAGGGTTCGACGCATAGCACTTAACCATGACCACATGACCCATAAAGCCAAGACTAGTGCCAATAGAATCAACACTTAAGGAATATTTAGCGAATTTTAAACAGGTGACATTTTGCCCCGTTTGCGGGGGGGGATTTTTTTGGTCCCAGACAAAATTGTTGCTCGGTGGTTAGCAAAAAGGCGGAATCCATTGCATAGATAGCCAATTTTTCCAATTTGCAGGACAATTAGTAGGAAAAACTTCCATGAGGCATAACTTGGTGTATTTTCAGTCTTTTGAAGAGCCTATAAAGGGGTTTTAGAGTATTCTAACCTCAATGGAAGCATCAAAATTCTGATTTGAGAACTCTATGATTAACTTTTTGGAGAGTTAAGTCCTTTAGTGCTAGAGACAGAGAGTTTTGAGGCTAGATAGAGGCATATTTGAGCATGGAAAAAGCCTAGATAGAAATTTTCCAGCCTTCCAGTTACATCTACAACAGTTGTTACTTCAGTAGAGTAGTTATTTTCAGTCTTTTCTAAATGTGCTTATGGGAAAATCCCTTTTCAAAACTTCATTGTGAAGTAGTTGTATGTTTATGCTTTTGATTTCAGGTGGAGTACAAGGACCTATTGTGAGAAAGTTATTTTTCTGTTGACATAATCATAACTTGTTGTCAAGAGTCATCTTTTTGAACGAGAATTATTTGTAGAAGAATATTTCTTTGGAGGAGAAACAATACCATTCCAAGAGTCAACAATTTGTAATGTGCTCATTTGCTGCTGAGATCAATAAAGCAGCCTAGCCATTGGAGCAGGGCCTAGAGACATAGCCCAGGAGGAGTGAACTTTGTTATCACTTGCTTGTTTCTTCTCTGCATGTTTATCATATTGAGTTTTATATGAATTTGTTTCACTTTTAAGTTCATGTAAAAACTTAACCACTCATCTTTGAAGAAGTTGTAAAACTAATTTTACATTTAAAGACCTAAGTTTATCACGCTTGGAAAGTGTCAAAGGACGATCAAAGTTTTCCATTCTCAGATCACGTGGTATCAGAGCAGGTTCTAACTAGATTGTAAGTATGGGTTAAATTTTGTAGCACGCAAGACTCCTAGAATTGGAGGAAATATATTCTTCTCTCCACGTGGAGAACATGGAATTGAGAAGATTGCTTGAAGCAGTAGAGGATGAAAAGAAGAAATTGTGCTTTATGTTGCAGAATTTCCTTGAAGAGAAAACTAGGGAATGTTCAGCTATAGAATCTTACCCCAAGACTCAACAAGTTTGTGGTCATGGAATGACTAAGGATTGTACCCTTTTCCATATGAAGAACATTGCTTACATGTTAAATCACAACAATGGTTTTCTTGAGTCTGCATCTACCACTTTGTCAACAAAAAAGGAGGAGATGGTTAAGCTTCAAGAAGAGGACCAAGAGTCACAAGCAGAAAAGGAGGTAAAAGATACTTCTTGTTCATTTCATTCTCTAAACAATGAACATGCTTCTTTTGCATCATTTGAGAAACATACCAAGGGTATTGGTATGAAATTATTGACCAAAATGGGGTACAAAGGTAAGGGTCTTGGAATTTATAGTCATGGAATTGTTAATCCTATTGAGGTGAGAGCACAACCTCGGCATGAAGGATTAGGCTATGTTCAAGATGAAGTTGGAGAATGTTCCAAAAATGCAAGGTCAAAGAATTCTTCAAGTGTGAAATTTGTGAAGAAAGAACCCTTGCAGTTGAAGGAGAATCATGCCATGATAATGATGTTGAATGCAAGACATCTCCAGCGAGAGATGAATACCTCAAAGGAAGAACAAAGTCAAGTTCTCCTCGACAATCAAGTTCTCCTTGCTAGACTCATAAGCCAAAGCACAACCATAAGAGGTATAAGTGTCCTGATTATTCAAAGGCTTTCTATGATTACAAACAACATGATGATTTGAATAACATGTTGTGGAATGTTTTTCCTTGCACTTTTTGTCATGCACCTAACCATTGTGTATTTAAGTGTCACAAAAGGAAAACATTAATCAAGAAAATGAATATGTCAATTGGAAGTGAGACCCAGAAGCAAAATTCTCATCCAAGTTTAAATACATTTGTGCCAAGCAATTCTCACAAAACATTTTGCACTCATTGCAACATAAGTGGGCACTGGATCGAAAAGTGTTGGAAGTTGCATCCACATATTCATCCAAAGAAGAACAAACAGGTAATGGAATCACCTGAGAAGGAGAAGGTAGCGGAATGTGCAAGGCACACCATAACCATTCCAGAAATAGTTCCAAAAGGAAATGAAGTGCAAAAATAAAATTCCCTAGTATGGTTGGGTAAGAAATGGTTGGACTATTTGTCTAATTAATGATTGCATTTATTTTGTATTTCACATGTTGCATGTCCCCATAGTTGGGCATTTTGTAAAAGTGATGTTTGTAAATAAATCACTTATGTGCAACAATGTTTTCTTTGGCATTGTTATGTTATGTTGGCTTGTTGATGACTCAATTTGTATGGAATTTGAAGAGTCAAATTTATTCCATATTGTAAGATGCATTTCCTTCATGGACATTGTATTACGCATCTTAACCTTTGGGGATGAGAAGTTGCATCACATTCAATATACTACAATTGTATCAAGCACTCATTTATACAAGTATTTATGTGTGAAGCTTGTTTGTGTTATTTTCCAAAGTCTTTTAGGATTTGATCTTAAGTAAAGATTTTGCAGAAGATGGTCATAGCAATGTGGAAAAAGCTAATCATGTCATTGAACAAATGCAACCAGTGCATCTAAGAGTACAAGTGTAGCTTGAGGATAGCAAAGCAAAGTATAAAGAAATGCATGGAAAACATTGAGTTGCTTATGATTACAAGGTGAATATTGTAGCAGTCATCAAAGAAATATGTTCATGAAGAGAATGTTCAGATGTGACCATCGATTAAATATTTTTCTCCTGAACATTTAGAAGAATTGCAACAAGCCACAATTCTTGACAGGAGGCTAAGGACTTCATGCAGAAGCAATGTGGAGTACCTTCGAATAGGGGCTCAAAGGAACCAAGACAAGAAGAGAAAGAAGGATTGAGATTGGGAAAGTAAAGGAGTTGTTTCCTCAGTTATTTATTGAGTGAAGACAGACTTTTGGAGGTCCAAAAGTTCCTAGTGGGGAGGTATGATATAGAGATCAAAAATAGGCTCAAAAATGAAATTGCTCAGAATCTCCCAAAACAAGCGTCAGATCAAAGTGTTCATCATCCTGAATCCAACGTCGCTTTCATCACCTCAATCTGACATCGTATGAGAGAGTTATGATGTTCTGAAGTTTTTAACCAACAACTGAAAAGTCAAACAACAGGGTTGATTGGGCTATTGAATGGGTAGACTGTACAATTCATGTCATGCTAACATCAACATGTTGGTTGGGCATATGAAAGACAGAAGGACCAATCTCGACTCAACCTGTGGCAACTTCGTATTGAGGTAGGTGGCACAATTTTATTAGTTGGTTTGGTTTGAAATGGGCCAATGGTAAGGTCCCACATGGTCCAATAAGAGGCCGACACGTGGTCCTCTGTGAATGGATAAAAAAATTATAAAGTGGCCTAAGGGCCTTGACAGGGTTTGACCACTAGACCTTTGGTTGGATAACTCTCTGACTTACCTCTACACCGGCACATGTTGCTTGTTTTATATATATGATTTCGTTTCTATTTGAATTGACATGGTCGACGAGTTGGGGGGAGGGGTTAGGCCGACGGGCCCGCCCGACCGGCCCTGGCCCTAGTCACATTACATTTCATATGACCCATGATAGATAGAAGAGGAGCTACAATGGTGGGTGCGAGGAATAGCCTCGAGCCCCAATCCCATCCAATAACATATGACCACAACACAGGCTCTAGCGGAGGGGGGGGGTGTGGGGTTAGACTGGCCCCCGATCTTATCAGCTTCCAGGTGACCAATGGCTCTGGAGAAGGGGCTTAGATAGTGGGGGTGGGCGGTTAGCCCGACCCCCAACCATATTGATTCCATACAACCACCCATGGAGCTAACGACATATAGCGCTCGACCACGGCCACATGGTCCATAAAACCAAGACTGGTGCCAACAGAATCAATGCTTAAGGCCTATTTCGTGCATTTTAAATAGGTGAAATTTTGCCCCTTTTGCGGCAGGAATTCCGTTGGTCCCAAGGAAAATTGTCACTCAGTGGTTAGAGAAAAGGCAGAATTTGTTGCCCACATAGCCAGTTTTGCCAATTTGTAGGACAATTATCTGGAAAAACTTCTAAGAGGCATAAATTGGTGTATTTTCAATCTTTTGGAGCTCAAGAAGAGCCTAGACAGGGGTTTTTGAGTATTATGAACTCAATGGAAGCATCAGATTTCTGATTTGAGCATAACATGATGGACGTTTTACAAATTCAAGTCCTTTAGTGCTAGAGACAAAGAGAGTTTTGAGCCCATGTGGAGGCATAATTGAGCATGGAAAAAGCCTAGATAGAGGTTTTCCAACCTTCCAGTTACATATGCAGCACTTGTTACTTCAGTAGAGCATCTATTTTCAGTGTTTTCTCAGTGTGCTTATGGGAAAACCCATTTTCAACACTTTACTATGAAGTAGTTGTATGTTTATGCTTTTTATTCCAGGTGGAGTACAAGGACCTATAGTGAGAGAGTCCTTTTTTTGTTGACATAATCATGACTTGTTGTAAGGAGTCATATTTTTGAGTGAGAATTCTTTGTAGAAGAAAGTTTCTTTGTAGGAGAAACAATACCACTCCAAGAGTCAACAATTAGTAATGTTTTCATGTGCTGTTGAGATCAATAAAGCAGCCTAGCCATTGGAGCAGGGCCCGAAGACGTAGCCTAAGAGGGGTGAACTCCATTATCACTTGCTTGTTTCTTCTCTGCATGTTTATCATATTGAGTTGTATATGAATTTGTTTCACTTTTAATTTCATGTGAAAACTTAACTACTCGTCTTTGAAGAAGTTGCAAAACTAATTTTACATTTAAAAACCCAAGTTTATCACGCTTGCAAAGTGTCAGAGGATGATCAAAGTTTTTCATTTTAAGATCACATCACAATATGCTACCAAAGATATCAAACTTGCATTGAAAAGATAAGAAAATAAAAGCAAATAGACATATATCTTATTGCTTATTTTTTTCTCTTATATTCTTGTATGTACATACTTTGGGCTTAGATCAGATTAGATTAGATCAATGGTAAGAAAATAAATAAACTGGCATAGGAAAACAAATAAACTTAAACTGTCATATCTATACACGCCTCATTGTCCAGTAACATAAAGATCAACTAGTAGTAATAAAATAAATTTCTCACCAAACACACCTCATTGTCGAGTAACATAAAGATCGACCATTAGTAATAAAATAAATTATAGCTTTTAAGAGGAAAAAATTAAATCAAACAAATTTTGAAACATTTTTTCATTATATAATTTTTTATTTTGAATTTGAAGACAACTAAATGTTGAAAAAAACACTTTCTACATAATTTTGAATTTGAAGACTTCGCTAAATGTCATTTTTTTTCTTTTATTTTGCATATGGTACCAAGGTTACCACCTCACTTAACTTCCATGCTTTTGAAATGATAACTTATTATCTTCAAAACTAAGCTTGCAAAATCCAAAATTAAATGGAAACCCGGAGTTTTTTACTAGAAACCTTCAACTTGTAAGTCGTCTAATACACACCAAAATATTTGTTATTTTGACTATTTGAACTTAATCTGGTCTGTTTTACTCGGCGGGAACTATCGTTGCCTACAACCCTTGTTACGTGGTCGTGAATGGTTTTTATTATCCATCAAAATTGATTCCACCGCATGATCTTTGGTCAAGATCATACTTCTTCCAAAGTCAAAGGAAGATGCTTTAAGGATCCTTAAAAAAATTGAAGTTATAATGATTGCATTTTGTGGTAATAATTATCCACTTTGGATATGTGAAAGCATGATATTTTTAAAGCTTTAATATTTTTGGTAAAAGTTTATAAAGACATGTTTTAATAAATGTTATAAATATTTTTTTTAAAGAAAAGTATATAAAAAAGTTTTGAGTATTATTTTGTATTTCATGATTGGTATTAATAAAGATATCACGCTATTATCAAGATAAACAAATGTTATAAATATGAAAAGTTTATAAAAAAAAATGGAGTATTATTTTGTATTTCAGGATTAGTATTAATAAAGATATCACGCTATTATCCAGATAATTTGGTTGAGGAGATAATTAGTTTGGGGAGTCGATTCCAAATTTATGGTATGAAATTTAAAGCATTTAATTATTTAAGATTTTCTTTATTTTGGGTGCACACGAGGGAAGTGGGTGGTGATGGGATGTCTCCATTGCCATCTTACCATTACAATTAATTCTTGATGCACTTGGGTGACCTTCCATTACTCCCTACTTGAAAACCCATGTTGAGCCACACATGTTATTTCTCCATCCATTGTGTTGTGAGTTTCATTTCCAATCCTCAAGTTCACCTTGTCATTCTAGGCCACCTTGACGCCATCTACTCCCGTAAAGTCTTTGGTCCTTGCCATTGGCAGCGCAACTCCTTTGTGACTACATAGTATAGTCAAACACAACCTACCTTTCTAATCATGAAACTTTCCATCCCCACTATGGCTTCCCTCTTCATTTTTGGGGAAGGTCTAGATCCCCCTGACCTAGTCTCCCCGCTCCCGACTTTGCCCCTCAATATTCCAATTATGCAACCTCTTCCTCAATCCTGGGGCATGGCAGACTTCCAGTGCAAACTCAGTAGGTATCTTTGCATAAGATAAGTTGATTTTGAGGTTGATTTGATGTGGATATTTATAGTTTCTATGTCTCTTTAGTGCATAACTACAAGCTAGACACAATTATACCTTTTTGCTTAATTAGAAATCTAGTATATCATGCTAAATTTTGGTAGCGAGATAATTTTTGTAATGTTTTTGTAAAATTTTGGACTAGAAGTTTACTATTTCGTTGTTGGTCTGGTTTCCCTAGTGGCAGACTGTTGCTGGAACAAGTAAAAAACAACTAATGTAATCTCTCTTGGATATGCAAGAGAGCTTCTAAACAACAACAACAACAACACTTAAGATATTATTATTATTATTATGCTAAAGATAATATTGTGGATAAATTATTAGGCACTTCCTCACATTTGTAAGTGATATCCAATGCAATTTTTTTGATGTTGATTGTAACAACTAATTTGATATGGACATTGAGTGAGGTATACAACATAGGAAATTGGCTTGAAAATCAACCTTGAGACCTCTTGTATGAAGGTTAAAGCACTCAACTACTTAAATTAACCCATTGGGCTACTTCTTCTCCAAGAAAAACTTCGTGGATAAACCCCAAGGATGCCTCCCCACATTCATAGATGACATCCCTAGTAAACATGTCAGTGTAAATTAGTGGACCTCACCAAAGGGGATTTAATTTGGGCACTATTGAGAATACTCCTTAAGTTATACTTCCATGACCCTTCACAATACTCTTTTTCTTCCATTTTTAAATAATCAAGGTGGTAAAACCTATCATCACTTATTTTTTAATCAATAGTGAGGAGAAACATCACTAATTGCTATTTGCAAATGTGGCTCAACTCATCACAGTTATTTAAAGAAAACAACACCACCTGAAATAATGTGATGGTGGTTTGTAAGGAGGCATATTTTCATTCCTATCAAATGCCTTTGGATATTGGGTTGTTAACCGGTTTCCTAAAGTCTAAAAAGAACAAGCTCTTAACAAACTAAAGACAATTTTAATTCTTAATCTTAGCAAAGTAAAGACAATTTTAATTCTTAGTACAAAAGATAATTTCAAACTAGATAGTATCCCAAAAAAACCCTTGTTAAAATTACCTTAGTGTAATTATATGCGTTATGTCTAATCTAATCTTAAATCCATACATTAAACTATATTGTATTTACCATTATTATTTAACCTTTTATATATTTCAATTTTTTTAAATGAATTTTCAAGTTAAAAAAATTATTAAAAAACCATTTGCAACTCTATTTTACAAATTTCCATGTGGCAAAAAAACATTTTAAAGAAATGTACGCATAAGAATTATTATGTAAAATTATAATGGAATTTTGTAATAAAGAATATTTCTATTTCTATGTTTTATAATAGTTTATAATTATATAGATAATAATCCTAAGGCATAGTGTTAAAGTAATCGCTACATATAACATTGAGTATTATTATAGTCTCTACCTCGTCAGGGACTATAACATTCGTCTCACGGTCAAGTTGCGTTGAATATGTATTATTTGGCTATGTTTTTGCAATTTTAACCAAAGTTTTGGGAAAATGCCTAATATTTCTCTTTTGCATAAATTCAAAAATAATTTTCGAATTTTTAGTAAATGTTATTTCTAATTTCTGATTGGCTGAGGAAGATCTGATGGGACATAATTCCCCTGGTGGAGGGCATTTTATTTTCGTTTTTTCAATGCCTAACAATTCATTTTAAAATTAAAATAAAAAGTAATTTTGCGAGTAGTCGTTGCATTGGTGAGTGTTTTGACATTGTCACTGTTATGTTAGCACTCTGCTCAATGATGCGAGAATTGATGCGGTTGCTGGACACTGTTATGTTGGTGCTTTGTTCAATGATGTGAGAATTTATGCGGTTGCAGATTATTTGCATAGGCCCTAGGGGATGAAAAAATGTTGAATTAATATTATTTTGTTTCCTTGTGCGAAACTTTTATTGTGCAGAGGACAAAGTATGTGCAGGAGAACTGGATTTTTTTACATAAATGGGGGTGCTCTGACCTTAATGGGGGGGCAGAGGGAGCTAGTATCATTTTTTGAACAATTATCATAAGCATTGGACTATAAATTGTGTTTTGATGTAGTGTTAGGTTTTTTTTGCAAGTTTTTCTGATAGGCTAGTTGATGCCCTCTCTTTCATTCCCATCGAAGAATTGAGAAAATAATCGATTTCTTTGTTCTTCTCTGATAATAGGGCTCTGAAACAAATCTCCAATTGATATTATTATGGAGTATATGCTGGAGAACTAAGGTCTTTTGCATAGACGGGGGTGCTAGTTAAACTGTGTTTTCAATTCGTGTGAAGAAGAAGTGTTGTGTGGTAAAACGAATGTGAGGAAGAATTTGTGCAGGGTTTATTAAATAATAAATATATGAGTATCTTTTTTACTTATTATTTATGAACGTTTTTCACCACTACGGAAATAGTTGTGCGGAAGGAGATGTACGAAGGTGGTTGTGCAAAGCTGGTTGTGCAAAGCTAGTTGTTTGGAGGTTGCATGTGTAAAGTTTTGAATGTCAACGACTGATCAAAGGGCAATATTGAGTGCGGAAGTAGTTGTACAAACGAAGTTGTGCAGAGGTGGTTGTGCGTGTGTGGATGTTATGCGAAATTTTTGTGCAAAGTTGATTGAAAGAATAAATATGAAAATTCCTTTTTTAATTTGTATTTAGGGACGTATTTCACAACATATGATCGTTAATTAATATCAACTAAATGTCAATGACTAATGGTGTTATTGAGTGAAAAATTAGTTGTGCGGATGAAGTTGTGCGAAGGTGGTTGGGCATGTGTGGAGGTTATGTGGAGAATAAATGCATATGCGGAATTTGTGCGGAAAGAGGGAGGTGCAGAGGGATAATAGATGTTCGTAGGTAGCATGTGAGGAGAACAATTGCTTTGTGCAATGTTTATTTAAAATAATAAATATACAAATCTCTTATTTGGTTCTTATTTAGGAATGTATTTCACAACGAATACTTCCTACCCACGATATCTAGGACTCACGTTTATTAATATTAGCTTCAAATGTCAATGACTGACAGAAGGGCGTTGTTGAGTCTGAAAATAGTTGTGCGAAACAAAAACTATGCAGAGGTGGTTATGCGTCAGAGATTTATGCGCACAAATAGATTTGCTCTGTGGTTCCACACATATGCATTTTTGTTATGTTGAAAGTATATGAAAATCATGTTTCTAGATTTGATGTTTTGGTGCTTATGTGGTTTTTGGAATGCGTGAGCAGGTGTTTAGTCAGTGAATTGAAACATGACTTGTATTTACCTGTAGTCTTATTTTCTATTAATTAGAGGATAGACATCAGGATGATAAAAAAATCTGGATGGAAAATTTATCTTTGTAGCGTGTTTCAAACACAAAATAGTGGCAAGTGATGATTTCTAGGGAAACAAGACAACAAATATTTGAAATAGCTAGTAGAGTGGGGGGGCGTTATTTACAGTGATAGAAAAAACAATAGATCGTGTAGCATTTTCTCTTTGCAAATTGTGTTTAAGAGCTTGGAGTATTGCCTAAGCTATTTTTGCTTTACATTAATTGTTATCTTTGAAGCTAAACTTTCATCTTCAATGGTGTCTCAATGGCGTTTATGTTAAATTGTGGACGATAACAGTAGTGTAGGAATACATAAGTTGTACAACACTGCAAGCTTCTAAATCGATTCACCTTTGTCAGCTTCTTGTTTGCATTTCGCAGTTTCTTAGTTGATTATCATGATTACAGTAAGTTTGAACATGGTTTGTATGGTAAATTTTTGTTTCTTGCTACAGTACTACGAGCTTTTAAACCGAATTACCTTTGCCGGTTTCTTGTTCGCATTTGGCAGTTTCCTAGTTGATTGTCATGATTACAATTAGTTCAAAGTTGTTTTGTATGGTAAATTTCTGTTTTTAATAACATGTATTCAACTTATATTAAATCATTAATAAATTGTGATTATTTATGGTTTATTTGATTGATAATTATTCAGCGGGTCGTGTGTAGTAGTTTTGATGCAGGTACTACCGTATGCATTTGTGTTATGTTGAAAGTATATGACATAGCATTGGTTTCTATGAGAAATGGGAGTGTCGAGTCATTTGTAAATCAAATTTGGTTCAGTTTTACAAGTAGTGGGGACCAGCTATCAAGTCGACTCATCATAGAAGGTAGCTGAATACGTGTTCGCATAATGTTTATTTGTGAATGTCCTTGCGTGCTTTACTATTTGTAGCTATTATTGATAGTTTTTATGGGTCTTCAAAATTGACCGGAAAAACAAAAGAAACTCTGACACGTTGTTAATAAAATATAGCGGTGATTTTTTGTAATTTGAGGTTAGAGTTGTCAATTTTCATGATCTTATGTGTCAACAGTCGTGTTGTCAGATTTTTATTTAACAAACAAACAAAAAAACTGGTTTGTTGTGATTTTTGGCGATATCTGCAATTCGTCGATGGGGTCTTTTATGATGTTAAAATCATTTCCAATATTACAAAAAATGATTTGAGCACTTGTGTTGTCAGGTTTTTATTTAAAAACCCAAAAAAAAAATCATATGATGGTGATTTTTTTGGTCGTGAAGGTGATTTCACCAGTTTGGTAGACAACGTCTATCATTGTGTCTAATAAAATAATGACATGTGTATCAATGATCTTGAAGCGGGAGCAAAGTCTGAAGTAAATGCATATGATGCTTTTGGAATTTCGAAATTTTTTCCTATTATAGTTTGTAAATGTTGCCTTTTCTATCTTTAATTTCTATTTATTTAGAGTGTTGTGTGTAACATTTTTCACACGAGTAATAGTAACATTCAATAATTGTAAAGAAAATGGAGAATTGTAAAGTGAAACAGGATTTGAATACGTTATTCATTTACAAAGTATTTTTTTTTGTTGTAAACAAATAATGGGTAACAAGCGAGGGAAATAGGCTATTTACAGTGATACAGTTAACTCAATTGTTGGGATCGATGATAGCTTTAACTAGTCAAGAACTTATGAGCAATATTTGAATCTATTAATGGAAGAGAAAACATGTAACAAGATTTGGAGTACTGGATTATTGAATGCTAGGTGTGTGTCATAGGTCTTTGATTTCAGAGAAATTGTTTCTCTGTGCAAATAATTTTGATTTAAGAAAGAGGGAAATTAAGCTAGGAGCGATAAAGGTTTCTCTGAATTCCAATGTATTTATATTGTTATTCAAGTTACTGGAATCGAACAAGCATTTAGAATTGTTTGTTGCAGTTAGTTTCATGGAGGCAGAAGGGCGTGAAATTGACATTGCACGGGAATTCATTTGTGCAACTTTTGAGGTTCCTTATGATCTTTCTCTTGTAGATATTTCTCTGTTTAGGCAACCGTTTAGGGAATTTTGTTGTCTATTTTCTAGTGTAGTAGGGCGAGAAAGTACATCACATGTCCCAAAATGCATTTTCTATGTGTTTTATGAGACATACAAAAATAATTGTATTTTTTATTGGGCTCATGTCATTTCAAATGAATTAGTTATTCAATTACATAGATTACCGAAGAAAAATGGCTTCTTTATGATGGTATATCTCATAACACTTCTTGTGTCAAATCATGTGTTTGACGGATTACCCTGTAATCCTATATTCAAGTTTCACGAGGAAGTAATGCAGTTTTGGTATCTTATATTGTGGAAGCACGAAGATTCTTTAAAGTTTTGTTTAATTCAAGATGTGTTTGTGAGGAAAGTGTATTGCATGGTAACTGGACAAGAGCCTTCTCGAATATCTACAAAGGTTGTGGCTTTCCTATCTAGCAAAGGGGAATATGAGGAAAGAGAAAGCAATACGGTTATTAGAATTTATGGTTTTGAAGATAGGTAATTACTTTTTTCGGTGTTAGTTCTAGATAGGTATTTTGTTGTTGAAGTCTACGTGCAATATCGTCGTTAGATATCTATATTTGAATAGAAAAAGAAAAGACAATTTATTTCTTTTTCATTTACTATTGGAAAAGTGACTGTGAAGAATACGAGTCATGCTATCATATTTGCAAAGTCTTTGGATGCTTTCAACTTAAGTGAAGTTGAAGCTATTAAAGGCTCCGATAGAGGAAGAATTTTCACGGAACACCTTGAGTCTATGAGGTACGAACACTTGTTTCTGACAAGTAGAGGGGAGGGAAAGGAAAGTCGTAGTGTATCAATGAAATATCAAAAAACACTAATATATGTTGAATAGATTGTTGAAAAGGAGATCATCAGGACAGGAGAAAGTTTTAAGAAAATAGACACAAACCCTATGGGGCAATATCAATCTTGCACACGCAATACTGGTGCGACTTCATCTGCTATAAAAAGAAGGAAAATAACTACTAGAAGTGAAAAAATGGTTGTGGGTAGGTTATCAGGTGGTGGGGATGACAAAAACCCTCTTTGTAGAGTAACTCCAAAAACAACGCACACAATTGAATCATTTAGATCCAAGAGTGCACCTGAAGCGAAGAACATTGAAGAAGCGGTCAACATGGAAGTTGATAGCGTTGTACTACCTAATTGGGTTAGTACTTGTTTGCAAGAAAATCATAGAATAATGGAGGAAATTTTTGAAGAGGACATTACTTTTGATGATTGTTTTGTCACATTGTAAGATGAAAATTATGATAGGGGTGGTAAGAGATTGAAGATTGAAAGGATACAACTTTCTGACATAAAGGTTGTTGATCGGGAAGAATTGGATGTTGATGTATCTTTGGTTGTATTGTAAGGGCTGATGAAATTGCATCAAGTTGGTGGTGAAGCACTTGCGAATTATGTTGGTCGACAAAAGGAAAAAAATATGAAGCCAAAGACAAAAATAGAAGAGTTAGAAGATACTTTAAGCCTTGGTCCTTCGCTGAAGACTCCACCAGTGATACTTGGACCGCCATTGGCAATTTCTAGTCGTGGAGGATTTAATAGATTTGAGAAACCTATCAATATTCTGAGTGCAATGAAATCATATATCATTAGTAATTTATGCAAAATATTGCATATTATTGAATCTGCATGGCAAGTTGGTTTTGATCTATGATATTTAAAGCAGAGAACTAGGTCTTCTATCGAATTGGCCAAAAGTGAGTTGGAGGTAGACAGGGAATTCATAGACAATGATCTATTAACTTTTAGTCATAAGCTTAATTCACTGTCCAAACTAGAAAAATATAAACAAGGGTTGCCTAATGTTGATCGGATGAGGTAGATCAAGGTTGCAAGGTCTGGGAAAATCAGAACATTGGTAGTCATTATTTCTTAGTGTAGAGACATAGAAAATTGAAGAGAAAATGTGTATCTCAAGGTGGTGGCAATTGTTCAGGATTTAAATAGTTTGTGTATTACATATGGATCTAAATTAATTGCAAAGGAGGAGTTGATGGCTGATTTGGAAAAGTTGAAACAATCACAGGCAACAAAGTTCGATGACATAACTGATTCTATTGCAGAGGAAACTAACAAATGGCTAATTACTTTTGTTAGTGTCAACAAAGATTACTCTGCCTCGGTTTTGCAATTACAAGAAGAAGCAAAAGAAATTGAGGAGGAGTATTCAATGAACGTGTTAAGCAGGAAATTACCGTTGCTTCGATGAAAGAATTCATTGAAGCTAAAGTGAAGGAATTCGTTGCAAGAAGCCTGATTGTGAGAGATAGATGTGGGTTCAAGAATATCAAACTGTGCTTTTGCATATTGTAAGTTTTTTAACACATTGGAACATTTGTTTTTGTCGTCAAAGCATTTTACTATTTAAATTTTATGTGTGTGTTACAATGGAATAGTCTAATTTCTAAATGTAGTTCCTTGTTACCTGTTGCATATGATTTTTAGAGATCACATTCGACATGATTGCAATTGCAGTTTTCATCGAGGCAAATGCATTTAGTTTTGTGATTGAATTATTAGCACTTTAATAAATGCTTTATGCAACAAAGGTTACTTTTTGGACCATGGCTTTGTAATCATAACTTATTTGAATTCTAATTATTGTCTTTTATATATCTCGGTATGTTTACTAATTATGTAAACAATTGTGAGATAATGTTTGACATGGGATGTTATATGGACATGTGTTCTTGAACGTTGTACACAAAACGATAATTGAACACATGTTTTCCAGCATTTTCTTTGAGCTTTTATATATTAACTAATGTTCTATAATGAATTATAATTAGAATGGGTTTTTGTTTACTTTGTTCTAATACCAAAACTTTTTACCAGCTATATCAATAGTTATTAGATTATTTTTTACATTTGAACTTGTATCTATTGCATTTGTTACAACTAACATTTGAATCTGAATACAATTACACTTGTTGTAACTATGTTGATAATTGTTGAAGGTTTCTCAGCTAAAAAGAATGCTATTCTATTCTTGTTGTCTTTATTTATGAATGCATGAAAAAAGCGAAAATCACACACATCAGTGTTTCATTGTACGTAGTTTTCATTATGCTAGGATTAGAATCAGAGTTTTCATTCTGTAGAGGAAATTGTTTGGGGTAAAAGCTTTGCACAGTAACATATGATGATAATAATTTATAATATTAATAATACATTGAACTATGAGATCTGTTTTCTCAAAGCATTATGAAAAAAATTCATATTTCATTTTGTAATAGTCAATTGTGAACCAGTGTTTGTAAGTTATTTAGTTATAGACATATACAAGATGTTTACTTAAAGCAAATAAGTATTTAAATAAGTCTTACTAAATGTAGAAACTTGTTTTATTGTGGGGAGTTTTTTATTGTTCGAAACCCATATTAAAGATTATATTGTAAATTATAAAAGTTACAGTAGTCAATTATAAATGAGCATTTGTAAAGCATTATTGAATATGGAAGTAGTTGTGTGGAAGTGTTTGTGCGTGTGCGAAGAAAAAATGCATGTAATTATATAATGCATGCTATATATAGAAACTTGCTTCACTGTGCAGAGCTTTTCTTGCGTTAAGTCCATAATAAGGCTTACATTGTACATACAAAGCTATTTTTGCATAATAAAAGCTTTTATTAAACAATAATAAACCTAAAATCATGAAACTAAATTAAATAACATTATTTAATAATAAAATTTATCAATTGCAAAGAATAATTAATCATAATGTTGTGGCTGAAGTTTTAATGGTGATTGTAATCAATACAGAACACGCAAATTGTATATGGAAAACAAGCGGAATTACAAAATTGCATTATGTAGAAGCAGAAGAAAGAGGAAGAAAAATAAGGGGAAAAAACGCTTTCATTGTGCAGACTGTGGTTTCCTCATTTCCATACAAGGCATAATTACATTAACGGTTTGGTACCCTTTTGGCGAATGGACGAATCGACGTGTAATCGGGAACGTAAATGCTATTACCTTTAAACTGATTTGAATATAGTAGTGGATGTGATTGTTGACAACATGTAAGATAGTTGTCATTATTAGAAAAATATTCACACTCAATTTGTTTCGTACATGGAGTAACTGGTTTCTGAATTTCGGGATTTGCTTTTAAACTATTTCTGTTATTTCTCAGAAGCGTCTGCTTTGCTATTTTTTAATTGCTATTTATTCAAAATGTTCCATCAAATCAATTTCACACACATAATAGTAACAGATAACGGAAACGGGAAGAGGCAGAAAATTTAGTACTATCAACAATTACTCTAATACCAAAAATCCTGCAAATTAACAACTATAATCTAATTCTAAAAAAAATTGTGCCCAGTTTTCTAAAAATCGTGTTAGAATTTCTACTATTTTCTCGCCAAAATTTTGGCACGTTTATATTATGCGAATTATTTATGCTATTTTGAGTAAATGCAAATTTTTCTATACTGAATTGCTATATATTGTTATGATCTATACCTAAATCGTATTGAACATGTTGTTGATCGACAAAATATTTTAAAATTACAAAGTAGAAATGGCTTCGAGGGGAAGGAAAAAAGGTATTTGCATTGATACTATTAACTCACTTGAGGTCATCGATCAGAGCTTTCAGTGATCGACTGCATATCAGCGATATGTGAATCTGTCTGTGTAGGAGAAGAGCAACGATAAGATTTGGTCTATCGGATTAGTGAATGTTGTATGCATTCCAAAAGTATTTGATTTCAGAGAAATCATTTATGAGTAGAGAAATTTGATTTAACAACAAAAATAATTAGGCTATCAGCTAAAGAGACTCGTATTTCTTTTACTTCAGAGGAATTCAAGCACATATTGAAGCTACTAATTCCGGGTATGCACTTAGATTTGTTAAAAGAAAATAGTTTTTTAGAACCACAAGTAGGTGGCTTGAAACCATACAAGAGTTCATTTCACCAGTTTTTGAGGTTCCTTTTAATATTTACTTTCTAGATATTACTTTGTTTAGAGAATTGTTTAGAGAGTCTTGTTCATTGTATGCACGTTTAATGGGCCAAGAAACTACGACTAGTATCTCAATGTCCATTCTCTATGTACTTCATTATTCATATATAAAAAAATCGTGTATTTGACTCGGTTAATCTTATTTCAAATGAATTGTGTTTTCAATTAGTACATTTGTTCAAGAGTGATAGGTTTTTCATGATGGTGTATCTAATAACAACCCTTGTTTTGATTCATACTTTTGATAAGTTTCCACATAACCCTAATTTTAGTTTTGACAAAGAATCGATGCAGTTCTGCTATCCCATATTGTGGAAACAAGAAGTCATTTCATTTTTTTGTCTGATTCAAGATATTTTTGTAAAGCAATCTATTTGCATCATAACTAGAGGAGAGCCCCATCGAATATCTGGCAAAGCACAAGTTTTCATTTGGGGGGAAGGGATATATGAAGAGAGAGGAAATAATACTTTTATTCGAGATTTGGGTTTCGCAATAAACCACTATTGCTTACAAGAATTGTTATGGAGAGGTATTTTGTTGTCAAAGTCTGCAGATAATACTACGGTTGGAAACTTAAATTTGAACAGAAAAAGAAGAAACAATTTATTTCTTTTCCATTTACCATTGGCAGAGTAACCGTGAAGAATGGAAGCCAGCTTTCGGAGTTTGTGAAGTCTTTGTATTGTTTTAATTCAAATGAGACTAAAAGTTAGCAAGACATTGATCCGGAAAGCCTATTTATTATACATCTAGGTGTTATCAAATGCAAGAGCTTGTTAACAAAAGTTGCAAATGAAAGTGAAAAGAGTCATAGTGCTCCAAGCAATAATCAAGAAGGAGCAATGACTATTAGAGAAATTGTTGAAGAAGCAAGTATTAGCACTAAAACAAAGTGTAAACAAAGAAGCGGAAAACCTACGCAATATTTTGTTTGCATATTCGAAACTTATTTGGCTTCATATTCAAGTGAAAGAAAATGAAAAGACACCTAAGCTGCACAATTGATTCATGGTTAGCTACTAGCTACTAAAGATGACAAGGGGTCTCATCAAACGTTTATTCCAGAGAAAATTCACATGATTGAATTGGAAAAATGCAAAATTCCCTTACAAACAAGAAATAGTCAAGAAGCCATAAATGATGAGATTGAAACTCCACTCCCTGATTGGATCAATGGTGCTTTGAAGGAAAATCAGATAATGACGAAGAAAATTGCCAAATAAATTTCTATTTTCGATGATTAGTTTGTTATTTTTCAAGATGTAAACTATAATAGGGACAATAAAATATTGAAAATTGAAAAAGTAAGGATGCATGGTAAAAAAGTTATTGATACAACATAAATGAATCCTCATATGTCTAGAATTGCAGCCACTGATGTTTTGACATTGCATGAAGCTACCAAGAATGTTCTTGCAGTGTCTATTGAGCAACAGTAACCAAAGAACCTGGTATTGAAAACAACAATAGAAAAGTTGGAAAATGCTTTGAATCTGAGGTCTTTGTTAATGACTTGAGTCACAATACGAACTCAATAATATGCAATTCACATTGTTAGCACATCTCATGAATCTATTGGAGCTCTGCAATTGCTTAATGCAGTCAAATTCTATATTATCGGTAATATATGCCAAAGGCTAGAAATCATTGAACATTTATGGCAAGCAGTGTTTGTTCTGCTACGGTTAGCACAGGAAATCAATTCATTTGTCAATTTGGTAAGAAGTAATATTAATGAAGACAAGCATTTCAGTAACAATGAATTACTTGCTTTTAGTCAAAGGCTTGAATTATTGTCTGATATGGATGAGAAAAACAAAGAACTACCAAATGTTAATCTAATGAGGCAAATCAAAGTTGTGTGGTCTAGAAGAATCAGTACACTAGAAAACATTATATTTGAATGTTAGAGCATAGAGAACGGGAGAAGTGATGTGTTTCTAAAGGCCATGCAAATTGTTCAAGATCTAGACGGACCATGCATTATATGGAATTCTGAATTGATTACAAAAGATATGCTAACATTTGAATTGGATAAGAGAAAACAGTCAATGACAGAACAATTTGATGATATAACTTATTTTACTTTAGAAGAAATTGGCAAATGTCTAGTTGGCTTTGTCAGTATTAATGATAGGAAATCTATGTTAACTGCTCAGTTACAAGAAGAGGTGATGGAGATCGAAAATCAATTATTCAATCAACATGCAAGGCTAGAGATTACAATGGGACCAATGAAAGAATTCATTCAAGCTAAGTTGAAGACATTGGTTCAAGAGGTCATGCATTCAGAAAGCAGTTGATAGTGAAACAATTAGCATATATGCTTTCACAAATTGTAACTATCCTTAAATATTTTCATATTCGTTTTCTGTTTACTAGTATTCAATCATCGTGATTTGTTAATTTTACTAATGTCACATAGTCTACTTGCTAAATGTAGTTCCTTGTTTTCTTTTGTATTTCCCTATTTTCATATTGCAGTTCACACATTTACTTTTGTCGAATGCAGAAGCAAGTAGTTAAAGAGAAGATGCCAAAATAACATAGTGAATGAGCCATTGAGAATTTTCATTACTGATACAAGTGATTCCCATTGAGAATCAGAATTCGTAATGCTTAGCATTTGATCTCCTGTGCATTTGTATTATGTTTATTTATTTCAATCATAGCTATGATGATTGAAATTTGAAATTCAATATTGTTCTTGTTAATGTGATTGTAATGCTTAATGTTATAGACTTGTGCTTTGAGCACATGTATTATGTCATCGATACATATATGCCAATAACATGAAACATGAGAATAGTTCATTTTTCCACGCAACATGGATAATGTTCATTGTCATCATATTTTTAAATTTGTGTGGATTACGATACTACAGGAAAGAATTTTATCATGCTTTTTCCTTATCTGTCTATTGTACAACATGAAATTTTTTCATTGTATTTCGAAATGAAAGTGATATATCAATTTTAAACGATTTTGATTTCGATTTCGATTGGTCTTGTGTTGCATTAAGTAACCTTTAACGAATTAATTAGCGATAGAGAATTTTGCGAACAAATTTCCTTGTACGGGAATATTTCAATGTGTGGAGTACAGAGGCCACGCGATGAAAGCTTGAAAGCTGCTCCTGCACAATGGAATTCATCCCCAGTTCGCTACATATGCCTATACACCAAAAAAAAAAAAAAAAAAATTGCAAAGAACACAACCTTTAATCAAATGATTAGCAAATTTTTTTGTGTAGAAGAAGTTGATTTTGCTAGAGTGTGAAAACCGTACTCAGTCTGCAAAAAGTGTTCACTGACATTTGTGCTTATGCTCGAGGATTGTCCAATTGCATAGTTTAAGCTTCTGCATTTTCACATAAAAGCCATATGTAGAGATAAGAAAAGCCACAAGAATGTTTCTGCACTCTGCACTAGAATTGTATTGACATTATGTTATTAGTAAACAAATATGAACACTAGACTATTAATAAGCATCAACATTAGACGTGTTGCGGTCTTGAATTAAGCACACCAAACGATTATCAAAGCTTGAATATCAAAGCAGCAACATGTATTCCATAAAATGAAGTTGGAGAAAGTTCCAAATATATTACAATAATTAAAATCTCTTCCTCTCTATCCTCACTTTACAAATTACATTAATCATTTCTTCTCCATTATTCTCTATTCTATAATATCTCATATCTTGGATGGAACACCTTTGAATGAAGGATGCATTCCTATTTATACAGAAACTTAAGATAACTAATCAATAAATGTAGATCCACAAATCTCTCCTAGATCCATAATTATCTCTTATGGTTACGACCAATTACCTAAAAATATGAGATACAAATCCTTTCATGCATCTTCAGGAGACACATATCAAAACATCCATAATTCTTCTCCTTTGAATGTGCTTAGTCAATGATCCAAATCTTCTACAAATATTCCACAAATCTTCATGAGTTGAAATTGAAATTCGAATTTGTGGTTGAGTGGCCAAATAAGACTCTTCTAGAATATTCAAATAGGCCTACAACATCATAAAACTCATCCCAATTTTAGATATATATGAAAACATGCTAATTCCCTAATATTTAATCATAAATTCTCTTAAAATACTTGAAATAATTGACTTGGAAAAATAGTAATGAGAAACCCATATGATCATGCAAAAGGTATTAATGTAGGGTTATGGACTGCAAAATATGGTAAAGATCTATGGAATATGGTAAAATGATAGAAATGAGTGTGAAAGAGTATGACATTTTGGAGGCCCAACATTTCCCCCCAACGGAAGATGTTGCATGTCGTCATGCAACTTTGCATTGATTCCTTTAATCATAACTTGATCTTCTTGAAATGTTTTGCTTCTATATGAACTTTGGCTTTGTATTGCTTCTCTTTTAATTTTTCATAATCAGATCATTTGATAACTTTATTCTCTTTGCAAAATGTACTTTGAAAGACATTTGATTGTAACATATTTTTTTATGGTTGGTTCTTGTGTGACAACAAAACCTTTATGAGCATTGGTTCTTGTGTAATAATATTTTTCTTATTTTTGTTGCATCAAAATACTTGAACACATTGAGAATTCCTTTTTAAGGCCCCATAGTGGTTGTCAGTCATTAATGTGCTTATCAATTGATCATTCCAAAACATATAAACTTTTGGAATCAAAATGCATAATAGTTGGTTGGGGAAGATATGTTGGTCAACAATGTATGGGGAATATGTAATATGAAAAAAAAAGTAATGGATATTTCGCCTCCCCCCAACTAAAGATATTTTCAGTTTTTGGCCAATGAGAAAGGGAATATAAATGTGGTGAGGTATTTTCCAAAATCACAATTTCAGCATTTAGGGAATTACATGATTAAATATTAGAAAACAGCGTACCTTCACCTACCTGAAAAGTGGACAAGCTATGTATATGAAAGAGTGTGGTTGCTGCAGTTGGATCATAGAATGTGAAGTGAAAATAATAAATCTGATCTTCTTCTTCTTTCTATTGGTTGTATGAATAGAGGATGAATTTGATTTGAAATTGGAATCTTTATTGCTAGGACAATGCTACTGCTATTGAATTTGAAGTTGAATCCTGATTTATTAGAACACTTTATGAGAAGATTTTTCGGCGTAAATCACATTATGATATATTTGTTGACGTGTTTCGAACCAACGAGTGTGGTTCATCGTTAGG
Organism: Pinus tabuliformis; assembly: GCA_031772625.1. NCBI lineage: Eukaryota > Viridiplantae > Streptophyta > Pinopsida > Pinales > Pinaceae > Pinus > Pinus tabuliformis. The sequence continues at coordinate 464,414,323 of CM062811.1, forward strand.
ACAAGTTGAAGAATCAGACCATTGGATTACTAGCCATTAATGAATGTCATTAACCAACACGAGACTAATCACCATTGATGTCAATGAGAGTCAATATGCCTAAGTACATCTTACTAGGTACGAATATATGTGTCGTAGTCGAGTCACCTAGAAGATCTGACAAACAGGGGACATTGATGTATTCTCATTGTTTATTGGCTAGAGAATTTTCCATTAATAAGACATGCAAGCTTCAAGGTACTAGAAAGATCTCTAGTCTTGATCCCAGGTGATGTGTAAGAGTTGATGGGTCAAGACATGTTAAAAGGGAGGCCTTAATGAATCCTCCATCATCCAATGCGAGTATAAAATAATAATTTGAAGGACCATAGATGAAATATTTGCATTATGAAGCAAGGTTTATTTGATAAAAAGGAAGAGGAAAATGGGGTGACTCAGCATTGTAAGGGAGTTGAATGACTTTATTTTTGGGTTAAGGGTGAGTGAAAATGAGGCAAGAAAGTATGAATATTGTAAAGGGAAAATGAGTTTTGAAATTTAGCAGTAGGGAGATGGAAATTCATGGATGGACTATAAGCTTAGAAAGAGGAAAATGAATAAGTTCATAATGACATTAGTGGCATTTTGAAAGGTTTCTTTGGTAGTAATTGACATGGTGGATGTGATCAAATTATCGCCTTCAAGATTTCTTTTCAAACATGTTTTTCTTTGAAAAATGTGGTCTTTGAAAACCACCCATGCATAAAGTAGTCTTGTTATCATCCTCGATCGTCAAAAAAAAAAATAGCACTAATCTGCAATAAAATGTAAGATCTGCAAAAATTCACAAATAGTGCTTAATGAAATAGATTCAAGGAAAAACGAAATGCATTTTTACATGTCGACGTGATGCATTTTAGACTATCTTGCTTTCTAGATGCCTGTTTTGAGTGCTTTAAAAAAAAACATATTAGAATAAATGCATAAAAAACATTATCAGATAATTTTATTTCTGTTTTCAGGAAGTTTCGAGGTCCATTTGCTACAACATCCCAAAAAATGACCTTTTTATTGTCTTAAATACATATGAAAATTATTCCATTACGTATATCTCAGCAGTACCTTTCCGATGACACTTGAATCATAAAAAACAGACACCGTATGAGAAAGTTAAGGTTGTTTGAAGTTTTAGCAAAAATGTAGTGAGGGGTGCCATGTGGACTGTTCAGATGTTGATGTGAATAATGACATGACAGTGAATGGTGACATGGCAGTCACTGATGACATGGCATGTTGAATGGATGGTGATTGGGCATTTTGTGGGCAAATCACAGGTTGCCATGTGGACGAATCATGAGCTGCCATGTGGTAGCTCAAATTTGACCAAAATATAGTTAAATTCCAAAATATATGGGGGCAATATTTGAACATGAGACCTCATCCAAACAAATCAAAGGACTTACCATTAAACCACCCAAATTTATTGTGAAATAAAGTGGAAATATTTCTTTTTAAAGTATATTTTGGCAGATTATGTCAATAGAAGGTGGCTCAAAGAGTGGAGTGGTTAGGGTTTAACCCCACAACCTTTGGCAAAAAACTCAACTCTTAACCATTGTGCCACAACTCATTATTGTGATATGAATAGCATTCGAAATGTTTTTATTATTGTTTTTGTCACAGGCTCTTACAAGTGTTTTACAACAAACTTTGTAGGTTCATTTCTTACAAACTATCCATTGGATTTTTCTCAAATTTTGTAGACAGATTCCTATTGTTCTTATATTTTTTCATACCAAAAATCAACACAATCCAATTTACAGATCTTGAGATATAATCGAAATGGTTGTAGGTGACGATGTGTTTCGACAATTGTTTTTTTCAAACTTTAGAAACAATTTTCTCACAAACTACATATCAGATTGAGCTAAAATTTTGTAGGAAAGTTCATATGTTCCTAATGCTTATGCACAACAAAAATCAGATCTATCCCATGCACGAATATCAAGATATAAGTGAAATGGTTGAAGGCGATGATACTCATTTTCTTAAAAACCATGAAGCGAATTGGGCTGAAATTTACAGAGATTGTTCATTATAATCTTATGCACTTTCTGTACAAAAAATAAGAGAACCCAACTCCTAGTTTGTGAGATATCTTTAGTTTAATTTCTGCATTTTGTATTTTGTTTTTGTTTTATTTTTGTTTTATTTTTTTTATTAATAAAACTACAGATTTTTATTTAAGTGATACAAATCAAATTGAATGAATTTTTGTTAGCAAATGGAGACAAATCAATTTGAATTGAAGACAAAAATTAATTTAGGCATTTTTGACATCGTCAAAAACTTAAACCATTCTTGAAAACTTTTCAAAGTCATTTATTCGATTCCTACTTTTTGATCTTCTAGGTCGCAACAAGACGCAAGAAGAGAGCATACTTTGAAATTTAACAATTATTTTTGCGTTTTAAAATTTGAAACTTAGAAAGCATAGGAAAAAAATCAAACCTCAATTTTTTAGCTCTTCCTCTTTCATGAATGTTCATTTTCCTCATAAATATTCCTGCCAATGGTTAGTGAATGAAGTGGCTCTTACTCCATCACAATGAAATGACAAAAACCAAAAAACAAAATCATGGTTTTATTCCTTTATTCTAACCTACTCTACCTAAAAAAATGATAAATTTTCTTCAAGAATATGCATATTTCCCATGTAACCATCTACGAATCAAGATATCTAGCGTGCTCATATCCAATTCTTAAAAATATATCTCTGTGTCCTCTATGATATGAAAGACTAGTTGTACTTTTGGTGACAATATTTGTTGAAGAATGAAGGAATGTTGTGGCTTAATAACTGCTTGGAACCAATCTTCAATGTAGTCCTTTCTTTCCTGATTTTCTTCATTAGTTATCATCCCTTGAATTTCTTCTAGAAGTTGTCCTTCATTCTCTAAAGGGTACCAAGGATCTAGAGACAAACATGTTAAAAATTCTTCAATTTCTAGCTCAAATGGCTACTTCTCATCAGTTGTAGTCCATTGGATCTCTTGTTCTTTTACTACTTCTTGGGATGCAACTCTATCCTTGGTGGCTATTATGGAACTAGGACAAGGGCTTGAGAAGACTCTTATAGGGGCATATCCTTTTCTTCCCAACAAATGCTTGAGCATCATTTTAGTTCCTTTGTTGGTCTAGAGCTCTTGCTTCACAAATGGATTAGTATTGAGACTCTTACATTATCCAAAAAGAATTGAAATTCATGCATCCTATATGATTTTAATATGCTTTTAACCGTGCATCTAAGAATGAATGCAACTATCATGAGTTTGTCTAAACTTTCAAAATAAGCACCTATGTATACCTCCTCGATAATTATGCTAAAATGTTGGGTGATTTAATTGTGAATTAAATCCCTGTCATTAAATTTTCAACACGAGGTTTGTGAACTAATGAGGTATACATGTACTATATGTACTAGGTGATTATTTCTCAAAATAGATTAATCTAATGCAAGAAACTTGAAACTAATTACAAAGAAAATAATGAAAGCAAATGAAAAGCAAGTGCACACGTTCTCTCTCAAGCATGTTCTCTCTCAATCACTTTCTCTCTCAAAGACTAACTCTACGAAAACCAACAATTCTAATCTAAGCTATGAAATGAAAAAAAAAATTAATCTAGTAGTCTATGAGATTACTAGTGTGCCAATCCAATCCAAACATAAGGAAATTAATTCAACCTTAACAAAACAACATTAATAAAATAAACATAAAAACATATAATCAAAATAACATAAAAGAAACTAAATTAAACTTGCATAAATGAAATAACATAAATATTTACAACAAAGGAAAGAGGTGCGCAAGCTACGGTTGATGGGGGGCCTCCACTCCTTAGCAAGCACACCGAATGATTATCAAAGCTTGGATATCAAAGCAGCAACATGTATTCCATAAAATGAAGTTGGAGAAAGTTCCAAAGATATTACAATAATTAAAATCTCTTCCTTTCTATCCTCACTTTACAAATTACATTAATCATTTCTTCTCCGTTATTCTTTATTCTATAATATCTCATATCTTGAATGGAACACCTTTGAATGAAGGATGCACTCTTATTTATACAAAAACTTAAGATAGCTAATCAATAAATGTAGATCCACAAATCTCTCCTAGATCCAAAATAATCCCTTGTAGTTACAACCAATTACCTAAAAATATGAGATACAAATCATTCATGCATCTTTAGGAGACACATATCAAAACATCCATGATCCTTCTCCTTTGAATGTGCCTAGTCAATGATCTAAATCTTCTACAAATATTCCACAAATCTTCGTGAGTTGAAATTGAAATTCGAATTTGTGGTTGAGTGGTCAAATAAGACTCTTCTAAAATTTTCAAATAAGCCTACAACATCATAAAACTCATCCCACTTTTAGATATGTATGAAAACATGGTAATTTCCTAATATTTAATCATAAATTCTCTTAAAATACTTAAAATAAATGATTTGGAAAATAATAATGATAAACCCATATGATCATGCAAATGGTATTAATGTAGGGTTATGGAGTTGCAGAATATGGTGAAGAGCTATGGAATATGGTAAAATGATAGAAATGAGGGTGAAATAGGATGACACTTTGGAGGCCCAACACATCTAGAGAAGGCACGAAAAGAACCAAGGAAATTGAGAGTCTTGTGTAGGATGCGAGGGAGAATGTGGGTGCTCCTTCAAATTTGTGCAGGAAGAGAAAGTAACCTGATTGGTGCACTGCCTACATGGCTCTAATGATTGATCTTGTAAATACTGAGCCATCCTCTTTCAAGGAAGCAGTAGAGAAACCCGTATGGGTTGATGCAGTTGTGGAGGAATATGAATCAGACCAGATAAATCAATAATGGGTTCGAGATGGATCTTCAAGGTGAAGCAGGTAGCAGACAGAAGCATAGAGAAGTATAAGGCCAAATTTGTGGCAAAGGGATATTGTCAAGTTGAAGGAATTGACTATGATGAGACATTTACTCATGTAGCAAGGTACTCATCCATTAGATCAATTCTTGCTCTAGTTGCACAGATGGGGTGGAAGATCCACCATATGGATGTAAAAACAACATTTCTCAATGGGGTTATTGAGGAAGAGGTGTACATTGGGAAACCATAAGGCTTTGAGACTTTTAATCAAGAGTCTCATGTGTGCAGACTCAAGCGAGCATTGTACGGTCTCAAACAAGCACCGCGTGCTTGGTACACCAGGATTGATAACTATCTCACCGATTTGGGCTTCATCAGAAGTGAGGCGGATGAAAACCTCTATCATATCTTGGTAGAAGGTAAATTATTTATTATTGTCTTATATGTTTATGATTTGATTTTAACTGTTGATGAGTAGTTGATCAGATCTTGTAAGGAGGAGCTTGCAAGGGAATTTGATATGAAGGATATGTGTCTCATGCACTACTTCCTCAGGTTGGAAGTATGGAAATGCGATGGGGAACTATTTTTGTCTCAAGGAAAGTATGCAAATGAGACTACAAATATTCTACATGGACATTTGCAAACCCACGGAGACACCTCCAACGACCAACTAGAGGAAGGAGGATGCCACTTCAGGTGAGGAAGTGGATGCTACTATTTATCGACAATTAGTGGGTTGATTGATGTATCTTGTGAACACATGACCAGATATGTGTTATGTAGTCAACCAACTAAGCCAAGCTATGGTTAGGCCAACCAAGTTATTTTGGAAGGAAGCTAAGCATGTTTTACAGTACCTTAGAGGCACTACCCAGTTTGGACTATGGTATAGACGGACATAGGGAGTGAAGTTGTGTGGCTTCACATATGTAGATTGGGTGGGAATTCCATCAGAACAAAAGAGTACATCAAGTGTAATTTTTAGTGTTGGGTCCATAACTATTTCCTAGTATTGTAGGAAGAAAAGACCTGTGGCGCTCAACTCGGCAGATGTAGAATACATGGTTGCAAGTCAAGCAGCGTGTGAGGTGATATGGATGAGAAAGATACTTGTTGGATTGTTTGGTCAAATGATGGATCCAACTGTGATCTACTGTGATAATTCAGAGTTGCATAAAGCTCTCTGAGAATCCTCTTTTTCACGACCAATCCAAGCATATATATATTTGGTATCACCATTTACGGGACTTTGTGCAGAGAGAGATAATGGTGTTGCAGTACATTCCGACAAAGGAACAAGATGTTGATATTTTGACAAAGTCCTTGTCAAGAGGGAATTTCGAGTTCCATAGGTGCAAGATACAAGTGGTTGATAATCCATTTCTTGTTGAGAGGGAGTGTTGAAAAATGCAACAAGAAAATCTCAATTTTATTTTGCCTTGATTAAATTGAGAAAAATCGAATTTTCACATCAACAAACAACTTAGATGCAGTTAACTTATGTGACATGGCTTGTGTCACCTAGTTTACTCAGTAAATTCGAGTTGGAGGAGTTAGAGTTTAGTTCAGCATGTGTGATTGCTAATTTGTAGAAATTAAGGTCAGTTATCTCAGGTTGTTTTGAGTGAAACTGGTTCCAACTTTTGGAGGAACTAGTGGAAGGTCAATTAAGCAATGGGACTTCATTCAAACCCAGTGATCATCCAGTTAACTAATCAATCAACCCAAAATAGCTAGTGCGTGAAAATAATTTGAGTTACCCAAGCTTGGTGGAGATTCCAAGGCAATGTAACATTAGTTTTAGGCTAGTCTTGAGTGTACAAGTGTTGCATGTAGTTAGATGATCAACCTAAGCAATTGCACAATCCATTTTGGAGAAATTACTAAATAATAGGGGACTAATTTCTCAAGGAACAACGCAAGGAAATAGGAGCTCAAGCAGAGGCAAAAATTGACTAAGTCTAGGTCAAAGCTTCTCGTTGAGCAGAGAGATAGGTTATGCACTTGCAGGTTGTGCTCAGTTTAGCAAAGAAATTGTAATACATCTTTATTCATTAGATTAATGCAAGAAGGCATTGGGGTTTTTAGCATATTTATTTTCCCAAGAAAAATACTATTTGCATGTATGTGATTTCTTATTGAATTGTCTAAGATTTTTGTTCTAGATTGTGAATTACTTTCCGCAAAGCAGTAGAGTAGGTTTGTATTTTGTGATTTTGATTAAAACTTCATGCGCAGTTGCAAAGCTACATCGTAATTTATACAAGTGTTATGTTAGTGTTCTGGTCAATGATCCAAGAATTGATGTTGTTACAAGTTTTTTTTTGCATCATGGCGGGGGGGTGTTGAACAAATATCCAATTAATATTATTAGGGAGTATGTGTGAGAGAATTAAGGTTTATTTTGCATATACGAGGGTGTTAAATAAAATATGTTTTCAATTTGTGTGAAGAAGAAGTGTTGTGTGGTAAAACGAATGTGCGGAAGCTTTACTCAAGGTTTATTAAAATAATAAATATACAAGTCTCTTTTTTAATTATCATTTAGGAACTTTTTTTGCAACTACGGAAGTAGCCTTGCAGATGGAGTTGTGCGAAGGTGATTGTGTGGAGTTGGTTGTTAGAAGGTAGCTTACGCGGAGTTTCGAATGTTAATGACTGATCGAATGGCATTATTGAGTGTAGAAGTACTTGTGCGGAGATGGTTGTGTGTGTGCATATGGTATGCGAAAGTTTTATCCAAACTTTATTAAAATAATAAATATACAAATCTCTTTTTTAATTCTTATTTAGGGAAGTATTTTACAACGTATGATAATTACTTGATATCAGTTGAATGTCAATGACTGAGGACATTATTGAATGTGGAAGTAGTTGTGTGGACGGAGTTGTATGGATGTGGTTGTGTGTGTGCAAAGGTTATGTGGAGAACAAATGTATGTGCGAAAAGAGGGAGGTTCGGAGGGATAACAGATGCTCAGAGGTAGAATGTGTGGAGAAAAAATGCTTTGTGCAATGTTTGTTAAAATAATAAATATACAAATCTCTTCTTTGGTTCTTGTTTAGGAACATATTTCGCAACAAATGCTTCTTGCCCACGATATCTGGGACCCACATTTATTAATATCAGTTTCAAATGTCAATGAGTGACGAAAGGGAATTTTTGAGTCTAGAAGTAGTTGTGCGAACGAAGCTATGCGGAGGTGGTTGTGCATGTGTGAAGGCTACACAGAGAACAAATGCATGTGTGGAAAAAAGGATTTTCAGAATTTCTACGAAATGATGCAAGTGCGGAGGCATGTTTTAATTGTAATGTGTTTTCAACTATTTTGGAGTTAGTGCATTTGTAATTTGATATTGGTAGATTGTGCAGAGCGTGGAGGTCTATATAATGAAACCTGAAATCTTGATTAGCACTTTGGAGCAAGAACAATTCTTATTTTATTATTATTAGATTTTGTGGAGCGCACTTTGGAATATGCATGTGAGGGGCCTATATTTCTACACATGAAAGCAATAAATCAAGAAACAAAAACAATTACATTGTGATAAAACCATCTTGCTTTGAATATTATCAAAAATCTAACACTAAAAAGCACTCCGCAAATCACAATTCAAGCAAAATGATTATGCATTTCCATGTTGCAACTTCATATAAGCACACCATAATGGAAATGTGTCTCAAACTAGTTGGTCGAGGAATAGTATGAGAAATTGTTTCGCATAAGGACTGTTTGATCTTCATCTCCATTTTTCCGCACATATGATGTCATTTGCTCCACGTATGTGCAGGAGAATAGGGGTGCATAAGGAACTTTATTTGGCAAGGACAAAATTAATGTTAAAAGCTTTCCTTATGCAAAGCTTTTACTGTGCGGAGTACAAAGTATGTGCAGGAAAGCAATTGCTTAGAGCTTTGATTTTAAAGCTATGGTTCTTTGTAGAGAACGGGTATGTGTGGGAGAACATAATGATTAATATTACTAATTTTCATTGTGCGGAGTTTATATTGTGGGTTTGTGTGGAAGAACGGGTGGTGCGTAAGGAAATTACTATTAATCTATTAATGTTAATCTGTAATATTTTTACGCACAATGGATTTGTTGTGAAATGCGACAGATATCAATTTGTGTTATATTGGAAGCATATGTGTTTTCTATTTTTAATTAAGGTTTATTTCTTAGCGTCGGTTATGGAGCTAAGTAACAAATGACTATTACTTTTAGAAATTTCCACTTTGGTAATGACATTATTGAAACTATAACTTTAACGTTTCATTTAATTGATGAAATTAATCATATTTCCCAATCAATCATTTATTTCAAACCATGTTAAAAAAGTAAGCATTTAGGAACACATGTCATTGATTCTTTTCTTTGTTTTTTAAAGGAAGACGTTAAATTAAATATTAGTAGTCAAAATCCATTAAATTTCAATTAGTTATTATTATTACAACTTTTGCTATCTATCAGTCCAACCTTGTTAAGTATCTAATATATATGTTTTATATGCTAATGTCACAATACTAGGCACTAATTTTGGTTGTGTTGTTCATGGAAGCATTCACTAGGTGTTCATCATGTATTCTTTCTAACATACATATTAGGAATGCATGTCAAACTAGTTTTCGGAGGAGCTGTTTACAACTAGAATCCTCGTCTAGGTTGTATGGTATTGTTCTGGTAGTTGCACACCGTGAGTGACTATCATTTAGAATGAAAGTGCAAAACGTGTAGGATTATTGACAGGTTAATAATGCACTATTAGTTCTATATGCAAGTACTAAGAATGCTTATACAATATATGATACAAGCCTGTGGCAATGATATACAAAGTTCAAATACTATTTAATGTGATATTTCCAAACTAATTTTGTGCTATGGAATTGAAAACTCTTATTCTTCTTATTTTTGTATATTTGAATTAACTCATAGCGTTATAGCAGCAGAAATGAATACAAGCATAACAAATATCGTTAAATAAAATGATAACTCTTCTAAGGGGCATGTTTCTATTTTATTTATTGTACTTTTATTATAGTTGCATTACACAAAGCAACTCTATTTTTTCCCCTTAGTCGCTTTTTGGCCATATTTTTTAATGCACTATAACTAAAAGCAAATCTTTTTAAGTTTCCAGGAAACATATGACACTTAGAAATTCAGATCTAAGACAATAATTACAAGGAAAAAAATACTTTGAACATTTCTATAAAACTTTTGTATTTGCTAAAACTAAACTCTATCTAGAATTTTTGTACACTAGTAATGACTTTGCTTTATAGTATTTTGTTTTCATTAAACAATTCTTAGTTAGTTTTAATTATAATATCCTTTTAAGCAATGATTTCAGTGTAATATTTGTGAACGTGAAACAATTATCAAATTCAAATGATGTCACAATAGAGATCAACGATAGTGTAGAGATAGCAATGAGCAGTACCATAGAAACAAATATCACAAAGGACAACAAAAACAACGAAAACTAGCGAAGAAATAAATGAAAATAGGTGCTTTTGCGCATGTCCAATCAACTATGTATCAGATTTCTTCTTTCTTCCTTTTTCTTTTATTTCCCCTTTGTCTTTCTATTCTTTTCTCTCATTTTTCTATTAAAAAAAAAAAACCAAAAAACTTATTTCAATTCAATGCTCATGACTAGGAAAAAAGAGGTTTAGTCTATGCCATTGTTGATTGAAGATATCAGTAACAATATACAACTGGAAGAAGGATTTTTCATGGCATTTTCTTGGTTACATATCGACCATTTTTTGAGAGAGAAAATAAGTCAAAAGAAATATTTCATGCAGACTTAACAAATAAGAAAGTGAAAATGACAATAACATTGTTTGTGCCAACATCGTTAATCGAACAACATGAGTCAAAGCTTGTTGCAAATGTCGATATTTCTATTAAAGATTTTGAAATTATTCCAAAGCACAAATACGATAGTGGTGATTATGAGAAAACTATTTGTGTAAACAGTTTTAGCAGTGTAGAAAACATTTGTCCTCTTTGTGCAGAATACCGATTTTTTCTAGACATAACAATTACAAATATGTCACGTAATAGCGATGCATTTCCAGTGGGCACACTCACAACTATTGCAATTTTGATAACAAAAACAACAATGCAATATGTATTGGAAATCAAAGACGATAATGGAGAACATGACAAGGATACAATAAGCTTTGTTTTATTTCAAAGTTTTATTGTTACGAAGTTATTGTCCATCTGTTTTTTTTTCCCCACAAGAAAACTCACTTTTCATTGAAATAAAAAACAAGTTACATATGCGTAGGTCTATATATCCCAATGTTCAGGGAAAAAAACATTCTTTATTTATTAAGGTTTTCATGTATTGTTTTACAAGTTTTTTCATATGTTACCGGTTCAAGTGCACGATAAACTTGTTCCGACATGTGTTTCAATTCAAAGAGATTTGCAACAAAACGTTTTTTTGTTGGTCTTGGAAAAAAATATAGTTAAAAAATAAGAAAGAGTTTTTTGTACTTCGCATTCAACTTTCATATGTGCATTGAACACGAGAAAAATAGTTAACAGTCTAAGAAACTTACTTTCCTCGCCAAGTGGAATATGCACGGTAAGCTATATCATATTGTTTAAATAGACATGGACAAATAACAAGAAACAAAAACAAAAACAAAAAAGATATTTTATTTCATGTTACTAAATGTTTGTTTTCTATATCAATTTTACAACATTTTCAAGGATACTTGAGAGTGGTTAGCATATACACGAACCCATTCGAAACTATATGCGCATATGTAATAATCCAATTACAACTACTTGAACTATGAACAAAAGTATGCTTTATTGCAATGCTTGCAAGCAAGACTCTCACTTTCTTTATTTTCATCACTTAAACTGCATAATACATGCAAGTGACAAAACTGAAAAATAATCTATTATGGGGGACGTTGAACTAGAAGCGTATTACCTATACTACGACAAAATTCCTACAACCAATATTGTGCAGACAAAACAGATGTTATTGAAATATCGACCAACTTCGAGACACATGGTAGATTTACAATATACCATCAAAACGTAGTTGTACATACACAATGACAGGTTTCTTTGTTTACGTTGTTAAGCAATTCAGCAACAACATAATGTTTGTTCCTTGCATTGTGAAGCATCCCAACATTGGCTCAAAATTTCTGATTCAGGAAATGATTTTTTTTTGTCGAACAACTCTTTCATTTTACTCGATATTTGGAATCTAATTTCCCATTATCAATCAGTATACTATACTCATGCGAACACGATTAACAATGTAATCATCAGAGCAAACAGGACAATTTTTTCTACCAATGCAAATGCTAGTATGACATTGTACATAAACCTAATTCAATGAACTATTTTTGTTTTGGATCTATGTTTTGTACCATGCTACGTCATTTTTTGTTTTTTGGCAGTCTCAATTCTTACATTGTTTCCTTGATTTATCAAATTTGTAAGTTCTATAACTACTCAGGCAATATTACAAGTTGGTTACATTGCAATTTTCTGTGACATTACTTTACAATCACGATTTTCTTTGTTTACAGTGTTGACCAATCCAATATTTTTTTTATTTAAACATCTATTCCATACAAGATTTTAAAAAATATCTAAATAAGTCGTTGTCATACAAATTTGAATTGAGTTTTTAGAGTAAATAACCAAGATTAAAATATAACTTATAAAACATATTGCATTTATACATAGATCTGTAATCCATAGTAGATTGATATGTTTTTTTGCTTTAACTTTGTTGAAAATATTACAATACATTAGCAAATAGCAAAAATTGGTAGTCATTTCTTTACTAATTAACCATTATTTCTACACATTAACGCTTGTACATATTTTGCTGCTAGAATTGAGAATTGATTCATCTATTCATGTTTGGCAATAGTTCTTCTAACAACATTCTTACGGTATCTAGTTCATCTTCCACGCACCTAAGCATTTGCTAAAGTTCTAGTATTTTATCCATTAGCATTAAAATATATTTTCTAAGCATCAAGATATCTCTGCTCCTTGCATGTGTCTCTTCCTCTGTGCCCTTGCCATTATTTATTTGGCCCATTTTTTTGTTATTAGTAACAAATGCGAAAAACAATAGACAAATTATAAAGCAAAACCTTAAAACACTTAACAGTTTTAGAACAACAAAGCAAGTCGATTGATTATAACCTAATAATCTGTCTAGAACAAAATGAATATTGACAAATTGATTTTACAAGCATCAAGTGTATATATAATACGTCAAAGGTAATAAGTCATCTAAATCACGAATTGGCATCTAAGTTCTGAAAAGACGTTTAACAATTGTTGATTTTAATGGTATCCACTGACAAGTAATCATTATTAATGTGGATAGTACTGATTTGTCTTATCTTTAACTAGAAAAGGTTGTTGTAAAATTTGTTACTTTAAATCATATATGTTTTACTTAAATTCCAATTTGACATAGTCCAATTGACACGATTATGTTTCATGATTAATCTGTCTTACACACTTTAGAAATCGATATCGAGATACTATTTTATTAATATGATAAACCACATTCTATTTTCATTAACTAAAGCTCTTTTGCCAATAATAAAAAAAAAATATTTTCCATAATTATTCATTGAACTAATGCATATCCAACACATTTACTATGTAGACTTGCCTTGCTATTCACTAGCTTTTACTTTGCAAAAGTAATTTTAGACCCTAGATGTCAATTCGCCACTTGAATGCCTTTTTTCCTTTCTCACATTATCCAAATATTAATTGAATTGTGTTCACTAAATAATTAAATTAGGTAATGGATTTTAATTTCATATGGTTTATGTCGTTTTTCATTAAGCTAAAAACTAACATTCCAAAACTATTATATAAGCTTTTGTGCACAACAAAAGCTTCGATTCTAAACACTACAACAGTTTCACATAACATTCAACATATGGAAAACCTACAGTATCATTGCATTGCCAAATTCCATTTTTCTCTGAACATCACCAAAAAATTATGATTGGATAACAATATCCATTTTCATGTTGCATTTTCATATAAGCACAACATAATATAAATAAGTCTGAAACTATTTAGTCAAAAAAATAGCATTCAAACTATATTGAATCTAACATTGATGAGACGAAATCAGGTCAATTCACATAACAATCACTTCACATGTAGCATAGCATATGAGCTATGTGTTAGTGCATTGTTTATAGGTTTGGAATTGAAGCTTTATGACTAACGTGTGTGACTAATAACAATATAGATTTTCATAGCTCAACTGGCAATAACCCTTTTCAGGTGGGCCTAGGATTTCAAAGATTGTGTCTCATTGATCTTGCATTGCCCCTTGCAACTACCTTGGCATAATATATAGTAATTATGCAATAAAATATGTTATAAACACTAATGTTATACTACACAAATAATGAGTATAATGTGCGATATTAAATTTGATAAATGAAAAATGATATTGTACATTATCTTTAAACTTTTTGGCAGTCCAACTCAGCGCTTGTGCATGTCTTCCATGAAAAAATCTACAAAAGGCTTTGGTGCTGAATGCGGGAATTCGTAGAATCAAAGCTTGAAAGCTTCCTCCGCACAATGGACTTCGTTCGTACTTCCACACAATTGTGTAATTTCAACAACATAACCATAAACAAAGCCTGTGCTTAGCACATAACCTTTATTTAATTCACTATTGATATTTGGGAATACGAAGATACACATTATTTATAATTAAAATATTGTAAGAGCAAAAATGGATTATTTAATACTAAAATATTAACAATGAAAGCATTATTTCTAATTAAAATATTAGCAATAATATCGTATTGATCAATCGCTTGCCTCGACGTCATTGCAAACAACAAATATGGATTATTTAATACTAAAATATTAGCAATAAAAGACTTCAATACAAAGTCCAAAGATACGCACAAAGAAAGCTTCCAAGTTTCCTTTGAAAAAATATATACAGAAGTCTTTGGTATGAAGTCCATAAATTCACATAATGAAAGCTTGAAAGCTTCCTCAGCACAATGGAATTCCTCCGCACATGTTTAATTTTAGCAAGATAACCATAAACAAAGATTCTGCTAAATGATCTGAACATTGATGCAGTTACAGGCTTTGCATTCTATAACAATTCAACCTTTACTCAATTGGCTAGTGATATTTAGGAATACAAAAAATTGCATGATTTATAACTAAAATATTGTGAACAATAAATATGTATTATTGCACTAATATCATATAGATGCACTACTTGTCTCAGTCTTATTGCAAAAAATAGAGGTCCTTTACATACACACAGATGCTTAAAAGCTTCCTCCACACAATGGACTTTCTCTGCATTTATGCGCATATACCTAATTTCAAGAAAATTATCGTGAAAGTGATTCGTTATACCATTACCAAAATCCTAGCATTCACATTCTCTATACATTTTTTGGGACAGACACAATGGTATAGGGAAAACATATTATGCCAGTGAAAAATTGTGGGCTAGTCTAGTGGATTTTTGTTGGTCTGTAGGAGGGTAACAACATGCTTGTAATATGTAGTTGGAAGTATAGCAATGACCTTGCATTTGTGGGATGCAATTCTCCTACTATTTTCATTTACTCTAGTCAGTTGTAGCATTCACTATGGGAGGTGACATCATTTAGTGTGGAAAGGACTTGAATTTATGTGTGATTATGCAAGAAAATCCAAAACAAAAAAATTGCTTTGGGAGTTCTCCAAGTTTGAAATATTTAAATATTTAAGAGCTTAACTTCAACTTGATATTCCCAAGTCGAGTTCTAATTGGTGGCCCCTACAAGGCATAGTCCTTCGCATCCGCATTTCCATTGTGCGGAAGTTCATTTTGCGGAGGTCGACACAATGAGTTGAACTTCTGTACCAATGATTCAAGTTTTATAATGTTCTAGATTAATGCAATCAAACTAGTTTAAAAATATAATAATATGTATTTGAGCGTCAGCTATAAGCAATAACATTAAGATATTAATTAATATGGTTAAATTGAACCAGTGTTTAAAGCATTAGGCTTCTCTTTGAGAACAATTATAGTCTCAATACTTACAATAAGAGCACCCCCATTTTATCCTATCTGAACAACGTTGTGAATCATAGCTACTTGTGCCAACAATTCTCTTATTTTCCACTATTATATTATCCATGCCCCATTGTCAATCCAAACCAAAGATCTCATGCTAATTATATGCTTTGTGTGGAGGAAGCGTGTACGGAAGAGGTTGTGCAAAGGTGGCTGTGTGGATGAATCTATTTGGAGAACACGTGTGCGGAGGAAACATGTTGAAGGTGGTTGTGTGGAAAACTTTCACTGTGCGAAGAGCTTTGTGTGGAGAGTTTTATGTGGAGAGATTTTTTCTTTCATTATGCGAATAAGTCTTTAATTTTCCACTACCATATTATCCACAACCCATTGTCAACCCAAACTAAAGACCTCATGCTAACTAGATGCTTTGTGTGGAGAGTTTTGTGCAGAGGAAGCGTGTACGGAAGAGGTTGTGCGGAGGTGACTATGGGGATGAAGTTAATTGGAGGACACGTGTGCAGAGGTGGTTGTGTGGAGGAAGCATGTGTGAAGGTGGTTGTGCGGAAATATTTTACTTTGCGAAGAAATGTGTGCAGAGAGTTTTGTGTAGAGATATTTTTTCTTTCATTGTGCAGAGTTTTCTCCACACTCCGCACAACCTTTATTAAATAACTATAGCGGTAGAGATAGGGACTATGTTATGTAGTAGCTATAAGTCTTATTGTAATTGGGAATATTATTCATACTAGCATTTGGTTTTATGGAGGGGTTTAATGGTTAGAGATTTTTCGATTTAAAGGTGAGGTTATTAAAAAGTATATAATTTTATTGTAAGTAGTTTTCGTAATCACTATAAAGAATATTGTTTTTTTTTGTAAATAATTATGTTGATAAGTATGCTTATTTTGGAATAGGGTTTTTATAATTTTAATTAATTATTAGTAATTATTAGTGGATGGTAGGGATTTAAACTCCACGAAATATTCTAGAATATTCTTAGTAGTATACCAAATCAAAGATTCAATTTTCTCTCTATGCCTTTTTTATTCTTTTAATTAAATTGATTAATTAAAAAGTTGTCATATTAACAAGTTTCATATGAATTGAGTAACAGTTTTTCGGGCGTGTCATATTGATAAACTATTACTTTGACCTATGGTATTATAACAAAGTCTATTTACAAATTAAGAATCTCCATGGCAAAGTGTGGATAAACCTTCATAGTTAAGAATCTTGTTCTATATTTTTTTAAATGTATATATGTTTGACTATATTTTTTTAAATGTATATATGTTTAACTTATATATTACCCATGAGGTGTAGGGTTTATTCCTCACCAGCTCACATGTTCAAATCTCATAAGGAAGGGTTAAGGATGGGAGCCACCAAAATGGGAGAATTAAATTATCCCAAGGGGCATCCAAGCTTGACCAAGCTTCACGCAATCCTAGTGATATCATCCCACTGGTGGGCAAATCATTCTTCCATCCAACATTGACACTGGCCCTGGTATAGGCTTAGCCTAGTTCAAAAATAAATAAAAATGTTTAACTTCTATATTAATTATTTTTATAAATAGTAATAATAATAATAATTTAGAAATGTTAACAAATGATTGATGAAAGATATTGATATCTTCAAGAATGGACAGAGCTCTGAAGACCCCTACAATGGCTAGGGTTTTTCCCTAGGTGGTCGATCCATGCTCAGATCACGCAGATCTCTTCATAGATCTTTGTTGTGTCGCTCTCACATCCTGAACAATGATGAATATTTGTGATCCAAAGAAGAAGACAATATATCTTGCTAGAATGGCAATTGGTTCAACAAGCTCTTCTCAGTCAGATCAAGCTAAGATTTCCTACACTGCCATGTTGAAATTTGATATGTTTTTCCGACAGTCCAAGAAGCACATGCCTTTGATTATCCCTTGGGGGATGAAGCTTTTAGCTGTGATTTGTCTTTTTTCCAAAACAAGATTTGGTATGTAGATTTAATGGGCTTTGGTTGCGAATTTTTAATCTCCATAACTGGATTTTTGATTAGTTGAAACCTCTATTGTCTCATGATATGGATATTTTTCCTCTGGCTAAGGGTTTTTTTGTTGTGGTCTTTGACAACCCTAAGATTATGGGCCTTGGTTTTGGGGAAGCATTGGTCTCTTCAGGCAGCCTTGGTCCCCTACTTTTGATCCAATTACGACAAAAATCTCCTTGGCTCTAGTTTGGGTAAGGCTCCCAAACCTTCCCCTGCATCTTTGGAATCTCCTTGCGTTAACTTCTGTTGGAAATGTAATTGGGAAATTTTATTGTTGTAGTTCAGAAACTAGGAAATTTCTCAAGGCCTATGTTCGAATATGCATGGAGATAGATTTCAATAAAGGTTTTCCTATCAAGATAAATCTAACAGCTTTGGATTATGTGTGGCTTCAGAAGTTTGACTGTGAAAATGTTTCATTTCGATGTTGAGCATGTTATGAAACATGACATGTAATCAAGAATTTTTCCAAGCGACTATAGAATAATAGTCTGGAAAAACAGCCAGAGGCCCAAATAGTGGGAAGGTGCTCAGATTGAACATTATACTGTATACAGGGAAGAAGAGGCCGAGGATAAGGAGGAAGCAAAAGAATGTCAAGAAGTGCATGTTAAAGAGAACCCACAAAAAGAAGTAAAAGATAATCCAGAAGAAACGCAAGTCAAAGAGGACCCACATAAAGAAGTAAAAAATAATCAGGAAGAAATGCAAGTCAAAGAGGACACACCGAAATTAGAAAAAAAGGACCAAGCTCAACAAACTCTAGTGAATCCCTCAGGAAATGAAACTAAAAATGTAATTTCTTGGGTTAATCAAGCATATGGAAAAATTGATCAAGACAACAAAGATCACACTCAAAAGAGCAACTCCACAGACCCACTGGAAACCACGAGTTGGATCTAAGTTGGGAAAAGGGCAAAAACAACTCGCCAAGGAAAACGAGAAGCCAGTCGAAGTCAAATCGATAAGCAATAAGCAATGAAAAGCAAATATATTTAGATCTTGGGGGTATTTTGGAAAACCTTTAGTTGGAAAGGAAATAAAGTTTTTGTATTAAGGAGTTCTTGCTTGAGAGTTTGGATTCAGTCCCCATGCTCTCTCAAATCCACAAGGGATATTGGCAATCACGAAGAAATGTAATGGTTTTGGGTCGGATCCCAACTTTTTTTAATAAAATATTCATACCCCTTTTAGTTTCTATTTTTTTTTAATTTTAGCACCTTGAGATACATTATAAAGTAAGTGCTTTAATGTTTATTATAGATTGGTGCCTATCAACATTTACTAGCTATTTAATTTATATTTTTGAGCTAATCTCTAGGTTGAAATCGCCTTTTAGTTTTAAAGTAAAAACTAATGCTATTTCTGATTGGTTAAGAGCTCATCGTCCTTGGACATATATAAAAACAAAAAAACAAAAAAGGAGGAGGTTAATTACCTAAAATCTAGAAGCTTTTGGCATTAAAAAAAAACTACCTCTACAAATCATTAATAAATTAATTAAAAGAACATAATTTTCTTTGCATAATATTAATAAATTAACATTTATTATAGATTGATGCCCATCAACATTTACTAGCTATTTAATTTATATTTTTGAGCTAATCACTAGGTCGAAATCGCATTTTAGTTTTAAAGTAAAAGCTAATGCTATTTCTGATTGGTTAAGAGCTCATCGTCCTTGGACATTTCAAAAAAAAAAAAGGAGGAGGAGGCTAATTACCTAAAATCTAGAAGCTTTTGGCATTATAAAAAAACTACCTCTACAAATCATTAATAAATTAATTAAAATAACATAATTTTCTTTGCATAATATTAATAAATTAACATTTATTCACAAATAACTAATAATAAATACTTTTATTATCAATTAACAATTAAATTATAATAAATTTAATATATATATATATAGATATATATATAATACAAACACATCACTATATTTTAGTAACAATTTGCAATTATATAAATAATAATAATAATAAATTATTCTATAAGATATTAATAAATATTAACTCTTTGGGATTAACCACATTAGTTGGTTTGAAACGTCGACCAAATCCTAATGATGTGATTAATCCGAAAGACTTATATCTACATTATGAATTACAAAAGTCTCGGATCTAAAATATTAACTCATAATATATACCCTATCTAAATATTAACATAAACACTAATGTGTGAACCAAATAAAATCTAATTTCAAAAAATATTCTAAAAAGATTCCACAGATTTCCATTCAAAATATACTATTATATGAACACACATTTGAGTAGATACTTTGTTTTGAACTTGAATTTTGTAGGATGAAGGCAACGTTTAAGCCCATGTAAATTGCTATTAAAAGAGCCTTTTCACTATTAACAAACGGTTATGTTATTTGTACACGTTGATGAGAAAGTTAAATATCAAAGTTGTATGATTATTTTGGAATATTTATATATTTAAAAATGATTTTATTGGGTTTAGCGGTTCTTTATAATTTAGTGTAGGGTAGATATTGTTTTAGATGGAGAAATAAATTGTTTACAGTGAGATGTTATGTCAATGATTGTGGGAAGTTTGGTAGAATTTCAACATATTTTGGGATATTTTAGTTTTTCTAAAAGGGTTTCTATTTTCAACTTTTCTCATGAGCTTTGAACTTGAGACATAGTAAGGACTAAACCCCAAATCAATTGATCTACACCTCATGGGTTAAAAAAGACACATTACTTGAAATGATTCATTAATGCTAAATATTTTTGTGTTTCAAATTATTAACATATTTCATTATGTCTCAAGAAGAATAATTCTTGAAACAATTTTATGTTTTGTACTTAAATCCAAAACTAATATCTCTTATGGTCATCATATAGATTATGTACTTTTAATCACACACACATATAGAGGAATCAACAACTAGGCGAGGCTCGTACTTGCGTGACACGGGGTCGATTCTGACCGCTACCACTATACCTCTAGATGAACCCATGCACATCCCAACACACGACCCATGTGGCTAGTCAGAGGGATTTGAACCACATACTTCACAAAGACTGTATATCACGATGATCAATGATTGATAATCGAGTTGCCCCCATGGTGTTTATATATATATATATATATATATATATATATATATATATATATATATATATATTCTATGCTATGCATATCATATTAAAAAACTTATTAAAACGCAGCAAAGAAAAATGTCATAAACACATATATATCTACATGTATTATAGAGATTTTAATAAAACCATCCTAGATCCATCTTCACTCCGGATCTACCAAGTGCTAAGAGGCATTAAATCTATTTCTTTTTCTTTTCTTTTCACTCTAAAAGAGGTTTGTACCTCAAGAGATTTGATCCCTCTCAACACTTGGTAGGTCCAAAGTTAAGATGGATCTAGGTTGGTTTAATTATTAATGATTAAACTATTAATTTATTTTATATTTTATGTAATCTGACTAAGTCAAAATGTTTACAGGCAAGACATGATAGGACATTGCAACATCTCTTCCACATTGAGTTGGAGAGTACCTCTTGACACACACACACACACACACACATATATATATATATATATATTCCTACCAGATTTTAGAGAAATTAGACCAAAAAAATCCACCCAAAAAACTTCCAAAAAATCGCACTAAAAACAACTCGTGTATATATATATATATATAGTCCTACCAAATTTTAGAGAAATTACACCAGAAAAATCCAGCCAAAAAACTTCCAAAAAATCACACTAAAAACAACTCTCACATATATATATATATATATATATATATATTCACATTCATAATCATAATATTTCCTAACTTTATATTTAAAATTAATTAATAAAATATAAAACTTAATACTCATAATTAATAAAGATATAAAAACTTAATATTTACTATACACCTTTTTTTATAATATTTATATAAAAAAATATATAAATATAATTCATCTTATCCATATTACAATAAAAACTTAAATAAAAAATATTATATAACATGTGAAAGAAAAATGCCACAGATATATATATTATAAGAGTTTAATAAAATAAAAAATAAGAATATTTTTTTGTAAAGAGATGAGAGATTTATATAATATAAATAATATCATAAAGAATCAATATAGATCTATCTTAATTCTTAATCTAATAAGAGTAGAGAGGGATCAATTCTTGATAGGTATAAACATTTTCTCAAGTTTCTCACACACACAAAAATTGCATCTAGGGAGATTTGATTCCTCTTAACCCTTTTTTTTTAATGGGGGTGGCTAGTCCTCTTAACTCTTGTTAGCTCCAAAGTTAACATGAATCTATTTTGATAAGTAAAATAATTATGGTAACACTATAAACATTACAATTTGACATAAAGGCGGGTTTTCAACACTCCTACTTTTATAAAATTTACATTGTAAATATAGATGTTTTTATTTATTTATTTTTCTATGTGGTTCACGAAATCAGTGACAGCTACATCTACTGAATAATTGTTCAAGATAAATCTACTCAAAAAGATCACTTTCTACCAATTCAATCACTTCCTACCAACTCAATCATGAAACTATAACCTCTCAATATCAAAATTACTTTAACAATAAAAAATCAACCAATTAAACTAATCCTCAAAACTATTTTAAATAAAAATATTTAATTTAAAATTCTACACACTATAATTTATAAAAAAAAATGACAGTTTTTATTTATTTTTTCTTACACTTGTGATACCCATTAAAATAATCATATCAGTAATTACATGGTTTCATTCACCTAAAAAAAATACTAAATTCCTGCATTAAGGTATATCATTTTCCTTAGTCCAAAACAAAATACATTACTTGAATCATGTTTGATCTTTTCCCGTGAAGGAACAATGAAGCAAGGAGATATTAACCACTGACATTATATCATTTACCTTAGTCAAAAACAAAAAAACACATTAGTTGAATCATACTCAAAACAAAATACATTACTTGAATCATGTTTGATCTTTTCCCGTGAAGGAACAATGAAGCAAGGAGATATTAACCACTGACATTATATCATTTACCTTAGTCAAAAACAAAAAAACACATTAGTTGAATCATACTCATTTACTTCAGTAAAAACAAAATAAAATTCATTATTTGAATCATACTTTGCCATTGAAGGAACAATGAAGCAAGGAGACAAACCACAAGGATGGACTCTTTAATAATACTTTTGCTCTTCCTATCAACATCATATTCTTCCAAGTGTGGGACAATGTTGCTTACCAAAGTTATGGTCAAATGCCTTTATTTCATTTTTAATGCCCTCTTATCCACCCATTGGATTATATTTCTCTTCACCTTACAAAATCAATTTCACACTTCTAACGGTAAGTTGGAATTATTAAAATAATTAAGATCTATCTTTTTCATGGTAGCTTTGCTAAATTATATTGGTCGAAAAAATCACATTAATGCTCATGCTCACCATGTTGACACATTCAAGTATAAATATAAACACAAATTTTGAATTATTTAATATTTTTATATTTTATATAAATATATTCCAGTTATTAAGAGATTGTTGAAGTTTAATAGCTTAACAACAAATTCAAAATCATTATAATAAATTATAACACTTATTATGTTATTATTAAAAATTAAATTCTAATAAAAATAATAATTTAATTAATAGGAATATTTTCAAATGATAAATATTACTTTATTTACATTAAAATAATATATAGTAATTATGCAATAAAATATGATATAAATACTAATGTTATACTACATAAATAATGAATATAATGTGCGATCCTAAATTTGATAAATGAAAAATGATATTGTACATTATCTTTGAATTTTTTGGCAGTCCAACTCAGCGCTCGTGCATGTCTTCCATGAAAAAATTTACAAAAGGCTTTAGTGCGGAATGCGGGAATTCGTAGAATCAAAGCTTGAAAGCTTCCTCCGCACATTGGACTTCATTCGTACTTCCACACAATTGCGTAATTTCAACAAAATAACCATAAACAAAGCTTGTGCTTAGCACATAACCTTTATTCAATTCACTATTGATATTTGGGAATATGAAGATACACATTATTTATAATTAAAATATTATAAGAGCAAATATGGATTATTTAATACTAAAATATTAATAATGAAAACGTTATTTATAATTAAAATATTAGCAATAATATCATATTGATCAATCGCTTACCTCGACATTACTGCAAACAACAAATATGGATTATTTAATACTAAAATATTAGCAATAAAAGACTTCAATATGAAGTTCAAAGATACGGACAAAGAAAGCTTCCAAGTTTCCTCTGAAAAAAAATATACAAAAGTCTTTGGTATGAAGTACATAAATTCACATAATGAAAGCTTGAAAGCTTCCTCAGCACAATGGAATTCCTCCGCACTTCCGTACATGTGTTTAATTTCAGCAAGATAACCATAAACAAAGCTTCTGCTAAATGATCCAAACATTGATGCGGTTACAAGCTTTGCATTCTATAACAATTCAACCTTTACTCAATTTACTAGTGATATTTAGGAATACAAAAAATTGCATGATTTATAACTAAAATATTGTGAACAATAAATATGTATTATTGCACTAATATCATATAGATGCACTGCTTGTCTCAGTCTTATTTCAAACAATAGAGGTCCTTTACATACACACAGATGCTTGAAAGCTTCCTTCGCACAATGGACTTTCTCTGCATTTATGCGCATATACCTAATTTCAAGAAAATTATCGTGAAAGTGATCCGTTATACCATTACCAAAATCCTAGCATTCACATTCTCTATACATTTTTTTGGGACAGACACAATGGTATAGGGAAAACATATTATGCCGATGAAAAATTGTGAGCTAGTCTAATGGATTTTTGTTGGTCTGTACGAGGGTAACAACATGCTTGTAATATGTAGTTGGAAGTATAGCAACGAACTTGCATTTGTGGGATGCAATTCTCCTACTATTTGCATTTACTCTAGTCAGCTGTAGCATTTACTATGGGAGGTGACATCATTCAGTGTGGAAAGGACTTGAATTTATGTGTGATTATGCAAGCAAATCCAAAGCAAAAAAAATTGCTTTGGGAGTTCTCCTAGTTTGAAATATTTAAATATTTAAGAGCTTAACTTCAACTTGATATTCCCAAGCCGAGTTCTGATTGGTGGCCCCTACAAGGCATAGTCCTTCGCATCCGCATTTCCATTATGCGGAAGTTCATTTTGTAGAGGTCGACACAATGAGTTGAACTTCTGTACCAATGATTCAAGTTTTATAATGTTCTAGATTAATGCAATCAAACTAATTAAACAATATAGTAATGTGTATTTGAGCGTCAACTATAAGCAATAACATTAAACTATTAATTAATATGGTTAAATTGAATCAGCGTTTGAAGCATTAGGCCTCTCTGTGAGAACAATTACAGTCTCAATACTTACAATAAGAGTACCCCCATTTTATCCTATCAGAACAACACTATGTATCATAGCTACTCGTGCCAACAATTCTCTTATTTTCCACTACTATATTATCCATGCCCCATTGTCAATCCAAACCAAAGACCTCATGCTAACTAGATGCTTTGTGCGGAGGAAGCGTGTACAGAAGAGGTTGTGCAGAGGTGACTGTGTGGATGAATCTATTTGGAGGACATGTGTGCGGAGGAAACATGTCGAAGGTGGTTGTGTGAAAAACTTTTACTGTGCGAAAAGCTTTATGTGGAGAGATTTTTTCTTTCATTATGCGGATAAGTCTTTAATTTTCCACTACCATATTATCCACACCCCATTGTTAACCCAAACCAAAGACCTCATGCTAACTAGATGCTTTGTGTGGAGAGTTTTGTGCGAAGGAAGTGTGTACGGAAGAGGTTGTGCGGAGGTGACTGTGGGGATGAAGTTAATTGGAGGACACGTGTGTAGAGGTGGTTTTGTGGAGGAAGCATGTGCGAAGGTGGTTGTGCAGAAAGATTTTACTTTGTGAATAAATTTGTGAGGAGAGTTTTGTGTAGAGAGATTTTTTCTTTCATTGTGCAAAGTTTTCTCCACACTCCGCACAACCTTTAGTCAATTAAATAACTATAGTGGTAGAGAGAGGGACTATGTTATGTAGTAGCTATAAGTCTTATTGTAATTGAGAATATTATTCATACTAGCATTTGGTTTCATGGAGGGGTTTAATGGTTAGAGATTTTCTGGTTTAATGGTGAAAGGTTATTAAAAAGTATATAATTTTATTGTAAGTAGTTTTAGTAATCACTATAAAGAATATTGTTTTTTGTTGTAAGTAATTATGTTGATAAGTATGCTTGTTTTGGAATAGGGTTTTTATAATTTTAATTAATTATTAGTAATTATTAGTGGATGGTAGGGATTTAATCTCCACGAAATATTCTAGAATATTGTTAGTAGTATACCAAATCAAATATTCAATTTTCTCTCTATGCCTTTTTTATTCTTTTAATTAAATTGATTAATTAAAAGGTTGTCATATTAACAAGTTTCATATGAATTGAGTAATGGTTTTTTGGGCGTGTCATATTGATAAACTATTACTTTGACCTATGGTATTATAACAAAATCTATTTACAGATTAAGAATCTCCATGGCAAAGTATGGATAAACCTTCATAATTAAGAATCTTGTTCTATATTTTTTTAAATGTATATATGTTTAACTTATATATTACCCATGAGGTGTAGGGTTTAGTCCTCACCAGGTCACATGTTCAAATCTCATAGGGGAGGGTTAAGGATGGGAGCCACCAAAATGGGGTAATTAAATTATCCCAAGGGACATCCAAGCTTGACCAAGCTTCACACAATCCTAGTGATATCATCCCACTAGTGGGCAGATCATTCTTCCATCCAACATTGACACTGGCCCCGGAATAGGCTTAGCCTAGTTCAAAAATAATAAAAATGTTTAACTTCTATATTAATTATTTTTATAAATAGTAATAATAATAATAATTTAGTAATGTTAACAAATGATTGATGAAAGATATTGATATCTTCAAGAATGGACAGATCTATGAAGACCCCTACGATGGCTAGGGTTTTTCCCTAGGTGGTCGATCCATGCTCAGATCACGTAGATCTCTTCATAGATCTTTGTTGTGTCGCTCTCACATCCTGAACAATGATGAATATTTGTGATCCAAAGAAGAAGACAATATATTTTGCTAGAATGGCAGTTGGTTCAACAAGCTCTTCTCAGTCAAATCAAGCTAAGATTTCCTATAGTTCCATGTTGAAATTTGATATGTTCTTCCGACGGTCCAAGAAGCGCATGCCTTTGATTATCCCTTGGGGGACGAAGATTTTAGCTGTGATTTTCTTTTTCTTTTTCAAAACAAGATTTGGTATGTAGATTTAATGGGCTTTGGTTGTGAATTTTTAATCTCCATAACGTGATTTTTGATTCGTCGAAACCTCTCTTGTCTCATGACATGGATATTTATCCTCTGGCTAAGGGTTTTTTTGTTGTGGTCTTTGACAACCCTAAGGATCAGACGACTATTTGAGATTATGGGCCTTGGTTTTGGGGAAGCGTTGGTCTCTTCATGCAGCCTTGGTCCCCTACTTTTGATCCAATTACGACAAAAATCTCCTCGGCTCTAGATTGGGTAAGGCTCCCAAACCTTCCCCTACATCTTTGGAATCTCTTTGCGTTAACTTCTATTGGAGATGTAATTGGGAAATTTTATTGTTGTAGTTCAGAAACTAGGAAATTTCTCAATGCCTATGTTCGAATATGCATGGAGATAGATTTCAATAAAGGTATTCCTGTCAAGATAAATCTAACAGCTCTAGATTATGTGTGGCTTCAGAAGTTTGAATGTGAAAATGTTTCATTTCGATGTTGAGCATGTTATGAAACATGACATGTAATCAAGAATTTCCCCAAGCGACTATAGAATAATAGTCCGGAAAAACAACCAAAGGCCCAAATAGTGGGAAGGTGCTCAAATTGAACATTATACTGTATACAAGGAAGAAGAGGCCCGGGATAAGGAGGAAGCAAAAGAATGTTAAGAAGTGAATGTCAAAGAGAACCCACAGAAAGAAGTAAAAGATAATCAGGAAGAAATTCAAGTCAAAGAGGACCCACAGAAAGAAGTAAAAGATAATCAGGAAGAATTGCAAGTCAAAGAGGACCCACTGAAATTAGAAAAAGAGGACCAAGTTCAACAAACTCTAGTGAATCCCTTAGGAAATGAAACTGAAAATGTAATTTCTTGGGCTGATCAAGCATATGGAAAAATTGATAAAGACAACAAAGACCACACTCAAAAGAGCAACTCCACAGACCCACTGGAAACCACGAGTTGATCTAAGTTGGGAAAAAGGGCAAAAACAACTCGCCAAGGAAAACGAGAAGCCAGTCAAAGTCAAATCGATAAGCAATAAGCAATGAAAAGCAAGTGTATTTAGATCTTGGGGGTATTTTGGAAAACCTTTAGTTGGAATGGAAATAAAGTTTTTGTATTAAGGAGTTCTTGCTTGAGAGTTTGGATTGAGTCTCCATGCTCTCTCAAATCCACAAGGGATATTGCAATCACGAAGAAATGTAATGGTTATGGGTCGAATCCCAACTTTTTTTAGTAAATATTCATAACCCTTTCTTTAATAATAATAATAATTATTATTATTATTATTTAAAATAAAATTATAATTTAATTAGTTTCTATTATTTTTTAAATTTTAGCACCTTGAGATACATTATAAAGTAAGTGCTTTGATGTTTATTATAGATTGATGCCTATCAACATTTACTAGCTATTTAATTTATATTTTTGAGCTAATCTCTAGGTCGAAATCGCCTTTTAGTTTTAAAGTAAAAGCTAATGCTATTTCTGATTGGCTCATCGTCCTTCTACATCATTAAAAAAAACAAAAAAAACAAAGTGTTAATTACCTAAAATCTAGAAGCTTTTGGCATAAAAAAAAATCTACCTCTACAAATCATTAATAAATTAATTAAAATAACATAATTTTCTTTGCATAATATTAATAAATTAACATTTATTCACAAATAACTAATAAGAAATACTTTTATTATCAATTAACAATTAAATTATAATAAATTATATATATATATATATATATATATATATATATATATATATATATATATATATACATATACATATACATATACATATACATAATGAAATTATATAAATAATACAAACACATCACTATATTTTAGTAACAATTTGCAATTATATAAATAATAATAATAATAGAATTAGTTTAAAGGATGTTAATAAATATTAACTCCTAAGGATGAATCACATTAATTGATTCAAAATGTCGACCAAATCTTCACGATGTGATTAGTCCAAAAGACTTATATCTATATTATGGATCACAAGAGTCTTAAATCTAAATATTAACTCATAATATATATACTATCTAAATATTAACATAAACACGAATATGTGAACAGAATGGAATCTAATCTCAAAAAATATTCTAAAAAAATTCCACAGAGTTCGATTCAAAATATACTATTATATTATATGAACACACATTTGAGTAGATACTTTGTGTTGAACTTGAATTTTGTAGGATGAAGGCAACGGTTAAGCCCATGTAAATTGCTATTAAAAGAGCCTTTTCACTATTAACAAACGGTTATGTTATTTGTACACGTTGATGAGAAAGTTAAATATCAAAGTTGTAGGATTATTTTGGAATATTTATATATTTAAAAATGATTTTATTGGGTTGAGAGGTTCTTTATAATTTAGTGTAGGGTAGATATTGTTTTAGATAGAGAAATAAATTGTTTACAGTGAGATGTTATGTCAATGATTGTGGGAAGTTTGGTGGAATTTCGACATTTTTTTGGGATATTTTAGTTTTTCTAAAAGTGGCTTCTATCCTCAACTTCTCTCATGAGCTTTGAACTTGAGACATAGTAAGGACTAAACCCCAAATCAATTGATCTACACCTCATGGGTTAAAAAAAGACACATTACTTGAAATGATTCATTAATGCTAAAAAAATTTGTGTTTCAAATTATTAACATATTTCATTGTGTTTGAGGAAGAATAATTCTTGAAACAATTTATGTTTTGTACTGAAATCCAAAACTAATATCCCTTATGATCATCATATAGATTATGTACTTTTAATCACACACATATAGAGGAATCAACAACTAGGCGAGGCTCGTACTTGCGTGACACGGGGTCGATTCTGACCACTACCACTATATCTCTAAGTGAACCCATGCACATCCCAACACACGACCCATGCGGCTAGTCAGAGGGATTTGAACCACATACTTCACAAAGACTTTATATCACGATGATTGATGATCGATAATTGAGTTGCCCCCATGGTGTTTATATATATATAGATATATATTCTATGCTATGCATATCATATTAAAAGAATTAAAAAAACGCAAAAAAGAAAAATGTCATAAACACATATATATCTACATGTATTATAGAGATTTTAATAAAGTCATCCTAGATCCATCTTCACTCCGGATCTACCAAGTGCTAAGAGGCATTAAATCTATTTCTTTTTCTTTTCTTTTCACTCTAAAAGAGGTTTATACCTCAAGAGATTTGATCCCTCTCAACACTTGGTAGGTCCAAAGTTAAGATGGATCTAGGTTGGTTTAATTATTAATTATGATTAAACTATTAATTTATTTTATATTTTATGTAATCTAACTAAGTCAAAATGTTTACAGGCAAGACATGATAGGACATTGCAACATCTCTTCCAAACTGAGTTGGAGAGTACCTCTCGATGCATATATATATATATATATATATATATATATATATATCCTACCATATTTTATAGAAATTAGACAAGAAAAATCCAGCCAAAAAACTTCCAAAAAATCGCACTAAAAACAACTCCCATATATATATAGATATATGTATATATAATTCACATTCATAATCATAATATTTCCTAACTTTATATTTAAAATTAATTAATAAAATATAAAACTTAATACTCATAATTAATAAAGATATAAAAACTTAATATTTACTATACAACTTTTTTTATAATATTTATATAAAAAGATTATATAAATATAATTCATCTTATCCATATTACAATAAAAACTTAAATAAAAAATATTATATAACATGTGAAAGAAAAATGCCACAGATATATAAATTATAAGAGTTTAATAAAATAAAAAATAAGAATATTTTTTTGTAAAGAGATGAGAGATTTATATAATATAAATAATATCATAAAGAATCAATATAAATCTATCTTAATTCTTAATCTAATAAGAGTAGAGAGGGATCAATTCTTGATAGGTATAAACATTTTCTCAAGTTTCACACACACAAAAAAATTGCATCTAGAGAGATTTGATTCCTCTTAACTTTTGTTAGCTCCAAAGTTAACATGAATCTATTTTGATAAGTAAAATAATTATGGTAACACTGTGAACATTTACAATTTGACATAAAGGCGGGTTTTCAACACTCCTACTTTTATAAAATTTACATTGTAATATAAACGTTTTCAAAATTGGTGACGACTACATCCACTGAATAATTGTTCCAGATAAATCTACTCAAAAAGATCACTTTCTACCAATTCAATCGCTTCCTACCATCTCAATCATGAAACTCTGACCTCTCAATATCAAAATTACTTTAACAATAAAAAATCAACCAATTAAACTAATCCTCAAAACTATTGTAAATAAAAATATTTAATTTAAAATTCTACACATTATAATTTATAAAAAAAATTCACAAGTTCTTTTTTTTCCTATACTTGTGATACCCATTAAAGTAATCTAATTTATAAAAAAAATTCACAGATTTTTTTTTTCCTTATACTTGTGATACCATTAAAATAATCATATCAGTGATTACATTGTTCCATTCACCTAATTAATAAATAAAATAAAATAAATACTAAATTCCTGCATTAATTAAGGTATATCATTTCCCTTAGTCCAAAACAAAATACATTACTTGAATCATGTTTGATCTTTTCCCTTGAAGGAACAATGAAGCAAGGAGATATTAACCACTGACATTATATCATTTACCTTAGTCAAAAACGAAAAACGAAAAACAAAAAACACATTAGTGGAATCATACTCATTTACTTCAGTAAAAACAAAATAAAATTCATTATTTGAATCATACTTTGTCAGTCAAGGAACAATGAAGCAAGGAGACATAAACCACAAGGATGGACTCTTTGATAATACTTTTGCTCTTCCTATCAACATCATATTCTTCCAAGTGTGTGACAGTGTTGCTTACCAAAGTTATGGTCAAATGCCTTTATATCATTTTTAATGCCCTCTTATCCACCCATTGGATTATATTTCTCTTCACCTTACAAAATCAACTTCTTAAGATAAAAATAATTAAAATAATTAAGATCTATCTTTTTCATAGTAGCTTTGCTAAATTATATTGGTCGAGAAAATCACATTAATGCTCATGCTCATAAGAGTTTGATGCTGCCATGTTAACATGCTCACCATGTTGACACATTCAAGTATAAATATAAACATAAATTTTGAATTATTTAATATATATATATATATATATATATATATATTCCGGTTATTAAGAGATTGTTAAAATTTAATAGCTTAACAACAAAAATCAAAATCATTATAATAAATTATAACATTTATTATGTTATAATTAAAAATTAAATTTTAATAAAAATAATAATTTAATTACTAGAAATATTTTCAAATGATAAATATTACTTTATTTAAATTAAAATAATATATTTTAAAATTAAAATAATATAATTCTATTTTATTGTTAGAGATTTCAGCAAAATCACATAGAGAATCATTTGTCGACGCGTTTCGAACCAGCTAGTGTGGTTCATCGTCAGGACAACTTGTCCTGACGATCGAAACGCGTCGACAAATGATTCTCTATGTGATTTTTGTCTGAAATCTCTAACAATCAAGTATGGATCACAAAAGTCTAAACTCTTTAATAATTCTATTTTAATAATAAATTTATAAAAAATAAGTTTAAAGTATATTTTAAAATTGCTTCTGTTTTTGTTAAGAGCTTGTTTTTCTCATATATTAAGAGTTTTGTTAAAATTGCCCCCTTAAGAATAACTAACGTGTTATTCTAAGTGATGTGGTTTTTCTTGAATAATGGTGATGATCGTTATTCTAAGTGACGTGGTTTTTCTTAAATAACGGTGATGAGTGAGTCTGCATTCATGGATAGTAACCAAAAATAGTTGTCTTCACTGCTGGTTTGACAACTAAGTTATAATAAATTTTCCCACCATATAAAAAAACAAAATTATAAAAAAATAAATATTAAATCTTTCATTAAAATAAAATAATATAAATTTATCCTAGGACTTTGGATTGACAGTTAATGGGTGCATTGTTAAGGCACTCCTCGTGATAGGTTACTGGTTCAAATCCCCCATAAGTGCTTATCTACCAAAAAAAAATATAAATTTATTTTAACATTTAGTATATTAAATCTCAATCAATTAAATTTTTTATAGTTTCAAAAATTTAATCTTTCTTTGATTTAAAGATACAATAAATTTATATTTATATTGTTTTATTTTTTTCTCAAAACAATAATTATACATATATTTGGAATCACAACACAAGAAATTTGGAATAAGTTCCTATATTTTCGTGGATGGAAAAGAACATAAATTGTTGGGATAGGCCAAAGGAATTGAAAAAATTCTAACTCATGATTAGAAACAACTTAATTTGATATTATGTTTATTACTTAAAAAAAATTACATGAACTTAAATGT
Source organism: Pinus tabuliformis (assembly GCA_031772625.1). Classification (NCBI taxonomy): domain Eukaryota; kingdom Viridiplantae; phylum Streptophyta; class Pinopsida; order Pinales; family Pinaceae; genus Pinus; species Pinus tabuliformis. The sequence continues at coordinate 464,448,127 of CM062811.1, forward strand.
AATTGCAGAGGTATTTATGACGCAATAAAAGGGGAGGCTGCAGTTACAAGGGTCGTTAGCTATAAAATTAAAACAAATAATGTCCACTCCATTATGGAGATAAATATCGTAAAGAAGCCAAATAATAGGTTTAATAGGGTTTAATAAAAGATAAAAAAGTATATATAAGATTAATTTAATAAAAAATAATAATAATATAATAAATTAGCTAATTCAATTTATATATTATAAAAAAAATTGAAAAAAAAAAATTATAATTAATTATTACATTAAAAATAAATTTAAATAATTATAATTTATATTAATAAATATAATAGTTTAATATTTCATATTTAAATATAGTTAATTATATTATTATTATCTAATTTTAAGGTCACAGTGAGACATCACATTAGTGTATGAGATCTTTTTGTTTATGAGACCAGGGACTCATCCACATTGTTATATGAGATAACCTTGTTTGTGGGACAAGGGACCCATCTTACTACTAAGTTTATAAAAACATGCATATTCTACCCCTCAACCTGTGACCTCTTAGAAGGAAACACATACTCTTAACCATTAGGCCCACTCAAGCTCTTAATAAATATATTAAGGCTCAATACTTATAATATTATCTCTTTCTCTCGCATATATCTATCTATCTATTTATATATATATATATATATCTTAAAAATTAAATTAAAAAAATGTTATACATACAATATGTATTACGAAAATTTTGACAGAATCAAAAATATATATATATATATATATATATATATTTATATATAATATAAATTAATCATAAAGAATTAGTATAAATTCACAATTCATATGTTAAGAGAGATCAATTTACATTTTAAGTTTTGCATTAAAAAAAATTCACACATACAAAGTTTTGATCTTTTTGCAATTTTGTAAAAAGTTAATATAAAATTATGTTAATTGTGTCAAGAGGCTCTTTAGAGCCTAGTATAGGAGTGATGTGTAGGTGTAATGTAAGAAAGTGTGTAAACATTTTTACATGTAGGCTTAATATGTTGAATTTATATTAATATGTCCAAAATACCTAAACGATTGGTAAACATTTACATGTAGGTTAAAAGTAATATAAAGCCCAATATGGGGGAGATGTTGTAGTGTATGTAATAAAAATAATAAAATTCAATTTGTTACATTGTAATTTTGTTGTTATTAATAAAATTACAAATAAATAAATAAATAAAATAAAATCATAATATACATATTACATTAAAATATATAACTTATAAGTAGCAACAATAAGTTAAGATCCATTTTACCTTATAAAATAGAATAATGATTCTTAACCATATTTAAATTTAATTATTAAGCATACAAAAACTTTATTACATACAATAACTTACAATATAACAATGTGTTTAATCATGGATTTTTTCAGTGACCTGGAGGAAAAAGACTTGCAGATGCACATCGAGATGGGGGATGGGGGATGACAGAAGGTACGACGTGACCGAGGTTGGTATAATCACCTTTCAGAGGGAGTCGGGCTCCCCTCTCAGGCTGAAGGATGTCATGTTCGTTCCGAGCCTAAAGAAAAATCTCATCTTTGTTGCAGTTTTGGAAGATTGTGGTTATGATGTGATTTTCAGTAAAGGAAAGGCATTGATGAGACACATAGCCATGGGTGATCTGAAATGATCATATGTTAAACTGAAGTAGAATTGATTAATGCCAATAGTGAACTGAATGTTAACTTAAAGTGCTTTAACCGTGAGAATCGATTGAAAAGGAAAGACTTTATGACAGATGAGAAACAAAAGCAAGATGTAAATAGAAGTGAAAAACAATAAAAACACAGCGATACCAGACAACAAGATTGATTACGGAGTTTGTCCCTGATGGACTACGTCTTCGGGTCCACTTTCAGGATGGGCGACCGCTTTATTAGGATTGAACCTGAGGAGGTCGATTACACAACAAACTAATAGGACTAATTGTGCACGTAGGCACTTCTGGTCATAGTCGCAAGAAAGCTCTATGAATTATCTTTCCAACGCCTATCTCAGTTCCCAATTCCGACTCTCGATGCTCATGTTACACTGAAAACAAAACAGCCTATATCCTCTAGAATCTGCATACAAAACTCAAAACCACTCTTCTTTCTCTTCAAAGCACCAAACTGCCTTTATAACCCTCCAGATGCATTCGAACTCCCTCTTGCAGAGTTTAGGAATGAACCAGCTGCTCCTTAGGGTTAATTTAGGGTTTTTTGTTATTGAGTTAATGTCAAATGTGACATTCACCACTTGTTTTAATTAATTTAACAAAAACTGCAACTGAAAACCCACTTTAGAACTTTAGTTTAGCCCGAATCCGTTACCGGCTAGCTAACCGAGCGGAGGAAGCGCAGAAGGTGAGATAGACCGTTTGTGGTAACCTCCAAGCCGACCGTTCTGGTGACTCACCCTGACTGTTCTCATGCGCAGTGACGGTTAGCGGATATTCTGACGGTTCCGACGCGGTCTACCCACCGTGGTTTGTAGAGTTGTTCACATGTCAGAGCTAACCCTGACCGCAACTGTCAACCCAAACGACAGAGACTAACCTTCTATCTGCATGGTTTGCCACCTTGTGTTCACACGCTCGCGGTCTAAACCTGCGGTTAGGGACCTGTGGGTGTTTTATATGGTTTTGTAATGTTTTACAATGTAAAGTTTGCAATATGGTCTGAGACTTAGGTTTTTTAGGGTTTTAATAATGTTTTATGTCATAGGTTTAGTACTAGGGTTTGACACCATAGCTTAATGTTAGGACTTTAGCATAGGTTTTAGTCACATAGGTTTATGTAAAGATTTGAGATCTATTTTTAGCACTAGTGCTTAGGTTAAAGCATCTCTTTGTTTTAGATACAAAAACCCATGTACATCAAATTGTCACAATGTGACATAACCCCACATGATGATACATGTTCCCTCTTTAACAACCAAACCCCCGCGAAACTGACAACACCCACATATCGACAACCAAGTATAAAACCATATCATCATGAAAACCAACACTAGACAACCATAACATTACTATCGAAGCTGAAGATACTGGACACTGAAGGCTCACGATGAAACTGGCGAAGCTGATAAAGTTCAAGACCTCATCGACCAATGATCATTTGACGATCACTTCGATGTTGAACCACTGAAGACTCCACTCATGCTGGACTAACAAGATCCTCCTGGATCAATCCTCTCCACTTGAAATCTTTTGGACCGCAAAATTTTGACTAGACAGATAGCAGATGAGGTTAGAGCTCCCTCACTTTCCACCTTGCCCTGATGATGTACCAATACATTCGATAAACCACCTAAAAGTGATGACCCTGATGATGCTAATCATGACACATTTTGAATCTGTGAACTCTTCCATCCATCTGCAGTATGCACAACTTGCGAAGATGGTCAAACAACCTGTTATGAACATAGAAATTGACTTCTTTCCATGAAGTACCATGAATTAGTGATTCATAAACATCTTTGAAACAGTCTCTACAGGATATTTTTCAATACTATTGACATGTATTAACAATCTATATTGCGGACTGATAGAGACAATCAAAGACATCTTTGACATCAAACCAGCTACTTGACTTGAGATACTTTCCTAATTCCTAATTACTAAGTGAACTTGTTGCAATAAACCCATTAAATTGCAATGTGAAAACTGCTGCAACTTAGTTTGATTTTGAAAGTATTGAAATGCCGGATGATTTATTTGAATCATTGTTTCTTCATTCATTAAATGATGTTTCCATTGATTAGCACTTTCCCCTGATGCATAAGTTTCCCTTAGATGTATTGGATACTTTGACACTGCTTTAGAAAAAGATTTGATATGAAAACAAATGGACTTCCTCTCCACTTGAAAAGAGGCTTCCAAACTGTTTGAAACATGAGATGGTGACATAATACAAGATAAATTTAACACTGGCTTTCCCCAATACTGACTTGCATCCCTGTAACTGATAACTTCCAAACTTGGACTGAATTGATTCATTCTGACATTAGGAAGAGTAGATTTGGACATCAACTATAACTCGTGTTGTATTCCCTGCTTATGAGTAAGATGTTTGTGTTCTTTAAATAGAATTGAAAAAGTTTCTACCTCTTTAATCAAACTATCTTTAAGGTGAGACTCATAACATGAACAAACATCATGTCGATTCTTATGTTGTTCCTTTACACACATGATTACAAATCTCTTATTTGAACTTATTAATCGCTTCATCTAATTAGAAACAACTAAATTCAAGTGATTTTTACTTTGATGTGCCCTGACAATAAATTCAACCCCATCTTTCTTAAGGTGATATTTATGCTCTTTCCTATAAAACATTGCATCACGATCATAAAGATAAGGGCTTCTTAATACAACTCCACATATGCCTACTGGAACCACATCTAATTCCACTTCATCAATGTAATTAGTTGTAATGGAAAATCTTAATCGACATTGTTTTGTGACTTTTATCTGAGTTGATTTATTTAGCCATCCTAATGGGTAAGGTCTTGGATGATTCCGTGTCTCCAAACCCAAGTTCGTACCTAAATATTCAGATATTAAATTGGCTTGTGATCCACTGTCAAACATTGTATCTATTTTTGTGTGCTTAAAAGTTATCCTTATGTTAAATAATTCAACTCCTTTATCCTCACTTGAAGGATTTATGTTTGATGAAGATGCAATAGTATTCGAACTTGAACCAGTGTCAGAAGTTTTACCCGTCGAAACTATGGCAGTTATCCTCCTTTGATCACCTGAATTAGACCCTAGATCTTGTTAAATTGTTGCAATTGCTTTCTTTTCATCCTTCTCCTTAAGGAATTTTTTGGCCTTAAGTTCTGGATGAAGTTTCCAACACCTAGATTCATCATGACCGATTCTCTGGCAATGAGAACAAGTAGGTATTTCCTTTTGAGCTATCGTTGATTTCGTTCTCTTCGAATTTTTCTTCCCTTTACTGCCATTGGAATCCTTGATTTCCAACTCTTTGGATGATTGCGGTGAAAACTTGAATGGTCTGCCACCTGATTCAATATGTATGGCTGAACACACACTTCATCAAAATCATCAAGATTAAACATCAATAATGTATGCTGCAAATATGAATGTAAATTGCCGATGTATTTTAATAAAGTTTCACGTGTATCCAATGAAATACCAAGCGCCAATGCTTTCTTTCTGAACTCCTGAGTAAAATCCTGAACACTTTGCCCTTTACCTTGCCTCAAGTGCTTCCAATCAATAACAGCTTGTTGCATGTATCCTAAAAGATAGACCATGAAGAGATGACTTTACCTTTCCGCTTTACATCTAGTTGAGTTTTACTTTCCCACCAGATTAAAGTTGTTCCCCCCATTCTAAGTGTAGGTAACTGAATTTTCGTTTTATCGTCATAAATGTTTTGAATACGACAATACACTTCTAACTGCTTAATCCAGTTATCTAGATTTTTAGGATTCATTTCACCATCATAAATAGGTAACTCAAATTTTACATCAAGTTTCAAAAGAGACGTTTTCTTAGGTTTCTTTTATGTTTCAAATTCTGCACTGGAAGAAGAAGAAGAAGATGATGATGATGGAGATGATGAAGGTGAAGGAGGTTTATCAACCTTGCCTTTAACTTTGTCCTTCTTCGAAGTCTTTGAAGAAGAAGCTGCATCTCTTGCCTTCTTACCTTCGTAAAGTTCTCCCAACATCTGTTGCATATTCAAGAATGCTTGCTAAAACTGTTCCTCGCTCATCTTAGTTTTTGGATTTTCACCTGCATTAGATCCTATCATGGTCGTCTTATGAGCGACTCTTCGCCTTCCAATCTTTGGATCAATCTCCTTGAGGATTCCTTCTCCACGTTGCAACTTCGACCTGGTTAACATTCACTAGAAAATTCTACAAACGCAACCTGCTCTGATACCAAATTATATGATCTTAAATGATCATATGTTAAATTGATGTAGAATTGATTAATTCCAACAGTGAACTGAATGTTAACTTAAAGTGCTTTAACCGTGAGAATCGATTGAAAAGGAAAGACTTTACAACAGATGAGAAACATAAGCAAGATGTAAACAGAAGTGAAAAACAGTAAAAAACACAGCGATGCCAGATATCAAGATTGATTACAGAGTTCATCCCTGATGGACTACGTCTTCAGGTCCGCTTTCAAGATGGGCGACCGCTTTATTAGGATTGAATCTGAGGAGGTCGATTACACAGAAAATTAACCAGATTGATTGTGCACGCAGACACTTCTGGTCACTATCACAAGAAATCTCTATGAATTATCTTTCCAACGCCTGTCTTGGTTCCCAATTCTGACTCCCGATGCTCCTGTTACACTGAAAACAAAACATCCTATATCCTCCAGAATCTGCATACAAAACTCAAAACCACTCTTCCTTCTCTTCAAAGCACCAAACTGCCTTTATAACCCTCCAGATGCATTCGAACTCCCTCTTGCAGAGTTTCGGAATGAACCAACTACTCCTTAGGGTTGATTTAAGGTCTTTATTTATTGAGTTAATGTCAAATGTGACGTTCACCACTTTTTTTAATTAATTTAACAAAAACTGCAATTGAAAACCCACTTTAGAACTTTAGTTTAGCCCGAATCCGTTAATGGCTAGCTAACTGAGCAGAGGAAGCCCAGACAACGCATGTGATTAGGTGAGATAGACCGTTTGTGGTAACCTCCAGGATGGCGGTTCTAGTGACTCACCCTAACTGTTCTCATGCGCGGTGACGGTTGGCAGATATTCAGGCGGTTCCGACACGGTCTCCCCACCGTAGTTTGTAGATTTGTTCACATGTCATATAACCCTTACCACAACTATCAACCCAAACGACGGAGACTAACCTTTTGTCTGCGCGGTCTACCACCTTGTGTTCACACGCCTGCGGTTCCAATGTGGTCTAAACCTGCGGTTAGGGACGTGTGGGTGTTTTATATGGTTTTGTAATGGTTTACAATGTAAAGTATGCAATGTAATCCAAGACATAGGTTTTTTAGGGTTTTAATAATGTTTTATGTCATAGGTTTAGTACTAGGGTTTGACACCATAGCTTAGTGTTAGGACTTTAGCATAGGTTTTAGTCACATAGGTTTACGTAAAGATTTTAGGTCTATTTTTAGAACTAGTACTTAGGTTAAAGCATCTCTTTGGTTTAGATACAAAAAACCATGTACATAAAATTGTCACAATGTGACATAACCCCACATGATGATACCTATTCCCTCTTTGACAACCAAACCCCGACGAAACTGACGACACCCACATGTCGACAACCAGATATAAAACCATATCATCACGAAAACCAACACTGGACAACCATAACATTACCGTCGAAGTTGAAGATACCAGACACTGAAGGTTGACGACGAAACTGGCGAAGCTGATAAAGTTCAAGACCTCATCGGCCAATGATCATTTGACAATCACTTTGATGTTGAACCACTGAAGGCTCTGCTCATGCTGGACTGACAAGATCCTCCTAGATCAATGGGAAAGGTGAAGCATATCAGGGTTTGTGTGAATAACTTGTATAAGATAGATGTGGAAGACTATGTTGCATTAAGCACAAAGGCGGAGAAGGTGCAGAGCCGCAATGTCAATGAACTTTGGCACAAAATACTTGGTCATTTTCATCGTGGCGCCCTGAAGATTATGCAGCAGACAACCACAAGCCTTCCTAAAGGAGCACTTGAGCAGCAAGATGTATGGAAAGGATGTACTTTGGGGAACTACACAAAATCCACATTACATGATTCGGACAACAAAGCGCATGCAGTCCTTGAAAGGACCCACTCTGATGTCTGTGGACCTTTCTTGACATCCTCCACTGCCACACATAAATATTTTGTCATTTTTATTGATCACTTCTCACGAAAGTGTTGTATCTTCTTCATGTGGAAGAAAGACGAGACATTCTCCGAGTTCGTAGAATTCAAGGCAATGGTTGAGAAAGAAACTGACAAGAAGGTGAAGGATCTCAAGAGAGATAATGGAGGTGAGTATGTGTCGAATGAATTTAAAAATTTATGTGCAAAAGAAAGCATTTGACGAGAGTTGACAGCACCCCACAACCCACAGCAGAATGGGGTGGCTGAGAGAAAGAATTGTAGCATTGTGGGATCAACGAGGGCGATGTTACAAGACCAAGGCCTACCTCTATACTTGTGGCTCGAGGTAGAGGTAGGCAACACAATAGTATATTTGCAAAACCAAAGTCCTCATAGGATTCTCGACATGATTACACCGGAGGAGGCTTTCTTGAGGAGAAAGTCGGATGTGTCGCACTTCAGGATTTTTGCAGCCTCTATTTGTTGCCATGTCTCCAAAGAATCGAGGAAGAAGCTAGATTCAACAACAAAATTGGGGGTATTTGTGGGTTACACAGAAACTCCCCACAACTACTATGTGTACTTTCCATCCCTTAGAATGACAGTTGTGCAAAGGGATGCAAATTTTAATGAGGAGAAAGAAATGTGGTGCTCTATTGAGAGGGAGCTACAGATCCCACCAGAGGAGGAGCTTATAGCTCCAAAGGAGGAACCTCAGGAAGTTATGGAGAAGCCACAAATTGAGGAGCAGAGAGTGGAGACAACCACTCAAGCAGAAACATTTAGAGAAGGCACAAAAATAACCAAGGAAGCTGAGATTTGTGTGCAGGATGTGAGGGAGAATGTGGATGCTCCTTCAAATTTGTGCAAGAAGAGAAAGTAACATGATTGGTACACTGACTACATGGCTCTAATGACTGAGCTTGTAGAGACTGAGCCATCCTCTTTCGAGGAAGCAGTAGAGCAACCTATATGGGTTGATGCAATGGTGGAGGAATACAAATCCATTGTAAAGAACAATGTTTGGGAAGTGGTCTCAAGACCAGCAGATAAATCAGTAGTGGGTTCAAGACGTATCTTCAAGGTGAAGCAGGTAGCATACGGAAGCATAAAGAAGTATAAGGCCAGATTTGTGGCCAAGGGATATTCTCAAGTTGAAGGAATTGACTATGAGGATACCTTTGCTCTTGTAGCAATGTACTCATCCATTAGATCAATTCTTGCTTTGGTTGCACAGAACGTACTCATCCATTAGATCAATTCTTGCTTTGGTTGCACAGATGGGGTGGAAGATCCACCATATGGATGTAAAAACAACATTTCGCGATGGTGTTATTGAGGAGGGGGTGTACATTGAGCAACCAAAAGGCTTTGAGACTTTTGATCGAGAGTCTCATGTGTGCAGACTGAAGCAAGCATTCTACGGTGTCAAACAAACACCCCGTGCTTGGTACACCTGGATCGATAACTATCTCACCGGTTTGGGCTTCACCAAAAGTGAGGCGAATGTAAACCTCTATCATATCTTGGTAGAAGGTAAATTGCTTATTATTGTCTTATATGATGATTTGATTAGCTGATGAGATATTGCAAGGAGGACCTTGCAAGGGAATTTGATCTGAAGGATATGGGTCTCATGCACTACTTCCTCGGGTTGAAAGTATGGCAGGGTGATGGGGAACTATTTATGTCTCAAGGAAAGTATGCAAATGAGGTACTACAAAGATTCTGCATGGATAGTTGCAAACACATGGAGACACCTCCAACGACCAACTGGAGGAAGGAGGATGCCACTTCAGGTGAGGAAGTGGATGCTACTATTTATGGACAACTAGTGGGTTCATTGATGTATCTTGTGAGCACACGACCAAATATGTGTTATGCATTCAACCAACTAATCCAAGCTATGGTTAGGCCAAACAAATTATTTTGGAAGGAAGTTAAGCATGTTTTACAGTACCTCAGAGGCACTACTCAGTTTCGATTATGGTACATACGAACATAGGGAGTGAAGTTGTGTGGCTTCACAGATGCAAATTGGGTGGGGAGTCCATCAGAACAAAAGAGTACATCAAGTGGAATTTTCAGTGTTGGGTCCGCAATTATTTCCTAGTACAACAGGAAGCAAATATCTGTGGTGCTAAGCTCGACAGAAGCAAAATACATGGCTGCAATTCAAGCAACATGTGAGGCGATCTGGATGAGAAATATACTTGTTAGATATCTAGTATCACCATTTACGGGACTGTGTGTAGAGGCAAATAATGTTGTTGCAGTACATTCCGACAAAGGAACAAGATGCTAACATTTTGACAAAGGCCTTATCAAGAGGGAAGTTCTAGATCCATAGGTGCAGGATATAGGTGGTAGATAATCCATTTCTTGTTGAGAGGGAGTGTTGAAAAATTCAACAAGAAATTCTCAATTTGATTTTGCCTTGATTGAATTGAGAAAATTCGATTTTTCACATCAACAAACAACTTGGATGCACTTAACTTAGGTGACATGGCTTGTGTCACCTATTTTACTCAGTAAATTTGAGTTGGAGGAGTTAGAGTCCAGTTCAGCATGTGTGATTGCTAATTTGTAGCAATTAAGGTCAGTTATCTCAGGTTGTTTTGAGTTAAACTAGTTCCAAATTTTGTAGAAACTAGTGGAAGGTCAGTTAAGCAGTGGGACTTCATTCAAACTCAGTGATCAATGAGTTAATTGGTAAATCAACCCAAAATAGCTAGTGCATGTAGAGAATTCAAGTTCCCCGGGCTTGGTCGAGATTCCTAGGCAGTGTAACATCAGTTGTAGACTAGTCTTGAGTGTACATGTGATGCATGTAGTAAGATGATCAGCCTAATAAATTGCGCAATCCATTTTGGAGAAATTCCTAAATAATAGGGGGCTAATTTCTCAAGGAACAACACAAGGAAATAAGAGCTCAACCAGAGGTAGAAATTGACTAAGTCTAGGTCAGAGCTTCTCGTTGAGCAGAGAGATAGCTTATGCACTTGCAAGTTGTGATCAGTTTAGCAAAGCAATTGTAATACATCTTTATTCATCATATTAATGCAAGAAGGCATTGGGGTTTTCAGCAGATTTATTTCCCCAAGTAAAATACTATTTGCATGTGTGTGATTTCTTATTACATGTCTCAGATTTTTGTTCTAGATTGTGAATTATTTTCCGCACAACAGTAGACTAAGTTTGTGTCCTGTGATTTTGATTAAAACTTCATGAGCAGTTGAAAAACTACATCATAATTTCTACAAGTGTTATGTTAGTGCTCTGGTCAATGATGCAATAATTGATGTGGTTGCAAGCTTTTTTTTTGCATCACGACGGGGGGGTGTTGAACAAATTTCCAATTACTATTATTAAGGAGTGTGTGCGAGAGAGCTAGGGTTTCTTTTGCAGAGACGAGGGTGTTAAATAAACTATGTTTTCAATTCATGTGAAGAAGAAGTGTTGTGCAGAAGGCTTTATGCAAGGCTTATTAAAACAATAAATATACAAGTCTCTTTTTAATTATTATTTAGGAATGTTTTTTGCAACTACGGAAGTAGTTGTGTGATGTAGGAGCATCCAGCGCAAGAAAACTCATTGTATTCTAGTAGACATAGGGGTATTGTGTTTTTCAAGGAATTTGGGTTCCTAAGAGTGAATTAAATGCAATTATTAATGTTTTGAGTGATTTTAATGAGAGAAGCTAGAGTAGGGAATTAATTGAATATTGTGAGGCTTTATTGTAAATGTTCCCGAATGTAGGAGAACATGAGAGATTTAGGATAGTTGAGAGATAGAGGGATTGAGAATTGATTGTAAATCCTAGATTAGGAGTCAGCTCATGATTTTAGGAACAAGAAGGAGATTTAGGAAATTTGTTAAGAAATTCATGGATTTAAACTAGGAATTGGTTTTAGAGTCCTTATGTATAAATGTAAGCCTAAGAGCCAAAGAGAGAGGTTAGAGAGGTTAGATATTTGGAGTGAATGTAAGCCTACGGGCAAAGTTGGAATAGAGGCCACTGATATTAGAAAATCAGGACAGAGAGACAAAGATCTCATTCTGTAATTAAGTGTTCATATTTATATATATACAGAAGTCTATTCCGGACTGTGTGAATGTGTGGAATTATATTGAATGATTGAATTACATATAAATGGTGAATTCGTAGGTTCTGTAACTGTGGTTGCAGGCAGAGTTCCGGTGAAGAACACGCAGAGGGAGGAGAACGATTCAGAAGAATCGTAATGGATCATCAAGTCCAATTGAGGCATAAGAGCGGAGCTTTGGAGAGACAGTGAAGTTGAGAGTTCGAGGAGTTAAGCTCAGAAAGAGTTGAGCAGTGGAACCAGCGAGGAACCAGAACCTTTTAAAGAATCAACCCACAGAGGAAACACTGAAAAAATAGCGTAAAAACCCAAGTAAAACGAAGAGAAAGAAGTGAAGTATTGACACTTAGTAGTCGTTGGATCATTTAGATCAACGGCCAGGATTAAGTCGCGTCGGCGGAACCTTTTTTTTAAGTCATCAGAATGAGTCATTGAATTATAGTGATAGTGACCAGCCGATTAAACGTGGACCGTCGGATCAAGATTCAGATCTATGGTCCAAATCTGATCGCTAATCGCATTATCAGAGGTTTAAGGCAGAAGAGTCAAGCGCAAGGACCAACGATACGCCAATAGCGATAAAGCTGATTGGCGATCGGAGGTCGGGGTGATCGCTTATTGGAGTTCAGAGGAGTGGCGTGGCAGAAGGTTAACATAGAAGGCGGACCCGACAACATATATAGTGGCGAATCTATAATATTTGAGATCTGCTATATGTGATTTGGAGTGGATTTTCTATGTATTCTAGGTATTTGCGTAAAGTGTGGGGCTGAGTCTTTTAAGACTAAAATATATATATTACGTTCTGATAGTCGCATATTGGAAGGGAAGGGGCGATGAGGACCCGTGGAGAAAAAGCCGATAGCCGATTGCAATAGAGCTACAGCCTTGGAATCTATGCAGAGTCTGTACGGAAAGCAGAAAAAGGTATGGTTTGCATACATTTCCCTTTGTAAAAGGGTTTTAAGGAAAATAGCGCCAATAAAGGGATTTTATGGGTTAAATATATATTAACCAAAGGTTAAGAGGGTGGTTATATATATATATATATATATATATATATATATATATATATATATATATATATATATATATATATATATATATATGCGCGGCTTAAGGGGTTATATAAAGGTTATGAAGGGTTTTTAGAGTCTTGATAAGAAAGATTTGAGGAAGGCTTTTGTAAAAGGGATAATGAATGTTATTGAAGGTGAATAGTCCCGATAGGAGGTTTAGGCAGGGTGTTTGGTTCCGATACAAGGAACTGATGATAAGAGGGCCTTAACCATTCATGATTGAAGATTTAACTCGGCTGTGAGTTAAATTCCTCGGACAGACATCTTTATGCATAAGATATGCAAAGTGTGGGTAAAGCAGGGGTAACCCTGCGTCATTTGGTATCAGAGCATAATTGTGATTTGAACAATTGATAGCAGAACAAAATAAGGGAATTTTGTAGAAAGGGATTTATAACAGAGTTGTGGTTTAATATGTGCATTCAGGCAAAGAGGATCAAATTCTAATCTGACAGAAGGTAGGCACACAGAGATAAAGTGCAGCAGAACTTGCAAATGCAAGAAAAGGAGGACAATCCATTCAAAGTACATGTAAATGGTGGAACAAGATCATGCAAAGATCTTGGAGGTGAGATGACATGTTTTGTCTGATTTGATTTGAAAATGGAAGAGTTATGGTTTATATTGGTGCACACGTAACAACATAAGGAGGTGAGGAGATTGCAGTAATAGCCTAAGAGCAAGGAGTGCTCAAATGGTTCCAGAGGAAAGAACCAGAGAGATGCTGAAAGACTGAGCTCAGAGGAGAGAAGCTTAGTGAAGCATATGTAGCGAGGAGGAGACTTGTTACTGCAGAAGTATTGTTGCAGATCATACAGGTAATTCCATAAAGGATGTGGGTAGAATTGCCAAGGTAATGAAGGAAGCATGTAAGATTTCCTAAGCAAAATAAGAAGTGGTCAGAACCAAGTATTTCATAGTGATTGAAATACAAGAGGACAGTTGTGTTCTTGAGAAGGTGTAGATAGGTTGAAGCCTAAAGGAGCAAAGAAGAGTGCTCAAAGGGGGTTCCAGAGATAGAGAACCAATTGCTTACCAAAAGACTGAGTGAGGAGAGCTTGGTGAGGTATGTGGTAGCAGGGAGGACTTGTTGTTGTAGAGGCTTTAATGCAGCTCATAGTGAATGAGTGAGGAACTCATAGAAAGAGGAAGATGGCTACTGATAGTCATAGTAGAGGTTCTGAGGAAGACCACAACAGAATGGAGGTGAAGGAAGAGGATGCCAAGGAAAATGGCAAGAGGATGAGTCAAGAGGAGCTTGACAAAGAGATGGCAGAAATGAAAGAACAACTCAATGTATTGATGATGATACTTGAGGAAAGTCAGAGACAAGGTTGGGTATTAAAGAAGAAGCTAGTAAGGTGGCATAAACTACAAAGGAGGCTACAAAAGCAGAGAAGTCAGCAGGTGAATATGCAATTAGCAGAAGAGCTAATGAAGCTTGAACATGTACTGGGTGGTCAATTGAGGTCTGAAGAACTCAGAGAAGCTGAGTTGGAAATGGAAGTATCCATTTGTGAACCAGAGCAGGGTGAAGTTTTGGGTGAAGATGAAGACTTGAAGACTGAAACTTCAAGTGAGGGACAAAGGTCTGAAGATTTTAAATCTGATAATTTGTGTATGTTTACAGGTGAAACATGGAGAGAAGGACAATTTGTTGATATTGTTTTAAAAGAGGAAGTAGGAAAGGATATTAAGCAATCAAGTAAAGGACTTGATGAGATTGAGGAGAAGACCATCGAAATATTTCTAAGTCATGTAAAGGACTTGGAACAACATGAGGAATTGGTGATTGAATCATCAAATGAGGTCATGATGTCTTGTGGTTTTACAACTGACAGGTTGTGTATGAATGCAGGTATTGCAGAAGATAAACCATTTTATGGAAATGACTTGAATGAAGCTGAAAATTGCCAGGTAAAGTATGATGATGACTGTCTTTCAAATGAAGACCAAGTTGAGTTATTACAGCAAAAGGAGTTCATAAATTCCATGCTTAATGGAGGAAATATCTTCAATAGAGATGAGGCAGTTGTGTCCTGTGATAATAAATTTGCTATTGAAGAAAATAATGAGGAATTGATTTTCTTAAATGACTAAAGGAAGAGTGATGAACAGACATCTGAAACTATCAAAGGGATAGAGGATCATAATTTTATTTTAATCGAGAATGAAGAAATAATGTCAATAAGTTATGCTTGTGACAAAGGAAAAGATAATGAGGATTGTACAGAGCTTTGGGAGAAATTCCAAGTGAGATGGCAAATTTGTGGCAGGAGTTAAGTATTTTGGAAAAAAGGCTAGAAGACCAAAAGGTAAGTGTTCAGGTTGTAAAGTCAAAATTGAACGAGAAGGAAGGAGTTCACTACAGTGGACAAAGGCAGAAAGACATCATAGAAGCAAATGGTGTGGAGGAGAGACTAGTTGATAGTCTCATGAATTTTGCTGAGAATTCAAATCAGCATACTGATGTGTTGATAGAGGAGGAGAAAACAGAGAAACAAACTGAATTGTTGCCAAAGGGAGATAAGGCACAGAAGCCTTATGATTTTTATTTTAACAAGTGTTTTATGAATGTAGGTTTAGTTGCAGATGCTGGAGGAATTTTGACACAAATGAGCAGCCAAATAAAAATGGGAGAAGAGGACTCTATGGAAGAATTCAATCCATGGAACAAAGGTGTTCAAGTGCTGGAAGGAATGTTGGACAATCATGATTCAATGCAGAAAGAGATGATCATGAAAGAGGGTAAGGATGTAAGGGCGGCAGTAAGGAACCAACAACTACACGGTGGAAGTAACCAACAACAGTTTGAAGAATTGGTGGACAACAGCAACAACCTGAAGCAGAAGGAAACAAATAGCAGTAAGTGGCAAAGTATGAACCAGTCCAAGGATGTGCTGGACATAGAAATTGAAGAATTATGGCAGCCAATGATGAAGCAGGTCATAGGGAGGAAAATGATAGCAGCAGGAAGGATGATCAATCAGAGTATGAACCTGATTGACAAGGAGAGGAAGATAGAGCAGAAAACAACAGACATGCAGCAACAACAAAGGAGCAAAGCGTTTGGGCAGCTACAAACTAAAGTTTGGGACCCTGGAGGTTTTATATCAACATATGAAGAACATGATTAGGAGATCATGGAAATTTTCTACTTTGGGAGTCTGATGCAGGAGCATCCAGCCCAAAAAAACTCATTGTATTTTAGTAGACATAGGGGTATTGTGTTTTTCAAGGAAGTTGGGTTCCTAAGAGTGAATTAAATGCAACTATTAATGTTTTGAGTGATTTTAATGAGAGAAGCTAGAGTAGGGAATTAATTGAATATTGTGAGGCTTTATTGTAAATGTTCCCGAATGCAGGAGAACATGAGAGATTTAGGATAGTTGAGAGATTGATGGATTGAGAATTGATTGTAAATCCTATATTGAGTCAGTTCATGATTTTAGGAACAAAAAGGAGATTTACGAAATTTGTTAAGAAATTCATGGATCTAAACCAGGAAATGGTTTTAGAGTCCTTATGTATAAATGTAAGCCTAAAAGGCAAAGAGAGAGGTTAGAGAGGTTAGATATTTGGAGTGAATGTAAGCCTACGGGCAATAGTTGGAACAGAGTCCACTAATATTAGAAAATCAGGCCAGAGAGACAGAGATCTCATTCTGTAATTAAGTGTTCATATTTATATATATATATACATAAGTCTATTCCGGATTGTGTGAATGTGTGGAATTATATTGAATGATTGAATTACATATAAATGGTGAATTCGTAGGTTCTATAACTATGGTTGCAGGCAGAGTTTTGGTGAAGAACATGCAGAGGGAGGAGAACGATTCAGAAGAATCGTAATGGATCATCAAGTCCAATTGAGGCATCAGAGCGGAGCTCTGGAGAGACAACAAAGTTGAGAGTTCGAGGAGTTAAGTTCAGAAAGAGTTGAGCAGTGGAACTAGCGAGGAACTAGAACCTTTTAAAGAATCGACCCACAGAGGAAACACTGAAAAATAACATAAAAACCCAAGTAAAAGGAAGAGCGAGAAGTGAAGTATTGACGCTTAGTAGTCGTTGGATCATTTAGAGCAACGGCTAGGATTAAGTTGCGTCGGCGGAACCTTTTCTTTTAAGTCATCGGAACGAGTCATTAAACGTGGACCGTCGAATCAAGATTCAGATCGACAGTCCAGATCTAATTGCATTATCGGAGGTTTAAGGCAGAAGAGTCAAGCGCAAGGACCAGCGATATGCCGATAGTGATACAGCCGATCGGCGATCGGAGGTCGGGGTGATCGCTTATCGTGTTGGGTTGTGTTATATTCTTTCCACGACTAGCCCATGTAGTTAACTGGGGGGTTAGAAGGGGGGGCGGGGACCCCCCTTCATTGCGTCAATTGCATAGCGAGGGGAGTCACAGGGGGTTTGAGGGGTGCATGTAACCCCACTTTATAGAAAGAGTACCAAGGTCAATAAACTCTAGTGGATCACTCAGGAAATGAAACTGAAAATGTAATTTCCTGGGCTGATCAAGCATATGGAAAAACCAATAAAGACAATAAAGACCACACTCAGAAGAGCAACTCCACAGGCCCACTAGAAACCACGGGTTGGATCTAAGTTGGAAAAAGGGCAAAAACAACTTGCCAAGGGAAACGAGAAATGACTCAAAGTCAAATCGATAAGCAATAAGCAATGTAAAGCAAATATATTTGGATCTTGGGGGTATTTTGGAAAATGTTTAGTTGGAAAGGAAATAAAGTTTTTGTATTAAGGAGTTCTTGCTTGAGAGTTTGGATTGAGTCCCCACGCTCAATCTCAAATCCACAAGGGATATTGGCAATCACGAATAAATGTAATGGTTTTAGGTCTAATCCCAACTTTCTTTTTTAATAAAATACCCATACCTCTTTCTTTTATAATAATAATAATAATAATTTAAAATAAAATTATAATTTAATTAGTCTATATTATTTTTTAAATTTTATCACCTTGAGATACATTATAAAGTAAGTGCTTTGTTGTTTATTACAGATTGAGTCCTATCATCATTTACTAGTCATTTAATTTATATAGTTGAACTAGTATCTAGGTCGAAATGACTTTTTACTTTTAAAGTAAATCCTAATATTATTTCTGATTAGTTAAGAGCCCATCTTTCTTGGACATAAAACATAGATCAATAGTCTAAAATCTAAAGCCTTCTGACATGAAAAAAAAAACTATCAGGTATTAAACGGGAGATACTTGACATGTTCCTCCTCTACCAGGTCCATCACAAGGAAAGCGAAAACCCAGATTCGCTTTATCAAGTATTAAACGGGAGCTACGGGCAAATAGAACACCTTTAAGTAGGATTAAAACAGTCACATGGATAGTAAATGCATGAATGTGATGTACCAAAAAATCCGCGGTTCTTAATGGAATTGGTAACAAAGCCACTTTGGAACCTACTGTCACCAAATCACCACCTCCCCAGGTTAAGCTGGTACTCGTTGTTGCACCAGGAGCTGTTGAACCAGGTGCTGAAGCATGAGTGTTTTGTATCCATTGCGCAAAGATAGGTTGTAATTGTATAGCAGTATCTGAGAACATATCTTGAGGACGTCCTAGAGCGCTCATAGTATCATTATGAATATACAGACCAAAACTATGGAAACCTAAGAATATACATACCCAGTTGAGGTGTGATACAATTGCATCACGATGTCTAAGAACGCGATCTAATAAATTGTTGTATTGAGTAGTTGGGTCATAGTCTCTTACCATAAAAATCGCTGCATGTGCATCAGCGCCAACTATGATAAACCCACCAATCCACATATGATGTGTGAACAGAGAGAGTTGGGTACCATAATCAATAGCTATGTATGGGTAGGGAGGCATCGAATACATGTGGTGAGCTACAACAATAATTAAAGATCCTAACATAGCTAGGTTAATAGCTAGCTGAGCATGCCACGAGGGAGTTAAGATCTCGAAAAACTATCTACAAATCATTAATAAATTAATTAAAATGGCAATTTTTTTTTTAATATTAATAAATTAACATTCATTCACAAATAACTAATAATAAATACCTTTATTATCGATTAGCAATTAAATTATAATAAATTTACACGGGAAACAAATATATAATATAATAAAATTTCATAATACAAACACATCACTATAATACAAACACATCACTATATTTTAGTAACAATTTGCAATTATATAAAATAATAATAACAAAAATTTCAAAACACCTCGACTCATTCTATATCATATTAATAAATATTAACCCATAATATCTACACTATCTAAATATTAACACAAACACTAATATGTGAACGGAATGGAATCTAATTTCGAAGAATATTCTATAAAGATTTCACTGATTTCGGTTCAAAATATACTATTATACGAACATACTATTATATGAACACACGTTTGAGTATATACTTTGTTTTGAACTTGAATCTTCTAGGATGAAGGCAACGTTTAAGCTCATGTACTTTCCATCCTCAAATTTTCTTCATGAGTTTTGAACTTGAGACATGGTAAGGACTAAACCTCAAATCAATTGATCTATATCTCATGGGTAAAAAAAAAGCCATGTTACTTGAAATGATTCATTAATGCTAAATATTTTCGGGTTTCAAATTAATAACATATTTCATTATATCCAAGGAAGAAGAGTTTGTGAAACAATTTTATGTTTTGTACTTAAATCCAAAACTAATATCCCTTATGATCATCATGTATATCATGTACTTTTAATCTCTTACACATACACAAACACATATAGAGGAATCAACAACTAGGCGGGGCTTGTACTTGCATGACACGATGTACTTGCATGACACGAGGCTTATTCTGACAGCTTCCACTATACCTCTAAGTGAACCCATGCACATGCACATCCCAACACATGACCCATGCGGATAGTCAGGGGATTTGAACCTTGAACCACATACTTCACAAATACTTTATATCACGACAATTGATAATCAAGTTGCCCCCATGAACTTTAATATTATATATATATATATATATATATATATATATATATATATATATATAAAGAAAAATAGCATAAACACATATATCTACATGTATTATAGAGATTTTAAGAAAACTATCCTAGATCCATATTTAGTGAAGTGTTGAGATGTTTTTTTTTAAAGAGGTTTGTACATCAAGAGTTAAGATGGATCTATGTTGGTTTAATTATTAATTATGATTATAGCTATTAATTTTATTATTATTATTATTATTATTATTTTTTATTTATTTATTTTTTTAATGTAATTTGACTAAGTCAAAATATTTACAGGTAAGACATGATATGAAATTGTAACATCCCTTCCATACTGAGCTAAAGAGCGTCTCTCAATGCGCGCACGCACTCACACACATAATATGATGATTCACATTCATAATCATAATATTTCCTAACTTTATATTTAAATTTAATTAATAAAATATAAAACTTCATACTTATAATTAATAAACCTATAAAAACTTAATATTTACCATACACATTTTTTTCTTCTAAATTTTATATAAATATATAAATATAATTCATCTTATCTATATCACAATAAAAAATTAAATAAAAAATATTATATAACATGGGAAAGAAAAATGCCACATATATATAAATTATAAGAGTTCAATAAAATAAAAAATAAGAATATTTTTTATAAAAAGATGTGAGATTTATATAATATAAATAATATCCTAAAGAATTAGTATAAATCTATCTTAATTCTTATTCTATTAAGAATTCTTTCTAGGTATAAACATTTTCTCAAGTTTAACACACAAAATTTATTTGGCATCTTGAGAGATTTGATTCCTCTTAACTCTTGTTATCTCCAAAGTCAACATGAAGCTATGTTGATAAGTAAAATAATTATGGTACTACTATAAACATTTACAATTTGACATAAAGTTGAGTTTTCAACACCCATACTTTTATAAAATTTACATTGTAAATAGAGATATTTTTATTTATTACCAAGTATATCCCCCCAAATGGATCACTTCCTACCAACTCAAGTATGGAGCCTAACCCCAAGGGTGTCGAGAGAATTGAACTTGTGACCTCTCAATAATTAAAGTATTTTAACAATAAAGACCCATCTAATTAAACTAACTCTCAAAACAATAATAATACAAATATTTAATTACAAATTCTGCCAATTATATTTTACATATAAAAATAATTATATTGTAACATTTAAATAAATTAAAAACTTATAAAAAATTGAAACAAAATCACAATTTTTTTTGTTTTGTGGTTAAAATCCACCATCGCACAATCCTACTCTGATATCCCATTACGATATCACAATAATAATCATGTGAGTAATTAGTTAAAAAACCAAAAAACTAAACTCCTTAGTCCAAAACAAACTACATTACTTGAGAAAGGAGATATTAATCGTTGACATTATATCATTTATTTGAGTAAAAAACAAAACAAAATATATTATTTGAATCATACTCATCTATTTTAGTAAAAAATAAAATAAAATTTATTATTTGAATCATATTTTGTTATGGAAGGAACAATGAAGCAAAAGACATAAATCACAAAGATAGATTTTTTAATAATAATTTTGTTTTTATATCAATATCATATTTGTAAAGATGAACCACATTAATTAATTCGAAACTAGACTATTCTCTACATCATAAATCACAAAAGTGTGAGACCTATTTTTTCAAATGTATGACAATATTACTTACTAAAATTATGATAAATACCTTTATATCTTTTTTAATACCCTCTAATACGCCCATTGAATTATATTTCTCTTTCACCTTACAACATCAACTTCACACTTCTATATTTCTCTTCACCTTACAGAGTCAACTTCACACTTCTAACGTTAAGTTGCAATTAAAATAATTAAGATTTATCTTTTTCATAGTAGCTTTGCTAAATTATATTGGTCGAAAAAATCACATTAATGCTCATGCTCATAAGAGTTTGATGTTGCCATGTTAACATGCTCACCATGTTGACACATTCGAAGAACTAAACTGTATTGCACATGTTTGCTAAATTTTGAATATAAATATAAACATAAACTTTGAATTATTTATTTATATATATATATATATATAATTTAATCGCTTAATAATAAAATTAAAAATCACTATTATTATGTTATTATTAAAAAATAATTTTTTAATAAAAATAACAATCATTTTTTTCAATTACTAGAAACACATTCAAATAAAAACATTATTTTATCTAAATTAAAATAATATAATTTGGTTTTAAATTAAAATAATATAATTATATTTTAATAACAAATTAATGAAAATTGGACCTGAAGTATCTTTTAAAACTGAGGTTGTCTTCCTCGTACATAAAAAAATATATTAACTGTCTAAAACCTAGAGATATCGGAAAAGAGTCAAAAATTGCTCCCTAACAAACCACTAGCGGGTTATTCGAGGTGGCATGTTTTTTCTTGAATAACGGTATACCTGCATTCACAAATAGTAGCTAAAAATGGTTGTCCTCACTGCTACTTTGACAACTAAGTTATAATAAGTTTTCCCATCCTGTAAAAAAACAAATTTATGAAAATTTGGATAATCTTTCATTAAATTAAAACAATATAAGTTTATTTTAACATTTAATATATTAAATCCGAGTTGTCTTTAGTGAGACTTTTTGGAAGCTTTTCCAGTGGGTTTTTCTAGTCTAATTTCTCTAAAGCTTGATGGGTAACCCCTGCACAATCAAAGCGCCTTAGGGTTTCACGCCGTTGAATCCATATATACAGTAAAAAAACTAGTTTAGATAACACAAATCAAGATTTCACCTCAACATTTTCTGTAGGATTCTAGAACCAGAAAATTCAAAAAATCCCACTAAAAAGAACTCTTATTAAATCTCAATCCATTTTTTTTTTTTAGTTTCAAAAATTTAATCTTTCTTTAAATCAATAATTTTAGGGATATGATGAATTTACATTTGTATTATTTTATTTTTTTTCTCCAAACATTAATTATACATATATTTGGAATGAAAACACAGGTAATTTGGAATACTTTCCCATATTTTCATGGATGGGAAATAACTAAACTATCGGGAATGGAAAAGATTCTAACCGATGATTAAAAACAACAAGCACAAGAAATTGAGAGTACTTTCCCATATTTTTGTGGATGGGAAACAACGTAAACGCGGCCTCACCCCAAGGGAATTCGAACCTATGATTAGAAACAACTAGCAACAATATTAAAAAAAACTAATCCTTGGGGATGCATTAATTTTATACGTGTGTTTATTACTAAGAAATTACATGAACTCAAGTGTTATTTCATAGAAATGTATTTATGACCCAATAAAAGGTAGATGCTGCAATGGAGCATTAGAAGAGTCCTTAGCTATAAAATAAAATTAAAACAAATAATGCTCACTCCATTATGGAGATAAATATGGTAAAAAAACCTTAAATAAAATGTTTAATAAAATTGAATATAATAATAATAATATTAAAATATAAATTTGACTTAATTAAAAAATAATAATAAATAATAAATTAGGTGAATTCAATTTATTATATTATAATTTCTTTTATCAACAAAATTATAAACAAATTTTAACAAAAAACCATAACATAATTATTACAATAAAAAGAAATTTAAATGATTATAATTCATATCAATAAATATAATATCTTACCATTTCATATTTAAATTTAGTTAATAAATATATTAAAATTCAATACTTAGAATACTATCTCTTTCTTTCATTCACATATATTAAAATTTAAATTAAAAAAAAAACCTACAGAATATTTAAAAAAATGTTATATTACGGAAATTTTAACAGAATTAGAAATAAAAATATTATTATATAAAAAGATGTTAAATTTATATATAATATAAATTATACCATAAAGAATTAGTATACTTTCATATTTTATTTTTTTTAAATGGGACGGGCTAGTTCGCAGAAGAAGCGGTATTGGGTCCTCTTTTTTGTACATATATACATATCAGTCAATGCTGACATCTGTCACATCATATTACATCCATCAATATTACCATATGCTCACAAAGATACGCCGCCCAGCATCACAATTGGGGATCCAACGCCCTCGGGGTGCGAGAAAGCCGACTGCCCCGACAGCCGACCATGCACTCATGTGCAATATACTTTCATATTTTATATGTTACGAGGGGATTAAATTTACATTTTAAATTTTGCATTAAAAAAAAATCACACATCAAAAAAAAATTCACACATTGAGAGTTTTGATCTTTTTGGAAGTCCGTAAGAAAATAATATAAATTTATGCTAATGGCGCGGAGATGCACTTTACAACCTAGTATAGGAGTGATGTGTACGTGTAATGTAAGCAAGTTTATCAACATTTTTACATTTCGGCTTAATATGTTGAATTTATATTAAAACATAAAAAGTAATAAAAATAATAAAATTTAGTTTGTTACATTGTAATTTTGTTGTTATTAATAAAATTACGAATATTTTTTTAGATAAAATAAAATCATAATATACATATTACATCAAAATATATAACTTATAAGTAGCAACAATAAGTTAAAATCCATTTTATCTTATAAAATAGAATAATGATTTTGTAACCATATTTAAATTTAATTAATAAGCATATAAAAACTTTAATAATTACAATATACCAATATGTTTAACTATGAATATTCCCATCCACTTTGCCATAGATATTATTAACTTATAAATAAGCTTTGTTACAATACAATGTGCCAATATCATGACTCATCAATACAACATGCCCAAAAACCATCTTTCATTTCACAATCAAAATATTCTATTTGAATTTAATTTTATACAAATTTTTTGGTTAAATCTTAAAAAAAGAAGATTATAATTACTTTTGAGATATACCTAGACCTATATCACATTAAAATATATAAGATATAAATAGTAGCTATAAATTAAGATCCATTTTACCATATAAATTAAATAATATTTTTTAAACATATTTAAATTTCATTAATAAGCACATATAAACTTAGTACTTACCATATACCAATATTTTTAACTATGGATATCAGTAACCTTACCATACCATAGGCCAATAAGATGGCTCATCAATACCACATGCCCAAAAACCATCTCTTATTTCACAATCAAAATAATACTTACAATATAACAAGATTTTTAACTATGGATACTCACCCCACTTTACTATGGATAATATTAACCATACCATACCATGGCTCATCAACACCACATGCCAAAAACCACCTCAGTTCACAATCAAAATATTGTATAATAATAATAATAATTATTATTATTTTTAAATTTATTTTTATTACATTTATGGGGCAAGAGACACTCTCCATCCTAGTATGGAAGCAATATTGTATATAAAAAAATTAAACAAAAAAATAAAATTAATAATTAAACCAATCTAGTTCCATCTTAACTCTGAATCTATTAAGCTCAGAGAGGTATCAAATCTCTCGAGGTGCAAACATTTTTTCAAGTTTTGCACTCGGAAGAGAAGTTTGCACTCAGAAAAGAGGTTTGCATCTTGAGAGATTTGATCCGTTTTGGCTCTTGATAAATCTCGAGTTAAGATGGATATAGACTAGTTATTTTTAATTAAAATTAATTTTTTTCACTACTATTACTTATATCACATTATCTTACATATTCTCATTATATTGTTATATTTTTTTATTACAAAAAAAACATCACAGAAATAACAAGAAATTATATTCATGAAAAACTTTTGCTAATTCAGAAATTGGTTTTGAAATGCATGTCCAGATGGTATTTTCCTGCACAATACTCTTGATATCTCATGCATTATGAGATATTTTTGAAAATTATTATTTACATGTTATTCTGGTAAAATGGTTATTATTTATTTTCATTTTCAATATTGTTGAGTTATTCAATATCTTTAAAAATTATATTTTATTCATTTTCAATATTATAAATTACCCAATATTTCTAAAAACATATTATCTCTTCATTTTTAATATCATGAATTATCCAATATCATAAAAATTGTTATTAATATAATATTAAAATCTATCCTAATACAACTACATACTAATACTAATATCTTTGAGATATTAATATCATTAAAACATTAAAATTTCATAACCCCATATAATCATAAATATAAATATAGTACAGACATCTATGAAATTGGATGTTGCTAGTATTCTTATTTGCCTCCCTTTTCACTAAAATTTTAAAATTTCATAACTCCATGTGAACATGAATGTAGTTTAGACATTTACAAAATTGGATGTTACTTAATATATTAAAATTTCATAACCCTATATGAACATGAATGAATGGAGTTTAGACATTTATAAAATTGGATGTTGCTTAATATTTTTATGAGTTTTAGGTAAATATTACATTTTTTTAAATATGATAGGATGATAAATAAGGTTTAGACATTTACAAAATTGGATGTTGTTTAATATCTTAAGTGGAAAAGTTTTTAATAAATTTGGGAAAAAATGGTGTGTATTTTTAGTTTTTTTGCACTCTATTGTAGTGGAATTAGGAAAAAAAATTATTTTGGAATGTGATGCTTTGAGAGATATTAGAGACAGTTATAGAAGTATGTTAACATCGTTTCCTTGACATTGTCTTTTCAATGAGGGGTATGTTAACATCGGTTCCTTGACATTAACTTTTCAATAAAGAAATGTTAGAAAATTGAATCAACTCATAGTAATAAAAAAATTGAATTGCAAAAAACGAAAAACAAAAAATAATAAACTCATAATCTAAAAAGCTAATAATCTCATAATCTATTTCTCATCAGGTGAACATTAAAATTTCATTCATTCATTTTCACTAAAACCAAAACCACACATGGAATTTAAGCATCTACCAAATTGGAAGTGGCTCTAAATGTTTGCTCACAAATAAAACCCCAATTCATGTGACCACTCGTTTAGAAATCTCGTATTATCACTCTACCGTCGACTAACAATATATTTTAAGTCAACTGACGGGCCAAATCAAAAGACGGAATCTGACCAATTGAAAAAACACACGACCCTTTTATTTTCGTCTGAGCAGAAATGTGGTCATCCGGTTCGATTATCGCTCCGTGTCAGTGGACAGAAAATCTACATACGAACAAAACATTACAGTAGACGATTACCATATCTACTGACGATCAGAGCTCCCGTCAAATGACAGACAGCCAAAGAAAAACAAAGGAAGAAAACCGATGGGAACTCGCAGCTAAGGTAGCTCCTAGCAATGGAGCGATACTGTTCTCGATTGGACACGAAGGAGAGGGGGCGAAACGGAGTCTAGCGGGCTCGATCCACGCGGTCAAACTATCAGAATGATCGGCCACGGGAAGAGCTTATGAGAGATTCTGAATTTGCTAAATCTCGAGCGAATTTTACAAAGATCGGGCAAAAACACGGGTAAGAGACTTTACTGATTCTTAAATTTACGAATTGCGTTTGGCCCGCGGTTTCCAGCCCTGCAGAACCTCCGGCTACCTGCGCCGGTTAAATTATGGATCCTGCGGTTCGATTCCTGCACGAGTTTTAGTCTGTAAGCGGACAAGACTCGGCTATGGTCTTTCGTACTCGCAGGATTTACAGTTGCAATGAAAAGTCTGACTAATTTTTTGGCACCTTTAAAGTTTTGGTTTTTTCGACAAACATTTGAATTTCGAGGGTTACAAGGGTTCCATGCTTACCAAGTGAAAAAATTAAGGAAAATTTGAGTCTTTTCCATTGCCTTTTAAAGTCTTGTTTTTGTGTTGTTGAGGGTTTGAATTGCAAGGGTTAAAAGGAGTACATGGCCACACAAAACGTTGGAATGAAAATTAATTTGTGACCATCGGCGTTTGCAAGGGTTTCAGAAATTTTGTTCACTATGCCTCGTGGCTCTAGGCATAAGTCTCACAGGCAGCATCACAAGCAGACTGTGAAAGATTCGGGAGATTCGGACGAAGGCGAGAATACCAGATATGGCCCGGAGTTGCTTCCGGACGCGAAAATAGAGGGCAAAAGGGGAAGAGATGAGGCGAAGGTCGAATTTTCGCGAGACAGACATGAAATCCAAAAGAGAAAATCACAGCCACAGCCAAGAGAGCTTGGTCCGGGCAGTTCTTCTGCGACCTATTTTTCTGCGAAGAAAAAAAGAGGGGAGCCCACGGAAGTTGTTGAAGCTGATGCCTCTGCAGATCGATGGAATGGAGGCGAGGCACAGGGTGATGCGCTTTCTTTGCTTGCTTATCTCCACTGCAGTAAAGATAAGGATTTGAAAACAGATTCAGAGAGTTCGGATAGAAATGTTGGGGTTGGCGATGATAAGGACGATGCAAGGATTGAAGATAAAGGAAAAAGGTCAATGAAAGGGAAGGGGCCTGATACAGGTTCTGGTAGCACTAAACCGTCTGTGATTGATACTCCCGATTTACTTCAAGCGAATCCAAATGTGAAGAGTGGCAGGATTAAGGGTAGCAGGAGGAGAGAAACACAAGAGTCTATACTTGATCAGGGAAACTCCTCGAGATTGGCGGAGGAGTCACCGCTATTGGAAAAGGCGATTTCCGATGCTTTGAACACTACGATGAAATTGGTGTCGGTAAGGTCTGGAACTAAGGGGAGATGGGACAAAGGCTTGCCTAAAAAGGAATTGAAGGAACCTGATGAAGGGGCATTGGGCCGTGACGTGGAATGGAGCTCAGATCGAGAGAAGAAAGTTCGCATCTCAAAGCCTGAGAAGGCAACTGGTTCCTTGGCTGTGCCTCTCAAGAATTTTGAAGGAAATAGGAAACAGGTACTTGAGAAGGATGGTTTTCCGGAAGAGACACTTTTAAAGCAAGAGCAGAAACATCCAGGTAAGTTGTGCTCATTTTCTGTGTTTTGGAGTATGCTTTGTACACTTCGTTTTATGAAAGTAAATCTAGCAGAGGATAGTTGAGTGAGGTATTCGTTTTTTAAGAATTAAACTTTGAATGATGATCTGTTGGGACTTGAGAGCAAAATTTTACAAAATATTCCCCTTTAAAAGGCTGTTAGTTGATTGATTTATAAGTTGGCAAATTCTATTGCATCATCCTTAGTTATATATTATGTTCTGCAAGTGTTATGCTGAAAGTACATATGTATGATGCTTTATATACTTTTTATACTCTGTTGATTATTACTGCATATTATTGCAACAAGCTAGAGTGTGTAAAGTTTCCCACGAGAGTGAAAAAGGTTATGATTCAGGCATACTGTGGGTGGACAGATTTGGGAGATATTTTTTGTATTTGCTTGTCATAAACTGTTCACGTAAGAAACAAAAATAACAGCGTGTATTATGTATCTGGTATTAATGCTAAAGAGACTATCTATCTGAAATATAAACTAGCCTGTTCAAATATTTTGATTAATAGTTCTTTATGAAGCGTCCGGATGTCTTATACGTTGCTATGTTAACAGTGGGTTATCTTCCAAATGAAAGTGCAATGTTTTGGCATGCACCCTTTGTTGTACTTAGTTATCTATCATTCTTAGTCTGATTCATGAACTTATTACATTATAAGTGTAAAGTTGTGTCATCAACCTTGCATTGAATTAATTTGTATCATTCATGCCTGACATAGATAAAATACTGCTAGTCTGTTGGAAACCTATAGTAGACTGTAATTTTATTCTCTCCAGGCACTTGAAAAGTCATTTAAACTTGTAATTAGGGATAAGGTTCAGATACTTTTTTGTCTTAAAAGTGTATCTCTTTCAGCCACTTTCAACCTCTTACTAGCATTTGTCTCTCTAAACAATGAGCTTGTAGAACAGACTCCTTGTCTTTAGGTAGCATTACTATAAATATCTAATATCACCATTTGTTCTTCATTATAATTATTTATGACTTTGTGAAGACTCTATGCTTTGTCATACCGTTGGATTTTTTGTTCACGAGAATGCTTTTGGATCCTACCCTTTGGGAATTTGCTTTAGTATCAAGTCTAATTAGCGACAGCTATTAATCTTAATGATACCTTTTTGATGTTTTGTTTGCACTAGGGTTTGTTTGATTACATGTGATTTCAGGTTAGTTATCCATCTACAAATAGCAATAACGTGGCTATTATCTCTTTATTTCTACTAGAGAATTTAAATCTGGAAACCATAATTTAGTTATGGCAGGGGCATGCCATTCTATTATCCATGACATTTGTTGTAATTTTTTTTTTTCAGTTAATGGCTGAAAGTCAATACTTTCACCTTTGGATGACATCCAGGGACTGTGCACAAGTTGCAGTACTCCACTGTAGGGACCAAACTTGAGCAGGAGGAAGCTGCCAAGCTACTATATCTCACAAATTCTTAATCGTTTTTTCTAGTGAATGACAATTGAACAAACTTGTTAGTAATTACTGTTGCACAGACTGTATTCTGAACATGGTTCCTGAGATTTGTTGACTTCTAATGTTTACTCTGAACAGTTTTCTTAGGAATCACAATCCTTACATTTTCCCTTGTTTATCATCCTTGTCAGAGACCCCGACATAAGAACTGCAACATGTCTTCCTGTGAAAGTAGACTGTAGGCTGTTCAATATGTATCTTCTCCTAGGTTTATTGTAGTTTGATATATTGCAGATATGACTTTAGATTAAGATGGGTGCTACGTGCTACTATGGGAGGCCTCTACCTGCTGCTGTATATACTACTTGCATTTATTCTGTTTAATCTCATGTTATCTTAACTTTTCGTTGCCTGTTAATTAAAGGTTCTTTTCATGGAGTTAATTTTGCAGGTTAAGTTTTTGTGGGGTATTTATTTTTATGTATTTGACTTGTGTTTTCTATTTGATTAGAAACATGCATTTAGAGTTTAATGGAAACATTGTGATGAACAGCAAAATGGATGAGCATTCTAAAACATCTTACCTCTAAAGTCTTACATCAAATATTTGGTGTAACCTTATTGTACAGCACTTACATTGTAGCAGGCAGTTTGTGGTATGCTTGAATTTACTTGATATTTTAGTTAATGGTTTAGAGTGGCAATGACATTTTTACACACACATATATTGGTGCCTTGGCTTGTTTTCTTATTGAGAGCAATTTGAATTTATTTTTTCAGCTTTGGCCTTCCACCAATAATTGACCTTAAGGAAATTTCATGTTACTTAGACTGTTTTCTGCAGAGTGGCAACTGCAAGATGACCTCCGCAATATCGAACTTGAGAAGGAACTTGAAAATCGCATACAGCGACGAAGAGATGAATCTGGTGAGAGGGACAGGTGGCGGGATGATGATAGAGATGGAGAAGGAAAACGCTTTTACAGAGATGATCGACAAAGGGATGACAGGTTCAAAGATCAGAGGCAACGGGATGATGAACACAAGGATGATAAGTATAGGGATGACAGGAATAAAGATGACAAGTATAGAGAAGAGAAAGATATAGAGGACCGTTACAAGGATGATAAGCTTCAAGATATTAAACACAGGGAACGACGACCATCCCGAGATGCTGTTGCTGACAAATATGACAACAAACTTTCCAGAGAGGGAAGTAGGGTGTCAGATAGTCGCTATAAGGAAAGCAAGCATTATGACAGTGACCGAGATTACAGTTCACATCGTGATGAGCGGTACAGTCAAAGCAGAGATCAGCGTGACCAAGGCCGACTAAGCCGTACTCATGAAGACTCTAGAGAGACTAAGGACTGCAGAAATAAATTTACAGCTGGTGAAGGTGATGGTAGAGGATTGGATACAGGTCATCAAGATGATAATCTAGACCATGAAAAGCCATCTTTGGTTCTTTTGAGCTCTCAGGCAGGTGACAGTATAGATGATAAACAGAACAAAAGGCTCCGTGGAATTGGTTCGGACACTGATAGAGAAGAATACAGGTAAAATTCATTGTGTATGGACTGTAGTTTTAGCTTATTGGGTTCCTCTCCCCTGCTTTTTGGTTGCAGAGTGAATTTTCGTTTGTATGGGCTAGTTCAGTGCAGCATTAATCATGAAATGATGCATGGAGAAGTCAATGTTGAGTGCATATAACATTTTTCTGACTGTCAATAAGTTCATGCACACAGTTCCTATCTTTGGATGACCAATTTGTCTTCAGTTTCTTGTATTTTAAGATATATTTCTTGGGCATATATTTGAAATTTTGTTTGATGCTAATGTTAGAGGACCAGCTATATGTTGTGCACAAGGTGAGGTCCATTTCGTATATTCTCAATACACTCTTTAAATTACATGCAACAGCTGCTATTCTAGAGATAAAACATCTCATAAGAACCATCCACTGTGATTCACTTATCATGTTTGAACTTTGATTTTGAAATTTTGACGAAGTATGCAGAGAATGTGTATGCAAAGTTGAGCAGAGGGGCACGTTGGGCTATTGAGATGAGGCTTCAGCCTCTATGCAGTTGGGACAATTAACAAAAGTGAGTTTTGATAACTCATGGACAAGGGCACCAAGGATTAGGGTGGAATCAGCTGTGGACTTTGATGGGCAAGTGGAAATAATTAGGAAGGGTAGTATATATCAATGTTTAGGATCATAGAAAATGTACTCAGGTCTTTTTTTGACAACACTTCCAAGCCAGGTTTTGGTGATGGAATCCATTGGAAGGTTTTTCGTAATTTTTATTATTGATTAACCATTTCCTAACTTCAATTATGATCCACTTACACTGCAAGTGCTAGAGTAGCATTGTTTGCATTGTTCTTTATTTTATTGAGATTGTGAGCATACGTTGGTATATTGCTACGAGTTTGAGTGCTGTTTAAAATGTTTAGTATTTTTTGTTTTTGTTTGTTTGTTTGTGTTTTTTTTCTCTGGTTTTAAATTCTTTTTTAGTGGGTAGAGAAAAAGGAATTAAATGTATATTAACAGAGATGGATCACAAACACTGGCACCTCAGCCATACCTGTAAGTGTAGGGAAGAGACTGGACCAGTCGCATTCTAGAACTTGGATCCTTGAGTATTATATTAGGATGAACAAATAGGAAACTAAATCATTCTGAAGGATTAAAACGTTAGCCACTGTCCCTGGATTCCCCTAATAAAGCTTGGGAAATCTGATAATTTCCTGTGAGCTCTGGGGTCTTGAAATAGGTGCTTCAACTGTAGAAGATCCTTTTAATATGGGGATATCTAATATTTTTTTGATAGATAGTGACATTTTCATGGTTGGTCCTTATCCCTTGTAGCAATTGTTGGATGCAGAGACTAGTGAGGCGTTGCCTTGAGCAGTGATGCTTATTTGTCATTTGCCATGTTCTTAGATCACTTATCTTAAGACTTAGATCTATTTTTCTAAATTTTTTAAATATAATAAGAAATACAATGGTGGTTGTTGATTTTGCGAATTGTGATTATTATGCTAGGTTACAGCATTTTCAGGTATCATTTATAAGATTTCAATAATTTATGTTAGAGTTTTTCATATTTATTTTAATTTGAATCTTTTAGTATTTTGGGCTTGGTCCCCCATGTTGAAAACCCCAGAGCCCTTATGATGTTCCTAACATTTTGGGGGTGCTTCCATAGGTAACCCCAGAGTCCCCTATGTTGTTCCCTAATTTTGGTGGTGCTTCCATAGGTACCTCGGATGCATTTCCCTCTGCCCACATCTCCACTCCTTGGAAACTTCGTGGAACAGGGAACAAAAGTAAGCCTTTCTCAGACCCCAATCCAACCTTATTTTGGTTCAGATATCTGTCACTCTGTGCGCCATTTTGCTATATTCACCCTTGCTCTATCCATGAGCAAACTTTGCATACCTGGTGTATAATGGTTTAGATTTTTGTTAATTTTATAATTTTTTATTCCAAGGAAAACCTCGTGGGATTCCCCCACATTCCCGAGATATCTGGATGGAGGGTGGCTCAACTGCCAGCCAAAATAGAAGATGTTAAACCCAAGGGATTTGACTGGATTTGAAATTTTGAACCTTTAGGCTGTGACTGAAGGTCTCCCCAACAGCTCTATGTCTTGGGCAGATGGTTCAATCGATTGAGCTAATCCTTGGGGCTCTAATGGTTTATATTTACATGACGTACATTCGATTGGTTGGTTCTTCATCACAGTTTATTTCCCAGTTCTGATCTGATTTGAGATTTTGGCTTTTCCAGTTCTGGTCTGGTTTGTTAATTTAGCTTTTCTGGAAGTGTTATCGGAACCAGTAGAATCAGCTGGTCTGATTGGTTTGACCCCCAAACTGGTCTGGTTAGAGGCTTGTAACTGGTTCTTTAGTGGAACTGGCCAGTTTAGTACAGAACTGGCCTTTTTTCACGAAACCAGCCTTCTTTCATTTCATCTATTTGCTTAAAGTTTTAACATTATCATTAATTGTTTCAGGATGTTTGAGAGTGGTTCCAACCTCATTTGGTTTTATATGTTGAAAGTAGAATTCTAGATTCCACTCAAAATCCAACATACTTAACAATTTTTAGGATTTCATGATTGGGGGGATTGCAATTTTTTCATTGGATTTTGTCATGTATGAGGGTATGGAACTAACATTTAATCAAGAGCACCAAGCCCCTTATGTACCTTGGCATTGATTGAACTCCTTTGTTATGACCCTAGTAAAAATGTACCCATCACTTGAACAAAGTCTTGACTTGACATGTTAAGCTTTTTCAATCTTATTTTAATGCTTAGAGGGTGATATTGATGACAAAGTTCCCAATATTGGCAATGATTTTTATGATATGTAGGTATTTATTGTAGCAAGCTTTTTTTGGATGCTAGAGGCCATCTAGAGCCTGTTTGTTGATGTATTTTCGGTTCAGAGATGGATTGCTTTTGGCGATATTTTGGTTATATGCACCATCAAATGTTATATAAATGATAACTTTTGCGTATTTGCATATAAATCATAGTTTTAAAAACCGGAACCGGGAATCGAACCGGTCTCATATTTAACCGTGATTCGAACCAGAACCGGATCAAACCGGATTCAATAAATTGGGAATTGAAAAAAATACATAAAATGTTATTTTTTTAATGAAAAAGCATATTTTTAAGATTGCAAACCATTATCACTAACCTTTAAACAAATTATGGAAATTCTTCTCATCTATATACCACCATGTAAGGGTGCATATATCAAAATGGCACCAGGTGTGCAATACATATCAATGATATCATCCACAAAATATATAACCAATGAGGCTCTAAATGGCCTCTAGAATCCAAAAACAATGCTAAAAGTCAAGCTATTAGGCCACTAGCCTACTACAAGTACAAAATACAAACTCAAACTCAAAGTACAAATAATTGATCAACATGATCACTCATCAAACTCATCACCACTACTAGAGATGGGTTCATCAGCAGGAGCTACATAAACATCATCTGGGTCAGAGTTTGAGGGCACCTCACACTCCTCTCCAGCCTTAATAGCAATACTAGGCCTAATAGAACTAGAAGCACGAGTTGGCCAAGCTGCACGACTATTTCTCCCCTCACCAATACCATGTGCCATGCTTGGTCCTGGTGGTTCGCTTCCTCCAGCTATTGGTTCAACTACTAGATCTGCGTTGGGATCAACACCCCTCGACTCCATGGCATCAATATCAAAATCAACTCGATGAGACTCCACCCATTTTGAAGAAGGATCAATATCATCCAACACAATGGGATCTATATCAGGTTTTTTGTTTAGCAATTGGTTGCGCCTTAGTCGAAGGTTGTACTGCACGAAGACAAGAGCATTCAATCGTTTTTGTTCCAAATGATTTCTCTTCTTTGTGTGAATCCGTTCAAAAATAGACCAATTGTGCTCACACCTAGAAGCATTGCAAGTTTGGCTGAGAAGTCTAATTGCAAACTTTTCAGTTGAGGGTATTGGCTTCTAAACGACTCCCACCAATGTGCTACAAAGACAAAGACTAGAGTTAGTTCATTTTTCAACAATTTAGATGGTAAGCTTGAACTTTGAACAATTTACAAAATACAAATTACAACTTCAATTTTAAATAATTGAACTTCACAAAAAAACAAATAAATTGGAATTGCTTACCTGGTTGATCCACATCTCTTGCAATCTTTGCTAGATTTTTGCCAAATGTGCCTGTGGCCCTAGAGAAAGCAGTGAGTTGTTGATGTATTTCCAATTGCTGCGACTCATCAGGTACCATGCGCTCCAAGCACTCATACAACCCATCTTTGACCTCCCCAGTATGATCTTCTCCTAGCTTAGCTTTATAATGATACATTGGGTTCAGGAAATACCCAGCTGCATGTATAAGACGATGGAGTTGATTGTTCCATCTGTTATCAATGATCTCCCAAATAGGCCAATATTTACCTACTTTATGTTTTTAGGCTGCCCGTATCTGCTCCTTTGCCTGATCCATAGCCTCATAGGCTATGGATTCTAGAATAACTTTGGTGCATTCCACATCCACCTTTCTTGCTATCAGATTTAATACAATTACGAAGAATATTGAGGCTATGGATTCTAGAATAACTTTGGTGCATTCCACATCCACCTTTCTTGCTATCAGATTTAATACAATTACGAAGAATATTGCCAATTTTATCAAATTGCTATTCTTCCCAAAGATAGATGGGAAGGTCTTGGAGCCTTACCCATGGAATTGTGGCTACAGACATCGTCGTCAGTTTGAGTTCTGTTAAACATGGCTTCATAAAGAGAGGCCAGTTCTTTGTCAGAGCTAGATGCCATCTTCTATCTTTGCCCCGAGGTCTTCGAAAATAAACTAGAACAGAACCTGTAGCACAGAAATTGATGAAAGTTTGTCAAACCAGTTTTTGTTTACCCATATTTTTACATCTTTGCTACTAGGTCAATAACCATTGAACCGGCAGATGAGAGCATTGTCTATGTAAAGAAGGGTTCCATATCTGATTGGATTTGAGACTAAGGTAACTGAAACTGTTTCCTACTCCTCTGTGGAGAGTTTCAAATGGTATTCTTGATGATTGACAGTGTTTGGAATCTGGATAACTTTGGTGCATTCCACCTCCACCTTTCTTGCTATCAGATTTAATACAATTACAAAGAATATTTTCCATTTTATCAAATAGCTATTCTTCCCAAAGATAGATGGGAAGGTCTTGGAGCCTTACCCATGGAATCGTGGTTACAGACATCGTTGTCAGATTGAGTTCTGTTAAACATGGCTTCATAAAGAAACCTGTTCCTTGTCAGAGCTAGATGCCATCTTCTTTTTACCAAGGGAAAAAATCGTAATTTTATTAATGAAAACAAAATTACATGTTGTAGCTGCGTACAAGAAGTCTGAGTCAAATACTAATGATCATAAGTTCAGACATACAAAATAATAAACTAAAAGCCGAGGAGAACTTTTCTCCATTTCTTCTTTTCAACCTTCTGCCATTCTCCTTGAGATGGCGTGGATGAGACGATAACTAGTTGATTTTCTTCTATTCTTGAGATTTCCTTATCTGAATTTGAATTTTCTGGAGTATGCTGACATTTGATTCCTCTATTGCCCTTTTCTTCAGGTAGTCTGATTAGCTGATTTGTGGGGCGCTGTAATTCTGTTGGTATGTGTGTCTTTTCGGTTTTTTCTTCATTTTGTTGAAAGTGTTGTTCTTCCTTATTTGGGCTGGGTTCCTTTTATGCTTCTTCCTCTTCCTCATCTGTTTCATTTGGGGGAAATTGCCATCCTTTTGGTTGTTTCCCTGATTTCTTCTTCCTTCGCTGCTCTTGCTTAGCAGCAGGGCACATATTTTGTAAGTGTCTTGTTTGGCGGCATATACGGCATCTAAAGGATGTATTCTCGAAATCCAGGATTTGAGTCCAGCTCTGTTTGTTGTGTATCAGTTGAATGCGATCCGTAGACCTTTACTGAGGTCCACCTCCATACATATGCGTGCGAAAGTATAGATTCGTTCTTCCATCTTTTATTCGTCGGTCTTTATGTATTGTCCTAAGATATTTCCAAAGCCTTCTAGCACTTGATTATGCCATAAGTGTAGGGGAAGCGCCATATTGGCATCCTTGATACAGTCATGGTGTTAGCATCAAATTCTGGAAACCATGGAGTGGGGAAGAGCCCCGTCGATCCCCAAAACCATGGGCCGTCCTATAGGATAATATCTCGCTCTTCCGATGATGCGAATTTTACAATGAAGAAACCTTTGGAGCAGAGGTGTATCTCACAATTTGTTGTCCAATTTGTGAAGATCCAGTGAAAAAGATCCATTGGCTTTGGCCAAAAACTGTTAAACCTGCAGATGAGGGCTTGTGCCTCATAGGTTGTGCAATATTCGTTTGTTTCTGGAATGTCTATTTCCAGTTCTGGAACATAATTTGCCTGCTCCACAATGTATGGGTTGGGATTATTATGTGTCTGGCTTGAGCTTGCTGCTGTAGCTGCTGCTTTCCCTTGGAGGATGTTTTTGTAGGAGAGACCAGCATTATTATGTTCCTGATTTGGTTCTGTTCCTTTAAGTAATTTAGATCCAGTAACACCTCCTGTCCCATTGGATTTACTTGATCCGGCTGCTCCTCCTCTTAGCCTCAAGTTGAGAATGATGGTGGTAGAAGGTAGTATATTGTAGTCATGTATACTTCGTTCATCCTGTACTGATGTACCTCCCTAGATCAGGTTTTGTAGCTGGTATGGATATCCCAGCCTATTCATAATATTCTGTTTCAGTTGTGGAACCCTGTCAGAAGCCTGTATCCAAAAAACTGTGGATTTACCTTTTGGGGTTTTTACGAAAATTTGGAAAGAATTTTGTTCTTCCTGTTCTAAGAATTCAATCTCTTTATATGCAGCGGTCTGTGAGGCTGAATCAATCTCCAACCCTTGAGACCAGGAAGCGTTTCGTTTTGTATCGATCTACATAAATGAGGTGCGGACCATCTTTCTCGTCTTCGATTTTCCAATGCCACAAGTCGTGGGTGCCTCTGTCCCTTCTTTGCCGCAGTCCTCTGCTGTTTCCTCCCTCCCTGTACACTGGAATCATTCGGATCCGGAGAGAGTGAAACAGATCTGTCCATATCGGGGATCGATCTACTACACAGCGCTCTAGATCTGAGGGATCTGGCCGTATCGGAGGCTGATCTGTTATTTGAAGAACCAGATCTCAGGACTGATCACTTATTCCCGAGAAAAAAACCAGATCCGTCCCAAACGGGTGCTTATCTACTTCTATGGATCCGAGTTCTTTGATGGAGTGAGGTAGATCTGAATCGAAATTCCCCAAATATCTTAGAAAAAGGTCTTGCAGAAAAAAACGAGGCTTCTCAGATTCTCAGCTCGTTTGCAGCGTGACCCAAACCTTCCAAAAGGATCTTCCTTTGTGTTTTACCTTCACGACAGCGGACCGGCATAACCGAATTGTGGACAGGTTTCCGGATCTGGCCATTGCAGGGGCCGATCTACCTTCCAGAAGATTAGATCTGATAGATCATGGCCTGATCTATGGCACAGTCTTCGATCCAAGAAGGGGGTGATCATCCCTGTCCATTGGAGGGAGCCATTCATCCTCTGGGAGTTTGTACTCTGGTTCGTGGCGGATTCGTACGAAAAACCGTGTGGCGGTGTCCAAAAAAGCACCTTCAGGCACTCTATGGATATATCGAACCCCCGTTCTGTGTTCGCCATTGCTGCCCGATTCGCTGGGCTGGTGAGCAGCGCTGGTGCGAAGAAACCCTTCAGAAAATCTCGCCATCCCGAGCTCCTCTAACACCACCTTTCAAAGTAATGGTTCTCTACCAGCTAGATGCCATCTTCTATCTTTGCCCTGAGGTCCTTTAAAATAAACTAGAACAGAACCTGTTGCGCAGAAATTGATGAAAGTTTGTCAGACCAGTTTTTGTTTACCCATATTTTGACATCTTTGCTACTAGGTCAATGACCATTGAACCGGCAGATGAGAGCATTGTCTATGTAAAGAAGAGTTCCATATCTGGTTGGATTCGAGACTAAGATAACTGAAACTGTTTCCCACTTCTCTATGGAGAGTTTCAAATGATATTCTTGATGATTGACAGTGTTTGGAGCCGGATGGGGAGACCATTACTGCTGTTCATTTCATCGTGTCTCTTTAAGAGACTTCTGGATGAGGATTGCTCCACTGTTCCTTGGGCTTTTCAGCAGCCTTGAAATCCTTTGAACCCTTTGTAGAAACAGGGGCACCACCACTGTTGAGGAAAGTGTATGGCACTGTTGACTTCTGAGGATGTCATGCTGTCTTCTTATGGATCTGCTCAAGGTATCCAACCATAAATCTTCTGGAGATCAGGCTGCTATCTCTGTAGTTGAGAGATGCTCAATGAAGTGTTTTTCAGGCTCTATTTCTGGTTGCATAAGAGATCTTTTGAAACCCTAGCTGCAGGCTGGAGCTGGTTAAACCCAGTCTCGACCATTCCTCCTATTCCCTTGTTGGCCTCCTGTTTATCTTTTTTGAAAATGCATCCTAAGACTTATAG
This sequence comes from Pinus tabuliformis, assembly GCA_031772625.1. Lineage (NCBI taxonomy): Eukaryota > Viridiplantae > Streptophyta > Pinopsida > Pinales > Pinaceae > Pinus > Pinus tabuliformis. Next base: position 464,488,596 of record CM062811.1, read on the forward strand.
TCATTGCTGACAATACATGAAGAATAATACATCATCAGCCATTAAGGTGGCTTTGAATGCTTGAATGGTCAGACAAGAGTTTCTGATCGCTGTAAATGGTCTGTAGTTTTTTTAGGTTGCTCTAGATGGGCTGTAAAATTCACTGGAGGTGGAGCACTGCTAAAAATGTGAGATGGGATGCATATTTGCTGTTGAATAGGCTAAGCGTTAGGTTGAGTTTTTTCTCTCTTCTGGATTTGCACAACAAATTTGTCTTAGACTTAATGCTGCATGAGTGGGATCCTGGATGGTGAGGCTGTCGGTGGAGAGATGGTTTGAAGGTGGCTACTTGGGTGCAATAGACAGTAAATGGGGAGGCTATGGAGGGAAATTCGATGAATGGGGAGACCATTGAAGGAAAATTTGGGTGGGGTGACAAGAACTGCAACAAGCAGGGTCCGGAAAATTGATGGCAAGAGAGAAAGCTTGTTGGAAGTTATGATTGGTGTTTGCTGTGAAAGAGGCTGCCATGAGATACCACTGATGGAGCAAGCCTGCTTTCCAGGAAGACAGCACTGGAGATTGTTAGGTTGAAGTTGATGGGGAAGAAAACTGAAGAATTTTTTCTTGGTGAAAAAGTAGAGTTGATGGTGAAGACAGCACTGAAGACTGTTAGATGGAAGTTGATGGGGAAGAAAACTGAAGAATTTTTACTTGGTGGTAAGGTAGAGTTGAAGTGGATAGTAGAAAAATGCAGCTGGATTGAACATGGTAAAAGTCTGGAGGACATGGTGAGTGAAATAACAAATTTGTTTCAGGCTGCAAATCTCAATAAAAGATCAGAAATTCTGCAGAGTACCAGATGTTGATCCAGAATCCAAAAGGAACTGGAAGCATTGGTTCAAACGTAGTGGTGGGAGACTTTGAAAAATTAGAGGTTAAGAGCCAAAATAAGGCTTTGATACGAAACTGATACAAGCACACACACAACAGAAATAACATTTGTGAAAGAGAATGCAAGGGCAACTGCAGACATGCATTCTCTTTGATTATAACCAAAATTGGACACCAGGATAAATCATAAGATTAAAGGATTAAAAAAATACCTAGATATAAAATAATATGAGTTTCCTGGTATAACAGTGCACATGAGACAGCCAACCATCGGATGGCTAAAAATATGATGGTTCATGCACCCAGGGTAGATTGTTGATGCATATGTCACACCAATACTACATATTATTTCTGTTATGCAGGAATTTTATCATTTTTATTTGACATGTGTGAAGACATAATTAAGATCTTGCTCCAATTATTTGCAAACTCAGCTTGACAATGATACTCTCTCTTGTTTGAGATCCTGCATTATGGATATTATCAAAGGATTTCTTTGACCAAAAGTTTTTGTTAGAGATTGTTCATGGAGCTGTTTGGTACAGACATGAATTTTTTTCTCCTGGTTAATTAAAACAAGTATACATTTTTAATTGAATAATAATATTTTTTTTTACAAAGATTGGGCAGTGCTTAGCTTGCCCCATGAAAGATTTGATATGGCCTGCATTATATTTTCAGATCTGCTCTGGCAGTTCGGATAATTTGTGACATATTAATTGGGGTAAGAGACCCCAAATTATCAAAAAATTCCTTGAATGTTTGCAAGGTTTTCTTTCTTGTTTTCCTGCCTTTCTTCATTCTGGGGGAGGTCTTGTTAACATTATCCTCCATGGTTTTTCCCTAATGTCAATTTCTCCTAAGGTAAGGGTCAGCAAGCTGCATCATGTTTGAGTTAAATAAAGCAATTAGCTCTTCCACAAGTCTTGAGCCCTGGTCTTCCTTTAGTGTGGTCAGTTCTTTCCATCTCTCCATCTCTGTTCTTGTTTGGAGTCTGGATTTTGCCTTTCCCATTGTTCCTTCTTTGCACTCATTTATATTTGCATCGTGATTTAATTTCTTCCCTCACTTTGACTATTTTGCTTTTCTATGTTTGTCATTTAGGATTATTGTTATATTCCATCCACGATTTCCCCTGATTCTGGCCAAGCATTGGTGCTGTGCTTTTCTGGTTTCTCCAACTCTTTGATTATACTCCTGTGTCTGGCTTCATATGAGTTGATTCGAGTTTCTCATGGTTTGTTCTGGTTCCTCTTTGATTTCTTTTGGCTTCATCCTTTTGCCATCTTTTCCATGTCTGGATTACCATATTGGTTCTCTGTGTTTCCGGCATCTGCAGCCCCTATTTTCTAATATTCTCTTTTAATAATATTTGCGTGGGGACGGTATCTTTATGAAGTGCCCATATTCATGGAAATGACAACACTTAAAAGGAATATATTGATGTAGTGACCTAGGGCAATTTTTGCCTTAGGGTTCTTAAGACTGACTAGGGATTACTGCTTTTCAATGCAACAGAAGCAAATATGTCCATTGTAATATACTAGGGTTTTCAGATAACTAGGATTTCAAATTTTTTAAACTGATAGTCCATTCAATGGTACAGAATGCTACCATCCAAACATAATGCCACTGTTCCACAATAACTTTCAATCACAATGTTGCAACAGTCCAAGTTCAAAAATTTCAGTACAAATGAGTTCTGCAGGCTCAAAATGCTGTGCAAATTAAATCTGATCCACACTTTGGAAATTACTCCACTACGACTATCTAGAATATACCAAGAGTACCTTCAACCAATTTAGTCAGTATCATTCCAAAACAAAACCCTAATAAATCCAACCATTAAGCAGAAATTTGATTTGCTGGCAAACACTACACAAATTCCAAAAACCCAATTGCCTCCAGTCCGCACTCCAATAATCTTGGGGATGTGCGCGTATACCCTTTGTGCTCCCACAGATTCTCTATTGCATTGTTACAGGTCTTCCCTTCCTTCAGGACATCTGGATCGTGAATTTTTTCTTCAGAAAACCTACATATCTAATCAATGAAGATCAATCTGCCACAGGACCCACAAGTTTGCTATCAGACAGACCCCCGCACTTCCTCAAAAAGTCTCGTTCCAGGGATTCGCACTTCAATTCCAGACTTTGGATAGCAAGTAATTGTGTTCTTCTGAATACCCGATCAACTATCAATTCCAAAAGGCTTGCTTTGCTCCAGAATAAAATTCAGAAACTCGGCTTCAAAAACTCAACTATCAATTCCAAAAGGCTTGCTTTGTTCCAGAGTAAATTTCGGAAACTTGACTTCAAAAACTCGTGCATCTCATGAGAATACTTCAGGAACCCTCAGACTGTTACAAAGCCTTTTCTTGGTCTTCAGATTGTAACTATAAGAGTCACGATTAGACGCTGAGAGGGTTTTTGGCCTCAGAATGTGTGATCCACTGCAGAATAATATTCCCTTGCCACAGAGCAGATTTGTGGGGCTCACGTCTTAAGTCTATTGCGATTTGATAATTTTCGCTGGCCCACTGAAATAGATCCGACTTAGATAATTGGGCCTCAGTCCACCCTCCGTAACTCGCCAATCTAATAAGAACCAGCCTCTGGGATTTGTGGCTTACTTCACAAAGAATTGACTGCCAATACCTTGAACTCTCCAGACCTTAGTTTCAGAGAAGGGTTCGTCTATCCTTAGTTTCTTTAGTACCTTGCCACAGACTTGATCACAAAAATAATTCGTTGCTCCATATATGAAGAAAAACCCTATGCGAGAGCAAGAATCAATACCAAATAGAACTTCGCTGTCTGTCCACACTTGATGATCGAAAATGAATTCAACCCTCTTATATTTATAGATTTCCTAGAGGGGTCTCTTCTTCTTAATTGATTGAGTAAATTTTACTCCAAACCCCAATTTTGGGTTTCTTTGCCCAGCTGCCCCAAAACTCGTCCAAAATTGGAAATTTTGGGGTTTTCCCCTTTATTGAGGACTGTAGCCTACGGGGATCGATAGGCTATTTCGTCCTTCATTCATCCTCAATTCGTAGAGGACATTACATCCATGTACAACAAATATTCATTCCACAATATTTCTAGAAAAATATAATACTCTATTAGAACACATTTAATTTTAAGGGCTGACTGCCCAATCGCAGTAAGTATATTCAACAAATAATTTCAGACACAACAACTTAGGGTTGGCTACCCAATTTAACAAATGTATCTAGTCAATAATTTCCCTAATACAATAACATCAAAATTTGATAGTCCAACATTTAATTGTAATAGTGCGAAGTCTATCTAACCAAGTGTTACTAAATGGATTACAACTCACTTCCTAATGACTCTCAGCAGTTGTGATAGAATGCACCGTTATAGGATGGTCCAATTACTATTAGAGGGTCGACTTCTCTGGTGCCTTTCATCAACAATGCCTTAACATAATTTTCTTGAAGCAACCCTTTGCTTATTGTTCGAGTGCTCACGAGGTTTGCTAAACATTGTACATAAATTTGTCTTATGCAACTTCCGCCATCACAGTTATTTGCTAACCGCCCATTAGGTATGCTGCGACCCACGTAGTTGGTCAAGGTAGTCTTCACACTAGCGGCGTAGTTGTCGGAGGGCGTCGTCACTGTAGTTTATGTTCGCTGCCGTGTAAATCTCAAGCGACATACGATCTGGTGAGCCGCTACAAACAATTTCTTGATTTGCGAGGTAAACCACCGCAATTGTCACCAACATCACCTTCGCTAACCCACTCACCAGGTAACCGGTTGCATGGATGTTTTCCATTCTTCAACCCTTCTGCTAAGAGTCGCTATCTCAGTTGTCCAATTGGCTGACAAAACAACCTATGCTTGACATAACTATCGTTTGTTCCTCTTGTATTAATCCGTTGTTGAGTGGTGTGCCACACATAGACGGATAGGGTGTATCAATATATTCCCACGTTCATTTAATCCACGAATTCCACAAAGGTGGCCCTCACCACTTGTGGAAGAGAATCTTTGGTAGCCACAAGAAAGAGTTGGCCTTCACTGCACTTTGAACAATAAAATATTACAAAGAGATCACATCCCAACGGCCAACTAGTCTAGAAATGCTTCAGAATCATTCTTCCCTCCAATCTAGGACAAATCCGAGTTGCCACAAAGAGAATAACCTACGCTAGAACAAGATAAAAGATAAAGAATATTAACTAGGGTGGAATCTTTCACCACCAAAATTGATAGGAGGAAAGGGGTCATAAAACCCTCAAAGCCTTAGGCTCAAAGAAAAACAAAGACTAATGATCCAATCCAATGATGATCCAAAATGAATTCAACCCTCTTGTATTTGTAGATTTCCTTGAGGGGATTCTCTCCTTAATTAATTGAGTAAAATTCACACCAAACCCAAACTTTGAGTACCTTTGTCCAACTGCCCCAAAACTTGCCCCCTGCTGCCCAAACATTGGGTATTTTGGGATTTTCCCCTTTATCTAGCACTATATCCTATGGGGATCGATAGGCTACTTCGTCTCTTGGCTAATTAATTTCCCGAGAATATTACAATCCCCCCTTCTCGACATTGCTTGCCCTCAGCAATGGCAAGTCCATTGCGGCTTCCTTCAATGGAATCACTCTTTTGGCAAGGATTCTTCGTCTTCTACTTGTTGTGACTTGGTTGAGTATTTCTGCAGGATTTCAAGCAGTCTCCTCAAAAGCTTGGCTTTGGAATCTCCAAACTCAAATAAGGTTTCATCGCCATCCATGCCCTCTTTTGCAGATTCGCTTCCTACAATCAGGTCATCAATGCTCCTTGTCTTCATCCTTCTTGGTTGATTTCCCTTTGAGCAATGTTTACAATTTGCATAAACGTTGTTGCTATAATGCATTTTCTTGGCATCTGAATTACTCACTTGACGAATATGGTCATTTGGTGTACCTTCTGATGTGGATACAGACTTTGGGAAGCCCTGCTTACCTAAAGATGCAGTTTGAATGCCTGAATTCCCCCTGATAATCTTACCAGAATATACAAGTCCCTTATAAGCAAGGATAGCAGATGCTTGGGCACAAGCTACTGTAATTTCAAGGTTGTGTTCCATATGGGAGGTTCAACAGAACTCCAGATAGTTGAAAAGAACTTTGATGGATCAAATGAATAAATGGTATGGGAAATGTCTGTAGGATTAATCACAATTGCACCCTCGTGTATTCCACTATTAGTGATAGCTTTGTTTTCAAGTATATGTCGTGCTTCTTTAGACTGACAAGAACAATATAATCCTAACTCCACTCCCTTGGCTAGTTCATCCAATGCATGCATCAATGCATTGCGAAAAGCCCTTGCACTGGTCTACTTTGCGTTTTGTGAGAAATGAGATTGAAAAGGTACCAATTGAGATTCCTCGCACCAACCAAAGGTGGCATCACCAAAAAATGCCACTAACAAACTATCATTTCAAAAGTATTTATTTGCAATTTTTGAAGCAATTATGGGATCGAAATTCTGTCCAGGCCACCTAGGATGGCTCCTTACTTTACCCCGTACCAAGTCCCCAATAGAAAATTGATGCTCTGATACATAATTAACAAGAGTCAATTTTTCAAACATAGAACCTCTATTAAAGGACCTTCTATGATGGTGTTTATTTGCAGTTTGTGGTAAAGGTGATGTTGATGAGCAATCCTGGGTATTTTTCTCCTTTCCTTCCTGCAGATTGGATGTTTCCCCGTGTCCTTCTGGTTGCGTTATGTCCCTCACAGAAGAAACTTCTTTTTCTTGATCAAAAGCTACTCCCTTGGAGGTGCCTTTCTCATCAACATTTCTTGAATGTACTGCTGCAAATCCAACATTTATAAAAACATTTTCTACAGAGGGTTTTTCAATGTTACCGACTTGGATTTCATCTTGAAGTTGTTCATTTAGTTCCACTTCCTATGACGTAATGTTGCGAACATCGCTATTGGGATTAAATCGGTGAGGGAAAAAAATCAGAAAAATCGGGAAAAAATCGGCAAATACAAAAAATATTCATTTTTTAAATATCCAAAGCATCTACAACATAAAATAAATACATTGACACATAAATATGATAAACGAACTAATATATAAGATGTGTAATATCATTGGTAGTGCTACATCACACATAACAATGAATCATGTCCGGAATAGTAAGTCCTGACTGCTGAGTCCCAACTCAGCTTCAAAATATCAACAAAAAATATAATAATGTATCTCATATCATGAGTCATAATGTCATATACAATGAAATGAACCAAATAACTAATACTACTGATTTCCTCTGCCCCTCTTGCGAGAAATGCAATAACTTTCCTTCTAGATGTAGATGCTGGTGGAGTTAGTAGTGGACTCTGCTGTGCTCTAGAAGTTGAAGAACTAGGAGCTACAAGGTAGACCACGTCCTCTACTAGTGACATGGGTAGCTTGGGTAGGTGGTGTCACCTCCTCCTCCTTCGCCCCCTCCACCCCTTCCACTACCTCTTGCTCTAACCAATCATCGATAGACTCCATGAGAGGCCTCTCGGCCTCAACCCTCCATGCATCAGTGGTGTCACTCGCATCCAATGAGATGACGTCCATATAAGGTGTCGTCTCAAGTTGCCTAACCCATAATCGAAGATTGTAGTAGATGTAGACGATGTCATTAAGTCGCTGGGACTCCAACCTGTATAAAGGTCATAAAATAATAATTATAAAAAAATATTATTTAATGAATTCAAAAAATTAATTGGAAATTTGGAATATTTTAAGTTTTAAGTTTAACCAGTTGCGCTTCTTGGTGTGTATTTTTTCAAATACACTCCAGTTGCGCTCGCATCTTGAGGAGCTACATGTTTGGCTGAGGATTCGAGTGGCAAGCTTTCGCAGATGGGGTACTCTGGCACCATAGTTTCTCCACCATGCATTTACAACAAAATTGCAAATAAGATAAACATAAGAAAAAAATGAAATTTGAAAGTTGAAGCAAAGTATGAAGTTATGAACTTGAAGAGACAATGAAATATGAAACAAACTAAAAAATACTTGGCCTCTCCCTCTAGTTTGCGGCTAAATGCCAAAGCACGCCACTCATCTGAAAGAAACATTCTCTTCACATCCTACATAGAATTCAAGAGGGATTAAAGAGATATGAAAGTGGTGGCAAACCATGTAATGGCGGGGTGCACCAACTCCTTGTTGTTGGTGAATTTTCTCATCAAATGAAGCACAGATGCATGATTATATATAAATTTTGTAATGCTTTTTGATGAGTCAACAATATCTTTGACAAAATGAATTTTTCCTAGGTCCTCCAACATCAAATCAATGCAATGTGCAGCACAAGGTGTCCAAAATAAAGTAGGATGCCTCTCCATAAGCATCTTGCCAACAACAACATAATTTGCAGCATTGCCCGTTATGACTTGGACAACATGTTCTGGACCCACCTCCAAAATAAACACATCCAGTAAATCACATAATAATTTTGTATCTTTGATATGTGCAGACGCATCAACAAATTTCATAAACATTGTCCCCTTGGGACAATTAACCAAGAAGTTTATAAGGCTTCTCCCCTTTTGATCGGTCCAACCATCTGACATCACAGTGCATCTCGTTGGTGCCCATGATGTCCTAAACTCCAATCTTTTGGTGCAGTCAACCTTTTCATCTTGAAGAATGCGGCCTCTAAAGTCATCATAAGAAGGGACTTTGTACCGTGGGCCAACAATTGCAATAGCATCAACAACAGGTTGGGAAAATGGATTATTCCTTGCAACGCTGAAAGGAATATCACTCTAAAGAAGAAACTTGCCCAACAACTTGTCAGCTTGTTTTTTCTCCTTTTTTTAAGCATTGAAGAGATAGATTGTTATGAACCAGCTGTGGTTCTAGGAACAAAATATGATGAGGTAGCTAGAGGGTTGGTTGTAGATATTGATCCTGAAGTAGAACCAGTGCCACTCTCATATTCACCTCCTAACACTCTATTCTCTGCTAGTTGATTCCTCAGATCTGACTTGGACTGTTTGGTTTGCTCTATTTCTTCCAATGATATGAGGGCTCTTCGGATGATTTCCAGATTTGTATTGGTGCAAGGCCCTACCTCATGTCCAGGGATTTGTGCAAGGTGATACTTCAATCTATACACCCCCCCGTCATATGATGCCCACACAACTTGCAAGACAAGTTTGCTCTGTCAAACCCTCCATCAGGTTCACCAAATTCCCACAGAGGGTTCAATTTCCTTGGCATGTTTGTAACTTGTTTGAACTCTTGAGTTTTAATGTAAGATGAAGTTTGAAGTAGAACTTAGGGCACAAGAAGAATTGCAAGTTAAAAAAAAATTACATACAACTCATTGGATTTTTGACCAAAAAAAAACCTCAATTCAATGCAACCATAATAGAAAAAATGCACATTGAAACCCAAACAATAATGATGCAAAAAAATAGAGCAGAAGAAGAAATTAAACTAATAAATCTAACAATCAAGTTTTTGCATTTTTGACCAAAATGAACCCTTTCCACTCTATCCAAAAAAAATGAAAAAAAACACAGTCAAATCCACTCAAAAGTCATTGATAATCAATGGGTTATAGAAACCCATGCAAAAACAAGAAAAAAACAAAAAAAAGGCCAAATTTGGTGCCCATACTTAGAAACCATGCTTTATCGAAGAAATTTGTTCCAAACTCGAATTTGTCTTGATTGGGATGCTAAAATCCAATGTTATCAGGCTCGGAATTGGCAATAAATCGGCGAGGCAAAAGAGCAAAGAGTTTTAATCAGATCGCGAAAAAATCAGGAAAAAGTCGGGAAAAAATCGGTATAGTCAATAAATAAAGGTATGCACATATATTGAATTAAAAAAAAAAACCATTTTCATCAATATTCAATAAAGCCATGTCCAAACAATGCATAATATCAATGGATGCCCAAAATATCATAAATGAATAAGTATCTCATATGTGTTATGAGTCCAAACATGATCCAAAGTACTGAGTACTTACTCCTAACCAGTGACTACATAGAACTAGAAGCATCTGCTTCTAAAAGTTTATAAAATACTGCATACTAATCAGTGAAAAAACGGTAACTGAAATCTCTTGATTGCTATTGAAATGAGACAATAATGAGTTGCTACTAAAATCTATGTCAGGGCACACGCTGAAGCTAATGTTGGAACACACTGCACACTATGTCTCTGTTACACTACGCCTCTATGCAGAGTAATCTGAAATTGAAACCATGCCTCTATTACCTTCTCGGCGTATGAGTTGTCGGGCCTGAGCAGTGAGAAGTGAGTTACGGACCAACGTCTAATTTTTAACCTAACTAAACCACGCAGCGAACAATGTGGCAACGCTAGAAGTTAAACCCTTGCTCACCGAGTCAAGGGCTGAAAATCGCCTCAGTCGCCTAAATCGTAATTAGTCGGTGAGTCGTGAGTCAAGCTCACGTTGACCATGAGTCAAACTCGGTCAATGCGAGTTTGACTTGCCCATAGTTGAATCAGATCGTTTGAGGGAAGAGCAGAGTTTGACTCGCGATTAATCGCGAGTGATCGGAGATTCATGTTTCAATGCTAAAATCTTTCATTTTTCTCCTCCTTTGTCCTTGTAGTCGACTTCCTCTCCTCCTCAGCTCTCAAACAAGCCCGCTGTCTGCAAAAAATGACAAATAAAAACCCAAAATTCGCTTTAAAAACGCGCTGTTTCGGACCCCCATGATTTTTTCGCATCGACTAGAAAAAATCGTGATTTTTTGAAAATAAAAAAATCGCCGAAAACATCAGCGATTAAATTGTTTGGGTGAAAAAATCGCGATGTTCGCAACACTGCTCTCACGAAGAAAATGTATTAAGGCATGATTCAGCCTCTGGTTCTACACATGGATTTAAGTTTCCCACCATAGGGTGATGTTGCATATTCGAAGGTTGGTCTCTTAGTTCTCCTTCTAACACTTCATCAACCAAAGGCTAAGAGGGGTGGGATTCAACAACGTGGCCTGCTGCTGGACAAACTTAGGTCACACATGTATTGTTCTCCTGATGCTGTTCCACAATAGTCCCACAACTGTTCTGACAACATCCTTGGTCAATAACAGTGGCCCTGAAGTCTCCATCTTGATTTGGCTCCTTAGGCTCGACAAGTTCAACTGCCAACTCTCTTAAAGCACCATCTTGCTCTACAAGGTGTTCTTTCTTTCTAAAGTCCACTGCATCTGATTCTTGTTGCTTTCCACCTATACCCGTCTCCGACTGAATACTCTCCCTATGTTCCTGAACAAATACAATTTGCTCTCCCTTATTGTTCCCTGAAACATGTTGCACAGATTCTTCAGGTGGTTGCCATGACATATTTTTGAGATCCTTCTTGTCTTCTAATTTTATTCATGCCATTCAGCAATCCAGAATCATCATGAATCTCATTTGCCCCATTTTGTAATCCATCATTGACTTTCGTGTCCACTGTCTCAACACCTGCATTCAATAACTCATCCTGTGATCGAATAGACAATCCACTGCCTACTCTGTTTCCATTTCCTGCATCACCTTGTGTAAAAGCATCTTCTATGCTATTTTCACCAATTGGAAAACAGGGTTGTGAAAAAATATCTGGCATTATATCATCTGTCTCATGGTTACCACCCACATCATTAGAAAGGACTTCCAGTCCTTTTCTTCCTTCCACAATTGAATTTGAATTCAAAAATTCGACATCCAGATTTCTTCCAGCCTCATCCTGCAATGGAAGAAGAGATTGTTTTCTATTCACTAACTCATCCTGCAAACTGACAGAAAATTCATTGCTTAGACTGTTTTCATTTCCTGCATCACCTTGTGTTAAAACATCTTCTCTGTTAATTTCACCTACTGGAAAACAAGGTTGTGAAAATACATTTGGTGCTATATCCTCTGTCTCATGAATACCACCCACTTCATTAGAAAGGCCTTCCATTTCTTTTTTCCCTTCCACACTTGAGCCCAAGTTCAAAAACTCAACATCCAGATTTCCTTGAGGTTCAAGCTGCAATTCAACTTGAGGTTTTTCTCCATTCAGTGGCCCATCCTCTGATCCAACAGAAGAATCATTGCCTACTGTACCACTTTCACAATCAAGATGTTTCCCCAAACCTATCTCATTTTCACATTCAAGGGGTGCACTAGCTGTGGTAGCTAAGGTTGGCATTCCATCTTCCAGTTGATGGCTGGACAATCCATCACGACCATTATCTTCATTCCTTTCCTTCCTTTTAGGGGGATACAACCACGTCCATGCTTTTGCCACTATCGTAGTTTCTCTTGTACTTTGTTTTACGGGCTTGGGCTTATCATCAGTGTCACTTGATTTGTTTTTCTTACAATTAACTTAAAGATTGACCCATTTCCAAATACATGCCTTCTGTTGTGTGTTCTTATCATCAGGTTCAAGGAATGGATCCCCTTCATTGTCCGTAGATGTTACAGCCTTTATGTTAAATTCTTCTAATTTTGTATTGGTCACTCTGTTCCCTTCTTGCAATCTTTTAATAGTTTCTTTTTGCTGCTCTTCTAAGTTCCACCAAGACTCTGGAAATTCCTTGCCAAAATTTTTATCCAGTTGCTCCATCTTCAAACACCATCCAGGCTGGTAGGATTTCCGCTCTGATACCACTGTAGTGACCTAGGGCAATTTTTGCCTTAGGGTCCATAAGTCTGACTAGGGATTACTGCTTTTCAATGCAACAGAAGTAAATATATCCATGTACAACAGACATTCATTACATAAGATTTCTACAGAAATATAATACTGTATCAGAGCACATTCAATTTTCAGGGCTGACTTCCCAATCACAGTGAGTATATTCAACCAGTAATTCAGACACAACAAACTAGGGCTGGCTGCCCAGTTTAACAAATGTATCCATTCTATAATTTCCCCAATGCAATAACATCAAAATTTGATGGTCCAGCATTCAAATGTAACAGTGCCAAGTCTATCTAACTGATTGTTACTAAATGGATTACAACTCACTTCCTAATGACTCTTGGTAGCTGTGTGACAGAACACACCGTTATAGGATGGACCGATTATTGTTATTGGAGATGGTACAGTTATTGTTAGAAAGTCGACTTCCTTGGTGCCTTCCGTCAACATTGACTTAACAAAATTTACTTGAAGCGACCCTTCACTTATTGTTCGAGTGCTCGCGGGGTTTGCTAAACATTGTACTTAAATTTGTCTTATGAAACATCCGCCGTCACAGTTTTTTGCTAACCGCCCATTAGGTATGCTGTGACCCATGCAGCTAGTCAAGGTAGTCTTCACGCTAGCAGCGTAGCTGCCAGAGGGAGCTGTCACTATAGTTTATGTTCACTGCGACATAAATCTCATGCAGTATATGTTCTGTTGAGCTGGTACGAACAATTTCCTGATGCGTGAGGTAAACCACCACACTCATTGACAATGCCAACCCCACCTTCGCTGAACCACTCACCAGGCAACCCTTTGCATGGATGTTTTTCCTTCTTCAACCCTTGTGCTAAGAGTTGCTGTCTTAGTTGTCCGATTGGCTGACAGAACAAGCTACGCTTGACGTAACTGTTGTTTGTTCCTCCTGTTTTAATCTGTCACCGATTGGTGTGCCACGCACAGACAGATAGGGTGTATCAATATATTCCCTCGTTCATTTAATCCACGAATTCCACAGAGGTGGCCCTTGCTGCTTGTGGAAGAGAATATTTGGTAGCCACAGAAAACAGTTGGCCTTTGCTGCTCTTTGAACAATGAATTATTACAGAGACCACATACCTACAGCCAACCAGTCCAGAAGTGCTTCAGAATTCTTCTTCCCTGCAATCTAGGACAGATACGAGCTGCTACAAAGAGAATAACCTGTGCCAGAACAAGATAAAATAAGTTTATCAACTAGGGTGGAATCTTTCACCACCGAAATTGATAGGAGGAAAGGTATCTTAAAACCCTTAGAGGCTTAGACTCAAAGAAAAATAGAGACTATTGATCCAATCCAATGATGATCCAAAATGAATTCAACCCTCTTGTATTTATAGATTTCCTTGAGGGGATTCTCTCCTCAATTAATTGAGTAAAATCCCAACTTTGAGTTTCTTTGTCTAGCTGCCCCAAAACTTGTCCTCTGCTGCCTAAACATTGGGTATTTTGCGGTTTTCCCCTTTATCAAGGAATATAGCCTATGGGGATCAATAGGCTACTTCGTCTCTTGGGCAATTAATTTCTCAGAAACATTACAGTTGATGACCTTATATCACCAATTGGTATCGATCATATACTGAGATTGCTGATAGATGGATATGTATGCTTTATCAAGTTGTTTGCAAGACCAATTGGCCTAAACAAAGTATATAAAAATACAACAGAACAATAGAGCAAAGAGAAGGTATGAACCAGGTGATGGTAGGATCTGTTTTGGACTTATCTAGACTCAGCCTCCTTTTCGTCATGCTGAAAGCTGGTTACCCATCCACCACTGACCTCATGATCCTGTCTCTAGCATGTGTTATTCTTGTAATTAGTTTTGTTATAATTCCTCTTGCTGCTCTCAATGCCCTTGAAAAACTGTTTACCAGTCGTTGACTTGAGATTTTCATCCTTCTCTGATGGGAGTACACGCTTCACATTCTAACGCGAAGTGCTGTTCTGTTTCCAGCTCTCCTTTCCCACAAATCAGACATGCTCTTTCTTACCGTGGATCCTCAATTGAGCTATCAGTTGTTTCTCCCCAAATAGGATCTTAAGCTTCAGGGAGTCCCGAGGTCTGATTTCTTCGTTTGAGTGGAAGCTTTCAATGTGATAGTGTTGCCTCCTCTTGAATTAAGCTTCTGGGAGTCTTGAACTTTGATATTTTCCTTTGAATTGAAGTTTTCTACGTGATATTGTTGCTTCCTCTTGAGGTATATCCTCCATTTACCTTTCCCAGAGCCGTCTTGTAAGTACACTTTTAGTTCCTTTCTGTCCACTCGGCTACATTCCTCCACTATATCCTATTTCTTGAACCACATTTTAAATTGTAGATTCCAAGTATTCTTTCTCCATTTCAGCACCTCTTGGTTGATTTCGACAGAAATCCAATTGCTGTCCACACCTGTTATGCTTTGTCTATACAAAATCACCTTTCTTAGCACTTCCAGCTCTATGTGCTTCAGGGAAGTTTTAGCCAATAGTATCTCATAAGGGGTGCTGGTTTTTACTATCAAAAAATCTATGGCGATTAAATTCTTTTGTATCCTCTGCGTCTCTCCATCTGATTCCATCAGTTTCTTAAGATACATGGACTCCATACCTCAAACTCATATAGTAGCATGGGGGTGATCAATGCCTGGAAAAGGTAACACAGCGTGTTCCAATCCCTCCACCTCTTCAATGTGCACATGACTCAACTCTGTCTCTCATTGAATCAGTGATCTCCAATTTTTAGTATTTGTATCAGGAACTGCTTTGGTTTTTTTTGATTGTGAATCACACCACCTTGGTCTTGTCTATGTTTATCTTCATCCCTAGTTTCTACACGAAGCTCTCCAAAGCCAGCAAGTGATGTTGTAAGTTGTGTAGTCTTTTGAATGTCAAGTCAACATTATCTAGGTACAGTGTCAAATGCTTTTCTGAAATGAGCAACACCAAAGCTCCTCGTTTTTGTTCTCCTGTGTATTCTCTATCATGTGCATTAATGCGGGGCAGTGATCTATAGTGGAATGCTTTGGTCTAATTCTGGCATTTCCCTTGGCCTTTTCCTCTCCTCTGTTTATTTGCTGATTTTCCTTTCTACCATTCGTCCAACTAACTTGGAGAATACTGGGCTGATCATAAAGGTCCTGTAGTTTCCTAGGTTGTTTTCTATAGTTTAACTCTCCTACCTGCTTTAAAAATGGGCAAAATAAGGCTTGCTTGTTGAAAATAGTAGCGAGAAAGGCCCTTATTTGATTTGTGCTTTAAGCAAAGGGACCAGCACGAGTTTGTCCTTAGCATGTTCGAGTTCCCTATAAGTTAGGACGAATTCCCATAATTTGGGATTCGTTCCTAAAAGTTAGGAGTTATGAAGCAGTTAACCAATGCGTTGAAATGGAGGGCTGAGTTTGTTGTCTTCTAGTGCGAGTTAATTTGGGAAAGGACGAGCTAAGAGATCCTTAACTTCTAAATTAAGGCAGGACGAGTTACAACAGCTTGATAGCCTTTGTTAACTCCTCAACCAAGAGTTCGATTTCCTAAAATAAAGGCTTGCCAGATTTAGCCTTTTTGAAAAACTTAAAAGGAGGATCAAGGCACATTGTTATTCATTGTTTTGTGAGCACGAGTTGGTGAGACAAAGCAATAGAGAGCACAGGTTTGTGTGTGTGTGAGCTTGTGAGAGGAAGAGTGTGCAAGAGGAGCTTGTGCACAGATTGGTAGAGGCTATTTTTCCCTTGGGAATTGCGCTAGCAATTAGGAGGTATTTCCTAGTTAAATAGGAGCAGCCTATGCACATAGATTGAGGGAAGCAGATTAGGGGTCTTGCAGTTGTTTCAAGCTTAGGACAAGCAGATAAAACCAGATTGGTTTCCAGTGAAACAAAGTTGTATTGTAAGAGATCTGTTGCTCATTTTTTATCAATAAATTTCTCAATCAAGCAGAGGGTTCTCCCAGTTGGGTTCCCTAGAAAATTTGTTTTTTTGGCTATCGTGTGACTGCATTTAATTCTGTTCTATTCTGCTGCAAACAAGTAGAGAAATTCTGTGTCTTAATGAAGAGAAACTAGTTTTCAGATTGTTCATTAGAGCAGTTGCAGAATTTTCGTGGATTTTCTACATTGTTGTTCAGTTGTCTGGGAAACCTTCCTTGAAAATTTGAGTAATGGAACAATATGCTGGCTGAGATCCTTACCCCATTTCAAGTGCTCTGCCTGAAAGCCTTTGAATGTTTTTCACTCGCCCAAATCCACTCTTCTAGTGCCTACCTTCACATCTGACTTTCAAAACTATCTCTTTCAAGCTGGTTTTTTGTGGATTTTTCCTCACAGATGGGTTCTTAATACTTATAAAAGGTTTTGGTGTGGTAAGCCATCGTTCTGGTGTTATATTTGTTTCCTGCACCAGTTTCCTCACCTCCAGTTCTGTCCTAGTGGCTCCGGGGACTTTTCCTTTCCATCCTCGGCAGCTTTTCTTGCTGGGTCTTACAAATTTGCTCTTTTTTTCCTTTATGAGCAGCTTTTATGCAGTGAGGTTCTCACTCTTGTTGTCTTTTCTGTATGCTGCCTGAGCTTCCTTGCAGTCCTCAGTAAAACCAAAGGAGAAACTCATCTGTCACATACTTTATTTGTTTAGATATATCTAAATAAACACAAAACCTGGCATAAGTGGTCGTCATTCTTTTTTTCCCTTGTCATCTCCAAGGATCAGAAATTTGCTCAGCAAGTTTCCATCCTTCCAAAATCTGTTTGCATCAAAATTCCAAATGGAATGTCTTACCTACAAATTTCAAAGATCCGATAGCTGCAACCAAAACCATCTTTTAGACGGTGAATGAGTCCCATGGCATTTGGAAAATATGGGCCTCCATCAAAGATCTTGCCTCTCTTTCTTACTAGAGAGGAGAGTAGTAAAAAACCCCTTTGCGCATAGGTTTAGATTGATTTTACCATCTGTAGCTCATTGTGTTGATATTTACAATCTCAGAGTTTTTTCAGAGGGTCAGAACCTTACGAGTCCGCTGATTATATTGTGGTTACTCAGATAATCAACTTTATTTTGAAATTTCTCTGATGTCATTACTTGTTTTGTCCTCTTTTCTAACTTCTTCAACCATCCCGAGACAATGGTCAGAATGTTTTGCTCTGTATTTGTTAATTTTAGGTATGTTCTATGCTAAGAGCAATTTATTTCAATTTTTCCATTTAGCTCAAAATCTATTTCAGATTAGCAATCACATCAGCATCATAGTAAATTGCAGATAGAACATAAGCATAAACATCAGAAAACAAACCAAGACAATAGGACACAAGATGTGGCGCCAACCAGGGACAAACCCCAATGTGGGGAAACCCTTGATCACTTCTTCTTCTTCATAGTTCAGCAGAGCAGTGCAGGGCACTGATGGCAGAGATAGTACAGTCTGGTTGATGGATTAGCTAGAGTTCTCCCTAGTTGAGAGGGAGTGTTAAAATTGGCAACTAGGGTCAAACTCCATGTGGGCTTCTTATTCATGGCAACTGATATTTTTCTTGGATTCCTCTCGTCGAGAGGTGTAGGATTGATCTAAAGATCGTCCGATTCCGACAAGTATTCATGGAGATATGAATTTATTTGTGTTATGGGACAATTCATCAAGGTCGGCTAGCAACCAAATTGCCCCCACTTGTGCTCAACGTTTTAGCATAAAAAGAGGTGGCTTGCTAGTCATTTGCACGCACACTCTTCTTGTTAATGAATCGTGCTACCCTTTGAAGGGTAGCATTCCCTACACCCTTTCTGGGATAGGTGGCATTGACTCCAAGTATAATCTCCATGATTGTTTCCTTCTCTATCAAATTAGAGAGAACTTCCTTCTATCCAATGAAGTGCCTTGGAACACTACTATTAATAAGCCAGATTCCCAAAGAGTCTGGATCAGAAGTAGCGGAGAGGACCAATATAAGATAATACTTCTTTAGCTTATCAGAAACAACATTTGATTCTTCATACCTAAGGTTCCTTGCTTTCTTGAAGAGTTGGCCATTTCCTTGATGACCTGCATTCCTTTAACCTTTGCCATTGTACTTGTCATTCCTTGAATTGTTCAAGATGTCCCAGGAATGATTGTTATCATCATCAAGTGATGTGTCCCTACCATTCGGACGCTCCTTCGCATAATAGCCGAACTTATTGCAAGCAAGGCATCTGCGTTTCCTTACACCCTTAGATCCGGACATCCCATTGAAGTGATCTTTAGGTAGGCCATCAGATGCTTCTGCTGCGCCACTCTGATAATATTCTCTACTTCGACTTCACCCTTGGTGAATTTGAAGAGGGATTAGGAACCCATTGAGCCTTTTTGTCCTTTCCAACTGTCTTCGGTGATTGCTCTTTCACTCTTGCTTGGGTTTTGTCTTCACCTCAACTATGATACCATGTTAATTTTAGGTATGTTCTATGCTAAGAGCAATTTATTTCAATTTTTCCATTTAGCTCAAAATATATTCTAGCTTAGCAATCACATCAACATCATAGTAAATTGCAGATAGAACATAAGCATAAACATCAGAAAACAAGCCAAGATATGAGGACACAAGATGTGGTGCCATCCAAAGACAAACCCCAATGTGGGGAAACCCTTGATCACTTCTTCTTCTTCATAGTTCAACAGAGCAGAAAAGAGTAGTGCAGGGCATAGTGGCAGAGATAGTATAGTCTCGCTGATGGATTAATTGATGGAGTTCTCCCTAGTTGAGAGGGAGTGTTAAAATTGGCAACTAGGGTCAAACTCCATGTGGGTCTTCTTATTCATGGCAACTGATATTTTTCTTGGTTTCCTCTCGTCGAGAGGTGTAGGATTGATCTAAAGATCATCCGATTCCGATAAGTATTCATGGAGATATGAATTTATTTGTGTTATGGGACAATTCATCAAGGTCGGCTAGCAACCAAATTGCCCCCACTTGTGCTCAACGTTTTAGCATAAAAAGAGGTGGCTTGCTAGTCATTTGCACACACACTCTTCTTGTTAATGAATCGTGCTACCCTTTGAAGGGTAGCATTCCCTACACCCTTTCCGGGATAGGTGGCATTGACTCCAAGTATAATCTCCACGATTGTTTCCTTCTCTATCAAATTAGAGAGAGCTTCCTTCTATCTAATGAAGTGCCTTGAAGCACTACTATTAATAAGCCATATGCCCAAAGAGTGTGGATGAGAAGTAGTGGAGAGTGCCAATATAAGATAATGCTTCTTTAGCTTATTAGAAACAACATTTGATTCTTCATACCTGGAGTTCCTTGCTTTCTTGAAGAGTCGGCCATTTCCTTGATGACCTGCATTCCTTTATCCTTTGCCATTGTACCTATCATTCCCTCAACCATTGAAGATGTCCCAGGAATGATTGTTATCATCATCAAGTGATGTGTCCCTACCATTCGGACACTCCTTCGCATAATAGCCGAACTTATTGCAAGCAAGGCATTTGCGTATCCTTACACCCTTAGATCTGGACATCCCATTGAAGTGATCTTTAGGTATGCCATCAAATGCTTCCGTTGCGCCACTCTGATAATATTCTCTATTTCGACTTCACCCTTGGTGAATTTGAAGAGGGATGAGGAACCCATTGAGCCTTTTTGTCCTTTCCAACTGTCTTCGGTGATTGCTCTTTCACTGTTGCTTGGGCTTTGTCTTCACCTCAGCTCTGATACCATGTTAATTTTAGGTATGTTCTATGCTAAGAGTAATTTATTTCAATTTTTCCATTTAGCTCAAAATCTATTCCAGATTAGCAATCACATCAACATCATAGTAAATTGCAGATAGAACATAAGCATAAATATTAGAAAACAAGCCAAGACAAGAGGACACTAGATGTGGTGCCAACCAGGGACAACCCCAATGTGGGGAAACCCTTGGTCACTTCTTCTTCTTCATAGTTCAACAGAGTAGTGCAGGGTACTGATGGCAGAGATAGTACAATCTGGATGATGGATTAGCTGATGGAGTTCTCCCTAGTTGAGAGGGAGTGTTAAAATTGGCATCTAGGGTCAAACTCCATGTGGGTCTTCTTATTCATGGCAACTGATATTTTTCTTGGATTCCTCTCGTCGAGAGGTGTAGGATTGATCTAAGGATCATCCGATTCCAATAAGTATTCATGGAGATATGAATTTATTTGTGTTATGGGACAATTCGTCAAGGTCGGCCAGCAACCAAATTGCCCCCAGTTGTGCTCAACGTTTTAGTATAAAAAGAGGTGGCTTTCTAGTCATTTGCACACACACTCTTCTTGTGATCTCTTCCTATCCACTTGTCTTTGGGTTTTGGTGGGAGGAAAGATCCTAAGAGATAACGTTGCCCTATGTGAAGAAGCCTTATGGAGAAAGCTCTACGCTATCATGGAGAAGGCTAAACACTGGTATTAAGAAGCCTTAACCGCTAGCTTAATGATACCCTAATGCTGCCCTAAGGAAGATCATATCACAGCCATGGAAGGAGATGCCCTATAACATTGTCAAGAAGGTGACATGCAGCAAGGAGGCCTATATGCTAAAGTGAACTCAATGCTGTCCAAAAGAAGTCTATCGGGCCACTTCCCTAACCTTAGACGCAGTCTTCTATCTGCAATCTCTGAAGAAACTAGGCTGCAGTTTAAAGAGGGTCTTTATGTGCCCTGACCGCTGTCAGTTCATGCCCTAACCGCAGTCATAGAGTTGGCTCTCCATACACTGTTCAAAGGGACCTCAATCCACTGTCCAAAGGTGAGGTCTACACGCAAAAGAGACCTAGCCGCTGTTATATGTGTGCCCTATTCACAGTCCGGATACACCCTAAATGCTGGCCTTATTCTGCAGCAAAAGAGAGACTCCATGCTGCCCTAATCCGCAGCAAGAAGAGGATTTCTATAAGCTGGAAAGAGGAAGTCTTCAATAGCTCTAGATGCAGTCAAAAGGAAGTGTATTCAAACATGCCCTAGCCGCAGTCATACCACAGCCAAATGATGCCTAATCTGTCCACTGTTTTGGACAGGGACAGTGTCCAGCTTCAAGCATATGACGTGAAGTAGAGTACTGAAAGATGTGTGTGCAGCAATGCGTGATTGGACAACATATGATTAGGGCTATGTTGACATAAATGCAAGAGCACAAATTGTTGTATGTTGCAGACTTTGATTCAGATGGATGGAACAAGGGGTAAAGGCAATAAACAGTAAATGTAATCACTGCATTGAAGACCTGTTGAAAGGATCCGCAACTATAGCCTAGCTGCTCTGCTAGGCCGCAAGCCATAGCAAGCAGCTAAGGCTGGTGAGTGTAAATGGTTGCAGCATATTGGAGGCAGTGTGTACAGCAGCATGTATGGGTACAACAGTGAATGGTGCAGCATAGTGCACAGTGATGGGTACAGCAGTGAGTGGTGTAGCATAGTGCACCGTAATGGGTACAGCAGTGAGCGGTGTAGCATAGTGCACCGTGATGGGTACAACCATGATTGGGTGCAACTCAGTGATAAGAGCAGCTCAGTGAATGGGTGCAGCACAGTGAGGTGCAGCATGGTGATGGAGTCGCCTTAGAGGATCAGTTGAAGCAGTATGCCTTCACCTGAGTCCAGATCAGCTACCTCATGTGACATTTTCTAAGAGAAGATCTCTGCTCTTATTTTGATAAGTCAAAATACTGACTTCTGATGTATATGTACTATCTCTCTCTCTGCTGAACTATTGAAGAACATATAAGAAGAATTGATCAAGGGTTTCCCCACATTGGGGTCTGTCCCTGGCTGCCGCCACATCTTGTGTCCTCTTGTCTTGGCTTGTTTTCTGATGTTTATGCTTATGTTCTATCTGCAATTTATTATGATGCTGATGTGATTGCTAATCTGGAATATATTTTGAGCTAAATGGAAAAATTGAAATAAGTTGCTCTTAGCATAGAACATACCTAAAATTAACAGTATTGTTGTCTTTAATGTTTTTCCTGAGCAAAACATTTGTCCTGGCCCTCAAATCATTGTACCTCCAGTCATTGTCCCCATTGTGAATTTGCTCATTAAAGCACTCTGAAACGGGAAGGACTTAGTCTGCTCCCTCTTACAGCCTTCCAGCGTACTCGACTACTTAATTTTCAATTGCTAGACAATTATAGGCTGATGTGGAAAACTAGTAAACTGGATACTGCAGGCAAAGATGCCAATACAGAACTAATACAAGTAGGATAGGATTATCGAGATAACAAAGATGTGCTGCTAGATGCCTGTTAGAGGCAAACTGTAACGTTTGCGTCTCTTGCTTAAGGGGGATAACTACAACCACTATAAAACTTCTGCTATAAAGAGTCCTGTGAACACCAGACACCACCATGAATGAATGAAGTTAAACATTAACGCTGGCTGATACACAGGCTATGGGGACTGAAAATGGCACAATTACAGTTAATGGGATCTGTGGCAGACTGCTGTGAGAGCCAGAGCCAGAAACATTTCTTCTTCTTGCTAGGCATATTGCTGTATATGGAGCTGGATTTTGTCATTGAACTTGGAGACATGGCAGCCTAATCATGCTTATTTTGTGATTCACGTATCACAGGGCTCCTTTTTTGTTGTGCCATTGCTGGTCTTGCTCTTCCTGGCATGTGCCACTGTGGTCATTGTGTTTATTTTTTAAACTTTTATTGTTACTTCAAAGTTCTAAGCTTCTACTCGCCTTTTCCTATTATTTGTTTCAGTTGCCTAACATGTTGCTGATTGTCTGTTGTTTTGTCTTGCAGTTTTTGAGATTCTATTGTGTGCCTTTTGTTGCTAACTGTGGCCTGTCTTTTACTTTTGTTTCCTAGTGGTTAAGAACATGTAAAGAGGGGGCTAGAGTATGTACGCCTGCATAGACTTTACCAGTGAAATTGCTGCATGGAGGTGGGTCCCTTGTCCCACAAACAAGGGGTCTCATACATCAATTTGGTCTCTGGCTTGGCTGTGACCTTAAAAATAGATTATTATTATTCTAATAATAACATTATCAAAAGATCTTAGCTCGAGTGATTTAGTAAACAATTCGTTTCCCCAGCGGCATGGGTTCAAGTCTCTGGATACATGTTGTAACTGGCCCTTTTGTGGCATTTATGAAATAGTTATTACTCCAACGAATTACTGATTCACCATGGCGAAAAAAAAGAAGAAAAAGTATTATTATTATAATATTTATTTTTATATATGATGTTGCTCTGGGTAACTTTGGTAACTTGCCGTTGTTAGATGGTGCTCTTAAAAGTTACTGGATTTACCTGTGGATCTTTTAGGAAAATGCTATCTATGTTGTTAAAACTTAATCCTATCAAACTTAAATTATAAGATCTTGCTTCTTTAGGTCATTTCATTGAATTTCCAGTTAAAATGACCAACTTTATCTATGATAGCAGAGACTTGAATGCAATGATAAATACGATGTTCTCTTATGAGACCTATTCAATCAAAACAAAAGTAAGGCAAGTGGATTTATCGTCAAGTATTTTGCAAAGTGATTTGCCTTTGGTAAAAGCATTTGATTAGAATATTCCAATTTGAAACTGGGGCCTATCTTGCATTACTACTGTTTTCTCATGAATGTCAAAAAGGATCTTTGTTCAGATGGAAATTATGAATGAAAATTTGAAGTCCTGTGAAGAGATCTTGGTACAATGTATAAGATAAGATAAGATAATTTTATTGATGTCCAATGAATGACCACAAAAGTAGGCCAACGAGACTGAAAAACACAAGTCGTATGAATACAGTGTGGAGTGCAAGTGCAGCTCCTATATAATGCTGAAAACAACATAAAGAAAGAAAGAAGCCCACAGTAATACATCCTCAAGATAAAACTGTGTATATAACTGTGACAAATGTATGGTTGATACAAAATACAAATAATAAGTATGTCCATGGCTGGAAAAGTGGAAAACTCAAGAACCTGTCAAGAGAGAGAGAGAGAGAGATGAGATGATGAAGCTAATAATGTCAGTCTCTAGGGTCTAATGGCTGAAGGTGAGTGGGGTGAACTACGTACTGGCATGCTGTCGCAGTCCTCTGGAATCAACGGGGGGACCGGCTGAACAATCTTGGTGGGGATTTAGGATTGGGGGATAGTCCCTGCATCCAAGGTTAGAAACTCTGGATAGATCTCTGGGTGCTCCTCCGGATCTGGTAGGTACTCTGATGAGTGGAAGGTGCCCTGCTTAAGGTCTGTCTGCTCTGAGGATGTATAAACTGATGTACAGTTCAGCACCTCTGAACTGGTTTCAATGATATAGACACGTGGTCTCACCAGTCTACTGTCTGGGTCATGAATGCCAATGCCCCACCAAGTTTTCAGGATGTGGGGACATGGGAACATGGAGATGCTTCTAGGAGAGGTGTGGATGCCCTCAAAATTTTAGGGAATGTCACAGCCCTGCCTCAAATATTAATTTTATGAGAAAAATAAGAAAAGATTAAAAGGAGAGATGTTTACTTTTTATAAAGATATCAAAATTATGGTATAAGTTTGCTGCTGTCCACTTTTTTTTGTCTCGAAAAGCTTGCTTGCCACAAAAATTAGTTTGCTTTTCAACCTCCTTAGTGTGCTGCTGTTAGTGGACAATGAATGGATGAGGGTTTATGTGCTTAAAATAAGTTAATTTGAGTGTGAAAGGGACCCACTGGCTTTTCTATCATTTAGGAGTCAACAATATTTTTTTAATTAAATTTTTATATATATTTTTAATTGCCATAGCCTGTATTAATGAGAGGGAGCTTCCAGGTGTACTTGTTATCGGATACTCTTGGGAGTCCCCACTACTTAGGGATGTGTCCCCAATAATAATTGGGAAGCCATTTGAGAGAGTTCGTTTCCAAAAGTAACTGTTGGTATCTAGTACTCCCTTGGAAGTCCTTGGTACTTGGGAACATCACTCTCAGGCACTGGGGACATCTCACCTGAGCAAATGTTCTCAGCGATGTACCTTGCCAAACCCCAATTTCTGGGGGATGTCAGGGGATGCCCCGGAAGATGCTTCCACACTCACAGATTGTGGAGAGCATTGGGACTTGGGATGCATTCCCCGGATCACTAATTTCAAAATTTTGTGTCAGAGAATTTTTATTACAACCTTTCTTGCAATGTTTTAAACATATAAAAGTGGTTTTTGGATATGATCCAGTTAGTACTATTTTGCGAGGCCATGTTCAATGTAGGCAGAAGTGGACATGAATCCTTCCATTTTTTTGGATTAAGAAATGGTTAGTTGGAATGGCATTTGTCATTCCATTTTTGTGGTAGACAAGTGGTTCAATGCAATTAATTCTACTTGATGTCACACTCAATGGAAGCCAATTGACAAAAGTGAAGAGAAGACGAACTTGGTCTTTTTATTAGTGAGTGGTGTAATCATTTTTGCCCGAGTTTACGGGAAAAACTGTTAGAGCCAATTATGATGATGACAGAACAACAATACACACTTAAGTAGAAGTTTCTAGAAAAAGAGAACTGCTTGAGAAATTCTGATCCATGTTGGGTTAATAATGGATGTTATTTTTCAATGACAACTGTTGGAGTCAGCTCGCCAATTTTTTGCAAGCAATGTTTAGATACAAAGTGGGACTCAGCTCACCAATTTCGATGTCTCAAATCATGTCTATCCCCATGAAGAGTTGTCTGCATGTCAAGATAATACTATTTGTTGACAAGCAAGGCTGAGGCTCAGGACTCAAGAAAACCATTGAATGCGTGAGCAAATTCTGTGCAAAGACTGGCGATAACAAAACCAGATTTGATGATGAGTTATTTGTAACATACCTAATTTCTATTATTTACACTTAACAATTTTTATGCAGAGGTACATCCATTAGGATACTTCTTGACTACGTACCTTTCACATATATTATATTTATTTCTGTCTATTGGACTATATTTGGCTTTGTTTTTTTACCTATGAACCTTTTACATATATTATATTTATTTTTGTGTATTGGACTATTTGTCATATTTTTTATACCTTTGAATGCCTATAGCATGGAGTGACTGCTGCAAAATACGTCACGAGTGGTATTCAGACAGTTCTTCCTGCCACATGGTTGTCCATATGCTTCTGCTGATGAAAATGAGGAATGCTTCTGTGAAAAGGAATCCCATTGTTGTGGACACTGGAAATGGCTGCCATTTCAAACAAAAAGAATGATTACAGTAAAAATTCCTACAGATCTTTCCAGGACATCTGCCTGGATATTTCTGCCACTCCAGAATTCACAGTGTTGTGGAATAATGCTGTTGCACAACAGGGAAAATTTTAGGAGCTAATATTAGCAGGTGGGCTAATTTTCCATGCTTTTTCCAAAAAAGAGATTCATTAATTTCCATTTTTTTAAAGAAAAGTTTCGCCCAAATTTTATGATATAAAACTATTTTACCTTGAAAATTTCCAACTTTTATATAGAGAAACTGGTTTTCTGCTAACCTTCACAGAATGACAAAAGTTGGTAATGAAGAACAACAATAAATTTATGAAGAAGTGAAAAACTGTACTGAATGTTAAAAGTTAAAACAGCTATCACTACTGGCATGGAAGAAAAATACAATAAAAATAATAAAGGGCAATGACATTTAAAAGAGAATCTAAACTAAGCAATATAGAAGTACAACAGTTCTTCAAAATAAACACTTTAGGAAGATAGATAAGACAAACTATTTTATTAATGTCCAACTAATGACCACAAAAGTAGATCAATGGGCTATGGCAATGTTGAAATGAATGATAGAAATAGCTTTAGAATACAGAACCTCCCTCTAAAGAATCGCATGATGTATAAGACCGGCTTTTCTTTACGAGTCACTTTCCAAAATAACAATTATTATTTAAAAATAAACGATGTCCTCACTTGTATGCTACCATTTAACGCTGAGATAACAGACAGTTGTGCACCACTTCCATTCAGCGGTCCTGTCTTTTATTTGCAGGCTGCTGTACTAATTTAATTTAAAGGAAATTATAAGATGTAGGTGAAAATAAACAACTGCTATTCATGACCCAATACACAAGTAAAGTCATTAGTCTTCTTTTAAATTAGATAAAGTTCAAATATTGAAAGGTGTGTTGTCCAGGATTCATAGCTAGTTAAAGAGGTTTGAATGAGGTCTATTATCTATATCTAAGGCGGCAAAAGGCATTTTTGTAAATAAGGAATTGAGTATATTTTCTAGAAAAGAGGTTTAATAGATTTCACCGAGGTCAAAGTCCAAAGATTAAAATTTTATAAAGGAAATATTAAAATAAAAAGGTAAAAAATATTATATTATAATAATCATGGATGTGTTAATCCCCAGAATGGAGTTATTTGGGAGGCAAGAAAGGGATGTTCATGTATGGCTGGAGGAAGTACAAAGTACAAACAGAAGGGATGTTTGGCATGGTTGAGGTCTATGGGGAGACAGGTAAGAGAGTGGTGGAGGCCTGGAGCCATTATGGCTCACCGTCCATGCACAAAACTTGATGTTGCTTACCTCCATCAAGGGCAATCTTTAAGCAGGTCTATTGTGGTAGGAGTGGTCACTGATACGGTTGAATTGATGATGGCTTAAGGCAGGAGAATTGTCACTAAAGAGAAGAATCGGGTCTGGTCAATTCTGCAGGGATTTCACTACATGTTCCAAAGGCAGTGGGTTAATATGCTATGAAGGCTTGTTCCTGGCCTTGCTTACTGTTATTTGAATTTGGCCCCTAGCTGCCAGCTTTGGGTAGCCACTTTTGGCTCATCACTTGGTCTGTCTCAGCGCTGCGGGGGAGTGGTCCCCCCCTCGAATCTGCTCCCGAAGCGTGCTCCAAGTGAGAGCGCATCGGGAACGACTTGGGAGGGAGCGAATTTCGGGAGCGCGTTCCTGCAAAAAAAAATATGCTCCCTGGCTTTCTTTGCAATTTTTTTTCACCAAACACAATTTTTTTTTCAAAGAAACAAGAGTTTTTGAGTGGGGCAGCCTAATATTCAAGCATATGGCCCTAGTATTGATATGCAATTCATGGTAATGTTAAATTGTTAAAGTAAAAGTGGCATTCCTTTTATTTAAAATTCTAACATTACCATGAAATGACTCAGGATGTTTGAGAGTGGTTTTGAGAATCTGACCTCATTGGATTTCATATGGAGAAAGTAGAATTTTAGATCTCATATAAAATCCAGCAGACTTGTTAGTTTTTCAGGATTGGGTGGATTGCAAATTTGCAATGTTTCCATTGGATTTTGTCATGTACTAGGGTATGGACCTCGTATTTAATCAAGAGCACCAAGCCCTCTATGTACCTTGATGTTAGTGACATTGGTTGTCAAAATCCTCTATCGTGATCTTACTAGAAATGTAGCCATCACTCAAACAAAATCTTGACTTGACATGCCACATTTTTTGTATCTTATGTAAATGCTTAGAGGGTGATATTAATATCAAAGATCCCAAGATAGGCATTGATTTTGATGATATGTAGTTATTTGTTGTAGCATGATTTTTTTGGATGCTAGAGGCCATTTAGAGCCTATTTGTTGACGTATTTTTGGTTTGGAGATGGATTGCACTTGATGCTATATTGGTTATGTGCACCCTTGCTATATAAATGAGAACTTGTAATTTGTGGATGTGTGGTTGATGAAGATTATAACTACTAGATGAATGATGTTATATGGTTTAATCCATGTTTTAATGTTTTTTTCAGTATTTCATCATTCTACATGCTTTTGTTGACATATATGCATCAAAATATATAAAAATATATACTATATAAGATTCGCTTGCAAAATTGCTCCTGACCTAGGAGCTTTTATATACTATATAAAATTTGCTTGTAAAATTGCTCCTGACCTAGGAGCTTTTGAAAGTGTCACTCTCTGCTCCCGCTTCTGCTTCTGCTCCCAAGCAACCATGGTCTGTCTCAGTGGCATTGAGGGTGGATTCTCTCTTCAGAAAGGATGGGAAGCAAGTGGCAATTTGATCAAGGGGATATCAGCCAGGGCCTACATTGAGGGAGGCTGAGGAAATGCAGATAGTACTCTGCCCCTCCTCAGTCACTTGAATAGGGTTAAATCCTTGGCGTTGACAGAAGCAAAGAGCTTACAATAGTCATTTTCTTGTTGAGTAAAGAGGGAAGTAGAAGAAATTGAAAACCAGGGTGAGGGAAAAGCGGGTCATGACTTCCAGTGTTAAGATAGATGAGGAGATACTGCCTTGGGTTCCAGAATCTGGTTTTTCTCATAACAGAGAGAGACCAAATAACTAAAGCTTTGGATATGTACTGGCATTTGAAGACATCCATTGCCATGACTGTGGAAGTAAATTGGACCAACTAGACCAGAAATATAAGAACTCAATCATAGCAATTTGGGGTCAGAGCCAGGGAGTGAGGATCTAGATGAGGATGGATGACCTGCAAGGATGGTGGAACAGAAGCAGGGCAGGATAGAAGCTGTTCAATCTGAAGAAAGCAGCCAGGGCCAATCCTGGGGAGGTATACCTCCATCCTCATCAGTGTGGACTCAAGCTCAGTATATGATGATTAGTCTTTGTCATACCAGGTCTTACTGCTGGGTTGTATGTAGCTTTTGATTTATATGTACCACTGTTATCTTCTACAAGTAGGTCTGGTCGTAAACTGGAAAACTAAGCTCTGGTTTCTGTTACTATCAGTATTTTGCGAAAGCCCTTTATGGGACAGGACAAATCTCAGAATAGCCCTAGTCCCTTTTTGAAGCACTGTAGCGCTGCTTTCTCTGAGAGCAGGTTACTATAGGAACTGCATGTGAAACATTTTGTATATTATTAATAGAATTCAGATAAATTAAAAAAAAATCATGGATCAAATATTTAAGGTAGAACGTGAATGATTGAAAAGAGTATTGATGGAGCTCTGAATGAAATTTTCAAAGAAAACTTTTGAGACATGCGATTAACAAAATGATAGCAAGAACTTGACTAATGAAGTCAAGCAATTAGAGAAGTTCCAAATTATTAAAGTATAATTTGAGGAAAAAGAATAAAAAAATTACAAATTCCAAAACAAACTAAAGAATTAACTCAATGTTTGTTTTGAAAAGATAAAAAAAATAATTGACCTCAATAGAAATTAAATGAAATTTGACAAGATGTTAAAGAAGAAAATTTAAAAATTAAAATGCAAAATATTGACAAATTTCTATTAGGAAAAGATGAAGTTTTCTGTCTAAAAAAATGATATCTTGCTTCTGGAAGTTAAATGGTTAAAACAAAGGAAAAGGATGTTTATGAAAGTTGAAGTACAACTTGCTGACAAAGAACATCTACATACTCATTTACATTTGAAGATCAAATTGTTGCTACTGACAAAATCAACTGAATTATATTGTGAAGATATTGATACACGAACTAAGGTTAATAAGGAATGTCCTAAATTTGAGATCAGGAAAAAACCTCCTACAATAGAACCTTATCATCATGCAAACAAAAG
The DNA here is from genome assembly GCA_031772625.1 of Pinus tabuliformis. Taxonomy (NCBI): domain Eukaryota; kingdom Viridiplantae; phylum Streptophyta; class Pinopsida; order Pinales; family Pinaceae; genus Pinus; species Pinus tabuliformis. The sequence continues at coordinate 464,519,608 of CM062811.1, forward strand.
AGTTGTTGCTCTAAAGTTACATTTCATCAACATCCACGTTACTGTGAAAACACACTTCACATTCCAGAATCCAGAGAATCAGAATTCTAGTATCTTTCTGAAGATATATTCGATTCATAATAAGAGAATTCTCATTCAAAAATCTTATCAACAAATACCTAGGATGGATTGATGCTCTTACAATGAATCATTGTTGCTTGGATCTTCCGTGGTTATTTCATCTTATGCTTCAAGTCTGAAGCCTTTCTAAAGGGATGGGCATGTGATATATCTAATTACTATTATTTACTGGTAATAGTTATTATGTGGAGTTGTGTCCATTAGGGTAGTCATGCCTCATTTCTATATGATAGTCTTCTGGATGAGAATATGATATATCTACTTACTATTATTTACCCTTAATAGTTATTACTTGCGCTTAATAATTATTATGTATAGTTGTATCTATTAGATTAGTCATGCCTCACATTTCTTATATATATGGTAGTCTTATTGATGGCATATGACTGTACCTTGCTTTCATATTCATTATATTTATTTCTTTCCAGTAGATTATTTGACAGATGAATGCCTATGACACAATGCAAACACCACAAGGTATGCCAGTCTATTCGAAAACAGTAATACATTTAACATACTAATATATTATTAATTCCCACAAGTCACCAAATTTGGGCAATAGGACCTGGGAAAGAAGACATACAAAAAGAGAAAGGGATCACCTAAACTAGAGGATATACAAAGATATAAGGTTGATCTTGGCTAAAGGCTGTAATGTCCTCTCCAAGTTGATGGGCTGAGGAGGATGAAATAGCCTATCCGACCCTGTAAGTTATAGTTTTGATAAAGGGGTAAAACCCAACTTTTCCAATGTTGGGGCAACATTGTGTAAAAGTTGGGTCGGCTGCGACAAAAAGACCCAAAATTTGGGGTTGCACTCACATTTGGGAGCCCATAGAAAAATCTATAAATAGAGGGGAGATGAAATCAAATCTTCATCATTGAATTAGATCAAATACATCTGTTTTTTTGAGCTGTGGTTCTGAGAGTTTTAAGACCCCTTTCCTCTACTAATTTCGGTGGTGAAAGATTCCACCCTAGTTAGTTCTATTTTCTACTTTTCTCTGGCAATAGCGATTTGAGAATTCTCTTTTTAAGGAGCAATGAAGTATTTTATGAAAAAAAAAAATCTGTGGAAAGGAAAATCATGTCACCTTGAAGCTGGAAAAACTTCTCAGAGGCTACTTTCTAGAATAGATTGAAATTTTCTTGAGGCCAAATCCTTGCGAGGTCATCTTGTAGTAGAGGAAAATCCATTTGAAGTAGGCCAAAGTGCTCTTGGGATTGAATGTCATCTTCTAAACAGTTTATCAGGTCGAAATTGTGGACGGATTCAATGATAGCCATTCTGTGACCATTCAAAATTGACTAAGTATTAATAGAGGCCCTTCAAGGTAGTTCAAGCCCTCACTAAGGCTAGATGAAGGTCTGCAGCAAGCACGAAGTTCCTGAAGCAAACACAGTAAACAATAAACCTTGAGATAGATTTTGGAGGAGTTCTGAGCAATTTAAGGACAGCCTTAAGTTTGATCATCCACTCAGACACCTCGCTCTCTCCTTGAGGCAAATCAGATTCCATTCCTGAGTTTCAGTTGCATCTCGGATAGTTCGTCCTAAAGAAAGTCAAGTAGTTTCTCTGGTCAGAACCGCATAAGCAGTATAGTGTAGCTCAGATCAGTTGATAAGATGCAGTTGATCAGTAATCAAGCTTTATTGAATTCAAAATTAGATTAGAATTGTTTGAAATTGTACTGGAACTGGTTGGATTTATATTGGATTGTTGAATTCAGACTATATTAGTACTGTTGAATTAATGAACGATTAAATTATAGTCTTGCACTGTATGGTTTATCGTATTGCTGAAAGAACAATACTGTTTACTGAAGGTTATATTGGTACTGAAATAGTGTCATTTTCTGAACAGAAAAATAATTTTGTCGAAAACCTTAGTTGCTTAAGAAACCCTAGGGCAAAAATTTCCCTATAATATTGTAGTGGTATCAGAGCAAAAGCATCCTGCCAACTTGTGAGTGCATGAGCTTGTATGCTTCCAGAAGATACAAGCAATGTCATTGTAAGAAGAAAGAGAAATACCTGTCAGCTAGCCATGGGGGATAGAAAAGGGCAAGGGGAACAAGATCCTGGTGCCCTACTAAATGTAATACTCCAACAACAGCAGCAAATGACTAGCGTGCTAATGCAAGGTCAACAACATATGGCTAAGGTTATTGTCCAAGCCATAAATAAGCTTGGTAATAGTGGTTTGAAGTTTGAACACATGTAATAGCACTGGTACTGAAGGAAACGACAACCATAATCCTGGCTCCTCTAATGCTGTTACTCAAACACACAGCAGGACTACTAGTGGAAGGAGTCATAGACCCGTACTTCCTCAATTTTTAAATAGTTAGACAACAACAACCAAAGGAGCAACAAAGCCAAATGGAATTTTTGACGATTACTTTCAGGAGTATGCAACACTAGAAGGGAATACTCGGGAAACCATGACTTTCTAAGAATACAACAACATCAAATACAAAAATAGACCCAGGGGACAACCTAATTTTGATTTAATGCCCAAGGTAAGTAAACTATTCCACCCTTTTTTTGATGGACCATCTAAATGTTCTGCAAGAGCTTGGGTGCAAAATTTGGACACCTACTTTAGACTCGATCTGATGTTAGAAGTAGATGCTATCCAATTTGCCACACTACTCCTGGAAGGAGAAGCACATGATTGGTGGTATCATGGATTGGTTACGTTGGGGCATGCAAACATCACTCCTTATGTAGACTTTACATAAATATTCATAGATATATTTGATCAAAAGAATCGGATATCCACTTCAAAGAACTCGCACAACTCAAACAGACAAGATTGCATGAAGAATACATCACAAAATTCAAACGAAGTTTTGTCATGGTGACGAACATATTTGAAGAAAGACTAGTCATGCTCTTCACAGAAGGATTATCTGAACCCCTACAAGGCTGGGTTAAGGCATTTGATCTCACCACTCTACAAGAGGCCACCAAGAAGACTTGTGATAAGGGGAATGCATCAACTAAATCTAAGGCTCCACCCAAGCCCCTCATCCCTCAAAAATATATGGAGAAGAAACCTTTTCAATGAGACAGGCCCAAAAGGGACAGATTGGATGATGAAACCCGAAGCGAAGTAAGGTAGAAAAAGATTTCTATCACTTGCAAGGAACCATGAGAGTCGGGACATTGATGTCTAGGCAAAGAAAAAATCCACTATATTGAAGTTGTCTTTGACGACGAGAATGAAGAAGAAGAGCCCACCCTAAATGGTGAGCTTAACAACCCAAAGAAAGAACAAACCCATGATGAAGCTAAAGAAGAGGAAAATCCCTGTGAAGAGAAGAAACCCCAACTGCAAGTTACGATTTTGTCTCTATCAAGAAACCCCAGATATTACACTTTCAGGATTAGGGGAGTTATCAAGGGACAACACATCACAACATTTGTCGATGGAGGAGCTACACACAACTTCATTGATGTAGCATTAGTAGCAAAGAGAGGGCGTCCCACAAAAGAGGTCGAAGGCCTTGAGGTGATAGTAGAATATGGGTACAGTTTGCACTGCACACGAGTAATTCCAGGTTTGAGTGTAACACTTGGTAATTACACTTTCAATAGTGACTTTTATGTAATAGATCTTGTAGATATTAATGTAGTGTTGGGAATGGTTATATTTATTGCGAAAGTTCATTATGGATTACCTAAAGTAGTTTTGGGAGGCATGGCAAATGGTGGTCCACAAGTCGATTTTGCCAGAAAAATGGAGGCTATATTTAGACATGGAGATGTAGCATATGTTGCCAAATGCATGATTACAAGCCAAAAAACACCCAATAGTAGCAGCGCACAGTACAAAGTAGACGTTTAATGAGTGCTGGACAAGCATGACCATGTTTTTGGTGATATTCCCTTGGGATTGCCTCCTAAAAGAGGATTTGAACATACTATAGAGTTGGAAGAAGAGGCTAAGCTCATAGTTATTACACCATATCGACACCCAAAGAAATTTAAACATGAGATAGAGATGGCAATCTAAGAATTATGAGCAATGGGCCACGTTAGACACATCTCAAGATTGTTCGCCTTGTCAGTAGTTTTGGTTAAAAAGAAGGATGGAACGTGGAGGATGTGTATTAACTACTGGGCATTCAACAAAAAGACCATCAAAACCAGATACCCTATTTGCAGGATCGATGAATTACTAGGTGAATTACATGGAGCAATGTAGTTTTCTAAAATTGACCTATGATCAAGATATCATCGAATTCGGGTTCGAGAGCAAGATATGCCAAAAATAATGTTCTAATGCCACTATGGACACTTCGAGTTTTTGGTCATGCCATTTGGGTTAACCAATGCTCCTACCACATTCCTATCTTACATGAACAACATCTTCAACAAGCAATTAAGGAAGTTCTTACTAGTTTTTTTGACGACCTTCTCATATACAACAAGACATGAGAAGCTCACTTGGGACACCTAGATGAAATTTTGAGCATAATGCAACAACAATCACTTTATGCCAAGGCATCAAAATGCAAATTTGGAATGATAATTTCTTTATTTGGGACACATAATTAGTGTGAAAGGAGTGGAGGTACATCAAGAGAAGATTTAGGCAATATTTCACTGGCCAACACCCAAGAATCTGATAGAGTTACAAGGATTTTTCAGAATTTGTAGCTATTATCAACGATTCGCCAAAGTCTTCTCTCAACTAAGTGCAACATTAACAGATTTGACAAAGAAAGGAGACTTGAGATGGACAGATGATTCAATTAAGATATTCAATTAGCTTAAGGAAGTAATGAGCTCATGCCCAGTACTAGCACTTCTTGACTTCAGTCAACCTTTTGTATTAGAATGCGATCCATCAGGAAAAGGAATAGGAGCATTGTTAATGCAAAAGGGCCATCCAATTGCATTTGAAAGTCAGAAACTCCATGACGCAGAGAGACTTTAATCCATATATGAAAGCTGGCTATTATGCATGCCTTGGCAAAGTTCAGGCAATACTTGGTGGGAAACAAGTTCGCAGTGAAGACAAACCACAACAACTTGTGCCATTTCTTGGAACAAAAAGACTTGAATGAATGACACTAGAAGTGGGTAAGCAAGGTCCAGGCTTATGATTTTGATATTGAATATGTAAAAGGAAAAAATAATATTGTGGTTGATGCACTCTCTAGAAACTAGCAACATGTTCTCTCATGGAGCTCACAAAACACTGGAAGGCTCACCTCTCGGTGGAATATTGCAAGAACAAGTTTGCCTTAGCTCTTATGGAAGGACTCATTCAAGATGACAACTGCAAGATAGTCAATGATATTGTTTACTATAAAGATAGGATATACTTGGTTACTGAATCTACACTTAAGGAGAAAATCTTGGAGGCTACACATGACATACCATTAGTTGGACACCAAGAATTCTTCAAAACTTATCGATAGGTCAAGGAGTGGTTTTCATGGAAAGGTATCAAAGATGACATATTCAAATACTTTAAGGAATGCGTGACATGTCAACAAGATAAGGTCGAACAAATGCATATTGTAGGTTTACTCTTAACCTTTACCAATTCCAGAGCCAAAATGGGAAATCATCTTAATGGACTTCATTACAAAACTACCCAAAGCACCAGGCAAAGATTGCATCTATATAGTGGTTGATAGGTTGATCAAATTTACACATTTATTTGCCATTCCAACTGAGTACTCGACCAATCAGGTAGCATAATTGTTCTTCAAAGAAGTTTTCAGACTTCATGGACTACCTAAAAATATACTCAATGATTGAGATAACAGATTTATGGGAGCATTTTGGCAGGAACTCTTCAGGCTAGTAGGGACAAAATTAACCCCAAGCACCAACTATCATCTGCAAACAGATGGCTACACAAAGATCGTGAATAAATGGATTGAGGGATACTTGCGTAACTACGTGACTACTCAGTAGAAAGCATGGATCAAATGGCTATATCTCGGGGAACATTGTCACAACACTGCTTTTTATTTCTCTGTTGGGATGACACCTTTCAGAGTAGTGTACGGTTATGACACTCCATCCTTTATTGACATTGTCTTCAAAGATAGTAGAGCCCCATTAGCTAAAGATTGGATACAAGAAAGCCAAGACATTCTTAGGACACTCAAAGAAAACATGCAGGCTACCCAAAATTGGCAAAAGATATATGTAGATGAGCATCGAACACAATGCAACTTTGAAGCAGGAGACCTTGTTTTCTTGAGATTGCAACCATATATGCAATTTAAACCCAAGAAAAGTGGTGTAAAAAAGATGAAATCAAGGTTTTATGGACTTTACAAAGTTTTCCAGAAAGTAGGAGAAGTGGCATATGAGATAGAATTGCCAAAAGAAAGGATAATTCATAATGTCTTCCATGCATCATGTATTAACAAGGCTGTCAGGTAGCGGTGCACTACTTCTATCAAATTGCCCCCTTTGGATGAAGAGGGACTACGGGAGCTAATCCTAGAAACAATCATGGCAGTACGAGAAAAAAAACTATGGGGTAGAGAAATTCAAGAGTATCTTATCAGATGGAAAGACACACCAAAAGAAGATGCACATGGGAAGGAGAACGAACTTTACAACACTTGAATTTACAATTGCTTGAGGGCAAGCAATTTCGAGAAGCGGGGGCTGTAATATCCTTTAAAAATTGATTGGATGATGAGGACGAAATAGCCTCTCCAACCCTGTAGGCTATAGTCTTGATACAGGGGTAAAAACCCAACTTTTCCAATGTTGGTGCAACATTGTGTAAAAGTTGGGTTAACTGGGGAAGAAAGACCCAAAATTTGGGGTTGCACTCACATCTGGGAGCCCATGGAAAAATCTGAGGTGAGATGAAATCAAATCAATGTCATTGAATTGGATCAAATACATCTGCTTTTCTGAGCCATGGCTTTGAGGGTTTTAAGACCCCTTTCCTCTTCTAATTTCGATGGTGAAAGATTCCACCGTAGTTAGTTATATTTTCTATTTTCTACTTCGTTCTGGCAACAACAGGGAATTCTCTAAGGAGCAATGACATATTTTATTGAAAAATTTGTGGCAGGGCAAATCAAGTCAAGTGAAGCTTCACGGTGACTTGATTTGCCTTGCCACATATTCCATAAAATACGTCACTGCTCCTCAGATAGAGAATTCCCTGTTGTTGCCAGAACGAAGTAGAAAATTGAAAATGGAGGGGAGTTAAAATCAAATCAATGTCATTGAATTGGATCAAATACATTTGTTTTTCTAAGCCATGGCTTTGAGGGTTTTAAGACCCTTTTCGTCTTCTAATTTCTGTGGTGAAAGATTCCACCCCAGTTAGTTCTATTTTCTATTTTCTACTTCATTCTAGCAACCACAGGGAATTCTCTAAGGAGCAGTGACGTATGTTATGAAAACATTTGTGGCAAGGCAAATCAAGTTACCGTGAAGCTGGAAAAATTTCTTTGAGGCCATTTTTTGGAACAGATCGAAGTTTTCCTGAGGCCAAATCCTTGCGAGGTCATCTTGTAGCAGAGGAAAACCCATATGAAGTAGACCAAAATACCCCTGGGGTTGAACGTCATCTTCTAAACAGTATATGAGGTTGAAATTGTGGACGGATTCAATGATAACCATTTTGTGACCATCCGAAATTGTCTAAATATGAAAAGAGGTCCTTCAAGCTAGTTTGAGCCCTCACTGAGGCTAGATGGAGGTCTGGAGTAGGCCTGAAGTTCCCGAAGCAAACACAAAAAACCTTGGGACTGATTTTGAAGGAGTTCTAAGCAGCTTAAGGACAGGCTAGAGTTCGATAATCTACTCAAACACCTCGCTATCTCCTCCAGGCAATTCAGATTCCATTCGTGAGTTTCGGTTGCATCTCAGACAGTTCCTGTAGAAGGATAAGGGTTTTGTTCTGAAGCTACTTAGGAAGTTTCTCTCGTCAGAACCGCACAAACAGTATAGTGTATCTTGGATCAGTTGATCAGATACAGTTGATCAATGATCATTGATCAGTAATCAAGCTTTGTTGAATTCATAATTAGATTAGAATTGTTTGAAATAGTACTAGAACTGGTTGGATTTATACTGGACTGTTGAATTCAGACTATATTAGTAATGTTGAATTGATGGATGATTAAACTATAGCCTTGCATTGTATGGTTTATCGTGTTTTTGAAAGAACAATACTTTTTATTGAAAGTTATATTGGTATTGGAATAGTTTGTGTCATTTTTTGAACAAAATTTTTTGTTGTTGAAAACACTAGTTGCTTAAGAAACCCTAGGGCAAAAATTTCCCTAGAATATTACAAAGGCCTACAAAGAAATACAGGGAGTGGTTTCTCTTAAGGTTTGAGGTCAAGAAGTGAACAATATGCCACATTGAAGCTGTACTTTTGCTGAGCTTTCCCTTAAGATCAATGTGGAAAAAGTCGAAGTCAGGATTAAATCGGCCAGGGTCCAAAAGTTGAAAAACTCGTTAAAGTCGGGAGTTTTTGAAAAAGTCCGCAAAATTATAAAAACACTAAAATTTTTTTTTTTTTTTTTTTTAGCATCTAGAGTATCTACAACATCAAATAAATGCATTTCCACATAAACATGTAATGAAAGCTAATATATACTTTGTATATGAAGTCTAGTGCTAGATCACATATTAAAATAGTGAATCAACTCTTGAATCTTGAGTCTTGTTTGAGTCTCAACTCTCAAGAGTCAAAATATTAAAAAAAAATATAATAAATGTTTATCATGAGTTATCTACATGTCATAAAGTAATCAATCACTGAGATCCTCTGCCCCTTTTATGGGAATAGGGAATGTTTTTTACTTTTACTCTAGAGGAAGAAGGCCCAACCCCTGGAAATACAAATGGAGTCAGTCGTCCTCTAGAAGCCGATGAAAGAGGTGGCCTCTGTCCTATGCTGCTGCTGCCCATCCTAGATGGTGTCACCTCCTCCTCATCATCCTCATCTAGCTCTGCCTCCTGACCCTGATGTTGCTCCTCCTCCTTTACCTCTGGCTCTCCCTCCCCTGCAACTGCTACCTCCTTTGGATCCACATTTATCCAATCCAGGATCGAGTCCGTGGTCGGCCTCTCATTCTCGACCCTCCATGCAGTAGTGGTATCAATATTGTCCAATGAGATGGCTTCCACATCAGGAGGTTTCTGAAGTTGTCTCACCCACAATCGAAGATTGTAGTAGACGTAGACCATGTCATTGAGGCGTTGGGACTCTAATATGTATTAGGGTCATAGATTGTAAATTAGTACTTAGAAAACTTAAATATTAAAAATAATCAAATGAATTCAAAAGATTTAATTTGAATTTTTTTTACCTGTTGCGCTTTTTGCTGTGTATTTTGTCAAATACACTCCAATTGCGCTCACACCCAGAGGAACTGCATGTTTGGCTGAGCACTCGAATGGCAAGCTTTTGGATATGGGGTACTCTACCACCATAGCTTGTTCACCAAGCATCTGCAAGTTAAAAGAAAATTGAGAAACATAAAAAAAACATTGAAATTCTAAACTTGAAAGTTTGAAACAAACTGAAGCTTACCTGGAATTTTGGTTGTCCTATTCTTAATAGCCATGGTAAAACCAAATGTGCCAGCTCCCATCCTATATACCTCCATTTCTTTAGAAATATCTTCACGTTCTTGCTCTGATGCCACCATACTCTCAACACAAGTGAAGAATTCATTCATCACCTCGACATCAAATCTGAAACCACAAGCGTAAGCAAATGCAGGGTTGAGGTAGATACCTGCACCATGAATGGGGCGATGGAGGGTATTGTTCCATCGCTCATTAATCACTCTCCATATGACCTGTTGTTTCTCTAACCCCTCGTCTCCCTCATCTTCATAATAAGCATGAATGGCTTCTTTGGCCCTATCCATGGCCTCATACAAGTAGCCCATTGCGGGCTTGTCTCCATCAACCAACTGAAGAACCCTTACCAAAGGTCCTGAAATGGCACACACCTCCTCTACTCCTGCCTAAAAGCTTTGATCATATGAAACGAGTTTGCATATGCCCTCTCCCTTTGGTTTGCGGCTAATAGATAAAGCACGCCAATCCGCTGAAAGAAACATGCTCTTTACATCCCACATAGAATTCAACAAAGACTAAAGAGATATATGAAAGTAGTGGCAAATCGTGTAATGGCAGGACACACCAACTCTTTGTTGTTGGTCAATCTTCTCATCAAGCTAAGAACAGATGCATGATTATATATAAATTTTGTTATGCTCCTAGATGATTCAACAATATCCCTCACAATAGGATTCTTACCTATATACACCAACATCAAGTCAATGCAATGAACCACACAAGGTGTCGAAAACAAGTTAGGATACCTCTCCATAAGCAACTTGCCAGCTGCAACATAATTTGCAGCGTTGTCCGTTATGACTTGGACAACATTGCTTGGGCCTACTTCTCGAATGAAGATGTCCAACAACTCACATAATAAACGTGCGTCTTTAATGTGTGCAGATGCATCAACATATTTCATAAACATTGTCCCCTTGGGACAACTAACCAAGAAGTTAAGAAGGGTCCTACCCTTCTAGTCTATCCAACCATCTGACATGACTGTGCATCCAGTGTGTTTCCATGATGCCCTAAACTCCTCCAATCTAGAAGTGCAATCTGTCTTTTCATCTTGAAGAAGAGGTCCTCTCAATTCTGCAAAGGTGGGGGCTTTGTACCCCAAGCCAACGACAACAACAACATCAAACATAGGTTGGTAGAATGGGTTTATCTTGGCAATGTTGAAAGGAACATCACTCCATCGAAGACACTTACTGACCAACCTGTCAGTTTCTGCCTTTTCCTTTTTTTTCAAGTGCCGATTTGATGACAGGTTGTGCACCAAGTGTGGTTTTAGGAACAAAAAAAGATGAGAAAGCTGAGGGGTTGGGACATATGGGTGTGGAAGGTGATGTTGAAGAAGCACTCTCACTTCCCCCCACTCTTGAGGCCCCTACAAGTTGGATTTTTAGTGTTGCCTTGGTGTCTTTGCCCTCCTCTTTATCCATCAACGATTGAATGACTTGTTAGATGATTTTTGGATATGGATTTGGGCAAAGGTCTACATTTTGCCCCGAAATTTGCCGCAAATGGAATTTTAATCTGTTGATACCTCCTGACATATGCTTGCCACAAAACTTGCAAGTCAAATACATTCAATTGATCCCCCCAGATTCGAGTATAGTATCAGGTTCACCATATTCCCACATAGCGTCCGAAAGCCTTTGCATTTTGTTTTAAACTTTGAACCTGAATTTGAATTTGGGCACAAAAAAAATTGAAAAAAATTAAAAATTTCCCATCACATAAGAAGCAAACACAAATGCAATTGTTGATTTTAGATTTTAAATGCCTCTTCTCACTCACTTGAAGACACTCATGTTTAGTAAACAAGGGTTTCAATTTTTGTCATTTGATTCTTGAAAGTTGAAGTTTTGCCTCAATCTAGATTCTAAACAATGTTTTGATTCAAATTCTAGGCAAAAATAAGATATAAACAAACTAATAGAATTATAGAAAGATTTAAGAAGCCATTTGTGTAACAAAGACTAAGAGAGAAATTAAAATACATACTTGGCAGTAGCAATTCGGCACTTTGAATCTCTCACGTTGAGCAGTGGACAAATCTCCAAATCCCCACCACAGAACTAGAAAATCTCCTCTTCTTGGGCAATGGCAAACAACTACTCTCTCCATAGGGACGAATGGGAGCAAAAACAGCAAGCAAATGTGTTTTTTTTTCGGCCTCTTATCTGCGGCCTGGGAAAGATGGCCGACTTTTTTGGTTGACTCACAATAAAATCGGGATTAATTCGATTAAATCACAATTTTTTTGTTAGTGAAAAAATTGGAAAAAAGTTGGCCGATTTAATCGTTTTGATGAAAAAAATGGATTTTTGGGATTTAATCCCGACTTTTTGCCGACTTTTTCCACATTGCTTTAGATTGTAGATGAGGTCCAACATCAAGTGCTCCTTTGAAAGTTAACAGGACCCATTTGGTTCTTTAGATTTTCTTAAATAATGGGGTAGTAAAACGTAGAGTTCTTGGATGGAGCTGGCACTGGGGCATTGTAACATCTTTATAAACTGAGTAAGCTTTCTAAAGAAAATCACAACACACCTCTAGTCCTCATAATGAATCAAGGATCAAAGTGTGAGGATCCCTAAATGTACAATGATATCATGGATCTCATAGTAGAACTAATAGGAAAAAATAACAGTTTTCTTTTGATTCAGGCTTGCTGTTGCATAGTTTATATATTCACTAGTCAGAAGGTATGTAATGGCGAGTTTCCATCATTAGGTTAATGAGAAGAGATCTTGAGTGGATGAAGATGAGAGTGAAGGCTATGGGAGGGTTGGCTCCAAAGGTAATTCAGAGTGATGATAACATATTCTCAATCTGGAGATAAATATAGTATAGTGATGAAGTTTAGGATAAAGTGGCCCTCTTGGTGAAATCCAATTATGCCTCAGATATGCTATGATCTCTACCATAGTTGCATTATGGATATCTCTTTCATATTACATAGGATCAGGGATATAGAGACTGGATGGTGGAAGATTGTCAATATCAAAGCCAAAAGAACACAGAAAAGTTGCAAGCTCTGCATCCCAAGAGTGTCAGTAGCCATGCTTGGCCAGAGACATGGAAGACTGTAGTGCAAGAAAATAATACATCTGCATGCCAAGACCAGAATCAACTAGGCAATGAAGTTGGTGCAGGAAGGTGATAATGTGAAACAGTGCCCTAGTGATAAAGAGGGTAAATTATGAACTGTGCAAAAATCTATACTAAATTGAAGCATATTTACTGAAATCACCTATACAAACTGTTGATCACTGAGTCAGGACTCAGAATCTTCGAACTGTATGAGAACTGTTTCTCCTTTATGGAAACGGTTTGGCATGTGATGGATCTGTTTCCTGGAAGAGGAAATGGATCCTTTGTAAAACAATTGCCTATCAAATTGTTAAAAACAAAGCCACATAGAAAACTGAAGGGAATATGGGGGCAAAGATGACGGGGGAGGGGCCCACAACCACAGGAAGTAAATCTAAACGTAAAGCAAAAACTATATTAGCAATATCATTTTTCACATTGATTTGCAAACTCTGAGTGGTTGAAACATGAAAGTACTAACAATAACAAGGATTTGGAGAGTATTAGCATGGGCACACAACCAAAGGAATTAAACTTAAACCTGAAACAAAGCCTATCTCAATGATATCATTTTTCTTATTCACTTGCAAACTGTGAGTGGTTGAAACATGAAAGCAGTAACAGTAACAGGTATATGGAGCACTGTTGATAATATCGGCGATATTTGAAAATATCGCGATATTTTCGACAAAACGATATATCGCCGAGAAAATATCGCGATATTTTGAAAATATTGGCACAATATTGGCTATGTCTAAAAATTTGAAAAAGGTATTTTTTATGCTTGCCGATATTGCCGATAAGATGTTTTCTGGACACTCACCAATATTTTGCTGATACCGATATTTTCAACACTGATATGGAGAGCATTAGCACAATAACAGTGAAAACATAATGTCAGCGATTTGGAGAATGAATATGGCATAGCAGCACTCATTTTGTGAGTTTGAAGTGCAACATATTTAGGCATCTTCTTTTTCACCCAGAAAACCCTCCTTTCTATGATTTTGATTATAATTTTGGAATGTACGATGTAATCTCCTGGTCTTGATTTTGACATATCTGAAATGAAAATATGAAATTAGGGTTCACAAATTTTGTTTATTTTGAAATCTGAATTTCTGCTAAAAGTTTAATATTTTATTATTCAGAAATCAGAAATAATTCTGAATTTGTTCACGGATCATTTTATGAATGATGAATCCAAAGCTTGAATATGAATTATGGCTGTATGAATGATGGAGTTAGAAACAGTGTAACCTCTAATTTTATGTGTTTTCCGAAACATTTTTTTTACAACATATAAGTTAAATACATATTTATAAAAGAAATTAGGATTAGTTTGCTAATTCCCTGATTCCTAATTTTGGGATGGTTGGCACATCCACACCAGAAACTTCTGCTGAAGCCTGATTCTGATCACACCCATGATTGGTGTAACATTGAGAGGTGCCTACAACTCTGTTAGAGAAAGTTGAGATATATTTTGCAATATATGTAACATGATGGTAATGTAGGAGCCCAATGTACTTCCAGAAATCGACCAAAGTCTTGTAACAAATAACAAGCAAGTTATAGCTTAGATCAATGACATGGGATTTTAGCGCATCCATTATTTCTGAATTCTATCGGATCTAAAACCTCAGAAACATCACAGAAGGATTCCATGTAGTATAGAAAAGTTCATTTTCAAGGCGTTGAAAAACTATCCTAGGTCCACTGAGGAAGTTCGATACAACAAAGAAAAAGGCAATGTTCTCTCCAGGAGGTGACAAATATATATCTGATGGCATCAGAAAAACTCACAGACATGGCGAAACAAATATACATTGAGTTCTGAACATCATAGGAAGGATGCAGTTTAGTACTGAGAAGGTGCAGGAAAACTATGCCGGGGCCAGTAAAGACGTTTGATACAAAGAAGAAAAATGCAATGCTCTCTGCAGGAGGTGACAAATATAAAAGATTGGTTTCCATGTAAACTTTATGTCGAAGTGTGTCTATTATATTGTTCGAGCCTCTAAGCTTCTCTGCCACTTTCTGACATGTTCACTTGGTTTTTACTGCTCTTGGGTCTTGAGTAGCTCATTTAAAACTTGTTTGGTTTTTTCCATCTCTTGAATGTCATCATTGTTTATTGTTGGTTATTTCTATTCATTGTTTCTGTAGTCTCTAAGAATATAAAAGTAAAAATAATAATGACAAAATCCCAACAATAACAATTCATCCAATGCAAAATCATCATTGTGCATTGTAAATAGTAAAAAAGTACTGAATTCAAATTTGTAAATGAAATAAACATGATTTATATTCATATTATTATTGAAATACATTGATTCATAACCATAAATAAAACAAAAATACAAAAATACTGATACATTGCTTTCAATTATTTTTTGGAGATCAACTGTGTGCAAGAGTGTGAAACACCCAATGTTTTGAGTGAATATTCTACCCGTCGTCAGGAACAAAAGAAGATATAGAAAGATATCAGAAGAGAGTGCCAAGGTTCCATTTATAAAGAAAAGTTAATAGCAGTTGCGAGAGATGTGAAATAGCCATTGAGGAAAATTCTTAAAATACCTATTTAGAACTGTCGAAGATAGATCTAGCCTTATTCTTGACCATGGTGTTTACCAATTTTTGTACTCCTGTGGCAAATCATACATAGGGAAAATAGACAGATCTTTCAAGGTCTGCCTCAAAGAACATATAGCAGACACTTGCCATAATCATATCTCTAAATCTGCCATCATTGAACACTCTCATAACTTGAAAGACCTCATCTGCTTTGGCCAAACCAAAGTTCTTGCCACTACTCTACATCATTCGGTTTGTATCATTTGGGAAGTAGTTGAAATTGAAAAGCATCGTAATTCAATCAGGAATATGGCTATAAACTCAGCAAGTCCTGGAAATCTATTATTCACTGACTCAATAAAAATTCACCCTTCTTTAGGGCTAAATTCTTTCTTCTCTATAGTCTCTCCCTTTTTATTGTCTTGGTTCTCTCTCCTCTGTAATCTCTCAGAATTTAGCTTCCTTAATTTTTATCCATCCTCAATTTCTTAACACTCCCTCTCGTTCTCAATTTTCCTATTCTCTTTTTCATCTTAAGGTTGCTCATTCATAATTTATATCTCATTCTATATCAATTTAACCTCTCTCATTTAAGGTGAGAATTTATTAATATTTAACTCTAAAATTACTTTATAAGCCTAAAATTATTATACATTTTTCTTTATATCTTTATTAGCTTTCCAAATTTTCTTTTATCTTCACATTTGCTTTTAATTTAATTATTTTACTTTATTCAATTTACTCAATGGCTATTTACCCTCTCTCACAACAGCTATTAACCTTTCTTTAGAAATTAAACCTTGGCACTCTTTTTTGATACTACAACTTCTTTTGTGCCTTTGTGCCTGACAATGGGTGGAGTGTCCACTCGAAATATTGGACGTTTCACACTCTTACACAGAGTTGATATCCAGAAATAACTCAAAGCATTATGAAGAAATGTGTAAACTTTCTCAAATATTGATAGATTGATTTAAATTCATCATTCTAGAATCTAATTAGTACAAAGAAAAATAGTAGATACTGAAATCTGAAATGGTAAATTGAAATTACTCAAACTCAAAAGTAATCAGGAGTGACAACTGACAAGTCAAATACTCGGTCTAAGGTCATTAGTATCTAGAATCAAGACTCAAAAATTAGCAATGAACAATGAATGTTGGAAATAAAATGAGCATCAAGGAGGGAAAGCGAATAATAATGATAATTATTATCCAGTTTTAAGATCATGGTCAAGCCAGTCACCAAATTGGTGTATGAGACCCCCTTGTTTTTGGGACAAGGGACCCACCTCCGTGCAACGATTTGACTGCTAAGTCTACGAAGGCATACATACTCTAGCCCCCTCTAGTTTTGAACATGTGACCTCTTAGAAGGAAACACATGCTCTTAACCATTAGGCCCAAGGTAAATAAAAGCAAAAGTCAGGTAAGTTTTTTTTTTAATATATTGCTTCTGTTTATTTTTAATATACTTTTGATTTTTAGTTTTTCTTTTTTAAAGCCAAAATTTGGGGGAGGGACACCCAGATGCCCCCCTTCATGGGGGGTGGGGGGGGGTTGGTGGGAATGCATAGAAGTGCCCCTTTTGGGGAAACAGGTCCTCTGCATTGGGGAAATGTTTCCCCACATTTTTCTAAGCGCCCCCATCTCGAGAATGTCAGAAATGTGGGGGGCATGACCCCACCTTGTTGGATGCGTCCCCATAGAACACTGGTATTATGTTTTCCATTGACTACTGTGGTTTCGTTTATTCTCAAGCATATATTCATTAAGATAATTGGATATGCAGGTTATAGTGATTGAATGAACACGGAGATCAAAGTTCTTTTTTTATGTTTTGTATTTTAAGGGATAGTAGATTAACTCTCCTATTATGGTAAAGCTTTCTAGACATGCCACCTCCTCTATCTCACATATGGGCAAAAGTGTGGCAATCTTGCAGGGGAGATGTGCCTTTGTAAGAGAGTTTTTTCTGGATGTAGCGAGGACCTGAGAGATTGTAACATGTTCTTTTTAAATCCGTTGACTTTCATTGTTGGGAAAAAGTGTTACTCAAGCAGTCAGTATTATTCTTGTGAACTATGTTTGATCCCTTCCTGGTTGGCTTGTTAGAGGGTGAATACGATAACCAACTTGGGGTGCTATACAATAATGTAATGAGGAATGATTAACTTGAGAGAGATGTGCATTGTATACAGATCATCATTAAAGATTTTTTTTTTCCCTCCACCTACATCTCTCTCATGTGTATTTCTACATCCTAATATCGTACATGGTATCGGGAGGTGGTGTTGGATTATTAGTTCTTCAATAATATTTAGGAGACATATTTTTATACAGTCACTTTGATCATATGTTGTCTTTGTCTATATTTTTTTGTGTTTGGAAACATGAATGAAAATCTTTGAAATTATGTTTTTTTTATAAAAAAAAAAAATATTTAATGTATTTTTTACAACGACTGAGTCATTGAAATCAAACCGGCCGAGTCAAGTCGGAGTTGGAGTTGACCCTTGGTCATTTCCGAGTCGGAGTCGGAGTTTTAAAGCATTGGTCTATATAGCATCTGGCGTACTTGTACGTTATGCTAACTTGATCCTTTATCCTCTTTTCTTTTTTGTGAGGTGATTACTTTCATAGCTCCTTCATGCTTGCCTACCCTTATACAGCAAGAAAAATTTGCCTTTCCATGAAAGAATTTTATTTCTTATCTTTAATCTCAATTCTTTACCAATTCCTGCTATGAATTATGTTGTCAGTTGGGGCTTTGACATCATTATTATGATCTCGGACCGTCATAGAGACAACGACTGCACTATCAATAACTGATATATCTATAATAACAGATCCAGTACACTCCATTTACCAATGGAAATACCGATAAATGGATAAATTATAGTAGAACAGTACACACTTCAGTAAATTCAGCTGCAACAGAGATAATAGCATCTAAAAACTACAAAATGCAGCGCTGTAAACTTCAGATCTGCACCAAATACCAACACATTGGACAGAAAAGTTTACTGTGAAGGTATTAGATGTTAACCCGGACCAACTTGAAGAGCAGTATGGGTGCGCTGCACTTGGCCAGATGCCTAGTTTCTCATAGAATACTCATACAAAACATTCGCCAAACATGTACCATTTTAAGGCTTAATAGCCTGTTTTTAGCTAATACTTCTACCTGTGCTTCATGGTTTACATGTGGGATAAATTGATTTACATGATAAATCTTATTCAGGTAAATCTGAATGTATTATCTTTAAGTTCTCTTACTGAACTACCATATACAACCTATGATGCCTCTAAAATCCTGTGCTAACCCTCTGAAATCTTTGGTCTCCACTGCTCCATTTTTAACCATTGCTAGGCATTTCTTCCTAGCTGGAGACAGCACATAGTATTTTGGCAATGTTGACAGAGCCCCCTTGTTGAATTGCCTTGTAAGTTGTCCCTAAAGCAATTGTTATAGTGGATGTGGAAGTATTCTTGGGTGATAGGCATTCCCCATGTAGCATTTTTAGGGTAGATCTTTGCACTGAATGAAAACTTTAACAATTGTTGTATTGGATGTGGAAGTATTCTTGGGTGACAGGCATTCCCCATGTAGCATTTTTAGGGTAGATCTTTGCACTGAATGAAAACTTTAACAATACTCTGTTCCTCAATTTTAGCAACCGAAGGTGAATCGACTTAATACTATTTGCAGTTTCAGATAAGATTTGGCCAATTTTATTATTTCACTCTGCTCCAATATCAATGCAGTCATATTCATCATTATCAACGTAGTTATCAAAAAGTGGCTGAGTAGCTCGAGAGGAAGCTGAGGGATTACTTGAATTGAATTTATTTGAGACTTTCATTTGTTTGATTGTGTTTCAATCCTCTCGGACTGCTTTTGTTTAGCAGGCACTTTCTCGTTCCTGGGAAAGGCACTAAAGTTGTTCTCCTTCCCATTATTTTTGTGGTATTCCAAATGTTGGCCATAGTTACATGCAGGAAAACTTTTCACTTTTGATACGGAAGCTTAAGCCTCCAAATGTTCTTTGCCATTCAAATGTGTACCAACTTTCTGGCATGGATGAGTTCTTGCAAAATAAAAACTGGAGTAGGAATCATAGTTTGCCTACTGTTTTCTGTGTTTTGAACTTGTCATGTGAATAGCATTCTTAGTCCTCAGTATATTATTAGTATCTTCACTGTCATTTCCTAAAAAATGAATGGATTTTGAAAGGGTGGCTTCAAGAGCTTGTTTCATCAAGCTCATTTTAAGAACCAGCATTCCTTACAATCATCCTCAGTGTTATGATGTGGAAAAGCTAATCCTACCTTGCTGATTACTGTTGCAACATCATTATGTTGGAGTATCATTTGTGCCTCTTTTGTCATGGTTGCTATCACTTTGCCCCAGCCTATATTCATGCCAACAGAAGTGAACATCTTTTTACCAGAACCACCCTGGATATTTTACTTGACAAGAGAAAGGTCCAGCAGTAACTGCTGCCTTCTGAGTATCACTTCTTATTCCACAAAGAGCACCACATTTTATGAACTTTGCATTATCTCAAGCATCTCCAGTATTGTTAAAAAACAGAGGAACGAGAATACTAGCACATAGTGAAACTGCTTCATAACTCGTCCCGATTTTTAGGGAACTCGAGCGTTCTAAAAGAGAACTCGTTGAGATCTCTTTGACTAAGGCACACGTCAAAGAAGACCTTCACTCGCTACTTTTCAACATAATGTTCCCTACTCAAAGGGGTTGCTAATTCTTGGGCAGATTTCATTAAGGAGTAATAGTTTCATCTAAAGATCTTTTAGATGATGATGTTGATGCATGTTTATGTTGAAATATGTTAGTGTACTCTACTTGTTTGGCTTTACCTGTTCCAATATGTGATGATTTCAACTCCATTATTGAAGTTGTTCATTATTTGCTAGAGTTGGTTGTTTTATATAAGAAGCATTAGTGGTGTGATGTATACTTCGCTGCTATTAGAGTTGGTTCATAGTGACGTTTATTGATGTATGACCACTTGCTTATGAAGGGAGGACCTCTTCATTTTCCATGATGTAGATTCTACTCATGTCTATCGTATTTGCCCCTCCATGCCTTATTGATGACTCTACAAATGATTTTCATCTTATGGTGGATCATGTTTTATACGTTATGATGTTGGTCTTTATTGGACGTACTGCATTCATCTTTAGCGTCAGAGAGAACTTGAGCTACTCTATCACCTTTAGTCAACCAGCATGCTTCATTGTATCCTTCTTCAACATCTCTCTTAGAGGCTACCTTTGTTGGATTGTGTAGCTCTATTTGTATTAGAAGTATAGTGCTTATAATTGGATATTCATAACCCAATCCTAGATTGTATTTCAGCTTTTATGTTCAAGCTCCCTCAAATTTATCCCTTTTGCAACTATGACCAACTCTATTTGAGTTGGGTATCCATAAACCACTCCCACTTGTATATCATTCGTCATTTTTTAGTTGGATGTGCTATTCAATGTTGGCATTTCTCCTAGGGATGCTTAAATTAGTGATGATGATGGTTGGGTAATCATAAACACATTCATGTCTTGATTTGGGCAATCATACTCCCTCTCTATTTTATACTTGAGTTGGTAATCCATGGAACCACTCTTATTCATATTTTAGCTACCATTGACATTATATTGAGTTGTGCATATATATAACTATGCTTTGAGCACATCATAATCTTTTTCCATGATCCCATGCTCAAATTAAGGGGCGATGTTGAAATGATGGTGTAATCTTCACTTGTGTACACATACCAACATTACTTGTGATTAAGGCTATGAGCCTACAAGTGTAACACACGCATTATATTGTAGTTTTCTAACTGTTTTGGGTAAGGTTGACCTAGTCAACCTCCTTTGGGCTAGTGCCTATGTTGTAAGAAACATGGGATTCAATGTTGTACTAGGTGTGTTTGTAAGTAACACCAACCTAAGCGTTGAGAGGGATCAAATCTCTAGTGGTGCAAACCTCTTTTTTGAGTGCAAAACTTGAGGAAATATTTGCACCTTGAGATATTTGATCCCTCTCGATGCTCAATAGATCCAGAGTTAAGATCGATCTAGGCTGGTTTGATATATATAAAAGCTTGGTGGTTAAGAAAATCTATTTGAAGCTCCGTTGTTAGACTGTAGAACCTAATAAGCTCCTTTGCTATACCGTAAAACCTAATAAGAATATATACCTCTATCTTTGCAAGAGTCAAGGATATTAACTATCCTTTGTTTATTTTTATATTGATGCTATCATTCGATCTCCTGAATAAAACTCAATAACAATTGTATCCAAATTAAGTTGTTATGAATATTTGAGAGACATATTCCAGCAAATTTTCATGTGGAAGTTAAAACTAATGGTTGAAACAATCTAAATTGAGAAACTCCAATAAATTTTAATGCAGACAAAAAAAACATAAACAAAATGTAGGACTGCATGTACAATATTTATTTATTATTTATTATTTTTATTTCGTGTTTCCTTTTCGCTTCTCACTCGAGAGTAAAATTTCAAAGATATAAAATAAAATCAAAAACATATAGAACAACCTAGAAAATCTAATCTTTGAAGGCTATGTAACAAAGTGAGTAAGGCTGATTTTCCCAAGTTTTACCTAGAAGACATGCATCCACAAAGCTATAAAGTCTTCGTGTAATGTGCCTTTATTGAGTGGTTTCCTTTGCCAAATCGGATATGAAAATTGTTTAGGGTTATGATATTTGTTGTGGAAATTAGGATTTATTTTGATCTAGCTAAAAGCTTTTATTGCAATGAATGTCTCACATTAGCGAAGAATACCTTTAAATAGGCTACATTAGAGAAGAATACTATGGGGAAAACCATGGGTTGATAAAACTTGGAGCCCAAAAACCTCCATGCATAAATTTACTATTTTATCTCAATCTTATTTGAATTATTAACTATTGTTTTTTTTTGTTTTATTTTCTTTTTAATTTTTATTTAGTTTTATTTAAATTTAAAATTTTTAATGTAATTTGACCATTAGAGTAAAATACCATGGGTTGTGACACTTGGAGCTTAAAAACCTCCATCCATAAATTTACTATTTTATCTCAATTCCGTTAAAATTATTAGTCATTTATTTTTAATTTTTATGTAATTTGACCATTAGAGAAGAATACCATTGGCAAAACCATGGGTTGCAAAAACCTAGAGCCCAAAAACCTTTGGTGAATTTACTATTTTATCTCAATTTTATTTTTAATTATTAATTATATATATATTTTTTTTATATGTAATTTGAAATTTTAATTATTAATTATTAATTATTTATTAATTTTATTTTATTTCATATGTAAGTTGATGAAGTAAAAAATGTTACATAACAATGAACATAATATAACTTAACATATGTATACTCATGAGCCCGAAATTAAAAAAATATTCACATAATTAACTCCTGCACATCTCACATCAAACACCTACACATCTAACATTTAACGCCTACACATCTATCCCATACTGGACTATAGAGCGCCTCTTGATGCAATGGCATGTTTCCCCCCGTTGTCACGAATCCTTTTTGTTGGACACAACACCACTATGACATGTGCTGGACCTGAGTTTGACTTGTGTCTTGGGCATAGGACACAAGTCAAACTTGTGTTAGGAACATGCCAATTTCGTGATATGTGTCCCCAGAAAAATCCCTCCATGTTGTTTATAACTTGCTTTTGGGTCTATTTTGCGCTCATTAGTTTGTTGTTTTGGAGTTGTAGGAGCATTTGGATTGCAAGCAAGGGAGAGAAATGAGTTTTAGAGGAGATTCAAAGTGTAGGTAAGTGGATTTGTCTTCCATTTTTTTTTTTTAAAATTTTGCTACAGAGATTCATTTTTGCTTACAACAGTCTATTTTTATTCATATAATGGCAATCATGGCTCAATCAAGGGCAATTGGAAAAGGGAAAAAGAAGGGGAGGAATGCCCCCACTGATAATGCCCCCCCCCCTCCAATTTCATCAGGGTCCACAAGTGTTCCACTAGTTGGAAGTGGGGTTATGGGACTCTTCCATCTTGATCTGTGGTTCTAGTATTTACCTTATTTTGTATTTGCTATTTACATTCCCGCCTATAGTATTAATGACTTAGTGAGTCAGTTTTTATGTAATACATTTTGATTTTGATGACTTAATGAGAAAATTGCAGTTTATGGTTCTTTTTTGCAAGTATAAATATTCTATTAATTCAAAAAATAGTTACATCGTGAGGAGCATACCTTCAAAACTCCATTAGCCGCATTCCTACTCGACTTGTTGGCTAAGCGGTAATGACAAAAAGATACTGACAGAAACAAAAGGAAGCTGGGAGACCATACAGAAATTGTCCAAATTAACCAAAAGAGCCCAAGTATTAATATGCAACCCAAAGTCATCCTTGATCATCAATATTGACTGAAGCTGGGTCATTCGAACCATTGGCATGTGGCAGATGAAAGGCCTCATGAACGTGTGCTTCCATGTGCGCCATCCGACCTTCAAGGTGGTCCAGCCTCTCTTGAAGCCTCTTCTATCCTCAACGAAGGGAAACCAAGCAATCCATCATGTGCCATTGATTGTGCTGGGTGCCGTTAATAAGAGCAATGACCTCATTGTTGTCATCATGACGGTCACGGGCCAACTGCTCCACCAATGCTGTAACCTGGTTTATTTGTGATTTTAAAGAATCAAGGACAGAGTTAAGTCCACTCGCCCAGGCGAGATAACATGTTGCTGCTCCACCTCTTCTCTATAATCTTGGTTCTCCACTCGATGTGCTATACCATCATTGTGAGGACTAGCGTCTCTTCGAGATCTCCCACATTGGCATTGCATTATGCTCTTGCTAGCCCCTGCACACAACCCACTCAACGAGCCCAACCCACTCGCCCTAATATCAAGATGGATGAACTTATGGAAGTCTTAAGACTCCTTGCCAACTAACGAGCAAGCTCCAACAAAGGATTGCCAAACTACAAAATACCCTTGACGCGAGTCTGACCACCTTTCGACCACCAAGCTGAGCCGAACCAACAACCCCTCCTGACAGAGCCAGCCTACCACCAACAACGCTGCAAGCCTGGACTACTACCGAATTCTCCCACCTGCACGAGACTCCCTGACCTTACTTCTGAAATTGAAGTTTTGTGGCCTCTGTGAACTACAAACCTGCTACCCCACTAGTGTACCAGATGCACAGGGCTACTGAAGTCAAAGGAAATAGCTGCAATTGGGCAACCATCAACCTCTGCCACCACCCCAGCCAATCCCCACCATACACCAGACACTACTACAAAGACACAACCAAATATAAAGATAAATGATGCAAGAAAAACTTTACCTAAACCCAAGGGAGCGAAGAATCCTCAGTAGCCGACACAAACGCGGTTCGATCCACAAGGTGAAGCACGCGCCCCAACTCCAGAAGCTCGCTCACGACCATGACTACCCAAAATGAGCTAGGGTCCCAAATGATTTCCCTTAGCACCACCTCTTTGACAGAATTGAATCCATTAACATCTGAATTATCGCTTGTCTTTGAACTCACAGAACGGAGGGTAGGCTATGGTTGTGGCTGGTAGCCACCCTGCGCTCCAAGTATGAAAATCCCCACCAACAATGCTCTTCCCATTCCTTGAAACCAATTGTCACGGATCACAACAAAACATGGAGCACAAATAACCACCTTTTGTTTGTCAAACTTCTTATTTTGTGCGCCCTAGCTAACTTCTTTGACACTCCCTATTGTCCTTGTGAGGGAGGGGATTAAATGCCTCTTCATGATCCCTTGTCCCTTCATTCATCGCCCTCATCAGGGAGCAATTCAAAATTTATGGTTTTAATTTCTTTTGTGTTTGTCAATTTATTGTCATGGATGTAGTAGTAAGTACTAGTTGTATCATTGATGATTGTATGTATAATGTATGATTGAATTTGTGTCATCATCAGGTAAATGTTTTAGTTTCTAAATTGAATCTTTGTCCATATTTCATTTTTTTGTGTGATGCACTAATTTGATATATATATATATTATAATGTGTCCTCTGTGTCATATTTCGGGGGTCACTGTGTCACGTGTATTTTTGTGTCCTCTATGTCTTGTGTTGTTGTGTCATGTGACTTAGGTGTGTTTTGTATGAAAATGTGTTTCGAGTCATATATATGTCTCCCACGTGTGGGAAACATGTTTTATATGGCTTGAAATGAGTGTCCATGTTGTTTCATGTGTCTATACAATGCGCTTTCTTTGAAAGAGGATTTCACTCTTATTTTTCACAAAAATACTAGCAATTAAGGGTAATTTAAATTCTTGAAGTAAAAGTTGGCATTTCCTTTATCTTTCCTTTTTGTCCCTTTACCTTATTTTTTAACATTACCATTAATTGTTTTAAAATGTTTTAGAGTTGTTCCAACCTCATTGCACTTCATATTGAGAAAGTAGAATATCATATCCCATAAAAAATTTAATAGACTTAATAGTTTTAAGGATTTTAGGATTGGTAGTGTTGCAACATTTTCAGTTAATTCTATCATGTATGAGGGTATATGATTTTGGAATTTAATCAAGAGCATCGAGCCTTTTATGTACCTCAATGTTGATGGTTTTGATCGTTGAATTCCTATTTCATGGCCTTAGCCAAAATGTACCCTTAAGTGAAACCAAAATCATTGATTAGTCATCTTAAGCTTTTTCTACCATATTTTAGGGGTTGGATTAGGCATTTTCATTAAAATCGGGCAGTGGTGATTGATGTCTCTAAAGGATCGAGGTAGATGCAAAGGCTAGATAAGATAAGTTATGATAATTTTATTAATGTCCTTGTTTATCTCATGTGATGTCAACAAGAAGTATCTTCAACTTTTCTTACTAAAATGCAAAGGGTTATACTAATGATCTTGCTCATTTATTCACAATGCTCTTTTTTCGAAGTTTCAATATAATGTACTCTTTATAAAATAACACATTTATGGGGGTGTATCGTGCAAATTAGGTTAGCACCCACCCATATGAGTGTATAAATACAAATTGACTCTCATCTGTATTACACTTTATTCTATTTTGAGCTAAGTGCTTTCTTGTGTCATTCTTTAGCATATAGGAATCTACATCTTGTGTTTCTCTTGTTTTGGGGTCATCTTCTCTTCTTTATGTTTTTATGGTTGATGTTGATTTAAGGTTGTTTGGTTGGTTCCATTTTATCCTTGTTTATCTCATGTGATCTCAACAAGAAGTATCTTCGTTTTTTCTTTCTAAAATGTTTACTTGTACTAGCCTTATGGTGCTAGATGTGCACCCCTAATCTGTATGTAAGCATTACTAGACATTTCTTCTCAACTAGAAATAGTACATAGTCTTTAGGCATTGTGATAATGTAACTCATCTAATGGACTTCACATTGTTACATATGGATTTCACTCTGTGTTGCATGGGTTTGCAAACCTGGGGGCGGGGTTCTCGAACCCATCCCGAGTTCCTGTCCCCAAGAACTGGGAGCTGGAATGGGTACCTCAGAACCCAATACTTAGTATCTTCGCGCTAGGTTCTTTTGTGTAAACGGCTTCGCCAGACCCCCAAAATAGGTGCATAAACCCTGAAAATGGGTGCGTGAGGGGTTCTTGGCAGCGTTTTTCCTTTGTCTAGAAATCCTTTTCTTCTCACATTCCACATAATGGCTTGTCGCTGGGTTGAATAAGTTCATGGTAGTTCAAAATTCCAGTATCAAACAAACGATAGAGAAATGATTTGGGTATTGGATATCCATATGATATATCAGATGGAAGATAGTCTCCTCTTGCCAAAGAGTAGCTTACAAATAACTTAATAAGTTTAATGCATCCTTAATTAGCCAATTCACTATAATGACATTTTTACAGTTGAAGTTGGGTTTTAGATATTGCTAGGTTAGTGCAGCGGGATTATTGTACCATACTTTTATCTGGACTCTGAATATGGTAGAATCATTCTGGAAACGCTGTTATGTTATTTTTAGTGCAAACCCTATTCTCAGCCTTCATAGTTTACAGGGATGTAGTTAGTAGGTCCACTAATATATAAGGTGTTGTTCATGAAAGGGTTGGTAGAAGGATGGCATTATGTTATCTGGAAATATTCTCGGAGGGACTGATAATAATGACTGTAAGGTCAGCTTCATCTATAGGTATTCTTTGACTCATAGGAATCAAATCATCATTTCTAGCATGAATATGTTGTCCCTGTTATTAACTTTATTATAGACCTTAACAACATTGTGTTTCAACTTTCAACTTAATAATGAAGTGTATGTGTATTTTAAAAGGATTTTAGTTTGCCAGCTAGTGTCATAGATGAGTATTAGATTGTTAGGTTTCAAGTTTCAACTTAAACAATTGTTAACATGTAAGTTGAAAGATTTCAAAATTTATATATATTATAATTTATAAAATATATATATATATATATATATATATATATATATATATATATATATATATATATATATAACATACCCCTGACGAACCCACGTACCCTGTTTCAAAAAGCGACACACCCATCCTTGAACCCATGTTTCCTGACAACATACATTTCTCTCCTTTTTGAACTACGTTCTCATTTATTTACGAAACTTCTCTTTGAAGATCTAGAGCTTGAAAAATCAGGATTCAGTATCAGTCTCCTTTCATTGCTTCCATTGCTATTTCATAGGTGTAGGTAAGACTTTTAGTTAACATTTGCTAGTGTTAGAAGGGGACATGCTACATTGCATGGGGAGTGCTTCTCGACTTTTCCATGCTTTTGGAATAGGTAAAGTTAATGGGGCATATCTCCCCATGTCCTTGTTTTGGGGAAAGTTGAGGGGACATACGTGGTGGGGACATATGTGGATTGTTCCACATTTCTAGGGGACACTTGGGCAATGTTTCCCCTAAAAATAAGGACATTATAATGACCATTATTGTTGCCTAATGACCTTATAAGAAAGATTGTTTTGAAAAAAAAACCTAAAGCACTTATAGATATTTATTATTTATTTTATGCTTTCATTATTCATGTTTGTGTCTTGTCATTGTTTTTCTTAAATTATAATTTTAGGATTTTGGATGGTGTCTCTTTTATCAAGGACCCAAAGGTTTTACTTGACATTTCGTGAAATGTTTGGGGCTGTCTCTACATATCCTTCATATGTGTGTCCCCATTTTCATTTGCCCTTCATCCCCAGACATGTTTTTGTGCCCCCAACTGTCCCGAGATTTGTTTCCTTTCTTTTGTGTCTCTGGATCCCTTGAACCTGTTTCCTTGTTTTAACATTCCCCCCTCTTCAAATACTTGGTGGAAAACTGGTATTAGTATTTGCCATTTGAGTGTGATATTAAACATATGACATTGTACATTGTAGTTTGCCACTTGTGCATGTCTTGTTTAACGAATTTATTGGGTCAAATTCCGATTTTCCATCGGAGAGCATCTTATTTTGGAAATTGGCGAGTTGAATTGTATTTTATTGACCCACACCATTTTAGTGTGATCACCATTTTTGTTTTTCCTAGCCGAACTAAAGTGCACAAAAGCATTTGTTTTGTTGTTCCACAAAAGAAAATTGTTTGCTTTTTGATTAAGAATTTTCATGTTAGCCTTTTTCCAATTGACTGTTCTTGAGCGTATTGGTAAAACTGAGTTTGGTGTTTACTTTTTGTCTAAAAACCATCTTGATAATGGAGCTATATATAGATAGGGTTAAATGCATGGGTGATACATATGCATAATGAAACACACTTATTTGGATGGGATCTTTATTAACGAGTCACCACATTCATGCCTATGTATCACTTCAATCTACATATATGAGATCCTTGATAAAAATTTGAGTGCTTATGTTTGAGTAGTGTTAGGTAGCATTGATACTCAGGTATTTTCTTTCCAACTTGTTTGTTACATTGAGTAAATTCCTCATGCAAATATCAAGTTCTTTTTTCTCTACTTACAGTACGAAGGGACAAGTCCCTAGAACTAGGAGGTGTCTCATGCATTAGGAGTGGAAGTGGGGATGCCCTTCTTGCACTATGGTTTGGGAATGTTCCAGCTTGTTTAGGGATGTACTCTATTCCCCAAACACACCTTGGTGGTGTTTTCTTTAAGTGTTGTGCACGTAGTGCCCCCATAACAGTCACCGTGGTCCTCATTGACCCCCATAATAGCAAATCTCAAGTCCTCAAGTGGTCACCATGCAAATCTCAAGTTCTTTTTTGTCTACTAACTTTACTAAGGGACAAGTTCCTAGAACTAGGAGGTGTCTCATGCATTAGGAATGGAAAAGGGGATGCCCTTCTTACACTGGTGACTGAGGTGTGGGATCTCTCCAGCTTGTTGAGGGATGTATTCTATTCCCCAAGCACAATAAGGGGGTCTCCTCTTTAAGTGTTGTGCACATAGTGCCCCTGTAATAGTCACCATGGTCCTCATTGATCCGCTTAATAGCTAGGCCAACAATAATATATATGATAGTTTAACTTTATATAATATTATGTATCATGCATAATATAATTTGTTCTTGATTTCTTTGTTTGACAATTATATATTACTATTAACATTTTTTGTTATGTATAATATATTATGTATCATATATAATATAATATATACTATGCAAATATTATAATACATATATATTATATATCATCAGAGTAGAAATCATGCCTTCCCACATGGATTCTCTGCCAAGAATTTGATTATGACAAATTGCCCCTATTGAAGATTCGATTCAGTTTCAAATTTTCTCCGTGGGTAGTATGAATTTCAAGTTCACCCTTTCATATTCTTTTGTATAGCGTCTACCATTCTGGTCGCACCGTTGAGCTATTTATATTTTTGGCTCCGTGGCTCACTCTACAGATTTGTTGCATCTTCAATCACCGATGTTCATGGTTTTGCATATTTGGAATTCATCCAAGTATGTTTGCAATCATTCTTGTGAGATTTCCAGCTTTTGTTTGACAATCTTTTATGCCAAGGTCTTTTTTCTTCACGCCTCTCTGATGTGCGCTTTGTCATGATACTTCATTGTTGATTGATTGAATGCTTGGCCTACTCACCATTGTGGGTTGGCATTTGGCATTTCTTTTGCTGTATGTAGTTGTGGAAAGCAATCATGCCTATGCAATGCCTTAATTGAGGGCCTCCTAAATAATGTGATCATGTCTCAATGTGTACATAAAGTACATTGCATAACAATAATACAATACATACTAATACTAATAATAATTCAAAGTTCTCGAATGTCTCTTTAACATGTGACCACACATCAGATCTCGTTGTAAAAATCATACATTATAATAAAAAATATTTTGTCATATATGGGTTTTAATTGTTTATCTTAGTGTTGGATACTCTTAGTTACTGAATGCATCTGTTTGTAATATTGGCATTAGAGCTCATTCGAAGGGATCTTTCATTGCTGTTCAAAGTGTTACAATCTCCAAAGCATACAATAAGTTTGGATATTCTTATTTATTGAATAGATTGGTCTGTGACATCGATATTAGACTTCCTTCTAAGGTATCTTTCACTGCTGTTCAAAACGGTCCACTTTGCAAGGTATACAAGAAGTTTGATTCCTAGCTTGTGGCCAAATTTTTCTTGGAAGCAAATTAAGGAAGAACAACAAGACAATGTCCCATTCATCTCTCTGCCAATAAACTATTTTTACATATTAGAATAATTACATATGAAAAAAATAATTGTAGAAATTGCTGCAGAAATCACTATAGAAATCGATATGCACAACCTTCAGTTGGTTCTCCTATTGTGCCACTACCATACAAAGTCACTGTTACCCATTTAGATACATGTGTAATCCTAGGTGAAATTTTCTCCTATTTGGCAGTTTTCCAGCCAATATCCCTACCATGATCCACATATAGCTAGCCTTAGATGCCTCTCATTCATGATTTGGTGGGTCGTCTTTTATGAGGTACCTTAACCTTTTTTGCATTTAGATGCTTTCATTCAATGTTGTAGGCATTCTAGTATGGATCACACGTTGAAATTGGATTATAGAATGCTATTGGTTGTCCCTAATCTAGTTTGACCTTCCTTAGGGTCTTTTCTTTCACGATCTAGGAGGGGCACAAATAGGAGGCCGTGAAGATGGTAGCGTTCTAATGTTATTCATACTTAACACTTGTCATCTTTCCCATATATTTATTGTCTGATCTTTTGATGGGTTTTTGTTAGTCGCTCATATTGGTTCACTGTTGGCCTTGTCCTATGTGAAGAAGGGGTTAAGTATACTTGAGGATGATGCAACCGTAAGAAAAGAAAGAGCATGAGCCGAATGTTAAAACGCAAAAGAATGGCAAAGGATGTAAAGCAAACAAAATCCAAATTTAGCTTGAGCTCCACCACCTCTTATATAACACATGTCTCCACAATTATTCATGCATATCACACTTATCAAAGTAAAAGAAACTCTCAATAAACATCCTGACCCCAATGAAGTGATAAACTACCCATCATTAAGGGGGTTTTGTATGATCATTTGATAAATCCATAAAGCTTGTTAAGCAATCCATATCAAAGCAACAAAGAAAAAGGAAATTATTAGGGGATTAGAAAAACAAAGGTGAGGAAAGGTAACTCTAGTAGCTAAGTGCTCCCTCTACAAAGGTGCTCATGGAGAATGGTTTTATATAACCTATTATAAGACTATGACAACTTTCATGATTTAAACCCCAAGCCATTACACCTATCACTTACACCTATCATTTGAAAGGATTGGCCTAGGTGTTGTTTCTTCCCTTAGGATTGGAAGCACCTAATAATGTCATGTGATAACCCTCCCATACCCAAGTGAGGTAACTTGTACACAATTATAAGCTAGGTGGACATTTGAAGACGATACTTGTGTGAAGCACTTTGATGGCTTTGGCATGAATATGGTCCACCTAGATGATTTTATGGTTCTTGTACCCATGCTGTTGATCTCACTTGATTCCTTTGGTATGTGCTAGATGGTTCTTGTTGGTGTAGCTAGGATTCCTTAGGGGATAAGTGATGATTCTCCAACACATTGTAGGGCATTTCCAACCCCATTGCATGATGATGTAGAACACTCGATGGAGGAAATTGGAGCCTTGTTGAGGAGAGTTGGATTAGATGGTGACTTTGCATTGTGACCCTCCTCCAACCCTAGGACCTTAGACATTGAGCTTTGGTGCCAAGAAATTGTGTTGAGTGATGGTGCACCCTTAATGGTGATTGATGGTGTTGATCAGTTTGGACCACTTTGGAGGGGTAGATGCACATTTTACCTCGATGATGTCATGCTATTCCTTTAGGTTGTCATCCTAGTTCTTCATTGATGATGACGTGAGCCCTTTTGAGGATGACACAGGCTTTGTTGGGTTATGTTGGTGATATGCCACCTCATTTGGATGGAGATCCATGACATAGGGGATAAGACATGTCCCTTAAGTTGTTCCTTACACTTTTTCATGGAGAGACATGCCCTTTGGATGATAATGTCACCTTTGGAGGACATTAAACTCACGCATGTGGGCTAATTGAGGTTTAATTATATATTTGTTCATTCATTTTTCCCTCTTCAGGGTTCAACTTCTGGCCTATCCACCTTGTACCATAGATTTTATTATATTTTTGAGGTTTGTAGCATATTTTAGGGTAAATCGACTTTAGATACCCTCAATTTCCCATGGATCATTGTTACACTTGTTCATTAGTGATCTCTTCTTTATTGTGTGCAATGGAGGATTGGTAGAGTGATTTTTTCTTGGGTGGATCTTGAATGTGTGATGTGATCTCTTTTCATGAATGCTTATGGTGGATCTTGGATGTTGCATGTTGAAGCACATTAGTTTTCTTTACTTTATTTTGGTTTTATGTTGCATGGGATGTATGTGTTTGTGCGAAGTTAGATTATTTGGTATTTATTTATTGTTTCATTATCCCTTGTTGAACTAAGCCCTTCCTCCTATTATTTGAGGAATAGAGAGGCTTTTTTGTTAATTATTATTATTATTATTATTTTTTTTTTAATTTTTAATTTTTATTTTTATGTTAACTCTTAACAATTCAGAAATTTGAGAACCGAAATTGAAAACCCTAAGGTATGTTAGTTTATTTGCCCAGTTTTGTTTCAATTTAGAATAACTCTAAAAAAACCCTAGAATAGTGTTGTAATATGTATTATGGTTTCCATTTTCCCTAGATTGATAAGGCACTAGTCTTTATCATTTGTGGCATTCTATTTGAAACTCTAAATTTTTTTGTCTTCTTCTCATGGTAACATAGGTTTAAATTTCAGCACAATCTTGGGTTATTAGCATTTGATGACCTTTTGATGTATGCCCTAGGGTTCAGTTGTGGTTTAAAGGTGCATTGGAGAAACTAATTCAAAGTTTGCATTTTCAGGCTTTTTCTAGGGCTGACATCATATTTTATTGGTTGTTATGTGCTATTTTAATTGTCAAATTTTGTTGTAAATGCCCTTAGTTTTCCCTTAAATATAGCCTTCATTTCATATAATTTTTGTATGTTTTTAATGGCTAAATTTGCTGCTGTTATAAATTATTATTTTGCAGCAATTTGTTGCTCAAAAACCATAGTTTTTAGCAGGCTTGAGTTTTTCTTGAATAGGTATGTTCAGGGAAGCTGTTTGAGACTCCTTAGGCTAACCCTAGCCTTTAGATTGATCCATAGGTCCTGTGAACCCAAATCTTGGATTTCCTCTTTCGTCCATTGCAAACTCTAATTTGACATGCCCTTATTCAGTGGATATTTTCATTGTAGGAACTTTAGGGGGCACTTAGCTTAAGCTCCTTACTTGATCCCTAAACCCTATCAGGGAAACCTCCCTTGTGTTGGATTGTGTCCTTCAGTAAAAAGAGTGAAGTAGTTGCTGAAATGAGATTGCGAACACTCTTGTGTGTTGCATGCTGTCTAGGTCACTTAGTGAGGTTTTCCACTAGCTGCTATATTTTGTTATAACAATCACATACCAAGGGAAAAAGGAGGAAAAATTGTGTGGGGCAAATGGTGGAGTGGGAGATCTCAGGCATGTGAAGGGTTAATGAGTAAAAATATTTGTCGTTGATAGGATAAAGTAGAAAGTATCATGTTAAATTATTTACTATTAAGCTATCAGGGCTATTGATTTAAAAGGGAAGGAATACTTATTTATAGATGTCCTCATATTGCTCATGCATGCAGACAAAAATATGGTAAATAAAATTTAAACTACTGATGGAGGGTTTATGGACACATCCATCACATAAATAATGAATATAGATCAATCTCTCATAATCATTCATTGTGGCTAAGGCAAGTCAAAGGTGCCATTAATGGAAAGCATCAAGGGAACCCAAACTGAATTTTCTTATCCAACCTTTTGAAAAGAGGTTCCTTGCTAGGAGCATTGATTGTTTAAAATGTGAAATTACTAAAAGATTATTCAAATCAGTCAATTATTACAGTAGAATAAGCACAGCTTTGAAAAAGTTTCAAAACATTGATAGTTTTATGAGATGTAGATGAGGAAATCAGTTTCCTAAATTATTTAAGTCAAATCTTGCTTAAAGAAGTTTAATGATTGAAGTGAATGCAAATGCGAATTCCAAGGCTTGACAAAGAAATATTCATTGACATAGTTAAAAATATTTTTAGAATTCAATTTATAAACATTTATAGGGAAACCCGTAGAGAATCCATTGGAGCTGAAAACCCGCTGAAAACCAATTGTCATTACTAATGAATTTTTATGCATCAAAAGATTGACAGAAGTGTTAGATAAGGGGTGTTCTAAAATTGGGATCAAGCAACAAGAACTTACAAGGAATACCCAATTGTCACCCTAATCACAAAAGTTGTTGCAGGGAACAATCAGCTTCCCGACATCACTTGAAATAAAAATTAGTTTACAATTATAAATATTGGGAGTCCAATTTGACTTATTTTCTACATTTTGAGAATTGCAATTGAAGATGTCCTAATGAAGTCTTTGTCCGTATAGTTCTGAAGTGAAACAATCTAGGGTAGATTGACCCTTTTATGGAGCAATATTGTTCAAAGCTTTGAAGTCCTTGCCGCCTTGTTTCCTCAACTGAGGCAACACCAAGAGTAGCTCATTAAGTGAAAATTACAATCTAGAACGAAGTGGTAGCCTTTTCCTGACCATGCTTTGAGGACAAATCATCCATTTAAGGGGGAGGACATGTAATGTACATAAGTACATTACATAGTAATAGTACATTGCATAATAATAATGCAAACTTATGGGTCACGAGTCATGTCTCTTCCGCATGTGACCGTTCAATGTTTGTATGAAATGTCAAATGCCATTGTACAAATCAATCGATCATATTATCAAATATATTTGATCTTATATGGAGTTTAACTCTTTATCTTATGTTGGATATTTTTTTATAACAATCTAGATGTATTATTTTCTGATTTTCTAAAATTGTGAATGATTTACATGTTTTTTTGTATTAATGAGATATTTATTGCCATCATTTTTTTCAATTAGACTTCTATAATACATTTTTCTCAAATTGTACTGAATCCAAA
Source organism: Pinus tabuliformis (assembly GCA_031772625.1). NCBI lineage: Eukaryota > Viridiplantae > Streptophyta > Pinopsida > Pinales > Pinaceae > Pinus > Pinus tabuliformis. Next base: position 464,555,596 of record CM062811.1, read on the forward strand.
TCGGAATTCAGTAATGGTATAACTATATTATATATCGTAACATATGATATGAAATGATATTTTAAGGTCCGCGAGACTAAAAATAGTCTATGAGACCATTAGTTCCCTGTTTTTCGCTCTTTGCAATTCAGTCCTTTTCCGATTCAAATTGATGATGAGCTGACCCAACCTTCCAACAATCTCCTCGCTAAAAAGACAATGCCAAGAAATTGATGCTAACATGTTCTCATAACTTTCTCTGATGTCTTTGAATGCATCACATTCCAAAATGAAATGTTTTTCCAATTCCACAGCCCCAAACGTGCAAAATGTGCACACCCTTTCTTCCCAATCTTCTTTAGGCCTTTTCCACTGTCTTATTTCACACCGAAGTTGATGTGAGTTGGTCCTTATTTGAGCAATAAGAATCTTTGCCCTCCATGAAATGCTAGCTCCAATGAACTCTTTTTGTTGTAAATCACACGTAGGGTTGAATTCCTCAATGTAATATTTCTTCTTTCTACCCAACTCTTTTCCCCATACCTTTTTACGAAACTTCTCCATAACAAAATCCTTTAGCTCCTTGCTATTTGTGGGACAGGCATTGAGGTAGATATCCCATTTTTGCATCCATGTGTAGTTTTGTTTCATCCATATTTTCTTTCTTTCACTGATGCCTTCATTGGAGATAACATTAGGTCATCTACCTACTCTCATTTGTTCAATTCTTTTTAGGTATCTTATGAGCCACACCATAGCAATTGCTTCAATGGAAGTTACTCCTGTTTCACTCAACGTTATCTCATAAGGTACTGAACTTTTTATTTTGAACTTGCTCATGATCAAGCATTTTTGGATTTTCTCAATTTGTTTCCATTTTGAGATGGGAGTGCTGCTAGCCCACAATTCACACCCATATAGAATCACTGGACAAACTAGGAGTCCAAAAAGCACTTTAATCATTTTCCAATCGCATAACTCTGCCTCTCTACATCTGTTTTGAAGAGCATATAGTGCTTTCCACCCTCCTAAAATTCTCTTCTTTCTGCAGTCCTCCCAATTGAGTTTGTTGTTGAAATCAATCCCAAGGTACTTGTACTCCTTTACTTCTTCAAGAATGTTGTCTTCAAAGAAGAAAGTATGCTGGCTATGCTTCCTTTTATTGGAAAAAATCATTATTTTGGTCTTGCTAGTATTGACTTGCATCCCCACTGCTCTACAAAAATGCTCAAGGGCATATAAGTGCATTTGCAATCCATGGGCCGATTTAGAAATCAATACAATATCGTCAGCATATAAAAGAAGCTTTATCACAAACTTCCCCAACCGAACACCATCTCCTCCTTGCAGATTTAGCCACTCTTCCAATTTATCAATATATAGAACAAAAAGAGTGGGGGATAAAGGGCAACCTTGCTTGACTCCAATGTCACTTCTAAAGCTTTCTGAAATACCTGCTGAGGTTCTAATTTTGATTGATAGAGAAGGTGTTATATATAATATTTGAATATAAGTGTTTTCTTAATATCTTAAATATAAATATATTTTATATGCGAGGCAACACCACACATCCATGCACCGTGACTTTAAAAGGGTTGTCCCTGTCCTTTCATCCATTCCCATCTCTGCTACCCACACCCACAAACCCTGGAAGCTTAGTAAATGTTTAGCTTTGGATTAAATGTGGGTCTCATATGTTCTAAGACCAATGTGCTTGGTTTTTGTAGGTTAGAGGTATTGGAAAAAGAGGTTCAGGAACATATTATATATCTTGATGCCTGATCTATTGTTTGATTAGAGCCTAATCGTGTTGTTTGTTTATATCTGATGGACAGCTAAGCTGAAAATAGTGGTTAATTATTCTGCCAGAGTAAACATATTTTGGGATGATGTAGAGTTGATTGATGGGGTTCAATTCATATATTTCTGTCACTTTACCCCAATATGCTCATTTTCATAATGCTTCTATTTTGAATGAGTGTGTTTAGCCATTAACTGTTTTTTATACTTGGCAATATGGATACAGTTCTTCCAACTTTGTTGTTTGCATTCTTCACCTTATTTTCTTTCATTGGAGGCTAATGTTAATTTAGCACTCATTATTTTTATCTTTGCATTAGTGACTTTGGCTATGCTTTTCGACCTGCTGTCCCATATTTAATGAAACCTTATGTAAAGGTGTTATTGATGCCTTTTACATTCCTTCCATTGATCAAGAAACTGATGAGGAGTTACTTTTGATTGACTAATATGGGTGAAAGTTTTATGTTTAAGAGTTGTATCTCCGCAACTGGATTACTATTTTCATGGATATTACTTTGCCGTGTGAATTCTTCATCTTATATTTTTAATCTGTGTATACCAGTGTCCTGAAATATTTTTTGTTGCTAACTGAGATGGATACAGTTCTTTGTTGGTTGCCTTCTTTACCTTTGCCTCCAGGTTATGCTTGTTGACCTACTGTACCATATTGTATGAAACCTTTCATAGACATTATTGATTGCTTTTACTTCCTTGCGTTGTTCAAGAGACTGACGAGGGGTTCCATTTTATTGACAAAAGCTTTGCATGATGATAAAGAGGTTGGGGAGGGGGTTTTCATTATAAACATCAATTTGGCTATGATTCTAGGAGTGATTGTTGAAGCATCTTTTCTAGCCTGCATCTATGATTATCTGGAACATGCCAGTATCTTCAGTGTAAACTGGCATCTTTAAACCAGGCATTTTTAGCAAGCCCTAGTGGCCATGGATAGACATGGCATCACATCATCACAGTAAGTTATTCACATATTTTCTTTTTAATCTTTTTTACCACCCAGAAATGGTCCATATTAATTTTTCTTTGTAGCTATTATTGTAAGTTATTTAGATCTGTTGGGCATTCTATGTTTTAATCCCTTTCTCATTTCCGGTTTGATGCTGCCTTTTGTAGTTCTATGTTACTAGTTAAGCATTTTTATTTGCACTCTTTTTTTTTTTCTCCATGTAACTAAGAACCCCACCCTCTAGCCAGTAGGCAAGGGTAAGATATTCCTCAGGGCTCAAGGCCACTCAACAATAAGTCTCGAAGTCATTACAACAATATACTTGATATGAGCTCAATATGTCACTTGTGGAATTGAACCTGAGTGGGGAGGAGAACGATCATTCCTCCCAACCACATGAGATAAAACCAATTGACAATATTCATTTGCAGTTCTGGATAACCACTTGTCCATTTTCATTTGCAATTGATCTTCCTAATATTGGTTGCCAATCCATTTGATAGGGACCAGCTCCAATAAGAGGTATTTGCGAGGATTGTTTTTAAAATCCTAACCAGATAAGTGATGATACTTGATGGTTACTAATGACTAATATAAGGGATTTTGATCATGAGTATAGTTGAGAAAGAAATCTATATGATGCATCATGTATTGAAGCTGAATGTAACTCCTTTATTGGAAAGCTATGGTTAAAGTTTGTAGACAATTATACTTTCTTTGTATGTTAGATGTTGCAATTTGGGTAGCATCAAATTTCAATATTCCTGAGTCAATGTTTTGAATGAATAATGATTTCTTTTCACAACTTTTTTCAGTGTCATAAATAACATTCTATCCTGTTATTGAAGAAAGTTGATACACAGATACATAATCTGCCAAAATAGCAGAGCAAGTGTTCTGTAGATGTATAAGAGTTGTCAATGGCGTCATGGTTCAGCAGTGAAGATGGTGGCATCTCAGGCCACCCATGAAGGTTTGATTCCCCGGGAGACACAAATTAGTGGTTTGGGTCATGTGCAAGTCCTGGGTGGTTTTGGTGGAAGAGTAACCCCCTGCATGGAAGTGGCTGTGTTGCACTTGCAGGCCACATGTGGTGCATGACCTCTTTTGGCCAGTTATAATTATTGTTATGAGTTTAGAAAAAATACTTAAAAAAATATTTACAAGAATCAAGGTCTTGATTGAACTGTTTATTATGAATTTTATGATAGAATGTTCTCAGACATTATTTCTAGGCATGTTATGGATTTTGTGGTACGTTTAGCTCCACCCATGCATTGCAGTGTTATGATGAATCTGTAAAAATCATCTACAAGGATCAAGGTCTTGATTGAACTGCTTATTGTTATTCACAGGTTTCATATCTAAGCATGTTATGGATTTTGTGGTACATTTAGCTCCACCCATCCATGCCAGTGTTATGACAAATCTGTGTGTGTTAACTCTGAGATCTGTTCAGCTGTGATCTTAGTTGAGCAGCTATACTCTTCAAATATTATTCTAATTTTTTAAAGATTGGAACTTTTTAAATTTTTGGCATTTCTGTGATGTGTCAGCTCAAAGCCTTTCTACAAGTATATGACCTGATGCACATTGTATACATGTTCATTATGTATTGTTTTCAGTTTTGGGTTGTTTCTAATTTTATGCTTTGCTTCTTCATATGATATCTGTGCACTGTCTTGAACTGCTGCACTACCATTTGTTGCAGTTGCTTATGCATCACCATGTTCAGGAGCCTAGACACAGCACCATGGTAGTCTGCCTTGCAGATAATCTCCGCTGTGTCCTTGCTTCTTCAATATTTTGATATCTATTAGTAGGTCTGTCTTAATAGAAGGTGGATAACTTTTGCATGCGAAAATGGATTCACAGTTTGGGATTTTAGTGCTTTTCCATTATCCTTTTGCTAAGCTGCTGCTTTTGGAGTTGGTTGGGATTGGAAATGCTGGAACTTTGGAAATTTCTGCAGGTTGATTTTTCTTTGGTTTTGCAGATTGAAATTGAAGCACTCGGAGTCTGAGTCCAAAGATAAGTTGGCTGAGGAAAAGCCTCAACGGACTAGAAATGATCGACTTAGAAGGAACATAGATCAGCTTCATGGCCATTCTAGAGAGCCTGGTAGATTGCACTGCAAAAACAAGGCTGAAAAGAAGCTGGATGGCCATAGAGATGAATCTCCTCTTGGAAGTGCTAGATCTTCTGTTTATGATGATAGAACTTCTCCTGTTTTGAGTCATGTTGAGAGCTCACCCAAGGCCAATGGAAGGTTTTCTCCTCCTGTCAACGCGATGCGAAAATCTCCATCATATATTCATGACCTGGGACATTCTTTGATGTATGATAAAACAAGCCATAAAAGCAAATCTGAATCTGGAAACAATCTAAGCGGTGCACATGGGATGCACCACCAGGCAAGCAGAAGCTGGGTTTGTGTTGACGCCTCAAACAATGATAAGCAACAATCTTCAGCAGATGGAATAGGGGGCAGGGAACCTCAAGGAATCTGTAAAAGCTCTGATGATCATAGGCGATCTCCAAGTACAGAGAGAGGTCATGATTCTCAAATGAATAGTTCCTTTGCTAATGAATTCTCCAGGGCTTCTTCTACATTTGCTTCAGGATCAAGGGTTGGTGGTCCTTCAGATTCAAGGAGGATTCCTTCCAGTGGCACTTCAGTTTCATCTGAGAGGCCTTCTAAAGGTCGTCGGTTAGAGGAGGCGCCTAGTGGAAGGTCAGATTGGACAGCTCATTCTACTCCAATGACCAGGGCAATGGGAAGTCCAATAAGACCCCAATTGCCTTCTTTGACAAGTAGACCTTCTGGTGTCCTTCCCCCTCCACCACCTTTCAGACCTGGCATTGATAACCCTGCTATTCTTGGACCATCAAGTACTGGATTTGAGGAAGTGACAGCTACTAGAGATCAGCGAAGGACTGATCGCCAAGTTGGTGGCCATTTCAAAAGAGAAGTCATGGGAGGAACAGGACAAGATGTCTGGAAAGGTGTTGGGAACTGGAATCCTCTTAGTCAGGGACAGGGTCCAGGCAACATGTTCATCCCCTTTCAACATCACATGGCTGGTCATCCACATGGAGGCTTCCTCAATATGACACAGCAATTTCCAGGCCCTCCCTTATTTGGAATCAGGCCATCTCCAGATATGGGTGGTGTTCGCTATCATATGCGGGATGGTGGAGATGCATTTCCAAGTCATAATCGCACCTTTGGTTGGCAAAGACAGGCTGATGACGTCTGTGGTCCCCATATCCAGGTTCCTCTGCATGCATGGGATGGGCCAACATCTTATGGTGAGGAATCCCATGTTTATGGACGACCTGCTCGGGATCAGATTGTCCAAGGAGTTGGTGCCCGCAGCTGGGATCGAGGTACAGATATGTGGAAAGTCAACACACGGGATACTGATGAATCTTGGGGTGGGCCCCAACTTCCTCGAAGTCGTCCCGAGAAGATTAGAAGGGAAAGGTCTCCAACAGAAAGTATTGAGATAAAAAGATCTGATGATTGTCCACCTAAGATTATAAGTGAAAATCAGTCAAGTACTTTGCCTTCTAATGTACCGAAGCCATGTAAGACCAAGCGTGAGAAAATGTCTGTGTATTTATCCAAATTGGACATATCTGCAGGTTTAGCAGGCCCGGAGTTATACAATGATTGTGTTAGAACAATTGATTTGAAAGAGAATGTGATCTCTATCAGTGATGCTGCTGTAATGATGGATGAGAATACTGAAGCTGCAATTGATAATTTCCATTTAGAGGTGATAGTTGCTGATATACCTTTGCTGGCAGCAGTTATAGGCCATATGAATACTGTAGAATGGCTTTTCACATTGACACCAGCTCTTTTAACTGCAGGATTTTGAAAATGTTTCCTTTGGGAATGTTTTATTCCATGTTTTCAAGATAATGAGAGTTGCTTGTATCGTCCTTAATGGCAGGTAGATGCAGATGCAGAGGCTCTTTTAAACAGTTTAAATATGCAGTCAAAATTCTTCCCTAGCTTACCGAGGGACACATTTGAGGTAAAAAAATTGGTCTTTGGTCTCATTGAGTTTGCTATCATTTCCACTTGCTCAGTAAAACAGTGTGTGGGCATAATGGCTTCTTTCTATTGTAAAGTATCTTGGATGCTCATTTAATTTGATTTTGTTGGTTTACTTTACAGAGAGCACTGACACTCTACAAAAATGACCATGTCAAAATTAAGTCTTATGCAAGTCCTGGTGCAAATGATCCGCACAAGGTATTTGTGGCTTCTGAAAGCAGTAAAGAGAGTTTCTGTCATACTAAATTGTACGATAAAACAAATGCTGATGTTGATGTAACAGTAGTATGTGATAAAACATCAACAGATGTGACTTCAGCCAGTGAGTTTACCAATCCTTTAGAATATGCAGTGAAGAATAATACACAGACTGACCAAGAAAACTCTCATATGGTTCTTCAAGATGATGCAAAAATGAATAACTCCATCAGTCCAAGTAAAAACAGCCCAATTTTTGATGTGAAAGAACCAATGGTGAATGTAAAGGATGCAGATATTTTGGGACTGGGATGCAATACTAATTCCAAAGGTTGTTCAGAACATCCTTTGGATGATGTTAATACTAGGGTGTTTTCAGCAGAATGTGAGGATGGTGTCACTGACCCAGAACTGGTGGACAGTCATGATCCGAGAGGATTCTCAGAAGAATCAAATCTTAATACCAGAGTTTCTCCAGAAGAGCTTACTTATGGGATTAATTCAATGCATGTCTCAAAAGTACCTGTGGATCCTGTTGATGCAATAGTCTTGTCAGAAGAGCAGGCTAACATTGTAGGTCCTTTGCAAGTTAACAACGTCCCTTCCCTTATAAAACAAAACATTTCCATATTGAATACGGAAGAGCACAAGACAATGTCAAATAGACGCACAGCAAACATTGATTTCAGAGTGACTGAAAACTCTTCCAGGGACTTTCCTGTACCAATAGACAGCTGTACAGCGATTGCTGTCACAAATAAAGCTGCAGCATTTCTGGAAACTTCCAGTTCTATATCCATGAAGTTAGTGAGGGAATGTGAAGGAGAATCACATTCTATTTCTATGATGCCCAATTCAGAAACTGTTAGTCAAGTCTCTGAATTTCATGAGAGGTGTGATAATGTAGAGTTGGATACTGTAAATGTCGGGTGCTTAGATCCAAATCAACAAGATGTGGATTTGTGTGGTGAGGCTGGAATTCAGCAGGATGAATCACCTGGAAATACAGAGACAGCTCTGGAAAATGCAGTTGAGTCAGTTGATTCTAAAATAGGCATACGGAATTTCAGTCCATATAATCTTCCTGGAAGTACACGTTGAGACAATCTAAGTATTTTTTTTCCCTCTTGTTGATGCCATTCTTGCTCATGTTATATTTCTTGCATGCATTCCTTGTATATGTGGCCAAATTATGGAAATATGTCTCTTTCATAAAGTGCTTTTTGTTGTACATATCTTGTTTTCTTTTTTTTGCATGGTTCTGTTTGTACTGAGAAATTCAATCCACTTGCAGTATCTGTTCTTTGAGGTAAGTATATTTTTTCTTGTCTTTTGTTTTTAGTAACCTATATGTGGTATCGGCAATGCTTTAGATTCAGTGATTAAGGAAACACTTGTATTAGAATTGCTAGTGGTTCTATGTTAAATAACATCATCTTCTGTTAGCTGTAGTCAAGTTTCTCAACTTTAATAATGTTATGAGTTAATAAAGGAGCTAAAAATTTAATCTCAGTAAGTATGCTTAAAAGACGTCTGTATCTTCATTACCATGTTTCCTAGTATGGCCTTCTTGTAGTCACTAATCCTACTTTTCAGCTCTTAACCCCTTGTGAGTATTCATATGAGCTTCCTTTGAAAAATGCCCATAGGATAGTTTTGCCTGAAGTATTGAGAGTTTGATACCTGCTAACATTCTATAGATGGTATTTGGAATGTGATGAACAGACCATGGCACCATGAAATTCAACTATTAAAGATTTTTCTTGAGCATCTGTGATGCTGCTTAAAACTGCTTTTTAGTTGGGGTCTGATAATTCTTTCAGAATGACTATTAGCTGTCCTCTTAATCCACAATAATTACATTCTTGTTTTCTTTGCCGTGACACACATCCATCTGTTGCTTCTATGAGCTTGCATACTGAATCTTGACACTGAAGAAATTACTTTTGGGCTGAACCTTTTTAGTTTAATCCTGGTTATTGATGGTTTTGAATCACTGGACCGTCGTAAACATGCTGAGTGAGCTTCTTCATGCATAAATTGGATAACTTCTAGATGCAGTTGATCACACAGCAACATTAAGTAAATGAGCTGATACAAGGCATTGCAATTTGACCATTTATTTATTCCACTATTCTTAGTCTAATTTTCCAAGTTTTGAAGAAAATTGAGCTTATTTTTCTATGACTCCAAGTCAGCAATACATTCTATTTCCTAAATGATATCGTGGAAGCTAGTGGATGGAGTGGATCTACAACTGCCTAATGTTATGAGATATTAATGTTGTTACTCAGCATCATATCGGACTTATTGATGAAAACGCCAGTGGTTAATAAATTTGTGTTTGTTGCGGTTTTTGGAAAGTTCTGGTAAGTTTACATTATCACACATTTCCTTGTTTAGTGTGATTCCTTGGTTGTTTTGAGGGAGCTTAGAATTTGTATGTGTAACTTACTGCCAACCCTACTTACACTAGTGATTATCACCTTATATTTTCTACTCAGTAATGTAATATCTTGGGATGTATTTATTGCCTAGAGCTGAATTGGTATGCAAGCTTGCATTGAACACATTTACTGTTACTTATATACACCTTTTTATTGGTAATGATTGTAACATTTCTTGATTACATATTGTTTTCGTAATTATTTATCTTAAGATCTGATCTTTCATCGACAGTGTGATTCCCTGTTGTTACAACAAAACCTAGCACCCACAAAAAGTATAAAGTCTCAATCACGATGGTGTTAATTTTTTATAATGCAGGAATATTACCCACGGGCCACTCTCACCTTGAGCAGCTTTTCCTTTCTCTTTTGGTTGGCTCTTCTCCAACTCAAGGGGACTTCGCTAAAAGGTAGGATTGCTAGGCTATAGAATGGGGGCGCAAGGTGATTTAATAAAGAGTTAACCTAAGCAAGATGGGTGGTGGTTGTAGTGTATGAAGCTAGTGGATGGAGTGGATCTGCAACTGCTTAATGTTATGAGATATTAATGTTGTTACTCAGCATCATATCGGACTTATTGATGAAAACGCCATTGGTTAATAAATTTGTGTTTGTTGCGGTTTTTGGAAAGTTCTGGTAAGTTTACATTATCACACATTTCCTTGTTTAGTGTGATTCCTTGGTTGTTTTGAGGGAGCATAGAATTTGTATGTGTAATTTGCTGCTAACCCTACTTACACTAGTGATTATCACCTTATATTTTCTACTCAGTACTGTAATATTTTGGGATGTATTTATTGACTAGAGCTGAATGGTATGCAAGCTTGCATTGAACACATTTACTGTTACTTATATACACCTTTTTATTGGTAATGATTGTAACATTTCTTGATTACATATTGTTTTTGTAATTATTTATCTTAAGATCTGATCTTTCATCGACAGTGTGATTCCCTGTTGTTACAACAAGACCTAGCACCCACAAAAAGTATAAAGTCTCAATCACGATGGTGTTAATTTTTTACAATGCAGGAATATTACCCACTCTCACCTTGAGCAGCTTTTCCTTTCTCTTTTGGTTGGCTCTTCTCCAACTCAAGGGGACTTCCCTAAAAGGTAGGATTGCTAAGCTATAGAATGGGGGCACACGGTGATTTAATAAAGAGTTAGCCTAAGCAAGACGGTTGGTGGTTGTAGTGTATGAAATAGGATGAGACAAGGACAAGATAAGAAAATGGACAAAAGCAAGGAATGAATGAGATGGAAAGAAATTGGTGCCTATCAGTTATGGGCTAATGGAGTCATCAGGCATTGGATAAATGAGAGAACTTGTGTCACAAACAACTACTTTGAAGCAGGTCATACGGTAGAAGATTTTTGTTTTACCATTTTCTACCAATCAGTAGATGAAGAAACAATTTGATACATTCATCTTTAAGGTGTGTACTTGAGATGAAAAGGGCCTATTGTTATGCATTTGATCCTTATATGTTCACTGGAAATGTGTTGTAGAAAAGTAGTCTTCAAGGGCTAAATTGCTACTCATCAATCGATTCAGAAGGTGCTGTTCTAACTTTTATGGCTGTAATATGCTTCTAAATCTGCAACATGGTTGATAGAAGAAAAGGAAACAAGTGCAGAAGTGAAACAACAAATAAAGCAAAAGGGAGAACCTCCTCAAATCGCTTTATACTTGGATGAATAAATTCATTACTAAGCCTTTATAACAGAATGAAAAGAAGAAGAATCTACATTAACATGAACAACAAATTGAAGAACATAAATGAACCACACATCAAAGTGGATCAATACCTCAATCTTCCATTAATCTTCAAGAATGGTGGTACAAAGGAACTCCATCAAGCTCAGTTCCTAAGCTCGATACTCAACACTTTTCTCTCTCCTAAATATCCATTTGCCAAAATCAAATAAAATGGAGAGTATCTCCTCTTTATATAGAGGTAAATCCCATATAATAAAATAAATTATCTTTCTTACTAACTTCAAGACAAGTCAATAAGTAGTAAAATATTGTAGTTAGATCCATAGTTGATAATATCAAGACATGTGGATGCTATTCCTTTTAAGAGAGTTTTCCCTCTTCCAAAAAATAGGCAATTATATGCAACAATAACCTCCAAGAGAGGATGCATCATCCAGAAATAGGTATTATATGAAGTTGCTTCCTCGTGGGACAACGGGGTGGTTGTCTCATTGGGATGTTATCCCCTCCACCCAGCCCACATCCCACGGGGGGTACACCATGGCCTATCATAGTAACGCTGGAAGGATAGGCGTCTTGTTGGAGTTTGGGATCTCGGCTCCAGTGTCTGGTGGTCTCTGGATGTCTCGGTCCTAGGCTGAACTATGAGTTTCTTATATATGTGGCTTGTGGACTCTTGCATATATCTGGGGAGGTTGCTAGTCCTATGTCAACCATTTATTGTTGAAAAAAATAGGTATTATACCAAGTCAAATGTTAAATGGGTCCACATAGAATTCGCCCTCCAATAATGGATGCATGCATAATATAGTAAAATACTCTTCAATGGAGGATGTGCTCAATGGTCCATCTAGAAGGGATCACCAAGCACGTCCTCTAAGGTGCATGAGAGAACAATAAAATATTCTTCCTAGGAGGTTCCATAACTACCCTTTAAAATTAGGAGCCAATTCGATGGATGAATGTGCAAGATGTAGTGACAACTCGATAGTAAGTAGACATTCTCCAACAAAACAAATGCAAGGAGATAGAGGCGAATTAGGGTTCTGATCATGCCAAAACTCCGTGAAATAAATAAATTTGCACATCCAAGAATAGCAAGAAGTGTCTTCCCAAGTTCAGCCTCCAAGGATATGCCCAATATACTAAGGGGACAAATGAATGTAATGTGCGGCCCTGCAAATATGCCACATGCTTCCCAATAAAAAGCCTCTATAATGACCTCCAAATAATCCCTTCAAGTATGAAAAGGAAGCCAATGAAGTAGGGCACCCAAGCTATTAACCTTAATCTGGATAAAGTTAGATTAATTTAACCATTGAACAATTAAAGCAACCTCAACATCTGCGCGCAAAGGTTAATGCTCAAATATAATAAACCCCCCTCCAATTAGTCACCAACATATTGAATCGTCAATGTGTGTACCATTGAAGTGGTACATTCGAAAGTGTTATATGACGTAAATAAAAGATGTTCTCCATGGCAGAACCCTACCATGATAACAACGAAACATAAAGCTGGACCTAGGCTGCACCACCACCATGGGCTTGTTACATCAAAAGTCATCATCCAAACTTAGGAAAAATGTTAGAAGAATAAACACAGACAAGGCTTAGTTCAAGAGGGAAAAGTACTTTAATATATCATAGAAGAATACCATGGCAAAGGCACAAAATCCATCATTGGTTTGAATGGTTTTTGGAATGGCATTTAAATAGTTTTAACTTTTGGCCATAAAACACTTTCAGAATTACCTCCAAAATTTAAAAAATAGACAGGTGATTCGGGTATTGGTTGCCTGAAATTGTCACTTAGTTCCAAGTACCTACCATCTGTAGAATCTCTCTTTTTATTCCTTTTCTTGCTTCTCTCTGATCCTTCTTGTTGAATGGATAAAGTGAAAACACAGATAAAAGGGTTCAGTTTCAAAGATGGAAAAACAGGTTATGAGCTAAGTCAAAGGACACGTCCTCCAAGGTCCCGTGTCCCGTATTTTACGTGTCGGACACGAAAACGACCCTAAAACGTGTCGAAAACGTTTTTCATCGTGTCCTGTAAAATGTAAAACGTATTCTCCGGTTTTCGTCGTGTCCTGCATCTGGAAAACACGTATTTCGATGATAGAAAACGTTGCCTGCATAAGCTGCAATTTTTTTTGAAAGAAACAAATAATTTTTGAGTGGGGCAGCTTAATGATCAAGTCTAGGCCCTAGTATTGATATGCTCCTAGTAAAAGTGACATTCTCCTTAATCTTCATTTTCATCATTTTTCTTAAATTTTTAACATTACCATGAAATGACTCAGGATGTTTGAGAGTGGTTCCGGCCTCATTGGATTTCATATGGAGAAAGTAAAATTTTAGATTTCTTTCAAAATGCAACAAACTTATCAGTTTTTCAGGATTTTAGGATTGGGAGATTGTAATGTTTCCAGGTGACATCACTTGCTCGGGCTACCCCTGCCACTAGTAGAGGACGTGGTCTACCTCCTATAGCTCCTACTTCTAGTTCTTCAGCGTCTAGAGCACTGCCAACTCCACTGCCAACTCCACTAGCACCAGCATCTACATCTAGAGGGAAAGGGAAAGCTGTGGCATTTTCTCGCAAGAGGGGCAGAGGAAATCAATAGGATTAGACTTTAGTTATATTGTGCTTGTAAGTTGTACATGAACAATGAACATTGAATATTCAAGAATCAAGACCAAGCATATCACATTCTAATTTCTAAATAGTAAATTTTGATTCTATTTATTTTTTGAAAGTGAATTATGAACTTTGAGAAGTAATTATATTTTAATTTGATTAGATAAGCTACAACCTGCAATTTAATATGGATAAAAAACTATATTTCGGTATATATATATATATATATATATATATATATATATAAAACGTGTCCCCCGTGTCCTGTTTCTAGGTCGCTGCGTTTCGTATTGAATACTCGTATTTACGTGTCCTCCGTGTCTCGTGTCCTCGTGTCATGTGACTTAGGTTATGAGAAAATATACAAGAAGAATACCATGAGAAGCAGAATTGCATCAATTGGTTTAACTTAGATTTTAGAAGTGATGGATTGGTAACTGCAGGTGATTTGGATTTTGGTTGTTCAATGTGTGCCCATGTAGTCCGAGTATTTATTGTCTGCAGGATCTTTCTTTTTTATTTCTTTTCCTGGTTCTTCAATTTTGGTTCCAATTCACATAAGTTACCTGTCCTTTAATTATACAAATCATCTCAAATCAAATACTCTGAGTAGATTTGCTGGCAATACTTTTCTTTTGAATTAAACCGGTCCCTTGATCCCTGCTCAATATTTTTTTCTTTTGGGTCTCAAATCCAGTTTTTGCTTGCTGCTGGATTCCCTAATGCTATCACAAACTAATCTCAGACACAAATAATACTATATTCAATAATCAACTTTATCCATGCAGCACCTTTTTATTATCTTTTTGCAAGAGTTGCAGTGGCACATAAATTTGAAGCTCAGTGGTAATGCTGAGTAAATGCCCTCCCCATCACATCCTTTTGCAAGAGTTGCAGTGGCACATAAATTTGAAGCTCAGTGGAACCAGGTTGGGAATGCCAATGCACATTTGTTTATATTTTAAATGGATAGTTAAAAGCAGTAAGTGTACTGGACTTTCAATTTTTTAGCTTAGTGTAGGACGTGTGAGGTGTCACATTTATATGTTGGCTTGTGAATTTGGTCTGTGGGTACATAACTAGAAATACAAATGCCCTACTGCATTACAATGTGCTCGAACATTGTGAAATGTCATGGATGAAAATTAATCATCATGGTGAATCTCATAAATGTTCTACTTATCTGCAGATTTAATACCTCCCATTCTTTCCTAGAGATATCAGTTTGACAGAGCCATTTTATTTTCTCCACGGCAGTATGACGACCTGTAGCTGCTTTTCATTTTCTTCTAAGTTAAGGTGGGTGTAAGCTGTGGGTTCCATGTGTCATTTCCTTGGCATGTGGCAGT
The DNA here is from genome assembly GCA_031772625.1 of Pinus tabuliformis. NCBI lineage: Eukaryota > Viridiplantae > Streptophyta > Pinopsida > Pinales > Pinaceae > Pinus > Pinus tabuliformis. The sequence goes on from CM062811.1 coordinate 464,570,771, forward strand.
GCAGATTAAATTGTGGCAACCTAACTGAAGCAGTGATGCCTGATTCTTGTTGCCTAATTTAGTTAGCCGTCTTCGTATGTTGTTTCGTCACATGAATATTAATTTTAAAGGGAATATTATTTTGTAATTAATTTTAAATCCATCCTTGGTAATAATTTTTAATTCTGTATTACTTTTTAGGAGGTTATAGACAAGGGTTTATAATCAATGTTTTTGTGGAGAAGGTGGTGGCAATGTTATTTATTGATTCACATATGTTGGATGGACAAGTTAAATGGTATAAGGGAACACTTTTACATGCTAAGGAAGCTTAAGATTTGTAAGGGTAGTTGGGTTAAGAAAATCCCCGCATTCTGGAGAGTTCTAATGAAGTTTAACTATAGACAAGTGGTAGTGACGAGAGCAATTATCGAAGTAGACTTCACATGGGTGATAATGGGACATTGGAAATTTGTGTTTTATGTGGCTTATAAAAATCAAGAGACGACTAGGTTGAGAAGGATGAAATGGGATTGACGATGCATACACCCTAGGGTAAGGCACATTTTACTGAATCTTCATGGATTCTTAGAGATTACTAGGGATCCAATTTTGAGATGATGGTGATATGCTTGGTACATTATGCCCAGTAGGCCCCTACAAGAGTCCTACACTCTTAATAGGTGTCCCAGGTCTTTGTACGATGTCATGGAAGAATTCATTCCACAACTTGAACCCTTGCAGAGGATTTACAGGCATATCTACTTCATATGGATACCCATGGTGTCATTTATGTGCCCTCAGACCCACTGGGAGCACCATAGGTCTAGTACTTTGGAGAACAAGCTCCTTGTTGGGACAGGGTCCCCTGGGGTCAAATGTGTAATAGTTTTTTATTTTTGTAAAGTCTCCCCATTTTGAGGAAGTGGAGCGTGAAGGTCGTAGAAGTCAAAGGTGTAGGAATTTACAGGGTAAGTTCCTCAGAAAGAACACCAAAAGGACACCGCTCACAACCAGATCACAGATCAATACACCAGTATTTTTGACGTGGTTAAAACCCTCAAAGAGGGAAACAGTCCACGGCCTGCGCCAACGTGGCTACTACAGGCAATTTATTAATCAAAGAATGAAAATTTACATAAGCTTCTCTCATGCATGGATTACCCGAACAATGACCCTCCATGCGCTTTAAATAGAACTCATGGACCAATCGGGTGTCAAGCCACGGATCAAGTGTCGGTAATACCGAGGAGAGAGTGAACCGTCGGATCACTACATATCGTGACCGTCGGATTGTAAGTTACAAAATGTACAACGGTAAAGAAACACACTTTACCTAACTCTATACTAGACCAAGTTGAACTTAACTATTTCCTATGTGTCGGAATATCCTAACATCCTCCCTTAAGAACAACTTGGGATAGGATTGAAGGATTTACAAATATGACACAATAGGAGAAGGAAGGAGGCACTAGAGCCTATCCCCCCTTAGTGACAACTTCCTGAACTCCAAGCATATATCGAAGTTTAGTGAACTTCGCCTCTGTGAGAGCCTTTGTGAAGATGTCTGCAACCTGATCATCTGTTGAACAATATTGCACTTCAAGAACATGGTCATGAATGAGCTTTCTGATGAAGTGCATGTGTAGTTCAATGTGTTTGCTGCGCTGATGCTGGACTGGATCTTTGCATAACTGAATGGCACTTTGATTATCACACCAAAGTGTGGTTGGATGCTGCTGCTCAAAGCCAAACTCTGATAGGATCTGACGAAGCCACAAGGCTTCCTTACTAGCTTCCACGGCACCACGATACTCTGCTTCTGCTGATGAAAGAGAAATGGCAGCCTGTTTCTTACAAGCCCATGTAATAGGTCCTGAACCAAGAGTGAAGACATAACCGGCAGTAGACTTCCGATCATCAGGGTCACCAGCCCAATCAGAATCAGTGAAACCAACTAATAGAGGAGCTGCTTTGGCACTGTAATGAATCCCAAACTGTACTGTACCTCGAACATAACGAAGTATTCTTTTGGCTGCTTTCCAATGACTTTCACGGGGGTTTTGCATAAAACGAGCAACAAGGCCAACAACAAAGGAAAGATCAGGACGAGTATGGGTTAAATACAAGAGTTTTCCTACAAGTTGACGGTATAAGGTAGCATCAACTTCAGGAGAAGTACAAGAGACTGAAAGTTTGACTCCAGACTGAAAGGGAGAAGGGGCTGGCTTACAGTCTTCCATGTGAAAATGACGAAGAATATCACAAGCATACTTGGACTGGGAAAGGGAAATACCCTCCTTGGATTGCAAGACTTGAAGACCGAGAAAATAGTGTAAGTGTCCTAAGTCTGTCATTTCAAATTTCTTTTTAAGGCTGGACTTCACATGGTTGATAAGGTTGGGATCACTACCAGTAAGAATAAGATCATCAACATAAAGAACAAGGATGATAAGAGAGTTGCCCACTTTCTTGGTGTAGACAGTATTGTCAGAATAACACCGAGAAAAGCCAGATTCTAAAAGAAAGCTGTCCATTTTGGCATACCAAGCCCGAGGAGCTTGCTTGAGACCATAGAGAGATTTCTTAAGTCGACATACAAGGCTGGAGTCTGTTTGGATGAAGCCAATGGGTTGTTCCATATAGATTTCTTCATGCAAGTCCCCATGCAAGAAGGCAGATTTAACATCCATCTGATGGACTTCCCATTTTAAAGAGGCAGCAAGGGAAAGAATAAGGCGGATAGAGTTCATTTTGGCAACAGGGGAGAAGGTTTCAGTGTAGTCAATGCCTTCAACCTGTGAAAAGCCCTTAGCAACAAGACGAGCTTTATGTTTATCAACTTTCCCATCTGGTCCATACTTGGTTCTGTAAACCCATTTACATCTAACAAGTTTGCGTCCCTTTGGTAGAGGAACAAGATCCCATGTATCATTTGCCAACAATGAATGATATTCTTCATTCATAGCTGCTTCCCAATGTGGATGGCCTGAAGCTTCTGCAAAAGTGTCAGGATCATGATTTACTGGAGCTTGAGCCAGTAAAGAAGAGGCTCTTTCAAACTGAGAACGTGTACGTCGCTGATCTGTAGGATCACCGGCAAGATCACCTGCTGCATCCCGAGTAGCACGGACCCATCTTGGAAGTTGAGGATCCTGAGAAGGTGGGGGAGGATTATCATCTTCACTTTCATCATCTGAAGAAGAAATGTTTTCAAAAGTAGAAGAGATAGGAAGGGGTGGCACATCCGCCGGACTAGGCTCGCAGGCCGATTTATTTTCATCAAATTTTACATCTCTTCTAATGATAATATTTTTGGACTTAAATGGAATAAGTCTATAACCTTTTACATCTTCAGAATATCCAACAAAAGTACATTTCTCACTCTTAGGTTCTAAAGCTTTATGCTTTTCATCTGGAATATGGGCCCATGCTTCACTTCCAAAAACACGAAAGTGACTTACATCTGGTTTAGTGGAACTCCAAGCTTCTTCTGGAGTGATATTCTTTAGAACCTTAGTAGGAGTGCGATTGATTATATAATTTGCACAATTAATTGCTTCGGCCCAAAAACTAAGACTGAGTCCTTTAGATTGCAGCATACAATTAGCCATTTCCTTTAAGGTGCGATTTTTCCTTTCAGCTACACCATTTTGTTGTGGAGTGTATGGAACAGTGTGTTGCATTTGAATTCCATTTTCGGTGCAAAAGTTGATGAATGTGTTTTTAACATATTCTCCACCATTATCAGTTCTTAGCTTAAGAATTTGATGTCCAGATTGTTTTTAAACAAAGGCTTTGAAGGCCAAAAATGTGTTAAATACTTCGCTCTTGAGTTTTAAGAAGTATACCCAAGTGCGTCTGGAGAAATCATCAATGAAAGTTAAGAAATACTTGCAGCCAGAGAATGAAGCAACAGGAAGTGGACCACATAAATCACTGTGCACAAGCTGTAAAGGGGCTGAGGCGTGCCAAGAGGCACGTTTGTCAAAACTGTCCCGATGATGTTTTCCGAGTACACATCCGGAACAAACACCATCTCTGCAAGATACCATAGGAAGACCTGTCACCATATTTTCTTTACATAGATGCTGAAGGGAGCGATAGTTTAAGTGACCAAATCGCTCATGCCAAAGTTTGCTCACTTCATCATTATGAGCAACAAATACTGAGGGAAGATTTGATGACCCAAAGTTGTGAAACTTATACAACCTAGTGGAATCATCAGCAATACCAGTAGCTAGAATCTGTTTAGGATCTCTTAGATCCTTGATTACAACATCATGAGGTGAAAATTCAACAATTTTACCTTCACCTGAATGAGTTATTTGATATACAGATAGAAGGTTGCAGGATAAGGTTGGAACACATAATACATCATTAAACTGACCATTGTCTAGATGAACAGTTCCAGTCCCTACAACATTAAGAGATCTATCATCACCAACATATATATTTTTGGTGTTACAATCATTTAAAGAAGAAAACATGGCTTGGTTTTTGGCCATGTGATAAGAGGCTCCAGAATCAATGAGCCACTCATGAGAAGGAGAAGAAGAAGATACATTTAATGCATAACTAGACTGAGATGATTGACAACGACATGCAGAAAGTGCCATTCCGGAAGTTGAAGTTGAAGTATGCTCCACATGGATGTTATGTTTCTTCATTGCGGCTTCCAAGGCTTCCATCTTCTTAAAGCATTTAGATTCTAAGTGGCCATCTCGATTACAGAAGTTACAATGTCTATCAGTCTTCTTCCATTTGTTTTTATTGGTCTTATCATTTTGCTGAAATGATCTTTCATTTTGAGGCTGAGTTTGCTTAGGACCCTTGTTTGGTTTAGGACCGTTCTTTTTAGGATATGACTTCTTAGGATTCTTTGAATTTGGTTGCTGCTGGGCGGCTAACGCTTTCTTGGAAGAGTTTCCAAGATTAAGAAGACCAAGGTGTAAGAGTTTTTCTTGTTCTCTTATTAAGGAATCACAAAAGGAGTCAAAGGAAGGGGCCTTGTAGTCTTTTCCTTGACAAATGAAAGTTTCCCTTGTAGAATGGAAAGTAGAAACAAATACAGAGTAGGCTGGTCCCAACTTAGTAAGGATGGAATAAATAAGGTTACTATCTTCTTTCTTAACCTTAACACCTTCCAAGAGATATCTAAGGGTCTTGAATTTGGACAAGAAATCTTCAATGCAAGAAAAATTATTAGGATCCAAAGTAAGCAACTCATTTTCAAGTTGATGGGCTCTAATTTCATTTTTAATCCCAAAAACTTTAGTGATTTTTTCCAATGCTTCATGAGGAGTCTCAAGTTCTGCAATATGGAATCTAAGATCAGGAGAAATAGACATCCCTATCAAACCACGTGCTTGATCTTGTCTATTTTCCCATTTTGCAGCCTTATCTTCATCTTTTGGTTTCTTCTTTTGGTCTGTGGCTATTCTGTAGACACCTTTACTTCTAAGTAAATCTTCCATGTAGGCTATCCATTGGAAGTAGTTAGTGCTGTCAAGAATGACTTGGCATGGACTTTCCATTTTAAAAAAAAACTGAAGCTGAAGATGCTGAAAGTAAGTGTTCCAATGGATAGATCTCGAAAAATTAGGCTGTTTTAAAAAAAACGGCTCTGAAAAAGGATTCCGGATGAAGAAATCCGCCCCCACAAAATGGAGATTTGAACCCAAGACCTCTACTCTCTTAAAATAGCTTTGAACCAATTGATCTATACAAAAAATTTGAGAGAGAGAGAGAGAGAGAGAGGGGGGGGGGGGGCTTGGTTTGCGTGCTTGCCTTGAGAAAGCTCTTTTTCCCTACAAAACACAAAACACAAAACCCAACACGGACATGCAAAGAAAACGAACCTTATGGCTCGAAGTTAGCTTTAGCCAAAAAACTAGATATTTTAAAAAAATGAACCTTGCGGCTCAAAGTTAGCTTTAGCCGAAAAACTAAATATTTTTCTCGATGTTTCTGATTTTCCGAGATCACACTAAGGTGCAGGGAAAAGAGCATACGCATGAGAAAAACCCTTCCTTTCTGTTTCTGATTTGCCCAGATCGTACAGAGTCGCAGGGCAAAGAGCATACGTAGAAATGAAAGGTATAGATCCGGTTAAAAAAAAAGACTAAATAAACCGAAACCGAAATAAGCAGAGAGAAAATAACAGTAAACTGCAAAAACACTGTATACCTCCCGATCTGAAAAATGACGCAGCTAGGGCTACCGGAAACCTTTTCGCGTGAAACGAAAGGGGTTCCTCACTGGAACGGATGCTCCGAACGCAACAGAGCAGTCCTCTCGGCCCGAAAGCAGTTAGAAACAGCATATCTAGGAAACGACAGCCGCATGCAGTTCTAACGGCTTCAGATTTGGATCACCAACGGACGCGGCCCTCAAATAGCTCTGATACCATGTAGGAACTTACCCTGTAAATTCCTACAAAAGGGGCTTTAGGAAGGTCAAAGCCCTTTAGTTTGTTAGAATTTAAGATGTTTTGTGACCCACCCATAGTTCGCCAACCATGGTATTGTAAAGAAAGATGCTATATAAAGGAGTCATAGGAAGAAGTTAATAAATAATTAAAGATCTATGTATGGGCAAGTAATCTAAGTCAAAGAGTATGTTTTGTGTACTTAGGCGAAGGGGAAGGCTCCTGAGTGCGCGGAGACCTTGATAATTCTGCAGCTGAGTGCGTGGGCCCCTGCAGCTGTGTGTGCAGGGAAGCAAGAATATATAACAAAAGGGTTGAACATAATAAAGACTATTTTGGAGCAACACCTATGTATCTGTGCCTTTATGATCACTTATGCATTTTCTGTGTATTCGCTCTATTTTTTGCAATTATCTTAATAAACACTTAGTTGATGTGTGAAAGTGGTAGATATGTTTATTTACTTGATGTTATGAATGTTTAAAGCAATCAACATAGAGTTAGGATCTATTTATGTAAGTCACTGTAATTTTTGAATTTCAGGGGTTAGGGTTCGCGAAGGTCGGAATAAAGCCCTGGGAATCACATAAGCCCATCACATAGACCTATGGATGTAGAAACTTGGTTCTGTCATTCCCCAACACTGCCTAGGGTCAGGGTGCAGCCTGCACTGCACAAGTTATTGTTGAAAGGGCCGATAGTGAAGGGTTTTGTTGGTTAGCGTAGCTAACTTTGAACCTGGGTCCAAACCCCCTCAAGCCAACAAATGGTTCATTTCCTGGGACTGGGATATGTCTGAGGAATGTGTGATGTAGAATAAATAGTTCCCAACTAAGAAGGAAATTGAGAAGTGGATAGATCAGAAGCTGCACGAATTTGCAACCCAGGAAAACAAGAATCTGCGCCTGTCGAAGGAAGAGTGGTTGAATATATATCTATATACAAATGAACATGGAATTTTCTTCTGCTCTTTTCCGTGCAAATTACACTAGTGGTTGTCTAAATTCGCAGACAATCAAGGTATGTGGAAGTTGGACAACCCTATTGTGTGAACCCCAGATTTGGTAAGGCACCTAGATTCTTGAGAAAACAAGATCGCAAGGGCTGTGAATTACTAGATCGATAGAATTTTGGGCGGTTTCATCACTGAGTTTGTGATCGATACATATGTCAGTGATAACGAAGCTAAACATTGGATTTTCAAAGGACCAAGACGTAAGTATCTAAAGTCCCTGAAAACTTGGATTAAAATTCTATTGTGCGAGAAAAGGGTTATGCCATTGAATTAATGTTTAGAAGAGATTTGATGGGAGCTACGCGAAGTGGAAAAACATTCAGAAGAGATCTAGATTCAGGTGTTGAGTACAGTCCTCTGTTGGGAGCATCTGACAGTGACGAAGAAAGTAGTGTTCTGAGGACACCTCTAGGTGTGCTGCAGACGGTAAAGCAATGTATCGCGGGGATACCACATCCATCCACTCCACCTCCACCATCACCTCCACCTCACACACCTACACCTACACCTCTGCCTCCACCCCAACCTCTACTATTCAAGATGGCCAACACTATGAATATGCCCATATTGAGGGGTTTGGGGACAGAATACCCTGAAAAGTTTTGGTTTGTAGCAAACGCTGTGTGGAAGTCACAATAGATTACTAATGATGATTTGAAGAAAGCGTAATTGGTTATCTCACTACAAGATAGAGCATTAAGTTGGTATATTAAGTATTGTTCGGCTCATCCAAATGCAACACTGGGAGAAATGAAGAAAGAGCTCAATAATGAATTTAAGAAGCCTAAGTTGCGACCCAGTCAGTGAAAAAGGTTAAAGAGATCCAACAGAAGGTGAACGAGTCCGCGTCGGACTTTGATCAAAGGTTGAAATCTCTGCTCCAGTAAGCTAATATGTAGATCACAGATGACCAACACAAGGACTGGTACATTACTTCGCTATTGCCCCATTTGAGATTGCCATTGTCACAACAGAATATTGGGACGGAGGCAGAGGCATGAGAGGTTGCTATGAAATTAGAAGCCTCACCCATTCAGGGTACAAATCTGGGAGTGCAGCAGATCTAGTCACAACTGGATAGCCTGCATATGGAGGTGCATAGCCTCAAGAAGGGAAAATATGTCCAGAATGAGGTTCGCATAGAAGTATGGTGTTTGAAATGTAAGGGCCAGGATCATGGTAAGGATCATTGCCTGATGTACCAGAATTACCTAGTTGGAGGGGGTCTTGTTCCCATGAACTTAGAGAACACCGCTGGGCCAAGTACAGGAGTGGTACCATGGTGTGCTATTTTTCATATTACAGAAAAACATATGACAAAAAATTGTCATTTGCTGCAGAAGTTTGTGCAGACTCCCCAACAACTGTTCTGTAATCTTTGTAAGTCTATGGGTCATGACGAGCACAATTGCCAAAGTTATGAATTGATGATGGAATGAATACCAACATAAAGAGTATAGATGGAGGCTCATCCTCAGGATCAAGGTGCAACTGCGGCACACAGAGGGTTTCTGGGACGAGGAAGAGGAGTCGTCGGAAGAGGTCGTGGCCAGATCATTTGTTACAATTGTGGAGAAGCAGGTCACTTTGCGTGAGATTGTTAGAATCCAACACACCCCTCATGTCAATATTGTCGCTAGTTTGATCATGTCATGGAAGATTTCCCTGTGCTCATCGCCAAGATGAAATAAAAGAAGACTCAGAATCAACAACCTACCCAGAGCATCTATATGATGAGATCGGAACTGCGCGAAGAGGGTCCTAGTGTTAATATTGTCACACGAAGTGGCATAACTACTGGGGAGGATAAAGGGAAACAACTAGAGGAAAACATATGGGTTCGCAAGGCTGCTGATAAGGAGACTGAATTTGATGTAAATAAGGTAAAGGAAACATTTATGGAAGAAAAAAGGAGCTTCACCGATGCAAGAGCTTCTACATCAAGGACTCCAAGTACAGGAAAATCTGAAGACATCAGTAATGCACAAGAGGTAGACCCCTCAATATTAGCATCATTTTTAAAAACCTGCATGAATCTCCTAAGCGATATGAAGGCAGTAGAAGGGCTGCAAGAATTGATAGATAACTACAATGGCAAGAATAAGCCACTTCCAGAATAAAATGCGGTACATAAGGTGGGAAAAAGTAAGAAAAGGACTGGTTGCAAAATGAGTTTGACTGCACAGATAGGAGAATTCGAAATGGACTAGGTAATTCTTTATTTGGGGTCTGATGCAAATGTTTTTCCAAAGAAAACATGGGAAAGAATGGGTAGGCTCGCGCTCCAACGGTTCCTGATCTAGTTGAGAATGGCAAATCAATAAAATATTATTCCTATGGGCCGCCTAAATGGAGTGACTGTGGATATTGAAGGGGCATGCACCATAGACGAATTTGAAGTAATCGAAATAGTGGACGACAATAACCCATATCCAACACTACTTGGAATTGATTGGACATTTGATATGAACGTAGACATCAACCTTAAGAAGTGTAGTATTACATTTGAAAAGAAATCACTGAGGGTTATTGTACCATTGGACCCAGTCGAGGGTGCACGATATACTAAACTAGTCCGCGATTATGATGAGGAGGATGATATTTAGCAAATATATAAGTTGATTGCGCGAGATGAAGACTCGATCAACCCTACGATGGATGGGTGAATTACGTGGGAGAATGACAACTCCTGCAATTCAGTGTCAGACGAGGAGCTCTAGCACTGGAAAAACAGGTTGCATGAGGTATCGTCACTGTAATGCAACAGGCTTTCAAAGTCACTTCGATGTATATACACTGAGGTACGCTACTTACTGCATTATGATGGTTTAGAAGATGTCCATTTATTTCTGGATAAATTTGAAAGAGATTTACTGAAGGAACATCGGTTCCAAGCAATAAACATCACGCTGCATGTTACGCCTGCTAGATGGTGGGGTACACATAAGAATAGCTTTGTTGATTGAAAGGAATATTGATAGATGATGAAGCTGCGATTTGGGTATGTCGATACCCGAATTACGGAGAAATATACAGGGAAGGACGATCTGCACAAACATCTGGCTTGATGGATGGAAGCATGGGGAGAAGAACCACAACCATAATGGGTTCATATATTTTGCCAAATTTTGGATACGATTTTGATGAAATAGTATCTGGAAACAGATCTGCGACATGGAACTGCAGAATGGGACGTTCTGAAAGAGATTTTTCTGTTAACTTTTAGCTTTGAAGATGGATTTAAATGCATTGATGAGGCGTTAAAGGAGATCAAAACTGCAATATTTAGAATGCTTGAAGAACCTGTTGCATGGGTACCACCATATTGGAGCACGCAGCTGCACCACGCACTCGAATGCTACAATGTGACCAGTGAGGAAGGTGAAAAAGATCCTAGGAACATCAACATCCCTGAGTCAGAAGGACAACGTGAAGTCGCATCCCCTGAGGCAGAAGTCCCTGATATCTCAAAGCCTTTAAAGACCAAGCAGGTGAATATTGGATCGGAAGTGCAGCCAAATTTTGAAAACATAGGAAACTATTAGGACGAAGATACTCTGGACAAAGTCGCGGAGTTACTACGGGAGTATTAGGACTTGTTTCACATCAAGTTCTTTGATTTATGATGTAGGAGCATGAGGCTTGAAGACAAAAGACTTCAATTTTTATTCCAAAAATACAAAAAAAGTTTACAAGCAAAGGAGTGGGATCCTTTCGCTGTCATTTTACAAAGCTTTCTAGATAGGATTTGAGCTAGAATTCAGGGATTTGAGTTATCTTGTAATTAATTCAAGTATTTAGGCTTAGTTGAGATTCTTGAGGAGAATATCATGCAGATTAGATATTATCTAGGATTAGGCAGATTCGATCCATTGATTTAGGATCTGATTGTTGTATGTACAGGTATTTATGTAAGTTTTGAATTAGTAGAATGGGATTTTTGGCTGAGGAGGATTGGAATGTAAAATTTGGAATCTCTCTGTATCTCTGTGAATACTGTGCATGAATGGTCAAATCCCAGAGGTTTTAATTTCCTTCGAAATATTTCTGAGTTTTGTTGATTTCCAGTTTGAGCCCTTTAGAATTAGATTTTGTATAATATTGTGTTGTCACATCTAAATCTTCACTCCTTGTGCATTAAAATAACTTAGATTTCCTTCGAAATCATAGAGTTAGTTAGCGATAACCTGAATCTGACAGATGAGAAATAAACTTGGCGGAAGTGCTAAGTCTAGTGGAACGAGGAAACCTGACAAATTAGCGAGAAACCCAAAAGAAAATCAAAATCGTCCAATCAGACAGATCCAATAGATCTAATGGTCATCGCGTGCCAACAAGCGCAAATGTTAATTCCAAAATCGGACGCGATAATTTATAAAATTGAGTTAATAGCTCAGTTAATCGTGACCGTCTGCTTGAAGGGGTCAGATCTGACGGTGATTGCGTCAGAAGATGCACGTGAGTTAATTTAAATTTTGGACGCGATAAGGTTATGAACGGGGTTTTAATTTCTTTTGGTTCCGTGGAAAATTTGAAGTTTTTCCATATATCAGGTAAATTAAATATCTCTGCTATTTTAGCAGAAGAGCTAAATTTGGAGGTTGATGACTGATACTCCAAAGGAAAATCGAGAAGAAGTTCCACCCGAACTTGAAGGAATAGTTTCTCATTTTGAACGATTATCCTTAACACCTGCAACCAACCCACCATTAGTGGTATCAGAGTAGCTTATTGACATTGAACAAGATCTCAAAGATTATAAAAAGAAATCCAACATGGCTTTCAGAGTTGGAGGAAGACGTAGTGGTGGTCAAAGAAGAGGAAGACCAGTTGCAAATGCTGAAGTGTTGGAAGCTATGCGACAGATGCAAGCTAGATTAGAAGAAGTGGAAATGGGAAATCAAAGAGACGCAGGTGCTGGAGATGTCAGTGAGCTTGAAGTTGAAGCTGCAGAAGATGAGGAACCTGCAGAAGTTACTCCTGAAATGAGATTCTTTAAGTCAGTGTTGGGATCCACCGCTAAACCTAGACTTGAGGTTTCAGTTTATACAGGAGGTTTAAACCTTGAGGAGTTGATACACTAGATTAATGACATGGATAAATTATTTGATTATGAAGAAATGGAAGAAAGAAAGAGAGTGAAATTCGCTGTCACAAAATTGAAAGGACATGCAACACTTTGGTGGGATGGAGCGTAGGGAGAAAGAAGGAGACTTGGTAAGCAGCGAATTAAAAATTGGAACAGGATGGTGGCAAAGTTGAGAGGTAAGTTTTTGCCAAGTGATTATCAACAATCATTATTTAGACAAATGCAGAATCTTAGACAGAGGTTTCTGACAGTGAAAGAATACACAGAGGAATTTTACAAAGTGAGCATAAGAGTTGGACAAATTCAAGATACAAATGAGAAGGTTGCAAGATATAAATGGTCTTAGAATGGGGATCCTAGATGAGATAAGTGTGTTGTTTCTTAAAATAGTAGAAGAGGCTTATCAGATAGTATTGAACGCTGAAGAAAAACTCATGAGGAAGCAATCTTCTAGAAGTAGAGGTACTTTCTGAGGAAGAGGAAGTCAAGGTGGTAGAGGAAGATTTACAGCACTTAGAGATGGAGCTAGCAGCAACTCGAATTAGGATACACCCACAGAGGGTGATGCAAGTGGCAGAGGGAGTTTTTCCAGAAGAAGAGGAGGCAGAGGAAGAGAAATTAGATGTTACAGATGTAACAAGCTGGGACACAGAACCTATGAGTGCCCAAAAAACGCAGGGACAAATCAGAGAAGTGTAATTGTTGCTCAAACTAAAGAGGAAGCAACAAAGGTGCCAAAAAAAGAAAATGTACCAGAGAAAAGGGAATCTTTGGTAGTTAACAAAGTTTTGATAAATCCAGCAAAGGAAGTTGTTGAACTAGCACAGAGAAAGAATTTGTTCAGGATTGTGTGCAAGGTTCAAGGAAAATGTTGTCAAATGGTAATTGATAGTGGCAACACCGATAATTTGGTCTCTACAGAAGTGGTGGAAAAGCTGAAATTAAAGATAAAGAAACATCCAACACTTCACAAGGTGTCATGGCTTCAAAAAGGACATCAGTTGTTAGTGAATGGATAGTTTGAAGTGGAGTTGCAGTTGGACAGCTACAAAGACAAAATTCTGTGTGATGTGATGCCTATGGATGTGTGTCACATATTGCTGGGAAGACTTTGGCAGTGTGACAGAGGAGCTATGCATGATGGGAAAAAGAACAATTACAAATTTGGTAAAGATGGTGTTAATCATACATTGCTTCCTATGGAAAAAGAGGATGCATCAAGAAAATATGATCCAAAGACTCTATTGCTGAGTGGAAAAGAATACTTGCAGCATACTGAAGAGAATGAGGTAAATTTTGCATTGATTTGCAAACCCAAGGTAATAACTACTTCTAATAAAATTTTTGATTTGCCAATTGAAATTCAAGAGATGCTGGAAAATTATTGTGATATCATTGTAGATGATTTGCCTAATGAGTTACCACCCATTAGAAAAATCAGTCATCATATAGATTTGATTCTAGAGGCGAATCTGCCAAATAAAGAAGCTTACAGGATGACTCCCACAGAAAATGAAGAAATCATAAAACAGGTTCAGGAATTGTTAGATAAAGGATTGATTAGAGAGAGTTTGAGTCCTTGTGCAATGCCAACAGTGTTGAGTCCAAAAAAGGATGGAGGCTAGAGAATGTGCACTGATTCAAAAGAAATCGACAAAATAACAATCAGGTACAGATTTCCTTTACCTAGAAATGATGATTTGATGGATTGTTTAAGTGGAGCAAAATATTTTACAAAGCTGGATTTAAAAAGTGGGTATCATCAAATAAGGATTAGAGAACGAGATGAATGGAAAACTGCTTTTAAAACAAATGAAGGATTGTATAAATGGATGGTAATGCCTTTTGGGTTATCAAATGCTCCTAATACATTTTGAGGCTTATCAATGAAGTGCTGAAAGAATTTATTGGTAAATTTGTAACAGTATATCTGGATGATATATTAGTTTACAACAGATCTAAAGAGGAACATATGAGACAGCTGAATTTTGTCTTACAGAAGCTACACCAAGAAAATTTATTGCTAAATTTAAAGAAATGTTCATTCATGAAGGAAGAGTTGATATATTTGGGATTTGTTGTTTCTGTTGATGGATTAAAGATGGATCCAAAGAAGATAAAGGCAATCATAGAGTGGCCTTCATCGAAAAGTGTTTTTGAGGTAAGAATTTTTCATGGTATTGCTAGTTTTTATAGAAAATTCATAAGGAATTTTAGTAAGATCAATGCTTCTATTATTGAAACTATAAAGAAGGATAAACAACCATTTAAATGGATTGTTGACGCAAAAAAGAACTTCCAGCTGTTGAAAAGAAAGATCACTGAAAAACCTATTTTAATTTTGCCTAATTTTAATAAACCTTTTCAAGTGAAATGTGATGCTAGTGGAGAAGCTATTGGCGTTGTTTTAATTCAAGAGGACAGACCTGTAGCTTATTTCAATGAAAAACTGAATGAATCGAATAAGAAATATTCTTCTTATGATAAGGAATTTTATGCAGTTGTGCAGTGATTGAACAAGTGGAGACATTACTTGATGTCTAAAGAGTTTATACTTTATTCAGACAATCATGCATTGCAGTACATTATGTAACAACCAAAGCTTAGTCAGAAACATGCAAAATGGGTAGAATAGCTTCATAGTTTTAATTTTGTATTAAATCATATAAATGGCCAATCAAACAAGGTAGCATATGCCTTAAGTAGAAAAAGCATTTTAGTTCAAGAAAATCAAATTCAAGTGTCGGGTTTTGATTTTCTTAAAAAATTATATGAGAAAGATTTAGATTTTAAAGAAGCATTTGAAGCTTGTAAAAACCCTGTTTTGTTAGACAGAAGTAAGTGGCTAGATTTTTTCTTGCAAGAAGGATTGTTGTTTAAAAGAAATCAATTGTGCATACCAAATTGCTCTATGAGGGAAAATTTAATGAAGGAGAAATACAGTGGTGGACTTGGAGGACATTTTCGTGCAGACAAGACTTATGAACAGTTGAATCGATTTTGTTTGTGGCCGAAGATGAGATTTGAAGTGGAAAAATATGTAAAAAATTGTAAAGTCTGTCAGTATGCAAAAGGAAGGAGCCAAAACACAGGTTTGTATGTTCTATTACCTATTCCAGATAGACTTTGGGATATAGTAAGTATGGATTTTGTTTTGGGTTTACCAAAAACTCAAAGAGGAAATGATTCAATTTATGTTGTGGTTGACAAATTTTCTAAAATGGCACATTTTATTCCATGTTATAAAACCAGTGATGCTACTTACGTTGCTAATCTGTTTTTTAAGGATATTGTAAGGTTGCATGGGTTACCTAAGAGCATTGTTTCAGACAGAGACACCAAATTTGTTGGTCATTTTTGGAGGACCTTATGGAAGAAACTTGATACTAAACTAAGTTTCAGTTCAGCTTATCATCCTCAGACTGATGGATAGACTGAAGTTGTAAACAGAGGCTTGGGTAATCTTCTGAGATGTCTTGCAGGTGAACATCCAAAACAGTGGGATCAAATTTTGCCACAGGTTGAATATGCTTATAATGATTCTCCTAACATGAGTACATGGCAGAGTCCATTCCATATAGTTTATGGAATGCACCTAAGAGGAGTGTCTGAATTAAGAGATTTGGGAAAAGCTGAAATGAGAAGTGCTAAAGGAGAAGATTTTGCTTCAGAGATTCAAGCAATACATGAACAGGTAAAACAACAGTTACAAGATAGCAAGTACAAGAGGAGAGCAGATTTGAAGAAGAGATAAGTTAATTTTGAGGTTGGAGATTTGGTTTTGGCACACCCGAAGAAGGAAATATTTCCAAAAAGGGAGTATAACAAGTTAAAATTTAAGAAAATTGGACCATGCAGAGTCTTGAGGAAATTTTCTGCAAATGCATATGAAATTGAGTTACCGCCTGACATTGAAATATCTCCAATTTTCAATGTTGCTGATTTGTACATGTATGAAAATAGAAATGCAGATGATACAACAGAAGAGAAAGAAGAACAAGAGGTTGACTAGGTAAAACAGTTACCTATAGCAAAGGCATTACAGCCAGGAAATATTTTAGATAAGAGATTGTTTAAAAAGACAAGAGGACAAGAGTATTTTCAGTATTTGATCAAGTGGAAGGATCAACCAATTGCTGATGTAACCTGGATGACAGATGCCATGCTACAGAAGTTGGGCAGTTTTGTAGAAGAGTTCATGGACAGGAGCCCATGAAGAATATCGCCCTCAGGAGTCTGATGCAGGAGCATGAGCTTGAAGACAAAAGACTTCAAATTTTATTCCAAAAATACAAAAAAAGTTTACAAGCAAAGGAGTGGGATCCTTTAGCTATCACTTTACAAACCTTTCTAGATAGGGTTTGAGCTAGAATTTAGGGATTTGAATTATTTTGTAATTAATTCAAGTATTTAGGCTTAGTTGAGATTCTTGAGGAGAATATCATGCAGATTAGATTTTATCTAGGATAAGGCAGATTCGATCCATTGATTTAGGATCTGATTTTTGTATGTACATGTATTTATGTAAGTTTTGAATTAGTAGAATGGGATTTTTGGCTGAGGAGTATTAGAATGTAAAATTTGGAATCTCTCTGTATCTCAGTGAATACTCTGCATGAATTGTCAAATCCCGGAGGTTTTAATTTCCTTCAAAATATTTCTGAGTTTTGTTGATTTCTAGTTTGAGCCCTTTAGAATTAGCTTTTGTATAATCTTGTGTTGTTGCATCTAAATCTTCACTCGCTGTGCATTGAAATAACTTAGATTTCCTTCGAAATCACAGAGTTATTTAGCGATATACTGAATTTGACAGATGAGAAATAAACTTGGCGGAAGTGCTAAGTCTGGCAGAACGAGGAAACTTGACAAATTCGCGAGAAACCCAAAAGAAAATCAGAATCGTCCGATTGGACAGATCCAACAAATCTAATGGTAATCGCGTGCCAACAAGCGCAGACATTAATTCCAAAATCATACGCGATAATTTATAAAACTGAGTTAATAGCTCAGTTAATCATGATCGTCTGCTTGAAGGGGTCAGTCTGATGGTGATCGTTAATTTAAATTTCGGACGCGATAAGGTTATGAATTGGGGTTTTAATTCCTTTTGGTTCCGTGGAAAATTTGAAGTTTTTCCATATACTGGGTAAATTAAATAAGTCTGTTATTTTAGTAGAAGAGCTAAATTTGAAGGTCGATGACTGATACTCCAAAGGAAAATCGAGAAGAAGTTCCACCCGAACTTGAAGGAATAGTTTCTCGTTTTGAACGATTATCCTTAACACTAGCAACCAGCGCATCAATTTATAAGGGATAGTAAGGGATCTGGGTGTCATGAAGATCACTCTGAAGCCGGATGCAAAGCCAGTGAAGCAACACCCTTATCGATTGAATCCTAAATACAAGGAAAAAGTGCACGCTGAATTGGATAAGATGCTTGCAGCTGAGATTATTGAGCCCGTCGAAGAATTCGACTAGGTTAGTCCTATGGTGGTTCAAGAGAAGAAAACGTAGGGTGAAATTTGGATATGCGTAGATTTGAGGAAGTTGAATGATGCTTGTGTCCATGATCCATTTCCTCATTCTCTCTAGAACATGCATCAATCTTTTAGCCTCTCTGGTGCGCTTCCTTCCATCTCTAGAAGCCTGTGCACGAGTGGGTGCTTCCACACTCTGCGCCTCTGCATGTGGCTGCTCCTCATCATCATGAGGTTCTTCCTTTGGAGCTCAAATATCCTCATCTCCACGCAATTGAAGCTCCCTCTCAAGGGAACATCTCATGGCCTTATATTCGTCTAAATTTACATCTCTATGAGCCACTATCATCCTATGAGATGGCGAGTACACCCGATAGTTGTGAGGTGTATCAGTGCACCCCACAAATATGTCTAACGCAGTTGTTGGTTCTAGAATTTTCCTTGCATCCTTGGTAACATGACATTAAACTGATGAACCAAAGATCCTGAAGTGTGCCACATCTGGTTTCTTACCTGAAAAAACTTCTTCTGGTGTACTCATCCTGAGAATCCGATGATGACTTCTGTTCTGCACATATATCACTGAGTTGCATGCTTCAACCCATAAGTGCAACGATAGTCCCTGATCATGTAACATCATCCATGCAACTATCACAATTGTCGTCGAATCTCTACTTGCACCAAGTTGGACCATAAAATATCCCACTCTGGTAGCTTCTCCCTCCCATTACTGAATCCTGGTAGCTATACCAGCTCTTGGGAAGGCCTAGAAGTGCTAGGCTAAATAGATCATCGTCAACAACTGTAACAACAACACTTCCAAGCTCATCTTGAAATTTGGTGACCTTTGTGAACTACTTTGGTATTATGTCACCTTTCTCCATCTTGATTTTCTTGAGCTTGTCTTTAAGTGCAAACTTCCTATAGTAACTGCTGTTCTGAAATAGGTCTTTCAAGGCCTTCCACATTGCATGTGGAGTCTCCTTCCTGTGGAGGTTCAAGACAATAATGGGAGAGAAATCATGAGAAGAAGATTGAAATTATGAGAAGGAGATGAAAGAGTGAAATCAAGGGGAGTTGTACATGTAGAAGGAGTATGTGTGTTGCCATCAATGACAAAGGGATAGATTATTGGAGGGTGTTGTCATTGATGTCAACCCATAGAGTCGACTAGGTTTGAATATAACTACAAACACCATTCATTGATGTCAAATGTTTAATGAAAACTTTTTAATAATTTCCGGATTACATCAAGTTGGTAGCTACACTGATGGATGGTTGAAAACCCAAGTTGCGGGGTTTGGGTTTCCTGGACTAAAGGTGTACCCCAACTTTGTTGAGGGTTTTTGAAGGGTCAAAATATTTATTTTTACTTTGAGATTCATATCATTGGATTCTGCTCGTCGATATCTTTCCATTGGTATGTGGAATGCCACATTAGTCCTCCTGGTTTGAGAGAAAATTTAGTATGAAGTTAGGGACCAAAGTTTCTGGGCTAAAACCCCAAAAGGTTGTGACATGACACCTTATCATTAATTCACCTATGGTTGTCACTATATGAAAATAATTCTTGCCGCAATAACATTGTTTATAGGTTGAATAACTTCAAGAACCAAAGGCAATAAACCAATCATTGACTTCACAATCTTAAGACCATATACACTCGTTTAAACCAAATAATATCCTAAATTAGGGCAACAACCCTCACCTTAGAACAAAAGTCATATAATAATTAATATGTTTGTTAACAATTATATAACCTTAAACAAGCCCTCATATACTCAACGTCTATCCTTAAAGAGACGCTAACTAGCCTAACCTACACAGTATAAAAGAAACATATTCATCAACCATATAAGTCACAAAATTACACAATGAGCACTTGTTTGAGCTTTGAAATTTTTGTCCTATCTGAGGATAGGGAAACAAATGTTTTTTAGGCGATTTAAGGTGTGGTTAGGTGAACAACTTTACTCCAATCTTCCTTCTTTTACTCGGTCTCAAAGGTAAGTCCTTGTATTAGTTATGTTGTGTTTTTTGTTGTGAGCAGACCATGAGCAACAAAGTTTTGTTTTGGGTAAGGCTTGTTTTTTCTTGGTCATAGGTCTATGTTTTCCTTAAAAAGGCCTATAATTTTCCTCCAAAACCTTCAGCTTGACAGTCCTAAACTAACCGAAGGCTTGTTCTCTTGTTAAGCCCTCTTGCAAACTTTTTGTTGGTCTCCCTACTAAATTCAAATTTTTGCTAGGGCATCCTCCAATTTCAACTCTTGAGTAGGAGAGAAGTTCTATGAAAATAACTTGTTATTTCCTTGTTGTTGGAGGGTTCATCTTGTTTCACACTTGTTTATCTTAAGGGAAGGTTCTTCTTGGTGCAAGCAGAGGACAGTTCTTTAGGGAAACATCTAAGATGCGAGGGTTTTGATAGCATAATTACGTGATTGTTCTATGTTTGTTCCTTATGATATGATGGAAGAAAAAAAGAAACTAGCGCCTTATCTAAATTTGTAAAATAGAGACACATTGGTGAGACATTACATGATATTTGAACTCCTGACTTTACAGTAACCTTAATATTGAAACAATGACTTAATACATAGAAAAATGTGACAATAAATACAAATTGTGACCTCATCTTAGCTTCAATATTTGTACCATAAATGTAAACAAATTGAAATATTCAAGTTGGAGAACCATTCCTATGTAAATACTTATGACCGTGATATAACGTTGAAGGAACAACACCTTTGGAATATGGTTGAATTCCATAGTATAAGGTATTGAGCTATGGACATATGAAATTATTAGATAATAAAATTGACATATAGATGCTCAACATTTGATTTGATTACTTACCATGACATGTACCTTGTTTATTGATGAGCCTTGGTATTGCAACAAGAATGCTGCAACTCCCAAGGCTACTGACTTTAATTATCAACCCGGGGCTTGTACAAACTTAAAAGGTATCATCATTACATGTGCATCATACAATGTGTCCTTCCTTTGCTGTCATGAGAGAAAATAAATGTTCCCTATTTACAGGAATGAAAGACTGAATTTAAAAATGCTTGTAAAGTAACATGAAATCCTCTATTTACTTATTAACACACTTTGCTTGCAAAAGAACCCTATTTTAACCCTATTTGTCACATGTGATGTTTTAACTAATCTAAGCATGAAATATGATCTAGAGAGTACTAATTGCTGTGCACATGTGTAAATATAAAAGAACTCATTTTTTTAATCTTTTTGCTTTATAAATGCAAATGCTAATCTTTCCTTGATCTTTGGCAGGGGAGACAGGTGTGGAGGAAGAGGGGTATAATGATTTTCATGGATTGGAGGTCAAGTAGGGGTGTAATCCCAACTTCAATGATGATTTGTCTCAATCCAGGCTCAAAACAGGCTGCTACAGGATTTCTTACAGGATGTAGTAGTTCTCCTACAAGATCCCCTAGTTCTTCTACAGGATGTTACAAATTTACTATACAAAATTATAATTCATCGAATGACCAAGAAAATCAAATACAAATTGGATGGGACCATTTGCTTATTTACTAAGATGTCTTAGGTCCCCATTCCAAGTAAAATAACTCAAAAATACCTTTGTTAACCCATGCTAAAAAATAACAGAAAATTACTATTCAAAATCTAGAAATTCGAGAATTAGTGAGCTAGTAAATCTATAAAATGGCTAACCTAATAAAATGAAAATGCAATGGGATAATTTTTATTATTAAAAATATTTTTTTTGGTGATCTAATGCATGTTAAACCAACTCAATTGAAGCTCATTAGCATGCTCTAAAAAATAGCATAAAGTTACTCTTTTTTGCCACAAAGGAGTTTCAAAAATCTAGATTTGGGAATAAGAAAGCTAATCCAAGTAGCTCAACGATTAATATGACCTTCCAAATATTTTCCAAGGATGAAATGATGCTTGTGATCCTGCAAAATAAGTTACATCAACCATTTAACCCAAACCTACAACAAGAAATCATTAATACTAAATGCACAAATAGAAAGAAATAAAAACAAGAGATGCATGTGAATAAGAAGTGAAAAGAAGGAAAGAAAATGATACAAAAGGGCTCTGAGGCTCTTGGGATGGCCAATCCCGAGGAAAATCAGAGACCTATGGAGGAGAACAAGATTTAGAAACTGAACATGACACCAATCTTCATTATTTTCATCAATACAATTACATCCCTGCAAGAAAATACAATGGAGCTACAGAAATACGAGTTCTCTCCACAAGAACACTAATGATCCCCCTAGAGGCAAATTTGACTTGAAACTTATACAAAATTGTTATACATAATTTATACCTACGGATAAGTACATCTTCCCTAAGTGGTAGTTACACTTAGAACAACATAAATAAAGTGGTTTGACCTTTTCCTACAATAGATAGATGAGATGAAGAAACGTACTTGTGATCTTTTGCTTCCTTTGATCTCCTTTGAATTGCTCCCGTCACTCCCGCTCGAACTGAATTCACTCAATCGGTACCCTCCAAGACAAATAGAAGACGACAACGATCAAAGCATATGATCTATCTACTATAAACAAATGGAATCGATAACATCTGAACATATATTCATCACAAATATAAACAAGAATATGGGAAAAAGAACAAACAACTTTATTGATTGATAGGAGGAGTTACACCCAATATGGTTTGATCCCGTGTCACTCATCCAACTTAGTCTGAACTCTCATCACAATAATAACACATCAATCCAGGAGCATAACATTACTTGACAATGATCTCAAGTCTCAAACCAACAATATTTCTCTACAATCTTCAAATTCTAGCCCCTGATCACTATGATGAGTAGTCAATTTATAGGGAAATGCAAGTGGTTTTGTCATAAATTAGGCATTGAATGGTTTTCCAAAATTGAAGTTAGTTTCCATGGAGAAAGGTATGAGAGGATAGAGGGCTAATTGATCCATAGCCTATCCAAAGTCGAGGTCATAGGATGAGATAAGAGCTGGGCATCCTTCTAGAATGATCTAGAATCAAGGAATATTCCCAGAATCCTATGTCAATTTCACTCATCCTCGCTTAGCATAGGTCAAAGTGGGTGTAAGTTCATTGCAGTGCAGGTCTGAATGGGCCTACCTGCTCTGCAGCACAGTTACCCCTGACCAAGGCTGTGCTGATGTCCGAAGGAGGCATTTCAACATGGATGAAAGCATTTAATTTGATGACTTGTCTAGGGCATGTAGCGACTGAATTAGGGTTTAATGGTTCCTAATTATACTGATCTGATCGTTGGGAGTGATGTGCCCAAATAGACCTATAACAGTTTCCCCCTAAAGCATGAAGTCAAAAATGATAATGTTGAGTGATATGCTTTATGATGTGATGAGGAGGCTCTGAAGCGAATGGTGTCCCGCATCAATTAGAATACATAATATAATGATATTTTTGAATTTTTCATGAATTGTTGAGGGAAGGCATACCCATACTCAGCGTATAAACTTTTCATTACATATACATAAATTAGATAGTCGTCTACAAATATAGACCCATGATAAGATGACCATCTGTGTAAATCCATCGTACAGATGATTTAGTACTCTCCTGAATTTGCATTCTGGAAGGATGAAACTAGATCCGGTGTGTTCTATCTCATCCAATTGTTCGATCAAGTATGAGTCTAACCATGTGAAAATGTGATCTGAAGTCGAACACGGGAAGACATCGTTTGATTACCAGCCAATGATGTAAGCTGTTAACAGACATGAGAGAAATCACCGATAATGGTGATGATTCTCAAAGTACTACAATACATTCTGCATGGTGTGAATAGATGTTTTGATGTCGAACACCATACAAAGTCTTTCGGTCGAAGGCCTGTGATGTCAACTTGTCACCGGAAGCGAGAAACTTTCCAATGATGTATGCAAGCCTCAAGGTACTGGAAGGGTACTTCTTAGTCAACTTCCTGGATAATGTGCCGATGTCGATAAGAAGAGACTTGTCGCAGGAGGGCCTTGATGTATTCTCCATCAATGACACAAAACGAGTGTAATGATTTTTGAAGACAGAATGTGACTGATGACACAATGTTCATGAATGGCGGTGATGAAAATGAAGGTTTATGAGTATTGCAAAGGCTGGAGTTTACTGAGTGACTTCTCTTGAACATGTCAGCGACATTGAATGAATTGGCAGCATTGACCCAAAACCAAAGTGATGGATGGTGTGATAGACCATAGGTATGATAACCATCAAGTAGATAACCCAACCCAAATAGTCACAGAGATGAAGTGGAAGTGTCATGTTCAAGTGCAACTTTCTACCATAAAGTGATTTATCCCTTTTCCCATTTGCCCTAGTCATTGCTAACTAGTACCTCTTTATTTTTTTTAAACAAGCTTAAGGAGGATAACATATGCTTGTAGTATAATTCCACCCTTCGGGTGAATCCATTGCTATGTGATGTTTTAATGAGTCTAGCGAAGGTGAAACTTGGTCTTGTCATGATGGAAAAGTTTGTCGCTATTTGATGTTTTAACGAGTTTAACGACAATGAGAACTCTATCCTTTTCATGTTTAGAGAGTTTGAAAAGGGACAAAAAGAAAACTCCACAAGTTCTTTTTCATAAATTTGTTTCTCAAGTCAGAAAAAGCGTAAATAAATACAAGAGAGAACCTATTGACCATGTTCAATCAACATATTTCTTTTTCATAAGTATTCTATCTCAGCCCAGAAAAGGGTTAAACTTATACTGAGTAGATGTCGTTTCCAATCCATTTACGAGCTGAAAAAGACGAGTGCTCGATAATCTTTTCATATTTTGACAGTCTAAAAAGAGCTTAAAGAGGACTCAAGGGGGGTTCCTTTTTTGATGTTTAACAGAGCTCGAAAAAGAGATAAAAGTATGCTCTGTGGTCAAAAGAACAATTCACGATCATGCATGTCAAATTCACTATGTTAGCTGTAAACCTACTCAAAGAACCACCAAACGGATTAAACATACCTATTTCATTGGGAAAAATAGGTAAAAACATAGTTTATTCATTTAATGAACATGAAATAACAATAAAACAAGAATTTACCAAGTTATTTTTACTATTTGATATTTATCATTCAGTTTTGTGCGTTGAACCAGTTTTTACCTTGAACTTCAGCAGCTGATTGCGGGAGATTCTGTGGATCATTCTTTGTGCCGTCAGGATCAGCTAGGAGATCTACCTCTTCTCTTTCATTTAAGGTCATTCTTTTCAGTTTCAGACACATTTTTTAGGGTTTTGGGGTCCCTAGGGAAAATATACCTCACCCTGGGATCAGTGCAGCCTAATGCATTGAAAACTGTGCTGCAGTGCAGTCAAGCAGAAGGGTACCTACTCTGCAGCGCACTGTCTCAAGACCAGGGCTGCGTTGGGCACAGTTTAGAAATTTGTTTCATCAGTTTTACCCAAAATCTCTCAAGTTTTTTTGCATGAAATGGATCCTAACTAAGCCTATGGTGTGATTTTAGACTTTGATCGGATCAGAATAGCTATTACTTGGCATGAAAGAGAACATGAAGAACATGATATGGTTGCCCTAACTGATCCTGTTATTTTTGAGGCCCTCAGAGATTGTGGGTTACTCAACTATTTCAGATTATCTGGGTTGAGGCAACAGTTAGAACTATTGCAGTTCTTGGTTCATTCATGGGATCCAACCGAACATGCTTTTCACATAGGGGACAAAGTGCTCCCTATATTGATAGATGATATTTACTTTCTCACAGGATTGTCGAGATGTGGTGCCCCCATTTCTCTTTCAAGTTCTGCCCGTGGGGGTGAATCCTTAGAAAGTTAGCCTTCCCTTGGAGTCTCTGTAACTGAAGTAAAGTCGAAGGTGGAGGCAGATCAAGAATTACCTTAACCTTCAAAGGGTCGAGTCGAATTCCTTCTTTAGACACTATGAAACGAAGCAAATGACCAAAACTAACACAAAACACACATATATGTGGATTGAGTAGAATTTTGTAGTGTAAGAACCATAAAAAGATGGTTCTGAAATGATGCGGGTGATCAACCCATCTCCGTGAATGAGTAGGTAAATCATCTAGATAGGGTTGAATAATGTGTTTGATGTCGTGGAAGGCATAATTCATTTCCCTCTGAAAAGTCGCCCCAATATGCGCATGTGCCCCAGGGACAAATAAAGGCAGTTTTATATTGGTCTTCTGGGCGGATATTGATCTGATTATAGCCAAAAAAGCTATCCATAAATGAAAATATTTCACATCCGACACAATCATCAATTATCTAGTTGCTAAAGGGAGTGGGATAATTGCCTTTTGGACACGCATGATTAACATCCCTATAATCAACACACACTTGTATTGTTCCTTGTTTCTTCATGACAAGAACAAGATTGGAAACCCAATCGGTAAGAGGAACAGGGTATATGAAACCAACATGTAAAAGTTTTTCAATTTCTGCTTTTATGGAAGCAACGTTTTTCGGATGAATAAGGTGGAGGCGCTGTGATACCGGTTTGACATCAAGATACATTTTAATCTTGTGTTCAACTATACTAGAATTAATACCCGACATTTCCTCATATGACCAAGCAAATATATCGCGAAATTCACAAAAACGAGAATGGTAAGTTTCAAGTTCTGACGGAGAACAAGATTTGCCAACATGGATGTTTTCTACAATTTCAGGTTTGGTCGAAATATCGATAGAAATGGTTACTTCGATATTTGATAAGTTTCATTTGGAATCGACTGTGTCTATAAATACAGAATTCGAAAGGAAATCAACGATTGAAGGGTGATTTAGTTCATTTGGAATATCTTTTATGTGATCTGGAAGATGGGATTGATGATGATAATCTGTCCATGGTTCTTCTTCTGTCATCATTGATTGGATGATTCCTTCATCAGTAGAAAGTGTACGTGAAAAAGGATCAGAGGAAGTACCATATTCTAACGAATGATCAACCCATACAATTGGTGTTGATGGATTTGGATTTGCCGCACAAGCCAAAAAGATTGATTGCTATGCGAGCTCAATGGGCTTAGTGGCATGGTTTCATTACGCATATCAAATTCAGAATTATTGGAAATCTTCCATGAATCAGATGAAGTGGAAGATATAATGTTACAAGTCTCAAATTTTGCAACTTCCGCCATTTGTGATGGTGACGGTAGCAAAAAATGCCCATTAGGAAGAATCTTTGAAGAGACCTACTTTAATGTTTTGAAGAGATAGCAGAGGTTCGTGAACTAACATAATGGTTCTAGTTGCCTATGAACTAAAGGTGAAGAAGGCGATTTGATAAATTAATGTGATTCCACCTTTATGAGGGAAAGTGATCATATGAAAGTATGTCGAAACTACAGAAGCCATATCGTAAACCCATGGTCTTCCTTGTAAAATATTGTAGTCGAGGGGTCCGTCAACAACCTCAACTTCAACAGTTACAGTTTTTTCCCCTAGTTTTATTTGCAGGTTACTTAAAATTCCACAAGGTGTATAAGTGCAACTGTCAAAAGCTTTTTACGTTGTAGTTTGTAATCACTTAGATTTTCCCTGAAGTTGTAAGAAGAGGGAAAGGGGTCCGAGGTAACCACAAACCAACTTTTAAGTACATAATCTAGCCAATTTGTACTTAGAAAGGGCTCTCTCTTTAGAATTTAGCTTTGTTTTATAAGGTATTAGGCTAGTTATGAAAGCTTGGGGGTTTTGATTGTGTTTGGTGGTGGAATCTAGGCGCAGATGGATAGAACTGAGTATTTCAGGCCATTGGGCTATGGAGTCAATCTAAAGATGGCTTAACTGGACTTAGCTTTTCAACAAAAGGATGGCTTCACAGGGCAAGATAGTTAAACAGGGAACAAATGGTAACTTGAAAGGATGGGATGGACTTAAAAGGGAAGAAGGGCAATTAAGAATCTTTCAACATGTTTTAAGAGAGGGAAAATGACTTACTACCAATAAAAAGCAATTAAGAATTTTTTATTAAATGACCGAAATGATAAACTAAGAAGCAGGAGCAATTAAGAATTCATTGCCTATGATAGTTTAGAAGAAAACATTTAGAATAAAAACGATTTTAAAGACAGATTGCACTTAAGCACTTTCTGAATTACACTTTTTCGTTTAATATTCAAAGATGGAACACAGTTGAAATATTTAAACAAGAAAACAATAACACATGAGATATAGATACTTATTTGTCCGGTGTTTGACACATGAATCCTGTGAAAAGTCCTTTGTATTATTCCTTCATCCAGCCAGCCATACAAAAAATTGTCCAACAATACTTCTTTTCCAAAATAATCAGTCTTACAGAAATGTCTAAGAATCCACCCTCAATACTCTGAATGAGGGAGTATTTATACAAAAATTTACAATAAAATATCTCATAACAAAGAGAGATATATTCTAGGATGACTAACTATATGTTACATGAAAGTAGAGACAGATGGTCTCGAATATAGAAGATAAAGGTAAACTGATGGCTTGCTGTCCCTATTTTTGTGAATGAGCTGGAGGTAGGCCCTATGATTGGGCATCTTGCTGTCTTTTTTGTAATTCTGTGTTGCTGTTTTGCTTTTCATCTTCTTACTGATACTCTTTGACCTGTTCTGATACTCTTTACCTGTTTGATCCTTGTTTACCTTCTATTACCACCATTGACTATGGTAAATAATGAAAATTTACCTTTTTTACCAAGGATAAATCACAAAATTTCTGTCATATCTGTCCACCATTTTTCCTGTGGTATTCTGGTCCTTTGAAGTTTCCTGAAGATCTCATCAGCCTCGGTGTATTTGACAAAATTAGGCTGAACTGAAAAAAATGTTTTATTTCATGTTCAACATAGAAAAGGTTCTCTAAACTGTCATAGAGAACTCTGCCTCTGGGTAGTGCTTTTGGTGCAGATGCACTAGCTGATGAGCTGGCCTGGTTGTCTGCATATTTTGCCAACTTGTCAACATAGTCTATGTGTCTCATCAATTTATCATTAATAACTAAAGGATTGGGAAGTCCTTTGCTCTGCAACATGCCAAATTTCTCCATAAAATCATTAATTTCTTCTTGTATATTCTGGCATCTCCTTTCCAAATTCTGCATGAGAGACCTTTTGGTCAATACCTTCTTGACTTCTAGAATAGTACCTGTTCTATCTTCAATGCCCAACTCTTCTAGTTGGTACTTATTTTTGTTATTCAAAAAATTTATTAGCATGGTGGCCTCCTTAGGCTTTCTTCCTAATTCTTAGTCCTCTGGATTTATTCGAGAGCTACTTTTACCAAATCAATTTGTTCAAAAATTATTTGTATTGATGGCCAAGCATTATTTATTGACTGAGTGATGTTGGTCCAAAGAATTTTCCTAATGTATACTAAGGGATTGTCAAAGGTGAGGTCCTTCTCTAGTGATTTCACCTACTGAGCTAATCCTTTATTCTCCCTCACCTTTTCAGCAAAATTAATTTTGGAAAGATCATATTTTTGTTCTAAGGTAACAAATTGTTCTTTTACCTTCTGCAATTCTGAGACTTGGAGCTTCATCTCCTCCATTGACTTTATTAATTCTTCTGTGCTTAAACCTGAAGTACCTGCCTGTGCTGTTTCTGCTGTTGCTGTTCCTGTAATTACTTCTGCTGTGACCACAGGGACATTTGGTGCCAGAGTTGTTCCAAGTGTTGAGGGGACTGCAGTGGAAACCACTGGTATCACATTTGGAGGCTGAGAGGTCGACTCTCCTTGCTTGCTCTTCAATGATTTTTCCAATTCTTTCTTAGTCTCCTTCAACTGTTCATTAATCTTTAGGACTAAGTCCATAAGCTCTTCTGCAGATTTCTTTTAGACAACTTCTACAGTTTGTGGATGTCTTGATGGTGGCAATTTTAGCTGCTTTCTCAAGGCAACTATGTCTTCATCTTTCTTTTTTATTAAGGCCTCTGCTGCCTTTACATCCTTTGGGTTATGACCCAATCCAATCACTAACTCCTCCAAAGATTTAATTCTGTTATCTTTAGCCTGTGAGGAGGCTTTTTCCAGCTGTAGTTGGGCAGTTGTATTATTTAAAGAATTTTCTAATCTTTGGGCCATCATGGATTTACTAGTCAATGTTGAATACACCATTTCCCCTATCTGTTTGTGTAACTCAATCTGGTCCAGAGGATGAATGTCTTTTTCCATGACCTCAAAATCTGTTTGAAGGTAATTTTCAATTGTTTGAGGCTGCTGTACTTTGGGCTTGAAGAAGCTCATTTGCATTTTGCCTTCCTTGATGTCATACGCTGACATCAACCTATTCTGATTGGTGGGTGCCATTTTTAAATACTTGTTGTAGACCTGGATCCTTAATGGCTCATTCTTAGCCTTCATTTCCTTGAATTTATTTTTAATATCTAGGTTGTCATTTCCTGGGGTGTTACAGGGAAAAGTGTCTATATAGAACTGCTCTATCCCACTAAGGTGTGACAGCTGCCTTAGAAACAAACAGAGAAAAGCTACTTTAGTTTTTCCTTTATGAATTGTAGATAGAGAGGAACAGAAAGACCAACCTCTGTCTTGTGCTAATCTCCTGATTTGATCCCTCTCTTCTTTGATAGTCCTTCAGCTACCTGCTCCCTTGCACGCCCAGCTTCACAAAGTACCTGTAAGATCACAGAAGCATAGCACTATACAAAGACATGGATCTATAATCATAAACAATCTAGGATCAGATGTAAATTGACCATACAAATGTAACAAGCATCAATGATACAAAAGCATGGAGGAAAACTCAAATAGCTTTTATTGATAAACAAGAAAAGAGCCAAGAGGAGTTACAACCAGTTGTTCTGACCCAACATCAACCTCCCAGCAAAGAAGCCCCTCTTCACCTCAAACAAAGCTTAGATCACCCAACAATCTGATGTTTGTCTCAAGAAACCAACAACAATTCCTTACAATATGCAAACTTCCAGCCTCTGGATCTCTGGGATGAGGGATCCATATATAGATATCTGTAAGGGGGATGAGTCAGCTTGTGATTTGATTAGTGTCTTCTCTCTGATA
This sequence comes from Pinus tabuliformis, assembly GCA_031772625.1. Taxonomy (NCBI): domain Eukaryota; kingdom Viridiplantae; phylum Streptophyta; class Pinopsida; order Pinales; family Pinaceae; genus Pinus; species Pinus tabuliformis. The sequence goes on from CM062811.1 coordinate 464,601,800, forward strand.
GTTCTTGCTTCCACTTGGAGACTGATGGCCTCTTACTCATCCTTGGTCGAATTCAGTGAGGCAAGTGTCACAGGAGAAGATTCTGGAAGCTTCCATTGCCTCTCCACCTCGCAGAATGACACTGCCATTTTTCATTTCTCGCCCATCGCACCCCACAGAAGGGACTTTTGAAATGAAATGCACCCTCACAGTGTATTTGGGTGAGATGCAATGCACCTAGCCAGTGGAGCAGCTGCAATGATCTTGTTTTGACCAATTTTGAGCAGTTTCTCATGGAGAACTTCTGGGAGAAGCTGTAATCTATTGACCTTGTTCCTTTAGGAACAACACTTTTAGGGACTTAGGAGCCCTTGGTTTATGGACATTTCATGCTTAGGGTTGTAGGGCCCAAAAATGTCTATAACAGTTGCCCCCTAAAGTATGAGGCCGTTAATCTTTTGATGTCGGGTGAATTGCTTTATTATGAGGATCCGAAGTTCTTTCAATGCTGGGAGGAGACCTGTAATAAGATACAATACAATACATTATCTTCATACTATTTTCATGATCTAGCTGAGGTGGGCATTCCCATGCTCAGCTTTATAAATTCATTTTCATGTACATATGACAGACAATCGTATGAGTGTAGACTGATGATTCTGATAGAGCCATCATCCTTTTGAGTGGATGATTATCTGTGCAGCAATGATGTACATTTAATGTCTTTATTTCCCTGAATATATATCGCAGCCCGGATGGATGAAACTAGATCCGGGGTCTTCAATCTCGTTCGATCTTCACTCGGAGTACAAGTTGATCCATGTGAGAAATGTTCTGAAGTCGAACATGGAAAGACATCGCTTGATTACCAGTCAATGATGTAAACTGTTAACAAGCGTGAGAGGAATCACCGATAATGATAATGACCCTCAAGGTACTGCAGTACAATTCACGTGGTGTGAATAAAGGACTTGGCGTCGAACACCACGCAAAATCTTTCGGTCGAAGGCCATTGATGTAAACCTGTTGCCGGAAGTGAGAAACTTGCCATTGAGGCATGCAAGCTTCAAAGTACTGAATGGGGTGTTCCTAGATCAACTTCTTGGATAATGAGCTGATGCCGACAAGAAGTGATCCATCACAGGAGGGCCTTAATGAATCCCACATCAATGACACGGAATGGAGCAAATGATTTTAATGGAGGTGAAAACGATCTGGTGATATAAGGTTCAGGGTGGCGGTCATGAAAGAATGGAGTATAATGTATGGTAGTGGGTGAGACACAGGTGAATTCTCTGAATGACTTCTCTTGAACATATCGGCGACATTGATGTGATGGATTGGTAGCATTAACCCCAAATGTGGATGGTATGGCGTGACCATGGTGATGTGACCGGTGAATGAAACAACCCAACCCGACTCGGACACGGAGCGGAAGTGTCATGTTCAAGAGCGACTTGCTACCAACAAAGTTTCTTCAAGTTTTCTTCCCAATTTTTCCCCAATCATTGCTGACCAGTACCTCTTTATTTTTGTCAAGCTTGAGGAGGATAACATATGCTTGTTCTATAATTTTCCCTTCGGGCAAACCCATCGCTATGTTTTAACGAGCCTAGCGATAGTGAAACTCGTTCTCGTCTATAGACAATTTTGTCGCTATTAATCTTTTTAACGAGTTTAACGACAAGGATAACTCGGTCCTTTTCAATTTTAGAGAGTCTGAAAAGGAACGTAAAGGTAACTCCAAAATTCCTTTTTCGTCATCTAATCCCTTAAGTCCGAAAAAGTATAAAACAATACAGAAGGGATGAATTTTCGATACTTTTAACGAGCCGAATAAAACAAGCGCTCGATCTTTTTGTGTAATAATCCCTCAGGTCCAAAAAGATTAAAATCTAGAGGAGGGATAGCACTTCCTGTCCCTTTATCGAGCTGGAGAGGCCAATGGCTCGGCAATCTTTTCATATTTTACGAGTCAGTTGAAAAGAGCTTAAACGAGACTCGTCTTTTGAGGAACGAGTGATAAAATGGGTAGCAGCTGATTCCAGGTAAGGTTTGGAATTTTCCAATCACGACAGTGTCACAAGGATGGCTAGTGAAATCACTCTTCGCAGCTGTTCCTCAAAATGGGTAAACAATCAAATGGAGGTGAATGATCGGCCAATGAAAAAGTGGAGGTGACGGTGCAAATATGACCAAGGCTTTAATGGCTGAAGTACTACATTCACGATGGTTATTTACTGGGGAATAGTTCATTTTTTAACGAGCTTAAACACGGGGGGAAACATTTGCTCATGTCTTATGTTTATTTTTTAACGAGCTTGAACTATGTGCTAAAACTGCTCGATGCGGGTTTATTTTTTAACGAGCTTGAACCTTGCGGTAACACTGCTCGATTAATCCAGTCGTGTGATAAGAATGTCTCATATATAAAAACGGCAATTTTTAGAGTTTTGCCCCACATCCTTTTTTTATGCAAGTTAGGAAACGACCAATCCTACGAGTTTAAAGGGTTAGAGGTCCTACAAATTTAAAAAATAAATAGTCGCTCTTCGCTTGCACTCCAAAAGGTTTGCATGCCCCCAGGTATAAATTAGAGTTTCAAGGTTACCCCTTCTTTAGTCCGTTAAAACATTTGTTTTACCGAGAGAGGCCTACCTCTTACAAGTTACCCAAATATTGTTCTATTCACAGCGCAAACAAAACACTTCTTCGGCGATGTATACCGAGATAAACAAAGGTGAGTGAAGGAGGCTACTCCACTCACATAACTTTGACAAGAGAATCTTGTTCTAGAATAACCCCCTCTTCCAATCACGAATGGGGGTACAGACTAGTCATATCCTCTCGCGGAAACCTGCCCTATACCCGAAGTTTTCCTGCCGAAGCAGACCAGGGTGCATGCCCCCTGGGTTTCAGTCATGTCCTCCCGAATCACTCGCGCTCATCGGGTGGACAGACCGGGGGTTGAGACATTTCTTGCGTGAAAAGACCATTTAGGGATGGCATATGACTATTTGCTATGCGTGATTCGGGAAATGAAAGCTGGTCTACGAGCTTGACCACTCTTCTTTCGTGCGGAAAACACATCACTCTAAAAAGTGATGAGACAATGGCTCTCATGCAATAAATATAGTCTCGTCCAAGGAGTAGATTGTAATCCAGGGGTCCTTGAACTACCATAACGTTCATGTGAACGGTTTTCCCTCTCAATGTTATGGGCACATTGGGAAGGATCCCTAACGGTTGACTGGTTCCTTTATCAAGGCCCATTATATATCTCATTTCAGGCAAAAGCGATGGCGAACCAAGCGCTTTCCAAGCAGTTGAGGAAATGATACTCACAGAAGCCCCCTCATTGATGATGGTACCAGCCATAACCATTCTATATATTTGAACAATGATTCGGAATGGTATACTAGCTGGTAAACGGGGTCTGCCTAGTTGATTCCAGTCGAAGGAGACAACTAGGTTGCTTGGAGGTGGGACCGAATAGACAGCCGGGTACGACTCTGACGAACTTCCTTCCTGCGGTAAAGGAACGGGTAAATTGCCCCCATGTTCGTTGGAGTCTGTGCTTATGAAAAGAATTTGGACGGTGTCATCCTTGTTCTCTTCTGTGACTGTATCATCTGAAGATGGAACCTCTGAAGGCAAGACCGGGTCAACTGCCGCCTCGACCTTTTGACTTTCGTCTGGTATGGGTTCAGATGGTTCATCTTCAATGATAGATGCTTCGGCTGACCACCTGAGCGGGCCAGCTGGATTTTCAACTAGCGACGGACTCGGCAAGAGTTTTTTATATCTAGGAGGAAGTCGTAATGGTGAAACCGAACGATCATCCAAAACTCTTTTAGCTTCGTCTAAGAAGGGACAACGGTGGACGGCATGATCGCCTTCGCACAGTTTACAAGGAAATCTATATTTTCCTTTTTGTCCTGGGGCTTCACTTTCACTAGTTGACATTGTGTTTTCAACATGACCATCAGAGGTTGACGACACCGGGTTGTGCAAACGAGGAGACCAGTCCCTTAAGATCCGAGGGATGTAAGGACAATCTCTGTGATAGTGGTCTCCTTTGCAAATGACACATGGCGATTTAGGCCTGGTCGGTGCAGTGTGTGGATTTTCGCTAGACGACACTCGTTTGCCCCCATTTGCTTTTGGCTCCTTCTTCTTCTTTTCCTTCTTCTCCTTAGGTACTTGACTTTTGGCTTTACCAGCCCCATCAAGCGAAGAGGAAGAATTAGAGGAAGTAGAAGGTTGGTGGGTAACTCTGAACTCGTCTAGTTGCTGATTCGATTGTTCAGGAATAGTGGTGTTCTGAACGACAGAGGTTGAGAAGAGCCATACAGGCAAACCAATTGTCAGTCCTGGAAGCGACAATGTGGCCATATGGGGTGCACCAACATCTCCCCAAGAGGAGAAGGGACTAGGATTTCCTCCAAGGGGAATTCCTTGATTGGTGGATTCCATTTTCTTAACCCAAGATCAACGTAGGAAAGGGTAATGAATATTCCGTTTAAAATAAATTTTAGACGCTTTGACACAACTTGTTTTTTCAATTTTTAAGAGTCGAGAAAAAACAAAAGATGACTCTAGTCTCCTTCGATTTTTAATGAGCCTGAAGTGACAAGTGCTCAGATGGACCTTTTCCGTTAAGGAGTCTGAAAAGGAACGAAAGGGACTGCTCTAGAAATCTAGGTAGAGGGATTACCAAACCAATCGCAAAACTGCAGAATACTTTTTACGGTACGGCAGTCAATCTTCCCGAATGCTGTGTTCAGTGCATTGCGATCGATAGGGCGGCAGACACGGCTTCCTATGGATAAAGGATTAAAGCCTATTGGGGTCTCCCAAAATATACTCGACGGTACGTGGGAGCACAAGTCCGTACTGGCACTTATTGTCTCAAAGTGGAGGAATCACCCAACCATCAGTGAGAACAACAGTTACCAGGCTTTACGACACCGGAATACGTCTCTAGCCTAGACTTCTAAATGTTGTGCGTTAAGTTCCAAAGCGTTGTTAGATTCATTGAATTTATTTTAAGTTGATATTGTTTATGAAGTTTGCCTTTCGGGTTCACCATGAGATGTAGATGTAATTCCTAAAATGCAATCTAAGATGATAAACAAACTTTTTATCTCCTTTATGCGATGAAAATCCTAACTACTAGGGAAAAGAAAGACAGAATCTTTTCACAAAGAGCAAAGAGCACACTCTAAATGCACTTTCTTAAATCAAGCCAATCAGACTGTCTATATGCAAATGCACATGCATGTATTTGTTTTCGACTTTCTTAGTATATGAATGCTAAAAAGAAAGTTGATGCACAAATCTGAATTTCTTTTCAAGAAACAAATATCAACAAGTTTTTTTTCGAAATAAAAAATGGAGACGATCACAACACTTTACGATTTTGAACTGAATACTTGTTCTTGACACTAGAAAATTACAAATTCAGACCAAAAGCAATAGTAACAGGATAATCAACCATCAACAACAATCAAGCTCTTTCCTACGATTGAAATCGACACTTGCGACAGATTCAAACCAAAGGACGACAGTACGATTACGCTACTTTTGCAAAGGAGAACTGTAAATGACTCAACAAACACACAAAAACATCTACAGTTCTTTTGTACAAAGGAGGCGGAATAACAGCAAGGAAAAGGGGTTTCAAACAGACATATACTGATCACAGGCAGAAAAATTCAGGAATAGAACTGGAAAGAATGAACCACAGAAGCCACAACTGCACAGAGCTAGTCTGATCAGCGCACCTGCAACACAGAGAATCTGAAATGCAACGCAGGTTGTCCACTCGGGAAGTGTGCTGAAATTCAGAATCTCTGAACAGTACCTGCGCTGGGCTAGAAACGAGACTCTGTTCGGGTTCTGGGTCACAGTTTGCAGTTCAGTTCTTGGGTTTTGGCCGAGCAAAAAGCAATCAGTAATGCAACAATCAGGGGTAGATCTAAGGAGGATCTAAGAGCTATTACAAGGGAAATCAGATAGTTTGTGAATCAGTTGTTTAAATCATAAACAGATCCAGTAGATGGATTGAAGTAGCAGTTATCTACTTTGCATTTGTTATGGCAAATGCAGTTCGAATGCTACTTGTAGGTTTATGAAACAAACAACAAAGAATGATAAACAAACAAACTAATTATCTCCCCAGTGGGGTCGCCATTTTGTTACAGGGAAAAGTGTCTATATAGAACTGCTCTATCCCACTAAGGTGTGACAGCTGCCTTAGAAACAAACAGAGAAAAGCTACTTTAGTTTTTCCTTTATGAATTGTAGATAGAGAGGAATAGAAAGACCAACCTCTGTCTTGCGCTAATCTCCTGATTTGATCCCTCTCTTCTTTGATAGTCCTTCAGCTACCTGCTCCCTTGCACGCCCAGCTTCACAAAGTACCTGTAAGATCACAGAAGCATAGCACTATACAAAGACATGGATCTATAATCATAAACAATCTAGGATCAGATGTAAATTGACCATACAAATGTAACAAGCATCAATGATACAAAAGCATGGAAGAAAACTCAAATAGCTTTTATTGATAAACAAGAAAAGGGCCAAGAGGAGTTACAACCAGTTGTTCTGACCCAGCATCAACCTCCCAGCAAAGAAGCCCCTCTTCACCTCAAACAAAGCTTAGATCACCCAACAATCTGATGTTTGTCTCAAGAAACCAACAACAATTCCTTACAATATGCAAACTTCCAGCCTCTGGATCTCTGGGATGAGGGATCCATATATAGATCTCTGTAAGGGGGATGAGTCAGCTTGTGATTTGATTAGTGTCTTCTCTCTGATAGTTCTTGCTTCCACTTGGAGACTGATGGCCTCTTACTCATCCTTGGTCGAATTCAGTGAGGCAAGTGTCACAGGAGAAGATTCTGGAAGCTTCCATTGCCTCTCCACCTCGTGGAATGACACTGCCATTTGTCATTTCTCGCCCATCGCACCCCACAGAAGGGACTTTTGAAATGCAACGCACCCTCACATTGTATTTGGGTGAGATGCAACGCACCCTCACAGTGTATTTGGGTGAGATGCAACGCACCTAGCCAGTGGAGCAGCTGCAATGATCCTGTTTTGACCAATTCTGAGCAGTTTCTCATGGAGAACTTCTGGGAGAAGCTGTAATCTGTTGACCTTGTTCCTTTAGGGGTTAGAACAACACTTTTAGGGACTTAGGAGCCCTTGGTTTATGGACATTTCATGCTTGGGGTTGTAGGGCCCAAAAATGTCTATAACATGGGGGCCTGAAGGATGACACTTCAACACTTTGTTGTCTCTCTAGCTCCTGTCTCTGTGAGCTAGAAGGTGTCCCACCTGCTGGGAAAGTTTGATGACTGTCTACACCTTATTTTCTTTGACTATCAGTAGTTTCTTCAAAAAATTCCTCTTCTGAATGAGGATTTAGCCTGTGCCTCTTAGCACCAGGCTGGTTTGATGGGCCACTGGCAGGGGTAGCTACTTCCCTGTCTCTCTTTTTGTTCTTTTCCTCATTCAGAGGAGTCTGCAAAATTGGGGGCTCTCCCATGTTGACTTGAGATGGGTGTGCCTGTTTTTGAGCCTGCCCCTGAGAAGTTTTAGGCTGTTTAGACATGGTTGATTGTTCTGTTGCTTGAGTGCTAGTTTCTTTTTCCCTTCCCTGTGATGTTTCTGCTGGTGGTGTATTGGTCTCTTGTGAGTGCCTTTGTGAGGTATCAGTTGTTGAGGCACTGATTCCTGATGCTGTCTTTTGAGAAGTCTCAAAATGTACTTGTCCAAAAGAATCCAGGTCAAGTGTTTTTTCAAGATCCTTCATTACATTTTCTATATTGACCTGTTCACTATCTGTTTCTACTAGGGTTCCTTCCCTCCATTCATCCATATTAGCAAATTTCTCAATCTCTGGAATTCTGTGATGCAAGTATGGTGATAATTTGTTTTTCATCCTTCTATCACAGATAAAACTATGAGGGTCATATGGAGTCCAACTAAAACTTTTGTTTAATTTCAGATCATCTTCTAGAATTCGTTCTGCCTCTCTCCATGCTTCCCTAGTGTTGCAGACAATTGGGCCTAAGTGATCCCTGATTCTGAGTTGGGCTTTCTTCTTGGCCTTAGTAAAATGTGTCAAATTTGAGTGTATCATCTGTCTATAGTATTCCAATGTAAATAGTCTTATTGGAACATATTTAGGTAGCTTGAATGGCGAAAGCTCACACCCATATACCCTGATTTCTGTGTGATTTTGGTATAAATACCAATCACCCACTCTGTATTGTTTAGAGAGCTGAAGAATCCTTTTGATGTCATCATTAATCCTGGGAGAGGAATTCCCTGTCAGCAAGGTGGTCACTGGGTGGACAAACTGATCAATGAACGCATTATAGGAATAAGGGCAAGCAAAAGTTTTATGGAAGATGGAAGTCCAAAAGATGACAAACCTTGGATTTCCCTTAGTATCAAGTTTCTTGACAGAAAATGGGAATTGGAATGATTGATAGTAAAGGATGAGGTGGTATATAAAGGTGGAAAACTTGAAAACCCTTTCATTCTCCAGTCTCATGAACTGGTCATGAATTTTATCAGCAATATAAGAGGCATAATCATATTTTACAATAGGAGGCTGTCCTAGGGTAAAAATAGACATCATTACTAGGGTTAATTCATCTACATATTCACTAGTGTTGAATCCCATGACTGCTGATATCATGTCAACTATGATTTTTCCTGTGTCTGTGAAGAAAACTGACATATAAGGAGGGGGATCTTTAGTTTGATACTGTGGTAATATGAAAGTCTGACAGAGGCGAGTGAGCTCAGCTTGGGATAATTGAGTTGATTTTTCAAGTAAATTTCCAATGGAAATGGGGGTAAGGGCATGACTAGGGTGAAATTGCAGCATCTCATTAATTGATTCAACAGTTATTGTAAAAAGGACTATTTGGTTGGGAGACATGACTGCTCTGCGAATGGGGTCATAGTTTGCATGGCACTGATGGATTATATCAGGGAAAACATGGACAGAGGGGAGAAAGTACATTGGGAGATTGGATTCCCACAGTCCCATGGCATCATAGCCATTCAAATGGTTATCTCAACATTGGCAGAAGACTTTGAGGTGGTCTTTATCAGTGGTTAGGTCTTTTATTTGGAAATCTTTATCTGCCAGAGGCAGATAGTCTAAATCACGATGAGGAGTGGTAATGGGAGCAACATTTAGGGCTACTGGAGTTTCCATACTGGTTCTTGTGGGTTTTAGGAAGGAAACTAAGGTTTTTTAGGTGGAAATGATAAAATAACAGATCAGGGTACTTGAATTTACAAATGCAATAGGAGAATTATGGCGATTTTTGGTTTTTTAATCAATCTGCAGTGAAAACAAGTATTTGCAGGGTTTTCTTGTCGAGGAATTGGTAAATACCTGCTTTTTGGGGACGGGCAACAGAATGCAGGTACTGGTCATAACTGGATGGCTTTGGGCAGCATCGGCTGCGAAGTTTGGAGCAGGTTGGCGGCTGAAAACTCAAGCTGGTTGACCTCGACGTATCGTTTGCATGGGCATACAGGTTTAGAGAATAAAACAATGAAAATGACATTATTTTGTTTTATACACAAAGTCAAGGTTTGGTGGGTTTTGGATGGGTGACGTCAACGGGAGAGCGACGTGATGTTTTTGTCGTTTAGTTTGGAGGTGGTAAGTATTTTATATCGCATCGCTTATGGGGAAGGGGCGATATTTGGCCTCGAGTCAGCGATTCAATAGATTGCTTGACGCGTGGCGGATGCATTGTACAAAAAACCGCTTTGCGATCACACACTAACATGCGGTCGCAAAGGGTCGTGCGATATGCATAACAGCCGTCAGATCTCGGGGACTTGATCGGACGACTGTCGGGGATATGAAGTGATGGGGATTTAATGAAGGCGGGCCCAACATATTTAAGGATTAATTAATCATATTGGGGGTGACGGGATTGGACGGGGAGACTGTAATTAACCGTGAGGGTTAATTAATCCCTTTTTTAATGTGGTGGGGGTTAGGGCTGTCAATTAGTTACGGATTAATTAATCCCTATTTACAACGGATTATGGTTATATTTTAACCAAAGGGGCGGGATATTAATATTTTGGGTTTTTTTACTATAGTTACCATAATACGGGATTGGGTAAGTTTTATAGGGGATTTATATATTAATATGCTAATAGTCAATATGACAATGAAATGGAAAAAAGCACTAAGTATAAAACATTGAAGTGTGTATTTAAACTTAGGCTAAGGTGAAAAGAGGGTTTTGTGGAAATATTTTAGTTTTCCTAAGTAAAATAGGATTTTACTTAGGAAAAAACTTATCAAGGGAATGAATGATTTTTATGAAGGGGTATGATGATTAATGAATGGTCTTAAGTACTTAGGCTTTATAAATTATTGGGCCGAGGGTCCGGTCCCTCCAGAAGTCAGAGAAATGCTCTGAGCCCCTCTAATTTGATAGATACCTTGGTACTTAGGGGAAATTAGTGAAAATTTAGGGAAAATGAATAGGGGAGTTAATTACTTTGACTTTGTTTGCTTGATATGTCTTTCATGTATTGCCTGCCTTTGCCTTGTGATGAAAATAAAAGATTTACACATTTACACTTATCATTCATCACCTATTATTCTGCAACCATCATCTACCTACCCTACTTACTTTAACCTAGCATTTTTACTTCTTTATTAGGGTGCACTTAGACTGGCAAACCCTTATGAAACTTTCTTTTCTTTTACATGGCAATGCCTATCTAAATCTACACTTATTACATCCAAGGGCTCAGATTAAACTGTTGAGCTCCTTTTTCACTCTACCTATCTACTTATCTGCCAAGATTACACTGTTTGGTCAGATCTTTATTCTCTATTTCTACAACATGAAATTGAAATATGAACTAGCCAAGTTTAAACTGTTTGACTATTCATAAATTGTGGCATAAGTGACAAGTTGCACACAATTGTTTATTATACAAAGTAGTGGCATTTAGACTTGCACACTTTCCTTGGCCTTTCTTTTTGCTGGGGTTCATTTTCTTTCATTTTTTGACCATCTTTTATTCTTTTCACCCTTTGATTTTTCTTTTAGGGAATACCCTCTTTACATTTTTTATTTTTATTTTTTAATTTTTTTTTACAAATATGGAAAACCTTTGCAACAAGTAAAGGTATGAACATATTACATAGTTCATCAAGTCAATCATGATATATGACACTTATTGGTATAGGGGCATAACATAGTTGATCGTGACAAAGGTGGTGAGCCAAGTGCTTTCCAACAATTCATTGACATGATACAAGTAGATGCACCCTCGCCAACAATGATTCGGTGAACAAGTTTATTCAAAGCTTTTACTTGGATCAAGAATGTTAACTGTGCTGGTAATTGTGGCATATAACCCGCATGGTTAAAAATCATGAGATTGGAATCTGTTGGATCTATTTCACCAATTGCTGACAATAAAGCCTACTTTTGGGAGGGACAATTTTGAAGCACCTCAAGCATCGACATAGTAGAAGGTGAATGAGCCAAATCTTTTACTATGTTATAATTTTGTGCTGCTTGAGCTCGAGGGTTGAATGTGGATTTATGCACAACTCCCTTAGGCGGTTTTATTGTAAACTCTGGTGCAATGGGTGGTGGAATGGAATTAGACGAAGTCGAAATCGAAGCATCAGGTTGATCTGTAGCTTGGTTATTCGACGACAACAATGGATTACCGTAATCTTTACTTCGTATAGTCACCAAAACATCAGTCTTAGGCTTAGTGGCGGATAGCATAAGCACTTGTGAAGTGGAAGCATGATTTGTAGCAACCAAATGAGTATCTGGGTTTAGAAAAGGGTCTATCAACACAACGGATGTACTAGAAGTCTTAAGAAGTTTTGAGACTTCCGAGTGGTGAGGAAAATCTTGCGTAAAGTGCTCCTCATTACAAATTAAACATGGGTAACGAGGTTTCCTAGCCGGAGAAGAGGAATTAGATGATTTCTCTTGAGGGGGAGGATTTTGTTTCTTTTTGGTTTTCCCCTTTTTCTTGCTTCCAGGTTCCTTTTCATTTTTACCTTTGTCAGATGACACTGTTGAAATTTGGTACCGGAGGACAGGTGGTTCCTTAAGGCTTTGATCTTTGGCCTAGGGAAAAGTGTCCAAAAGAATTTAATTTTTCTCCTAAAGTAACTTTATAATTTTTATAAAGTTAAATCTAATTTAAAAGTGACTTTAAGTGATAAAGTTATTAAGTCTAATTTTAAAGTGACTTTTATAAAGTCAATGAAAAATTAGAAATGAAAAGTGACTTTGGAAATAAATGACTAAGTGGGTCTTTATTAAAGTGGGGTGAATTAAAAAATAGAAAGTGAGATTTAAATGAGCATTTAATCTCAGCCTTAGATCTCAATCTATTTCAGCCATTGGATTTAGGGATTACCCAAAAGTCACTTGGATCACCCAAAAGTCACTTGGGGTTAAATTAAAGGAGGAAAAGGAGGAAAAGGTCATTCATTCTTTCATGAGCAGATTGGGAGAAGCAGAGCAAGAGAGCAAGAGAGATTTTTGAGCAGGGAGGAGAAGGAGACAACAGCTTGGCACACATTCCAAGGCAACAGTTGAGCAGATTTGTACAACTAATTCAGCACACAGTGAAAGGCAGATTTTGGTACGATTTTCGAGGAGTGGTTTGCACAAAAATCGAGGAGCAGTTTGCTGGTTTTTCTGCACGCAAAAGGAGAGCCGTACAATGCATTTATTGCAGGCCGTACAACGCATTTAATGCTGTCAGTACAGCTGCATTTAATGCTGAAAGTGGGCACAAAAATCGAGGAGGCCGTACAGCATTTATTGCTGTCCTATTTGCTGTAATTTCCAGTTTGTTGTAAGGCATGGGAAAAGAGATAAGTTGTAAATTTACTTGCTGATTTTTTGCTGAATATTTCTCACTGTAAAAAGGCAATTTTCAGAAATAAAGAAGAGCTCTCAAACTGGTTTTCCCCAAGAGTTGTAGGGGTTTTTTTCAGGTCACATTGACAAAAAATCTCAGTGTTTAAATGTGTTTTAATGGCTGTTTATTACTGCTGATTTTTATTTCTGCAATTTCCAGCATTCTGTAAAATTTCCAGAATTTGTGTTTTCAGCAAATTTTTTTATTTTATTTTATTTTTTTTTTTTTCAGCTTGTTAAATGCATGGTTATGGGAAAGGGCATTTAACTATATGGGAGAAATAAGGAGAAACTGAAAACCGGGGTGGAAAAACAGAAATTTCTACATGGTATCAGAGCTTGAGTGCTGAAGGGCAGTTTGGGACAACAAAAGGAAAAATTACAGCTGCTGATTTTTCACTCATAAAATTCCAGCAAGCTGATTTTTTCATAAACAACAGTTTTATCTTTACTACAACAGTGCTATTTTTTAGTTTTAGGACAGTAGGATGTCATTGGGATTGAGGGTGGAGGATAGGCTGGATGGGCATACAAATTACAGCTTTTGGAAGGAGAGAATGCAGAGTATCTTTGAGGAGGCAGAAGTCTGGGATATCATGGTGCATACCACACAGAACCCTGTTGTTGTGCCTACTGATGCTACTCAGTTGACAGCTTATAATAAAAAGAACAACAAGGGTAAGAGGCTGATTCTAGACGGAATCAAAGACCATTGCATTCCTCATGTGAGAGGAAAGAGCAATGCCCATGAGATGTGGACAGCATTGCCCAATCTCTACCAGAGTACCAATGAGAACCGGAAGATGGTCCTGAAGGAGAAGCTGAAGAACATTAAGATGGGTAATGATAGTGCAGCTGGATATCTCACAAAGATTACTAATGTGAGAGATGAGTTGGCAGTGATTGGAGAGGCCATTCCACCCACTGAGTTGGTGTGGATTGCAGTGAATGGCCTCCCCCGTTCATGGTTGAACTTTGCTGATGGGGTTTGTGCACGTGAGACCCTTCCCACATGGGAGAGGTTTTGGGATGATTGCATTCAGACAGAGATCAGGAAAGGTCATCTTGGGGCAGCCAAGCCAGTTGAGCAGGATGAGGATGTAGCACTGGTGGCAGGAGGCAAGAAAGGCAAAGGGAAGAAGCAGGCTTCCACAAGCAGTGGTGGGGGCAAAGGCAAAGGTAAAGGTAAACAGGGTAACACACAGAAGGACTATTCCAAGGTGAAGTGTTGGAATTGTCAAAAGATGGGACACTATGCAGTTGTGTGTCCGGAGAAGAAGAAGAAGAAGGGGAAGAACCAGGACGTGGCAGCTTCAGCAGAGATTAAGGACTTTGTAGGTCATTTTGACTGGGAGTTTGCGTTCACTACGTGTGAGTCCTCTAGTGCAGGATCACCTGCCACACAGGTTCAGAGGGAGAATGCTTTTCCCTCGATTAGCGGAGCATCTTCAGGTATCTGGTATGTGGACAGTGGGGCTTCACGTCATATGACAGGAGTCCGTGAGTACTTCTCAGAGCTTTCAGAGAGTGGCACTGATATTGAGGTAGTACTCGGTGATGACAGAGTTGTTAGAGCAGTCGGGGTGGGGACACTGACATTTCAGAGGGAGTCCAAACCTCCCTTGAAAGTGTTAGATGTTCTTTATGTGCCAGGGATGAGGAAGAACCTCATATCCGTCTCAGCTTTGGAGGACAGAGGATATGAGGTACTGTTCAGGGGAGGACAGGTGTTGATGTATCCCAGGGGCACTCCAGCTGATTCAGCTAGAGTGATAGGTGTACGCCATGCAAAGGTGTACAAGTTTGCATTCCAGCCCCTTTTGGCATTGAGCAGTAGTACCGACAGCAGAGCTAGCAGTTCTGACCTGTGTGAGATTTGGCATCGTAGGATGGGACATATGTATCATGGAGCCTTGAGGACATTGCGGGAGATCACTACAGGTGTGCCAGATTTCAGTACTGATCACTTTGATACTTGCAGAGGTTGTGCGATGGGCAAGTTTGCCAAATCCCCTTTTCCCAACAGTGACAGCAGAGTGACTGGGATACTTGATTTGATTCATTCTGATGTGAGCGGTCGGATGTCTCATGTTTCCTTGAATGGATATGAGTACTATGTTTTATTCATTGATGATCACTCCAGGAGGACCTGGATTTATTTCTTGAAGACCAAGAGTGAGGTCTTCAAGCGGTTTCAAGAGTTCAGAGCTCTTGTGGAGACACAGACAGGTCAGAAGATCAAGTCCCTGAGGTCAGACAATGGAGGAGAGTACACCCTTGGAGAGTTTGTTGACTATTGTGCGGAGGCAGGCATTAGGAGGGAGTTCACTGTTCCTTACAACCCCCAGCAGAATGGGGTTGTGGAGAGGAAGAACAGATCCATCATAGGGGCTGCCAAAGCCATGTTACATGATCAGGGGTTGCCATTGTTCTTGTGGGCAGAGGCCTGCAACACAGCTGTTTACTTGCAGAACAGGAGTCCGCATCGTGCCTTGGGGCACATGACTCCGGAGGAGGCTTTCTCTGGGAAGAAGCCTGACATTGGTCATCTTCATATCTTTGGATGCATTACATACTCCTATATACCCAAGGAGAAGAGGACCAAACTAGAGCCCACCGCAGAGAAGGGTATCTTTGTGGGCTACAGTGAGACCTCAAAGGCCTTTCGGATTTACATTCCTGCACAGAGGAGAGTTGTTGTCAAACGGGATGTGAAGTTCGAGGAGGACAGGGCCTTTAGGAGGTCATGGGAGTTAGAGTATCTAGATCAGCCAGACCCTCAGCAGCAGTTGAGTCAGTCGCAGGGATCAGGAGGATCAGGAGGTACATCTATGAGGATGTCAGGTCCGTCAGTGAGCAGTGGCTCACCGAGCCAAAGGGGTGGTGCTCCGGGCAGCATGCAGAGCAGTTCACAGAGCAGTTCACTAGGGAGTCCACTGATGGACAGTTCACACGGTACCTCAGCTTCTATAGGTTCAGGTGCAGGCAGGAGGACAACAGATAGACAGTCAGGAGTTCAGGCTCCTGATGATGATGATGAGGAGGAGTTTCATTCTCCGGTGGGAGAAGTGCGCTCAGGGAAGAGGAAGCCCAAGTGGCTTCAGGACACCTTGAGAGATGCCACATCTGTTGCTGAGCCGAAGAGGCCGGTCAGAGAGAGTAGACCACCTGAGAGGTTTTGTAGCTATATGGCGATGGTTACCAGCATCCTTGACTCTGAGCCTTCTAGCTATGAGGAGGCAGCTAGCCAGCAGGTCTTGAGAGAGGCCATGCAGGAGGAGTATTCTTCTATCATGAAGAATGATGTTTGGGAGGTGGTGCTGAGGCCTAAGGGCAAATCCGTGGTTACTTCCAGATGGCTTTACAAGGTAAAGCATGCTGCAGATGGCAGCATTGAGAAATTCAAAGCAAGGTTTGTGGCTAGAGGGTTCTCCCAGGTAGAGGGAGTTGATTATGAGGAGACCTTCGCTCCCGTGGCTCGATATACTTCGATCCGCTCCATTATATCGGTAGCAGCAGAGATGGGTTGGAAGATCCACCAGATGGATGTGAAGACTGCATTTCTCAATGGCTTCATACAGGAGGAGGTGTACATTGAGCAGCCACAGGGCTTTGAGGTGCATGGGAAGGAGTCCCATGTGTGCAGACTGAAGAAGGCCCTTTATGGCCTAAAGCAAGCTCCCAGAGCTTGGTACTCTAGGATAGATACATATTTGCAGGGGATGGGTTTCACAAAGAGTGAGGCAGATCCGAACCTTTACTTTATTGTGATAGGTGAGGAGCCTCTCATTCTGGTGCTGTATGTGGATGACTTGGTTATTACAGGTGCAGAGAGACTCATAGAGCATTGCAAGAGAGATCTTGCGACAGAGTTTGAGATGAAGGACATCGGCTTGATGCATTACTTTTTGGGTTTGGAGGTGTGGCAGGAGGAGGGGCATTTCTTCCTGGGGTAGGGGAAGTATATTGTGGACATCCTTGGTAGATTCCACATGGAGGATTGTAGACCCATGTCGACACTGATGATCACCAACTGGGAGAAGCTTCATGCTTCGGATTCCGAGTTGGTGGATCCCACATTGTACAGGCAGCTGATTGGTTCCTTGATGTATTTGGTCAACACTAGACCAGATATCTGTTTTGCAATCAACACGATGACTCAGTTTATGTGTGAGCCTAGGAAGGTTCACTGGGTCGCTGCAAAACACATTTTTTGGTACTTGCAGGGAACAGTGGATTATGGTCTGGACTACAGGCAGGGAGATGGAGTGAGATTGGCAGGATACACTGATTCTGATTGGGCAGGTTGTGCTTCTGATAGGAAGAGAACTTCAGGGTGTTGTTTTGGGTTGGGTTCAGCAGTAGTGTCATGGTTCAGCCGGAAGCAGCAGTCAGTAGCACTGAGTTTAGCGGAAGCAGAGTATATGGCAGCCAGTCTAGCTAGTTGTGAGGCTATCTGGCTTCGCAAGATGTTGTTTGGCTTATTTGGTCAGCCGTTGAGACCTTCAGTGATTTACTGTGATAATCAGAGTTGCATTAAACTCACGGAGAATCCAGTTTTTCATGACAGGTCAAAGCATATCGGAATCAGATATCATTTCATCAGAGACTATGTTCAGAAGGGAGCTGTGAAGCTTGAGTATATTTCCATTGATGAGCAGGTTGCAGATCTTCTTACCAAAGCCTTACCACGGGGCAAGCATGTCTACTTCAGAGACAAGATGGGTGTGGTGAGGAACACCTTCCTCGGTAAGAGGGAGTGTTGAAATTTGGTACCGGAGGACAGGTGGTTCCTTAAGGCTTTGATCTTTGGCCTAGGGAAAAGTGTCCAAAAGAATTTAATTTTTCTCCTAAAGTAACTTTATAATTTTTATAAAGTTAAATCTAATTTAAAAGTGACTTTAAGTGATAAAATTATTAAGTCTAATTTTAAAGTGACTTTTATAAAGTCAATGAAAAATTAGAAAGGAAAAGTGACTTTGGAAATAAATGACTAAGTGGGTCTTTATTAAAGTGGGGTGAATTAAAAAATAGAAAGTGAGATTTAAATGAGCATTTAATCTCAGCCTTAGATCTCAATCTATTTTAGCCATTGGATTTAGGTATCACCCAAAAGTTACTTGGATCACCCAAAAGTCACTTGGGGTTAGATTAAAGGAGGAAAAGGAGGAAAAGGTCATTCATTCTTTCATGAGCAGATTGGGAGAAGGAGAGCAAGAGAGCAAGAGAGATTTCTGAGCAGGGAGGAGAAGGAGACAGCAGCTTGGCACACATTCCAAGGCAGCAGTTGAGCAAATTTGTACAGTTGATTCAGCACACAGTGAAAGGCAGATTTTGGCACGATTTTCGAGGAGTGGTTTGCACAAAAATCGAGGAGCAGTTTGCTGGTTTTTCTGCACGCAAAATGAGGGCCATACAATGCATTTATTGTAGACCGTACAATGCATTTAATGTTGTCCGTACAAGTGCATTTAATGCCAAAAGTGGGCACGAAAATCGAGGAGGCCGTACAACATTAATTGCTTTCCTGTTTGTTGTAATTTCCAGTTTGCTGTGAGGCATGGGAAAAGAGATAAGTTGTAAATTTGCTTGCTGATTTTTTGCTGAATATTTCTCACTGTAAAAAGACAATTTTCAGAAATAAAGAAGAGCTCTCAAACTGGTTTTCCCCAAGAGTTATAGGGGGTTTTTCTAGGGTCACATTGACAAAAAATCTCAGTGTTTAAATGTGTTTTAATGGCTATTTATTACTGCTGATTTTTATTTCTGCAATTTCCAGCATTCTGTAAAATTTCCAGAATTTGTGTTTTCAGCAAATTTATTTTTTTTCAGCTTGTTAAATGCATGGTTATGGGAAAGGGCATTTAACTATATGGGAGAAATAAGGAGAAACTGAAAACCGGGGTGGGAAAACGGAAATTTCTACGGACACAACATTTATTTCGGAAGCAAGTGTATTATCAGGTGCATTAGAAGTTTGATTTGAAATAGAAAGTGTTTGATTAGATGGTCTACTTACTGTTTGAGTGCTTGAAGAACCTATCACACTATCACCGAAATGAGAGTCCTTACTAGATGGAGGTGGTGGAACAGTAAAAGCTAGTCTAGGTGGATTTAGAATCTTATCATAGAGTGTGCCAGACTGGGTGTAAATCAAGTCTAAGTATTGGGCACAAGGAATTACTTGCTCTTCAGTAACAACTCCTCCTTTAGCCACATCCTCAGTGATAGATGGCAACAAGGATTTGATAAACCACTGAGCTAAAAGCTGATGAGGAACAAATTTTTTGACCATTCAATGACGACGACGCCACTCATGAATATGATAAAAAATGTGAGTAGCAGTGGTCTGTTTAAAGTTGGTCAATAGGTCTGTTCCAGTTTCATATTTGATGGGTAACTGGAAGTGGGATAAAAAAGTAGTGGCTAAGGCTGTGAAGTTGTCAAATGAAGCTCGTGGTAAGTCAATATACCACTTTGTAGCCAGACCAGTAAGCGTTCGCTGGAAAAGACGTAGTCTTACTGAATCATCATTTAGGGAGTTGGATGAACACCATAAATGAAAAGTCATAACGTGATTGGACAAATCTTCTCCAGGGTTTCCATTAAACTTAGGAATATCAAAAGGCAATTTGTGTGGAATCACCGGCCACCAAGGTGCATAAAGAATGGGGTCATTGGTAAGTCGATTTAAATCCGGCAATTCAAGTGTTGTGACAAAAGGCAATTGTCAGTTTAGGTCAGGTTGAGCGTAACCAGGATAAGATAGAATTGCCTGGGAAATAGGCCTTTGCATACCAACATAAGGAATCTGCTGTTGGTAACCTTGATAGAGGTAGGTTTGTTGAGCATATCCAGTGTAAGGTGGTTGTTGGGAACTAGGATAGATTTGCTGTTGTCCAAACCCAACATAGGCTTGTTGACTAGGACTTGGGTAAACTTGCTATTGACCAAACCCAGCATAGGCTTGTTGATCAAGTCCAGGATAAGTTTGGTACTGTTGAATTGCTGTTGTTTATATTATCGCTGCCACGGTTGTTTATGTAACGATTGTTGCCCACCAATGTAAGTTTGACCAGTTTGTGAATAAATTAGAACAGTATAAGTCTGAGTCATCCCAGTTAATGGTAAACTGGCTTGAGTTTGTTGAATTCCAGACAAAAATGGTTGTTGTAAAATGGCCTGAGAAAACTGAGTCTGTAGCCCTGAAATTTGAGGGTAAGAGGTCGAAGGACCAGCTTGCAAAGGTTGAGATTCAATCAAATGATCTTGCGAGTGTGGTAATGTTGTAACGACATGCATAGTAGGTATGGATGAAACAGATTGCATTGGTCGTGATGGATACACAAGCCTTGGTTGAACGAGCATTGTAGGCTTCCATTGACATATAGTCATTCCAGAATAAGTTGGACCTAAAGATGACAGTATACTGCCATATGATTGCCCCCTAGAAAATGGAGGATAAGAAGATTGGGCATATTGTTCTCCATATGGAGGTAATCCAGTGTAAAGTGGATACATTGGACAATAACTAGATGGACCAGCTTGATATTGACTTGATGGATCAAACTGTTCAGTATCTGTAAGTGAAGAACCAGGTAAAATTCCTGTGGACGACATGGGTGAATACCATGGACTAGAAGAAACACCAGAGTGAGTTCCAGATAATGATTGGTAACCTGGTGGGATGGACGGACCACCATACAGATGTGACTCAGGTGTTGTGGTAAACATCGAAGAAGTAGCGATAGTAGATGTTGTCGTAGTTGTAACAGATGATATAGTCTGGGATGTTGTTTAAGCCATAGTCAAATGACCCAATAAATGTCCTAATGAATCTACGGGAGTTTCAAAGTAAACATGATCAAAAGGAGCAGTTAAATGAGGATAAGAAGGATAAAGATAAAGCCCTGGTCCAAAATGAGTTGGAGTTCTAGGTGAATTTTCTTCTTCAGATTCCTCTTCAATAGAAATCAAACCAGGTGGAAGGATTTCACCATCAGGTCCGTAATAAATTTCCGGTGTTTGACTCTGTGGTAAAGGAGAAGTATCAATAGTTACAGATGTCTAAGGATAAACCAGTCGATCATCTTCTGGTACGAGAACAACTTCTGATTGTTCAAATTCGAGATCCAAGTGTTTTGGTAAAAGAACAACAGGTTTAGGATGAATTTCTTGAACAACTTCTGGTTGAACTGTGATAGGTTTGGGATCAAATTTCGATTGAACAGATTCAAGTTCAGAAGTAATTTCTTGTTGAACAACTTTGAGTTGAGGATCAAATTCTTGTTGGACAAATTCAGTTACCGTTTCACTAAGTTCACTTTTAGTGTCCTCAGGTAATTGTAAAGGTTCCACTTCAGTAGCAGATAAACCAGTAATAGTAGGAGTAATTAGAATCATAGTACTTACTGGTATAGGTGACTCTGGTAAATCAGATGAAGAACCAGAAGTTTGTGATGTACTGGACTCAGTTAAACGAGACCGCTTTTGCCGACTAGGTGTAGCTTTAGGCGGTAAAGGCAGTTTACTCACTGTCCTTCGTGAATGACGGGGTAAAAGTTGATTTTCCTCCACGATTTTTGATTGATTTTATTACAAAAATAAATAAACAAAAAGAATGTAATCTAGGCAAAAGGATTACCAAGTAACTGTGAACTGCAATATACTGCCTCAATGAATCAAAGACTTAACATACGTGCATGCAATCTCCCCGAATGCTGTTTTCGGTGTATCACAGTATACAAGGTGGTTGACTCAGTTTCCTATGGATGGATCGCAACCAAATGTAGTCCTACCATATATACCCGAAAGTACGTGGAGGCCCAACCTGTGTTAGCGCTGTCTAATGCAAAACCGCACAGTGAGAGAATTCCTTTATACTTTTCATACTATAACACTGCCCTATATACTCGAAAGTACGTGGATGAGCTATGATATACTTACGTACGTGGAATGAGGTATCACACTCGGAATGTATCACATACCATTAACAACAACTGCTATGTTTAACGACGTTGGAACATATCTCTAGCCTAGACCTCTAAATGTTATGCATTAAATTATAATGCTCCATTAGGTTAATTGAGATAAATTTTAGTTGATCTTGTTTAAAAGTTTTCCTTGCAGGTTCACTGCGTGATGTTTCTGAAACTCCTAGAATGCAACCAAAATGAGAAACATTTTTTTCATTTGATTCAAACAATGAAAACGTTAACTAAAAGGGATAGAGCAATCAAAATATGTAAACAAAGAGCATAGAGCACATCTAATGCAACTTTTCCTATACTATTCCTACATGCACACACAAACTTCTAAATGCATAATGCATGTTTTTCTTCTCATTCCTTTAATTTTTAGATGAACATAAGGAAACTAAATACGCAAATGATCAATCAATGTTTTTCACAAGAAACGAAGACTTTACGATAGTTTCTTTTTCAAAGAAATGAAGACTTTACGATAATTATTTTTTAGAAAAGACTAATCGATGTAAGCTAACTTTGAAAATAAATTGATAATGATAAAGAAATATCTTAAGAAACACTAAAAAATCAAGGTCAAAGTAGGGCTAGGAGAAGAAGTGCAAATTGATTTCAGAGCCATAGAAAACATTGATCTTTCAGCAAACAACAACAAAAGCAAATTTGGAAAACACCAAGCAAAAGATGGGTTTTTTAGCTTGACAGGGATCAGTGCAACCCTGAGTGCGAGACAGTGCATTGCAGAGCACTGTCTCTAAGCTAAAGCTACTCTGCAATGCACTGTGTCAAGACCAACACTACGCTGGTGCCAGAGAGCCCAATTAGGTGACATTTAAGCACACTTTTTGACTAAAAAACACTTCAAGATAATTGAAAAGAGATCAATAAAGTCAAGTAAAGTCTACTAGGATGTAATATGATAAGGGTAAACTACCAGGAATGACGGTCGTTCCCCAGTGGAGTCGCCAATTTGTTATACGAAATTTATACCTACGAATAAGTACATCTTCCCTAAGTGGGTTGTTACATTTAGAACAACAGAAAGAAAGTGGTTTGACCTTTTCCCACAATAGATAGATGAGATGAAGAAACCTACTTGTGATCTTTCACTTCCTTTGATCTCCTTTGAATTGCTCTCGTCTCTCCCGCTCGAATTGAATTCGCTCAATTGGTACCTGCCAATAGAAATAGAAGACGACAATGATCAAAGTATATGATCTATATACTACAAACAAATGGAATCGATAACATTTGAACATATATTCATCATAGATATAAACAAGAATATGGGAAAAGGAACAAACAAATTTATTGATTGATAGAAGGAGGAGTTACACCCAATGTGGTTCGATCCCGTGTCACTCATCCAACTTAGTCCAAACCCTCATCACACCAATAGCACATCAATCCAACAGCATAACATTACTTGACAATGATCTCAAGTCTCAAACCAACAATATTTCTCTACAATATTCAAATTCTAGCCCCTGATCACTATGATGAGTGGTTAATTTATAGGGAAATGCAAGTGGTTTTGTCATAAATTGGGCATTGAATGGTTTTCCAAAATTGGAGTTAGTTTCCATGGAGAAAGGGATGAGAGGATAGAGGGCTAATTGATCCATAGCCTATCCAAAGTCGAGCTCATAGGATGAGATAAGAACTGGGCATCCTTCTAGAATTCTCTATAATCAAGGAATATTCCCAGAATCCTATGTCAATTTCGCTCATCCTCGCCCAACGCAGGTCAAAGTGGGCCTAAGTGCACTACAGTGCAGGTCTAAATGGGCCTACCTGCTCTGCAACGCAGTTACCCTTGACCAAGGCTGCGTTGATGTCCCAACGAGGCATTTCAATAGGGTTTCAAGCTAGGAAACTTTCATGGATGAAAGAATTCAATTTGATGACTTGTCTAAGGCATGTAACAACTAAATTAGGGTTTGATGAGCCCTAATTGTACTAATCTAATCGTCGGAAGTGATGTGCCCAAATTCGAGAACTAGTGAGCTAGTAAATCTATAAAATGCCTAACCTAATCAAGTGCAAATGCAATGGGGTATTTTTTATTATTAAAAATAATGTTTTTGTGATCTAATGCAAGTGGAACCAACTCGATTGAAGCTCGTTAGCATGCTCTAAAAAATAGCATAAAGTTACTGTTATTTGCCACAAAGGAGTTCCAGAAATCTAAATTTGGGAATAAGAAAGCTAATCCAAGTAGCTCAATGATTACTATGACCTTCCAAAGTTTTTCCAAGGATGAAAAGATGCTTGTGATCCTGCAAAAGAACTTACATAAACCATTTAACCCAATCCTACAACAAGGAATCATTAAAACTAAATGCATAAATAGAAAGAAATAAAAACAAGAGATGCATGTGAATAAGAAGTGAAAAGAAGGAAAGAAAATGATACAAAAGGGCTCTGAGGCTCCTAGGATGGCCAATAACTTTCATTCCCTTGGTTTTATTTCTTATTTGGATCATTCTTCATGGATTCTTCTACCATGACCTTCAAATATTCCTCTTTTTGTTGATTGTTATCTTGAATACATGGAGGATTTGATGGTAACCATGAGGGAGCTTTATCAATCTCTGATTTTGTTGTCTGCTCTTCATTAAGTGCAGCCCATGATTCTTTTATCTTCTCTTTCAAATCTTCTTTTTTTTCATGTTGTCCCTCAATGGCATCAAGAGAATCACTTTTTGTAATACTCTTCTTGAGCTATGGTGAATACCATTGAGCTCAAGAGGAGATGTTTGGAAGTGGTGTACCTCAACATTGTAAGTGGGCTGAGCTACTTCAATGTGTGGGTTTGGAAATGGTGGTACAAGTAGTTGAGTGGGAGTGGATATTTGAGATTGATGTGATTGGGGTTGTGGTTGTGGTGGAGGTGAATGGTAGGTATAACATAGAGTTGGGTATGGAGGATATTGAGGAAAATACTGAGGATATTGTGGATAGATTCCATAAGTTCCTTGCCAACCTTGTTGCCAATATTGATTTTGGGGTTGAAATGGCCAATGTTGCCAAGGAAAGGGTGTGTTCCAATTACTTTGAGGTGGATATGAATAAATTTGAAAGTGTGAATTTGGCTCTTGCATCATACTAGGTTGACTAGGCTGCCATGGTCCTCTTGGAGCTACATAACATAGTTGCATTGGCAATTGACTTGCTCCATTGTCCTCTTGGTGAACTTCCTTCAACCGTGGTAACAAGGAGCAACATTTAACATCATGTGATTCTGCATGGATAACACGAATATCAACATCTTCTTTTTGCTCATTTTGTATTCTTAACATTTCTACTTGTTCACTTAAATTGCTAAGAATTTTTGTTTTAAAGTTATCAAGCAAATTTCAAAGTTTAGCTTGACTTGCCGACCTTGATGTTGATTTACCCACTCTTTCCCTTCCTCTTGACATGTGTTTGCATGTTTCACAATTTTATTCAAATGATAATTGGTATACATCACCTCTACTCATGAGATCAAGGAGATTAATCCATTCATCCCTAATTGTTCTAAGAGGGTTTTTAGTGTGTCAGATCCTAAATGATGTAGTTTTTCCCTCTTAACATTATACGTGAACCCTTCTATTAGATCCTATAGACTGTCATATATTTTTTTTTATTCATTCTAAATATTTCTTCTTTAAGATCATGATCTTTATATTTTCTAGAAATATATTTTGCATATCATTCCATGATCTTGTTGAATTAGTCCCTAAACTCATGAATCATTTAAGAGCTCTATCTTTCAATGTTGCCAGAAATATTCTCAGTTTTTGAGTTTTTAATAAGTAACCATAATATCTACAAACAATTTCAAATTCAAAGAGAAAGGTTTCCGGATCCTCTGACCTTAGACCATGAAATTTTGGAAGAAAAGATGGAGGGATGTTCTTCATGTGCACACTACCATCAATATCTTGAATGGGAAATCCGAGAGGATCTTCCTCATTGTCATCATCTCCATCCATTTCTTCTACATTCTTTGTCATCTTCTTCTTCTACCTGCAAAAGTGAATGGTGATGTGGCTCTTACTGCACCACGTGATCAAATGGGGGGGTGGGTTGGTGTTGGAGATTTCGTTTTTTGTTTTTTATGATTGAATGAAAACACTAATGCAATGCACTTTTCAATTTTTGAAATGAAATATGACTAATGCATTTTTTTTTGTTGCAAAAAATAAAAAGAAATGAATCAACTAGGGAAGAAAACATTGCATACTTTGACACCTCCCCAGCAACGGTGCCAAAAAGTGATGAGCCTTGGTATTGCAATAAGAATGTTGCAACTCTCAAGCTTACCGACTTTAATTATCAACCCGTGGTTCGTAAAAAATTAAGATGTATCGGCACGATATGTGCAACATATAATGTGTCATTCCTTTGTTGTCATGAGAGAAAAGAAATGTTGCCTATTTGCAGGAATGAAAGACTGAATTTAAAAATTCTTGTAAAGTGACATGAAATCCTCTATCTACTTATTAACACACTTTGCTTGCAAAAGAACCCTATTTTAACCCTATTTTTCACATGTGATGTTTTGACTAATCTAACCATGAAATATGATCTAGAGAGTACTAACTGTTGTGTGCATGCATAAATATAAAAAACTCATTTTTTTAATGTTTTGGCTTTATAAATACAAATGCTAATCTTTCTTTGATCTTTGGCAGGGGCGATAGGTGTGGAGGAAGAGGGGTACAATGATTTTGATGGCTTGGAGGTCAAGTAGGGGCCTAATCCTAGCTTCAACGATGATTTTTATTAATTCGGGCTCAAAACAAGCCGCTACAGGATTTCCTACAAGATGTACTAGTTCTCCTACAGGATCCCCTGTTTTATTACAGGGTGTTACAGATTTACTATACAAAATTATAATTCATCGAATGACCAAACAAAACAAATCCAAATTGGATGGGACAATTTTTTTTATTGACTAGGATGTCTTAGGTCCCCATTCTAAGTGGAATCACTGAAAAATACCTCTGTTAACACATGTTAAAAAATAGCAGAAAATTACTAATCGAAAATCTAGAAATTCGAGAACTATTGAGCTAGTAAATATATAAATTGTCTAACCTAATCAAGTGCAAATGCAATGGAGTAATTTTTATTATTAAATAGAATGTTTTTTTGATCTAATGCAAGTGGAACCAACTCGATTGGAGCTCGTTAGCATGCTTTAAAAAATAGAAGAAATTTACTATTCCTTGCCACAAAGGAGTTCCAGAAATCTAGATTTGGGAATAAGAAAGCTAATCCAAATAGATCAATGATTACTATGAACTTCCAAATATTTTCCAAGGATGAAATGATGCTTGTGATCCTACAAAAGAACTTACATCAACCATTTAATCCAATCCTACAACAAGAAATCATTAATACTAAATGAAAAATAGAAAGAAATAAAAACAAGAGATGCATGTGAATAAGAAGTGAAAACAAGGAAAGAAAATGATACAAAAGGGCTCTGAGGCTCCTGGGATGGCCAATCCCAAGGAAACTCAGAGACCTATGGAGAAGAACAAGATTTAGAAGCTGAACATGACACTGATCTTCATTATTTTCATCAATACAATTACATCCCTGAAAGAAAATACAATGGAGTTGCAGAAATACGAGTTCTCTCCACAAGAACACTTATGAAAATCTAAAAAGTGATAAGCCTCGGTATTGCAACAAGAACGCTGCAACTCCCAAGGTTACCGACTTTAATTATCAACCCGATGTTTGTACAAAATTTAAGAGGTATCGGCATTATATGTGCAACATACAACGTGTCCTTCCTTTGCTGTCATGAGAGAAAAGAAATGCTGTCTATTTTTAGGAATGAAAGACTAAATTTAAAAATGCTTGTAAAGTAACATGAAATCCTCTATATACTTATTAACACACTTTTTGTGCAAAAGAACCCTATTTTAACCCTATTTGTCACATGTGATGTTTTAACTAATCTAAGAATGAAATATGATCTAGAGAGTACTAACTATTGTGTGCATGTGTAAATATAAAAGAACTCATTTTTTTAATCTTTTTGCTTTATAAATGCAAATGCTAATCTTTCCTTGATCTTTGGTAGGGGAGATAGGTGTGGATGAAGAGGGGTACAATGATTTGATGGCTTGGAGGTCAAGTAAGGACCTAATCTTAGCTTCAATGATGATTTTTCTCAATTCGGGCTCAAAATAGGTCACTACAGGATTTCCTACAAGATGTACTAGTTTTCCTACAGAATCCCCTGTTTTACTATAAGATGTTACAGATTTACTATACGAAATTATAATTCATCTAATGACCAAGAAAATCAAATCCAAATTGTCTGGGACAATTTTTTTTATTGACTAGGATGTTTGAGGTCCCCATTCCAAGTAGTATCACTCAAAAAGACCTCTATTAACCTATGCTAAACAATAATAGAAAATTACCAATAAAAAATCTAGAAATTCGAGAACTAGTGAGCTAGTAAATCTATAAAATGTGTAACTTGATCAAGTGAAAATGAAATGGGGTAATTTTTGTTATGAACTAGAATGTTTTTGTGATCTAATGCTAGTGGAATCAACTTGATTGAAGCTTGTTATCATGCTCTAAAAAATAATAGAAATTTATTGTTCTTTGCCACAAAGGGATTCCAGAAATCTAGATTTGGGAATAAGAAGACTAATCCAAGTGATCAATGATTACTATGACCTTCCAAATATTTTCCAAGGATTAAATGATGATTTTGATCCTGCAAAAGAACTTACATCAACCATTTAACCCAATCCTACAACAAGAAATCATTAATACTAAATGCAAAAATAGAAAGAAATAAAAACAAGAGATGCATGTGAATAAGAAGTGAAAAGAAGGAAAGAAAATGATACAAAAGGGCTTTTAGGCACTTGGGATAGCCAATCCCAAGGAAAATCAGAGACCTATGGAGGATAACAAGATTTAGAAGCTGAACATGACACCAATCTTCATTATTTTCATCAATACAATGACATCCCTGCAAGAAAATACAATGGAGTTGCGAAAATACAAGTTCTCTCCACAAGAACACTAACGAAAATCTCCCCCCTAGAGGCAAATTCGACATGGTACTTATAAAAAATTATTATGAATCATTACCCATGAATGGAGGAAGCTTTCCCCACCAAAATTCCTTGATTAGTGGATCTGGTTCCCAATACTAGTAATCTGCATTAAATGGCAGGGAACACATTCCTAGATTTTCTCAATCATTGCAGTTCCACAATCTGTGCCATAATTCCATAATATATTGTTGATTTATTATTTAATAGTGATCCTCCTGTAGTAGGGAGAAAGTCCCTAAATTATCTCCTCCTCGAAATCTTCATGCCCAATATTCTCATAATATTCCATAAAAATAAATAATATTAGGCACAAATATGTACTTATTCATAAACCTTCATAATGAATATATTAAAGTTAAAAAAAATTATCTAATGCAAAAAGAGAGGTTTAATGTGTTGAAGGATGGTCAGAGGACTTAATTTATGTTTAATTTAGAGGCACGAGCCTTAATTTATGTCTAATTTAGAGGCCCATCATTTACGATTGACATAGTGACCATTCTATGATGAGTTGCTTGATTTTGACTTAAATCATTTGACTTTGATACTAATACGATAGTGATACATTGATATTATTTTGATATCTATATATGACATTAACAGTGAGTTGACACCTTCACTACTATTAGGATTTGTATTATCCTTATCTAGTAGTACATCGTTAACAAGTAATGTAATTATGGGACAACATGTGACATAGACCTTGACTTGGAACTTTAATGAAACATTACATGAGCTTTACTATTGACTTGACAACTTAAAAAATTGAATTAGATTCTAAAACTTGATGGGGCTTAGTGACCTGACGTAATAACTTAGCATATACCTTGAATAACTGGACTCATTCTTATGATAAGCTAACCAAAATATGTCAATGTCTATTTTAGGAAAACAAGTGACATACAAGCACTGCAGTAGTACCATCATTTGATATAGTTCTTGAATACTTGACTTTAGTTATGACATGATAGTTTGAATTTGACTTGATCTATAGATTGTGGTACATACATCTATGAAAATTATGACCTAGGTATTTTTCCTATGACCTAGAGAGTGTACAGTGACGCAACTGTAACTTTGCAGGGAAACATGTCTTGAAGGTAATATCATATAGTTGTATAAGCATATTGACGTAAACATGGATAACAGGGTTTGAGCAACTAAGAAACAATGTTTAGACATATGATGGTAGCTCTCCATGGACAAAGCCTTAGAACATTCGTAATAGGTCATAGGAAAGACCTGAGGCATCTTGGTTTGTGCCATCATTTGACAACAGTGCCAGATGGTTACAATATTGTGAGCAACTTGGAACAATGAAGCAATGTGAAGTATGATTTTATGCATATGAGACTTGATGATTATTCATTCGTGAGTAGTTATGTACAATGACATGCAATGATAAACATCATTGTGAGCTCTTGATATTAAGAAATGATCATATGTACACTTATCTATGTGTGCATTGACGGTGATGAGCAGTGCCAATGATGTGCAGTTGAGTAGTGACTTTGATGTGCAACATTGTGTAATGATCAGTTTGATTGTGCAGTGGTTAGTGGCTACCAGGATTTAATAGATATAAACCATATTCTTTACAAATTTACTATATTTGTTCAGAGCATATGGGGATCCAGTCTAAAAATTGTGAAACATGGTTGACCTACTCTTTAGGGTGGCAGGATGGTGCGAGGTAAGTGATTGGAGTCACCTTCAGGTCATGGCTTGAGAACACTTCAAGGCGGAAAGGTGGTGCTAGGGCAGGTCGTAGCCCGCACAGGGAATTGGGGAATCCTTTCAGTTAGGGTTGATAAACTATAGGGTGAAAAAGTATCCTACCCTACATCAACAGGTAAACATAGTGTTGGAGCACTTGTCAGGTTGTGGCCTGACTTATAGGGCATTGGGGTTTCCTTCTAGTTGCAACAAGTTATTAGGGTTTAGTAGCATACTACAAGTTATTTCCTATGAATTAGGGCATTGGAGCCTCCTTCAGTTGCAGCTAAAAATTTGATGCAATTACTTTCTTTTAAAGAGGAGAAGAAGACAATTACTAAGAAGCGTTTGATGGTTTTTGAACCGGAGGGGGTTTTCCACCTAAAAATATTTGTGTCAACTATTTTATCATTCTGCATTGTTGTATGGTGTTGTCTACTATTGATTAATATTTATGATTATCTAAATAAGAACTATAATAACAAATTAATATAAACTAATTCTCAGAAAAATACTAGAAAGTGTTCATTTCTAAGAAATATTGATTTCTCCCCCCCCCCTCCCCCCACCACCTAATATTTCCAAAAATTGGTATCAAAGCTTGGTTACTTTGATAAAAAATTAACCATTGGAAGGCAGATCATAGAGTGTAGATATGGGAAAATCAAAGAAGAAAGCCACTAAGAATCCAAAGGAAGTCTCAAGTACTGCAACATCTGAAAAAAATCAGTATTGTGCACAAAGATAATTACTAGATATGGGAACCTAGAATGGTAGTCCATCTACAAGCACGATGTATTGCAATCTATTTTTGTTAGAGACACATCTGCCAAAGAAGTTAAAAGGTACAATATGAAAGCCATGAATTTCATTTTTAATATTCTGCCAAATCTAGTAAAAGAAAAAGTTAGTTGCTGCTTAATGGAAAAATTACTTTGGGAAAGGCTCCATAACCTCTACTCAAAAAATCATTCAGTTCAAGAAGTATATGTTGATAATCAAGCCAATCCTAATATTAAGGAATCAAACAAGAATTATCTTGAGGAAGAAGTTGAAGAGATTAGTGAAATCAAATTTCAAAACGAAGTTGTCAAAGTTATAAAGGAACTCAAGAGTGACACAAAAAGGAATAAATTTCTAGAGGAAGAACTGGAGATAGCAAAAGGACTTGGTAAGAATATTGAAGAATCTTTGGAACTTATCAATAGTCTTAGAATCAAGTTAGAAGAATCTAGAAAAGTAGAAGAGTCAAAGAGTCGTAAACTCAAAGAAGAAGTTGCTCCATTGAAACTCCAAGTGTAGGAAGCAGAGCAGAAAGAGAAGGATTTGGCAAGAAAATTAAAATAATTTGATCAAAGGTACATATCTATAGTTGAGTAGAAGAAAAAGGAAATGGCTACATCTTCAACAGAAATAAGCAGGCTCAGGGAAGAAAATGAAAATAAGAAGGAATAGATAAAGTTACTCAACTGAGAAGTAGAGAAGACCACTCTTCTAAAGCTACAGGTCGAAGAGGCAGAAAAAAAAGGGATATCTTGAAAATATGGTTTCAAGAAGACCTTGCTCGAAAGAAATAAGAACTTGATACAACTCTCACGGAAATGAACATTTTCAAGGAATGGAAAAAATTAACACTTACAGGTTATTGACAAGAAATACCAAGAATTGGCTTAGTTGAAGATGAAGGTAGAAAAAGCAAGGCTCCAATTGATGAAGGTAGAAAAAGTAATGAACCAAAGAAGAATGTTGCAACTCTGAAGAATGATTCCAAAGTAGTCAAGGACAAAGTGTAAAAATTCTTTGTAGATTCAAACTGCTAATTGTAATTTACTATAACAATAAACATGAATCTACTCTACTCATCAGCGAAAAAATTAAACGATCGTAAAATCACAAAGCATACAAGAGAAAAAATTCAATCAACACATTATACAATGATTTCCTGGGGAAAGCCACAACTAAGAACCCCTGCTATCTGTATATTCCATTAGTCATAAAATATGAGAAGATTACAATGCTTTGCTCAAGCCCGAGCAATGTTTGCACTATCTCTATCTCTCTCACTGCTTCCTAGAGAAGCCCAAGCCAATACTTAACCAAATTTTGGCTTGCCCAAGTTCCTATTTCCTTGCGTTGTTTCCATGGGAATTAGCCCCCTATTAATTAGGGAAATTTCTCAATATGAATTGCAAAATCCTCATAGAACTTCCTCTAACTTCATGCACGACCTGTACAATTTAGATGATTATACCACTAATAGTACACTATCCCTGAACTCCAATCTCAACTGGGTAACTCTAAGATCCAACATGGATGAATTATTTATGAGTGAATCGTCAGTTAACTCGTTGAACACATGAAGCAACACCCCACAGTTTGACCTCCTACTAGTTCCTCCATCAGTTGGAACTAGTTTAATTGACTTTAACTCAGTTAAACTGAATTAATTAATTACAACTCAAAATAAAATCAACCAGGGCTTCTATAATGTAGGAGACAGTCTACATGACTCAAGTTGTACCCTCAACTCGAATTAATTGCGCCAAATAAGTGAATTTAACTTAGTTAACTCTTACAAGTTGTCTTGTGATGTGGAATTACAATTTTATTGCTAATTTAATTCAAGGAAAAAAAATAAATTAGGATTTTCTTGTTGAATTTTCAAGACTCCATCTCAACAAAAAAGGGATTATCAGATACCCCAATCCTACCTCTATGGAACTGGAATTTTCCTCTTGATAGTGCCTTAGTCAAGATGTCTGCATCCTGTTCCTCTGTAGGAATGTACTCTAGCCACATGATTATCCTCTGCACACAATCTCATAGATGGTGTAATAGATGGCGATATGTTTGGATCGATCATGAAAAACTGGATTCTCAGAGAGTTTGATACAACTTTGATTGTCACAGTAAATCATTGTAGGATCCATTTGCTAACCAAATAACCCAACAATGATATTCCTCATCCAGATAGCCTCACAAGTTGTTTGACTAGAAGCCATGTACTCTGCTTCTGCTAAACTGATTGAAATTGATCTCTGGTTCCTGTTGTACCAAGAAACTATCGCTGACCCAATACTGAAGATTCCCCTTGATGTGCTCTTCCTGTCAGATGGAGTCCTTACCCACTCTGAATCTGTGCATCCTTGAAGCTCCACTCCCTCTCTCCATATGTACCAAAGACCAGACTGAGTGTTGCCTCTGAGGTATCTCAACACATGTTTAGAAGCCTTCTAATAAAGTTTGGTTGGATTAACCATTGCTTGACTAAGCTAGTTAACTGCAAAACATATGTCTGGTTGTCTGTTCACCAAATACATAAGTGAACCCATAAGCTGCCTATAAATAGTAGCCTCCACTACTTCACTTGAAGTAGCATCTTCCTTCCTCCAATTTCCTTCTAGAGGAGTCTCCATGGGTTTACTTCTCTCCATGTGGAACTTCTTCAATATCTCGTTGGAATACTTTCCCTGAGAGACAAAAAATTACTCATCTCCTTGCCATAGTTCCATACCAAGGAAATAATGCAAGAGTCCTGTTACCCACCACTTTGTGCCTGATAACCCCAGGAGAATTTTGTCTCCATGATGAGCCTCGGCCAACAACCAACAACCCCTTGATGCCTCCTACTAGCTCGTTGTGCCATTTCTTTGCCACTTGAGCCAACCATGTGATACCTTACCCACTTGTATTGATAATATGTTTGAAGGTGGGCCTCCCGAATCTAAAGGTATGTGTTGTCATTTGGTAATTGAGTATTGGGTTTACTTATCATGGATACTTCTGGGTTTGGATTGATGGGGGGATTTGGCGGAAAGAATGGGCTTAGCTTATGCTCTTGTCCTCTTGATCTATTTTGGTTGCTACCCTTGGATCTTAGTCTCATGGGATCTCCTTTATTGACCATTTGGTTCTAGGGTGGTACTACTTGGGAAACCCTGACTTTGGGTGTGTAGTCCTGCTCCTTTACCTGCACATATTACTCCCTTTCAACTCACTTTACCCCCATTCATCGTCTCTCCCAACTGGGCCCACGTTTCCATTTTGGGTCCACATAGGGCCAACCACCTTATCCCTTTGCCCCCCCACCTTGGGTCAAGCCTAGAATGATGTCCCATAGGTTGAAGCAGCTAAAAGAAAAAGAAAAGCACAATTGGCCACATTTAACAGGAAATTGTACCACAAAATGCAAAAGATAGCCAAGACAAATTAATCAACACGTGAGAAAAATAAAATGCATGAGATCTACCCCAATCCATGGCCACCACCCTGGTTCCACAGGCCCTAGATTAACCTCATTTATCATTCAGGAACCCATGATTGTCCCAACCCCTAGAGGGCAATGAAACGTCCCACATTAAAAAGGATAATCACTACTATATCTTACACATCATGCTCTTGTTAGGTGTGCATAGAGAGCCATTGGCCTCCACAGCAGTAGACAACACTCCATGGATCTTCATGGATGCTCATAGATTACTAGCGATCCACTTTTGGGATGATGGTGATATGCTTGGTACATTATGCCTAGCAGGCCCCCACAGGAGCCCCACACTCTTGACAGGTGTCCCATGACTTGTACAATGTCATGGTAGCATTCATTCCACCACTTGGACACTTACAGAGGATCTACGGGCATCTCTGATTCATATGGAGACCCATGGGGTCATTTATGTGCCCTCATACCAACTGGGAGAACCATAGGTCTACTACTTGGAGAACAACCCCCCCTATGTCCATCATATTCTGAGCAATTTATTCCTCAATATGGCACTTATGGATATTATTATGTCTTTGAAGGGCCCTAAAACATGCACATATTATTATTTGGCCCCTTGTGAGGCTTAATTTTACACTTATGAGCTAGTTTGGTGGGCTTGTCACGAATAAGGATTTTATTTGCACATTATTTTATCATAGGGGATAATGTAGGCCCATAGGATAATTAAAACTCCTTAGGAGGCTATATATTGGTGTTATATACATTCATTTGGATCATTACTTGATTTGGGATCTCTTTAATCATAGAGAACTTCACATTTTTTCCTTAGAGGATATTTTCTAGACATGGATGAATTTTGACGTATACATTTGGGTTGTTTATCTTGTCTTGGAGCTTTTTCTTGTGAACGAAATGCTGGTT
This sequence comes from Pinus tabuliformis, assembly GCA_031772625.1. Lineage (NCBI taxonomy): Eukaryota > Viridiplantae > Streptophyta > Pinopsida > Pinales > Pinaceae > Pinus > Pinus tabuliformis. The sequence continues at coordinate 464,637,687 of CM062811.1, forward strand.
GGATGTACTCTATAACATTGTAAGTGAATTTTGATGTTATTATTCTTATTGTTGCATACTGCTAAAATTAGGGCTAGTTGTTGCATAATCGAAATGTGGAATTGAGCATGCTTTAACTATTTTAATGCAGGGACCAATGTTATATGAATGAAATGTCCTAGAGATTATTTGTCTCAATAATCTCACATAGTTTTCTTTGAAGTGTAAATGATTGAAGGTCACTTTTCTTTTATTTCTCTCAACATTGTATGAAGTTGACTTTCTGGGCCTCCTTATCAAGAAACCAAGTTCTTACTCATCACCATCCTTGACTCCATATCCCCAAGTGAATTAGGCACTGGTCCCTTAAAAGGGGTGATCATTTCAACCCTATTTTTACCATTTTCCCCTTTTTCCCCAAGTCTAGCTCCATTAGGTCACTTAGGGCATCAATTTCCCTGGAATTGACCCAAGGAAAAACTTTGATCTCCTATAGGCTACTGCACTAGTGGGTCCCCTCCATCTCCAAACTTGAGGAAATTATAATGGTGGAATCTCCAGAAATCCTAAGCGCTAGCTCTAGGATCGAATTTTGCCTAGGCATCCCCAAGGCTAGACCTCAATAGGATCAATTCAACATTTTGAAGTAAACATTATTTTTTGGTTCTTTCCCCTCAACTTTTCCAGGATAGGAACATCATTGGTTGCTACATTCCATCCCCGAACTTGGGTTGGGTCCACTTGGCCCCGTGTGGTCCCACTTCTTAATAAAGACTATTTTTCAAGGACCATTTGGGAATCCAAGTTTCCCAAGGATTTTTCTATGACAATTATGACCTAAGGATTTTTATTATGACATTTATGACCTAAGGATTATGACCTAACATATATCTATGACAGTTATGACCTAAGGATTTTTCTTATGACCTAGGGAGTGTACATTGACACAACTGTAACTTTACAGGGAAGTAGGTCTTGAAGGCAATATGATCCATTTATACAAATATATTTATGTAAATATGGGTAACATGGTTTGACCAATTGAGAAATGATGCTTAGACATATGCTGGTAACTCTCTGTGGACAGAGCCTGAGAGCATTGGTAGCAGGTCATAGGGATGACTTGTTGCACATTGGTTTGTGCCATAATTTGTAGTGTCATATGGTTGTAGCATTGTCAGTAGTTTGGAACAATGAAGCAACATGAAGTTTGATTTTTTTTATATGAGCCTTGATGCTTATTCATTTGTGAGAAGTTCGGTATAGCGGCGTTCAACAGTAGCCAACATTTTGAGTTCTTGATATTAAGCAGTGATAATATGTGAAATGATCAAATGTACAATGATTTATGCGTGCATTGGTAGTGATGTGCAATTGAGCAATGATAATGACTTGCAAGTTAGCAGGGACTTTCATGTGCAACATTGTGCAGTGATCAATTTGATTGTGCAATGGTTAGTGGTACCAGGAATTGATAGATATACGACATCTTCTTTAAAAATTTACTATATTGATTCAAAGCATAGGGGGATCCAGTATGAAATTGTGAAATGTGGTCCACCAACTATTTAGGGTGGCAGGGTGGTGCAAGGTAGGTGATTGGAGTCACCTTTAGGTTGTCGCCTGAGAACACTTCATGTCGGCAGGGTAGTGCTAGGATAGGTTGTATCCTGCACAGGGAATTGGGGTGTCTTTTCAGTTGGGGCTGATAAACTATAGGGCAACAAAGTATCCTTATGATAGTTGCTGGTAAACAGAGTGTTGGGGCACTCATTAGGTTGTGGCCTGAATTACAAGATGTTGGGGTGTTCTTCCAGTTGCAACAAGTTATTAGGGTTTAATAGTGTCCAATAAGTTGTTTCCTATGAATTAAGGGGTTGGATCCTCCTTCAGATGTGACTGAAAATTTGTTGTAATTAATTTTATTTTAAAGAGGAGGAGAAGACAAATACTAAGAAGAGTTTGGTGTTTTTTGACCTCGAGGGGGTTTTCTACCTAAAAATATTTGTGTCCACTATTTTATCTTTCTACATTGTTTTATGGTGTTGTCTACTATTGATTATTTTTTATGATTATCTGAAGCAGAACTACAATAATAACTGAAGATTAGTTGATGCTTTGAAAATTATTAAAAAGTGATTATTACTAAGCAATATTGATTCAATGGCTCACCAACCCCCCCCCCCCCCAGTATTTCCAACACTTTCTTCAAACCATATAGAGCGTTCTTCAACCTCCAAACGTGAGTCTTCATGTCCTTCACTTCAAATCCTTAAGGTTTCTCAACATATACCTCTTCCTCTTGTATGCCATGAAGAAATGCCATCTTTACATCCATTAGGGGAAGAGTCCATCCTTGACTAGAATCAAGGGCAACGATTGATATAATGGTGGTGAAATGGGAAACTGGTGAAAATATGTCATCATTATATTCTCCCTCTTTTAGAGAGAAACCTCAAGCCATGAACCTTGCTTTATAGTTCTCAATGCTTCCATCAGCTCCATGCTTGATCTTGTATAGCCACTTCGAAGTTACAGTAGGATTTCCTTTAGGTCTTGAAACAACATCCCATACATCATTCTTCATAATTGATTCATATTCTTTGGCCATGGCATCCTTCCAAGCCTGCTCATGGAGCTCATATCTACAATGTATAACTAATACTGACATGGATTCTTGATTTCTCTAAAGGTACCTTTAGCAGAAACATATCTCTCAACATCTTGTAATGTGTCATGAAGCCATAATGGTTTCTTCCTAGTAGGGGGAACACATGGAGGGGGATCCAAATGGTCCATAGGCTCCATGGGATCATAAAAAATTCCCTTCTTATATTCTGACACATAAGGACCTTCTAGTAGGTCCATGTCATCATTTTTCTTCTCAGAAGGAGGAGGTAGAGGGAGGTCTCTTGCTAAAGAAATAATATTTGGAAGAGGTAGAGGGATCTTCATAAATGGTTACATTCATGCTAAAATTGATTTTCATATATTCTAAATGCTTTAGATTTTTTAGAATATCCAACAAGCATACGTTTCTTTTAGGTGGATTCCTGCTTGTTCCTTTATTCTTTCGGCATAAGAAAGTATACAGGATAACCAAATATCCTAAGATGTCCAATATCAGGCTTCATACCTATGAACACTTATTTGGGAGTCTTGTTATCCAAATATTAATGAGTAACCTTTTTTTGTACATAGACCATTGTATTTGTAGCTTCTCCCTAGAGGAACTTCAATAGCTTTTGATCATGTAGCATAGCTCAAGCAACTTCCACTATGGACTTGTTCTTTCTTTCAGCCACTCCATTCTGCTTGGGTTTATAAGGTACAATATTTTCCTTCTTGATTCTAGCATGCTTTTAAAATTTAACGAACTCATTTGACGCATATTCTCCACCATTATAGGACCCAAAGAATTTTGATCTTATTCCCTTTTTAATTTTCTATTAGTGCCTTGAAGTACTTGAACATATCAAAACACTCATCTTTATGCTTAAGCTAGAATATCCATGTCTTCCTAGAGAATTCATTTATAAAGGTTATTTAATAGAGATGACCACCAAGATAATGCACAGGCATGGGTCCACACTGTAGGTTTTAACCCCGTACAAAAATTACCTGCATACGAATTTTAAAAACAGAAAATAAACAATGGCGAGAGCATAACACATAAAACAAATATACACATAGATTTTCTGCTAGATCCCAAAATCGGGACTAGCAGATTGATTTTTCATTATGTTCATTTCAATGTTACAATACATATATATACATGCCTAAGCATCCATAAACCCCAATCCATTAACCCTAGATTAGAACATAACCATAGATCCCTTGATTAGATCTACAAAGTACCATGAACCGAAAGCGCCCAAAATCATGTGCGAAATCCATGCACAAAACCATAGGTAGGTCTGCCCACCTAATATAGGGTCCAAAAAATAATTCTCGGGCCATTGCCTCGGACCCCGTAGAGGGGGGGTACCGCCCCCCTCAAACCCCCCGACAGGGGGGGCTGCCGCTCCCCCTGTAACCCCCCCGCTGTGCCCAGGGCTTGTGTGGAAAGAATATAATACAACCCAACACTCACAAGTCATAATGAATGAGTTGAAGAATGCCACTAGTCTTGTTTTTGTTGGAGGGGAATGGTCCCATTGTCTTCTTTTCACTAGCACATCCCGGACATACTCCATCACGACTAGATTGAACATCAGGTATCCTAGTAACCAAATTTTCAACTTTAGGGAAGGCTTCATAGTGAAGGTGTGCAATTCTTTGGTGCCATATCTTTCTTTAATGATTGTTGTCATGGACCATTGCTAGTAGAGGTCTTCCATTGACTCTATAAATTCCTTTGATTCTATATACCAAGGTAAAATCATCTCTCATACGGGATTCCATAGGCCAGTGAAGGACCTTTCCTCTTATGAATTCTACTCTCATCCCTTTGTCTTCTAAGGTATATATAGATACCAAGTTCTTCTTTAATCCCGAAACATACATCTCCTCATGAGGAAGAACAAATTCCCCAGAGTCCAAATGAAATTTGACGAAACCAAAACCCTTCATAGAATGAGTAGTGGTTTCCCCAAGAATTATCTTTAGGCTTGTCTCCCTCTCAACCATATTTGAGAGGACTTATACCCAAAGAAATTTCTATAAGCTCCACTATCTACCAACCAACTATCGTATGAATTCAAAGGGGAGGAACTAGAAAGGGAAAAAATAAGAATATATTAGATTGACTAGTAGCTACATTATTTTCATACCTAGAATTTCTTGACTTATTTTGAGGACAATGGCCTTCTTCATGATCATCCGGAGCATCACTTTTTCTTCCATCATTTCCTCTTCTTCGATCATCTCCTCTTCTTTGATAATATCCTCTTCTTCTATTATTGAACCGATTATTGTTGAAGCCGTGATTATTGTTGTACCTTGATTTTGGAGCATTCCCCTTTTCCCAAAAATACTGAACCTAGTAGCCAAACCTGTGACAATTATAAGATTCAATCTTTGATACATCCCTATCGCTTCTTGATCTTCTATTAGAGTCCCTGAATATTGGAGTAGTATTCCTTGTATTATATGGACTTCCTTTGCCTTTCCTTTTATTTTATTGAGGAGAAAATGCAGATGGATCTCCTTCTTCATGCTTTTGAATCCTCCCTCTGGAGATCATCCTGGTTTCCTCTTGAGTGCATTTTCCAACCAACTCATCAAATGTTGGAAATTGATTATTGTTGATAATAGTAGTACTGAAGTTTTCCTAAATAGAAGGAATACCTTGGATAGTGACTATCACCAACTCTCTCTCAGATAAATGCTCATCAACATTTTGCAATTGTTCCCTTAATTGGGATACCCTCATGACATAAGACTGCACAAAATCCCCCTTGTTCATCTTCAAATCCTTAAATTTATTTGTTAAGGAGAGCATGTGGCTCAAGTTGTTGACTTGATACATCCTGACTAGTTTATCATAATTGTCCTTAGACTTCTTCAACCTACCAACATAAACAAGTAAATGATCTTGAAAACCATCAATGAAAATTTGTTGGCTTTGATCTCACCTTTCTTGTACTTGGACTTGGTGGCAGCATGAGCATTTTCTGGAGGTTCAAGAATTTTTCCTTCCACATATTCCAGAACATCATTTTAATCTAATATCACTTCCAACCTAATCTTCCAAGTTGCAAATTTGAAGAGTCACTCAACTTCTCAGAATCCTTTAAGAAAGAGGTAGTCATCTCGATCAAATTATATGGGATCCTTCAGTTTCTTCCAAATACGGTCTCTTTAGTCTCTTATCTCTTTAGGGCTTGTCTTCACCATGGCTCTGATACCATGTGAATTTTCCATTATCATATGTTGTTACAATCACTTTAGCCCAATTCTTAACTTGAATTATAAATCAATTCAATATTCCAGTAACACATAGAAGTTGTACATAGAATAGTAAATGCATTGTACAATAGATGATAATCAAGAGCAATAACAAGAGACACCAGGATTGGTCAAAGACGAGGGGAAAACCCCACAAGGGGAAACCCTTTCAAAATATTCTTCTTATTAGATTGTCATAAAATGTTCAACAGAGAGTACAATGTTCCAAGTTTATCAACCAAGAGTCAAAGTCAATACTTTGGCTATCAACAAAGTCAACCAACCAATATTCAAATGATGAGCCAATAGTCAAATCTATCCCAAGTAAAAGTAAAAGTATGCAATTATGTCAAAGTCAACATTAGTGAAATGTGCCCTAAACATTCCATAATTCAATGGTAAAACTACCCTCCAAGAGCTTGGTCAACAGTCAAATTATTGGACCTCCAATGCTCGTCAAAGTTAGCGTAAAACAATCCCAAAATACTCGGTCAAAAGAGAGAGAGAATTAGCAGTCAAAGATCTAGCTAGTCTGCGGTTAATGCAGGTTAAAGGATTGTACACCTCTACCTACCCCAAAACATGCCCTAGAAGTCAATGTCCGTGAATTATATGGATTATATTTTTCCTCCATCGAGCATAGTAACCTGATTGTGTCTTTGTGGTTTCCAACTGGTTCTCTAAGTTTCCATTTGGCATCATGGAATAAGAGTATCACAATAGAACCCATTGATGAAATCTAATTTAAGCATGTCTCGGCTCATTTTGAGCTGCCACAAACCATTATTTTAGACAAGCATAGCAGATTTCTTAATGCCTTTTGGTCCAACATGTGGTCCCTAATGGAAACAAAAATAACCAAATTGAATGAAGAGTGTCATGACAACAAAAACCAATGGCAAGATATTCTTTAAGCATGCTTGGGTTCATTTCGAGATATCACGAACCATTATTTTAGATAGGGATAATAGGTTTCTCAATACCTTCTAGTTCATCATGCAATATCTAATGGACACCAAGCTAACCAAAGGTGGCCAACATGATAATTGTGCATATCATATGCATGTACAAATCCAAGCACCTATATACATGGGACGAGATATTTCAATGTGTCTAGCATAACTACAACACATCTCTCCATTGTTTTCTTGGCGATAACCTTTTTTAGTTGTGCTTTGGGTTCTAAACATTGGACCCCATTGATGTAGATTTGGAAATTACATCTACACAATACATATCCCCACATACTAAGGATGCAATATATAAAGCATCCAAATTTGTTGAATTTATCCATCACATCTAACAACCTGTTTATGATATACCACAAAAATCCAATACCAACTAAAATCAACATCATGAGCAATATCCATTTCCACATAAGTTCTAGGTTGACAATTAGGTTTGGGTACATTTATATAAATACCACTTCATAGGTAACCATAGAAATATTAAACCACTTAGATATGGGATTTACACCAGTGCAAACATTGTGGGAGATAATTATTTTGAATTGTGTATTCCCACTTTCCTTGGCTTGCATCCAATATCTAATGTGGCATTGCTTTAACCTTATTTTCCACCTATATTGGACACTGGAAGGATATTGATAATTTAGAACCTACAAATATAAAAAATGATTATATTGAATATAATATAGTGGACCACATCATGGACACCAAGATGAGGGTCCCCTACTAGTAGAAAATATAAATCTATCCAGTTGTGAATTAAGATAACTTCATCACCAAGGAAAGTGGCTCACTAGAAGTCAAATTCAGTAAACATTTCCCCTTATGATGGAGGAAATTAATGTGATGGGAAACATTTCTTCCTAAGGGGATTATTTATTCAAGTGGATATTTGTGGCCACCCACCTCTTCTACTATCTCAAAACAATTCCCATCTTGGCATATTTTCTATAGTTTTTCATGTCATGAACCCTCAACATGTTTTTAAAGCCCTAGAAATTTTTTTTTGACCCTATAATGGATTAGGATTTCCATGGAATTTACCAAAAATTTTAAAATTTTCAATATAATTCCAATGGGATATTCTGTGCCCCAAAAAATTTTTGTATGCATAATTTTTAGCCCCGGGAAGTTAACATGTCAACTACATTCCTTAGGGAAAGTATTCCTTTTTCCCTCTTCATCTCCTAGGGTTAGTGGTTTGAATGTTTATGGTTTTTATCTCTTATGGTTTATTGTTTTATGTTAAAAGGTAATTTCTACCTCTTGAATGTTCATATTGGAAATAAGTGTAGCCAACACCTCTCTCTTCAAAGATAATATACCACCATTCTAGCTGGTTTGTATTGCTTTTCATTTCACAATATTTTCCTATTTCATTTATTAATATAATTTTGTTCTCATTTTATTATTGTTCTCTCTACAATATTTATGTGTATGTATTTCTACTCATATTCGTTCCTTTCATTATATTCTCTGTACAATCTAGACAAATGGTATTATAACAATCTACTCTTTGTTATTTCCTAGTGCATGTCCTTGACAAGGCTACAATATAAAGAGTTGGGTTTTGAACTAATTTCACTTGTGGAAGGCCACTATCCTCCCATGGTGGATAAAAAGTGAGATGATGAAGCGAGAGATTCTATCAAGTCATTGCTTAAGGAAACCCTCACATGAAAAAGGAATGAGACAATGGATAATTTGACCTAGATAATTCAATAATTATCAACATCAATTGAGAATCCTTCAATAAGAAACCAATTTAGGTGTGACACCCTTCAAGGTACAATATAAATTAACATTTGTTCATTTTAAAGTTAGATAAATGTATATGCTTTGGAGAAATGGTTAAATCTATTAGAAGGTTGTTACTCTATTAAAAAATCTTTTGGATACTGAAAATATCATCTTTATGCTCTTTAAGGCCCTTCCCCATGTTAAATATTGTTAGGAAGGTTACTAGGAGAGACATGAGAGAGATAAGCCTATAGCATTTATGACAAAACCCACTTGGGAAAATTTTGTTAATACCCTAAAGGAGGAATTCCACTCTCGTGGAAACTATAATGATCAATACATGAGATGGACAACTCTATGTTAGGAGAGAGACTATATGGTGTCAAAGTGCACTAATAAATTCCATACCTTATTCTTCAAGTTGGGTATTAAAGGCTCTAAGAAATACCTAGTTTTGAAGTATCACAATGGCCGACATTGGTTCCAATCAAAGATGGGTTTCTTGGATATCTACTCACTAAGAGTTTCTCATTGATATGTTGTCAAAATTGAGTAGAAATTCAAACAATAAATAAACAAGGGTTCGTACATGAAAATCCACTATAATAGAAGCATGGGAAAGGTGTCCCTAACTGAGAAAACAAATGAGAAACCTAGAACAATCAACCTCAAGACAACCATTTCATGATACAATAAAAAAAGGTAGCAAGAAGTCAAAGAAGGATGTTATAGAGTGGTGTGAGCTCCACAAAATCCCTTAGCACAAGTCTAATGAATGTTAAACAATAATTGTTGGAATATATCATATAAAATAAAATAAAAATGGGCTCTCACTTGAAATTTTATCTAGAGAAGGATAAGGAAAAGGAAATCGTTGATTTATAACCTAATGTTACCATCACAACCATAAATATCCAACCAAAAGAGTCATAGGAGCTTAAGAAGGGGAAGTGTCTCTTCCATTCACAACTATGGGTGAAGGGGACTCCAATACATTTCATTGTTCATAGTAGTAGCTAGAATAACTTTATATCAGACGACTTCATGGATAAATTGCTATTTTCAATAATTCCACACCCCAACCACAAAACATATTTTGATTGCAATAAATGAGACCTCCACATCAACCATTGATGTCTCCTATCCTACAATGTTAAGCCCTTTAAATATGGAGCACTATGTGATGTTACTCCACTTGAAGTTGGTGATGTTATTTTACAAGAGCCCTATATGTGGAAATTTCATTCTATTTATGAGTCTAGGCCTCCTAGTGTCCCTGTTACTTTGGAAGGCTAGGTTTACATGGTAACAAGGTAGTTTTAACTATTCCAATTTTCATTATCCTAGCTAAGCAATACCAAAGGTAATCTCTCAAACAAAAAAAATGTCATCTTCATGGTCCAATAAAAAGGTGAACAAAAGATCACTACAACAACTTCCTTCTAAGAATGGGGCCTATCTACATTGTATAATTAAGTGGAAAACAATTTATACCCCTCTACATTAGTATAAGAAAGTGGGATAAAATGTAAAGGAATATATAAAATCTATCTTCACTTCATCTATTGGGGTTCCTTTACACTGCTTGGTCAAGCATTCAATTAACTTGATACCTAGTGCTTCATTACCTAATAAACCAATGTATAGACACTCTCTTCTAGAGAATGAGGAAATAAAATTTTAAATTCACAACCTCATCCTAAAGGGATACATTTAACCAAACTCCTGACCTTACGGAAACCCAATAGTATCAATACAATGAAATATGGGACATTATGACTCTATATTGATTATAGAGCCCTAAATAAAAACAGTTTCATTAATTTATACCTAATCCCTTGGATTAACATTCTTCTTGATCAATTTAAGGGTGTTGATTTCTTTATTAAGAATGATCTAAAGTCAAGCTACCACTAGCTTCTAATTTAACAAATTGATGCTTTGGAAGACCACCTTCATGTTTAATGAAGACATTTTTGAGTGGTTGGCCATGATTTTAGGATTGAATATTACTTTGGAAACATTCATGAATATGATGAAATATAATGTGGTTGTTCACCTATTTTAAGGTCATATATTTGGATGAAATCCTCATATTCAATATGACTTGGGCATAACATTTGCAACACTTTCAATGGATTCTAAGTACTCTATGAAACACAATCTATATGCCAATTTGGAGATGGTAATTTGGCATGCAAATAATGCATTTTCTAGGATACATCATGGATGAACATTTGGGGCATGTGGACCCATCCAATATCCAAGTCATTCACAATTATCCAACTTTGACAACTCTAGCAGAGCTCCACAACTTCTTAGGCCTTGCCAACTTCTACCATAGGTTTCTATTGGACTTCTCTCATATCACTTGGCTCTTAAGCCAAGTGCCAAGGGTGGAGATAAAGCTAACGTTTTTTGGTCTAAATCACAAAACAAAGCATTTTTTCATTTGAAACATTTCCTATTCTTAGAACCAATCATCACTCTACCAAACTTGCAATGACCATTTTAGATTGAGATAGATGGCTCTATTTATTTATTTATTTACTTTTTAATTTATTGTTTTATTTTTATTTTTTTTGTATCTAGAGGGATCACAATTGGGCTAGTCTCATACTCACATGACACAAGGTTGATTCCAACCACTGCCACTACAACCTCTAGGTGACTATGTATGCCCCTTCCACAGGCACAGGTGAATCGTGGGGATTTGAACCTCAACCTCCTTGCACATAACAATTCTTTTTCACGGTCATCGTGAATTGAGCTACCCCTGGGGACTAATAAATGGCTCTAACTATACTATCACTATATTCCTAATTTAGAATGGGGATCTAGTGGCCTATCATAGTAAGAATTTTTTAATGCTATTTGTAGTTATCCCACATATGACAAGGAGAGGTACTCCATTGTGCAGGAATTTCGATAGTGGAAATATTATATTTCAAGAAAGGAAACAACTATATGCAATAGTAATAAACCCATGTAATTCATGCAAACACAAGTAAAGCTAAAAAAATAAATGGCATGAGAAGTGCCATCTATACTTGCAACAATCTTAATTGAACATAAAGTAAAAGAAGAGTAGCAAAAACCATATTTCACACCACTTCATCCATCCCTTGATTACGATACTAACCACAATTCTTAACTCTTATGAGCATGAGAATTCCAAGTGGCCCCTACTATATGACAATGGTCTCTACTACATATCATAAATTAGATGTAAATAAATAAGCTCCAAACTTTCACCTACATAATGCACTTTTATGATGTCTACAACATCTTTATTTTCCTTCAAGAAAGCATGCAAAGCTAATTTTGGAGGCACATTACAATCAAGTATCCAAGCATGTCGGTATGGAGAAGAAAATAGTGATACTTAGAAATTATTTCTATTAGCCAAATATATAACATATCTTAACATATTTATCATATTATGCACTACCTGTGCCATTACTAAACTTTCCATGAAGTAAAGGTTGTACATGTTGAGGAATTTAATTGTCCATTTAAAACAACCCAAAGACTCAATACATTAATTATAAACTAGGGTACATGGTTTATTTCAAATTTATCTTGCAATATATGTGAAAGAAAGAATTTCTAATATGACATTAGCTTTCTACTAGTATGTAATCTTGAGCAAGAAACACAACCTTTTCAAAAAAAATCTTCAAAGATCAAACACTCATTGTAGACTAGTCTATTACACTTGCTTGAATGGAAACACTCTTCATATGATTCTAGAATTGAAACCACATTTTTGAAACCAAACTTGAATAAATAATGACACTTTGCATAGACAAAGCTCTCTCTTGCATAAATGAAACAAATCCACTCTTTGAGAAAGATAAGTCACTCATATATCATAGCCACTCTAAATCTTCTTACCAATTCTAATGATTGAAATCTCATCAATAACATCAAACTGGTAATAAAAATTAATGGAAACAATCTTGTAGAAACAACAATAATATAAACACATTAATCTATAATAGTTATGTGTGACAACCCCACTTGAGGTTATTGCATAAAAGGAATTGTAATCATACTATTAATATCGAAGAAAAAAAAGGGAGTCGAGTTAAGGGACAAATATTCTAGAGCTGGGAAGGAGGATGGCTTACTTGGGATGTTGTGCATTGGTACAAGAAACCTGAAGCTATCAGGACAATAATTAAGATTGTTGGTGCATAAAATTAATGAATCAAGCCTCAAAATTGAATGAACTACAACATAAGGTACACAACCCATAACCCATGTTACTTGAGCAAGGGTAACAAAAAAATAAAGAGGAAAAAAATGAAGGTATAAGAACAAGGGCTGCAGATTTCAAGGCAACAAGAATTTTAGGAAATGGGGAGGAAGCATTTGACACAGAGATAACGGTAATAACTCGACACATGGGGATAAGGGGAGCATAAGGTAACCCAAGAAAAATTACCGAGGAAGGAATATTAGTGAGCATAGGAAGAGGAAGTTGGAAGGAGATAGAGGGGATGTGATATCCAAGTTCAACTGATACAACCGGCGAAGATGGTTGAATAGAAGAGAAGGGGATTGGTTCTTGGGTTCCCTGGAGGGTGTGGGTTGCGCTGCTAGTATCTGGATCCATGTAACAACTTGGGGCCCCTATGTTGAAGAATCAAGGGAAATTATGTATAATAGGTGTTGTTGCTTCCAAAGACAACCTCAAATTCCTTACAAGACCAGTGCATGGTAACATCTAGATTTTATGTGTCTCACATGATTTTAAATTTTATACACATATGTAAATACATACAATAAACATCATGGGTTGGTTAATTCATCCAAGGACATATGCCATGTATTTCTAGTACTCTTTCACATATACAATTCACATAAATATATGTATGAACTAGTGGAGGTCAAGTAGTTCGAGGACCTACAGTTTAATCAACTTTTGCAGAGCAATGAAAGGAGAGAAGGAGATAGAATAACTCATCATATAGAGCTTTAAACTTCAGAAATTCTACACTTATCTGAGTTAAAGACAGACATAATGGATGAAAGAGGATTGGGTGTTATGATTCATGGAGTGCTATTTAAAGATATAATCCCAAAGATACATACATGCATATTGCATTAAAAAGTCAATACAAATGAATCTATAAGAACATATGAAATATTTATGGCAACTACAATTACATGAAATCTGAGAGGAAATGTGAACATAATGGAATTTAAATAGAGAGGGAACATACTGTAGTACTCGAATGTAGGAATCACCACCATTTCATTAATATACTGAAAGATGCAAGTCTTGAAGTCATATAGTTTCAGAAATAACACGTAGTTGTTCTTTAGAATTCAAAACGTTTTCTAAGTGTCTCTTCCTCACTTTTATAAGGAGAGGGAGATCATGAAAATTACAAAATATCTCAGGCTAGAGCTTCTAGCTGCCTACATGACTAGCTGTCTCGGCGTGTTGGCTCTGTCACCTCCAATTATTACAATAGAAAGATACTTTTCTTGGAAATAAAACAGAATAAAAATATCAATAAAAAACAACAAAACATAATTAACAAGTGAACTGAAATGATGGTCCTGTAGAAAATATCTCCATGCCACTCTCTTTGTTGGCCTCTGGTTCAACTGAGTTTCTGCTACATCATGCCTCATGCTCTCTCAGTTGGTTCCCTATCACTTTTGGTCTTAACAATTTTAATTATTTTCTTTTAGGAAGCGGGAGCGATCACCCATAACGTCCATAACATATTTAGAACACAACTGCCGACTCATCCGTCCCTTTAACTTCCTGTATCATGCTATCAGAGCCATGATATGCCCAGTAATATTACCTTAATGTTGAATCAGGGGTTCTCGTTATTAGCCCTTTTCACTTAAAAACATTACGAAATAGGCGAGTTTCTAGATCTTCAGGCCCTTTATGGTTTAGCCCCATTTTGCATTCCTTCTCATATGACTGGGGGTAGTGACCTAGTGCTTAGCCTTATATCAGAGATCAAAAATTAGGACTTTTCTAATCCATGCCTTTGGTTGCACCCTCCTAACTCTTGCGATATGCAATGAGTGGAACCTCCGATCTCCGATTTGTGAGATGAATTCATACTTTGCCGCGTGTCACCTTGTGAGTGGTGACACGTGTCACCCTGTTTTGGCCCCTTATGATCCCTAAAAATGCCAAATATGTATCCCACATGTCCTCTACATTGCTACATCATGATGATGTCAGCCACCACGTGGGTTTATTGGGACTATAGTATTCCGCCACGTGGCCTGTTAGAGGAGAGAGAAGAGGCCAGACCTTCTTTGGTTTTGCAACTGATTTCCTTTCTTAATCACAATTGACCCTCCTTGGAACTTTAACATTAGAGGCCTGAATCTCGGTGATTTTTAATGTTATCAGCCTTCGACGGTTTCATGATGCCGTATTTGGCTGTACCCTCCGATACTTGAGATTGTCGATATGCCGATTCACCCTGAACCTCTGATTTCCTACTCATCTATCACTTCCAAGACCTTTGATCGCTGATAGACTATGGGCCATGGACCTTTGATCATCAATTTCCAATATTGCTGATCTTTGATCGCAAGTTCGTTGTGACCTCTCTAGTTACTACTTTGCCAAAACTCTGATTTGCGATTTGCGATATCAGCGATCTCTGATTGGCAATTTCATTGTCTTCCCATACTGCTGCTTGAATAAAATTTGATTTCGATTTGTGATGAGACTTACCCTTGGTCCTTTTCTCTTTATTTTATGTATTTCAAAGGGTAGCTTCAATCTGCTCTAACTTATGATTCAGGAGTCCATTTTTGGACTTCCGCATACCGTTGGAAAACTTATTCCGAGCACTATCCAATGGAGAGGATCTAATTTAGTTTTGAGAGTTTATGTGGCTTTGAAGATGGCTTCAAACTTCACTACTATTTTTCACTTTGTAACACTGAAAGCACATTTGGCAGTGAGTGACAACATTGGCTCCACCCAGGACTGGGCATTGGATTGAAATGCATTGAGAACTTGCAGTTCATGAAATTCTATTTTTTGGGCATGGAGTATTTTTTAAATAGGTGAAAATTTTGAAAGGCGAACTTTAAATAGAAAAAGGAAATTTCATATGATAATTACAACACACACACTGATATTTACAATGAGTGCAAGACATGTACCTTTAATTCTGGAAATAGAGTTTGAGGAACTGACCATTTACTAGTATCTCCAACAATTCACCTTGTATATTTTCAAGCAGATACGTATTATTTCCTTTCTCTTCTGAAATTTTGAAAGGGCCAAACCAAAGTGAATCAAATTTTCCATGTTTATCTTTTTCTTCTTGTCGGACGTTCCATCAAAGAACTGAATCCCCTGTTTGAAGAGGTCGATCCTTGGCCTTTTTATCAAACAAGGATTTAATCTTCTGTTGGTGATTTTCCAATTTAGCCCCCACCTGTTCCATTTTTTCATGAAGTCAACTAGTTGGTTTATCCTTTGTGTCAAAGCACTTGGCTCCTCCTCAACTTCTTGTAGTAACTTCGCCACTGACATTGCTAATTGGATTGGGAATACTGCAGCCTTACCATACACTAGCTCAGAAAGCGATTTTCTAGTGGAATGTTTACGAGTCACTCTGTTAGCCCAAAGTGAAAACTTCAATTGGGTGTCCCAATTCCTTTGATTTTTGGCGATGGTCTTCTTCAACACTCTCACCACAGTTTTGTTTGAGGACTCAGCTAAACCATTTCCTTGAGGATAGTAGGTAGTGGAGTGCTTGATGTTGATATTGAATTTCTGACAGAAGCTGATGAATTTTGCAGATTTGAAGACTTGAGCATTATCAGTGATGATTTTGGTAGGGCAACCAAAATGCAATAATATGTTTTCGTCCATAAACTTGATTACCACTGAATCTGTAGTGTTTCTGGCTAGGAAGGCCTCTACCCACTAGGTGAAATAATTCGTGGCCATTAATATCCACTTATGTTGGCCATTGGAAGGTGGGTTTATCTCTCTTATGAAGTCTAGCCCCCACTGTCTGAAGGGTTCTTCCACATGCACTAGGATCATGGGAAGAGGAGAAAGTTTTTGTCTCTCATCAAAGACTTGGCACTTCTGAAATGACCTGACTTGTAAATGAATATTTCCAAATAGTGTAGGCTAGTAGAATCCTGCCTTGAGGATTTTGTGAGCTGTGGTCTTCTAGCTGTAGTGACCACCACAAACTCCTCCATGGAATTCCTCAATCACTTTATGAGTTTCTCCTTCTACCAAACATAAGAAAAAAACTCCCATCGAGTCCTTCCAACAGAGTTGACCATTGGATATGATATACTTTTGAGCTTGCAGTCTCAAAGTCCTGTATTTAGATTTGTCCAACCTTAGTGGGCACCTCAAGAATAAGAGATAGTAGATGATATTCTTATACCAGGTTGACCCCTAATATTTAACACAGATATTTTTCTCTGCTATTTTAATCCCGTTCTGCTAAATTTATGTTCTGTCTTCATCTGTTATCAAGTTTATTCCCAAAGCTTGATAATTAGATTCTGATAATATCTTGGCCAACCCCTGGCATTTTATGAGCTTGGTAGGCTTTATGTCTAACTCATATTCTTGTATCTTTGCTATCCACCTACCCATTTTTCCTTCGTTGTCTCCTTGCACAAGGATGTCCTTAACCACTATCATTGGGACAAATGTTGTGATTTCTAGTTGTAGCACATACACTTGAAATGCCTTCAAAGCTTTGACTAGTGTGCATGCTTGTTTCTCCAAGATGCTATATTTCAGCTCAACATCCCTCAAGACTTGGTTGAAGAAGGCGATGGGGTGCTCATAACCATCTTTATTCTTCTGTAGAAAAACTGCAGCAATAGTATGTGGAGAAGAAAAAGAAAAGATATAAAAAGGTGTTGAGTAGTCGGGGTTGACTTGTACTGGTGCTTCAACAAAATCTTATTTTATTCTAGCAAAATAATTCCAGGAGGCAGGGCTCCATTTGACTACATTTTCCTTTTTCAGCATATCTGTAATACCCTTTACTATTTTTTCATAGTTAGGCATGAACCTTCTCAAGAAATTGATTCTCCCCAAAAAGACTTGGACATCTTTCTTATTTCTAGGTAGAGGAATGTGACTGATAGCTTTGACTCGCTTAGGATCAATTTTCACTCCTTACGCTACTATTTGTCTATTGGGCCTCCAAAATGTCTTTAAAATGACATCCACTTTCACCTTTATCGCCACCATTTCACTCACAGGTTGCAACTCCATAACCATATAATCTTTCATTAGCCACCATTTTCATAAATATATGGGTTAGGATCCTTATTTACCAAAGTTATTTATTTTATGTGCTTAAAGTGAATTTATGATTAAAAACTAGGAAATTAACATGGTTTCATGTATCTATATATGTGGCTTGAGTTTCATGACATATGTAGGTTATTTGGAAGCTTCCAAGGCACCCTTATGTGGCCTCCAATGCTCAAATTCGAATTCTCTTCAAAGGAGATTTGGATAAAGGTCAAAGAAGGATATGTGTCCTATTTGGATTGTAACTCTATGAGGTGTCTCATCATTTCTTATTTGGATTAGAACTCTATGAGACACCTAGGGGATATGTGTCTCATTATGAGCTATTTGGTTGTAACTATATGATATTTTAGTGGATCCTCATTAAATAGGATAACTTCTTATGTTTTTGTATAAATAAGAGAGCCTTTTCTTTTGAAAGGCATGTGTAAAGTTGGAAAAATGCTCATATTTTTAATACATAATTGGAGCTTATACTTGGATATTTGAAGATTTAGTTTTGCTTACATATGGAGCTTCCTCACTTGCCATCCTCATACACCATTGGAATGACCATCTAATGATTGTGAGATTTAATTGCTTTTATAGATTAAGGTTCATTTGCTTTCTTAGTATTAGTTTTAAAATGACTATGTAATCTTTGCTTTTCGAAAAACATTTCAATAGGGAAGATTTATGTATTTTCTAATTGGATTAAGTTTGAGGCAAGGGCTCATAGTTATTTAGTTTCCTTTCATGTTCTGTTATTTACTTTCTTAGATCAAACCATCAATTCATTGTATAATTGAATAAAGGATTAGGCCAAGAAGGTGACTTCAAATTAGGTGATTGAATGTTCAACCTATGTAATCATTGAGCTTTAATTTTTCATGCTTTTATATTTGCTTTTAAGATCCTCATTTAATTGCATTAATTGATATTCCTAAAGGTCATTTTAAGAAATTGATTTAATCATATTTCAAGATTGAATGATTGAATATTTAATACATGCAATTACTGAGTTATTTTCTGCACACTTTACTTTCTTTTCTAGGACATTAGAAGTTAAAGTATAAATAGTTGCTTACACATCATCTCAAGAAGGTAACACTTCATAATTGAATGCTGGAGTAACTAAGAATACATTAGTTGTTTTTGATTTCATAGGTTAGTTGAATTTCATTTTCATTATTTGATTTCATAGATTAGAAGAAATGGTTTTCATTGTTTTGTAGTTAGATTGATCTAAAATGAAAGAAAATTTCTAGCACATATAGTGCACGCATGCTTCACAAGTTTACAAAACTCCCGGGTTGACAAATTAAATGATAGGCAATCACTTTGCCCCAAAATTTTGGCACCGTTTCCGGGGAAGTGTGCATAGGAACTAACTTCTAGTTTAGAGTGTATTTTATTTGTTTTTGTTTTTACTAACCATTTATGGACAAAGGATCTAGAATGCAGCCCAAAGACTACATTGAGGAATGGTATCAAGAAGTAGTTACGCCACAATATTCATCAATTCTTCAAGAGCTCCTTGTGGCAAATCTAAAGGTTAAAATGTTTTTTCATGTCCTCATACACAATCAGGTACATTTCGCAAATTTGGATATGAACATTTTAGAAAGTTTAATACGTAAATGGCTCCATTGGAAACATTCATATACTTAACAAAAAAAAAAAAAACTTTCAAGTAGGATAAACTAGGAAATAAAATCAAGCTTGATTGCATTTTTTTTAGAGTTCTTGATTGCATTTTTTTAAAGTTTTTAGACTTTAAAATCTTCTAGAATTTTATTTATTTTCTTGCATTTCTTCATTAACATCACAAAAATATTTTCAATAAAAAAAAATTCATGTTTTGATTATAAAAAAAATATAAAAATCATGTTAGATTTTCAATTTAAAAAAATAACAAAATAAAATAAAATTTCTTCATGTTTTTGAATAAGGGAAATGTAGATTTTCAAATAAAAATGATCAATTGATAACTGGCTCTAATGCGACCTGCAAAGAAAAAAAAATTGTTAGCTTGGAATCCAAAATTCAAAAATCCATCATAATAAAAAAATAAAAAAATAAAATCATAGAGGCTGTGGTTTGTGCAACATAGCTCAAAAACAGTTCTAGATTCTAATATTCTTTGCATGTGTTCTGAACTGTATCATACGAGCCAATTGGTCTGGTCATTGACACCAAAGAGGCGTCGAATTAGATTGGTAGGGTGGTTCTATTATGATCCAACTGCTTTGGTAGGTTCAGCTGTCTAGATTGAATGGTTATGATTTGTAGTGACCTTCAAAATGTTGTGTCCTGTTTATGTTTTTGCTATTTGAATAAGTTTTTGAAAATTAGCTATGGAACGCAACCTGTTTTGCAGCTAACTGTGTGTTCCGTAGCTACTTCCATGGTTTAGCAGGGTATAGGTCTCAAATGAAGAAACCAGCCACATGGGCATCTTTGGAATTGTCTCGACATGGATTCTATCCTGGTCACCCAACTCAGATTGATACAAAAAGCCAGTTCAAGACCACAGTCAAAGGTGGAGTCAAACATATGAAACCTAGAAGCAATAGGACTCTTTGTCTACCCTTTCGTTCAGATCTTGGTTTGACACTTGCTTGTTGACAACCCTGTTTTCAGGTTCCAGTACATTCACTTTGAATCCTTAGTTGCCTAAATTTGAGAACCATTAATCATTTCTATAAAAAATTCACAATTTCAGAAATAAAAATCGAAGCTACCATAATGTGTTTAAAGAATAACAGTAGAACTAGACGCTGGGGAGAAGCTGATCAAGCTCTTCACAGTGGATCTACTAGACAGTAGTTTCGTAGCTTCCATTCATGGCTTTGATGAATTTTTTCATCGAATTCATCCCTAAAGATCCTAAGCCGGAAGTTGACAGAATGCTAAATGTTCTGAAGGTTTGCACAGAGGCGTGTGTATCCACGCTTATGGAAGAAGTAAAATCAGTGCATTGATGAAATCCATTAGATGTGTATCTCTTTACTATATAGATACATAACTAGCCTCGAGAGCCACCACACAACGAATCAAACCCAGAAAGCCAGAGTGCAATACTTGCAGAGGAAATGTGTAACAACTGAAAAACGTCAATTTTTAAACATGATTTCTGGCCAAATGAAAACAAATCTGAAAAAAATGAGACATGATTTTTCTATGGAACAGGGGAAATTAGGTAACCTATGAATGATTTCCTGGATTTTGCAACCGTTTAGGAGAAATCCGAAATTGATTTTTGCAGAAAACATAATTGTCAGAAAGCGTAAACTGTATTGTCACCCGATTTTATAACGAATTTTATGAGCAAACCAGGGCGAATCTGAAAAAAATGGGACATGGGTTGTTTCGAGAATGGGATGAATATAATAATCCAAAAATCATTTTCTCGGATTCCTAACCATTTGGGAGAAATTCGGGGTTCTTTAGAGCTCAATTTTGCAGATTGTGTGAGGGAAAAATGATTTGTTTTGAATTGGTTTAACATGGCAAGTTGAAAGCAGAAAAATCCAAGTGAATAACAAACTCTGCTCCAAATTGCATGAGGTCTAAGAGTCAAATTTGATTTACTAAAGTTGATTTTAGACACATATGTGTCTCATGATTAAAAAAAAACATTTTTTGTTTTTTTATTATAATTTCTTTTTGATAAAGAAAAAAAAACATTTTCTTTATTATAATTTCTTTTTGATAAAGAAAATTAAAAAAATTTTAATTAAAATAAAAAAATAAATTGAAATAGGCATTGCAATTATCACTAGATTTTGGCTCCAGTAAACCACAACATTGTTTCTTGCTCTTTGAATTCATTTTTGGTTATTTACTGATTTGGGTTGTTTGTTCGGGATTTTAGCTACAGAAACTGTGCACATTCTACAACTGGAAAACAATTCTGTAGCTATGCATTTAACTCAATTATTTATTTGTCAAACAATGCATTCTAACCATTTCATCTGCTTACATCACTTTCACTATAGCATCATGTTCCCATGCCATATTTTACATGACAATTTTCACTGTTTCATAAAAATTTCAAAACCGTCTAACTTTCTCATACGACATTAGAATTCGATGATTCAAGCGTCGTTGGAAAGATCTCGACGATATATACAAAATGAGGAAGCTATTATCAGATTTTGAAATAGTTAAGAATGAAGAAATTACTGAAAAGAAACAACAGGTAACTTGAGGCACTACTTTCAACACAGGTATAAACTCTTTTGGTTTTCTTTCATGAGCTTGTTTAATAGTGCCGATTCTTATTTTTTTTTTATGTAAATGTAATTAACAGAGAAACTGATCACCTCTCTATTTTGGTAACTTTACGATCCATTGGAGAAGAAGTACTAGTTTTTTGCAGGTTCCAGGAGGAAGAACAAATGACCATAAACAAATAGTGTCTCTCAAAGACCACATTTATTTCACATGAAAATGATCAGAGCAGCAATAGAGATGAAACATCAATGCATGGGCACATGCTAATGCATATCAGATCCAACAGTTACAAGCCTTTCAGATGCCAGTGTTTTCATTGCATCCATACTCCTTCAGTCAATAAAACCTTCATCTCATTTGCTTTGCAGTCACATTGCATTTCACTTAGTCAGTCAATAAAATTCTCATCTCATTTTCCTTAGCTGCTCATTTTTATTCATAGAAACTATATTTTCCTGCCTTGCTTTCACTAATTTATAACCCATTTTCATAAATATATTTAGCTCATTTACATGTTGATTTGTCCTTTTACTTTCCATTCACTTGTCATTTTCCTTTCCGTTAAATAAACCTTGATCCATTGCAAAATTTTCCATTCATAGTCCTTCAAAATCATTGTTTCATGCTCGCGTTAGATGATGGAGGATTCCTTAAGTCCTTCCTTCTAACAAGCCTTGGCCTATTGACATCGACACATTATCTAGGTCCAAGGATAGAGTCCTCATTAGTACCTTGAGGCTTGTATTCTTTAATGACATGCTCTCGCGCCAACAATCATGGAAATACATCAATGTCCCTTGAGTGTTGGATCTTGCAAGTGGCTCGACATCAGCTCATTTATTCGCCCTTCGCAAGATGTACTTAGGTACCTTGGAACTCGTTGACATTAATGGCGAGTTTGCCTTGCATTGGTTAACGAAATTCATCAAAAGTCAGTAATCCAATGAACTCTCTTCATGTTCGACACCGACATATTTATTTGCATGACTAGAGTTGTACCATCAGTTTTATAGCAATTTAAGACTATATCATTTCAACATTTTGCAGCAGATACAACAGATTTAGCAGCAGAAATAAAGAATCCACTTCACAACCTCATCCACCATTTATGCAACCAAGAAGCAGATGAATTCTACATTTCATTCCATGATCCAGAAGCAGCCACACTCTTCAATTTCCATAACTCATGCACATTGAAGGTAAGTGAAGGTATGTGGTTTTATAATTTTTAGTCATGCAATTCCTTAAAATACTAAAATTGTAACTTTGGGAAATTCCTCACTTCTTCTTTCACATTGTCATATCTTTAGTTGGGGGGAAGGGACATCATTTCATATTCATATATCATACACCATCACACATTTTCATTTCATCCTAATATACATGTCCTAATCAATTATGATTGCATTATGGTTCAAAAATTTATATGATTTGCAAATAATGCCTAAATTATGAGCACACTATATGACTGATTTTAAAGATGCATTCTTAAATATGTTCATTGAATCTTGCTACAACGAAAAGAAACAAGGTATTGAAACACAAGAACCAATACCAATTAGAATTTGGTTGAAACAAAAGAACCAACCAAACATGTTGCAATTCAATGTATGACAAGGAATACTTTGCAAAAATAAATAAAATTGTCAAATGAAACATTTAAGGACATATGATATAAGCCAAGCTCATTCAAAAGAAAAGACGTTGCGAGCAAATCAAAGGAATTAATGCAATATTTGCATGAGGAAATGCAATTACTCTAGTTGGGGGTATGTTGGGCCTCCAAAATGTCTTTAAAATGACATCCACTTTCACCTTTATCGCCACCATTTCACTCACATGTCGCAACTCCATAACCACATAATCTTTCATTAGCCACCATTTCCATAAATATATGAGTTAGGATCCTTATTTACCAAAGTTATTTATTTTATTTGTTTAAAGTGAATTTATGATTAAAAACTAGGAAATTAACATGGTTTCATGTATCTATATATGTGGCTTGAGTTTCATGACATGTGTAGGTTATTTGGAAGCTTCCAAGGCACCCTTATGTGGCCTCCAATGCTCAAATTCGAGTTCTCTTCAAAGGAGATTTGGATAAAGGTCAAAGAAGGATATGTGTCCTATTTGGATTGTAACTCTATGAGGTGTCTCATCATTTCTTATTTGGATTAAAATTCTATGAGACACCTAGGGGATATGTGCCTCATTATGAGCTATTTGGTTGTAACTATATGAGATTTTAGTGGAGATTCATTAAATATGGTAGCTTCTTATGTTTTTGTATAAATAGGAGAGCCTTTTCCTTTGAAAGGCATGTATAAAGTTGGAGAAATGCTCATATTTTTAATAGAGAATTTGGAGCTTATACTTAGAGATTTGAAGATTTAGTTTTGATTACATATGGAGCTTCTTCACTTGCCATCCTCATACATCATTGGACTGGCCATCTAACGATTGTGAGATTTAATTGCTTTTATAGATTAAAGTTCATTTGCTTTCTTAGTATTAGTTTTAGAATTACTATGTAATCTTTGTTTTTCTAAAAACATTTCAATAGGGAAGATTTATGTATTTTCTAATTAGATTAAGTTTGAGGCAAGGGCTCATAGTTATTTAGTTTCCTTTCATGTTCTGTTATTTACTTTCTTAGATTAAACCATCAATTCATTGTATAATTGAATAAAGGATTAGGCCAAGAAGGTGACTTCAAATTAGGTGATTGAACGTTCAACCTATGCAATCATTGAGATTTACTTTTTCATGCTTTTGTATTTGCTTTTAAGATCCTCTTTTAATTGCATTAATTGATATTCCTAAAGATCGTTTTAAGAAATTGATTTAATCATATTTCAAGATTGAATGATTGAATATTTAATACATGCAATTACTGAGTTATTTTCTGCACACTTTGCTTGCTTTTCTAGGACATTAGAAGTTAAAGCATAAATAGTTGCTTACACATCATCTCAAGAAGATAACGCTTCATAATTGAATGCTGGAGTAACTAAGAATACATTAGTTGTTTTTGATTTCATAGGTTAGTTGAATTTCATTTTCATTATTTGATTTCATAGATTAGATGAACTGGTTTTCATTATTTTGTAGTTAGATTGATCTAAATTGAAAGACAATTTCTAGCACATACAATGCACGCATGCTTCACAAGTTTACGAAACCCCCGGGTTGACAAATTAAATGATAGGCAATCACTTTGCCCCAACAATGTCCTAGTAGCTTCCCCTCACTCAGGGAAAGCTGAGAATTGGGATTCAAAGATAGTCCATGACTCTTGCATTTCTCAAAGGTGAGCTTCAAGTGGAGGATGTTCTCTTCATCGATCTTAGAGAAGACTGTGGTATCATCTAAATATACCACTACGAACTTGTCTTTCTCTCCTACAAAAGCTATATCCATAGCTCTCTGAAACATGGCCCCTGCATTAATAAGACTGAAAGGCATGAGAGCATACATGAAAGTTCCCCAAGGGTGGTGAAAGCAGTCTTCTTCTGATCATCAGGGTGGACTCCCACTTGGCTGTAACCAGAGAACCCATGGATCATGGACATTCTAACTGATCCCACCACCTTCTGTAATATGTAATCCATCTTGGGTAGTGGGTAATTTTATTTCAAATATGCCCTGTTAAGGTTATGAAAATATATACAACCTTATTTTTCCATTCTTTTTTCAGAATGGGACTAAGTTGGCCACCTAGTCTGAGTACCTTAAAGGCACTATGATTTTAGCTTATAGAAGTTTCCACACTTCCTTTTCAATAGAAGGGAGTAAGAGTGGGTTAATCTACGTGAGCTTCTGCTTGCATGGTTTTATTCCACTTTTTAGAGGAATCTTGTGCTGTATATTTTTAGTATCAAATGCTTTTAAATTCTCATAAGACCAAGAAAAAAACATCCTTATAGATTTTGAAGAAATTTAAATACCTTTGTTTATATTGTAAGGGGTTTCCTTTTAATAGTCTCACCATCTGGGGTTCATCTTCTAAGATGATATTTCAATATTATACTTGTTCCTCCATCTCCGAAGCCATTGGTTTGGAGGCTACATCATTCTTGTTAAATAATCTTTCCATCGGAACTAGCCCACGAGGAATAGTATTCCCTTTCAGTTGTATAATTTTATGTCCAGCCACAATGTCTTCCCATGGAGTTGGTTCTTGATTTTCCTCTTTTTATTCTCCTTGATCAATAGTTGAGCTAGCGAACTCCCCAACTACGTCTATAAATAGTTTGATCTCTTCACCGTCCTCGAATACCTGCTAATGTTTGAGATTATCAGGTATGGAGGGTTTGTGTTTGACATCCACCTTGTACCTGAGAAGCGAATTTTGAGGAGATTTGAAATTGCTTGCTGCTACTTCAAGGGAATCAACCATTATGTTTCCTTCTCTAGGAAAAAATTGGATATTAAAGGTCAGGAAGAAGTTATCAATTAAATCCGATACTTCATTCCGGTAAGTCCTCAATCTGGGGTTTTTAGCTTGGCACTGATTTCAGATCTGCTTTACAATCAACTCAGAGTCTCCATGCACAATTAGGCATTCAATATTCATATTACTTGCTATTTGTAGCCCAATGAGAAATGTTTCATACTCTGCCACGTTGTTGGTTGCTTCAAACTCCAGCTGTAATGATAGGGGTATCATGTTGCCCTCAGGACTTACCAACAATACTCCTCCTCCATTTCCCTCTTTGGAATTCGCTCCATCAAAGTATAATTTCCATAATTTTTTTTTATTTGTGTGCTAGTCATCTAACTTCATCGTTAGATGTACTTGTGTTGCTTCTAAGATGGTCTCATCTTCTTCTAGGAACGGGCAGGAGAGGTCGCTTTCTTTTCCATACACTAGAGAATTTTTAGAACCTTTTGTTAGGGTCACGGTGTTTGCAAATCTGGACTCTTTGTACAACCTCCTTTCTTTGCCTCCAAAAGTGGCAATAGTGGCATAAGTTAGATCTAATTTGATAAAGCCCCCCACCTTGGAACCCTAAGATTGGATAGTAGCATGCCGAACTGAGGGGGAATATCTGCCACTACTATGTCCATCGCTACACTCTTCACAAGGATCTGAGCCAGGTTTACCACTAGATCTTTTATCATTCCCAAGAATTTGACGCTCCTAGAGTCAAAGGAGTATAGGTCCTTTTAGGGTTTGGTGATCTACAAGCCAAGTTGTTCCATCATGGCTAAGGGCATGAGGTTTTTTGAGGCTCCAGAGTCCAACATACAATTATGCAATAAGAGGTCATGAATTACCAGGATCACATAGAAGGGTGCAGTGGAAGGATAAAGTTCTTCAACATGAGGCCCAAATACAACCATTGGTCTCTCTTCTTGAAGGTTTAAACACTCATGGGTCGGTACCGAGGTGGATGGGAGAATGAACTAGGAGAATTGAGCTTTATAAGTGGGATATTTTAGAAGTTCAGTTAGGGGAGCATGGATCTTTACCTTCTCGAGTTCCTTTTGAAGATTGAATGCAAACTGGACCTTTTCTGCGCCTCCCAGCTCTACCTCTATTTCTTTATCATCGGTATCTTTTATCAGAATGGGCGTCTTCTCTTTTATGTGTTCCTCAGAGCTATTGCATTCCTTATTTAAGGATAATTTTACTTTGGATGAGTTAGGGTTCATCTTCCCTTTCCCTTTATTTAACACTAGGGGAATTTCTCGGGAAGAAGTTTCCTCTCTTTGTTCAAGTTCCCTCGACCCCTTTTTGAAGATCTGAGATCATATCTTCGATGTAGTTGTGCTTTCATGAAATCCACAAATTGTTTAAAATAATCCCCTATGTCCTCCTCATTTATTATTGCTTCTCTATCATGGCACATCTGATGTTGAGCCATGTTTTCATGTTCCTCTTTATAGGAGGAATACAAGTTTCCCTGCATCTTAGGTGTATCTAGTGGTTATTCATCTGAATAATATTCCATATATAGAGGAGGAGGGATTTGATCAAGTTGATACTTTCTTTCCCTTTGAAGTATCTGCAGTGGTGGCCTTTTGTACTGTGGGTTATAACCTCGGTTGTTATCTTGAGCATTCTATTTTGGGAGACTCTTGTTCTCAAGCTCAAGATTCACCACCTTATGAGATAGATCTTAATGAGTTTATCCATTTCTTCCCACTTCAGATCTGGTAATTCTTTAGCTTTACCAGAGGAGGAAGTTTCTTCGTTCCCCTTTTTCTTCTCAGTAGGTTCATTCTTTCCACTTGACTTCGCTGCCGAGGTGAAATTTGCTTCTACATCAAGAGAATCAACTTGGAGTTGATCCAAAGTATGACATTTCCTCTCCCTTAGAGTAAAGCCAAATTCAGACTCAAAGGCTCCCACAAATATTACACGAGCAAAAGCTTTAGGAGGCTTTATCTCAACAGGTAGATTATTATACTACTTATTGAACCTTTTTATGAATTTTGAAATATCCTCTTTTGGCTTCTTCCTTATAGCATTGAACTCTATGAGGACATACTCGTGATCTCTCTTTTCACCCCATTTTTGTGTGGAAGAGCTTTCGAGTTCCTCCTAGGTAGCGATGGATGCATTAGGTAGGGATTTAAACCATTTTCTGGATTCTCCATCAAGGGACTACACAAAGAGTCTCAGGACCACATCTATTTGTTCTACATTTAGATTCTCAGCAAAAGCACAAAAGGTTTCAATGTGTCTCTGTGCAGTGTTTTCATCCTCCCCATTGAACCTAGGCAAAATATTTAGGTAGTCCTGAGGCATAGCACTTAGGGGTTGAGGTAAATCAAGAGGGGCATATTTATTCAGTAAGAAACCCAAAACAACCATTTGGATTAATGGGCGAGGATTAAGATTTACAGTAGGAACTTGGGCCAAAACCACAGTGGTTGGAGTAACTAGAATGAGAGTAGTGTCACTGAGTGTATAGTGGATATTGCTATTATTGAGTATAGATTTACCTTTTTTGACCTCAGGAGGAGGAAATGAAATGACAGGAGTTGTAAATGAGATTTATTTCTCTTTTATCTATGATTTTGGGGAACGATGCTCTAGATCATCTTCTACAGAGCATGTAAGGACCTTAGGAGTAAAATATGAGCAGTGAATGACAATGTGTTGGGAGCTAGAGGAGGAAGCTTCAAAGAATGATGAGACAATAACATAGGTAGTAGGAGTTTTCTCCTTCCAGACTCTCCTAAAAATTAATTTATCTAGGTCATATACAGAAGGGGTTTTCTGTTGAGAGGTATCTGAGCAAGTGTGAGGCTTTATAAAATCTAGGATAATAAATGATAATGAGATTTGTGGAGTTGCCAAGGTGATGAGGATGCAATCAAAACGTCTTTTATCACCTACACAAAGTGTGCTTAACTTGTCGCATCTCAGGGGAAAAAGCCTTCAATGCATTCCCCGACAATGACGCCAAAAGATGTTGTCGCTTCCAGAGACAGCCTTAGATTGCTTACAACACCAGTGCTCGATAACATCTAGATTTTATGTGTCTCATATGATTTTTAAGAAAACAGAGACACCATATACATTTTATACGCATATGTAAATACATACAATAAACAACATGGGTTGGTTCATTCATCCAAGGACATAAGTGTTGGGCGCGGGTTCCCCCAAGGGAAATTTTGGGCTAAAAGCCCATATTTTGGTCCAATTTTGTAATCCAAGCGTAAAGACTCCGCATTTTGTGGTCGCGGAGTGCGTAGATGTTAAAGAGTCATAGGGTTGGGCACCCTTATTTTGGTAATGTAATGTCGGCTGCAAAAGATCTACCCATGGTCCGCGGACCATGGGATTGTATAAATAGAGCTAAGCTCTAAGTAGTTAAAAGGGGAATCAATAATCATGAAGGATTGAGTATTAACTTTAGAGAAGAAGTCTAAGTTTGGGTCGTAGCGTAGGTAGAGGCTCTACAGTTGAGTGCTCAGAGGCCTAGAAGTCTGCAGCTGAATGCGCAGGGCGGGTCGAGTATGTAATTGTCTGGAATTATCAATAAAGAGAAGGATTCTATAATTTCTACATCTTTATTTCCTGTTTATGCATCTGTTATATCGGGTATGAATTTCACTTATAATACTTATATGATGCGTGAATGTATGTAAAGGTGTTGGTTAAGTGAATGCAATTAAGAACATATGTTTACGTGAAGCTAACTAAGATCGGTTAATAAGATAAGTAAGACAATTAGCCCAGTTTGGGAGATATTGCAGTTCGCCACCCTAACATCGCAAAAGTCCCTAAGCCATAGGTTAGGGCTGCGTGAGAGCCAATTGTACCCTTCCGCATAGGTAATGAAGGGTGGAATAGAGGGCTACACAACCTGCGCAAAGGCAGGTATAGACAGAATAAAACCGACATCACAACCATCTCAAGGGTGTGGAAAATTGGTTCCAACATCCCCCCATACTGCTTCTGGTGAGACTTCAGTCTACGCTCCGCGGGCTGATGCCGAAAGGGCCAACAGTGTAGGGATTTGTTTGGCTAACTAACGCTGAACTTGGGTCAGGCCGCCTCAAGCCAACAAATGGTTCCGTTGCTGGGACCAGAATCTACATAAGAGATGTGTGATGTCGTATCACTGGAATCCAAATAAGAAAGAAATCGAAGGCTGGTTGGATAGAAGGATCCATGAGTTCGCGGCACAAGAAAACAGAAACCCACGACTGTCAAAAGAACAATGGTTGGAACGATACTTGTATACGGAGATCCACAAAATATTTTTCACCTCCTTTCCTACTGAGTTATAAGAGTGGATCGCAAATAGCCAAGGAAGGTGGAAAATTCACGTTCCTATTGTGTGGACCCTAGAGCTAGTGCGAAGGTTGGAAGCTTTAGAGGATAAGATCACCCATGTAGTCGATCATTGGCTCGATTACGTCATAGGAGGATTTGTAACTAAATTTGCAGTCTACATCTTAGTCTACTATAGCGAGGTAGAGTGACATTTTTTCAAAAGACTGCAAGGAAAGTACGTAAAATCTCTGAATACGTAGATTAAAATGTTGTTGTGCGAAAAAAGGGTTATGCAGCTACCTTGATGTTTGGGACTACGCGAAGCAGAAAAAATTACAGGAACGAAGGAAATAAGGGTCGGAGTATAGCCCCTTGATTTCACCTTCGTGAAGGGACGAAGAAGGGATAGCAAAGGTCTCTCCACAAAGCGCTATTTTGTTGATAAGACAAGGATTCCCGTGAATACCACCTCCGCCCACACCACCTCCGACTTCACCGCCATTGCCTCCAACTTCACCCATACCACCTCTAGCCCCATCGCGATTCAGTACAACGAATAGAGTAAAGTTTCCTTTGCTCAAGGGCTTGGGAAATGAGGACCCAAACCACTTCTGGTTTGTTGTGACGGCTGTATGGGAAGCTCAAGGTGGTATAGATGATCACATAAAGAAGGAAACACTGGTTAGTGCATTGCAAGATAGCACGCTAACCTGGTATATTAAGTACTATAATGATAACCCGAATGCTGGAGTAGAAGACATCCAGGCAACACTAAACAAGGAATTTAGCAGGCCTAAATCCGAGGCATAGTCGATTGTGGGCTTCAAAGAGATCGCAATGCGATTAGGCAAGACACTGTGGGAATTGGATTAAAGATTGAAGTGTCAAATCTACAAAGCCAATATGAATTTGATAGATGGACAACATCGCGAGTGGTTTGTGGCTTTGCTACTACCCCACTTGAGTAGCGTGTTGTCGTAACAAAAGATAACTACTCAAGCAGAGGCCCTGAAGATTTCCATGAGACTACATGAGACTCCGATGCAAGATGCTAATCTAGGAGTTCAGCAGATTGACGCGTAGCTATAGAATCTGCGCCTTGAGATGCAAAGTCTAAAGCAGGACATGATGGTTTGATCAGAGGTACACAATGAGGTATGTTGCTTGAAATGCAAGAGTCAGGGTCATGACAAAGATCATTTCCTGGTCTTTGAAAATTACCTTGCAGGAGGAGGATCGATGCCTTTAAGGCTGGAAGCTCAAGCAGGACCTAGCGCGACACCTGCTTTATGGTGCGCTATCTATCAGGTAGCCGAAAAACATGGAACGGATAACTGGCACTTGCTATAGAAGTATGTGTAAACACTGTAACAGTTGTTCTGCAACTTTTGTAGGTCGGCAGGACATGATAAGCGTACTTGCAGGAGCTATGAATTGATGATGGACAGAACTCCCACCTACCGGGTTCAGACTGAAACGCAGCCCCTTGACCAGAAGGCGAGGATGGCGCGGACATGATTTCATGGGCGCGGATGAGGTCGAGGCAGAGGAGGACCTGATAGAGGTCAAGGATAGTTGATTTTATACAATTGCGGAGGGCAGGACACTATGCCCATGATTGCAATAATCCAATGTTCCCGTCGTGCAAGTATTGCACATTGCTTGATCATGAAACAAAAGATTGTCCTACGCTGATAGCTAGGATACGTGACAAAGGTGCGCTACCACCTCCCCCGACTCAGAACCTACAGATGATGAGGTCTGATTTGCGAGAGGAAGATCCGAACGTAAATATAGTGCTCAGGAGTGGAATCACGATAGGAGATGACAAGGGGAAACAACCGGAAGACAGTACATGGGTTTGCAAGGCCCTGGAAAAAGAGGCTGAGTTCGATTTGGAGTGTGCTCGTGAAGCATTCATGGAAGCTAAGAAGAGTTTCGCTGAGGCCTCCACATTAGAAAGCAAGGATAAGCCTGAGCCAGAGATGGACCCTCCTATGCTCACAACTTTCCTGGAAACCTATACGAAGTTACTGTGTGACAGTAAGGCTGTGAAAGGATTACAAGAAATCATCAATAGATGTGTTGGGACTGTGCCAGGTGAACTGCGTGTAGTCCGAAAGATCGGTAAGCATAAGATAAGGACTGGGCGTGAAATGAGACTCGCCGTGCAAATCAAAGAATACGAAATGGATCAAGTCATTCTGGATTTGGGGTAAGATGCGAATGTTCTATTAAAACATACATGGGTGCGAATGGGGAGACCTACATTGCAATGGTCTCTGATTCAGCTGAGGATGGTGAATCAACAGAAAATCATACCCATGTGGTGGCTACAGGGAGTGACCGTGGATATTGAGGGAGTGAACGCATTGGAAAATTTTGAATTAATAGAGATTGTGGATGACAGCAATCCCTACCCTGCACTCCTGGGAATTGACTGGGCTACTGATATGAATGGGGTAATCGATCTGAAGAAGCGAAAGATGATCTTTGAGAAGAAATCGTTGCGCGTAAGAGTACCCCTAGATCCTATTGAAGGATCGCGCTATACGGAACCAGTCCGCGATTATGAGAGCGATGATGATCTGGACTACATCTATAAGATAACAACGCAAGACCAAGACTGTGTGAATTCCACCGCGGATGGATGGATTACATCAGAGCATGAGAGTTCCTACACTTTGGATTCCGATGAAGAAATAGAACACTGGCAGAATCAGTTACATGAAGTAACTACGCTGAATTGCAACATGATGACTCGGTCGTTGCGCTGTGTGTCGTTAGAGGTAAGAAATATGCCTATTTATGATGGTCTAAATGAGGAAGATATATTTTTGGATGAATTTGAAAGGGAGTTTCTAAAAAAGAAACGCTTCCAGGCCTTGGACTGGGCACTGCGCGCTACGCCCACAAGATGGTGGGGTATGCACAAGGGAAGTTTTGATGATTGGCGCGAATGTAGGAGGATGATCAGAGCACGATTTGGGGAGCCTAAGATGCGACTGAAAGTCAAGTACGATGGGCAGAATGATCCATGTGCGCATTTGGCCAAATGGATGTAGGCCTATGGAGAAAAGCTCCAACCTGAGCAGGTGCACTTGTACTCCGCGCTTAAGTACCTGGTCAATAAGCCCGTGTTGGGGGGCCAAATCTTCATATGGCTCTTATTGTTCCAAGAATATGATTTTGAAGTTGTCGTGAAGCTTGGACGATTGAACGCGAGACCTGACCACCTATCGCACAATGAGATAGGGGAGGAACCCACTAATTTGGAGGAAGGATTACCTAACGTGTAGCTGGTTTGAGTGGTAACAAGCCCCAAGTCCTTCATCTCGAATTCTCTTTCAAAATCATCTTTGCAATATTTTTCCAACTTCTCATCACTTGTTAGAATTAAATCATTGACATATAATACTATAATCAATAATTTACCTTCAACCACAATATGGTAAAGGTTTGCATTTGCTTCACTCTTGGTGAAGCCCAACCTGGTGAAATAGATGTCAATCCTAGTGTACCAAGCACAATGCGCTTGTTTCAATCCATACAATGCTCGCTTGAGTATGCACACATGCAAATATCTATTGAAGGTATCAAATCCTTTTGACTGTTCAGTGTACACCTCTTCCTTAATCACTCTGTTGAATAATGTTGTCTTCACATCCATTGGATGTATCTTCCATCCCATCTGCACTGAAAGCGCTAGAATAGATCTGATTGAGGAGTACCTTGCTACTAGAGAAAATATTCCTCGTAATCAATTCCCTCAACTTGAGAGAACCCTTTGGCCACAAATCTGACCTTCTGTTTCTCCACACTACCATATGCTGCTTGCTTTACCTTGTAAATCCATATGGAACTCACCACTGACTTGTATGCTGGTCTTGGGACCACTTCCCAAACATTGTTTATGATAATGGAGTCATATTCCTCTGCCATGGCATCAACTGATACTGGTTTCTACACTGCTTCCTTAAATGAGGATGGCTCATTCTCTACACTCTCGCTCATCAGAGCCATGTAGCTAGTGTCTCGATATGGTGAAATCCTCTACTCGTGCTATGATGTGGGTGATCCCACATTCTCTCTAGAATCATGCATCAATCTGTTAGCCTCTCTCATTCACTTCCTTCCATCTCTAGAAGCCTATGCATGAGTGGGTGCTTCCACTCTCTGCTCCTCTGCATGTGGCTGCTCCACATCATCCTGAGGTTCTTCCTTTGGAGCTAAAATATCTTCATCTCCATGCAATTAAAGCTCTCTCTCAAGGGAACATCTCATTGCCTTATATTCGTCTAAATTTACATCTCTATGAGCCACTATCATCCTATGAGATGGTGAGTACACTCGATAGTTGTGAGGTGTATCAGTGTACCCCAAAAATATGTCTGACGTAGCTGTCGGTTCTAGATTTTTCCTTGCATCCTTAGTAATATGACATTAAACTGATGAACCAAAGATCCTGAAGTGTGCCACATCTGGTTTCTTACTTGGAAAAACTTCTTCTAGTGTACTCGTCCTGAGAATCCAATGATGACTCCTGTTATGCACATATATCATTGTGTTGCATGCTTCAGCCCACAAGTGCAACGGTAGTCCCAGATCATGTAACATTGTCCATGCAACTACCACAATAATTTTGTTCTTCATTTCAGCCACCCTATTTTGTTGTGGGTTATGGGATGCTATTAATTGCAGTTGAATTCCTTATGATGCACATAAGTTCTTTAATTCATTCGATACATATTCTTCACTGTTATCACTCCTTATATCCTTCACTTGCCTACCAGTGTCTTTCTCAACAAGTGCTTTAAATTCAAAAAAAAAAAATAGAGAATGTATGATCTTTCTTCTACATGAAGAAAATATAACACTTATGTGAGAAATCATCTAAAAATATTAAATAATACATGTGCTTGTCCATGGAGGCTGTTGAGAATGGTCCACACACATATGGGAGAACTCTTTCAAGGATCACCTGCGCTCGACTGTCCTTATCATGAAAGGTGGCTTTGGTGTACTTCCCCATTGTACACCCTTTGCATGTATCTCTCTACTCTAGTACACCCTTGGGAATTCCTATAGAAATCTGTTTCATGATCTTCAAAACTACATGGTGAAAGTGGCCCAATCTTCTATGCCACAATTTCCAGATTACATCAAGTTGGTAGCTACAATAATGGATGGTTGAAAACCCAAGTCCCGAGGTTTGGGTTTCCTAGACTAAAGGTGTACCCCAACTTTTTTGAGAGTTTTTGAAGGGTCAAAATATTTATTTTTTACTTTGAGATTCATATCATTGGATTCTCCTCGTCGAGATCTTTCCATTGGTATATGGAATGCCACATTAGTCCTCCTGGTTTGAGAGAAAATTTAGTATGAAGTTAGGGACCACAGTTTCTGGGATAAAACCCCAAAAGGTTGTGACATGACACCTTGTCATTAATTCACCTATGGTTGTCACTATATGAAAATAATTCTTGTCGCAATAGCATTGTTTATAGGTTTAATAACTTCAAGAACCAAAGGCAATAAACCAATCATTGACTTCACAATCTTAAGACCATATACACTCATTTAAACCAAATAATATCCTAAATTAAGGCAACAACCCTCACCTTAGATAAAAGTCATATAATAATTAATATATTGTTTAACAATGATATAACCTTAAACAAGCCCTCATATACTCAATGTCTATCCTTAAAGAGACCCTAACTAGCCTAACCTATACAGTATAAAAGAAACATATTCATCAACCATATAAGTCACAAACTTACACAATGAACACTTGTTTGAGCTTTGAAATTTTTGTCCTACCTGAGGACAGGGAAACAAAGATTTTTTAGGCTATTTAAGGTGTGGTTAGGGGAACAACTTTACTCGAATCTTCCTTCTTTTACTCGGTCTCAAAGGTAAGTCCTTGTATTAGTTGTGTTGTGTTTTTTGTTGTGAGCAAACCCTGTATGGGAAACAAAGTTTTGTTTTGGGTAAGGATTTCTTTTTCTTGGTCATAGGTCTATGTTTGCCTTAAAAAGGCCTAGAATTTTCCTCCAAAGCCTTTAGCTTGACAATTCTAAAATAACCGAAGGCCTGTAATCTTGTTAAGCCCTCTTGCAAACTTTTTGTTGGTCTCCCTACTGAATTCAAAATTTTGCTAGGGCATCCTCCAATTTCAGCTCTTAAGTAGGAGAGAAGGTCTATGCAAATAACTTGTTATTTCCTTGTTGTTGGAGGGTTCATCTTGTTTCAAACTTGTTTATCTTAAGGGAAGGTTCTTCTTGGTGCAAGCAGAGGATAGTTCTCTAGGGAAATGTCTAAGATGCAAGGGTTCTAATAGCATAATTATGTGATTGTTCTATGTTTGTTCCTTATGATATGATGGAAGAAAAAATGAAACTAACGCCTTATCTAAATTTTCAAAACAGAGACACATTAGTGAGACATTACACGATATTTGAACTACTGACTTTATAGTAACCTTAATAACTGTGACACAATGACTTAATACATATAAAAATGTGACAATAAATACAAATTGTGACCTAGTCCTAGCTGAATATTTGTACCATAAATGTAAACAAATTGAAATATTCAAGTTGGAGAACCATTCCTATGTAAATAATTATGACTATGATATAACGTTGAAGGAATAACACCTTTGGAATATGGTTGAATTCCGTAGTATAAGGTATTGAGATATGTACGTATGAATTTATTAGATAATAAACTTGACATATAGATGCTCGACATTTGATTTGATTACTTACCATGACATGTACCTTGTTTACTGATGAGCCTCGGTATTGCAACAAGAATGCTGCAACTCCCAAGGCTACTGACATTAATTATCAACCCAGGGTTCGTACAAACTTAAGAGGTATCAGCACTACATGTGCATCATATGATGTGTCCTTCCTTTGCTGTCATGAGAGAAAATAAATGTTTCCTATTTGCAGGAATGAAAGACTGAATTTAAAAATGCTTGTAAAGTAACATGAAATCCTCTATCTACTTATTAACACACTTTGCTTACAAAAGAACCCTATTTTAACCCTATTTGTCACATGTGATGTTTTAACTAATCTAAGCATGAAATATGATCTAGAGAGTACTAACTACTCTGAGCATGTGTAAATATAAAAGAACTCATTTTTTTAATGCTTTATAAATGAAAATGCTAATCTTTCTTTGATCTTTGGCAGGGGAGACAAGTGTGGAGGAAGAGGGGTACAATGATTTTGATAGATTGGAGGTCAAGTAGGGGCCTAATCCCAACATCAATAATGATTTTTCTCAATTCAGGCTCAAAACATGCTGCTACAGGATTTCCT
The DNA here is from genome assembly GCA_031772625.1 of Pinus tabuliformis. Lineage (NCBI taxonomy): Eukaryota > Viridiplantae > Streptophyta > Pinopsida > Pinales > Pinaceae > Pinus > Pinus tabuliformis. The sequence goes on from CM062811.1 coordinate 464,675,865, forward strand.
ACAGGATGTACTAGTTCTCCTACAAGATCCCCTAGTTCTCCTTCAGGATGTTACAAATTTACTATACGAAATTATAATTCATCGAATGACCATGCAAAACAAATCCAAATTAGATGGGACCATTTTTTTATTGACTAGGATGTGTTAGGTCCCCATTCCAAGTGGAATGACTCAAAAATACCTCTGTTAACCCATGCTAAAAAATAACAGAAAATTACTAGTCGAAAATCTAGAAATTCGAGAACTAGTGAGCTAGTAAATCTATAAAATGCCTAACCTAATAAAGTGAAAATGCAATGGGGTAGCTTTTATTATTAAAAATAATTTTTTTGTGACCTAATATGTCAAACCAACTCAATTGAATCTCGTTAGCATGCTCTAGCATAAAGTTATTGTTCTTTGCCATAAAGGAGTTCCAAAAATATAGATTTGGGAATAAGAAAGTTAATCCAAGTAGCTCAACGATTAATATGACCTTCCAAAATAACTTACATCAACCATTTAACCCAAACCTACAACAAGAAATCATTAATACTAAATGCAGAAATAGAAAGAAATAAAAACAAGAGATGCATGTGAATAAGAAGTGAAAAGAAGGAAAGAAAATGATACAAAAGGGCTCTGAGGCTCCTGGGATGGCCAATCCCAAGGAAAATTAGAGACCTATGGAGGAGAACAAGATTTAGAAACTGAAAATGACACCAATCTTCATTATTTTCATCAATACAATTACATCCCTGTAAGAAAATACAATGGAGCTACAAAAATACTAGTTCTCTCCACAAGAACACTAATGAAATTCTCCCCTTAGAGGCAAATTAGACTTGGTACTTATACAAAATTGTTATACGAAATTTATACCTACATATAAATACATCTTCCCTAAGTGGGTAGTTACACTTAGAACAACAGAAATAAAGTGGTTTGACCTTTTCCTACAATAGATAGATGAGATGAAGAAACCTACTTGTGATCTTTCGCTTCCTTTGATCTCCTTTGAATTTCTCCTGTCACTCCCGCTGGAACTGAATTCGCTCAATTGGTACCTGCCAATAGAAATAGAAGACGACAACGATCACAGCATATGATCTATCTACTATAAACAAATGGAATCGATAAAATTTGAACATATATTCATCATAGATATAAACAAGAATATGGGAAAAGGAATAAACAACTTTATTGATTGATATAAGGAGGAGTTACACCCAATATGGTTCGATCCCGTGTCACTCATCCAACATAGTTCGAGCCCTCATCACACCAATAACACATGAATCCAACAACATAACATTACTTGACAATGATCTCAAGTCTCAAACCAACAATATTTCTCTACAATCTTCAAATTCCAGCCCTTGATCATTATGATGAGTAGTCAATTTATAGGGAAATGCAAGTGGTTTTGTCATAAATTAGGCATTGAATGGTTTTCAAAAATTGGATTTAGTTTCCATGGAGAAAAGGATGAGAGGATATAGGGCTAATTGATCCATAGCCTATCCAAAGTCGAGCTCATAGGATGAGATAAGAGCTGGGCATCCTTCTAGAATGCTCTAGAATCAAGGAATATTCCCAGAATCCTATGTCAATTTTGCTCATCCTCGCCTAGCACAGGTCAAAGTGGGTGTAAGTGCATTGTTGTGCAGGTCTGAATGGGCCTACCTGCTCTGCAGCGTAGTTACCCCTGACCAAGGCTGCGCTGATGTCCCAAGGAGGCATTTCAGCAGGGTTTCAAGCTAGGAAACTTTCATGGATGAAAGCATTCATTTTATGACTTGTCTAGGGCATGTAGCAACTGAATTAGGGTTTAATGAGCCCTAATTGTATTGATCTGATCGTCGGGACTGATGTGCCCAAATATACCTGTAATAGTTTCCCCCTAAAGCATGAAGTCAAAAATGATAAAGTTGAGTGATATACTTTATGATGTGATGAGGAGGATCTGAAGCGAATGGTGTCCTGCATCAATTAGAATACATAATATAATGATATTTTTGAATTTTTAATGAATTTATGAGGGAAGGCATACCCATACTCAACATATAAACTTTTCATTACATGTACATAAATTAGATAGTCGTCTACAAATATAGACCCATGATAGGATGATCATATGTGTAAATCCATCGTACAGATGATTTAGTACTCTCCTAAATTCGCAGCCCGGATGGATGAAACTAGATCTAGGGTGTTCTATCTCATCCAATCATTCGATCAAGTATGAGTCTAACCATGTGAAAATATGATCTGAAGTCGAACATGGGAAGACACCGTCTAATTACCAGCGTATGATGTAAGTTGTTAATAGACGCTAGAGAAATCACCGATAATGATAATGATTCTAAAGGTACTACAGTACATTCTGCATGGTGTGAATATATGTTTTGATGTTGAACACAATACAAAGTCTTTCGATCGAAGGTCTGTGATGTCAACTTGTCGCTGAAAGCGAGAAACTTGCCATTGATGTATGCAAGCCTCAAGGTACTGGAAGGGTACTTCTAAGTCAACTTCCTGGATAATGTGCTGATGTCGACAAGAAGCAACTCATCGCAGGAGGGCCTTTATGTATTCCCTATCAATGACACAAAACGAGTGTAATGATTTTTGAAGACAGAATGTGACTAATGACACAATGTTCATGAATGGTGGTCATGAAAATGAAGGTTTGTGAGTATTGCAAAGGATGGAGTTTACTGAGTGACTTCTCTTGAACATGTCGGCGACACTGAATGAATTGGCGGCATTGAACCAAAACCAAAGTGATGGATGGTATGATAGACCATAGGTATGATAACCATCAAGCAGATAACCCAACCCAAATAGTCACAGAGATGAAGTGGAAGTGTCATGTTCAAGAGCGACTTTCTACCATAAAGTGATTTATCCCTTTGCTCATTTCCCCAGACATTGCTGACGAGTACATCTTTATTTTTTTTTAAACAAGCTTGAGGAGGATCACATATGCTTGTAGTATAATTCCACCCTTCGGGTGAATCCATCGCTATGTGATGTTTTAACGAGTCTAGCGAAGGTGAAACCCGGTCTTGTCATGATGGAAAAGTTTGTCGCTATTTGATGTTTTAACGAGTTTAACGACAATGAGAACTCGATCCTTTTCATGTTTAGAGAGTTCGAAAAGGGACAAAAAGAAAACTGCACAAGTTCTTTTGCATAAATTTGTCTCTCAATTCCGAAAAAGCATAAATAAATACAAGAGAGAACCTATTGACCATGCTCAATCAACGTATTCCTTTTTCGTAAGTAATCTATCTCAACCCGGAAAAGGGTTAAACTTATACTGGGTAGATTTTGTTTCCAATCCATTTACGAGTTGAAAAGGACAAGCGCTCGATAATCTTTTCATATTTTGAGAGTTTGAAAAGAACTTAAAGAGGACTCAAGGGGGGTTCCTTTTTCAATGTTTAACAAAGCTCGAAAAAGAGATAAAAGTATGCTCTATGGTCAAAAGTACAATTCATGATCATGCACGTCAAATTCACTATGTTAGCTGTAAACCTGCTCAAAAAACAACCAAACGGATTAAACATACCTATTTCATTGGTAAAAATAGGTAAAAACTAAAGTTTTTTCATTTAATGAACATGAAATAACAATGAAACAAGAATTTACCAAGTTATTTTTACCATTCAGTTTTGTGCTCTGAACCAATTTTTACCTCGAACTTCAGCAATTGATTGTGGGAGATTGGGTGGATCATTCTTCGTGTCGTCAGGGTCAGGTAGGAGATCTACCTCTTCTCTTTCATTTAAGGTCATTATTTTTCAGTTTCAGACAATTTTTTTAGGGTTTTGGGGTCCCTAGGGAAAATATACCTCACCCTAGGATAAATGCAACCCAATGCATCGAAAACTGCGTAGAAGGGTACCTACTCTGCAGCGCACTGTCTCAAGACCAGGGCTGTGCTGGGCACAATTTAGAAATTTGTTTCATCAGTTTTACCTAAAATATCTCCAGTTTTTTGCATGAAATGGATCCTAACTAAGCCTATGGTGTGATTTCAGACTTTGACCGGATCAGAATAGCTATTACTTGGTGTGAAAGACAACATGAAGGATAGGATATGGTTTCCCTAAATGATCCTGGTACTGTTGAGACCCTCAGAGATTGTGGGTTACTCAAATATTTTAGATTATTTGAGATGAGGCAACAGTTAGAACTATTGCAGTTCTTGGTTCATTCATGTGATCCAGCAGAACAAGCTTTTCACATAGGGGACAAAGTGCTCCCTATATTGATCGATGATATTTACTTTCTCACATGATTGTCGAGACATGGTGCCCCCGTTTCTCTTTAAGGTTCTGCCCGTGGGGGTGAATCAGTGAGGTTATACATTCAACAATTCTGCCGGCCAGGTACACAGCCTATCAAAGATGGGAAGATAAACATCAAGGATGTTCGTGATTTTCCCTTGCAAACAATCCTATTTACTATCACAAAGTTGGCAGGTAGTGCGACACTTCATCTGGAAAATAGATCATACATGCAGTATGCACTCGAGTGTCTTGAGCCAACTATATTCAACTGGTGTGAGGCAGTACTTTCTTCGATGAAAGAGCAGCTGACTAAAGTAAAGAGCGGTAAGACAAAATTTTTTGGCTATGGTTCAATCTTGATTGCTTTTACTTTGGAGAGAATTCCATTGATGCAACCTCAGCATGTGTCACTGAGTTTAACTGGTCCCAGAGATCCACGGATGCAGAGATGGGTCGAGTTGATGGCTAGACATGTTGATTTGTCATCAATCTCATTTCCTACTACATTCTTCAGTTGGCTCCATCAACAAAACATTGTCACCGAGGAGAATTCATATGTAGGGATGAATTTTCGAGGAGATCCAGATTTGAGATTACTAGTGGGTGCTCAATGGGGTGCTATAGGTAAACTGTTTTGACCATGTGTTTTTGATTTTTTGAGTTTTTACATGTTTTTGCATTTTTGATGTTTCCAAGACTAAACTAAAAATGTTCTCATGCATACAAATGTTGGAATTGTTCGACCAATGGGTCATCAACAGGAGGCAGGTGAACCAATGCAGAGAGATGTTGGAAGAGTAGTTCTCTAGGATTTGGATCTGACTGAGACACTGGCAGAGTTGCAGGATCATATAGAGGGGTTAACCCTCGATATACCGGATGTCTGGATCATGGAGTTATCGATGAGGCTACAACGCTGTACTATTGGTGTACCTAGCCGTTGGATGAGGCTATTGCACATAATAGCTTAGCCAGTGACTTGTTATCATGAGCATCATTAGATCTACTTAGGATGATTTACTATATGCATTCCGAGGTTTTGAGGTTAGATGAGCAGCATGTCTTGGACACAAATTTTGTAAAATTTTTAACGTCTATCTATTTTACTTTCAGTGTTTTTATATGGTTATGTGTAATCCTATTCAACTGTTCTTGTGAATTGAAAATTTACTTTTTAAATATGTCGTAAATGTCTGTTTAACACATAGTTTGCTAAAGAATCAGTCAATGTGTTAAAGTTTATAGAAATGTGTTCATATTGAATGTAATCAAAATTTCTTTCCAATAGATGAACTCTAAGGAACTTACGATAAATAGCTGGATTTCGGACGGTATAAACATTCATAAGTTGTAGTATGACAAGTTGTGAGTCTAGTCTAATGATGATTTAACGAATGCCAAGCAAAATGGCATTAGAGAGTTCAATCAATGCGCTATACTTAGTGATATTATTCGTAGAACGACCGATACAGATCCCTTGAAAACTCATTAACTTGCCACTTGGAGCGAATATGGCCCATGCTGCAGAAGATAGGTTCTGCGTACTATGACTAGCACCATCGGCATAACCAACAAATGGTTCCAAAGATTTCGACATCTGTAACAAATTCAATGCAGATTACTTAACCACATAAAAACTCTAAAAGTCACATTGTGACACACACACGCAATCAAAGCATATATACAGTGTTTTTTACTACGCATAATCGAGCATAGTAACGTTTAAGATACAATCTGTTTAGGGGCTACAACAATGGAATTCCATCATAATCAACCAACTCGTAAGCGCCTTTTGCCAAAACACGCTTGACAATATAGGGGCCCATCCATAGCGGTTCAAATTTTCCTTCTCCTAATTTATCAGCTTCCTGATCATAAAGCAAGACCGGGTCTCCTTCTAAGAATATGCGAGGCTTGACATTGCGGTCATATTGCGCCTTAATTCATTCTTATGTGATTCGTTGGCTAATGAGGCTTCACGACGTGTTTCATCTAGATGGATGAGTTCTAAGAAACGTGCTTCCTCATCAGAAGTTTCAGGTAACAATTCAATTACGCATTTTAGTGATGAAATTTCACATTGTATTGGCAAGATTGCCTCTAGACCATACACCAATTGAAAAGGTGTGAATCCAGTTGTGTTTCTTACCGAGGTTTGGTAAGACCACAAAGCTGAGTACATGATCAAATGCCAATTTTTTTTGTGAAATCCTATCATTCGTTGAAGCATTCACTTAATGATTTTTTTGATGGCTTCAACTTGTCCATTAGCCTGTGGATAATGAGTAGAACTATCATGTGAAAGCCCTAATTTGGCAGATAATTAGTCATCATGTGATTGCAAAAATGCGAACCATGATCTGTAACTATGGCTTGTGGTACACGAAACTGTGCAACCGCATGGTTGAAGAAAAAAAGTGCAACCGTCTCATCACTGTTTTTTAATGTAGGGATCTCCTTGGCTCATTTCATGAAATAGTCAATGGTGACAATAATATACCCATGAACCTCGACCGAGGGAGGGTTACATGTAATGAAATCAATGCCCCATTTTGCAAATGGTCAAATAACGATGATAGGATGCAGTGGTGCAGGTGGTAATCGAGTTTTTTGGTCAAAAATCTGGTATGCATGACAACTTCTGATAGCAGTAATGAAATCGTTAAATATGTTTGCCCAGAAGTAACCAACACGGAGAATCTTCTGTGCGGTAGCATAACCAGATAAATGTCCACCACAAGCACCAGAATGAAAATCATTTAGAACTTTCTCAGCTTCCTCATGTGTGAGGCACCTCCGTAAAATCGTATCGATACCGTGACGGTAAAGGGTGTCACCAATGATTAGATAATATTTGGCTTGATATTGAATACGTCACTATTGCAAGTGAGAGGTATTGGTCTGAAAAGTCTAGGTTTGGAGATAGATCAGTATATCTCCATGCCAAGGGTCAAATGACAAGATCAGAAAAAAAGACTCATCCAGAATTGATGGTTCTGTTGTTGAGTCCATGGTGGTAGAGGGAAGGTCGCAAAGAAGCTCGGTAAAAACTAGAGATTTCTTTGACTTGGATTTGATGAATTCCAAATCAAATTCCTACAAAATGACAATCTTTTTCGAATATTTCCCCCCAGAAATTGACATGAAAAGATGTATTTCATAGGGTTACCATTTGAAATGACAGCGGTCTTTCAGAGCAGGATATAACGGCGAAATCTCCGTATAGCTTGAAAAGTAGCCAAAGTTAGCTTTTCAATGTAAGAGTACTTAACTTCCGTATCATTGAGATTAAGACTCAAATAATATATTGGATGTTCAATCCCATCTTCTTCTTGGACTAAAACCATAGCAACGGTTGTATCTGCAATGACGAGATACAGGAAATAGTCGTTTTGATAATTAGGGACATACATTAATGATGCTCGGATCAAGGTATTCTTTGAGAGCATCAAAGGAAGCTTGTGCAACTTGGTCCCAATGGAAGGGAATTCCCTTTTACAAAAGACGAGTGAACCTTTAGCCATTTCGGCATAGTTGGGAATGAATCTCCTTAGAAATTTAGCCTTCCCTTGGAGTCTCTGTAACTGAACTAAATTGGAAGGTGGAGGTAGATCAAGAATTACCTTAACCTTCAAAGGGTCGAGTCGAATTCCTTCTTTAGAAACTAGGAAACTAAGCAAATAACCAGAACTAACACAAAACACACATTTATGTGGATTGAGTAGAATTTTGAAGTGTTGGCACCGTAAAAAAATGGCTCTCAAATGTTGCGGGTGATCAGCCCATCTCCATGAATGAGCAGGTAAATCATCTAGATAGGGTTGAACAATGTGTTTGATGTCGTGGAAGGCATGATTCATCGCCCTCTGGAAAGTTGCCCCAGCATTCTTCAAACCTAAAGGGAGTTTCCTATATGTGAATGTGCCCCAGGGACAAATAAAGGTAGTTTTATATTGGTCTTCTAGGCGGATATTGATATGATTATAGCCGAAAAGCCATCCATAAATGAAAATATTTCACATCCGACACGATCATCAATTATCTGGTTGATAAAGGGAGTGGGATAGTTGTCTTTTGGACAAGCATGATTAACATCCCTATAATCAACACACACTCGTATTGTTCCTTGTTTCTTCATGACAGGAACAATATTGGAAACCCAATCGGTAAGAGGAATGGGGTATATGAAACCAACACGCAAATTTTTTTCAATTTCTGCTTTTATGGCAGCAGCCTTCTTCGAATGAATAGGGTGGAGGCGCTGTCATACTGGTTTGACATCAGGATACATTTTAATCTCGTGTTCAACTATACTAGAATTAATACCTGGAATTTCCTCATATGACCAAGAAAATATATCACGAAATTCACGAAAAATAGAACGGTAAGTTTCAAGTTCCGATGGAGAACAAGATTTGCCAACATGGATGTTTTCTACAATTTCAGGTTTGGTCGAAATATTGATAGAAATGGTTTCTTCGATATTTGATAAGTTTCATTTGGAATCGACTGTGTCTATAAATACAGAATTTGAAAGGAAATCAACGATTGAAGGGTGATTTAGTTCATTTGGAATATCTTCTATGTGATCTGGAATATGGGATCGATGGTGATAATTTGCCCATGGTTCTTCTTTTGTCATCATTGATTGGATGATTCCTTCATCAGTAGAAAATTTACGTGAAAAAGGATCAGAGGAAGTACCATATTATAACGAATGATTAACCCATACAATTGGTGATGATGGATTTGGATTTGCCGCACAAGCCAAAAATATTGATTGCTATGTGAGCTCAATGGGGCTTAGCGGCATGGTTTCATTACGCATATCAACTTCAAAATTATTGAAAATCTTCCATGAATTAGATGAAGTGGAAGATATCATGTTACAGGTCTCAAAATTTGCAACTTCCACCATTTGTGATGGTGATGGTAGCGAAAAAGTGCCCATCAGGGAAGAATCTTTGAAGAGACCTACTTTAATGTTTTGAAGAGATAACGGAGGTCCTGAACTAACATAACGCTTCTAGTTTCCTGTGAACTAGAGGCGAAGAAGGCGAGTTGATCAATTACTGTGATTCTGCCTTTATGAGTGAAAGTGATCATACAAAAGTATGTCGAAACCACATAAGCCATAGCCTAAACGCATGGTCTTCCTTGTAAAATATTGTAGTCAAGGGTCCTGTCAACAACCTCAACTTCAACAGTTACAGTTTTTCCCCCTAGTTCTATGTACAGGTTACTTAAGATTCCACAAAGTGTATAAGTGTGACCGTCAAAAGCTTTTAACATTGTAGGTGATCGTGACAAAGGTGGTGAGCCAAGTGTTTTCTAGCAATTCATTGACATGATACAAGTAGATGCACCCTCGTCAACAATGGTTCGGTGAATAAGTTTATTCAAAGCTTTTACTTGGATCAAGAATGCTAACTGTGCTGGTAATTGTGGCATATAACCCGCATGGTTAAAAACCACGATATTGGAATCCGTTGGATCAATTCCACCAATTGCTGACAATAAAGCCTACTTTTGGGAGGGACAATTTTGAAGCACCTCAAGCATCGACATAGTAGAAGGTGACTGAGCCAAATCTTCTACTATGTTATAATTTTGTGTTGCTCGAGCTCGAGGGTTGAATGTAGATTTATTCAAAACTCACTTAGGCGGTTTTATTATTAACTATGGTGCAATGGGTGGTGGAATGGAATCAGAAGAAGTCGAAGTTGAAGCATCGGGTTGATCTGTAATAAATTTATGGTGTTTGACTATGAGGTAAAGAAGAAGTATCAACAGTTACAGATGTTTAAGGATAAACCAGTCGATCGTCTTCTGGTACGAGAACAAATTCTAATTGTTCAACTTCGAGATCCAAGTGTTTTGGTAAAAGAACAACAGGTTCAGGATGAATTTCTTGAACAACTTCTGGTTCAGAAGTAACTTCTGGTTGAACTATGATAGGTTTAGGATCAACTTTCGGTTGAACAGATTCATGTTCAGAAGTAATTTCTTGTTGAACAACTTTGGGTTGAGGATCAAATTCTTGTTGGACAACTTCAGTTACCGTATCACTAAGTTCACTTTGAGTTTCCTCAGGTAATTGTAAAGGTTCCACTTTAGTAGCAGATAAACCAGTAATAGTAGGAGTAACTGGAATCGTAGTACTTACCAGTATAGGTGATTGGTAAATTAGATGAAGAACCAGAAGTTTGTGATGTACTGGACTCAGTTAAATGAGACCGCTTTTGTTGACTAGGTGTAGCTTTAGGCGGTAAAGGCACTTTACTCGCTGTCCTCCGTGAACGATGGGGTGAAGGTTGATTTTCCTCCATGATTTCTGATTGATTTTATTACAAAAATAAATAAACAAAAAGAGGGTAATCTAGGCAAAAGAATTACCAAGTAACTGTGAACTGCAATATACTGCCTCAGTAAATCAAGGACTTAACATAAGTGCATGCAATCTCCCCGAATGCTGTTTTCGGTGTATCACATTATACAAGGCGGCTGACTCGGTTACCTATGGATGGATAGAAACCTAATGTAGTCCTCCCATATATAATCAAAAGTACGTGGAGGCCCAATCTGTGTTAGCGCTGTCTAATGCAAAACCGCACAGTGAGAGCATTCCTTTATATTTTTCGTACTATAACACTGCCCTATATACCCGAAAGTATGTGGACGAGCTATGATATTCTTACGTACGTGGAATGAGGTATCACACTCAAAATGTATCACAGACCATTAGTGATAGCTTCTATGTTTAATGACGCTGGAACACATCTCTAGCCTAGACCTCTAAATGTTATGCGTTAAGTTACAATGCTCCACTAGGTTAATTGAGATAAATTTTAGTTGATCTTGTTTAAAAGTTTGCCTTTCAGGTTCACCACGTGATGTTTCTGAAACTCCTAGAGTGCAACTAAAATGAGAAACATTCTTTTCGTTTGATTCAAACAATGAAAACCTTAACTAAAAGGGATAAAGCAATCAAAATCTTTAAACAGAGAGCATAGAGCATATCTAATGCAACTTTCCCTATACTATTCCTACAAGCACACACAAACTTCTAAATGCATAATGCATGTTTTTCTTTTCATTCCTTTAATTTTTATATGAACATAAGGAAACTAAATGCACAAACGATCAATCAATGTTTTTCACAAGAAACGAAGACTTTACGATAGTTTCTTTTTCAAAGCAATGAAGACTTTACTACAATTATTTTTCAGAAAAGACTAATTGATGTAAGCTAACTTTGAAAATGAATTGATAATGATAAAGTAATCTCTTAAGAAACACTAAAAAATCAAGGTCAAAGTAGGGCTAGGAGAAGAAATGCAAATTTATTTCAAAGCCATAGAAAACATTGATCTTTCAGCAAACAACATCAGAAGCAAATTTGGAAAAAAGCAAGCAAAAGATGGGTTCTTTAGCTTGATAGGGATCAGTGCAGCCCTGAGTGCGAGACAGTGCATTGCAGAGTACTATCTCTAAGATAACGATACTCTGCAACGGATTGTGTTAAGACCAACACTGCATTGGTACACGAGAGCCTAATTAGGTGACATTTAAGCACACTTTTGATTAAAAAACACTTCAAGATAACTGAAAAGAGATCAATAAAGTCAAGTAAAGTCTACTAGGATGTAATATGATAAGGGTAAACTACCAGGAATGACGGTCGTTCCCCAGTGGAGTCGCCAATTTGTTATATGGAATTTATACCTACGAATAAGTACATCTTCCCTAAGTGGGTAGTTACATTTAGAACAACAGAAAGAAAATGGTTTTACCTTTTCCTAAAATAGATAGATGAGATGAAGAAACCTACATGCGATCTTTCGTTTCCTTTGATCTCCTTTGAATTGCTCCTGTTGTTCCCGCTCGAACTGAATTCGCTCAATTGGTACTTGCCAACAGAAACAGAAGACGACAACGATCAAAGCATATGATCTATCTACTATAAACAAATGGAATCGATAAAATTTGAACATATATTCATCATTGATATAAATAAGAATATGGGAAAAGGAACAAACAACTTTATTGATTGATAGAAGGAGGAGTTACACCCAATATGGTTCGATCCAGTGTCACTCATCCAGCTTAGTCCAAACCCTCATCACATGAATAACACATCAATCCAACAGCATAACATTACTTGACAATGATCTCAAGTCTCAAACCAACAATATTTCTCTACAATCTTCAAATTCCAGCCCATAATCACTATGATGAGTGGTTAATTTATAGGGAAATGCAAGTGGTTTTGTCATAAATTGGGCATTGAATGGTTTTCCAAAATTGGAGTTAGTTTCCATGGAGAAAGGGATGAGAGGATAGAGGGCTAATTGATCCATAGCCTATCCAAAGTTGAGCTCATAAGATGAGATAAGAGTGGGGCATCCTTCTAGAATGCTCTATAATCAAGGAATATTCCCAGAATCCTATGCCAATTTCACTCATCCTCACCCAACACAGGTTAAAGTGGGCCTAAGCACTATAGTGCAAGTCTGAATGGGCCTACCTGCTCTCGAGCGCAGTTACCCCTGACCAAGGCTGCGTTGGTGTCCCAAGGACACATTTCAGCAGGGTTTCAAGCTAGGAAACTTTCATGGAAGAAAGAATTCAATTTGATGACTTGTCTAGGGCATGTAGCAACTGAATTAGGGTTTGATGAGCCCTAATTGTACTAATCTAATCGTCAGAAGTGATGTGCCCAAATTCGAGAACTAGTGAGCTAGTAAATCTATAAAATTCCTAACCTAATCAAGTGCAAATGCAATGAGGTATTTTTTATTATTAAAAATAATGTTTTTGTGATCTAGTGCAAGTGGAACCAACTTGATTGAAGCTCGTTAGCATGCTCTAAAAAATAGCATAAATTTACTATTCTTTTCCACAAAGGAGTTCCAGAAATCTAGATTTGGGAATAAGAAAGCTAATCCAAGTAGCTCAATGATTACTATGACCTTCCAAAGTTTTTCCAAGGATGAAATGATGCTTGTGATCCTACAAAAGAATTTACATAAACCATTTAACCCAATCCTACAACAAGAAATCATTAATACTAAATGCAGAAATAGAAAGAAATAAAAACAAGAGATGCATGTGAATAAGAAGTGAAAAGAAGGAAAGAAAATGATACAAAAGGGCTCTGAGGCTCCTGGGATGGCCAATCCCAAGGAAACTCAAAGACCTATGGAGGAGAACAAGATTTCGAAACTGAACATGACACCAATCTTCATTATTTTCATCAATACAATTACATCCATGCAAGAAAATACAATGGAGCTAGAGAACACCTACATTCATCAAAGAGATACATGGAGCAAGGATTTTTTTATATTTTTTCATTTTTTTCTTCTAGGCCTACTGGCCGCCTCAAGGAGGTTTTCAACTAGTAGGTTTGCCTAGGCGCTTCAAAGGAGGTTTTCACCTAGGATCTTTTTTTTTTTTTCTCTTTTTTATTTTTTCCCCAACCCATTGACCACCTCATGGAGGTTTTCAATCAACGAGCTAATCTGAGGCGCCTCCAAGGAGTTTTTCACCTGAGAATTTTTTTGTCTCTTTTTTTTTTTACCCTACCCTACTTGAAAAACAAAATCACTTTCAGGTATAGGAATACTTCTAATGGAGCCATGTGCACATCAATATGACAGACAAAATGCTTTGGAGGCTTGAAATGTATGCTTTGACATGTACCTAGATTTGAGTGATCAAATGCTTTAACTTTGATGATATCAAGCACAATTGAAGAAGAGAGTGTTGCTGCGACTTAGTGACTGTCTAGAACCAAAACTCAATATAAATTTCATGCCCTTGGTTTGATTGCTTATCTAGATCATTCTTCATGTATTCTTCTACCATGACCTTCAAATATTCCTCTTTTTGTTGATTGTTCTCTTGAATACATGGAGGATTTTATGGTAACCATGAGGGAGATTTATCAATCTTTGATTTTGTTGTTTGATCTTCATCAAGTGCAGCCCATGATTCTTTGATCTTCTCTTCCAAATCTTCTTTTTTTGCATGCTGTCCCTCAATGGCATCAAGAGAATCACTTTTTGTAATACTCTTCCTGAGCTATGGTGAATACCATTGAGCTCAAGAGGAGATGTTTGGAAGTGGTGTACCTCAACATTGTAAGTGGGCTGAGCTACTTCAATGTGTGGGTTTGGAAATGGTGGTACAGGTAGTTGAATGGGAGTGGATATTTGAGATTGATATGATTAGGGTTGTGGTTGTGTTGGAGGTGAATGGTAGGGATAACATGAAGTTGGGTATGGAGGATATTGAGGAAAATACTGAGGATATTGTGGATGGCTTCCATAAGTTCCTTGCCAACCTTGTTGCCAAGATTGGTTTTGGGGTTGACATGGCCAATGTTGCCAAGGAAAGGGTGTGTTCCAATTACTTTGAGGTGGATATGCATAACCTTGAAACTGTGAATTTGGCTCTTGCATCATACTAGGTTGACTAGGTTGCCATGGTCCTCTTGGAGCCACATAACATAACTGCATTGGCAATTGACTTGCTCCATTGTCCTCTTGGTGAACTTCCTTCAACCTTGGTAATGAGGAGCAACATTTAACATCATGTGATTCTGCATGGACAACACGAATATCAACATCTTCTTTTTTCTCATTTTGCATTCTTAACATTTCTACTTGTTCACTTAGATTGCTAAGAATTTCTGTTTTAAAGTTATCAAACAAATTTCCAAGTTTAGCTTGACTTACTGATCTTGATGTTGATTTACCTACTCTTTCCCTTCCTCTTGACATGTGTTTGCATGTTTCACAAATTTCTTCAAATGATAATTGGTATACATCACCTCTACTCATGAGATCAAGGAAATTAATCCATTCATCCCTAATTGTTCTAAGTAAGAGGGTTTTTAGTGTGTCAGATCCTAAATGATGTAGTTTTTCCCTCTTAACATTATACATGAACCTTTCTATTAGATCCTATAGACTCTCATATTTTTTTTTATTCATTCTAAATATTTCTTCTTTAAGATCATGATCTTCATATTTTCTAGAAATATATTTTGCATATCATTCCATGATCTTATTGAATTAGTCCCTAAACTCATGAACCATTTAAGAGCTCTATCCTTCAATGTTTCCAGAAACATTCTCAGTTTTTGATTTTTTAATAAGTAACCATAATATCTACAAACAATTTCAAATTCAAAGAGAAAGGTTTCCGGATCCTCTGACCTTAGGCAATGAAATTTTGGAAGAAAATATGGAGGATTGTTCTTCATGTGCACACTACCATCAATATCTTGAATGGGAAATACGAGAGGATCTTCCTCATTTTCATCATCTCCATCCATTTATTCTACATTCTTTGTCATCTTCTTCTTCTACCTGCAAAAGTGAATGGTGATGTGGCTCTTACTGCACCACTGATCAAATGGGGGGGGTGGGTTGGTGTTGGAGAATTTTTTTTTGTTTTTATGATTGAATGAAAACACTAATGCAATGCACTTTTCAATTTTTGAAATGAAATATGACTAATGCAATTTTTTTTGTTGTTGCAAAAAATAAAAAGAAATGAATCAACTAGGGAAGAAAACAATGCATACTTTGACACCTCCCCAGCAACGGTGACAAAAAGTGATGAGCCTTGGTATTGCAACAAGAATGCTGCAACTCCCAAGCCTACCGACTTTAATTATTAACCGTGGTTCATACAAAATTAAGATGTATCGACACTATATGTGCAACATACAATGTGTCTTTCCTTTGTTGTCGTGAGAGAAAAGAAATGTTGCTTATTTGCAGGAATGAAAGGCTGAATTTAAAAATGCTTATAAAGTAACATGAAATCCTCTATCTACTTATTAACACACTTTGTGTGCATGCATAAATATAAAAAAACTCATTTTTTAATGTTTTTTCTTTATAAATGCAAATGCTAATCTTTCCTTGATCTTTGGCAGGGGCGACAGGTGTGGAGGAAGAGGGGTTCAATGATTTTGATAGCTTGGAGGTCAAGTAGAGGCCTAATCCTAGCTTCAATGATGATTTTTCTTAATTTGGGCTCAAAACAGGCTGCTACAGGATTTCCTACAGGATGTACTAGTTCTCATAGAGGATCCCCTAGTTCTCCTACACTATCCCCTGTTTTATTACAGAATGTTACAGATTTACTATGCGAAATTATAATTCATCGAATGACCAAGAAAATCAAATCCAAATTGGATGGGACACATTTTTTTATTTACTAGGATGTCTTAGGTCCCCATTCTAAGTGGAATCACTCAAAGATACCTCTCTTAATCCATGCTAAAAAATAGCAGAAAATTACTAATCGAAAACATATAAATTCGAGAACTATTGAGCTAGTAAATCTATAAAATGCCTAACCTAATCAAGTGCAAATGAAATGGGGTGATTTTTATTATTAAATAGAAAGTTTTTGTGATCTAATGCAAGTGGAACCAACTTGATTGAATCTCATTAGCATGCTTTAAAAAATAGAAGAAATTTACTATTCTTTGCCACAAAGGAGTTCCACAAACTAGATTTGGGAATAAGAAAGCTAATCCAGGTAGATCAATGATTACTATGAACTTCCAAATATTTTCCAAGGATGAAATGATGCTTGTGATCCTACGAAAGAGCTTACATCAACCATTTAACCCAATCCTACAACAAGAAATCATTAATACTAAATGCAAAAATAGAAAGAAATAAAAACAAGAGATGCATGTGAATACGAAGTGAAAACAAGGAAAGAAAATGATACAAAAGGGCTTTGAGGCTCCTGGGATGGTCAATCCCAAGGAAATTTAGAGACCTATGGAGGAGAACAAGATTTAGAAGCTGAACATGACACCAATCTTCATTATTTTCATCAATACAATTACATCCCTACAAGAAAATACAATGGAGCTACAGAAATATGAGTTCTCTCCACAAAAACACTAATGAAAATCTAAAAAGTGATGAGCCTCAGTATTGCAACAAGAATGCTGCAACTCCCAAGGCTACGGACTTTAATTATCAACCCGGTGTTTGTACAAAATTTAAGAGGTATCGACACTGTGTGCAACATACAATGTGTCTTTCCTTTGTTGTCACGAGAGAGAAGAAATGCTGTCTATTTTCAGGAATGAAAGACTGAATTTAAAAATGCTTGTAAAGTAACATGAAATCCTCTATATACTTATTAACACACTTTTCTTGCAAAATAACCCTACTTTAACCCTATTTGTCACATGTGATGTTTTAACTAATCTAAGCATGAAATCTGATCTAGAGAGTACTAACTGCTGTGTGCATGTGTACATATAAAATAACTCATGTTTTTTTTTTTTTTTTTTTTTTTATCCTTTTGCTTTATAAATGCAAATGCTAATCTTTCCTTGATCTTTGTTAGGGGAGACAGATGTGGATGAAGAGGGGTACAATGATTTGATAGCTTGGAGGTCAAGTAGGGGCTTAATCTCAGCTTCAATGATGATTTTTCTCAATTCAGGCTCAAAATAGGCCACTACAGGATTTCCTACAAGATGTACTAGTTCTCCTACAAGATCCCCCAGTTCTCCTACAGGACCCCCTGTTTTACTATAGGATGTTACATATTTACTATACGAAATTATAATTCATATAATGACCAAAATAATCAAATCCAAATTGTATGGGACAAATTTTTTTATTGACTAAGATGTTTGAGGTCCCCATTCCAAGTGGAATCACTCAAAAAGACCTCTGTTAACCCATGCTAAAAAATAGCAGAAAATTACTAATAAAAAATCTAGAAATTTGAGAACTAGTGAGCTAGTAAATCTATAAAATGCGTAACCTGATCAAGTGAAAATGCAATGGGGTATTTTTTTTATGAACTATAATGTTTTTGTGATCTAATACAAGTGGAATCAACTCGATTGAATCTTGTTAGCATGCTCTGAAAAATAACAAAAATTTACTATTCTTTGCCACAAAGAAATTCCAGAAATCTAGATTTGGGAATAAGAAGACTAATCCAAGTAGATTAATGATTACTATGACCTTCCAAATATTTTCCAAGGATTAAATGATGATTTTTATCTTGCAAAAGAATTTACATCAACCATTTAACTCAATTCTACAACAATAAATCATTAATACTAAATGCAGAAATAGAAAGAAATAAAAACAAAAGATGCATATGAATAAGAAGTGAAAAGAAGGAAAGAAAATGATACAAAAGGGCTCTGAGGCTCTTGGGATGGCCAAGCCAAAGGAAGATCAGAGACCTATGGAGGATAACAAGGTTTAGAAGTTGAACATAACACCAATCTTCATTATTTTCATCAATACAATTATATCCCTACAAGAAAATACAATGGAGTTGCAAAAATACAAGTTATCTCCACAAGAACACTAACAAAAATCTCCCTCTAGAGGAAAATTTGACTTGGTACTTATGAAAAATTATTATGAATCATTCCCCATGAATGGAGGAAGCTTTCCCCACCAAAATCCCTTGATTAGTGGATCTGGTTCCCAATACTAGGAATCTACATTAAATGGTAGGGAACACATTCTTAGATTTTCTCAATCATTGCAGTTCCACAATCTGTGCCATAATTCCATAATATATTGTTGATTTATTATTTAATAGTGATCCTCCTGTAGTAGGGAGAAAGCCCCTAAATTATCTCCTCCTCGAAATCTTCATAATCTGCCCAATATTCTCATAATATTCCACAAAAGTAAATAATATTAGGCACAAATATGTAATTATTCATAAACATTCATAATGAATATATTAAAGTTAAAAATACATTATCTAATGCAAAAAGAGAGGTTTAATGTGTTGAAGAATGGTCAAAGGCCTTACTTTATGTTTAATTTAGAGGCACAAGCCTTAATTTATGTCTAATTTAGAGGCCCATCATTTACACTTAACATAGTGAACATTCTATGATGAGTTGCTTGACTTTGACTTAAATCATTTGACTTTGACACTAATATGATAATAATACATTGATATTGTCTTGATGTCTATATATGACATTGATAGTGAGTTGACACCTTGACTGCTGTTAGGATTTACATTATCCTTATCTAGTAGTACATCGTTGACAAGTAATGTAATTATGGGACAACATGTGACATAGACCTTGACTTGGCATTTTAATGAAACATTACATGAGCTTTACTATTGACTTGAAAAATTGAAAAATTGAATTAAATTCTAAATCTTGATGGGGCTTAGTGACCTGACATAATAACTTAGCATATACCTTGAATAATTGGACTCATTCTTATGATAAGATAACCAAAATATGTCAATGGCTGTTTTAGGAAAAACAAGTGACATACAAGCACTGCAATAGTACCATCATTTGATATAGTTCTTGAATACTTGACTTTAGTTATGACATGATAGTTTGAATTTGACTTGACCTATAGATTGTGGTACATACATCTATGAAAATTATGACCTAGGTATTTTTCCTATGACCTAGAGAGTGTACAGTGACACAACTATAACTTTGCAGGGCAACAGGCCTTGAAGGTAATATCATATCATTGTACAAGCATATTGACGTAAACATGGATAACAGGGTTTGAGCAACTAATAAACAATTTTTAGACATATGATGGTAGCTCTCCATGGACAAAGCCTCAGAACATTGGTAGTAGGTCATAGGGTTGACCTGAGGCATCTTGGTTTGTGCCATCATTTGACAACAGTGCCATATGGTTGCAACATTGTGAGCAACTTGGAACAATGAAGCAATTTGAAGTATAATTTTATGCATATGAGACTTGATGATTATTCATTCTTGAGTAGTTATGTACAATGACATGCAATGATAAACATCATTGTGAGCTCTTGATATTAAGAAATGATCATATTACACTTATCTATGTGTGCATTGACAATGATGAGAAGTTGAGCAGTGCCAATGATGTGCAGTTGAGTAGTGACTTTGATGTGCAACATTGTGTAATGATCAGTTTGATTGTGCAGTGGTTAGTGGCTACCAAGATTTAATAGATATAAACCATATTCTTTACAAATTTACTATATTTGCTCAGAGCATAGGGGGATCCAGTCTAAAAATTGTGAAACATGGTCGACCTACTCTTTAGGGTGGCAGGATGGTGTGAGGTAAGTGATTGGAGTCACCTTCAGGTCATGGCTTGAGAACACTTCAAGGCGGAAAGGTGGTGCTAGGGCAGGTCGTAGCCTGCACAGGGAATTGGGGAATCCTTTCAGTTAGGGTTGATAAACTATAGGGTGAAAAAGTATCCTACCCTACATCAATAGGTAAGCATAGTGTTGGAGCACTTGTCAGGTTGTGGCCTGACTTATAGGGCGTTGGGGTTTCCTTCTAGTTGCAACAAGTTATTAGGGTTTAGTAGCATACTACAAGTTATTTCCTATGAATTAGGGCATTGGAGCCTCCTTCAGTTGCGACTAAAAATTTGGTGCAATTACTTTATTTTAAAGAGGAGAAGAAGACAATTACTAAGAAGCGTTCGATGGTTTTTGAACTGGAGGGGGTTTTCCACCTAAAATCTTTGTGTCAACTATTTTATCATTCTGCATTGTTGTATGGTGTTGTCTACTATTGATTAATATTTATGATTATCTAAATAAGAACTATAATAACAAATTAATATAAACTAATTCTCAGAAAAATACTAGAAAGTGTTAATTGCAAAGAAATATTGATTTCTCACCCCCCCCCCCCCACCTAATATTTCCAAAAATTGGTATCAAAGCTTGGTTACTTTGATAAAAAAATTAACCATTGGAAGGCAGATCATAGAGTGTAGATATGGGAAAATCAAAGAAGAAAGCCACTAAGAATCCAAAGGAAGTCTCAAGTACTGCAACATCTGAAAAAAATCAGTATTGTGCACAAAGATAATTACTGGATATAGGAACCTAGAATGGTAGTCCATCTACAAGCTCACGATGTATTGCAATCTATTTTTGTTGGAGACACATCTGCCAAAGAAGTTAAAAGGTACAATATGAAAGCCATGAATTTCATTTTTAATATTCTGCCAAATCTAGTAAAAGAAAAAGTTAGTTGCTGCTCAATGGAAAAATTACTTTGGGAAAGGCTCCATAACCTCTACTCAAAAAATCATTCAGTTCAAGAAGTATATGTTTATAATCAAGCCAATCCTGATATTAAGGAATCAAACAAGAATTCTCTTGAGGAAGAAGTTGAAGAGATTAGTGAAATCAAATTTCAAAATGAAGTTGTCAGAGTTATAAAGGAACTCAAGAGTGAAAAGGAAAGGGATAAATTTCTAGAGTAAGAACTGGAGATAGAAAAAGAACTTAATAAGAATATTGAAGAATCTGTGGAACTTATCAATAGTCTTAGAATCCAGTTAGAAGAAGCTACAAAAGTAGAAGAGTCAAAGAGTCGTAAACTCAAAGAAGAAGTTGCTCCATTGAAACTCCAAGTGCAGGAAGCAGAGCAAACAGAGAAGGATTTGGCAAGAAAATTAAAATAAGTTGATCAAAGGTACATATCTATAGTTGAGTAGAAGAAAAAGGAAATAGCTACATCTTCAACAGAAATAATCAGGCTCAGGGAAGAAAATAAAAATAAGAAGGAATAGATAAAGGTACTCAACAAAGAAGTAGAGAAGACCACTCTTCTAAAGCTACATGTTGAAGAGGCAGAAAAAAAGGGATATCTTGAAAATATGGTTTCAATAAGACCTTGCTCAAAAGAAATGAGAACTTGATACAACTCTCACGGAAATGAACATTTGCAAGGAATGGAAAAAATAACACGTACAAGTTATTGACAAGAAATACCAAGAATTGGCTCAGTTGAAGATGAAGGTAGAAAAAGCAAGTAAGGCTCCAATTGATGAAGGTAGAAGCATCACATATTCGCATAGTGAGTTTGAGAAGAACACTGATCAAAGTAATGAACCAAAGAAGAATGTTGCAACTTTAAAGAATGATTCCAAAGCAGTCAAGGACAAAGTGTAAAAATTCCTTGTAGATTCAAACTGCTAATTGTAATTTACTAAAACAATAGACATGAATCTACTCTACTCATCAGTGGAAAAAATTAAACGATCGTAAAATCACGAAGCATACAAGAGAAAAATTTCAATCAACACATTACACAATGATTTCCTGGGGAAAGCCACAACTAAAAACCCCTGCTATCTATATATTGCATTATTCATAAAATATGAGAAGATTACAATGCTTTGCTCAAGCCTGAGCAATGTTTGCACTATCTCTATCCGCCTCACTGCTTCCTAGAGAAGCCCAAGCCAATACTTAACCAAAATTTGGCTTGCCCAAGTCCCTATTTACTTGCATTGTTTCCATGGGAATTATCCCCCTATTAGTTAGGGAAATTCCTCAATATGAATTGCAAAATCCTCATAGAACTTCCTCTGACTTCATGCACGACCTGTACAATTTAGATGATTATACAACTGATAGTATACTATCCGTGAACTCCAATCTCAACTGGGTAACTCTAAGATCCAACATGGATGAGTTATTTATAAGTGAATCATCAGTTAAGTGGTTGAACACATGAAGCAACACCCCACAGTTTGACCTCCTACTAGTTCCTCCATCAGTTGGAATTAGTTTAACTGACTTTAACTCAGTTAAACTGAATTAATTAATTACAACTCAAAATAAACTCAACTAGGGCTTCTATAATGTAAGAGACACTCTACATGACTCAAGTTATACCCTCAACTCGAATTAACTGAGCCAAATAAGTCAATTTAACTTATTTAACTCTTACAAGTTGTCTTGTGATGTGGAATTACAATTTTATTCCTAATTTAATTCAAGGAAAAAATTAAATTAGGATTTTCTTGTTGAATTTTCAAGACTCCATCCCAACAAAAAAGGGATTATCAGATACCCCAATCCTGCCTCTATGGAATTGGAATTTTCCTCTTGACAGTGCCTTAGTCAAGATGTCTGCATCATGTTCCTTTGTAGGAATGTACTCTAGCCACATGATTATCCTCTACACACAATCTCGTAGATGGTGTACTAGATGGCGATATGCTTGGATCGATCATGAAAAACTGGATTCTCAGAGAGTTTGATACAACTTTGATTGTCATAGTAAATCACTATAGGATCCATTAGCTAACCAAATAAACCAACAATGATATTCCTCATCTAGATAGCCTCACAAGTTGTTTGACTAGAAGCTATGTACTCTGCTTCTGCTGAATTGAGTGCAATTGATCTCTGCTTCCTGTTGTACCAAGAAACTATTGTTGACCAAATACTGAAGATTCCCCTTGATGTGCTCTTCCTGTTAGATGGAGTCCCTACCCAATCTGAATCTATGCATCCTTGAAGCTTCACTCTCTCTCTCCGGTTGTACCAAAGACCAAACTGAGTGGTGCCTCTAAGATATCTCAACACATGTTTAGAATCCTTCCAATAAAGTTTGGTTGGATTAACCATTGCTTGACTAAGCTAGTTAACTGCAAAACATATGTCTGGTTGTCTATTCACCAAATACATAAGTGAACCCATAAGCTTCTTGTAAATAGTAGCCTCCACTACTTCACTTGAAGTAGCATCTTCCTTCCTCCAATTTCCTTCTAGAGGATTCTCCACGGGTTTACTTCTCTCCATGTGGAACTTCTTTGTCAGACCAGGAGTAACTCCAGTTTGGCAGAAAACTAATACGATTTATTTCATTAGGTAGCTATTGTTATATACAAAGAATGTGACTGCTCAGTTCATCTTCTGATGACTGTTCACATTCAAAATTCTCCCAATCGCAGAGGATTAGGTGTCAACATTCCCCCCTTAATCTGAAGGGATGTTGGTGAGTCCAAGCATCGTTCTGAATCTTTCAAGCTTTTCTCTTCCAAGCGCTTTGGTGAAGATGTTTGCAATTTTCTCATTTGTGGGACAATGACGGAGATGGATTGTTTTGGCCTCAACATGATGTCGGATCAGATGATATTTAGTATTGATGTGCTTTGTACGATCATGGAACTTTGGGTTCTTGGCCAACTTTATTGCAGAGGTGTTGTCAATCATGAGTGGAGTTGATTGTACTTTTTTTACCTGCAAATCTTCAAGAATTTTTCTGAGCCACACAATTTCTTTCGTTGCTTCAGCTGCTACCACGTATTCTGCTTCTGTTGTGGAATCTGCTGGAACTGATTGTTTGCGTGATGTCCAAGAGACAGCTCCTGATCCAAGACTCATAGCATATCCTGAAGTAGATACCCCAGTTTCTTTGTCTCCATCGAAGTTTGAATCAGAGTATCCAATCAAGCTGAAGTCGTCCACCTGTGTATACTTGATTCCAAGGTCTTGAGTTCCCTTCAAGTACCTTAGAACTCTTTTTGCAGCAGACCAATGTCCCTCACAAGGCTTTTGCATAAACCTGGAGAGGATTCCAACAACAAATGAAATGTCTGGTATGGTAGTAGTGAGGTAGATGAGACTTCCTACAAGCTATCTATACTTCGTTGCATCCTCAAATTCCTTTCCTTCAATAGATGTGAGCTTTAAGTTTTGTTCCATTGGAGTAGAAAGAGGATTGCACTCTGTCGTGCCAAATCTATTTAACAAATCTCCAATGTATTTCTTTTGAGAAAGAAATATGGATTTTGGATGTTGGGTTACTTCAATGCCAAGATAGTAATGAACATAGCCCAAATCAGTCATTTCAAAACTTTTCCCCAATTCCTTCTTTACGGATGCAATGTAGCTTTCATTGTTCCCTGTCATTAAAAGATCATCTACATGTACCACAAGATATACAACTGTTTTTCCAACTTTCTTGACAAATAAAGTTGCATCATCAAGATCAAAATGATTGAAGTTGAGTTTCAGAAGATGCTCAGTTAGTTTTTCATACCAGGCTCGCGGTGCTTGTTTGAGGCCATACAAGGACTTCACAAGTTTGCATACTTTTTGTTCATGTCCTTTCACAGCAAATCCTTCAGGCTGGGACATAAAAACATTCTCTTTTAGATCTCCATTCAAGAAGGCAGTTTTTACATTCATTTGATGGACTTTCCAACCGTTCTGAGTTGCTAGTGCAAAGAGTGTCCGGATGGTGGCCCATTTTGCTGTGGGGGAAAAAGTTTCCTCATAATCGACCCCTTCCTTCTGTGCAAAACCTTTTGCCACAAGCCTAGCTTTGTGCTTGTCAAGTGAGCCATCAGCTTTGTACTTGTTCTTGTAGACCCACTTGCAGCCAATTGGTTTGGTTCCAAATGGAGGATCAACCAGCTTCCAAGTGCCATTCTTTATGAGGGCATCATACTCCTTTTGCATTGCTTCTTTCCATTCATCATGAGAAGCAACTTCTTTGAAGGAAGTTGGTTCAAAATCTGTAGACAAGTTCAATTCACAATCATAAGAAACATCCATATCAACAGGTGAATTAGAGTCATCTACATCACCTCCATTTTGTCGGTTTGAATTTCTGGTTCCTGCTTTTCCAATTTCATCAGGATGAACACTTTCAAGTGTCTTTGTCAGCCACTTTGGGGGACCTTTCTGAGATGGTCCGGGCTGCTCTGTTTATTGAGTTGGGACTAAATCAAGATTGAGTCTCCCAGTTCTATCAATTACATCACTTAAAGCATCATCCGTTGTTGGAGTTTCATGCAGGGGAGATTGTTCTTCAGAAGAAGATTCCACATGTTGATCTAGTATAGGAATCCCCCCTTCAAGATGTGGAATCTGATTATCAAATTCTTGAAATGATTTTGTTTTTGCGAATCTATCCAAGCGATCAAGTTGCCGCTCAACAACATTGTCAGATTTGGATGATTCAAGAAAAATTACATCTCTAGATACAACAAACTTTTTATTTGCTTCATCATAAAGGCGGTATGCTTTGGAGGTGTTTGAATACCCCAGGAAGATACACTTACGACTTCTAGCACCAAGTTTGTTTCTATGTACCTTTGGTATCAAAGCATAACATTTGGAACCAAAGATCCTAAGATGTTTTACCGAAGGAACATGTCCATACCACAATTCATAAGGAGTCTTGTTTCTTATAGCATTAGATGGACATCTATTCTTTATATATGCAGCACATAGAATAGCATCAGCCCAAAACATTATCTTTACATTTTTGAAGAAAGCATGGGTCGTACCATATTCAAGATTGTTCTATTCATTCTTTCAGCTACACCATTCTGTTGGGGATTATAAGGCACAGTTGTTTGATGTTTGATCCCATGTTGGCAAAGATAGTTTTCAAATTCATTTGATGTATATTCTTTTCCATTATCGGTGCGAATAGACCCAATATGAGATTGTGCATCATTTTCAATCCATTTATGAAAATTCTTGAATGTTTGAAAGGCATCAGATTTGTTCTTCAATAAATAAACCCAACACATTCTGGTGTAATCATCAATAAATGTCATGATATATTTATTTCCATTTGCAGAAGGGACAGGCATTGGACCACATAAATCTGAATGAATGAGTTCAAGCTTCCTATGTTCTCTTGAATGTGAATCATGAAAATACTGTTTGCTATGCTTTCCTAGAATGCAAGCATCACATTTCTTATGTTTCCTAGGAATTGTAGGCAAACCAGCAACACCATTTTTCTTCAATAAGCGGAGACTGTCATAGTTTAAATGTCCAAATCTAGCATGCCATAATAAACTTGATGGAAGTGTACCTTCTTCATGATGAGAAATATATGAGAAATGTTGTGCATGAGCAGAGGTTCCTTGCAGTTTGAGAAGCCTTTCTTCTTCTATTCCCCTCATGACAAGTGAGTGGTCAGATGCTTTTCTTACCTCAAGCTTGCCATCAAACATATGAATGGAGTGACCTTGCTGGAGGATGTGAACCAAGGACAACAAGTTTCTCTTGAGCTGTGGGAGATATAGAACATGATCCAGAAGAAAGTCTAGAAGACCAGGCAGTTTAAGCCTGATTGTGCCAAGCCCTGATGGCTTGATTTTTGATTGATCTGCAAAGTATATTGCTCCATCAACATTGTCAGTGAAATCTTCAAAAAAATCTTTTCTATGAGTCATATGACAGGTTGCTCCTGAATCAAGCAACCAATCATTTTTCGAAGAAGCAAGTGAAGCATTAAACAAATCTTAATTTACTCCAATGTTACATTGTGCCTCAATATAGTGAGCGGATTCAGGTGCTTTACCTTTGTCTGTATCATCAGTTTTACCTTTCTGTTGGTTTCTTTTCTGCTCAATTTTGTCCCATGGTAGCTTGCATGTAGAGGCATCATGTGATCCATTTCTTTTGCAGCGAATGCAATGTAAGTCTGCCTTTTCTCCTTGAGAATGTCTGCCCCCCCTGCCTCTGAAGTATCTTCCTCTTCCTCTTCGTCCACCTCTTCCTCTTGTAGAATCTTGAGCAGGATGATTTTCTTTATGAGCAAGGTACACAGTCTCTTCAGAAGATTCAGGGGCTGTCTTCTTTCCAAAGGCTTTCTCTCTTTCAGCAAACTTTTTCACAAGAGAGTCAAAGGTTATATCTTTAAGATTTCCATTTGCTTGTAAAGACTCAAGATAATTGGAGTAAGTAGGATAGAGTGCCTTGAGAAAAGCAATAAGAGGGATATCTAGCTCAACCTTAGTGGATTTGATATCATGCATTATAGATTTTACTTCAGATGCAAGAGCAAGAGGATCATTATTTTTCAGTTCAAGAGTGAAGAGTTTAATCATGAGCTGAACAACTTCAAGTGCAAAATGTGAGTCATAGAGTTCTTTCAGCTTTTGTAAAGCTTCAAAGGCAGTTGAATATGATGAAATATGGCGACTTACTTCTTCATTTACAGATGCTGCGATTAATGCATAGGCTTTGCTGTTCTTGTTTTCCCAAATGACGATCTCTTTGTCTGATGTAGGCTGCACTGGGTCATTGTCTGCTTCTCCGACACACACTCCTTTCCACAACTCATTGAAGATGAGGGTGTGTTTTATCATCCGGGACCATTCAGGATAGTTCTCCTTGCCAGTGAGAACTATTCTTACCATAGAGATGATTGAATGCATTCTGTAAAAAATACTTCTGCTGATAAAAAAAAAACTTCTGCTGATGTACAGTGAAATTGTACTGAGATATATTAAAAACAGAGGTATTATTTTGTCATGGTATATGGGGGACAACGTGGGAGCCAAACGCAAGAGCGTTAATAACATTCCAATACGACAACAATAATAACATTCCAATCGTACAACGTTAATAACATTCATATACAACGTGGGAGCCAAACGCCGGAGCCAAAAGCAACAATGAACTAATGTATATCAGCATTATATATGTATAGAACAATGTATTTAAGTAACCGTTGTGCGAGATATGAGAAATCGAAGTGGTGAGGGAGGTATGTTATGACAATGGGATATGAGAAATCGAAGCGGTGAGGGAGGTATGTTATGACAGTGTTATGGAGTGATGAATCAAATGGTTCACCACAAGAGTGCACGGAGGTGGTTTAATACAGTGCGACCGAAGGAGAGGGCGCACAATGAATACACTTGTGGGAGCTGAGGGGACCGCATACACAGTTACTCCAGTGTATAGCATATGGAAACGGTAGAGCAGTGGATACAATCACTCCAACGTACAGTGCCATTCAACTGACTAAAAAATTCATGCATTCACAATATATGCCATTGACCATCAATCTTCTGCAATTTATGAGCTTGATAACAAATTCCGATTATTGAAAGCACTTACCAAACACCGCAACACCTCCAAGTTTTGACCAGGCTCTCACACTAATTCTTCAATCGTTTTGAACTTTCCAAAACAAATGTCTCAACACAGCAATACGACCCCTTCAACAGTAATATTATTGTTGAATACAACATGCAGTGACGCGCTTCAACGAATGTATTCAAGAATGAACGAGATTTGTAGGGTTTCGACAGAGATTTTAGCCTGCAAAAGATGTAGAATAGATAGACAGAATATGGCAGAGAAATATGACAGGAGTTACACCATAGAAAACTAATTTTGGGACCTGTGCTTTGATACCATGTCAGACCAGGAGTAACTCCAGTTTGGCAGAAAACTGATACGATTTATTTCATTAGGTAGCTATTGTTATATACAAAGAATGTGACTGCTCAGTTCATCTTCTGATGACTGTTCACATTCCAAATTCTCCCAATCGCAGAGGATTAGGTGTCAACATTCTTCAATATCTCGTTGGAATACTTTCCCTGAGAGACAAACAATTACTCATCTCCTTGCCATACTTCCATACCAAGGAAATAATGAAAGAGACCTGTTACCCACCACTTTGTGCCTGATATCCTTGGGAGAAATTTTTCTCCATGATGAGCCTTAGTCGACAACCAACATCCCCTTGATGCCTCCTACTAGATCGTTGTGCCATTTATTTGCCACTTGAGCCAGCCATGTGATCCCTTACCCACTTGTATTGATAATATGTTTGAAGTTGGGCCTCCCAAATCTAAAGGTATGTGTTGTCATTTGGTAACTGAATATTGGGTTTACTTATCATGGATACTTTTGGGTTTGGATTGATGGGGGGCTTTGGCAGAAAGAGTGGGCTTAGCTTATGCTCTTATCCTCTTGATCTATTTTGGTTGCTACCCTTGGATCTTAGTTTCATGGGATCTCCTTTATTGACCATTTGGTTCTAGGGTGGTACTACTTGGGAAACCTCGACTTTGGGTGCATAGTCCTGCTCCTTTACCCGCACATATTACTCCCTTTCCACTCACTTTACCCCCATTCATCGTCTCTCCCAACTGGGCCCACGTTTCCATTTTGGGTCCACATAGGGCCAACAACCTTATCCCTTTGCCCTCCCACCTTGGCTCAGGCCTAGAATGATGCCCCAGAGGTTGAAGCAGCTAAAAGAAAAAGAAAAGCACAATTGGACACATTTAACAGGAAATTGTACCACAAAATGCAAAAGATAGCCAAGACAAAATAATTAGCACGTGAGAAAAATAAAATACATGAGATCTACCCCAATCCATGGCCTCCACCCTGGTTCCATAGGCCCTAGATTAACCTCCTTTATAATTCAGGAACCCATGATTGTCCCAACCCCTAGAGGGCAATGAAACGCCCCACCTTAAAAAGGATAATCACTACTACATCTTACACATCATGCTCTTGTTAGGTGTGCATAGAGAGCCATTGGCCTCCACAACAATAGACAACACTCCATGGATATTCATGGATGCTCATAGATTACTGGCGATCCACTTTTGGGATGATGGTGATATGCTTGGTACATTATGCCCAGCAAGCCCCCACAGGAGCCCCACACTCTTGATAGGTGTCCCAGGGCTTGTACGATGTCATGGTAGAATTCATTCCACCACTTGGACCCTTACATAGGATCTACGGACATCTTCGATTCATATGGAGACCCATGGGGTCATTTATGTGCCCTCATACCCACTAGGAGAACCATAGGTCTACTACTTGGAGAACAAGGCCCCCCCCCCCCCCCGTTTCCATCATATTTTGAGCAATTTATTCCTCAATATGGCACTTCTGGATATTATTATGTCTTTGAACGGCCCTAAAACATGCACATATTATTATTTGGCCCCTTGTGAGGCTTAATTTTACACTTATGAGCTAGTTTGGTGGGCTTGTCACCAATAAGGGTTTTATTTTCACATTATTTTATCATTAGGGGATAATGTAGGCCCATAGGATAATTAAAACTCCTTAGGAGGCTATATATTGGTGTTAGATACATTCATTTGGATCATCACTTGATTTGGGATCTCTCTAATCATAGAGAACTTCACATTTTTTCCTTAAAGGATATTTTATGGACATGGATGAGTTTTGACGTATACATTTGTGTTGTTTATCTTGTCTTGGAGATTTTTCTTGTGAACAAAATGCTGGTTGGATATACTCTATAACATTGTAAGTGAATTTTGATCTTATTATTCTTATTGTTGCATACTGCTAAAATTAGGGCTAGTTGTTGCATAATCGAAATGTGAAATTGAGCATGCTTTAACTAATTTAATGCATGGGCCAATGTTATATGAATGAAATGTCTTAGATATTATTTGTCTTGATAATCTTGCATAATTTTCTTTGAAGTGTAAATGCTTGAAGGTCACTTTTCTTTTATTTCTCTCAACATTGGATGAAGTTGACTTTCTGGGCCTCCTTATCAAGAAACCAAGTTCTTACTCATCACCATCCTTGACTCCATATCCCTAAGTGAATTAGGCACTGGTCCCTTAAAAGGGTGATCATTTCAACCCTATTTCTACCATTTCCCCCCTTTTCCCCAAGTCTCGCCCCATTAGGTCACTTAGGGCATCAATTTCCTTGGAATTGACCCAAGGAGAAACTTCGATCTCCTATAGGCTACTGCACTGGTGGGTCCCTCCATCTCCAAACTTGAGGAAATTCTAATGGTGGAATCCCCAGAAATCCGAAGCCCTAGCTCTAGGATCAAATTTTTCCTAGGCATCCTCAAGGCTAGACCTCAATAGGATCAATTAAACATTTTGAAGTAAACTTTCTTTTTTGGTTCTTTCCCCTCACCTTTTCCAAGATAGGAACATCATTGGTTGCTACATTCCATCCCCGAACTTGAGTTGGGTCCACTTGGCCTTGTGTGGTTCCACTTCTCAATAAAGACTATTTTTCAAGGACCATTTGGGAATCCAAGGTTCCTAAGGATTTTTCTATGACAATTATGACCTAAGGATTTTTCTTATGACATTTGTGACCTAAGGATTATGACCTAACGTATATCTATGACAGTTATGACCTAAGGATTTTTCTTATGACCTAGAGAATGTACATTGACACAACTATAACTTTGCAGGGAAGTAGGTCTTGAAGGCAATATGATCCAGTTATACAAACATATTTATGTAAATATGGATAACATGGTTTGACCAGTTGAGAAATGATGCTTAGACATACGCTGGTAGCTCTTTGTGGACAGATCCTGAGAGCATTGGTAGTAGGTCATAGGGATGACTTGAGGCATATTGATTTGTGCCATCATTTGAAGTGTCAGATGGTTGTAGCATTGTGAGCAGTTTGGAACAATGAAGCATCATGAAGTTTGATTTTCTGCATATGAGCCTTGATGCTTATTCATTTGTGAGAAGTTCGGTATAGTGGCATTCAATAATAGCCAACATTTTGAGTTCTTGATATTAAGCAGTGATAACATGTGCAATGATCAAATGTACAATGATTTATGTGTGCAGTGACAGTGATGTGAAATTGAGCAATGATAATGACGTGCAAGTTAGCAGGGACTTTGATGTGCAACTTTGTGCAGTGATCAATTTGATTGTGCAATGGTCAGTGGCTACCAGGAATTGACAGATATACAACATCTTCTTTACAAATTTACTATATTGATTCAGAGCATAGGGGGATCCAGTCTGAAATTGTGAAATGTGGTCCACCAACTATTTAGGGTGGCAGGGTGGTGTAAGGTAGGTGATTGGAGTCACCTTTAGGTTGTGGCCTGACAACACTTCATGTCGGAAAGGTAGTGCTAGGATAGTTTGTACCCTGCACAGGGAATTGGGGTGTCCTTTCAGTTGGGGCTGATAAACTATAAGGCAACACAATATCCTTTATGATAGTTGTTTGTAAACATAGTGTTGGGGCACTCATCAGGTTGTGGCCTGAATTACAGGATGTTGGGGTGTTCTTCTGGTTGCAACAAGTTATTAGGGTTTAACAGTGTCCAACAAGTTGTTTCCTGTGAATTAAGGGGTTGGATCCTCCTTCAGATGTGACTGAAAATTTCTTGTAATTACTTTTATTTTAAAGAGGAGGAGAAGAAAATTACTAAGAAGAGTTTGGTGGTTTTTGACCTTGAGGGGGTTTTCCACCTAAAAATATTTGTGTCCACTATTTTATCTTTCTACATTGTTGTATGGTGTTGTCTACTATTGATTATTGTTTATGATTATCTGAAGCAAAACTGCAATAATAACTAAAGATTAATTGATGCTTTGAAAAATATTAAAAAGTGATTATTACTAAGCAATCCAACCCCCCCAGTATTTCCAACACTTTCTTCAAACCATATAGAGCATTCTTCAACCTCCAAACGTGATTCTTCTTGTCCTTCACTTCAAATCCTTAAGGTTTCTCAACATATACCTCTTCCTCTTCTATGCCATTAAGAAATGCCATCTTTACATCCATCAGGTGAAGAGCCCATCCTTGACTAGAATTAAGGGCAACGATTGATATAATGGTGGTGAAATGGGAAACTGGTGAAAATATGTCATCATAATATTCTCCCTCTTTTAGAGAGAAACCTCAAGCCATGAACCTTGCTTTATAGTTCTCAATGCTTCCATCAGCTCCATGCTTGATCTTGTATAGCCACTTCGAAGTTACAGTAGGATTTCCTTTAGGTCTTGAAACAACATCCCATACATCATTCTTCATAATTGATTCATATTCTTTGGCCATGGAATCCTTCCAAACCTGCTCATGGAGCTCATATCTACTAATGTTGACATGGATTCTTGCTTTCTCTAGAGGTCCCTTTGGCAGAAACATATCTCTCAACATCCTATAATGTGTCATGAAGCCATAATGGTTTCTTCCTAGTAGGGGGAACACATGGAGGGGGATCCAAATGGTCCATAGGCTCCATGGGATCATAAAAAATGCCCTTCTTAGATTCCGACACATAAGGACCTTCTAGTAGGTCCATGTCATCATTTTTCTTCTTAGAAGGAGGAGGTAGAGGGAGGTCTCTTGCTAAAGAAATCATATTTGGAAGAGGCAGAGGGATCTTCATAAATGGTTACATCCATGCTAAAACTGATTTTCATTTGGCCATATATATATATATATATATATATATAGATATTCTAAATGCTTTAGATTTTTTAGAATATCCAACAAGCATATGTTTCTTTCAGGTGGATTCCTGCTTGTTCCTTTATTCTTTCGGGATAGGGAAGTATACAGGATAACCAAATATCCTAAGATATCCAATATCAGGCTTCATACCTATGAACACTTCTTTGGGAGTCTTGTTATCCAAAGCTTAATGAGTAACCTTTTTTTGTACATAGACCATTGTATTTGTAGCTTCTCCCCAGAGGAACTTCAATAGATTTTGATCATGTAGCATAGCTCGAGCAACTTCCATGATAGACTTGTTCTTTCTTTCAGTCACTCCATTCTGCTCGGGTTTATAAGGTACAATATTTTCCTTCTTGATTCTAGCTTGCTTTTAAAATTCAATGAACTCATTTGACGTATATTCTCCACCATTATAGGACCCAAAGAATTTTGATCTTATTCCCTTTTTAATTTTCTATTAGCACCTTGAAGTACTTGAACATATCAAAAGACTCATATTTATGCTTCAGGTAGAATATCCTTGTCTTCCTAGAGAATTCATAAATAAAGGTTATTTAATAGAGATGGCCACTAAGAGAATGCACAAGCATGGGTCCACACTATAGGTTTTAACACCGTACAAAAATTACCTGCATACAAATTCTAAAAAAAGAAAATAAACAATATCGAGAGCATAACACATAAAACAAATATACACATAGATTTTCCGCTGGATCCCAAAACTGAGACTACCAAATTGATTTTTAATTATGTTCATTTCAATGTTACAATACATATATATACATTCCTAAGCATCCATAAACCCCAATCCATTAACCCTGGATTAGAACATAACCATAGTTCCCTTGACTGGATCTACAAAGTACCATGAACTGAAAACCATTACGCCCAAAACCATGTGCGAAATCCATGCACAAAACCATAGGTAGCTCCGCCCACCTAATATAGGGTCCAAAAAAAAATAATTCCTAGGCCGTTGCCTCGGACCCCGTAGATTGGGGTTATCGCCCCCCTCAAACCCCTTGACAGGGGGGGCTACCACTCCCCCTGTGACCGAGGCTCGTGTGGAAAGAATATAACACAACCCAACACACACAAGTCATAATGAATGAGTTGAAGAATGCCACTAGTCTTGTTTTTGTTGGACAGAATGGTCCCCTTGTCTTCTTTCCACTAGCACATCCTAGACATACTCCATCATGACTATATTGAACATCAAGCATCCTAGTAACCAAATTTCCAACTTTAGGCAAGGATTCATAGTGAAGGTGTGCAATTCTTTGGTGCCATGTCTTTCTTTAATGATTGTTGTCATGGACCATTGCTAGTAGAGGTCTTCCATTGACTCTATAAATTCCTTTGATTCTATATACCAAGGTAAAATCATCTCTCATATGGGATTCCATAGGCCAGGTAAGGACCTTTCCTCTTATGAAGTCTACTCTCATCCCTTTGTCTTCCAAGGCATATATAGATACACAGTTCTTCTTTAATCCTGAAACCTACAACTCCTCATGAGGAAGAACAAATTCCCCAGAGTCCAAATGAAATTTGATGAAACCAAAACCCTTCATAGAATGAGTAGTGGTGTCCCCAAGAATTATATTTAGACTTCTCTCCCTCTCAACCATATTTGAGAGGACTTATACCTAAAGAAATTTCTATAAGCTCCACTATCTACCAACCAAATATCATATGAATTCAAAGGGGAGGAACTAGAAAGGGAAAAAATAAGAATATATTAGATTGATTAGTAGCTGCATTATTTTCATACCTATAATTTCTTGACTTCTTTTGAGGACAATGACCTTCTTCATGATCATCCAGAGCATCAATTCTTCTTCCATCATTACCTCTTCTTCAATCATCTCTTCTTTTTTGATCATATCCTCTTCTTCTATTATTGAACCGATTATTGTTGAAGCCATGATTATTGTTGTACCTTGATTTTGGAGCATTCCCCTTTTCCCAAAAATATTGAGCCTAGTGGCCAAACCTGTGACAATTATAAGATTCAATCTTTGATACATCCCTATCGCTTCTTGATCTTCTATTAGAGTCCCTGAATATTGGAGTAGTATTCCTTGTATTAGATGGACTTCCTTTGCCTTTCCTTTTCTTTTATTGAGGAGAAAATGCAGATGAATCTCCTTCTTCATGGTTTTGAATCCTCCCTATGGAGATCATCCTGGTTTTCTCTTGAGTGCATTTTCCAACCAACTCATCAAATGTTGGAAATTGATTATTGTTGATAATAGTAGTACTGAAGGTTTCCCAAATAGAAGGAATACCTTGGACAATGACTATCACCAACTCTCTCTCAGATAAATGCTCATCAACATTTTGCAATTGTTCCCTTAATTGGGATACCCTCATGACATAAGACTGCACAGGTTCCCCCTTGTTCATCTTCAAATCCTTAAGTTTATTTGTTAAGGAGAGCATGTGGCTCAAGTTGTTGACTTGATACATTCTGACTAGTTTATCATAATTGTCCTTAGAATTCTTCAACCTACCAACATAAACAAGTAAATGATCTTGAAAACCATCAATGAAAATTTTGTTGGCTTTGACCTCACCTTTCTTGTACTTGGACTTGGTGGCAACATGAGCATTTTCTGGAGGTTCGAGAAGTTTTCCTTCCACATATTCCAGAACATCATTTTAATCTAATATCACTTCCAACCTAATCTTCCAAGCTGCAAATTTGAAGAGTCACTCAACTTCTCAGAATCATTTAAGAAAGAGGTAGTCATCTTAATCAAATTATATGGGATCCTTCAGTTTCTTCCAAATATGGTTTCTTTAGTCTCTTATCTCTTTAGGTCTTGTCTTCACCTTGGCTCTGATACCATGTGAATTTTCCATTATCATATGTTGTTACAATCACTTTAGCCCAATTCTTAACTTGAATTATAAATCAATTCAATATTCCTGTAACACATAGAAATTGTACTTAGAATAGTAAATACAATGTACAATAGATGATAATCAAGAACAATAACAAGAGACACCAGGATTGGTCAAAGACGAGGGGAAAAC
Source organism: Pinus tabuliformis (assembly GCA_031772625.1). Lineage (NCBI taxonomy): Eukaryota > Viridiplantae > Streptophyta > Pinopsida > Pinales > Pinaceae > Pinus > Pinus tabuliformis. Next base: position 464,713,025 of record CM062811.1, read on the forward strand.
CCCACAAGGGGAAACCCTTTCAAAATATTCTTCTTATTAGATTGTCATAAAATGTTCAACAGAGAGTACAATGTTCCAAGTTCATAAACCAAGAGTCAAAGTCAATACTTTGACTATCAACAAAGTCAACCAACCAATATTCAAATGATGAGCCAATAGTCAAATCTATCCCAAGTCAAATTTGGTCAAAGTAAAAGTATGAAATTATGTCAAAGTCAACATTAGTGAAATGATACCTAACAATTCCAAAAGTCAATGGTCAAACTACGCTCCAAGAACTTGGTCAACAGTCAAATTATTGGACCTCCAATGCTTGTCAAAGTCAGCGTAACACAATCCCAAAATACGCGGTCAAAAGAGAGAGAGAATTAGCGGTCAAAGATTTAGCTAGTCTACTGTTAATGCAGGTTAAAGTCCTGTTGTCAATGCTCAATGTGCCCATTAATCTTCAATTTTTATGCCGATAAATGCTGTCTCCTCAAACATATCCAAACCTAGTCAAACAAATTCAAAAGGTGCCAAGACAATGCTAGTCAACGTTGGTGAAAGTCTCCCAAACAGAAGTAAAACTTGATCACTAGAAAAGAGAGACTCCTCCTTCACACATGTGAAGAGAACCCTACAATATTTCAAATGTACAAACCAATAGAGAGAAGAGAGAGATGCTTGATGTGATGATCCGAAGTGAAGTGCCTTGAATTGTATTTATATGCGATGGGGGAGGGATAATTTGTCTTCTAGGCTGACCTAGACTTTTGTGACATTGTGGGTTTTCACTTAAAAAATACATTTTTTCCTTAACCAAATTAAATTTTTCTGAGGGCGATTTGGGGTTTCTTTGGATGAGGAAAATTTTCCAATAGAGGCAATTTATCCCTAAGCTACCAATTAACACATTATGTGTGCCATTGGTAAACCTACCATTAAGAAGTAAGAATTGTACACCTCTACCTACCCCAAAACATGCCCTAGAAGTCAATGTCCGTGAATTATATGGATTATATTTTTCCTCCATCGAACATAGTAACCTGATTGTGTCTTTGTGGTTTCCAATTGGTTCTCTAAGTTTCCATTTGGCATCATGGAAGAAGAGTATCACAATAGAATCCACTACTAAGATCTAATTTAAGCATGTTTGGGCTCATTTTGAGCTACCACAAACCATCATTTTAGACAAGCATAGCAGATTTCTTAATGCCTTTTGGTCCAACATGTGGCCCCTAATGGAAAGAAAACTAACCAAATTGAATGAAGAGTGTCGTGACAACAAAAACCAATGGCAAGATCTTATTTAAGAATGCTTGGGTTCATTTTGAGCTATCACGAACCATTATTTTAGAAAGGGATAGTAGGTTTCTCAATACCTTCTAGTTCGTCATGCAATATCTAATGGATACCAAGCTAACCAAAGGTGGTCAACATGATAATTGGGCATATCATATGCATGTACAAATCCAAGCACATATATACATGGGATGAGATATTTCAATGTGTCTAGCATAAGTACAACACATCTCTCCATTGTTTTATTGGCGATAGCCTTTTTTAGTTGTGCTTTGGGTTTTAAAAATTAGACCCCACTGATGTAGATTTGGCAATTACATCTACACAATACGGATCCCCACATACTACGGATGAGATATATAAAGCATCCAAATTTTTTGAATTGATCCATCACATCTAACAACAAGTTTATGATATACCACAAAAATCCAACACCAACTAAAAACAGCATCATGACCAATATTCATTTCCACATAAGTTCTAGGTTGACAATTAGGTTTGGGTACATTTATATAAATACCACTTCATAGGGAACCATAGAAATATTGAACCACTTAGATATGGGATTTACACCAGTGCAAACATTGTGGGAGATAATTATTTTGAATTGAGTATTCCCACTTTCCTTGGCTTGCATCCAATATCTAATGTGGCATTGCTTTAACCTTATTTTCCACCTATATTGGACACGTGAAGGCTATTGATAATTTGGAACCTACAAATATCAAAAACTATTATATTGAATATAATATAGTGGACCACATCATGGACACCAGGATGAGGGTCCCCTACTAGTAGAAAATATAAATCTATCCAATTGTGAATTAAGATAACTTCGTCACCAAGGAAAGTGGCTCACTAGAAGTCAAATTCAGTAAAAATTTCCCCTTATGGTGGAGGAAATTAATGTGATGGGAAGCATTTCTTCCTAAGGGGATTATTTATTCAAGTGGATATATGTGGCCACCCACCTCTTCTACTAACTCAAAACAATTCCCATCTTTGCATATTTTTTACAGTTTTTCATGTCATGAACCCTCAACATGATTTTAAAGCCCTAGAATTTTTTTTTGACCCTATAATGGATTAGGATTTCCATGGAATTTACCAAAAAATTTAAATCTTTCAATATAATTCCAATGGGATATTGTGTGCCCCAAACAAATTTTGTATGCATAATTTGTAGCCCCAGGAAGTTAACATGTCAACTACATTCCTTAGGGATAATATTCCTTTTTTCCTCTTCATCTCCTAGGGTTAGTGGTTTGAATATTTATGGTTTTTATCTCTTATGGTTTATTGTTTTATGTTAAAAGGTAATTTCTACCTCTTGAATGTTCATATTGGAAATAAGTGTAGCCACACCTCTCTCTTCAAAGATAATATACCATCATTCTAGCTAGTTTGTATTGCTTTTCATTTCACAATATTTTCCCATTTCATTTTTTAATAGAATTTGGTTCTCATTTTATTATTGTTCTCTCTACAATATTTATGTGTATGTATTTCTACTCATATTCATTCCTTTCATTATATTCTCTATACAATCTACGAATGGTATTATAACAATCTACTCTTTGTTATTTCCTAGTGCATGTTCTTGACAAGGCTACAATATAAAGAGTTGGGTTTTGAACTAATTTCACTTGTGGAAGGCCACTATCCTCCCATGGTGGATAAAAAGTGAGATGATGAAGCGAGAGATTCTATCAAGTCATTGCTCAAGGAAACCCTCAGAAGAAAAGGGAACGAGACAATGGATAATTTGACCTAGATAATTCAATAATTATCAACATCAATTGAGAATCCTTAAATAAGAAACCAATTTAGGTGTCACACCCTTCAAGGTACAATATAAATTAACATTTGTTCATTTTAAAGTTAGATAATGTATATGCTTTGGAGAAATGTTTAAATCTATTAGAAGGTCATTAATCTATTAAAAAATCTTTTGGATACTGAAAATATCATCTTTATGCTCTTTAAGGCCATTCCCCATGTTAAATATTGTTAGGAAGGTTACTAGGAGAGACATGACAAAGATAAGCCTATAGCATTTATGACAAAACCCACTTTGGAAAATTTTGTTAATACCCTAAAGGAGGAATTCCACTCTCGTGGAAACTATAATGATCAATACATGAGATGGACAACTCTATATTAGGAGAGAGACTATATGGTGTCAAAGTGCAGTAATAAATTCCATACCTTCTTCTTCAAGTTGGGTATTCGAGACTCTAAGAAATACCTAGTTTTGAAGTACCACAATGGCAAACATTGGTACATCCAATCAAAGATGGATTTCTTGGATATCTACTCACTAAGAGTTTCTTATTGATATGCTGTCAAAATTGAGTAGAAATTCAAACAAGAAATAAACAAGGGTTTGTATATGCAAATCCATTATAATAGAAGCATGGGAAAGGTGTCCCTAACTGAGAAAACAAATGACAAAGATAAAACAATCAACCTCAAGACAACCATTTCATGATACAATAAAAAAAGGTAACAAGAAGTCAAAGAAAGATGTTATAGAGTGGTGTGAGCTCCACAAAATCGCCTAGCACAAGTCTAATGAATGTTAAATAATAATTGTTGGAATATATCATATAAAATAAAATAAAATGGACTCTCGCTTGAAATTTTATCTAGAGTAGGATAAGGAAAAGGAAATCATTGATTTATAATCTAATGTTACCATCACAATCATAAATATCCAACCAAAAGAGTTATAGGATCTTAAGAAGGGGAAGTGTCTCTTCCATTCACAACTATGGGTGAAGGGGACTCCAATACATTTCGTTGTTGACAGTAGTAGCCAGAATAACTTTATATCAGACGACTTCATGAATAAATTGATATTTTCAATAATTCCACACCCCAACCACAAAACATATTTTGATTTCAATAAATGAGACCTCCACATCAACCATTAATGTCTCCCATCCTACAATGTTAAGCCCTTTAAATATGGAGCACTATGTGATGTTACGCCACTTGAAGTTGGTGATGTTATTTTACAAGAGCCCTATATGTGGAAATTTCATTCTATTTATGAGTCTAGGCCTCCTAGTGTCCCTATTACTTTGGAAGGCTAGGTTTACATGGTAACAAGGTAGTTTTAACTATTCCAATTTTCATTATCCTAGCTAAGCAATACCAAAGGTAATCTCTCAAACAAAAAAAAAGTCATCTTCATGGTCCAATAAAAAGGTGAACAAAATATCACCACAACAACTTCCTTCTATGCATGGGGCCTATCTACATTGTATAATTAAGTGGAAAACAATTTATACCCCTCTACATTAGTATAAGAAAGTGGGATAAAATGTAAAGTAATATATAAAATCTATATTCACTTCATCTATGGGGGTTCCTTTACACTGATTGGTCAAGCATTCAATTAACTTGATACCTAGTGCTTCATTACCTAATAAACCAATGTATAGACACTTTCTTCTAGAGAATTAGGAATTTTTTTTTTAAATTCACAACCTCATCCTAAAGGGATTCTTTTAACCAAACTCCTCACCTTACAAAAACTCAATAGTATCAATACAATGAAATATGGGACATGATGACTCTATATTGATTATAGAGCCTTAAATAAAAATAGTTTCATTAATTTATACCTAATCCCTTGGATTAACATTCTTCTTGATAAATTTAAGGGTGTTGATTTCTTTATTAAGATTGATCTAAAGTCAAGCTACCACTAGCTTCTAATTTAACAAATTGATGCTTTGGAAGACCACCTTCATGTTTAATCAAAACATTTTGAGTGGTTGGATATGATTTTAGGATTGACTATTGCTTTGGAAACATTCATGAATATGATGAAATATAATGTGGTTGTTCACCTATTTTAAGGTCATATATTTGGATGACATCCTCATAATCAATATGACTTGGGCATAACATTTGCAACACTTTCAATGGATTCTAAGCACTCTATGAAACACAATCTATATGACAATTTGGAGATGGTAATTTGGCATGCAAATAATGAATTTTCTAGGATACATCATGGATGAACATTTGGGGCATGTGGACCCATCCAATGTCCAAGTCATTCACAATTATCCAACTCTGACAACTCTAACAGAGCTCCACAATTCTTAGGCCTTGACAACTTCTACCATAGGTTTCTATTGGACTTCTCTTATATCACTTGGCTCTTAAGCCGAGTGCCAAAAGGGTGGAGATAAAGATAACGTTTTTTGGTCTAAATCACAAAACGAAGCATTTTTGCATTTGAAACATTTCTTATGCTCAGAACCAATCATCACTCTACCAAACTTGCAATGACCATTTTAGATTGAGATAGATGGCTCTAGAGGGATCACAACTAGGCTAGTCTCATACTCACATGACACAAGGTTAATTCCAACCACTAACAATATAACCTCTAGGTGCCTATGTATGCCCCTTCCACAGGCACAGGTGAATCGTGGGGATTTGAACCTCAAACTCCTCGCACATAACAATTCATTTTCATGGCCATCGTGAATTGAGCTACCCCTGGGGACTAATAAATGGCTCTAACTATACTATCACTATATTCCGAATTTAGCATGGGGATCTAGTGGCCTATCATAGTAAGAATTTTTTAATGCTATTTGTAGGTATCCCACATATGACAAGGAGAGGTATGCCATTGTGCAGGAATTTCGATAGTGGAAATATTATATTTCAAGAAAGGAAACAACTATCTGCAATAGTCATAAACCCATGTAATTCATGCAAACACAAGTAAAGCTAAAAAAAATAAATGGCATGAGAAGTGCCGCCTATACTTGCAACAATCTTAATTGAACATAAAGTACAAGAAGAGTAGCAAAAACTATATTTCACACCACTTCATCCATCCCTTGATTACGATACTAACCACAATTCTTAACTCTTATGAGCATGAGAATTCCAAGTGGCCCCTACTATATGACAATGGTCTTGATTTTCTAGTACATATCATAAATTAGATGTAAGTAAATAAGCTCCAAACTTTCACCTACATAATGCACTTTTATGATGTCTACAACATCTTTATTTTCCTTCAAGAAAGCATGCAAAGGTAATTTTGGAGGCACATTACAATCAAGTATCCGAGCATGTCGGTATGGAGAAGAAAATAGTGATACTTAAAAATTATTTCTATTAGACAAATATATAACATATCTTAACATATTTATCATATTATGCACTACATGTGCCATTACTAAACTTTCCATGAAGTAAAGGATGTACATGTTGAGGAATTTAATTGTCCATTTAAAATAACCCAATGACTCAATACATTAATTATAAACAAGGGTATATGTTTTATTTCAAATTTATCTTGCAATATATGTGAAAGAAGCAATTTCTGATATGACATTAGCTATCTACTAGTATGCAATCTTGAGCAAGAAACACAACCTTTTCAAAAAAAATCTTCAAAGATCAAACACTCATTGTAGACTAGTCTATTACACTTGCTTGAATGGAATCAATCTTCACATGATTCTAGAATTGAAACCACATTGTTGAAACCAAACTAGCATAAATAATGACACTTTGCATAGACAAAGCTCTCTCTTGCATAAATGAAACAAGTCCACTCTTTGCGAAAGATAAATCTCTCATATATCATAGCCACTCTAAATCTTCTTACCAAATATAATGATTGAAATCTCATCAATAACATCAAACTGGTGATAAAAATTAATGGAAAAAATCTTGTAACAACAACAATAATATAAACACATCAATCTATAATAGTTATGTGTGACAACCCCACTTGAGGTTATTGCATAAAAGGATTGTAATCATACTATTAATATCGAAGAAAAAAAGGGAGTTGAGTTAAGGGACAAATATTCTAGAGCTAGGAAGGAGGATGGCTTACTTGGGATGTTGTGCATTGGTACAAGAAATCTGAAGCTATCAGGACAATAATTAAGATTGTTGGTGCATAAAATTAATGAATCAAGCCTCAAAATTGAATGAACTGCAACATAAGGTACACAAACCATAAGCCATGTTACTTGAGCAATGGTAAAAAAAAATAAAGAGGAAAAAAATGCAGGTCTAAGAACAGGGGCTGCAGATTTCAAGGCAACAAGAATTTTAGGAAAGGGAGAGGAAGCATTCGACACAGAGATAACGGTAGTAACTCGACACATGGAGATAAGGGGAGCATAATGTAACCCAAGAAAAATTATCAAGGAATTAAGATTAGTGAGCATAGGAAGAGGAAGTTGGAAGCAGACAAAGGGGACGTGATATCTAAGTTCAACTGAGACAACCAACAAAGATGGTTGAAGAGAAGAGAAGGGGATTTGTTCTTGGGTTCCTTGGAGGGTGTGGATTGCGCTGCTAGTATCTGGATCCATGTAATAGCTTGGGGTCCCTGTGTTGAAGAATCAAGGGCAATTATGTATAGTAGGTGTTTTCTCTTCCAAAGACAACCTCAAATTCCTTACAAGACTAGTGCCTGGTAACATCTAGCTTTTATGTGTCTCATATGATTTTAAGGAAAACAGAGAAATCATATACATTTTATACACATATGTAAATACATACAATAAACATCATGGGTTGGTTAATTCATCCAAGGAAATAAGCCATGTATTTCTAGTACTCTTTCACATATACAATTCACATAAATATATGTATGAACTAGTGGAGGTCGAGTAGTTTGAGGACCTACAGTTTAATCAGCTTTTGTAGAGAAATGAAAGGAGAGAAGGAGACAAAATAACTCATCATATAGAGCTTGAAACTTCAAGAATTCTACACTTATCTGAGTTAAAGACAGACATAGTGGAAGAAAGAGGATTGGGTGTTATGATTCATGGAGTGCTATTTAAAGATATAATCCCAAAGATTACATACATGCATGTGCATTAACAAGTCAATACAAATGAATCTATAAGAACATATGAAATATTTTTGGCAACTACAATTACATGAAATCTGAGAGGAAATGTGAACATAATGGAATTTGAATAGAGAGGGAACATACTGTAGTACTCGAATGTAGGAATCACCACCATTTCATTAATATTCTAAAATATGCAAGTCTTGAAGTCATATAGTTTTAGAAATAGCACGTAGTTATTCTTTAGAATTCAGAATCTTTCCTAGTGTTTCTTCCTCACATTTATAAGGAAAGGAAGATCATGAAAATTACAAAATATCTCAGGCTAGAGCTTCTAGTTGCCTACATGACTAGCTGTGTCGGCGTGCTGGCTCTGTCACCTCCAATTATTACAACATAAAGATACTTTTCTTGGAAATAAAACATAATAATAATATCAATCAAAAACAACAAAACATAATTAACAAGTGAACTGAAATGATGTTCCTGTAGAAAATATCTCCATGCCACTCTCTTTTCTGGCCTCTGGCTCAACTGAGTTTCTGCTACCTCATGCCTCATGCTCTCTCAGTTGGTTCCCTGTCACTTTTGGTCTTAACAATTTTAATTATTTTCTTTTAGGAAGTGGGAGAAATCACCCATAATGTCCATAACATATTTAGAACACAACTGCTGATTCATCAGTCCCTTTAACTTCTTGTATCATGCTATGAGAGCCATGATATGCTCAGTAATATTACCTTAATGTTGAATCAGGGGTTCTCGTTATTAGCCCTTTTCACTTAAAAAGATTACAAAGTAGGTGAGTTTTTGGATATTTAGGCCCTTTATGGTTTAGCCCCTTTTTGCATTCCTTCTCATATGACTGGGGGTAGTGACCTGGTGCTTAGCCTTATATCGGAGATCGACAATTGGGACTTTTCTAATCCATGCCTCTGGTTGCACCCTCCTAACTCTTGCGATTGCGATATGCAATGAGCTGGGACCTCCAATCGCCGATTTGTGAGATGAATTCATACTTTGCCGCGTGTCACCTTGTGAGTGGTGACATGTGTCACCCTGTTTTGGCCCCTTATGATCCCTAAAAACACCAAATATGTATCCCACGTGTCCTTCACACCGCTGCATCATGATGATGTCAGCCACCACATGGGTTTATTGGGACTAATAGTATTCTGCCATGTGGCCTGTTAGAGGAGAGAGAAGAGGCCCGTCCTTCTCTGGTTTTGCAACTGATTTCCTTTCTTAATCACAATCGGCCCTCCATGGCACTTTAACACTAGAGGCCCAAATCTCGGTGATTTTTAATGTCATCAACCTTCAACGGTTTCATGACGCCGTATTTGGTTGTACCCTCCAATACTTGCTTAGGATCAATTTTCACTCCTTGCACTACTATGTGTCCTAGTAGCTTCCCCTCACTCAGGGAAAACTGAGATTTCTTGGGATTCAAAGATAGTCCATACCTCCTGCATTTCTCAAAGGTGAGCTTCAAGTGGAGGATGTTATCTTCATCGATCTTAGAGAAGACTGTGGTATCATACAAATATACCACTACGAACTTGTATTTCTCTCCTACAAAAACTATATCCATATCTCTCTGAAACGTGGCCCTTGCAATAATAAGACTAAAAGGCATGCAAGAATACATGAAAGTTCCCCAAGGGTGGTGAAAGCAATCTTCTTCTGATCATCAGGGTGGACTGCCACTTGGCTGTAACCAGAGAACCCATCCATCATGGACATGCTAACGGATCCCACCACCTTCTGTAATATGTAATCCATCTTGGGTAGTGGGTAATTTTATTTCAAATATGCCCTGTTAAGGTTACGAAAATATACACATAACCTTATTTCTCCATTTTTTTTATTTTTATTTTTATTTTATTTTATTTTTTTATTATTATTTTTTTATTTTTATTTTTATTTATTTATTTTTTTTTTTTTTTTATTTTTTTATTTATTTTTTTTTTTTTTTTTTTTTTTTCAGAATGGGACTAAGTTGGCCACCCAGTCTGAGTACCTTAAAGGCACTATGATTTTAGCTTGTAGAACTTTCCTCACTTCTCTTTCAATAGAAGGGAGTAAGAGTGGGTTAATATACGTGACCTTCTGCTTGCATTATTTTATTCCACTTTTTAGAGGAATCTTATGCTGTATAATTTTAGTATCAAATGCTTTTAAATTCTCATAAGACCAAGCAAAAACATCCTTATAGATTTTGAAGAAATTTAAATACCTTTGTTTATATTGTAAGGGGATTCCTTTTAATAGTCTCACCATCTAGGGTTCATCTTTTGAGACGATATTGCAATATTATACTTGTTCCTCCATCTGTGAAGCTATTGGTTTGGAGGCTACATCATTCTTGTTAAATAATCTTTCCATCGGAACTAACCCATGAGGAATAGTACTCCCGAATGGTACTCCCTTTCAGTTGTATAATTTTATGTCCAGCCACAGTGTCTTCCCATGGAGTTGGTTCTTGATTTGCCTCTTTTTCTTCTCCTTGATCAATAGTTGAGCCAACGAACTGCCCAACTACCTCTATAAATAGTTTGATATCTTCATCATCCTCTAATACCTACCAGTGTTTTAGATTATTAGGTATGGAGGGTCTGTGTTTGACCTCCACCTTGTACCTGAGAAATGGATTTTTAAGAGATTTGAAATTGCTTGCTGCTACTGCAAGGGAATCAACCATTATGTTTCCTTCTCTGGGCTGAAATTGGATATTAAAGGTCAGGAAGAAGTTATCAATTAAATCCCATACTTCATTCCGGTAAATCCTCAATCTGGGGTTTTTAGCTTGGCACTGATTTCGGATCTGCTTTACAATCAACTCGGAGTCTCCATGCATAGTTAGGAATTCAATATTTGTATTCCTTGCTATTTGTAGCCCAATGAGAAATGTTTCATACTCTGCCACATTGTTGGTTGCTTCAAACTCCAGCTTTAATGAGAGGGGTGTCACACTGCCCTCATGACTTACCAACAATACTCCTCCTCGATTTCCATCTTTGGAATTCACTCCATCAAAGTATAATTTCCATACTTTTTTTTTATTTGTGTGCTAGTCATATAACTTCATCATTAGATGTACTTGTGTTGCTTCTAAGATGGTCTCACCTTCTTCGATAAATGAGCAGGAGAGGTCGCTTTATTGTCCATACAATAGAGAATTTTTAGAACCTTCTGCTGGGGTCATGGTTTTTACAAATATGGACTCTTTGTACAACCTCTTTTCTTCGCCTCCAAAAGTGGCAATAGTGGCATAAGTTATATCTAATTTGATAAATCCCCCCACCTTGGAACCCTAAGACCTGGATAGTAGCATTCCGAACTGAGGGGGAATATCTGCCACTACTATGTCCATCACTATGCTCTTCACAAGGATCTGAGCTAGGTTTACCACTAGATATTTTATCATTCCCAAGAATTTGACCCTCTTAGAGTCAAAGGAGTATAGGTCCTTGTAGGGTTTGTGATCTACAATACAAGTTGTTCCATCATGACTAAGGGCATGAGTTTTTTCGAGGCTCCAGAGTCCAACATACAGTTATGCAATAAGAGGTCATGAATTACCAGGATGGGTGCCTTCTCTTTTGTGTATTCCTTGGAGCTATTGCATTCCTTATTTAAGGATAATTTTATTTTGGATGAGTTAGGGTTCAACTTCCCCTTCCTTTTATTTAACATTGGGGTAATTTCTCGGGGAGAAGTTTCCTCTCGTTGTTCAGGTTCCCGCGACCCCTTTTTGAAGATCTGAGATCATATCTTCGATGTATTTGTGCTTGCATGAAATCCAAAAATTATTTAAAATAATCCCCTATGTCCTCCTCATTTACTGTTGCTTCTCTATCATGGCACATCTCATGTTGAGCCATGTTTTCCTGTTCCTCTTTAGAGGAGGAATACAAGTTTCCCTGCATCTTAGGTGTATCTAGTGGTTATTCATTTGAATAATATTCTATATATAGATGAGGAGGGATTTGATCAAGTTGATATTTTATTTTCCTTTGGAGTATCTGCAATGGTGTCCTTCTGTACTGTGGGTTATAACCTCGGTTGTTACCTTGAGCATTTTGTTTTGGGAGACTCTTGTTCTCAAGCTCAAGATTCACCACCTTATGAGATAAGATCTTAATGAGTTTATCCATTTCTTCCCACTTCAGATCTGGTAATTCTTTAGCTTTACCAGAGGAGGAAGTTTCTTCGTTCCCCTTTTTCTTCTTTGTAGGTTCATTCTTTCCTCTTGACTTCGCTGTCGAGGTGAAATTTGCTTCTACCTCAAGAGCATCAACTTGGAGTTGATCCAAAGTATGAGACTTCCTCTCCCTTAGAGTAAAGCCAAATTTAGACTCAAAGGCTCCCACAAATATTGCACGAGCAATAGATTGAGGAGGCTTTATCTCAACAGGCAGGTTATTATACTACTTATTGAACCTTTTTATGAATTTTGAAATATCCTCTTCTGGCTTCTTCCTTATAGCATTGAACTCTATGAGGACATACTCGTTATCTCTCTTTTCACCCCATTTTTGTGTGAAAGAGTTTTCGAGTTCCTCTTAGGTAGCGATGGATGCATTAGGTAGGGATTTAAGCCATTTTCTGGCTTCTCCATCAAGGGATTGCACAAAGAGTCTCAGGACCACATCTAGTTGTTCTACATTTAGACTCTCAACAAAACCACAAAAAGGTTTCAATGTGTCTCTGTGCAGTATTTTAATCCTCCCCATTGAACCTAGGCAAAATATTTAGGTATTCCTGAGGCATAGCACTTAGGGGTTGAGGTAAATCAATAGGGGCATATTTATTCAGTAAGAAACCCAGAACAACCATCTGGATTAATGGGCGAGGATTAAGATTTACAGGAGGAACTTGGGCCAAAACCACAGTGGTTGGAGTAACTAGACTGAGAGCAGTGTCACTGAGTGTATAATGGATATTGTTATTATTGAGTATAAATATACCTTTTTCGACCTCAGGAGGAGGAAACAAAATGATAGGAGTTGTAAATGAGATTTCTTTCTCTTTTATATCTGATTTGGGGGCATGATGCTCTAGATCATCTTCTAAAGAGGATGTAAGGACCTTAGGAGTAAAATATGAGCAGTGAATGACAACGTGTTGGGAGATGGAGGAGGAAGCTTCAAAGAATGATGAGACAGTAGCACAGGTAGTAGGATTTTTCTCCTTCCAGACTCTCCTAAAAATTAATTTATCTAGGTCATATACAGAAGGGATTTTCTGCTGAGAGGTATCTGAGCAAGTGTGAGGCTTTCTAAAATCAAGGATAATAAATGATAATGAGATTTGTGGAGTCGCCAAGGTGATGAGGATGCAATCAGAACGTCTTTTCTCACCTACACAAAGAGTGCTTAACTTTTTGTATCCCAGGGGAAAAATCCTTCAATACATTCCTCGACAATGATGCCAAAAGATGTTGTCGCTTCCAGAGACAGCCTCAGATTGCTTACAACACTAGTGCCTGGTAACATCTAGATTTTATGTGTCTCATATTATTTTTAAGAAAAAAGAGATAGCATATACATTTTATACGCATATGTAAATACATAAAATAAACAACATCGGTTGGAACACAACCACATTCCGCAGCTAATCAGTTGTTCCGCAACCATTTCCACACTTTTGTAGGTTCGAGGTGTCGAGAGGGGAAAAGGACTACATGGGTAGCTTGGAAAACATCAGGGCATGGATTGTATCCTATTCATCTGGCCTAGATCGACGAGGAAGACTCCGGTCAAAGGGAAGTCAAACATTGAAACCTATGGCAAACAAGACTCTGTTTTGCACACGTTTCTCAGAGATGGGATCCGAAGCAGTTTCCTGAGGCCATGAACTTCATATGCCACCTGTGCAAAGGGAATCCAACAGCCAATACCATAAGATTTATGTTTTCAAGCAACCAAGGACAAGAATTCCACATACTTGCCTATCTACGTGTTTTGCCATGGCTTATTTCTCTCTTTAAAACAATTGTATAATTTCCTATAAATACGGTGTGAAGAATGCAGAACAAGTTCAGTTTTTTCTAATGTATTAAGTTTAGATTTCCGCTCTGTAGTTTGAAGAACTCATTCTCTTTTTTAATATAAAAACTCTGTTTCAATGGATACCTGAAGTGCTGTTGGAGTGTTGATTAAGTGCTGATAATCCGAGACCTTTGCAAAGGGCCCCTGCGTTGGTCAAGGTTACATTTTATTTCTGTTTTGTCTTTCATAGTTAACTGTAAATTCACTGTGTGTTTTCCATGATGTTTATAACCATTTTCTAACTATGTTCATAATGCAACTTGTGTCATCTTCTTATTAGCACAAAATAGCTCTTTTTGTTTCACTACTTTCTAGTTTCTTATCTGTAGCTTGAAGTTGATGTCAGTAGCATAGAGTAATTTAGATTTGTTGATCATTAGTCTAGTTTCTTTCATTTACTGTTCATTAGTCTTTAGATTTTGAATTTAACTGATCAATGCCATTTTGTTGTTAGTTTAGTAACTCATGTTGTAAGTGAATGTTTCCGAAAGCCCTTTCAATTGATGGTTCATCTTAAAACTAAGTGGTGAAATATTTCATTTATGAATGAGCTTTTCTCTGCATTTTTATTTTTACTTTTTCTTAGAACAATGAAGTATGGAGTCCCTCAATATGCTATCACAAGGAGGTTGTTCTCCCAAAATTGTGTAGCAGAGTGACAAAGAACTTCATTTAGCTGTTATAGTAGATTAGTTGCAATTTCACTAGTCTTAGCCATTCATTTAATTTCATTGCAATCTCATTTTCAGTTTTAGAACAATAAAGTATGGAATCCCTCAAAATGCTATGACAAGGAGGTTGTTCTCCCAAAATTGTGTAGCAGAGTGACAAAAAACTTCATTTAGTTGTTTTATGATAGATTAGTTGCAATTTCATTTTCAATCATAGTTTTTCATTTAGCTGCAATTCCATTTTCAGTTGTTCATTAAGTTTTGATTCTGCAATAAATTAGACAATAATTGTAATCTTATTTTCAGTATTTCATTTTGGTTCATCATAGATAGCTGCAATCTCACTTTTAGTTTTACTATCTCATTTCAGCTTTGGTTTTGTAATTGATTAGATAGTAGTCTTAAGTCCTTTCAGTCCATGTATTGGAAACAATCATAATAGCAAGAAGAGAAACTTTGTTTTCATTTTCTTGGTTAAAAACTTTACTTCCAAATCTAGCTTAAAGCACTTTTAGCTCTCATTTCATTTTCTTAGCAGCAATAGATTTAAGATTTTGTTAGGAATTAAAAGATCAAAACCCCAAAACAACTTAAAATTTAAAAACACTGAAGTAGGAAGGGCCATCTAGCACATATAGTGCACTACACTTACGATACCCAGATTGATAATTTATTTAAAGCAATTTAGGACACTAAATTGACCAAACATTTTGGCGTCGTTGCCAGGGAAGTGTAACTAGGTAGCCTTATCTCTTACATTCATAAAAAAAAACAAAAACAACAAAACAAAACAATGACATGCATAGAGAAAGAGATTCTAGGGGTATATTTATAGCTAGGGGCAAAAGTTCAATTCCCACAACTCCACATACTCCACCAAGAATTAGAAAAGACACACCTCCATCCTAGACTCATACTCCTAGCCATAGGATTCCTGGAATTCAAGGAGCAGAAACTCAATCAGAAGATTCTCCTACATCATCCACCAAAAAATTCCTAGGAGAGAAGACCTTTTTCACCTCTATAAGGGAGCCTATTGTAGTTGAAGAACTAGGAATACCCAGTGAGGAAGAAAAATTAGGAACTCCCTCTCATAGTCCATTGATAGAAGAACCAGAGGAAGAGGGAATAACCTTGCAGGTTGAGCCCTATACTGACTCTGAGGAAACTATAATGGCAGAAGAAGAGCAAGATGGAGAATTCTCACTGTTTGGAGGAGGGGGTAGAGGGAGAGGTAGAGGAAACAATGGAGGAGGTAGAGGTAATAATGGAGGAGGCAGAGGAAACAGGAAAGTATATAACTCATTTGGATTCCCTATAGTGGATGAGGAAACACATACCACAATGGAAAACATTTCACCATCTGTCCTCCCAAAATTTTATGGGTTGAGAAGTGAGGATCCTGAAACATTTTTGTTTGAGTTTGAAGTCTTATGCATAACCTATGACTATCTAGAAGACTCTCAAAAACTCAAATTGTTCCCTTCAACACTAAAATGGGCTGCTTTGAAATGGTTTATGGGGTTAGCCACTCAATCCATTAGAACTTGGAATGACATGAAACAAGAATTTTTGGATAGATACTTAGATTATTGTATGCCTACCAATCATAAAGATGAGGTGTTCAAAATGATACAAAAGGAAGCTGAAAACTTAGAGGATTTTCTTGAGAGATTCAACTATAATTTGAAAAGAGCAAAAATGAACAATCTAGATGAAGAAACTTTGAAAGCTCTTTTGTTAAAGGCCATTAGAGATGAATGGATAGATATCCTTAACATGATGGGGAAGGGAGATATCTCTCAACTTCCATTGAGTGACATAGCAGAACTATGTGTTCATATCTCAAGAGGGAAATCTAAAACCAGGAAAGGACCAAGAGATCCTTCTCTTGTTAGAGCAAACAAATCTGCAACCAGATCTATAAGTAGGGTAGAAATTGGCAATATGCTTGATGAGTTTAAAACTGACATTTTAGGGAGCCTTAGTAAGCAACTAGACACACTTAAAATTCAAAACAAGCAGAAAACAGAGGCTGATGGTTTAGCCATCCTTTGTCAAAAATGCAGAAAGAAACATGCTCTAAGGGAATGTCCTCTAGATGCAAAAGTTGTAGAAACTTGTATGATTTGTTTATAAAGTCATGAGACCAAGGGTTGTACTTCAATCCCAGGTCTTAAGGCTGTATTTCAAGAAGAAACAATCCCAAATCCTACGGAACCTCTTTGTTTTGTTGCAAGAAGACCTTGGCAGGGGCCACAAAATCAAGGATTTAAAAATCCAATGTATTTTCAGCTCCAACCAAACTGGAATTCTTGGCAGCAACCTTGGCCTCAACCTCAATCTCAGTATCACTCTCAACCGTGGGCACAAGGGGTACAAAATCCTTATGGGAGATTTGTTCAATATTATCAATATCCTCCATCTTATCAGAGCTATCCTCCCCCACAAAATCAGCAACAAAATCAACAACCATAACTTCCAAATCAAAACCCTCAACTTTCATTACCATTTCCACAACAACCTCCACAACAAAGTCAAAATCCTCAACTCTTACTTCCATTTTAACAAAAACCAAATCAGTTACCTGCCCAACCATTGCCAAACCCCAATAATAAAAACCCTCAGAATGCTTACATGGTAGAAGATAACTATGAGGAAGACTCTCTAAAAGTAAATAATTTTTTTAGGGAACATCCCTCCAAAACCAAAACATTGAAAAAGAAAAACAAAAAGAATCAATAAACACAACTCCTATCATTGAGCAACCAACATCTACTTCTACACCTCCTTTTCCTAAGAGATTACAAATTGATAGAAGGGTAGAAAAACAGATCTTGTTGCCCAATTATGATTTTCTAGATGAATTGAAGAATGTTTATATCAAAATTCCTTTATTACAAGCCATTAGAGAAATTCCTATTCTAGCCAAGACAATAAAGGAGTTGAGCATCAAAAGACCAGGAAGAAAACCAAGAGAAACAAAAAGAATTCACTTGGTAGGAAAGATAACAGATATCATGATGGGAAAGATTGCCATGCAGAAATATGTGGATCCAAGAAGTCCAATTGTCAAGACACATATAAATGGGATTGAAATTCCAAACACATTGATTGATTTAGGGGCAGAAATAAACATTATGAGTAGACAAACTATGGAGCAACTTAAACTTCCTAATCTTCTTTACACACCTACCTTGCTGCAACTTGCAGATAGATCAGTAATCAAACCAGATGGTGTGCTAGAAGACATTTCAGTCTCCTTAAATTTTTGGGAATATCCTATTGACTTCATGATTTTAACTCCCAAGAATAATCTAGGAGGACACCCACTCATATTAGGAAGACCTTGGCTAGCCACATCTGATGCTTTTATTAGTTGTAGATTTGGTGACATGTATATTTCTGATGGTAATTCAAAAAAGAAATTTACTTTGTATCCTCCAGCAAAAGCAATCACAGAAATAGATGACAATGAATGGATCGATGAAGAAGATGATATTCAACCTCTCTTTACTATGTTAGAAATTAGTGAAGATAGTCAAATTTTGAACACATTGGAAAATTTTGAAACATCTTCAGAATATGATCATGCATAGTTCCAAGAAAAATCTAATGTTGAATACTTGTCATCTAGGAAGATGTCTTTCTATTCTATGGAAGAGTTTAGTAGCTCTACAATTGAATTTTTTCTAGGTAGGACATTGAACATAAACAAAAACTTGGAGAAACTACAACAAGAAAAGCTAACCAAAATATTACAAAAACATTCTGCTGCATTTGCATGGGAGTACACCGACATGAAAGGTATTGATCCTAAGACTTATATCCATCATATCTATATTGAGGAAAACAGTAGACCAATCAGACAACCTCAAAGAAGAATGAATCCAAATCTTAGGGAAATTGTGAAAGAAGAGCTCCAAAAATTACTTAATGTAAACTTCATTTACCCAATTTCAGATAGCCAATGGGTTTCTCCTTTGGTAATTGTGCCTAAAAAGAATGGTAAATGGAGGATGTGCATTGATTACCGAGAATTGAATAAATCAACCTTGAAAGATCACTTTCCTTTGACCTTCATAGATCAAGTGTTAGATACATTAGTAGGTAAAAAGTATTTCTCATTCTTAGATGGTTTTAGTGGTTATAATCAAATTCAGATAGCACCTGAGGATCAGGAGAAAACCACATTTACTTGTCCATGGGGAACTTTTGCCTACCGAGTGCTTCCTTTTGGATTATGTAATGCACCTACAACATTCCAAAGAGCAGTACTAGGGATTTTTTCTAATTTAATACATGATTGTGTAGAGGTATATATGGATGATTTTATGGTTTATGGTAACACATTTGAAGAAGCCTTGGAAAATTTGGAAAAAGTCCTTAAAAGATGTAAAGAAACAAACCTTTCACTAAGCCATGAGAAATGCTTTATGATGTTTACAGAAGGTGTTGTTTTAGGACATCATATTTCAGAAGATGGGATTAAAGTTGACAGATCTAAAGTTGAAGTCATCTCTAACTTATCAATTCCAAATTGCTGAAGGGATGTTAAAAGTTTTTTAGGATTTACAGGTTACTATAGAAGATTTATAGAAAACTTCACTAAAATAGCATCTCCACTCTTCAAATTTCTTACAAAAGATTGTGAATTCAAGTGGAATCCTGATTGCCAATTAGCATTTGAAACCTTGAAAGCAAAAATATCTGTAGCACCTATCTTAAGAGGACCAAATTAGAAACTTCCTTTCCATATTTCTATAGATGCTTCAGATATAGCTCTCGGAGCTATATTGGGACAAAAAGATTTGATTCCTTATGCCATTTACTATACAAGTAAAAATTTGACTCCCACTGAGTTGAATTATATTGTGACTGAAAAAGAATTCTTAGCTGTTGTTCATGCAATTAACAAGTTTAGACACTATATAACAAGCTATGAAACCTTTGTTCATACAGATCACTTTGCAATTAGATATTTGATGAATAAACCTATTACTAATGGCAGAGTTACAAGATGGTTTTTACTTTTGCAAGAATTCAACATTGTTGTGTTAGATAGTCCTAGAAAACAAAACACAATTGCTAATTTCGTGTCCAGGATTCAGAATATCAAAGAAGACTCCCCAGTTGAAGATAAGTTCCCTGATGAATATCTCTTTGCAGTAACTATTCAAACTCCTTGGTTTGCAGATGTTGCTAACTACTTGGTTATAGGGAAGTTACCTTCACATTTATTTCCTAGAGAGAAAAGAAAGATTATTCAAGATAGTGCAAGATATTCATGGATCACTAACGAATTATATAAAACAGGGCCAAATCTTATGATTAGAAGGTGTGTCAGGGAAAATGAAATGCCTAATATTCTCAAAGCATGTCATGATGAGGCGTGTAGTGAACACTTTGCTGACAAGAGAACAACCTATAAAATCCTTTCTTTAGGATATTTTTGGCCGTCCATCTTCGAAGATGCTAAAGAATATGTCAGAAGGTGCGACAACTGCTAAAGGGTAGGGAAACCTGCTCCCTCAAATGAAAAGCCTTTACAACCTCAGGTACCTATCAAACCCTTTGAAAAATGGGCTTTAGACTTTATTTGACCTATTAATCCTCCATCCAAGTAGAAAAAGTATATATTGGTATGCACTGATTATGTCACCAAATGGGTAGAAGCCAAAGCATTACCTTTTGCTAACGAAAAATCTGCAGTTAGTTTTCTTTTTGAGGATATTTTTACTCGCTTTGGTGTTCCAAGAGAAATTGTGACAGATTAGGGACTTCAATTCACATCCAACATGATAGAGAAGCTTATGGAGGAGTACAAAATCAAGCATAGGAAATCCACTCCCTATCATCCACAAGCAAATGGTCAAGTGGAGTCTACAAATAAAGTGATTGAAAGAATCCTCACCAAGACTGTGCATCTACATAGAAGAGATTGGGAAGAAAGGCTTCCTGAAGCCTTATGGGCCTATAGAACTACATGGAGGAACACAACTGGACATACACCCTATGAACTTGTTTATGGGAAACAAGTCCTGTTCCCCATAGAGTTCCAAGTCAAAACTTTCAAGATGGCAGTCCAGTTGGGGATGGATTTATCAGAAGCTCAAAAGCATAGACTAGAGCAATTGAATGAACTTGATGAAATCAGACAAAAGGCTGTTCAAAGGACTGGTCTAGTTCAACAACAAAGGGTTAAATGGAATGACAAGTACATCAAGGATAAGAAGTTTCAAGAGGGAGATTGGGCACTGTTATTTGATTCAAAGTTTAAAGATTTTCAAGGGAAGTTTCAAAATCATTGCCTTGGGCCATATGAGATTGAAAAGTTTTTAGTAATGGAGCAGTAAGGATCAGAACAATAGATGAAAGTCAAACTCCTCTCCTTGTGAATGGTCATAGATTGAAAATTTATCAAAAACCAATCTCGAAGGAGGAGTTCATCAAGATATTTCAAAACAATTCTGAAATGAAGTTGGTGAAGAAGAATCCTTCTTCTCCACCAACTTAGTCTTTGTTTTTCCTATCTAAAAAATAAAAATAAAAATTGTATAAGGTTGAAAACCAATCACTGATTGGCATGCTTATATAAAAAATACAGTGTGAAAATGAGAAGCTTCTGACACCCTATATTTTCCATTTCCTTTTCTGGAAAAAAAACGATGACTCACTTTGCATTCTGCAAAATCCATTGTTTTATCTCATTTTCACTCTGTTTTACTTTTGAAAAGTTTCACTTCACTCCACTATCATATTCCACCAATAAATTTTTCCTCTTCAACATTTCTTCCATCTCCATTTTTCATTTATCATCTTGTCATATTTTCAGTCATGCAGTCATTTCCATTCCATTCATCCATAAGCCATAATTTGTTTTCTAATTTACAATCTACAGCTTTTTCCACATTCTGCAGCTGTTCTCGTTCCGTAGCTAATCCTGTTCTGCAGCCAATCTGATTTTGCAACAACAGTTTAATCATCAGTCCAAGCACAAAGAGGCCAGTTCATAATAATATCTTATATGCAGGTAATGGAGGAGAGAACAACTTTTGAAGACCAATCACATCTAAGCACCCGTGGAAGCAAACAACAAGATATTATCAAGTGGAAGGTATGGTTCTAAAGGTAAAAACAAAAGCTTATTTCAAAAAGAAATACAAAACATAAGTTGGTATAACTCGTATAATCACATGACTCCTTGATTTATCATTATGAGATTTGACTGCCATGATGATTCCGCCACACCTTCTGTCTTTAATGCTAACGGTCTAATGATGCAATCTCCATTTTAAACTCAATGAATCGTACTTAACTGGACTTCTCCAACACACCTGTTAAATGGTTAGATTCATGACATAACCTATTTGAATACGACTCTTCAAAACCATGATTTTTCATTTATTACACCAAGTTTTTCTCTTATACTCCCGCAACCTTTTTGTGCATACAATCACTCCGTTTTTCATATATTTCGTGCATACAAACACTCTGTTACCTTGTACACACAGTCACTCTGTTTTCGTATCCTCTGTGTATAACAGTCACTCTGTTTTTCACACAGTTTACATGTATAACCACTCTGTTTTCATATACCTTGTGCACACTCTGTTTCCACACATTTTATGCATACAACTACTATGTTTTCGTATACCCTGTATGAATAGTCATTTTATCTCATACTCACAGTCATTTTACTTCCATATATTCTGTCATTCTATCTCCATATCCATAGTTATTTCTTTTGTTTCTATATACCAGCTGTTCCACTGCCGTATACACAGTCCTCTTTACACAGTCACTCCATTTCTTTAATAGTGAAGGGAGTTTTGAAGAATAGCAGAGAACAGAGGTGATGGGGCTCATAGTCAGAACTTAACCCATAGGGGTGAAGTACATGGAAGGTTATCCTCAGCTGAAAGGAATGTTGCAGAAGGCTGGTTCGTTGAGTTTCATTGAAAAATTCAATGGTTATCATAAAGAAATCACCAAATCTTTTGCCATATCGTTTGATGAAATGGATGTGGAAATAGGTGACATAAAATTTGCAGTGATCGAGTCTTTTATTGCTGAAGCAACTGAGCTACCAAGGCTAGGAGAGAGGTGGTTCAAGAACAAAGAATTTCATGATGAAACCTGGAAGGTCATTCTCAAAAATCTAGGTATGGACACTTCAGTTTTTAGGAAAGGGATTCCAATCTCTGCACTTAAGAGCAAATGGAGTAGCATGTTATTAATTTTGCAAAATTTTATTAGATGCGAGGGAAGATTTGGTTCCATGTATGCATATCACATAAGACTATTAATGAATTTTCTTGAAGATGGAACCCTCAATCTCCCATTTTCTTGTTGAATAGCTTGAGAAGAATGGCCACTAATGTTCAGAAGAAAATTGAAGCAATAGAAACCACTCTTTATCACCATGGACTAGTAAAACATTTAGTTGAATATCACTTAAAGAGTGTAGGGGACACATGGGAGGACTTTTTGGTCAGAAACTTCTTCCAAGATGCCCCAAAATTGCTTGAGGGAAGTCCTGCAAAAAGAAGTAGGAGAAGGAAGACCAGTCTCACCATTCAAAACACTCCTGAAACTTCAACACAGAAAAACAATGAAGAAGAGCCCATCTCTGAAACATTAACAGAGATCAGAAAGCAGACAAAGCAAAAAAGAAATTTGAAAGAAAAGGTTGAGGAATCCCACAAAAATAATCCTGAACATTCATCATCTAAGGAGGATGAACCACTGCTTACCGAGAGACTAGTTAAAATCTGTTATAGATCTAACCCAGAAATATATGATAATAGAATTAACCCAAGAAATAACAAGATAGAAATAGATAGAAATGCTTCTTTATTGATCAAACCCTTAAGGTAGGGCAACACCATACATTCACTCCTTAAGGAAGGAGAACACTCCACAAGCCATATGCCTGTTCATACAATAATCCTTCACTATATTCCTTGATTTGGAGTCTCTAGCCTCTATATAGGCCTCATACATACAATACCATGGGTCATTACCATGGTTCTCTCATACCATCAACTAAAACCATGGGCCCATTACATTATTACTAACTACTTGTGGTCCCTTACATGATATGGGTTAACCACATTATTTATTACTATGGCCCATCCCATTATTACATTATTACCTTGGGTACCTCCCTTGGTACCCCATATTATCCCCCCTAGGTATATAACATTCCACCCCCCTTAGCATGTTTCGTCCCCGAAACATGGGAAGAACACAAATAATAAGATCTACTCAAAAGAGTAGTCCACTGGTACCATGAACGTGCATCTAGCCATCCAAGAGAAAGGTGAACCCTCGATCTCGCTGGTGCCTCGCTCGCTTGAGATGGAAGTTGACCGTGGCAGCTCTTCTGTGTTGATGTGTAGTAGGTGGATCGTCGCTCCTCGCTATCCGTCATACGGGGGTTGTTGTCCTTGTGGCTAATTGGTTGCCATCTTGATGGTTGTCTTGCGGGGTGATGTGGGTGATGATATGTTGAAGTTTTAACCCACGATGGCTTTTTCTTTAATTCACCCTGTTGTGGTGCCTGTTGTGGTGTCTTCTTTTCCAATATGACTTCAACCACTGAGCTCTCATTTGATGTACCTGTAACCTTTTTTGCTTCAGCCTCTGTTTGTGTTTGATTGTCGATCATCAAAGGCTCATCATCTGATATGTCAGTCCCTGGAACATCTTCTGCTTCCGCCTCCATGTACTCTACCTGTTTATTGATGGAAATATCCTATAATGTAATTTTCTTCTTTTTATACCAGAGCTTCAGGAATTTCTTCTGCACATTAATATTGATAGTACCCACAGATTCCATCCAAGGATATCCCAAAACAACATCCATATTATCCATCTCTGAAGTATAAAAATCACCATGCAACACATACTTATCCATAGAAATCTTCAAATCCTTGTACACTTGAACATTCTCATCATCAACCTGTGTATTTTCAATGTGTTTTGTTGGAACTTGCAATTTTTTTGCCAAATTAACATTGATGAAATTATGCTTGCAACTAGGATTTATAGAAACCATGATTTTCTCTTTCTGAATCAATCCATGAACCTGCAGTAAGGAGACACCCGTATCAATTAACCCCTTATGTGTCTCATTCTCCTTTTTTCTAGCCCGAGACCATTTGTCCAAAAAGACTTTCAAATTCTGCATCTGAAAGTTTGGTCAACTGCTTGTGGTCAAGTGATAACCACCATTTTTTAGCCTCATCTTTCATATTAAGCTTCATTGGAATATTCCAATATGTCCCATGTATGGACTTGTATCTCTGTATGAATTCTTCAATAGTAGGACCATCATCTTTCCCTGTAAAATATAGCATCTCCATGAAGAGGGTTTGAGAAAAATTCACTTACTTGGCGAAAATTTGAAATTGTCACAGTTTCGTCAATATTGCTCAGAATCCCTATTATGACCTGTTTTCAGAAATGGAACAATCATTCTGCATCTGCCCATGTGTTAGAAATTTTGATCCAGGCAATGAAATTTCAAATCTGCACTGCAACTCTCCCGCCGTCACCAAAATTTCTGCAAAAAAGAGCTGATTTTAAATCAGCGATATCTCCCTCATCCGGACTCCGATTCGACTGATTTTTTTTTTGAAATTGGGTAATTTTTCTCAAAAAATCCAGATCTACAATTAGATTGTGCAGATTTTGCACCAGGACGTCCAAATCTGCTCCGCCAACTCGCTGCCCTGAAAAATTGTTTGCAACCCCACTGATTTTTAGATCAGCAATATCTCCTTCATCCGGACTCCAATTCGATTGATTTTTTTTTTGAAATCTGCTATTTTTTCACAAAGAATATAGATCCGCAATTATATTTTGTAGATCTTGCACCAAAACATACAGATCTGATCTGCAAACTCGCCGCCTCCGAAATCCTGCAAAAATTAAAAAAAATTCTCCACTTTTGTGCCCAAGAAAGTGCTCTGATACCACTTGTTATAGATATAACCCAGAAATATATGATAATAGAATTAACCCAAGAAATAACAAGATAGAAATAGATAGAAATGCTTATTTATTGATCAAACCCTTAAGGTAGGGCAACACCATACATTCACTCCTTAAGGAAGGAGAACACTCCACAAGCCATATGCCTGTTCATACAATAATCCTTCACTATATTCCTTGATTTGGAGTCTCTAGCCTCTATATAGGCCTCATACATACAATACCATGGGTCATTACCATGGTTCTCTCATACCATCAACTAATACCATGGGCCCATTATATTATTACTAACTACTTGTGGTCCCTTACGTGATATGGGTTAACCACCTTATTTATTACTATGGCCCATCCCATTATTACATTATTACCTTGGGTACCTCCCTTGGTACCCCATATTATCCCCCCTAGGTATATAATAAAATCAGGGATCAACTCAAGAAAGAGAAGAAGGGAAAAAGGAAACAAGTTATAGAGGAAGAAATCATAGGCTCCCAAAGTTTGAGGAGAAGTTCTAGACTCAAGGGCAAAGTGAAGAAAGAAAAATCAAAAGAGACCCAGTTCATAGATTTGGGGGAAGAAACTCCAACTCAGTCCCATGACAATATTCCATATGAGCAAAGCCCACAGAACTCTCCTCAACAAAACTTTGAAAGCAGCCCAAGGAGAGCCTCTCCAGGCATTGATCCAATCCAACAATAGATTTATGACTACATAGAGTCATTGGAGAAAAATGGTACATCAGTGGACCCAAGGACTTCATCTAATGCTGAGCAGCCTGCGACATCACAAGAGACTTTAACTAGCTCACATAAACAGGAAATTTATGAGCTAGAAGTTCTAAATAGGCACATCCAAAGAGAAAATGAAGCCTTAAAAGAACAGAACAAGTTGGATAAGATTATCCATGATAACACTATGCTTCACTTGGGTTTATGGCACAAGAAGAATAGAAAACTAAAAAGGAAGAATAAGAAGCTAAACAGGGCACTCATTAACCTCAAGTACAGATTCCTCATGAGGAAGCCTAGGATGGCAATTGGTGCAAATAAAAGCAAGAAGAGGTTGGATGTTTTGATTGAAGTCTCAGAACAAATGCAATAGGAGGAGGGAGTTCACAATTTTGATTGCATGGGGACATGCAACAGTCTTGCCGTGGGGGTATGTTGAGTTCCAAAACTGTCTTTCCCTTAGCTCCTTTTCTCATCCTTCCTTCTCTGTTTTTCCATGAAAAATGCATCCTTATCATCAAAAACCATTCTACATTGCCTCAAGGAGTATACTTCAGTGATTTACATGTTATATTGTTATGTTTTCTATTTGAATAAGTTTTTGTCTTTTAGCTACAGAAAACAGCCACATTCCACAGCTAATCGGCTGTTTCGCAGCTACTTCCATGCTTTTGTAGGTTCCAAGTTTCGAGAGGGGAAAAGGACTACATGGGTAGCTTGGAAAACATCATAGCATGGATCATATCCTATTCATTTGGCCTAGATCAATGAGGAAGACTCCAGTCAAAGGGAAGTCAAACATAGAAACCTATGGCAAACATGACTCTATTTTGCACACGTTTCTCAGTGATGGAATTCGAAGCAGTTTCCTGAGGCCATGAACTTCATCTGCCACCTGTGCAAACAGAATCCAACAACCATTACCATAAGATTTATGTTTCCAAGCAACCAAGGACAAGAATTCCACATACTTGCCTGTCTACGTGTTTTGTTGTAGCTTATTTCTCTCTTTAAAACAGTTGTATAATTTCCTATAAATACCTGTGTGAAGAACGCAGAACAAGTTTAGTTTTTGCTTATGTATTAAGTTCAGATTTCCGCTCTGTAGTTTGAAGAACTCATTCTCTATTTTAATATAAAGACTCTGTTTCAATGGATACCTGAAGCATTGTTGGAGTGTTGATTAAGTGCTGATAATCCGAGACCTTTGCAGAGGGCCCCTGCGTTGGTCAAGGTTACATTTTATTTTTGTTTTGTCTTTCATAGTTAATTGTAAATTCACTGTGTTTTTTCCATGATGTTTATAACCATTTTCTAACTCTGTTCATAATGCAGCTTGTGTCATCTTCTTATTAGCACAAAATAGCTCTTTTTGTTTCACTACTTTCTAGTTTCTTATTAGTAGCTTGAAGTTGATGTCAGTAGCATAGAGTAATTTAGATTTGCTGATCATTAGTCTAGTTTCTTTCATTTACTATTCATTAGTCTTTAGATTTTGAATTTAACTGATCAATGCCATTTTGTTGTTAGTTTAGTAACTCATGTTGTAAGTGAATGTTTCCGAAAGCCCTTTCAGTTGATGGTTCATCTTAAAACTAAGTGGTGAAATATTTCATTTATGAATGAGTCTTTCTCTGCATTTTTATGTTTACTTTTTCTTAGAACAATGAAGTATGGAGTCCCTCAAAATGTTATCACAAGGAGGTTGTTCTCCCAAAATTGTGTAGCAGAGTGACAAAGCACTTCATTTAGCTGTTATAGTAGATTAGTTGCAATTTCACTTTCAGTCTTAGCCAATCATTTAATTTCATTGCAATCGTGTTTTCAGTTTTCAAACAATGAAGTATGGAATCCCTCAAAATGCTATCACAGGGAGGTTGTTCTCCCAAAATTGTGTAGCAGGGTGACAAAACACTTCATTTAATTTTTTCATGATAGATTAATTGCAATTTCATTTTCAATCATAGTTTTTCATTTAGCTGCAATTCCATTTTCAGTTGTTCATTAAGTTTTAATTCTGCAATAAATTAGACAATAATTGTAATCTTATTTTCACTATATCATTTTTGGTTCATCATAGATAGCTGCAATCTCATTTTCAGTTTTAATATTTCATTTAAGCTTTGGTTTTGTAATTGATTAGATAGTAGTCTTAAGTCCTTTTAGTCCATGTTTTGGAAACAATCATAATAGCAAGAAGAGAAACTCTGTTTTCATTTTCTTGGTTAAAAACTTTACTTCCAAATCTGGCTTAAAGCACTTTTAGCTCTGATTTCATTTTCTTAGCGGCAGTAGATTTAAGATTTTGTTAGGAATTAAAAGATCAAAACCCCAAAACAACTTAAAATTCAAAAACATTGAAGTAGGACGGGCCATCTAGCACATATAGTGCACTACACTTCATCAATTTACGATACCCGGATTGATAATTTATGTAGAGAAATTTAGGACACTAAATTGACCAAACAGGGTCCCCCAAGGGTAATTTTGGGGCTAAAAACCCATATTTTGGTCCAATTTTGTAATCCAAGCATAAAGACTTTGCATTTTGTGGTCGTAAAGCACATAGATGTTAAAGAGTCATAGGGTTGTTCACCCTTATTTTGGTAATGTAATGTTTGCTGTAAAAGATCTACCCATGGTCCACGGACCATGGGATTGTATAAATAGAGCTAAGCTCTAAGTAGTTAAAAGGGGAATCAATAATCATGAAGGATTGAGTCATAGCTTTAGATTAGAAGTCTAAGTTTGGGTCATAGCATAGGTAGAGGCTCTATAGCTGAGTGCACAGAGGCCTAGAAGCCTGCAACTGAGTGTGCATGGCAGGTCGAGTCTGTAATTGTTCAGAATTATCAATAAAGAGAAGGATTCGCTAATTTCTACATCTTTATTTCCTATTTATGCATCTATTATATTGGGTATGAATTTCACTTATAATACTTATATGATGCCCGAATGTATGTAAAGTTGTTGGTTAAGTGAACGCAATTAAGAACATCTGTTTACGCGAAGCTAACTAAAATCGGTTAATAAGATAAGTAAGACACTTAGCCCAGTTTGGGAGATACCGTAGTTCACTGCCCTAACAACACGAAAGTCCCTAAGCCACAGGTTAGGGCTACGCGAGAGCCAATTGTACCCTTCCGTGAAGGTACTGAAGGGTAGAATAGAGGGCTACGCAACCTGTGTGAAGGGAGGTATTGCCAGAATAAAACCAACATCACAACCATCTCAAGGGTGTGGAAACTTGGTTCCAGCATCCCCCCATACTACTTTGGGTGAGACTTTAGTCCGCGTTCCACGGGATGATGCTGAAAGGGCCAGTAGTGTAGGGATTTGTTTGGCTAAGTAACGTTGAACTTGGGTAAGGTCCCCTCAAGCCAAAAATGGTTCCGTTGTCGGGACCAGAATCTGCATAAGGGATGTGCGATGTCGTATCACTGGAATCCAACTAAGAAAGAAATCAAAGGCTGGTTGGACAGAAGGATCCACGAGTTCGCGGCACAAGAAAACAGAAACCCGTGATTGTTAAAAGAATAGTGGTTGGACCGATACCTGTATACGGAGATCCACGAAATATTTTTTACCTCCTTTCCTACTGAGCTATAAGAGTGGATCACAAAGCTAGCAGATAACCAAGGAAGGTGGAAACTTGACGGTCCTATTGTGTGGACCCCAAAGCTAGTGCGAAGGTTGGAAACATCAGAGGATAAGATTGCCCGCATAGTCGATCATTGGCTCGATTGCGTCATATGAGGATTTGTTACTGAATTTGCAGTCGACACCTCAGTCTGCTATAGCGAGGCAAAGAAATTTTTTTCAAAGGACCACGAGGTAGATATGTAAAATCTCTGAATACTTGGATTAAAATGTTGTTGTGGGAAAAATGGGTTATGCAGCTACCTTGATGTTTGGGACTACGTGAAGTAGAAAAACTTATAGGAATGAAGGAAATAAGTGTCCGGAGTATAGCCCCTTGATTTCACCTCTGCAAAGGAACGAAGAAGGGATAGCAAAGGTCTCTCCGTGAAGCGTCATTCAGTTGACAAGACAAGGATTCCCGTGAATACCACCTCCATCCACACCATCTCTGACTTCACTGCCATCGCCTCCAACTTCACCCATACCACCTCCACCCCCACTGTGATTCAGTACGGCGAATAGAGTGAAGTTGCCTTTGCTCAAGGGCTTGGGAAATGAGGACCCATACCACTTCTGGTTCATTGTGAGGGTTGTATGGGAAGCTCAAGTTGCTATAGATGATCACATAAAGAAGGTGACACTGGTTAGTGCATTGCAAGATTGCACGCTAACCTGGTATATTAAGTACTCTAATGATAACCCGAATGCTGGAGTAGAAGACATTTAGGCAACACTAAACAAGGAATTTAGCAGGCCTAAATTTGAGGCACAGTCGATTGTGGGCTTCAAAAATATCATGATGCGACTAGGTGAGACACTGTGGGAATTGGATTAAAGATTGAAGTGTCAAATCTGCAAAAGCCAATATGAATTTGACATATGGAAAACATCGCGAGTGGTTTGTGGCTTCGCTACTAACCCACTTGAGGAGCGCACTGTCGCAACAAAAGATAAATACTCAGGTAGAGGCCTTGAAGATTGCCATGAGACTACATGAGAATCCGATGCAAGATCCTAATCTAGGAGTTCAACAAATCCATGCGCAGTTGTAGAATCTATGCCTTGAGATGCAAAGTCTGAAGCAGGATAGGACGGTTTGACCAGAGGTATGCGAGGAGGTAGGGTCACGACAAAGACCATTGCCCAGTCTTTGAAAATTACCTTGCAGGAGGAGGATCGATGCCTTTAAGGCCATAATCTCAAGTAGGACCTAGTGCGACACCTGTTTTATGTTGCGCTATCTGTCAGGTAGTCGGAAAACATGCCACTGATAACTGTCACTTTCTACAGAAGTATGTGCAAACACCGTAACAATTGTTTTGCAACTTTTGTAGGTTGGTAGGACATGATGAGCGTACTTACAGGAGCTATGAATTGATGATGGACAGAACTCCCACCTGCCAGGTTCAGGCTTAAACGTATCCCCTTGACCAGAATGCAGGGATGGCGCAGACAGGATTTTAGGGGTGCAGATGAGGCCGAGGCAGAGGAGGACCTGGTAGAGGTCGAGGACAGTTGATTTGCTATAATTGCGGAGGGCCAGGACACTATGCCCACGATTGCACTAATCCAATGTGCCCATCGTGCAAGTATTGCACATTGTTTGATCATGAAATAGAAGATTGTCCTACGCTGATAGCTAGGATACGTGACAAAGGGGTGCTACTCCCTCCCCCGACTCAGAACCTGTAGATGATGAGGTTTGAGCCATGCGAGGAAGATCCAAACGTAAACATAGTGCTCAGGAGTGGAATCACGATAGGAGATGACAAGGGTAAACAGCCGGAAGATAATACATGGGTTCGCAAGGCCCTGACAAAAGAGGTTGAGTTCGATTTGGAGCGTGCTCGTGAAGCATTCATGGAAGCTAAGAAGAGCTTCGCTGAGGCCTCCACCTCACAGATCAAGGATAAGCCGAGTCGGAGATGGACCCTTCTATGCTCACAACTTTCCTGGAAACCTGTATCAAGTTACTGCGCGACAGTAAGGCTGTGAAAGGGTTACAAGAACTCATTAATAGATATGCTGGGACCGCTCCAGGTGAACCGCACATAGTCCGAAAGATCGGTAAGAATAAGACAAGGATGGGGCATGAAATGAGACTGGCCGCACAGATCAGAGAATACTGTCAGACCAGGAAGTAACTCCTCAACCAAAAATTGGTTTGTACTTATTCCTTTAGGTAGGTCTTCATTAAATACATGAGGGAGAGACTGTTCACTTCATCTCCCGATGACTGTTCATATTACTTATTTATCTATTTACATTATATTCACCCAACCATGAGGATTAGGTGTCAACATTCTCCCCTTAATCTGAAGGGATGTTAGTGAGTCCAAGCATCATTCTGAATCGTTCAAGCTTTTCTCTTCTAAGCGCTTTGGTGAAGATGTATGCAATTTGCTCATTTGTGGAACAATGAAGGAGATGGATTGTTTTGGCCTCAACATGATGTCGAATCAGATGATATTTAGTATTGATGTGCTTCGTTCAGTCATGGAACTTTGGGTTCTTGGCCAAGTTTATTGCAGAGGTATTGTCAATCATGAGTGGAGTTGATTGTACTTGTTTTACCTTCAAATATTCAAGAATTTTCCTGAGCCACACAATTTCTTTTGTTGCTTCAGCTGCTGCCACGTATTCTGCTTCTGTTGTGGAATCTGCTGGAACTGATTATTTGTGTGATCTCTAGGAGATAGCTCCTGATCCAAGGCTCATAGCATATCCTGAAGTAGATACCCCAGTTTCTTTGTCTCCATCGAAGTCTGAATCAAAGTATCCAATCAAGTTGAAGTCGTCCACCTGTGTATACTTGATTCCAAAGTCTTGAGTTCCCTTCAAGTACCTTAGAACTATTTTTGTAGCAGACCAATGTCCCTCACAAGGCTTTTGCATAAACCTGGAGAGGATTCCAACAGCAAACGAAATGTCTTGTCTAGTAGTAGTTAGGTAGTTGAGACTTCTACAAGCTATCTATACTTTGTTGCATCCTCAAATTCTTTTCCTTCAATAGATGTGAGATTTAAGTTTTGTTCCATTGGAGTAGCAAGAGGATTGCATTCTACCATGCCAAACCTGTTCAACATATCTCCAATGTATTTCTTTTGAGAAAGAAATATGGACTTCGGATGTTGGGTTACCTCAATGCCAAGATAGTAATGAACATAGCCCAAATCAGTCATTTCAAAACTTTTCCCCAATTCCTTCTTTATGGATGCATTGTAGCTTTCATTGTTCCCTGTCATCAAAATATCATTTACATATACCACAAGATATACAACTATTTTGCCAACTTTCTTGACAAATAAGGTTGCATCATCAAGATCATAATGTTGGAAATTGAATTTCAGAAGATGCTCAGTTAGTTTTTCATACTAGGCTCGCGGTGCTTGTTTGAGGCCATACAAGGACTTCACAAGTTTGCATACTTTATGTTCATGTCCTTTCACAGAAAATCCTTCAGGTTGAGACATAAAAACATTCTCTTTTAGATCTCCATTTAAGAAAGAAGTTTTTACATCCATTTGATGGACTCTCCAACCGTTCTGAGCTGCTAGTGCAAAGAGTGTCAGGATGGTAGCCCATTTTGCTGTGGGGGAAAAAGTCTCCTCATAATCGACCCCTTCCTTCTGTGCAAAACCTTTTACCACAAGCCTAGCTTTGTGCTTGTCAAGTAAGCCATCAGATTTATACTTGTTCTTGTAGATCCACTTGCAGCCAATTGGTTTGGTTCCTAATGGAGGATCAACCAGCTTCCAAGTGCCGTTTTTTATGAGGGCATCATACTCCTTTTGCATCGCTTCTTTCCATTCATCATGACAAGCAACTTCTTTGAAGGAAGTTGGTTCAAAATTTGTAGACAAGTTCAATTCACAATCATAAGAAACATCCATATCAACAGGTGAATTAGAGTCATCCACATCACCTCCATTTTGCCGATTTGAATTTCTAGTTCCCGTCTTTCCAACCTCATCAGGATGAACACTTTCAAGTGTCTTTGTCAGCCACTTTGGGGGACCTTTCTCAAATGGTCCAGGCTGCTCCGTTGATTGAGTTGGGACTGAATCAAGATTGAGTCTCCCAATTCTATCAATCACATCACTTAAAGCATCATCTATTGTTGGAGTTTCATGCGGGGGAGAGTGTTCTTCAGAAGAAAATTCCACATGTTGATCTAGTATAGGAATCCCCCCTTCAAGATGTGGAATCTGATTATCAAATTCTTGAAATGATTTTGCTTTTGCGAATCTATCCAAGCGATCAAGTTGCTGCTCAACAACATTGTTAGTTTTGGATGGTTCAAGAAAAATTACATCTGTAGATACAACAAACTTTTTATTTACTTCATCATAGAGACGGTATGATTTGGAGGTGTTTGAATACCCCAGGAAGATACACTTACGACTTCTAGCACCAAGTTTGTTTCTATGTACCTTTGGTATCAAGGCATAACAGGTGGAACCAAATACCCTGAGATGCTTTACCGAAGGAACATGTCCATACCACATTTCATAAGGAGTCTTGTTTCTAATAGCATTAGATGGACATCTATTCTTTATATATGCAGCACATAGAATAGCATTAGCCAAAAACATTATCTTTACATTTTTGAAGAAGAGCATGGATCGTACCATATTTAAGATTGTCCTATTCATTGTTTCAGCTACACCATTCTGTTGGGGATTATAAGGTACAGTTGTTTGATGTTTGATCCCATGTTGGCGAAGATAGTTTTCAAATACATTTGATGTGTATTTTTTTCCATTATCAGTGTGAATAGACCCAATATGAGATTGTGCATCATTTTCAATCCATTTATGAAAATTCTTGAATGTTTGAAAAGCATCAAATTTGTTCTTCAATAAATAAACCCAACACATTCTGGTGTAGTCATCAATAAATGTCATCATATATTTATTGCCATTTGCAGAAGGAACAGGCAGTGGACCACATAAATCTGAATGAATGAGTTCAAGTCTTCTATGTGCTCTTGAATGTGAATCATGAAAAGACTGTTTGCTATGCTTTCCTAGAATACAAGCATCACATTGCTTAAATTTCCTGGGAATTGTAGGCAAACCAGCAACACCATTTTTCTTCAACAAGCGGAGGTTGTCATAGTTCAAAGGTCCAAATCTAGCATGCCATAATAAACTTGATGGAAGTGTACCTTCTTCATGATGAGAATTGTATGAGAAATGTTGTGCATGAGCGGAGGTTCCTTGCAGCTTGAGAAGTCTTTCTTCTTCTATTCCCCTCATGACAAGTGAGTGGTCAAATGCTTTTCTTACCTCAAGCTTGCCATCAAACATATGAATGGAGTGACCTTGCTGGCGGATGTGGACTAAGGACAACGAGTTTCTCTTGAGCTATGGGAGATATAGAACATGATGCAGAAGAAAGTCTGGAATACCAGGCAGTTTAAACCTGATTGTGCCAAGCCCTGATGGCTTGATTTTTGATTGGTCTGCAAAGTATACTGCTCCATCAAAATTGTCAGTAAATTCTTCAAAAAAATATTTTCTATGAGTCATGTGGCAGGTTGCTCCTGAATCAAGCAACCAATCATTTTTCCAAGAAGCAAGTGAAGCATTAAATAAATCTTCATTTACTCCAATATTACATTGTGCCACAACATAGTGAGTGGATTCAGGTGCTTTACCTTTGTCTGTATCATCAATTTTACCTTTCTGTTGGTTTCTTTTCTGCTCAATTTTGTCCCGTGGTAGCTTGCATGTAGATGCATCATGTGATCCATTTATTTTGCAGCGAATGCAGTGCAAATCTGCCTTTTCTCCTTGAGAATGTCTACCCCCCTACCTCTGAAATATCTTCCTCTTCCTCTTGAAGAATCTTGAGTAGGATGATTTTCTTTATGAGCAAGGCACACAGCCTCTTCAAAAGATTCAGGGGCTGTCTTCTTCCCAAAAGCTTTCTCTCTTTCAGCAAACTTTTTTCATAAGAGAGTCAAAGGTGATATCTTTGAGATTTCCATTTGCTTGCAATGACTCAAGATAATTGGAGTAAGTAGGATAAAGTGCCTTGAGAAAAGTGATAAGAGGGATATCCAATTAAACCTTAGTGGATTTGATATCATGCATTATAGACTTTACTTCATATGCAAGAGCAAGAGGATCATTATTTTGCAGTTCAAGAGTGAAGAGTTTAATCATGAGTTGAACAACTTCAAGTGCAGAATGTGAGTCATAGAGTTCTTTCAGCTTTTGTAAGGCTTCAAAGGCAGTTGAAAATGATGAAATATGGTGACTCACCTATTCATTTACAGATGCCGTGATTAATGCATAAGCTTTGTTGTTCTTGTTTTTCCAAATGACGAGCTCTTTGTCTGAGGTAGGCTGTATTGGTTCATTGTCTCCATCTCCGACATACACTCCTTTCCACAACTCATTGAAAATGAGGGTGTGTTTTATCATCCGAGACCATTCAGGATAGTTCTCCTTGCCAGTGAGAACTATTCCCACCATAGATATGATTGAATGCATTTTGTAAAAAAAAAGGCTTCTGCTGATAGAAAAATGCTTCTGCCAATATACAGTAAAATTGAACTTCTGGTGGTAATTTTTTTATTTTTTTATTTTTTAAATTACAATTCAAAAGGGCATTCTCTCCATATAGGGATTTGTACTGTCTTTGTCTTTAATGAAAATATAAAACATAGATAAGCTATGCATTCTCAAAAGATTTCAAATCTCTTCCTCATCATTTTTCCGCAACGTTCTTGAATTGTTTTACATGAAAAGGCAACAAAGCTATTTGAATTTGGTCTTCACCAATCTAATCTCAATGTATATACTATAAAACTTCAATACAATTCCATATAACGTTTCCCATTAGCAAGCAAGTGGGTTCTAATCTAACGTTGGCATATACTTTGAAAGCTTTTGGAATGATCTAACCTCACAATTCTTCATAACTTTATGTTGGAGACCGCAATTTCACTCCGCGATATCTTTGACAATCCGAGCAAAATAAATCATTTTCCGATGGAATACTTGCTCCCTTGGTGACTTGGAGATGGGAACCCGCATGGGTTCCTTGCTTCATTACAATCTCAACTCTGCCAATTCTTTTATTGGCAACTCTATACATGACCTCAACATTATTGACGACACCTCCACTTCTCAAATAGACTGAATCAGTGACGTCGAGAGGGATGTTGTTACCGGCGACAGCTTAGACAACGGTGATGATTCTAGTTCTGTTGGTTGTGCACCAGTCCTATGGAAGTTCTTTAATTCTAGGCATAGTGCAACAGTGCGTAGGAGAGTAGATAGGCATGATGTCGAGGGGATATGGAATGAAACAGTGCGTAGGAGAGCAGAGATATGGGAAATAGTGCATAGGGAGTGAGCAACGTATGGAACGTGCTGAAAACAAGATGCAAAGGAATGCTGCTACCAGGTGAGGCCAGTCATTTAGGCAATGTTCAGGAATATGGCCACAAACAATGGCATTTGATTTTCAAACTTCAGAATATCTTCATGTACCATGAATCCTGGTAGACTTGGTTCAAATAGCTGATAATTGTGCCTGAACAGAAGCACAACATAATCATAAATAATTTATTAGCATAAATCAAACTTCACTATCTCATAACTAAATGAATGTATCTCATCAATGTTCGGGCCAACATTTAGGAAATGTTCAAGAATAAAAACGCATATGATAGACTAGCGTACAACACACAGTAGTGACAGTGGAGGGGACAGAGAGCAGTAGGCAGATGGGAGTTACAATTATTTTGGGAGTTGGCTCTCATACCATGTCAGACCAGGCAGTAACTCCTCAACCAAAAATTGATTCGTACTTATTCCTTCAAGTAGGTCTTCATTAAATACATGAGGGAGAGACTGTTCACTTCATCTCCCAATGACTGTTCATATTACTTATTTATCTATTTACATTATATTCACCCAACCATGAGGATTAGGTGTCAACAATTATGAAATGGATCAAGTCATTTTAGATTTGGGATCAGATGTGAATGTTCTACCGAAACAGACATGGGCACGAATGGGGAGACCTACACTGCAATGGTCTCCAATTCAGTTGAGGATGGTGAATCAACAAGAAATCATACCCATGGGGTGGCTGTGGGGAGTGACCGTGGATATTGAGGGAGCGAGCACATTGGTAGATTTTGAAGTAATAGAGATTTTGGAAGATAGAAATCCCTACCCTGCACTCCTGGGAACTGACTGGGCTATTGATATGAACGGGGTAATCAATCTGAAGAAGTGAAAGATGATATTTGAGAAGAAATCACTGTGCATAATAATACCCCTGGATCCTATTGAAGGATCACGCTATACGGAACCAATCTGCGATTATGAGAGTGATGATGATCTGGACTACATCTATAAGATAACAGCACGAGACCAAGATTGGGTGAATTCCACCGTGGATGGATGGATTACATGGGAGCGCGAGAGTTCCTGCACTTTGGATTCCGATGAAGAAATAGAACACTGGTAGAATCGGTTACATGAAGTAACTACATTGAATTGCAACATGATGACCTAGTTGCTGCACTGTGTGTCGTTAGAGGTAAGAAATCTGCCTATTTATGATGGTCTAAATGAGGAAGATATCTTTTTGAATGCATTTGAAAGGGAGTTGCTAAAAAAGCAATGCTTCCAGGCCTTGGACTGGGCACTGCGTGCTACGCCCACAAGATGGTGGGGTACGCACAAGGGAAGTTTTGATGATTGGCACGAATGTAGGAGGATGATGAGAGCATGATTTGGGAAGCCTAAGATGTGACTTATAGACAAGTACGATGGGAAAAATGATCCAAATGCGCATTTGGCCAAATGGATGCAGTCCTATGGAGAAAAGCCCCAACCTAAGCAAGTGCACCTATACTCCGTGCTAAAGTACCTGGTCAATAAGCTTGTGTTGGGGGTTTGAATTTGCATATGGCTCTTATTGTTCCAAGAATATGATTTTGAAGTTGTTGTGAAGCATGGATGATTGAACGCGGGACTTGACCACTGTCGCGCATTTAGACAGGGGAGGAACCCACTAATTTGGAGGAAGGATTACCTGATGCGCAACTATTTGCTGTGCGCATCGCAGATGGTCATTTCGAGGATAGAATACACTTCCTAACAATAGGATCTGCACCGGAAGGATACTCTGTCTAGCAAAAGAAGGAATTAGTGGTGCGCGCAGTAGATTTCTCTGTCATTGCTGGGCATATATACAAGATGGGAATGATGAAATACTGTGAAGGTATGTACCTGATTTTGAATGAAGAAAAATTCTCATGGACGCTCATGGGGGTGCCGTGGGAGGACATTATGCAGGGAGAGAAACCGCGTAAAATATTCTATGTGCCGGGTTGTGGTGACCAACCCTTCATCAAGATTCAAAATGATACTACAAGGCGTATGATGCATGTCCGCGAACATGCAGGCCATCGCGGAGGGATGAAATGCCTTTGAATCCAAAAATGACGTTACAACCCTTCGAGAAGTGGGAAATAGATTTTATAGGACCCATTTAGCCACAAGGAAAAACATGGGGCGAGGTACATTATCACTGCGATGGAGTATTTGACTCGTTGGGCATAAGCATGGCCGGTGAAGGATTGTATGGGCGCAATGGCCACGAAGTTTCTATTTGAGCATGTACTAATGCGATTTGGATGTCCAAGGATCTTGATGAGCGATCGTGGTACACACTTCCTGAATGAGACAATTAACGCACTAACGGAGGAATTTTAGGTGTATCACCAAAAGAGCACACCTTAACACCCATAGGCTAACGGGACAGTGGAGGCATTCAACAAAGTACTTGAAAATGTGTTGACTAAGGTTTGCAATGCTTAGCAAAGTGATTGGGACATATGCATACCTGCAGTACTGTGGGCTTATTGGATGACATGCAAGAAGTTAACGGGACAGACACCCTTTAGGCTGGTATACTAGATTGAAGTGGTGATGCCTATGGAATACATCGTGCCTAGTCCGTGCATAACAACGCGCACAGGTATGATAGATCACGGAGCCCTGGAAGAGAGGCTGCGTATTTAGATGATCTTGAGGAAGAGATATTTTTGGTTGGATTTCACCAAAAGGTCCAAAAGTAGCGTGAAAAAGCGTGGCATGACTGACATATTAAGCTGGGCACCTTTAAGGTGAATGACTTTGTGCTGTTGTATGACAGTAAGTTTGACAAATTTCCAGGGAAATTCAAAATGCATTGGATGGGGCCCTATGTTATTAAGGAGATTACCGACGGTGGCACAGTCCAGTTGGTTAAGTTGAATGGAGATCCCTTCCCAGGAAAGGTGAATGGCAGTTGATTGAAGCCATACATAGGTGGCCTGACAATCTAACTAGGTGAAAGAAGCACAATCTTAGCACTCCAAGCCGCTGAAAGGAGGCGCGGGACTATAAACTACACTGCCTGAGTTGGAGAGCTGCATGATTTCAGGACTGTGCGAAGCAACAAGGTGTCATAGGGTCCTCAAAAGTGCAAAGATAGCTGCACTAGCGCGTAGGTCTGCTGGAAAGTGACGTTAAAGTCACTGTTCACGATTTTATGGTCGGATTGTGGTCAAATGGAGCGGGCAGCAGGCATTTAAGGCGATATTTATGGGTTAGATTCTTGAAAATCTGCCGCCAATCTAGCATTAATGGGCTGAATGTGGGGGGAACAATTGAATTTGAATTCAGAAGGCCCTATAAATTACAAGTGGCTATCCAACGTAAAACACTTGTCATTTTGAAAATTCAGTTGTTGCGCTATCATGTGTGTATGGACCTTACGAATTTTGAGGCTTTGAGAGCAAGTTCAGTGTTTGAGACATTATTGAAGGAGACACAGGACCTCCTAACTAGAATGATGTTGACACTTGAGGAAGTCGCACAAGAAATTGCAGTAGTAGAAGCTCGAGAGAGTGTCGAAATGATAGTTGAGATCCCCAAATCACCCAGAACACCAAGACCTAAGAAGGATAAGTAGGTTATGATCCCGGTGCGCGTATCACTAAGAAACCCATAGAGGACCAAGCTCACCTTGCAGGAAAAGGGGAAGGCCATTAGTCTAAAGGACGACGAGGAAGAATCTGAAGAAATCCTGGTGGATGAGGAGGATGTGGAAATGGAATTTGAAACCCAAGGTGCGAACCTTATTACCCGGTTATCAGAATATGTTCCTCTGCACAAGGGCAAAGCCAAGGTGCCGAAGGACATAGACGAGAACAAGAGCTCCTTGCAAACTTGCTACTCCCAGATGACATTGCTTTTGAGGGGCTGCACTTAGGGTGAGTACCTGTACTAAAATTTAAATATTGGGACCTTGCAGATCATGAGAAATTCCCGCATTTAGCGATTGAGAAGCTAATGCACCGATGGATTAATGCGACTGCTAGAACAATTGAATTTGGAGCTGAGGACCTGGCTCAAGGGTGTAGAGAAAGCCGGGTTTCTCAACCTGCTCTGGGTACCGCATTACAACCGTGACCCAGTGACCGTCTTCGTCATCAAGCAGCTTCTCTACTTGGTGCATGATGGGTGTTTGTGGCTGGAGGAGCCCATTCCCATCACAGACCACTTGATCCATCAGATCAAATGGCTGCCTTACTCAGGGGAGGATCTAGCCAATATATCAGAAGGAAAAGGTGGTGATTTGTCCCTCATAGAAGCTATGAAGAAGAAATTCAAGTTGGAGAAGAAGAAGCGGGGATATGCCATTTCCAACATTAACAACCCTGTAGTCAAGGTCGCAACACAAATACTAGCAGGGAAGGTGATGTGGAAGTGCTGTGTAGATGAGGTTCCCATGCCTGTGATTGCACTAGCAGCCCAATGCGCTGAAGGAGTCCAGTTCAACTAGGAGAATTATCTATGCGGTGAGTTCCTTGCGAACTGTCGTGAGGCATAGGATGAGGGCAAGACATTCCAATACGTGTGGCTCCTGTTGTCGATCATGATGGTGGCATGGGAGTTGCCAGAAGATAGCCAATTCCCTTTGGTTGCGTCAGACCTTCCAAAGGTAGCAAAGTATGCTTCGCCGTGGGTGACCAAGGACGCGCAACGCATAAAAGAAAGAAAGATCTTCTGGGTCTTGATGGAGATGAGTATTTGGATGGGGATTAATCGCAAGCCACGGTTGTCGCCCACAATATACGTTAGTTTGCAGAGCTTTGCAGTGTTCAAAGCGGATTTCCACCATTTTTTATTAGGGTGCGGAAGGACCCCACGAAGACATGGCATAACTTACCATATCTGGCGACTGATGATGTTATTTTTGCAGTTCTCGAGTCTTGGCTACTAGAGTGGCGTGCTCCAGTAGGCTCCGCGATGGAAACATATAAGTCCTTCACGTAGCGTAAGAAGTAAGAAACAAAGCTCAGAATAACACAGCTAACTGAGAAGCATAGAAAGGAGGAAGTGGAGACTAAGGCCCAGGCTGCGCGCGATGCCGTGAAATTGGTAGAATAACAGAAGACAGGAGGAGAAGTGCGTGAAGGACAGAAGTCACCTTCACCCAGGACTGAAGCAGAAATAAAGGAGCCAACAAAACAAGGTGGTGTAGACCCACAGATGATGTCCACCCAACTCAAGCGTCAGCGCTCGCAAGAGAAGGCAGTGCCACGAAAGAAAACTAAGGTTTCAAAGACATCCTTCGACCCAATAACCCTTGATAGTGTAGTAGCAGATTGCACACAACTTTTTGAACAGGCATTCGAGGTCCTGACCACTATGTAGGAGGACTCGAATGTAGAGTGCCTGGAGACAGAGGCACACAAGCTAAAAAAAAAATATGACAAGGTCAAAGGGACTGTGCAGATGGTTACCCTTACAGAGAGGCTCGCATAGATGCAGGAGGCAAAGGCGCTCGAGGAACAAGTGGATGCTGTTCGACATAAAGAATCAATCCTAAAAGCGCACCTAAAACCATGGATATATGAAGCATATACGATCACAACTTCCATTGAAGGGAAGCTTGCAACACTGCAGGCCACTCAGCAGAAGATTCAGAGCAGCAGTTCAATGACAGTCACCGAGCAGCGAGTAGAAGAAGTCCAACAGGCAGCCACTCATTGTGTTGCCGAAGTTGCAGTGATCCAAACAGAGCTAGGAGGTCTTGGTGCTAAGATCTCTGTGCCTGCAAAGTGACTCGATGGTGAGTCACGATGTTTGTGTTGGGGGCCTGTTGGGCATGGGATCCCCCAAGGGCAGTTTTGGGTCTAAAAGCCCATATTTTGGTCCAATTTTGTAATCCAAGCGTAAAGACTCCGCATTTTGTGGTCGTGGAGCGCATAGATGTTAAAAAGTCATAGGGTTTTTCGCCCTTATTTTGGTAATGTAATGTCGGCTGTAAAAGATCTACCCATGGTCCCTAGACCATGGGATTGTATAAATAGAGCTAAGCTCTAAGTATTTAAAGGGGGAATCAATGATCATGAAGGATTGAGTCATAAATTTAGAGTAGAAGTCTAAGTTTGG
Source organism: Pinus tabuliformis (assembly GCA_031772625.1). Lineage (NCBI taxonomy): Eukaryota > Viridiplantae > Streptophyta > Pinopsida > Pinales > Pinaceae > Pinus > Pinus tabuliformis. Next base: position 464,756,747 of record CM062811.1, read on the forward strand.
GTCGTAGCATAGGTAGAGGCTCTACAGTTGAGTGCGTAGAGGCCTAGAAGTCTGCAGTTGAGTGTGCAGACCCCTGCACCTGAGTGCGCAGGGTGGGTTGAGTCTGTAATTGTCCAGAATTATCAATAAAGAGAAGGATTCTATAATTTTTGCATCTTTATTTCCTGTTTATGCATATGTTATATTGGGTATGAATTTCAATTATAATACTTATATGATGCATGAATGTATGTAAAGGTGTTGGTTAAGTGAATGCAATTAAGAACATCTATTTACACGAAGCTAACTAAGATTAGTTAATAAGATAAGTAAGACACTTAGCCCAGTTTTGGAGATATCATAGTTTGCTGCCCTAGCAGCGTGAAAGTCCCTAAGCCGCAGGTTAGGGCTGCGTGAGAGCCAATTGTACCCTCCTGTGAAGGTACTGAAGGGTGGAACAGAGGGCTACGCAACTTGCGCAAATACAGGTATAGCCAGAATAAAATCGACATCACAACCATCTCAAGGGTGCAGAAACTTGATTCTAGCATCCCCCCATACTTCTTCGGGTGAGACTTCAGTCCGCGCTTTGCAGGCTGATGCCGAAAGGGCCAGTAGTGTAGGGATTTGTTTGGCTAACTAACGTTGAACCTAGGTCAGGCCCCCTCAAGCCAACACATGATGTTATTTTGTAGTGCTCGAGTCTTAGCTACCAGAGTGGCGTGCTCTAGCAAGCTTTGTGGTGGAAATAGACAAGTTTGCCACGCAGCGTAAGAAGAAAGAAACAAAGCTCAGAATAGTGCAACTGGCTGAGAAGCGCAGAAAGGAGGAAGCAGAGGCTAAGGCCCAAGCTACATGTGATGCTATGAAATTGGAGGAACATCAGAAGATAGGAGGAGAAGCGTGCAAAGGACAAAATTCACCTTTGCTCGGGACTGATGCAGAAATAGAGGAGCCAACAGAACAAGGTGGTGTGGATCGGTAGATGATGTCCACCCAATTCAAGCATCAATTCCCACAAGAGAAGGCAGTGCCATGAAAGAAAACCAAGGCATCAAAGACATCCTTCGACCCAATCACCCTCATCGAGGGGGATTTGCACGACATTGGAGAAAGGTGAGGGATGTCACCGTGGAGGCCCTCCAACAGTTCAAGGAACAACAGGAGATGGTATTGGGGGCTCTCCGGATAGAGCTGCAGGAGTTGGAGGCTCGCACTCCATAGGCTGGAATAGTGTCCACCAGCCTCGCGATGGACACTTCAGCTGCCGAAGAGATGTTGCGCACAAGGGTGACCAATGCGGTACTACTACCAGATGGGGCAGTCACTACAGAAAATGAGGTCGATAGGCCCATGGTTAGCAGTCTAAAAGGGGTAGGATTAAATATGGCCATGCTCCCTCGGGAGACACTCTACCTCTTGCAGGATGGAGTCACTGCGGAACTCAAGGCCTAGGAGAGTCGTGCTCTGCAGGTGATGAGCGAGCAGTGCATCAACATCGAGCAGTTGGGCCTGCAGCGCAACGAGGCAGTAGAACAGAACAAGCAGATCATGCAGGTAGTGGAGGAAGCCTGCCGAATGGTCCTAGAGTTGGACATTTAGGCAGAAGAATTGGTTGAGGCGTGCATCCATAATTTGGACATAGGGGTGTACGACGCTTGAACAAAGATGGCCAGGGTTTAGCTGGAGCTGAACCTGCAGATCGCAGAATTGCAGCTGAGGGCTCAACCTTTAACTCCACCGGAAGTTAGGGAACAATATACCACTACAGTTACAACAACAATAGCGTAATTGACAGTGCAGTAGAATACTACACACAACTTTTTGAACAGGCATTCGAGGTCCTGGCCACTCTGCAGGAGGACCCGAATGTAGAGTGCCTGGAGACAGAGGTGCGCGAGCTACAAAAAAAATATGACGAGGTCAAAGGGACTGCATAGGCGGTCGCCCTTACACAGAGGCTCGTACGGGTGCAGAAGGCAAAGGTGCTCAAGGAACAGGTGGATGCCGCTCGACACAAAGAAGCGGTCCTAATAGCGCGCCTACAACCACGGATAGATGAAGAATATACGATCACAGCTTCCATTGAAGCGAATCTTGTGACACTACAGGCCACTCAACAGAAGATTCAAGGCGGTAGTTCAGCGAGAGTCACCGAGCAACAAGTAGAAGAAGTCTAGCAGGCACCCGCTCAGTGCACTGCTGAAGTTGTGGTGATCCAAATGGAGCTGGGAGGTCTTCACGCTAAGATCTCCACGCCTGCAGAGTGACTTGTGGGTGAGTCACGATGTTTGTGTTGGGGGCCTGTTGGGTGTGGGATCCCCCAAGGGAAGTTTTGGGGCTAAAAGCCCATATTTTGGTCCAATTTTGTAATCCAAGCATAAAGACTCCGCATTTTGTGGTTGTGGAGTGCATAGATGTTAAAGAGTCATAGGGTTGTTCGCCCTTATTTTGGTAATGTAATGTCAGCTATAAAAGATCTACCCATGGTCTGTAGACCATGGGATTGTATAAATAGAGCTAAGCTCTAAGTAGTTAAAAGGGGAATCAATAATCATGAAGGATTGAGTCATAGCTTTAGAGTAGAAGTTTAAGTTTGGGTCGTAGCGTAGGTAGAGGCTCTGCAGTTGAGGGCGCAGAGGCCTAGAAGTCTGCAGTTGAGTGTGTAGACCCCTGCACCTGAGCGCGCAGGGTGGGTCGAGTCTGTAATTGTCCGAAATTATCAATAAATAGAAGGATTCTATAATTTCTGCGTCTTTATTTCCTGTTTATGCATCTGTTATAATGGGCACGAATTTCACGTATAATACTTATATGATGCGCAAATGTATGTAAAGGTGTTGGTTAAGTGAATGCAATTAAGAACATCTATTTACGCAAAGCTAACTAAGATCGGTTAATAAGATAAGTAAGACACTTAGCCCAGTTTGGGAGATATCGCAGTTCACTACCCTAACAATGCGAAAGTTCCTAAGCCACAGGTTAGGGCTGCGTGAGATCCAATTGTACCCTTCCGCGAAGGTATTGAAGGGTGGAACAGAGGAATATGCAACCTGCGCGAAGGCAGATATAGCTGGAATAAAACCGACATCAAAACCATCTCAAGGGTGTGGAAACTTGAATCAGGGGTTCTCATTATTAGCCCTTTGCACTTAAAAAAATTATGAAATAGGCGAGTTCCTAGATCTTTAGGCCCTTTATGGTTTAACCCCTTTTTGCATTCCTTCTCATATGACTGGGGGTAGTGACCTGGTGCTTAGTCTTAGAACGAAGATCGGAAATCAAGACTTTTCTAATCCATGCCTCTGGTTGCACCCTCCTAACTCTTACGATTACGATATGCGATGAGCCAAGACCTCCAATCCCCGATTTGCGAGATGAGGTCATACTTTGTCCCCCATTTTTTGGCCCCTAAAAATGCAAAATTTGTATGCCACATGTCCTCCATACTGCCATGTCATGATGATGTCAGCCGTCACGTGGGTTTATTGGGACCAATAGTATTCCACCACGTGGCATGTTGGAGGAGAGAGAAAAGGCCCATCCTTCTCTAGTTTTGCAACTGATTTCCTTTGTTAATCATAATCAGCCTCCCCGGTGCTTTAACACTAGACACTTGAATCTCAGTGATTTTCAATGTTATCGGCCTTCAACTGTTTCACGACACCATATTTGGTTGCACCCTCTGGTACTTACGATCGCCAATATGTTGATTCACCCTAAACCTCCAATTTCCTACTCATCCATCGCTACAAAGATCTCTGATCGCTGATAGGCTATGGGCCATGGACCTCCAATCGCCGATTACCGATATCGGTGATCGCTAATCAAAATTTCACTGTGACCTCTCTTGTTACTGCTTTGTCAAAACTCTGATTTGCGATTTGTGATATCAGCGATCTCTGATCGCAGATTTCACTGTCTTCCCCTGTCGCTGCTTCAGCAAACTCTGATTACGATTTGTGATGAGACTTACCCTCTAACATCTAATCCAGGAGTCCATTTTTGGACTTCTGCATACTGTTGGAAAGCTTATTCCAAGAACTATCCAATAGAGAGGGTTTGATTTAGTTTTGAGAGCTCATGCGGCTTGGAATATGGATTCAAAATTCACTGCTATTTTTCACTTTGGACAACTGAAAACACATTTGGGAGTGAGTGACAACAATAGGATTCTTCTAGATTTGATAAATATTTGTGAGGCATTTTAATTTTCTTATTACCACAATCTTCTCTTTGAAATTATTAGAGTGTGTGTTCCTTATTTCATCAAAACAAAGAGACAAGAACACAAGATGTTTGTCTTTCTGCCAGGGCCAAAACCTCTCCCTCTTGGAGAGGAAAACCCACACACAATTCTTCTTATAGAGATTCCATTTGATGAATACCAAGACCTTGACCCTTGACCTACTAGGCCACCCCAAGAACAAGACATCATTCCTCTTCTTTGACACTGTTGAGATCATCAACATTGCTGCACCATTGAGGCCATCACTTCTGCATCATCAAAATCTTCATTACTGCTGCAACATTATTGCTACACCCTCACCGAGGTCTTCTTCATAACAACTAGATCATCGTTGCTTGCTTCAATGACATCATTGCAGCTCCGTCATTCAGATAACACGGAGATATTTATGCTAAGATATATATACCAAGATCTTCATCATGTCTGTGACTATGCCTTTAGGATTACTTCTATGATCAAGATATAATTGCATCTTAAGTGTATGCCAAAACTGAGGGTGTTCCTATTCTTCACAAAAATACTGAGACAATATTCTTGAGTTAGATGTATGTCAATTGTGTATTTCACCACACATATGCTATGACTGGGACAGTGTTTCAGCATGCCTGGATAGTGCTTTATTGAGATTGTAAGGAGGCTGAGGCATCACCGAAATCCCCAGAGATCCTTCCATTCGAAAACTTGAACTTATACACTTATCCAAAATTCTCGAGCTATTGTACTTCTTGTAACTTATTCGAAATTATTAGAGATATCCGAAGTTTCAAAGGCTTATGCAAAGTTCTATGTTTCCTATGCTGAACCCAAGGGGGTATTTATAGTTGTCATGTATCCATAAATGAGCTTACATGCAGTGTGAAACGTCGTGTCTATTTATTGAGCCTACATGATATATATATATATATATATATATATATATATATATATATATATATATATATATATATATATATATAGATATATATATATATATATATATGAGGTTGACATGATTGTACTCCTTATCATTTTTCTTGTTGACTTCTTCATGAGGATTGTGCTGGTCTTGGAGGGCTAATCTAGTGACTAGGTAAACTTATATACAATACATATATGCTCAAGAAGAGCTCTTTGACTCTTTGACTTTCCTAGACCTATGAAATGAGCAAGAAACACATTCTTATAATTTACAAAACTAATATCAAAATTACATTTGTAAATACCGAACCTAGTTACACTTTCTTCAACACTCCCTCTTAACTAGGGAGGTATTTATAATGGTACTTGGTCATTATCAATTTGAAGAATTTCTCATAAGAAGAATCAGATTAGTAACTCATCTGTATAACATCATAGTAACCAAAATTGTTTCCACAACAAGGCCTTGACTGACAACTCTATCTCTCATTAGATCAGAGCACAATGTTGGAAAGACCAATGATTATAGACACCTTAATCATTGTCTCTTAAGGTACATACCCACCCGAGTGTTCACTGAGTATGACCTTCTAGGACTATTATTATCTTGGGTTCCCAACCCTCAAAGAATATCAGTCCTCTTGCCTACTCTTCTCTTGGATGCCCTACACATTCTCAAAGAGCATCGGATGCCAGATGATTACCCAATCCTCCATTATTTCTTCCCAGGTGAAGAAAAAAATGTTGTGTCTATCATGTGTCTACATTTCCATTCATGGCCTTCACCTAGACTTACAGTTGTTAGTCGTGGTCTAGTGCATGACATATGAAATAGAAAAACACAACTGTCATTGCTTTGTAATCAGGGGTGATCTAATTCAAGCTCCCTCTTGATTAGGGACCTATCAAAGCTTCCTCTTAGCTAGGGACTCTTCTATAAATCAACAACTTCTTCTTTGTGGGTCCTTAAACTACTTGATCAACTTCTCTCCTTGATGTCATGAAAGTTAGTTGAGCTTATTTCTTGTAGGGCAACAATCATCGATCACTTTCCTCCTTAGTTTGTCATGTCATTCCTTTCTTCATGGAAAGTGGCCTTCTTCATATCTGGAACCTTCATCATATGGCTAATTCTTTCTCATCATGCTTCTTCCATTCATTACATGAATGCTAGTTGTACTTGTAAGTAGCCCTGCACAAACTTATCCAGATATTATTTAAGAAATAAAATATATCATTAAATCAAATCATACCTTACTAGGTGGCTCTTCATCATGACATCTTTCTGTAGGTATCAATAACCTGCACACATCTTTACATAGCTACCAAACATATCCATTGTCAAGCATCTTCATCTTTTTCAAACTTTGATCAGAGTCTTCATATCTTTCTGGGATATTTCCTATACAAATTTTCTTGGTCTTTTGGATGTTTATTTCCTTCATCATGGTTGCATATCTCATGATCTCTTCCTTCCTCACACATTCTGTTCCCAGTAGTTTTCAATCAAAGTTTCTTCATTGTGTTCAATCACCTCATACTTCATATGATGACATATTATGTTGATTTCATCTAGTGTGACTTACTCATTCTTGCACCCTTTCAGAGGAGGAGATCCTTTTTCTCTTGATCATGCTTCTTACGATAAAATCAATGATTCATGTTATCTGCAACCATATGACATGAAATCATAATATTAAACACAATCATACATACCTTATTTTACCTTCAGATCATCGAGTTTTCTTCCAACAACTTCCTTGATTGAAATGATCTTCAATCCCTTGATCTATTTCATGTCATCATATCATCATCTCTTGGATTCCATAAGTTGGAGTTCCTCTCAAGATTAGTGAACCTTACGATGAGGATTCCATCAGAGAATTTTGAGGATCTTGTATATCCCCAACTGGCTAAGTCCGAGGTCAGGAGTTTGAGTTGTCCAGTAAAGGTCAAGGCATGCACATGCTAAGGTAAACCCCGACTAGGTTGGAGGTCAGGGGTTGGGTCATTCATGTATAGGTTATGGTGGGCATGTGGTAGGATCAATTCCGACTAGGACGAATCTCGGAAATCAGATAGATGAGTGCGAATGTGTAGGGTATCCTGAACGTCCACGCAACTGATCAGTCATGTAGGCCTATGATAGGCTTCCACATGATAGTAAGAAATTGGGTAAAAGAAGGGGTATCCATATTCTGGGTTCTCAAAGGAATAAAATAAATATAATGATAAAACAAAATAGTATATATAGAGAGAGATGATCAAAATTTAAGGTCATTTTCCCACGACTGTATTGTGGAAGATGGACATGTATAGTGACCACCCCTCCTACTCAGAGTGAGTGGGTTGGGTGTGTTACAGAGTGGTATCAGAGCAAAGTTCGACACTCAGACTAGATGGGCTTAATCATTGGGAAGTGATGAGTTTGAGACCCTCCAATTAATTGTTTAAATGTTAAAGTTTGCCTAAATTAGTGGTTGTGACTATTATTGAATGGATGTTGAATTTTTGATGAAGATTATAGGTTTAAATGATTTCTAAATTTGATTGAAAAATATATATGTATGTTTTCACACTAACATGTATTTCCTTTTTGCAACTTAGAATTCTATGGACGAACCATGGATGTTGGAATTAGAGTCATAACTATGTGGCTAACAGTGTGTGAGATTAAAAACACTTCACACGCATCACAAAATTAAAATAAACACAACTATGAGGACCGAAATGGTTGAATATAGCTTCAATGAATCACAACATGGAAGTGATGGGGAAAGAGTCAATGACGAGGAAATATTAGTTGATCAAGGGGATGGAAATCACTCCCTAGACTGGATGGATACCTTGAGAAGCTTGAGGGTTGAGGCGAGAAGCCTTAAAGCTAACAATGAAAGGCTATTGAGAGCTCAAGAAAGGTAGGTAGAAATAAATGCAATCATTCTATAGAGTCTCTTTGATTGGCAAAGACAAAGGTAATCTGAGATGAGAACTAGTTGTAGAGACATGAAATATCCTCATGACTCAGGAGAAAACACCATTGGAGAAAATGGTGTCATATCCATAATGAGACACAGGCAAGGCAATGAGGATACTGTGACATGGGATGTACCTTTGAGCACCCCAAGGGGAGGAACTAGCACACAAGTGCACTATTCTAGCAAACCATCTAGTTCTATTGTTCGGAGGCACTACCATTCTCACCATTACCATCAACACTTAGGAAGCAAAGAAAATGATCACATGTCTAAGGAGCTCAAGAAATCCAAACAACCTACATTCGATGGGGATACGAAGAAAGCAGAGGATACCGAGTCTTGGCTACTGGGGATGAAGAAATTATTTACGATACATGATTATTCTAAGAACATGAAGGCTATAATTTCTACCTACAGTGTAAGAGGAAAATTTGATATTTGGTGGGAATATTTGAAGAATGTCAGGGTCATTGTTGAGAGAGAACTAAATTGGGAGGATTTTGATAAGCTCTTTAGAGAACAATATTTATTTGAACACTACTATGATGACAATGCCAAATAGTTTTATGAGCTAAAAATGGGTCAGTTAACCATTGATGAATATGTCATTAAGTTTTTAAAACTAATGAGATATTTTTTGTATATCAAGGAGGAAAAATCCAAAATCCAAATATTTTTCAGTGGGTTTCCTGTGGCATTCCAAGACAAAATTGAGTTTCTAGAGCCACAAACTCTAAAGGAAGCTATCAATAAGCTAGGACACTACTACGGGTAAGCTCAACTCAGGCTTGATACCAGAGGTAATTCGAAGACAAGAGTAATGTTGGACACAAGATAAATTGGCCCAGGAGAATTTCAGAAAGGAAGGAAGGTAAACACCCAGCTCAGACGAAACAACTTGAGCAGAAATCTAGTGTTGCTGTTAGAAAAATAGTGCAACACCCGACTGTAGCACCACCCAAGTTTGAAGGCTGTAAGTTGCTCAAGTGTTGAACTTGTGGTGAGAACCATAGAAGGAGAGATTGTCCATATCAATAGTACACCAAAATCAGGAGGCAAGCACGGTGAGGGAAGTGGCTTGGAGTATACCCAGAATTTACAGCGCAGTGGATAACCACCAAGCAAATCACCAAGAATCCATCATTAAGATGGGAGGTAACTTGAAAGAACAAGTTGTTTCCATTTTAGTTCATACAAGATCTAACTATAGTTATGTTAGCTCAGAGCTCATCGAGAAATGAAATTTGGAGAGAAAAGTGCATGACGAACCTTGGCTAGTTCAATTGGAAACTAGACGACATGAAGGATCAACCTTTAGGTAAGGTCATGTGAATTCGATCTCAGTGACATTCCCACTAAATCCCACTTGAACGCACTACCCTTGGGTGTGTATGATATTTTAATAGGCATGGACTAGTTTTAATTACATCGAACCAAAGTGGATTGTTATGGAAAAACAATTGAATGCTTGGGTGAGTGGGGAGTGAAAAGACTATTGTAGGGCAGGAAAAATCCCATTTCAGTGAGGTTTATCATTGCTATGCAAGCTAAATGCAATGACATAAAGGGTTGAAAATTATCTCCAGTTCAAATTCCCAAGGATGAGGAAGCTTACCAAGCCATAGGAAGCGAGGAAGTTGAAATGCTACAAAGATACTTGGTTTTGCAGCAATATGCATATATCTTTCCAGTAGAGGTTCCTAGATTGCCTCCTCATAGAGAGATATTTTTCTATTGAGCTAGTGCCTTGGGTGACACCATCATCCAAGGGGCCATATAGAATGACCACCCTAGAGTTGGTTAAGCTAAAGTTGCAACTGAAAGAAATGATTGACAAAGGCTACATGAGGCCATGTGTGTTACCTTGGGGAGCACTTGTATTGTTCATGAAAAAGAAAGATGGAACTCTTAGACTATGGATTGATTACAAAATGCTAAAAAAACTCACCATCAAGAATAAATATTTGTTGCCAAGGATCTATGACCTCTTTGATCAATTAAGGGGAGAAACAATATTCTGTAAGATCGACCTAATATTAGGATACCATTAGATGAGGATCAAGGAGCAGGATATCCATAAAACAACCTTCAAAACGATATATGGGCACTACGAGTTCGTAGTGGTACCCTTTGGACTTACCAATACCCTACAACATTCATGTGCCTCATGAATAGTGTGTTTCATCCCTATTTGGACAAGTACACCATTGTGTTTGTTGATGACATATTAGTGTACTCAAAATTAGAATAAGAGCACAAGATGCATCTAGCTACAATATTACAATTACTGAGAGAGTATAAGCTATACGTGAAGCTAGTAAGTGTGATTTCTTCCAGTCATAGATACATTATCTAGGGCATATTGTCTCCAAGGTAGGAATCTCAATTGACCTTGAGCAGATCAAAGCCATAAGGGAGTGGCCAAATTTAAAGAATGTGGATGAAGTTAGGTCATTCATGGGTTTGGAAAGATATTACAAGAGATTCATCTGAAATTCCTCCAAGGTGGGCCATCCCATTTCAAAATTGAAAAGAAAATGGAAGAGTTTTGAATGGATTGCATAATGTGCAAAGAGCTTTGAACAACTGAAACAGTTACTTACTATTGCACCAATATTGAGAATTGTAAATCCTGACAAGGATTTCATAGTGTGTACACATGCCTGCAAAGGAAGGACTTGGTAAAGTTCTAATGCAATAAGGGAAGATAGTATGCGATGAGTCTAGAAATTTGAATGAGCACGAGGTGAATTATGTTACTGATGACTTAGAATTAGCTTCCATCATTAATGTCTGAAAATGTGGAGGGATTACCTCCTTGGCAGGAAATTCACTCTCATGACCGACCATAGTGGACTCAAGTATTTGTTTGGACAACCAAATCTGAATGTTAGGCAAGCAATATGGTTGGCCACACTCTAGGAAAGAAAGAAAAAAAGTTTGTTGATGCCTTGAGCAGAAGAATTTGAACAAAACACTTAGCAACAGTAAGTTTTTACATGGCTAATTTGATAGGAAAAGATCAAAAAATGTTGGAATTCAAGATGAGCATTACCTACAATTAAGAGAAAGGTTGTTACAATGCAGTGAAGATGAAGAATATAGCCTCAATGAGGATGGGCTAATTAGGTTCAAAGGTAGGTTTTATCTTCCTAATAATGAGGAAATGAAAGGAATGATAGTGAGATAATTCCATCTTAAGCCTTATTCGGGTCATCTGGGATACCATAAGACCCTTACAACTATTAAAAAGGTCCTATTATTGGCCAAATTTGAAAAAGGAAGTGGATAACTTTGTGGAAAGATGCCTAGAATGCCAACAAGTAAAGGATGAATGCAAACAACCGACATGAATTCTACAACCAATCCTGATACCGGAATGGAAATGGGAGGTAATTTCGATGGATTTTATTACATGATTGCCAAAAACATCTAGACAACATGATGCAATTATGGTAGTGGTGGACAAGATGAACAAGGTAGCTCATTTCGTAGCATTCGAATCCACTAACTGAACTAGTATATTGCATGAGTCTTCATAAAGGAAATCATGAGGTTACACGAAATTCCCAAGAAAATTATAACAGACAAGGATGCCATATTTTTAAAGGAATTGTTTACAGGATTGGGAATAAAATTAGAATTTAGCATGGCCTATCATCCGCAGACAAATGGGAAAATGTAGAGGATCAACATAATCCCTGAAGACATGTTACAAATGTAAGTGATGAAGCAGCCCAAGAAGTGGGAATAATATCTTCCATTTGTGGAGTTTTCATACAACAATGGGCACCAAGAATCCATAAGGATGAGCACATTTGAGGCATTGTATGGAAGAAGTTGCAATACTCCTATTACTTGGAGTGACCCAGTTAACATGATCTATGTAGGGCCGAATATGCTCAGAGATATGGAACGAAAGATTTAGATCATAAAACAGAACCTAAAGGTGGCACAGGACAAACATAAAATGTATGTATATTAGTATAGGATGCACAAAGAGTTCCAATTTGGGGAACATGTCTATATGAGAATCAAAACTAAGAGAGTTCCCTAAGAATTGGGATGTGTGCCAAGTTGGCACCATGATACTGTGGACCATTTTAAATCCTTGAAAGGATTGGACCAGTGGCATACAAACTGGATTTACCTCCTTCAGTTAGAATTCATTATGTTTTTCATATTTCTTTACTTAAAAGATACATACTGAACTCTAATCATGTGATTGATTGGTATGTTTTATAGGTTGATCCAGAAGGAGATTTCTAGCCAAAACCAATATTCATTCTAGACCGGAGGAGTCTCAAGCTCTAGAATCGATCCATAAAACAAGTCAAGGTGCAGTAGAAGAACTTTGGGCCAGATGATGACACGTGGGAAATGAATGATGCTATGAAGGCATATTTTCATTTCTTGTTTACTATGTAAGTAAGTGTGTATGTATTGTAAACGTTATACAAAGCTATGTATATAAATCTCCATGAAACCATGTGTTTTCATTTTGAAAATTTTATGGCCTATGGGTGAAAGAACACCGAGGGCAATGTTCTTGCAAGGGGGAGTGGACTGTTACAATCCCACCCGAGGTTCTAGCATAAAATAAAATATAATCATATTATTAAAAGAAAAAAAGGGAGCTGAGTCGAGGGACAAAGATTCCAGAGCTGGGAAGGAGGATGACTTTCTTAGGATGTTGTGAATTGGTACAAGAAATCTAGAGATGTTTGCACAACCAATAAGATTTTAGGTGGATAAAATTAATGAATCATGTCTCAAAATTGAATGAATTGCAACAAAAGTTACACAACCCATAACCCATGTTGCTTGAGCAAGGGTAACAAAAAAAGAAAGAGGACAAAAATGTAGGTCCAGGAATAGGGGTTGTGGGTTTCAAGGAAACAGGCATTTTAGGAAAGGGAGAGGAAGCATTTGAAACACAGAGATAACAGGAAGAATTCAACACACAAAGATAAGGGGATTAGAAGGTCAACCAAGAAAAAATACTGGGTAAGTAATATTAGTGAGCATACGAATAGGAAGTCAGAAGCAAAAAAAGGGGGCGCAATATCCAAGTTCAACCGGGACACACAACGGAGATGGTTGAAGATAAGAGAAGGAGATTGGTTCTCAAGTTACTTGGAGCTTGTGGGTTGAGCTTCTATTATCTGGAGCCCTGTAACAACTTGGGGTCCCTAGAGGATGTGGGTTGAGATAAAATCTTTTGGAGCCCTGTAATAGCTTAGGTCCCTGGAGGCTATGGATTGAGACAGAGGTCTTTGGAACCCTCTAATAGCCTAGGTCCCTAGAGGCTTTGGGTTGGGATAGAATCTCTGAAGCCTTGTAATATCTTGGGTCTCGTGGAGGCTATGAGTTGAGATAGTTATCTCTGGAGCATTATAACATCTTAGGAGGAGACCAAATTGAAGTAGATTACAAGGTAGACTTGGTTGAAAATTGTGGTGGCAGTGGATTCTGGACTCTTGGACGGAGTAAATCACTGTGTTTGCACAATCAGTGTGAGGTGGAGCATGTATGGACCTTCAGTGTTGGTAAAGGATGATAAAAAACTATTGGGATTGAGGAAGGAGGTCCTCTAGAGTCCCTACACTTGTTGGTAGCTTAAATCTACATCCTCAAGAAAGCATCCCTCCTAGACTCTGGAATTTGGCTCAGGGGTGAAAAAAACAAGTAATTGTGGTTGCTACTATCTATGGTTGGGTGGAGATTCCTTGTCCCAAACTCAGTTTCCCTACAATAATTAAATATAAGTGCTTATTATATGTCAATGGATCATAATGCATGCTTTGGATTTGTGTTGGTATTTTATATTATTGAACATGTAATGTATGTCTGTAAATGCATCTCAGTGTTGGGCATGTTTGATATTGCGGTGTATGTGTGTTTCTTAGTAAAATAATGGTATTAATTGTTGGGTGTGGAGCCTGATTATCTTCTTTATTTAGAGGTATTGCCACATTGGACCCCAGTTCGTAATGTGGCGGCAACGCCGCCCGTAAAATATATGCTGCAAGGGGGATCCAGGGGGGGCGTTCATTAGGCAGAGATATAACAGTAGAAGTTATGTTTAATTTAGGGTTTTTTTCCCTAGAAGGCAACCCATCACTATATATGAGGGAATTGTATTGTGTCTATGTAGATCTGTATTCTGAGAGAGAAGAGAGAGGAGATTGAGCGAGAGAGAAGAGGGAATTACAACAGATCTACTGTAGGTTGTATCTCTTCAGTTTGTTGGGTAATATAAAAGGAAGGACTGGTTGTCTTTGTGGACGTAGCCCAAATTTGGTGAACCACGTATATCTGTGTCTCTCTTGTTTTATGTGTTTTCTATGTTTGTATTTCTGCAATATATTTATGTGTTCCATTGCTCTGTAATATATAATTTTCTAACAACTAGTATCAGAGCCGAAGGTCTATTTGGCTGATAAACTCACAGGAGAGAAGGGTTCCTGGTTCGAGTGGGAACAATGGTGGAATATGGTAGGTTTAGGGTCGAAAAATTTAACGACCAAAACTACCAGCTGTGGAAGATGCAGATGGAATATTATCCATATCAGAGAGATCTGTAGCAACCATTGAGTGGAAAGGAAAATAAGCCAATGAGTATGACAAACACAGAATGGGTTATTCTCGACAGAAAGGCACTTGGAACAATACGACCGTGCCTAGCGGCATCGGTAGCATTTAATATTTCAAAGGAAACAAAAAAAGAGGGTTTAATGTTGAAATTGGCCAAACTATATGAAAAACCCTTGGCTTCAAATAAGGTATTTCTTATGGAGCGTTTATTTAATATGAAAATCTCAAAAGGTGGATATGTTGCTGATCATTTAAATGAATTTAATACAGTTACTAGTCAGTTAAGTTCTGTAGGGGTAACTTTTGATGATGAAGTTAGGGCTCTGTTATTTATGTACTCATTTCTAGAAAGTTGGAATGGTTTAGCTATGGCCATTAGTAACTCTGTCTCTAGATCTAGTACTTTAAAGTTTGATGATGTTGTCGGTGCAATCATTAGCAAGGAAATGCAATGGAAAAGCTCCGGTGAGACATCAGGCAATGCTTTAACTGTAGAGACTAGGGGAAGAAAAATGGAAAGAGGAAAGAGCTTAGGATATCACAGTAAGTCAAGGAAAGGTAGATTCAAGTCCAGATCGGGGATAGTGTGCTAGAAATGTGGGAAGAAAGGACATCTGAAGAAAGACTACAAGTATCGGAAGGGAAAAGAAGGAGACGCTAGCAAGAAAAAAATCATGAAGTGAATGTGACAGAGGATGTGTTGCAAGATGATTTGATTCTTTCTTTAGAAAATATTATTGATGCCTGGGTGGTAGATTCAAGGGCCTCATTCCATGCCACACTTGATAGGAAACATTTTCATGATTATGTTCAAGGATATTTTGGACAGGTTTGATTGGGTGATGATAAACCCCGAAAAACCATTAGAATGGGTACATTTTTCATAAAACAACATAATGGAAATCAATGGCTATTGAAGGAGGTAAGGCATGTTCCAAATCTGAAGAAAATCCCTATTTCAACAGGGCAGTTGGGAGGTGAAGGCTGTGTGACTACTTTTACAGATAAAACCTGGAAGGTCACTAAAGGATCCCTCGTAATAGCAAAAGGAGAAAAGGTTGGTACATTGTATTTATGCAATGGTATTTCTGTGATGTAGGTAAAGTTCCCTCTGCGGACAGAGGCAACCCCTCTAGCCCTAGAGTGGGTCTAGTCACAACAAGACAAATACAACTAATTCCTTAAATAATCATTGTTGAAGGAGCCTACCTTATTCCGGTGTTCGATGCAGTCTTCATTATGCTGCTCTAGCTATCATTTTCTTCTCCTTGATGAGTGATTCACCTGAAACAACACAAGAGAACAACGAAACACATAATAGAGAACAACAATGAACTATTCACTTACAGAGTCAAGGAACCATAAGCTATCAAATATATTTCATACACAATATAGGAAATAACCATTGATTGTATTAATATGAGCAAAAGTAAAGCTTACAACCATGCCTTGATGTCACAAGCTTCCTTGAAGGGTCCAGTTAGTATGTCTCCACAAGCATTCACCCTCAAAAGGTCTCCCAAAGAGGATGATGACTCTCTCTCTCACCAAAAATCACTAATATAAGGCTAAGGAAATCCACAACCAATTGCTATACTATTAGCAGTTCACACTGCAAACTATCAATCTCACATCAAAACTAACTAATTTTCTCAATACCAAAAAACTAGCTGATCATAGCAATGGAGGATTCTTTTATAAGAGGAGGAGCCTCCATAAATGAGGGAGATGAAGCTTATCTTCATGGGAGGTTACTCAAAAGGTGTAACCACCATTTCAAATGAGGAAAGGTGAACCTCCTTGACCCAACAACTAGTTCCAGAACCACCTAGAAGCATTTTCTTTGAACTAATTTGCCATATCTGGGTAGTCACAAGTCAAACACTAAACTCAGAGACGACATCGTGAGGAAACAATGTATTCAGAGCTATCTTCACAAGCGGGATACTGATGACTTGCAACGATCCCTAAAATCCGACTGTCACAGAGAACATATGTACTCTTACAACGGTGTCGCGAGGTTCTAGTTCACTTTGGTCCATCATCGCAGACAGAACACTGATGTCTTGTGACAATCTTGAAGCATAGGTAAAAAGGGGTCAATTTTAGGATTAATGAGCATGGTTGATCTTCTTGAGTGATATGGAAGATATAGACACATATTTTGATTTATGACACATAACATATGCCATTCAGGGACTGACTCTACTTGGGATCAGGGGATACGGGGTCAGTGAAAAAATACTGTGTAACAGATGCCCCCTAAAGCATGAAGGCCGAGAGAGTGGGAGGGGTGAAATGCTTTACGAAAGCTTAACTGAACCGGAAAACCATCGCGAAGAACCTGTAGACACAAGTACAACTGATATCTCTGACAGTGAAAGAAATACATGTAGTCTAGGTATGGGTGCAGCCATCCAAAAATAGATAGAATTGGTCTGTGGTATGGATGCAACCATCCAGTCGATAAGATCATATGAAAATACAGGTATGGTCGCAACCATCTAGAAAGACTCAGGTATGGTTGTAGCCATCCAATCAAAGAGTCATGTATGCAATCATGAACCAATCCAAGCAACCCGAACTTATGTAATTTGAGTCTGGGGTCTTGAATCCAACCCGATCATAGTACAATTTCTAATATGTGAATAGATGTGCTGAAGTCGAGCATACTAGAAAATCACTTGATTACCGGTCAATGATGTGAACCATTAACAAGCACGAGAGAAACCACCAGTAATGTCAATGGTTCTCAAGGTACTACTAGTACAATCCACAAAGTGTGAAGAATGATCTGGAGTCGAACACTTGTGGAATCACCCAATCAAAGACCAATAATGCAAGTTTATCGTCGAATGCGAAGAACTTGCCATTGAGGCATGCAAGCTCCAAGGTACCTAAAAGGAGTCTCTAGATCAACTTCCTGGATAATGAGTCCATGTCGACAGGAAGCGATCCATCGCAGGAGGGCCATAATGTTTTCCACATCAACGACACGAGACAAAGGAACAAGATGTAGATGGATGAAAATAGAGATTCAGAGGAGGATGTGAGGGTGCAAACTGCAGAAGGATTAAGCTCTCTAACATATCAGCGACATGACTCCGAAATGTGGCAGCATTTTGGTACCAAGGGATCGAAGGTCATGTGGAGACAGCAGGGATCGAATGGAATGAGGAAAAATGAAGAACCCAAACCTCGGAAGGCAAATGACGAAGTGAGGATGTCCCAAACCCGATGAGAAGAAACAAAGGTGTCGATGTTCAAGAGCGACAAGCTGCTGTAGGTAATCAACAAAATATTTCCAAATTTTTTCCCCCACCATTGCTGGCGAGTACCCCAATTATTTTTGAAACATAAGCTTGAAGGGGATAGCATATGCTTGCAATATAAGTTTGTCCTTTGGACAAATCCAACCTAGTGAAATTTTAATGAGCCCTAGGGAGGAGAAGCTCGGGTCTCATCATGGCGATGAGTCGAATGTCGTTAGGGTTTAAAAAGTCCGACATAGGTAAAACTCGAAGTCTTTTTCAAGTTTAGAGAGTTTGAAAACGACACGGAAAAGAAAAATCCAGATGGGCCCTTTTCATAAGTTTGTGTCTCTCAAACCTGAAAAGGTAGAAAACGATACTCGAGAGAACCGCTTGACCATTGCAGTCAAGGATTACTTTTTGTAAATATTGCCTTCAGCCCGGAAAAGTAAAAAACTTATTGGGGACACGATGTTTTGTAACCTTTAACGAACTCGAAACAACAAGGGCTCGACAATATTTTCATATTTCGAGAGTCAGAAAAGAGCTTAAAGTTGACTCGGAAAGGGTTTTTGGTACTGCTTGAGTATATAACTCAGCGCCAATCATCATCAACACTTAGAACACCTGTCACTACACACAAACAAAAAACGTAAGCATACGACCTGTTTCACAAAAATACACGACTAACGCTAAAAAAACCTAATTCAAAACCCTAAAAAACCTTGAATTTTGAACAAAAAGGCTATAAAAGAGGCATTAGGGTAAAAAACAATTCACTTTGTGTTTTTCACTGTGGTAAAAAAAACTTTAAACCTTGCGTACCTGCAAAACTGCTCGATCAATTCTAGGAAATTCAACGATCCATTGCTTCTCACGTTTCCTCCAGGTAAATACCCCATCCCTATCTCTGTTTTTTCATCAATTTTAAATGCAATTTCATGTTTTAGACCGGCATTTGAAGAGGTTTTTTGAACAAAAAGTCTACTTTGGTTGTCACAGGTTTTCCCGTTGGGGTTGCGACGACCGAGGAATTTGCGTGGGGAAAAATTGGGATTGTCACAGGAAAGTGATGTACTCCTGCGATGACCCAAAATTTTCTAAACTGTGCAAATCAGCCCATCACAACTGTTTTAAAAATAGTTGCGACGAGCGTCGGGATAAAAAAATTTCATCTTTAAATAGTTTTAAGAGCTAAAAATGGTTGAATGGAATTTAATAAAAGGATTTTGGTGCATGCAGGGATACAAAATGGCCTTCTCTTGGTAGGAACACACTCACGATGATGATGATGAAATGGGGGCAGCCGATCCTCATTGCTAGAATATCCTACGGAATTGTGGGCTCTTGAAATTCTTCTTAACACCACTATTGAGAGCTCAACTTGATCTCTTGGAGTACCTTATCCGAGCGTGGAATCCAACGGAGGGCAAATTTATCATCCGAGGGCAATAAATCGAATTTGATGCCATAGACATTTATTTTTTGACCAGATTGTCACGACGAGGGGAGAGACCTTGCATGATGGGTACTCGAGTTATAGGGGACTCGCTAGACACTCTTATTGCAAGAGTGTGCCTAGGGGCACGAAAATCATCCACCAGTGGGAAACTGTAGATTACCTTGGTGAATGATTTGGCATTGCGGGTTTCATTGTTCACTATCACTAGGGTAGCTGGCTTGCAAGCCCAACATGAGGCAACTAAAACTCAACTGCGGTTAGCCTTGGATTGTCTAAATCCCACTATGTTTGATTGGGTGGAGGCCGTGTCTCGTAACATGAAGAGACAATTAACCAAATGCCATAATGGTGAGACAAAACAGTTTGGTTATGGCTCGATCTTGGTACCACTCATGCTGGAGTGAGTACTGGTCCTTCAGATACAGGACATGCAGGTTGGGTGGCCAGGACCACGGGAGACTCGAATTACTTGGTGGGCCCTTGTGATGCCGCGAGGAGCCGGTGGCCAGCTAGTGTCATGGGGTCCTGAATTTATCGAGTGGATAAACCATCAGCAGGTCGTAGTCGAGGATTGGCCATATGCAGGGATGGACTTCAGAGGCTAACCAGACATGCTGCTTCCTCCCGAAGAACAATGGGATGAGAGAGGTAAAATACTCAGCTTAACCGACAAACTTTTTGTAATTTTTTGTTGTTTTTGGATTTTAAATATACATGCCCTGATTACTATGTTCAATTCTTTGTAGATGTTGGACCTAAGAGACTTGTAGGTCTTGCTCCTACTGCCCGGAGGGCAGCCAAATAGATCGACCTACCACCTCTAGGCGGAGATGTTGAGGAGGAGATAGCCCATAACCTAGAGGGCTTGATTGAGAGGATTCCAGATTACACAGGATTCGAAGAGATCCCTAGATAGTACCAACGACATACCATGGGTGTGTTGAATAGGATACATCGATTGCTTAGATGGGTGGTCCGAGCAGTAGTCTGCTATAGGGAGCATCATCCATAGTAGACTTCTAGGTTTTGTTTTTTGCAAATTTTGAGAGACATGTGTCTCGTGATGTAACTTGAAAAAACATATATTTTTTGGACATATACATATATTTTTTGAGTGCCTCGGTGTGCAACACATGATATACATCTATTTATGTTTTACTGCATCTACCTATTGTGTCTGAATACTTGTTTATGATTTTTATAAATTGTGTAAATGTCTATCTAATACATGGTTTTCTAATGCATCAGTTAATGTATTTAGCCTTCTAGGAATGTGTTGATATGTGATATAATCAAAATTTCTTTCCAGTAAGCGAACACGTAAATACAACCTTAAAATTTGAGGGTTTCTGATAGAATAATGCCCGTTAAGTTGAAGAACAACAAGCTGAGAGTCCAAATTCACAATCAATGCATGAATATTGAGGTCAACAGCCTCAGCTAGTAATTCGATGACGGTGCTATATTTAGCAACATTGTTTGTGGTACACCCTAGACAAACACCTTGAAGGTCCACTAACTCACCATGAGGATCGTAGATCACCCATGCTGCGGAGGAAAGATTCCGGGTACTATGACAGGCACCATCAGCGAAACCGATATAAGGTGCAATAGACATCTGCACAAAAAGTAAAAAGACACAATAAGCGGCAAACGATTACACACCAAGCCAAACATGTACAAAATGAAAAGCACACTTATGTACATAGCAGATGCACGAAAGACTCATGCATAGTATTTTTTAAGATAAAGCCCATTCCGGGGCTTATCCAAAGGGTTTCCTTCATAGTCAATTAGCTCATAGGCCCCTTTTTGCAAAACACGTTTCACAATATAGGGCCCATGCCACATAGGTTTGAATTTTCCTGCCCCCAGCTTATCATTTGCTTGATTGTATAGCAGGACTAAATCTCCCTTAGTGAAAGAACGAGGGTTAACAGTCTGATCAAAGTGAGTTTTCACTCTCTTCTTCTGTGCTTCAATGACTAAAGAAGCAAGTCAACGGGTCTTGTCTAGCCGCTCTAGATAAAGAAGGTGTTCTTCCACAGGAGTAGTATTCGGGAGCAATTCGACAGCTAACTTGAGAGAAGGTATTTCACATTCAATCGGAAGGGTAGCTTCCAGACCATAAACCAGTTGAAAAGGTGTGAATTTGGTTGCATCCTTCACTGAGGTACGGTAGGCCCATAAGGCGGAAAACAACATCAAGTGCCAGTTGGACTTGTGCATTCCAATGGTACGTTGAAGCATCATAACCAACACTTTGTTGACGGCTTCGACTTGGCCATTGGCCTGAGGGTAATAAGGCGTCGAACTATCGTGATGCAAGCCTAACTAGGTTGTTAACTCAGTCATCATATAACCACGAAAATGAGAACCATGATCAGTGACAATAGCCTAAGGGACTTTGAATCGAGTGATCACATGATTGAATAGGAATTGCGCAGCTATCTTACAGTGATTAGACAATGTAGGCATCGCTTCAGACCATTTTGTAAAATAATCGGCGACAACGATGATATACACATGCCCCCCGGTTGAGCGAGGGTTATATGTCATAAAATCAATGCCCCATTTAGCAAAACGTCCCACGGTAATGACTGGATGCAAAAGGGAAGGCGGTGCATGCATCTTTCGCTGGTAAATTTGGCACGCGTGATAGGAACGGACAATGAGAATGCAACGATTAAAAATGGAGGGCCAAAAGCAACCAACGCGAAGGATTTTTTGGGCAGTAGCATAACTAGACATATGACAACCATAGGTGCCAGAGTGGTAGTTATTCAAGAATCGTTCAGCTTCCTCGAAAGTCAAACAACGACGGAGAACCAAATCAATTCTGAGACGGTATAAAGTGTCTCCAACAATATGATAAGGCTGAGAATGGTGACGAATACATCGCCGAGCATCCTTAGACAAATCAGGATAGAAGAAATACATCTAGAGGTAGACAATAATGTCACCGTACTAGGGATCGAGGGTACTGATCAAGAAAAGAGTGTCATATGGAATGCGATCCTCTATCTGAGAGGGAGCGGTAGCAGATGGTAACGAGAAAATCAACTCAACGAAGACGAGTGACTTCTTGGACTTGGTAGTAGTAAACTCAAAATCGAACTCTTGAAGGATAATAATCCATTTCGATTACTTGCCCCCCAGTAATTGATGTGACAAAATGTATGTCATCGGGTTGCAATCTGAAATCACGGTCATCGTACGCAACAAAATATAATGACGAAAGTGTTGGATGGCTTGGATAGCTGCCAAGGCGAGCTTCTCGACATAAGCATGAGTCTCGGTGTCAAGAAGGTTGCGGCTGAGATAATAGATAACGTGCTCAGAACCATCGTCGTCGTCGTGAACCAAAACCATACCAATAGTACTATTGGCAGTAGCGAGATAAAGCGAATAGTCACGATGATAGTCGGGTGGATGCAACAAAGGAGTAGAAACAAGAAGTGTCTTGAGTTGCTCAAATGACCTTTGGGCAATGTCATCCCAAATAAATGGAGTTTCACGCTTAAGGAGATGTGTATAGCCTTTAGCAATCTCGACGTAGTTAGGAATAAAATGACGTAAAAAATTGGCTTTGTGTTGATCGGTAGGCGAAATATTAATCTGGTTGTAACCAGAAAAGCCGTCCATAAACGAGAAAATCTCACTCCCAGCACAATCGTCGATGAGCTGGTCAATATAAGGAGTAGGATAGTTATCTTTTGGACACGCGCGATTGATGTCATGATAATCAACACAAACCCTAATAGTGCCCTACTTTTTGGTCATAGGGACAATATTAGAGACCCAACCAGTCAGTGGGATAGGGTAAATAAACCCTGCTTTGACAAGTTTCTCAACTTCTCCTTTGATGGCTGCGACTTTTATCGGGTGCACGGGGCATAAACGTTGTCAAACTGGCTTTGCACCAGGGTACGTAGGTATCTCGTGGACCACGATACTTGTATCAATACTGGGCATCTCTTCATATGACCAAGCGAACACTCACGAAACTCTCTAAAAAGGTCGGTGCAGAGCTGAATCTCCTCTGGAGAACAGGTAACTCCAATGTGAATACTTTCAACAATCCCTGGTTTGACAGAGATGTCGATGGGCATGGTTTGCATAATATTCCCCATATTTCCTTCAAAAAAAACTTCATGAATTAGGATAGGTGGCTGAAGGGGCGGAGAGGGAATACAGGAAGTAAACTTCTCTAGACAGGTAGTCATGGCCCCATGGCTTGGGAGAAATGAGGAACGATGGTGATGATTGAAACAAGGAGGATCCTCAAAAGACATAATCTCAAGAATGGCTTCATCGGAAGGAAATGTCTCTTGAAATGAATCTAGAGAAAAAACGTCTCCAAGCCAAGGGGATTGCACATATGCGTCGAGAGATCTGCTCAAAGGAGCAGAGTCGAATGACGAAACCGAAGCCGAAATGATTTCAACATAGTTGAGTTCGATAGGGCTCAATGGCATAACCTCGCCCCATGAATCCACCTGATCGACAGGGGGAATCACCCAAGGATCAAAACGGGTAGAAATCATATTAATAGAGGCGACACTTGGAGGTGGGAGCAAAAAAGCACCCATAAGGGCAAGATCTTTGAACAGACTAGCACCCACACTCTCATAGGGAATACTGGTATGCTCCACAAACAGAACATTGCCATCCGAAGAAGAAGAAGTGAAGAAGGACAGCTGATATATTGTGACAATTTTCCCTTGATGGGGAAAGTGAAGTACATAGAATAAAGATGAAGCCATGACACGCATGGCGTAGGTCCAACTTCAGCCTAACAAAAGGTTATAAGTCAAATTTGCGTCAACAACTTCGACTTCGACCTCAACTATCTTCCCTTCTAGGGTAATAGGCAAACGCGGGAGGATACCAAATGGATGAGAATCTCTTCCATCAAAGGCTTCCAAAGTATTAGGAGATTGACTCAAAAATGGGGAGTCGATGGCCTTCCAACAAGCAACAGACATGATGTAAGTGGAGGCACCCTCATCAATAACAGTGCGATGAATATTCTTCGAGTTAATGATCACTTGAATGAGAAAAGAAATTTGATGAGGCAATCACGGTACATGGTTCTCAAGATCGAATGTAATTAATTCTGAATCAGCCGGATCAATGCCACCGATGGCAAATAGTAGAGAATTCTGTTGGGGGGAGGAGAACTTCCAAAGCGGACATAGCCGAAGGAGCTTGGGCTAAGTCCTCAACAATACTATAGTGTTGCGCAACACAAGCATTGGGGTTATAAGAAGATTTTTGGAGGACTCCCTTAGCAGGAGGTCGAATGACAAATTCAGTGCTAGGCCATTCAATATGAAGAGGGCCAGAACTAGATGAAGGAATGCTTGAAGGGACTTCAGGTTCCTTGCCGGTAGATGGATGATATTATTTCACTCGAGTACTCACATGGATAGGGATAGTCTCAGCCATAAAAACTTGGGAGCCAAAAGTAGAAGAGGACTGAGGTTGATCGACCACCATTTGAGTTTGTTGAGAGGGAAAAGGTTCTTTAAGTACAAGATTTCCTGGATTCCCCTTAAGAAAATGACTAACTTCAGATCATCTAGGACAGTATTTAGTGTAGTGATCCTCATCACAGATGAGACAAGGGTACTTTGGTTTGCGTTTAGCACCATCATCGGTCGAAGGCTTAGGAGGGTCCTGCTTTGGTGGATTGGCCTTATTTTTTCGTTTCCCCTTTTTCTTTCCTTTCAAAGCTTTATCTGCCGTGGTGGACTAGATGACATTGACTTTGGAGGTTTTACCAGTATTAGACGTAGCTTGAGAAGCATTTTCACTAGGAGCAATAGATTTTTTCTTCGTAGGATTCATGGAAGACTTTCGGGAAGATTGAGCAACAAAACCAATAACACCATTGACGGAGGGTGTCGACGGGGCTTTAGAGGTTCTAGGACACAGAGCATTAGGCAAGAGATCATAGAGCATGTCAGATTGGGAATAAACCAAATCGAGATATTGAGCACACACGATAGCTTGATCTTCAGTAACACATGCCACCATAGCGATATTGCGGGCTATCAGACTGACAAAATAGGTGGTGAACCAGTCAATCAGAAGTTGATCAGGGATCCAGAACTTGATCAAATGATGTCGCCTTCTCCATTCATGAATATGATCGAAGATGTGCATTGTTGTGTCCTGTTTCAGGGAAGTAAGGAGGTGTGTGCCCGTTTCAGAACGAATAGATAACTGAAAATAAGTAAGAAATGTCATTGCAAGAAAATTGAAGTCTTGGAAAGTTCCATGAGCAAGTTCAATATACCATTTCGCAACGGAACCAGTGATATTTCGTTGAAAAAGACAGAGATAGATATAATCATCAAGCCATGAGTTAGATGAACACCAGAGGTGATAAGTCATGACATGCGCTTGAGGGTCTTCTCCAGATTTACCATCAAATTTAGGACAATCACCGGGAATTTTGGTCAAAATTGGTGGCCAATATGGATTATGAAGGATTGGATCATTCATCAGCTTGGACACATCAGGCAGTTCCAAGGTTGCTAGAAAAGGTAATTGAGGGTTAAAGGACATCATAAGCCTTTGATAAGAGCCAGCATTAGGGTTCTGCCCAGAGCCTTGTTTCCCCCATGGGTTTTGTCCATAAGGATTTTTCCCATAAGGGTCTTGTCCATAAGGATTATAAGTATAACCCAATGGTTGACCCAGGTTTTGACCACCAGCAACCCATGTGTTACCAGCTTGACCAATAGGAGCATCATAGCGCTGCTGAAATTTTTGATAAGGATTGACTTGTGGGTGCTAATAATTTTGATACGGAGAACACTGAGGTTGCCCTTGGGGTTGCTGAAGTACTTGGAGACTGTATTGCAGCTGAGCTCCAAACTGCGCCTGAGGCCCAGGCTGCATTTGATAAACAGGTTGGGCTTGAAATCCAACTTGATTTTGGAGACCAAGTTGAGTCTGGAGTCCAGCCTGAGTCTGGAAACCGGGTGGGGCTTGAGAAACAGTTAGTGTTTGAATGCCCAGTTGACTGAGAGATGGATTGATTTGACCAGACTGATGTCCTTGTTGAAACTGGGGTTGTCCCAACTGGCCAGAAGGTTGGCCTTGTTGGTACTGAGGTTGACCCAACTGGCTAGAAAACTGGACTTGTTGGTACTGAGGTTGACCCAACTGGCTAGAAGGCTAGCTTTGTTGGTACTGAGGTTGACCTATTTGCTCAGAAGGTTGAACTTGCTGGGTAACAGGTTGACCATGCTGAAACTAAGGCTGGGTCATTTGACAAGAGGGTTGACTTGGCTGGACAGTAGGTTGGCCTTGTTGGATCTGAGGCTGTCCTGCTTGACCAGAGGGTTGACCTAGCTGGATAGCAGGTTGGCCTGGCTAAAAGGAAGGTTGACCTATCTGCCTAGCAGGCTGACCTTGCTGAGCAACAAGTTGGCCTGGCTGGAATTGAGGTTGACCTGGTTGACCAGAAGGTTGCGCTAAATAAACAAAAGAGGAACCTATAAGGGCCGAAGGTTTTCACTGTAAGGGTTTTCCTTGTAGGCCTGAAGGTTTCCCTTGATATGGTTGCCCTCGATACGGTTACCCTTGAAAACCAGAAGGCTGCCCTTGTAAGGGTTGGCCTTGCGGACCATGGTAGGTAGTATGAGACCAGGCAACCGATAACGGAACATAAATTTCAACCATAGGTTGGGGAGGGAGGGACCAGTGTGATAAATATGAGCCCCTCAAGGATCATAATAGTGCAATGGGTTATGTGGATAGGATGGTGGTTAGGAGCCCAGAGGGTTATGATTCGGGTTTTGAAGAGCAAACATGTATTGCTCATATGACCACCCTGCCAGAATGGAACCGGAAGAGAGTGGGATATTACCTGTAGGTTTAATGACTCTGGACGCCGAGGATGAAGGACCACTGCTAGCGGGTTCAAAAGAGGTCTTGGTAATAGTGGTAACCACCGAGGATGCAATAACGGCACTAACAACAGGAGCGGTAGAGGCCACACAAACAGTGGGCATGACGGAACAGACGTGACTGAGATGTCATGAATTTGAGGTATGAAAGGCCCTGAAGTCAGAGTTATAGCACAAGACCACACGAAACTTCGATTTAGAGATGTGGAACTCATGATGTTAGACAAGGCATGATAGTGCAATGGTAATGACATGCTAAGAGGAATGCTAAAAGGGAGACCTTCTGAGGGAAGAGGAATTTATCTGCTTGACACAAGGTTCTCTTCACCGATAACGGGGCTCGTCTCATCCATGTCAGAAGAAGACATTACAACCGAAACACCAGGGAGAGTAAACGGGAAGTCTTCTTCTGAAGGCTCCCAAAGAGGATTCCAATTGCTATCAAAAGGCTCCCCTCCCGGAGCTCGAGAGTCAAGAGGTTGAACACTTGCAACAATGGGAAGGGTACCACCAATAGTTGAAACCTTAGAAGAGATAGGGGATGCAGAATCTACATCGCTTGATAAAGAGGACGGGATCGGTGAGTCTGCCAAGATGGCCTAAACTCAAAATCCGAGAAAAAGAGACAATCGAGTAGGGTTGCAACTTTGCGCGAACCAAGAACACGACCAAGATTAATAGGTAAAATGTGAGCATGGACATATAAATTTTATTACATAGGAATGAAACTTGACCTTTTCATGTTTAAAGAGTCGAGAAAAAGGACAAAAGATGACTCTAGTCGCCTTCGAATATTTAATGAGCCTAAAAGGACGAGTGCTCAGATGATCCTTTTACTTTTAAAGAGTCGAAAAGGAATGAAAGTGATTGCTCTGGAGTACTAGACAAGAGGTTTACTAGACAAATCGCAAAACTGCATATACACCTTAGTGATCAAATGAAAGAGAAATGACCAAGGACTTTTCGTACGGCAATCAATCTTCTCGAATGCTGTGTTCGGTGCATTACGATCGTAAGGCGGTAGACTTGGCTTCCTATGGATAATAGGATGATAACTTAGTGGGGTCTCCCAATATATACTCGACGACAGGGAGCAGAAATCCGTACTAGTACCTAATGAATCACAAAAGGAGGAATCACCCAACCTTAGTGAAAACAATAGCAACTAGGATTAACAACGCCAGAACACATCTCTAGCCTAGACCCCTAGATATGTGTGCGTTAAGTTCTAATGCATTTTTAAGTTCATTCAATAGATTTTAACAGTTGGTCTTGAATTAGGTTTTAGTTTCAAGGCCCTCCTAAATGTATTTCAACAATTCCTCGGATGCAACTACAATGAGTAAAAAACAATTCCTTTCAATGAACAACTACCTAAATGAGGGTAAGGAGTTCATTTCCAAGCAAATGAAAACTATAACAAGCAAATGCAATAACAACAGCGCGTGTAGGAAACCCAATCACTAAGAAACACGATGCATCAATCTCGCTTATCTCACAAACATTATGATGAAAAATGAAAGATGAAAATTTCGCTTTTCAATTCCTAATCATGAAGAATCTACTAATGCAAAATGCTTTCACTTTCGCATACTAAATGAGTGCAATGGTTTTGATTTTTTGGGTTTAATAACAAACAAGCAAATGCAAGCCTGACTGATCAAAACAAATGTAATCTATGTTTCAATAGTGAACGGAAATCAAATCAACACATAAAACTTGTTCGATGATGAATCACTACAGACCAATCCAAAAGAATCGACAAGCAATAAGGGAACAACTTCAAATAATTCAATAAGATGGTTGTGGACGTAGTTTAGAATCTTGGAAGGACAAGCAACCCAAAACAAGTGACTTTTGGATGAAACTTCAAAAGACTTAGGTCACACAGCCCAAAAAACCCAAAACTCAGACAAACGGAACCAAGAAGGATGTACCTTAACAAACACAATCAAAAAAAGCTTGATAGGATGTAAGAGACAGCAGAGGACAAGCAACACTGGCCTTTTCACGAGGCATGGCTGTGACAAGCAACCCTACAGGAATCGTTGCAGGGGTTAAACTAGCAACTTGAGATGAAAGCCAAATTGTCGTAGGCACGACGTTAGCAACTGAGCGACATCGTCACAAGAGTACACTTGTCTTTGGTGACAGTACGATTTTAGGAATCGTCGCAGGTGTATGGCGGGATATCTGTGACATACAGCTTGGTCAAAGAGGACAGGGACGATTCGTCGCAATAAACAACGATGATCTCAACAGACAAGGAAAACAAGACAAATGCAACTGAAAGAGACAACGGTTGTCACTCAGACAGTGAGGTGGAATACCAGAGCTACTCAAGTGATCCAAAACACTGATGGTTCAGTCCCAAAACAAAGAGACACGATTTAATTCAATCACAAACAAATCAAGAGCAAAACAAGAGACAACACACAAAGGACTCCCCAGCAGAGTCGCCAACTTGTGATGTAGGTAAAGTTCCCTCTACAGACAGAGGCAACCCCTCTAGCCCTAGAGTGGGTCTAGTCATAGCAAGACATATACAACAACTAATTCCTTAAATAGTCATTGTTGAAGGAGCCTACCTTATTCCGATGTTTGATGCAGTCTTCATTACGCTGCTCCAGCTATCGTTTTCTTCTCCTTGATGAGTGATTCACCTGAAATAACACAAGAGAACAACGAAACACATAATAGAGAACAAAAATGAACTATTCACTTATAGAGTCAGGGAACCATAAGCTATTAAATATATTTCATACACGATATAGGAAATAACCATTGATTGTATTAATATGAGCAAAAGTAAACCTTACAACCATGCCTTGACGTCACAAGCTTCCTCGAAGGGTCCAGTTAGTATGTCTCCATAAGCATTCACTCTCAAAAGTTCTCCCAAAGAGGATGATGACTCTCTCTCTCTCAGCACTAATATAAGGCTAAGGAAATCCACAACCAATTGCTAGACTATCAGCATTCACACTGCAAACTATCAATCTCACACTAAAACTAGCTAATTTGCTCAATACCAAAAAACTAGCTGATCATAGCAATGGAAGATGCTTTTATAAGACGAGGAGCCTCCATAAATGAGGGAGAGGAAGCTTATATTCATGGGAGGTTACTCAAAAGGTGGAACCACTATTTCAAATGAGGAAAGGAGAACCTCCTTGACCCAACAACCAGTCCCAGAACCACCCAAAAGAATTCTGTTTGAAATAATTCGCCATATCTGGGTCGTCACAAGTCAAACACTAAAACTTAGAGATGACATTGCGAGGCAACAATGTATTCATAGCTATTGTCGCAAGCAGGATATTGATGACTTGTGACAATCCCTAAAATCTGATCGTCGCAGAGAACAAATGTACTCTTGCGACGGTGTCGCGAGGTTCTGGTTCACTTTGGTCCATCGTCGCAGACAGAACACTGATGTCTTGTGACAATCTTGAAACATAGGTAAAAAGGGGTCAACTTCAGGATTAATGAGCATGGTTGATCTTCTTGAGTGATATGGAATATATGGACACATATTTTGATGTATGACATAGAACAGATGCCATTCAGGGACCGACTCTACCTGGGATCAGGGGATGCGGGGTTGGTGACAAAATACTATGTAACAATTTCTAATTTTGTTAATGATTTAACCTCTATAGGAGAAGATACGGCATTGTGGCATCATAGGCTCAAGCACATGAGTGAGAAGGGGATGCAGTTCTTCACTCACGAAATTTGTTGCCAGGTTTGAAGCATGTTGATTTAAAATTCTGTGAGAATTGTGTTTATGGAAAATAGAAGAGAGTCAAATTCCTTAGAGTTGGGAAAGACAAGAAGAGCGAAAAATTAGAGCTTGTGCATACAGATGTATGGGGACCTGCTCAGGTATCATCTCTGGTGGCTCTCATTATTATGTTACTTTTATTGAAGATGCAACCAGAAAAACCTGGATTAATCATATTCGAAATAAATCTAATATATTTGATACTTTCAAGAAATGGAAAGATTTGGTTGAAAATGAGACAGGAAAAAGGTTGAAGTGTCTCATATCAGACAATGGAGGTGAATATTGCAGAAAATAGTTTGATGGGTATTGTTCAGAGGAAGGAATTCACAGAGAGAAAATAGTTCCAGGAACACCACAAGAAAATGGTGTGTCAGAAAGGATGAATAGGACAATCATGGAGCATGCAAGGTGCATGAGATTGCATGCAGGATTGCCTTTACAATTTTGGGCAGATGTTGTAGATATTGTTGTTTATCTAATAAACAGAAGGCCTTCAAGTTCCTTAGATGGTGGTATTCCAGAGGAGGAATGGATAGGTAAAAAGGTAAACTAGTCTTTTTTAAATACTTTTGGTTGTGAAGCCTTTGCTTGCCCACATTAATAAAGAAAATAGAACAAAGTTTGAGGCAAAATCAAAGAAATGTACCTTTATTGGATATGGTGTTAATGATTTTGGTTATCTCTTTTATGATTATGAAAAACACAAAATCATTAGGAGCGAAGATTTCATATTCAATGAAAAGGTTTTGTATAAGGACCAGCTACAGGAAAAGAAACAGGAAAAAGAAAATAGAGAATACACAGTGCTTGACGATATCACAAAAAAAGTGATGGTGCCTGAAAATCATAATGATCAACATCCAAAACAAAAACTACAACAGCAACAAGCACCTCAATCACCTGAAAGTGGTGTTAGAATGTCTACCAGGATAAGTAGAACCCCTGAACGATACTCTCCTTCATTATATTATGTATTATTGACTTATTATGGTGAACCAGAATGTTATGAAGAAGTAGTTGAGGTAGAAACTAGGAAGAAGTGGGAGCAAGCCATGAAAGAAGAGATGGAATCCTTAACACATAACCAGACTTGGAACTTAGTCAGGTTTCCTGCAGGTAAAACAACATTGCAAAATAAATGGGTTTACAAGTTGAAGGAAGAATATGGAGGTAGAAAAAGGTATTAAGCTATACTTGTGGTGAAAGGGTTTGCATAGAAAAAGGGTATAGACTTTGATGATATATTTTCTCCTGTTGTTAAAATGACTTCAATTAGAACTATTTTAAGTCTAGTAGCAGTTGAAGATTTTCATCTTGAGCAGTAAGATGTAAAGACAACCTTTCTCCATGGGGATTTGGAGGAAGAGATATATATGCAACAACCACAAGGATATGAGGTAAAAGGGAAGGAGAAACTAGTGTGCATGTTGAAGAAGAGCTTGTATGGCTTAAAATAGGCTCCAAGGCA
The DNA here is from genome assembly GCA_031772625.1 of Pinus tabuliformis. Classification (NCBI taxonomy): domain Eukaryota; kingdom Viridiplantae; phylum Streptophyta; class Pinopsida; order Pinales; family Pinaceae; genus Pinus; species Pinus tabuliformis. Next base: position 464,789,343 of record CM062811.1, read on the forward strand.
GTCGTATCTAAAATTTGACAGGTTTATGTCTGAACAAGGTTATACTAGATGTCACTCTGATCATTGTGTTTATCTCAAAAGGCAAAATGATGGTAGCTAAATTATATTTTTATTGTATGTAGATGACATGCTTGTTGTGGGTTCTAAGATGCAGGAAATAAATGTGATCAAAAGAAAATTGGTGAACTCATTTGCAATGAAGGATTTGGGTGCTGCAAAACAAATCCTTAGTATGAGAATAACTAGAGATAAGAAGAATCGCAAATTAACATTATCTCAAAGTGAGTACATAGAAAAGGTGTTGAAAAGGTTTAATATGCAGAATGCAAAACCAATTAGTATACCTTTGGCTAGCCATTTCAAATTAAGTAAGGAGGAGTGTCCCAAGACTCAGGAAGAAATGGCTCATATTTCTAAAGTTCCATATGCATCAGCAGTTGGAAGCTTAATGTATGCAATGGTCTACACAAGGCCCGATATTGCACATGCAGTGGGAGTTGTAAGCATGTACATGAACAACCTAGGAAAAGAACATTGGATGGAGGTGAAGTGGATTCTCAGGTATTTGAGAGGTACCACAAATCAAGCATTATGATTTTGTGGTTCAGACATTGCTCTACAAGGATATGTTGATGTAGATATGGCGGGTGATAGAGATAACAGGAGGAGAACAACAAGATATGTGTTTACTGTAGGTGGAACTGTTGTCAATTGGGTCTCAAAACTACAAAGTGTTGTTGCACTCTCAACAACAAAAGTAGAGTATGTTGCTGCTACAGAGGCTAATAAAGAAATGATTTGGTTACAAAGGTTTCTGGATGAATTGGGTAAGAAGCAGAAGTTGGGTAGGTTATACAGTGACAGCTAGAGTGCCATACATCCTGCAAAGAACTCTGCATTTCATTCCAAGACTAAACATATACAGCTCAAGTACCATTTCATAGGGTTAGCGTTGGAAGATGGACAGTTGAAGCTAGAAAAGATACACACTAGCCAGAATCTTGTAGATATGTTAACAAAAGTTGTAACCAGGGAGAAACTGAGAATCTGCTCAGTTTCAATTGGTCTTCAAGTATGATGAAGAAGATGAGAAACAACCAGGTCCAAAGTGGAGTCATTTTCCAGCAAATGAAGCAGCAGTGGAGTTTCTATAATCAGTCTCCAAGTGGGAGATTGTTGGGCAATGAGCCTGATTATCTTCTTTATTTACAGGTATCGCCACATTGGACCCCAGTTCATAATGTGGTGGTAACACTGCCCATAAAATATACATTGCAGGGGGGGTCCAGGGTGGGTGGCTACGATCTTTGGGAGCCCCTCCCTAGCAGGGGGATCAGGGGCAGTGCCCTCGAAGCTAAAAATAGATGTAAAATTTCCTTGTAAAATGTTGTAATTTCGTAGTCAGTCTGGTCCATTCATTAGGTGGAGATCTAACGGTAGAAGTTATGTTTAATTTAGGGTTTTTTTCCCTAGAAGGCAACCCCTTGCTATATATGAGGGAATTGTATTGTGTCTATGTAGATCTGTATTCTGAGCGAGAAGAGAGAGGAGATTGAGCGAGAGAGAAGAGGGAATTACAGTGGATCTGCTGTAGGTTGTATCTCTTCAGTTTGCTGGATAATATAAAAGGAAGGACTGGTTGTTTCTTCGTGGACGTAGCCCAAATTGGGTGAACCATGTATATCTGTGTCTCTCTTGTTTTATGTGTTTTCTGTGTTTGTATTTCCGCAATATATTTTATGTGTTCCATTTCTTTGTAATATACAATTTTCTAACATTAATGAACAAAGATGAGAGCTTGAGCCCTTGAACCATGAATCATTGTTATTAGAGAAATGTGTTAGGATTCTTGTGAAGTAACATTTTAATGTATAAATATGTAATAATAAAAAAAGCAAGACAATAAATAATAAGATGCAATCCCGAACTTGATAATATTCTACGCAATATACCTACGTGTGTTAAGAGAAGCACATACTTGAACAAGATGCATTAGGCCATATGTCATGATGAAGGCATCAGAGGCCTAGAGGTTAGATCAAAAGTAACAGAGGGCTCACAGACCTTTTTCCTTATTAATGAGAATAGTTACAATAGACAACCCTATGGGAAAGGTTTGAGTGAATTAAATCATGGCCAATTGAATCCGCTATTCCTGAGAGAGGAAAATTTGAGGCCTCTTTAGGAAGGCATATTCAGCATTGAATCCTCAGCAGAGGGAAAATCTACAGTTGGAATTTTTTTGTTGATGGTGGGGAACCATAAGGTTCTGCACAATGCCATGGATCTACTTGTAGTCCCAAAAAGGAACTTGACACCCTCATCATGTGGCAGGACATGTGGAACCCCTTCAGAAGTTCACCCCAAGCCCCTACAAGAGCACCTACACCACCATGCCTAAAATTCCTTGTTTGGGATCAGAGAAACCAGGAGGGGTCAAGACCTATTATAAAATCCATTTCCCAAGCTCAGTAGGGGTAGCATCATGACGTAGGTTAACCACCTCTTGCTATTGTTACCAAGTTTTGTTGAAAGACAGGGGGGGGGTTGGGGGGGTGGGGAACCTTTGAGCCTATGTTATAACTGAATAGATTAGATCGAGTTGATCGACATAATTTGGAGAAAAACTCCTTTTCGGGAATAAGGTAGCCTTATGGAATGCATTGCCAACTGATGGGGTGATATCCCTGAGTCGGATCATGACGAGGGCATATATTGTCTTCAATGGGTAGTTGTGGGATACAACTCACCTTAAAATTTGAAACCTTATCCAATTGGAGGAGTGAACCCTAAGCATGGAAACCAATGGTTAGCTGCTGAGATTGCATGGTGGAATATCATCCAAGTGGAATGACTTTGTAAAGCGGTAAGGTCGAAGGGTCTAAGGTCAAGCGGTGAGCGACTGTGGAGAGGACTCCATCGAATGAAGCCAATGCTGACCTTGACTAGGTCAGAGCTTGGGGGTTCACGCTATCTGGTAAAGGTCAAGGTATGTGTGTTGTAAGGCCGACCCTAACTTAGTCGAAGGTTGGGGGGTCAGGTCATTCACGTATAGGTTATGGCGGGCATGTGGTAGGACCGACTCCAATCAAGACAGAGCTCGAGAATTTAGTTGGACAAATGGGAATGTGCAGGGTAGCCTAAATGTCTAGGTACCCGATTAGTCATGTGGGCATATGATGGGATTCTATGTGGTAGTAAGAAATGGGGTACAAGAATGGGTATGGATACTCTAATTTATCAAAGGAAAAAAATAGTATGTATAGAGAGAGATGATAGAAATTTAAGGTCCCTTTCCCATGACTGTATTATGGAAGATGGAATTGCATAGTGACTGCCCCTCCTGCTGGGATCGAGTGGGTTGGGTGTGTTACACTATGATCGAGTAACAACAACCCACAACTCATATAAAAGATACTTTCAAATCAAAGTGAGTGACAATAACAACAATCTTCTACTGAATGAAACTTACTGACAACAATCTTAATTTGGAATTACAAAAATACAAAAACAATCAATGAACTAAATTAACTAACTATACTTACTAATACAACCACATCAAACCCTAATAAAGAAGAGGTCCCTTCCTCCTTAGCAGGGAGCTGCAAGACACTTATAGACTACAACTTAACTCAATATTTTATGGATCAAACCATAAATTTGCTAAAAATTTCACTAATCAATATATAAGAAGTATACATGAAATGATCTAGAGAAAAACAAGAGCCAATGACTATAGTGAATAACTACCATAGATCATTCATGAATAACCACATCTAGTGGTTGATCTCTCTCTCTCTCTCTCACATTCATGACTACCATTTCCTCAATTAAACAAATATTCTTCACACATATAACCACAATCATTAATTCTGATCACATAAATATTTAAGATAAAATAATTTGTTGCTAAAATTGTGCTTTGGGAAATAGATCAATAGGAGAAATTTTATTTTCAACCATAGGTTCCAACTCATTTAAGTGCCTCCCTCGAGTTAAGTAATGAAACAACAATGAGAACTTTGGTAGTTTGAGCTCTCAAACACAACCCCAACCCTATCTGCAACATATTTGAGCCTTACTATTTTAAGATATGAGTTCTACAGAACTTAATAAGCTCTAAAACATTACAATAATCTCTTCCTTCCAACACAACCTTGCATAGATGTCCCTTTTTCTATAAAAAAGTACCTTAGGGATCCACTATGTCCAATTATCTACATGCAAGAGGAGTTCAAGTCCCAAAATTTTCTATAGGATTCTTGGGAATGGTTTGCAAATAATGACAATTGTCCCCAATGCTATGGATCACAACCAACATATAATTCACCATAAATTACTTAATATTAGCTTAGGACTTGAGGAAATGGAGTAACAATAATGATATCTTTTTCCCCAAGCATGGTCTAGGAAATAAAAATTGGTGAACAATCGTTCAACCCAATCCATAATAATCCAACATTATTCAACCCTCTTCATAATGGATGATAATTCTCTAGCATATCCAATGTAGTCCATGACAACATTTCAAATGGTGAAGATATGAACTGTGAATAATCATCTCATATGAATCAATTTCAATATTTTGTCAGAATGCTCTTGCATGCCCATGTGAGGTGGTTACATGTATGCCCTAGACGAAAAAATCCTTAAGAAAAAAAAATGCCAAGGAGAAAAATTCAAGGGTTTCTCAAGCTAAAACTTGTCACATGTTTAAGTCCCTTTACCATTTTTTTCACCTCTCATTGTCTCATTTCCCTCACTCTGCTCCTATGATGTTTTACCCTCAAGGGCACTTAATGACTCAATTTTATTTCTTTTATAATAAAATATAATATAACACAAGTGGTATATACTTACCATGATTATGACATGATGAAAATACCCACTTTAGAGGGCCAAACCACCTCAAATATTGTTTTTTGATTCCAAGACAAACCTTGTCCTTTACTTGTTTACTTGAAACATATATACATACTTTTCAAGGGTTTACACTAGGGTATCAAAATCCCAAAATGGAAGAAATATATAATGAATATGTTATAATAATATTGATCAATATACCCCCCACACTACAAGGAAAACACCTTGTATCATAGGTTTTTATGGAACTTCCCATAGTGTAGGTTGCTAGCATAAGGGGGTGAATGAAGGTTTTTGCGGAGGTTTTTACATTAGTGCATCTAAATCAAAAGGATGCACCATTGCACTCATGAATAAAATGCATCAATAATTAACTAATAAGGCACACTAATAACTATTATTATTATAAACTACTAAATTTCTATTTATTATTTTTAAATAAATAAAATGCATAATGGTTCTCCACCTTAAATTAAAATCATCAATGCAGGTGTAAAGAATCAAGGTAGAATAATTGGTTATTCAATAAATAAAAATAATTTAGAAAAAACCAAAATCTTTACTAATGTGTTTAAAAAACATATCTACGTTGGTGTGTATATAATATTGTCACACTGAAAAACATAATGACGTGTTGAATGGTACTATAGCCTTGAGTTTTATTAACAATTAGCCTAACATCCAACTAGTGTATTACAAATATTACAATGCATCAATAAATTATGATATATAATGCATTGTCTGTTCAAATATTTCACTTACAAAATATAAATTTGCATATTTAAAAAAATATATCATATTAGTGCATTTTGGTACCCATAATGTGCCCATAATGCACCAATACATCTTACTGTTAGTTGCACCATGCTAAGGTAAAATAAAAAATAATGTGTCAATGGATTCAGGTACCCCCTAATGCACCAATGCATCTTACTCTTGAACACACCATGTTAGGATATTAAAATAAACAATAAACAAAAAACAAAACAAAATTTCATTATCACATTTCCTTTCATGCTTCCAATCATTCTCACAAGCATTGGTGCTCACTCTCCCTCTATAACCACCCCATTTGTAGTGATATATAATATTTATTCCTTGGTTCAATAGCTTCAGTGATTGATTCAATTCATTTTCAAATTTTGGAAAACATTGCACATTTTTCATTTTTTCTATATAGGGAAACCATGCCTCTTAGAGTAGGAAGAGAACTAGTAAATTGTTTGTTACTCATTTTAAACTTCATTAGATTAATATTTACTATTGGACTTGAATTTTTCCATTTTTGCAGTTTTTAACCACATTCCATGCAATGCTCATCATAAACTCGACTCACACTAGACCCCTTGATGGTGTGCCTTGTGAATTTATAAGAATCAACATGAGTGATGCATCTAGTACAATGCCCTATTTACAATGTGTTGTAAAACACAATACATTGCTCATGATAGGTTACTAAATTATGAAATACACATTGAAGTGCTCCAAACAACACAGGTCACCAAAATGGTTGATGAGAATTAATGAGGTGTCTTGTATTGGAAGAGGCACCATATTTGCAATAAATACACCATTTTCATTATAGATAATATACTACACTAGTTCATTGCACAACATATTTTATGTTTCATGACTTCATTGGCACTAGTGCATCAAATAACATGGAGCGCATTGAAAATTTTGGTGTTTTTTCCTAAAATAATGCATCGTATCCAATTTTCTATATCTATTGAAGAAAACATGCACTAAAGGTTTTAAGCTATATACAAAATTTTTGGATTTTATATTAAAATAATTACATAGTGTTGCATTTAATGACTAAATTAGCATCAATATGCCAAATAACACTGAGCAATATGAAAATATTGATGTATTTTTGGACATAACATATCGTAGATCATACACATTACCTATTAAATGAAACATGCTATATATATGTGTGTATGTATGTATATATATATATATATATATATATATATATATATATATCAATGTGCTTAATGACTAAATTAGCACTGATGCACCAAACAACATCGAGCACAATCGTGGAAATCAATGTATAATGTTTCTCTTATTTTTTTGATGGAGGTTCAATCCTCAATAACTTGTTCTTCATAGTATTCTATGATAATTTGTTCGGCCTACTCATGTAAGTTTTTTCTCCCCACATTGATGATTTTTTACATCAAGCACACATTAGTGGTTAGAAAATGCATTAGATGGTTGGTTGATGTATTTTTTTCAATTAGACAGGGATGGATTCAATAAATATTTCATGTGTTTCTGTGAAGAATTGAGGTCTTACTTTGGCTAAATAAATCAATTTCTCTTGTCATAGTTCCTCAAGTAATTATCGATATTTCTCTATGACCATTCTTGAATCTCTTATAAGATCAATATTTATGTGTGAGTATTAAGTCGACTTGAGTTTGGGAATTGTTGACAATGGAACTAATGTTGTAATATAGCAAAATGTATACAAAGTTATCAACAAATCCACACACAAAGAAGATATTAAGAAAAGGAAGACATGAAAAACATAACATAGAGAAAATAGACGAGTAAGAGTAGTGGTATATTATACAAAACACTTCTTGTATTAATCCAATATAGTCATTTAATTCATTGTCAACATATCTTGTATTTATACTAAACTCTTTCTAGTTACAACCAACTTCCTTAACTACTCATTTTATCGACCTAACAAAAAAACCAACTTGATTGGTTGTTTAACTATCCAAACTATAAGTCTAGTCAATTAGCCCTTCAACCAGCACCATGACATGTATGGTGCTTATTTTCTGATAAAATGCACCATACACAATGCATATTATCTATTAAAGGAACTCCAATTAGTTTTCCTCATTATTGTTGCAAAGAGAAGTTAATTTCATTGTTTTATAAATATAAAATGGTTATATTTGTGTGTATTTTATCATGTGTGTGTGCCTAAAAATAATTGTATATGAATCAAAGACAAAGTAGCAATAATATCAAGTCTACACTTACGATTTTTTACATGAGTGGGAAGTTAGAGAGAGGGAAAGGGATAGGATCCCTCATAGTACTACATCTCAAATGCATTCCCTTCCTAGTAATGTTTTCCTCCTCAAGTTTTATGAGGATGATACATCTCTTAGATGGGACTCATCATTTTCAAGATAATTAATTTGTTATTAGGATCATGTTAGATATGCATTTAAGATTTATCTTGATTTATGGTATTAGTTGATGGGGGAGAATATTTATTTTATCATTATGCTATTTAGGATGGGGGAAGGTTGGCCCTCTTTCCCTTACATACTACCTCACACTTCATGAGATAATTACCTAGCATATGTATAAAGATATGTCAGCCAAGACATTGTTCACACTACAAACTTCTAGGTTATTGGGGGCTAGCCATGGTTAGGTTCATTTGGTGTGTAGGAAGTTAGGAGTTTTCTATACCTGATTTTACTGCAACTAGAAAAATTTACCACTGATGGTAAGTGCATAAGTTTCCCTTTGATTTAATATGTGAATAGCTTAGTTCAAAGCCCCCAATTGATTAGGTGGTCAAAGATATTTTTGCAACAATATTTGTTTTGTTGCTTTGGATCATTGTCAATGTGTTTTTTATGGGATTTTATTCTTCCTCTTTCCATCAAATTTATTTACTTTATCCTTTGATAGGATTCAACAATATCCCACCTCCATCCTAATCCTACAACTAATGTGTGTATATGCATGTGGGGTCAGTTGTTCCACAGGAGGGGCCAACTAAAGTGGTCATGTACATTGGTCGGTAGAGGGATTTTTGATTTCTTGAATGAAAAGAAAAAAAATATCCTCAATATCTTACAGTACCTATAAATAGGGATACATTGGAGAGGGTTCCTGAACATCCTATTTACTCGGGATGAGCCACCATATGATAAGGATAATATTATCATTATGTTTTGGGAAATCTAGTTGCATATTTTTTTGTCTTGTCACTTGTAATTTATCGTAACATTTCATTTCAAATAGTTGATTATCATCATCTATTATTATGTATATATCAACACATATGTTGTGGAAAATCCTGCCAAACATGATCAACAGGTGGATGAGGCAAATTAGTAGCCTTTAGTAAAAAAACCTCACATGTCATTCAGGTTAGATAACAAAGTCCAAACTGAGGTGGTGGTTCACATATGTGATATGATTAATAGGAAAGGAGTGGTACTTATACATGTGAGCAACATCTTATAAGACTCAAAGTAGTCTAATATATGGACAACCCTTCCTTGTGACATGAAATAATTAAAGTGTCATGTTTTCAATGCCCTCAACCTCATCCATAGGTTTAGGGATGGTTCTCATTACACTTAATTTATTTCATATTTTGAGGATGATGCTCCTAATCCTCCACTACATAATTCTCCACCACCTGATATACCACCATACAAATTAGTATCCCCTCATCCTCCACATGTGTTACCAACTAGACTATCCATCGATCTACCTCCTCCTCCTTTTCCTCCCCTTCCTCATGTGTCATCAATTACACCATCCATTGATCCACCTCCTCCTCTACATGTTTCAATACTAGTCGTGTCATATTCCACTTATTTACCCATTACTCTGCCCTCCACAACTACTACACCTATTGCACTAGCTATCATAAGGTTGTACATACTATGATCACATTGAATGTTATACCTCTTGATGGAGATGGATATCATACTCTACTTTCATCATTGTTATCTAACATGGGTACAAATAGACCCTCTACCTTTGATAGCATAGGCACTAATGCCTCTAGCTTTGATGGAAGACCTAACTAGTAGTGGTACTTGACTAGTAGTTCATCTATATTATTTTTTTCACATCATATTGATGATGTTGTTGTTTGATTTATAAAATTTATTATGAGTATGCTAATGATTAACACTATTAATGATTTTTCTATTTTAGAGTTTCCATATAATGTTTAAACTTATTTTTATGAAATTGTTTAATTTGGATTGTGATTGTAAAAACTTGTAATAATTAATGCATATGATGTTTAATTTTTCTTTAGGGTGAATTGTTTGTTGTTCAACACATGTTAATTGAAACATATTACAAACTAATTAAATGATTCAATCAATGAATACATGATTTGATAAAAAATTTAAATCAAATTATTTTATTAAGTTATATTTTATAAATTTATTCTTAAATATTTTTACTACTCTTTTCATTAATATTGATAAAATTAAATTGTAGGATAATTAAATCTAAGAAAAAAGTAATCCTCAAATTTTATATAACGATTGTATATTAAATCATGAAAACGATCCTAAAACATTATGAATGTATAAAGAGAAGTAACATGTAGTGGAGAGTAAAGGAAGAAAATTCCAAAGAATCCTTTTGTATTTGGGTTATGTTCCTGCTATCCTTAGTTAGTATGGTTATTAATAATTATATCACATAACTTGTATATTTGTTAAAGGTTTATTTTTCAATGATGCATAGTTTATCTCTATTTGAATGTTATATGTACATTAAGATATGTTGAACCCTTGATATGGTATAGTTAAGTAAATACTACTTACCGTACAATGTGTTTAGTTTTCACACTTGTTATATATTTTATAGATTTGAATTATGTGATTAGTGAAGCTAAAAATAATAAACTAGAATCTATCATTGCTTGGGATATTCTTGTGAGTATATTATTACATTGTAAATATAACAAATATGGTCATGAAACAACTTTGAATTCATACAAAATTCAAACTTTGTACATTATAACTAATATAATTAATTAGTCGTATTTACAAAAATTACAATGATAAATATTAAATATGTGTACTTTGTATATTAATTCTCTTCAAATCAATAATTATTATTTGTTTTTGTTAACTTTACAAATTCTATTATGGACACTTTGTACATAAAAATGATAAACGTATAAATAAATTAAAATAAAAAATGGTCCAACATCATAGATTGCACAAAAAATAATGTAATTGACATTAAATGTTTAAATTTAGATTGTAAATTATTCATAGAACTTCTTTGATCAAATGGCTAGATTTTTCATAGGCTACTAAGCATTCTTTTGTCCACATTAATTTTGTGAATACAACTATGGACACTTTGTATAAAAATGAAAAAAAAAAAAAAAAAAAATTGAAAAAACTAGTCATCATAGATTGCACAAGAAAGCACATCATTATAGAAATGTCTAAAAACATCACAATAATTGTGCTCTATCTCAAGATAAATTTTGTTTACTAAATTGAAACTTAATCTAGTGGGTTTAAAAAAAAAATGTATTGATTACTTCAAATGTCAAAACAAAACATTTAAATATTACTCTTTGTTGCCATCACCATAATTATCCGCCTCACTTGGAAATATAATATTGTTACTCTCAAAAGGATGTTGTGATCTTGGATTATATCTTAGTACAAATCATCAATCCTCATTCAACACATATAAGTAAAAGAACACCTGGTTGCAATGTTTTGGGAAAACATAAGTCTCTTTAGTTTTAATCCACATTATTTAAAGTGAATACATATTAGCCCACTATCATGATATTCCTTTACAATTCTTTGGTTGAAGGTATCCCACCACTTGCAACAAAAAATAACACACTAAAATAATTAAAAGTCCACTTGCATGATCTCTTGTGTCTTTCCAATGTCACTTAACTTCCATTATATTAGGTTTTGATGATGGTAGCTAGCATGACTAAATTGGTTATATTCAATCTCCACTCCACAATATTGTCTGATGTGTAACAATGTTACCAACTTAATGAGAACTTTACCGAGTTCTTATGTTTTGGAGGTCGCATCAAATCATGATTTTCGTGTTGCTTTTAATAAGTGGTGATGCAACGCCAACCTTTTTTTTATTTCAAGGTAAAAAATATAACATTTGTTAACCATGGCTTCAAAAAACAAATATGATGATTACAAAATACATGAAAAACCATGCTAAAATGAAAAAGTGGTGATGCAACATCACCTATTTTCTTTTTCAAGATTAAAATTCAAACCTTTTCAATCATGACATTACAGATCAAATATCATGACTACGAAAGACACGAAAAACATATTGAAATGCAAAAGTGGTGATGAAAAATCCCCCTCTTTTAGGGTTAAAATTCAAATATGTTTCAATCATGGCATTAAAGACCAAATATCATTACTACAAAAATCCTAAAACTCAACACTTAAAATTTGACTATCTTTCTGTTTTCCCTTTTTCTTTTTTTAAATGCTTGTTTTTAAGTATTTTGTAGTATACTTCTGGAGTTGAACTGTGTAAGTAGGCTCAGACGACAGAAAATTTACAATATGAATAACTATGAAAATTTACATTCAAACATTTTAAGCATTTATCAAAGTTGTCTATCTTTTATTTTATTTTATTTTTGGGGTTAAAATTACCAATTAATTGACAATACAACCTTGACCATTGGTACCATTGAAAAAAAATGTGAATTTTAAAGTGGCCATACCTAACTTTTATTTGATTATTGAATTATTTTTTTAATAATTTACAATTTAAAAATTTGAGAAAAGAAATTGTGTCTATGTAGTCTAACTAATAAATGAAACGACCTATTTTTGAGCACTTTTTTGGTCAAGCTCACCCAAAATATAATAAATATTTTTAATAACCACAAGTTTAAGTTGTTTAATTTTCAAAATTAGAGTATCTCAGGGTTTTTTAGTCTGTTGAATCCATTCATACATTCAAAAGTGCATTCTAAACCACAAGAAATCACAAACTATATTAGAAATTTTATTTCTTGATTCTAGCTAAGAAAGCCATTTCATCTATTAGTTGGACTGCATAGAGAGATAGAGGGAGAGAGGGAGAGATTACTTTTTTATTCCAATAAATATTGAAATATATATATGTATGTATGTATGTGTATATATTAATTAAGGGAGAAAACAATTAAAAAAGAAAAAAATATGACTCTGAAAATCTTCATGCTAGAAAAAAAACATTAAGATACCAATTTAAAAATTAAATAAACAATTTAAAAACAAAAAATAAACACACACACACACACACACACACATATATATATATATATATCTTATAAAATTATAAAATTAAATAAAAATTTATAAAACTAAAATTAAATTAAAGTAACAAATTTAAAATCTGTAAAAAGTACAAATATATTTGGGGGGGGGGGGTGGCCGTTGGAGGGGAGTTTTTTGTGTTGGTGGAGGGTGGATGTGGTGCATCACCCCTCTACCCACATGGAACAATTATATATATTAAATTTACCTTAAATTTTTGGTTTTCATCATTTTTTATTGATTTTTATTTTTTGATAAATGTCTTTTTTTGGGGGTAAATGGAAAACCTGAGACTTACATAGTAATTTCAAAATTTAAGCCAATCTCTCATAAGGGAAATCTGACCAGAGCCAAAAATAGACTCTCCTTAAGGAAGTGAGAGCCAACTGAAACTTAAAAGTTCCAAAAATAAACAAACTACATCTAATTGTAAAGTCCCTTTACGATGAGGGATATCAATTTGATTGTTCACTATCACTTAAGAAGAAAACAAAAATTATAAATTTAAAGTAAATACATATATTATTTTATTATATACCCAATGTGTTGATATGGTAAAAAAAAGAATATTTTATTGATGTATTGATCCAGTCAAGGAATAAAATGTTATAAAAGGAGAATGAATCTCACTCCTTGATCATGCATTCGTGAGTGATTTTTTGATAATTTTTTCAAGAGCTCTAGTAGCTTATGGAGTGATAAGAATGTTAATCTAGGTTGTCATTTATGTCAATAGTTGATCGTTGATATAGCAGTGACTGGATGGAAAATATTCTTGAAGATTCTAGAAGATGACTACACTTGGAATATTGCCTATATGACATAAACATGATGACATGCCCTACATCCAATGATCTCTATGATGAAACCACATGATGACAAACCTCCAATAATGTTGAAGGAGACAAGGTGATGAAGAAGGCAATAAAGGACATGATGGTGTCCCTACATTGAAGAAGGCAAGCATGATGATGACTCTACATTGAAGAAGGAAAGGATATAACAATGATGACCCTATGAAGACAAGGACATGACAAGGAAAAAATTATTAACAAAGGAATCACCATGAAGAAACCGTACACTCCATTTATGCACCCATAAAGGATTAGTCACATTAAAAAATATTTTTTTCTACCTTGGAGGAAGAATTCTTCCATGAGACCTACACCATCTTAAAGAGCATAATTTTTCAATTCCAATGAGCCTTTACATGCCTCCAAACTCCCAACGATTAGGGAGAAAGAGATTTTTTAAGTTAAAACATTTAAATAGTCCTTGAGCTGACCTTACCTTGAATTATTCATGTCGACCTGCTTGAAGGGACATGTCTATTCGATTTCATCTACAAAATCCTATATATAGGAGCTTAGATTTAATTCTCTGCTCACCAACATCAAATACACAGAAAGTAGAATGAAGACGACAGTTCACAACTCATGAACTCCAAGAGAAGATGTTTTGTGGACTACAGACCTGTATTAAACCTTGAACAGGCTCCTATACCTGGACTGTAGGTCGATTGGGGATGATCTGATACAGAGGCACTAATACCTCAGACATCTTGGCTCAGTTAAGACTACAACAACAATTCTCTTCCTTGGATTACAAAGGTTCAAACGATGGATTATCTTAAGTCTCTGTAACTCGGATATTTTACATTGAATTAAACCTTGGCCTACTGAGACCTCGAACTATTGAAGGATATTCAGAGTATGGATTAGTGCTCAAACTATTTCTCAGTGCTCAGCTTCCCTACAGTGACATTCTCGGAGCTGCTGAATATATTTAGACTATGGCTTGGGTGCTCAGACTCACATTCATTATGGTGAAACAGGTGATATACATATATACGTGGACAATAGTCTAGAGAACGGCAGTGATCTTCAATGGCATATATCATTGTGGCTCGGGTTTTATGAATATGCAATAACATACCTTCTTCATGGTGGCACAATTTCTTGGTGGCTTATATTATACTTAGAACTAAGTTGGAAGGGTAACATGTAATATACTCAAGTGCACAGCTTCTCGGTGAGGTGGAAAGTCACTATGGCATTTCATATATATACTTGACTATCTATAAAAGAAGGTTGGCATACCTACTCACACTTTAAGAAGGTTGGCATACCTACTCACATTTTAAGAAGGTTGCCATACCTACTCACACTTTAAGCAGGTTGGCATACATACTCTCTTGAAGATATTATTAAAGACATTGTGAAAACATTTGAAGGGGCTCTTGGTGCAAATCGTTGGACTTAACTTCAAGTAATGTTTGGGACTAACCTTGGACTAGATTTGAAGAAGGTGAAAAAGTATTATTAGAGCTGGTGCAGAACTTAGTGGAGTTCACTGAAGACACATTGAAGTGTTGTATTGAAGATCATAATGCAGTGTTGATGTCATGATGAGGTAACTTGAAGAGATTGATTAGGTATTATGAAGAACAGTGGTGACACTTTATGTATGACAAGGTTGTCATTGATGATATGACGTGGAGACTAAGTGAAGGGATAATTGAAGATTTGCAGGTCTCGGCGAAGAAGACTTTGGGAGTCGTGAAACCAAACATATCTTGACAAAGCGAAGCTATAGGATTGGTGTCCTTGGATTTGATGCTCCTAAACTCAAGGTTGGTGCCTTAGATAAGGTAGGGTTGAAGCCCTAGAGGTTGGAGCCTCACTAAAGTCCAAGTAGGTTCTTGTCACATCTCAGGTTGGAGCTTGGGTGTTCTCTTCTAGGGTTAGAGACCTACCTATATTGTACTTGATTCATTGTAAAAATTATATTAATAAAATCATTTATTTCTATTGTTAATTTTGTGTTCTAAATATAAGTGATCTAACTAGTAAAATTAACAATTGAAAATAAATATTGATTCACTCCCCTCTTTGTATTTCCAACAAGCAAATCCTTGTATAGTTCCAAGTTTCAATGTTGAGAGATACACCATAGCTAGTGTCGATTAGTTTCGGTGGTGAAAGTTCCACCCTAGGTAGTCAAGAGGAAGAACCACTTCAAGTTCTTCAGTAGTGATCATCAGGAGAAAGCAAAAGGTCGTGTTATGTCATAAAAAATCACGAGAGGAGGCCAAATTTATGAAGGTTGAATTAGATTGAGGAATTTTTTGGGGTTTACAGATCACGTGGAATCTCAAAGGAACCAACAGAGATTTGGTACTCAATTTTTCCTGAGAATTATTATTCAAAAATCATTTTTTTTTTCTGAATAAAATCCATATTTTAATAAAAAAGATATTACAATGGTATTAGAGTTGGTTTTCCTTCCAACCTGAAAGGTTTATGAGGAAATGTTTCAGAACTAGTAGGAGAAGTTGTTCACAACAATATTTTAAAAATTTGAATATTGTAATAGAAAATGTGAAGAATCTAACAGAAAAATTGCCAGAAGATTTGAAGACTATAATAGAGAATGTGAAAGAGGAATTGAAGAATCTAACAAGAAATTCGCAAGAATGGTAGATTAGATTAAAGAATGGGAATTATCAATGGCGACAAAGGAAAAAAGGATGAACCACACTTTCTGGCTCGAAATGTCAACAATAAAAAAGTCTAATGTGAATAATTTGGAAATGCTTGATCATAATTACTCTTCTCACAAAAGGCTTCGATATGAAGAAAACAATAAAAGAGTTGCAAATCGTAAAATGAAGAAGTAGAAGTGGAATATAAAAATTAGCTTTTCTAGCATCGCTATAAAACAAATTCCCAATGCCCATGTAGAAGAGATAACTCTTGTAGTTGAAGATGAAGTCCATGATCAAAGTATCAAGGACAAACTTGAAGAAGTTGCACCTATTGCAAATAGTTGAAAATTTGTCCCAACATTTTTAGCCATAAATGATTCAACATCGTTGTTGGTGATAATTGTACCTAAATCAAAAGCAAAACTATTTTTTTCATGAGCCCAATCTTGCAGGTTGCTTCTACAAATTAGCTATATTATTATTCTACTTATCATCAGAGTAACGTAGTGGAAGCATGATGGACTTCCAATTTGGAATTGGGATCCTAGTGGACTACTTCACCATGCGATATAGTTTGATAGAGTGACTGGGGTTCACTATATTGTATTGATGCAACAGGGATTCTTTAGATTTATCTGGGATCTTGGAATTGGCACAAAGGTTTGGATTGCTCGGGGACAAGAAATCTTGGGAAGGGAGGACTATAATGTTCCTTTCCAGAGAGGGATATCTATTTAATTGTTCACTATCACGCAAGAAGAAAACAAAAATTATAGAGTTAAAGTGAATAACTAAATTATTTTATTATTCAACTAATGCATTGATATGGTAAAAAAAGAATATTTATTGATGTATCGATCCGGTCAAGGAATAAAATGTTATAAAAGGAGATTGAAGCTCACTCCTTGATCATGCATTGGTTATCAATTTTTGATCATTTTTTTGGGAGCTCTAGTAGCCTATGGAGTGAGGAGAAACCCTTGTATAGTTCCCAGTCTTGGTCTTGAGAGATACACCCTAGCTAGTGGTGATTAGTTTTAGTGGTGAAAGATTTCTCCCTAGCTAGTTAAGAGGAAGAACCACTTCAGGTTCTTCAGTAATGTTCATCAAGAGAAAGGAGGAGGTCATGTTCTGTCATAGCACATATGTAGTGGAGGCCAAATTTATGAATGTTGAATTAGATCGACACAACTGTTGGAGTTTGAATATCCCATGGAATCCAAAAGGAACCAACAAAGATTTGGTACTAGGTTTTTCCTAAGAATTATTAATAAAAACTCATGAATTATTTTTTGAATAAAATACATAATTAATAAAAGGGGTATTTCATCAATATTCAGGGTTGAGTGGCTAGTTATAGGAAAAAAAAATAAAACTATTTGATCACACACCAAAATTGTTGTGCATCATTTTGAAGGGTTTGAATCAGATCTTGTTACCAAAACGGGAGTTGTTGGGTCTACTGAAGTTTGCCTTGATACAAAGGGAATGCCAATATGATGCTCAATCCCCTCCATTCTTCTATTAAAAGTGTTGATATGCTTGTGCATGTACTCAATGGAATGGAATATATCCATTCAAGATTCATGGCGATCCTCGATAATCCAACCCATAAAAAAGATCTATTTCTAGTATAGATCAATTGCCTGCATATATTGATTGTACCTCCCTCTCATTTTATTGGTGTCTAGGACTCATTTGACCCACTCAATTAGGAATTTTGTGTCTTAGAGGGAGGATCGATGAGAGGAGGCTTCCTCCTCCACACTAGTGAGTTCATCTTGAACATTGGCAGTGTTGAGTTCATGAAAACAAGAAGCAAAGCCCTAAATCCTATGGTGCATGTGATTTCACCCATGGTAGACTCACTCATGATAAGAAGTAACCCCTCTTTGGACCTGATATCACTAACACGACATGAGGAAACAAAAAACAAAAAAATAAGGGTAATCATTTTTTCCTATCAATTTGAGGTAGACTGGAGGGCTCTTGAAGGATGATACCTGTGCAAAAAATCAATTGCACAATGCTTGTAGATGTTGTAGGGGTCATCCATAGTATATACTAGTGTAGTAACCTAATTTCACAGTGCTTGTAACAGCACCTCCAACAACTAAATAACTTCAAACTGCGTATTAACCCATTTCCTGAAGGGCCCCATTGAAAAATAGAGTGATCACATAGACATTGTAAAGAAAACATGGAAATGAACCCCTCATGCCAACATTTGAAAGAGAAACACAAACCGACATCAAATTTGTTAATCAAACAAGCCTTCTTGCACCAACGAGGCCTTAAATTACCAAAGTTACAATAGTGAAACCTCTAAAACAAAAACCAAATTTGGCTAGAGGAGCATATGAATGTACCTCATACACCCATGCAGTCTGCAAAGGATGAAATCTCGCAAGGCCCAGCCAAGTCATGCTTGTGCCAACATAAGGATTATATAATGCACAACTACTATGAAAAGTAATCTTTGAAACCAACCCTGTATATTGATATCAAAAGGAGAGACCCAAACCAACACCAAAATCGTTCACCCACCAAGCTACTATGCACCACCAAGGCACAAAATTGCCAACCTTACAATAGCGAAACCAATCAAGAACTAGATAACTAGTTCTGAAATGATGAGCACATGAATCTACTTAATAATCCCATGCAACCTATAGAGGAATAAATTTCCAAGGGCCTACCAAAGCCATGCTTGCACCAACAAAAATACCATATAAAACCTTCCACCATCTAGGCTCCAACAAACCACTTAGTAGTCAGGATAGTTTCTCTAAAAATAGGAGAGGAGTCTCGAATAGGGAATATCCTTGAAAATGTCTGAGAAGAAAATGTAAACAAAATGAGGGGGAGATAGAAGTATTTCTCTTTCGATGAGCCTTCCAAAACCCCGCCTCGAGAAAATGAATAGCTTGCCAGAGAGTCCATGCAACAATTACTTAACAACTAGGCAAAAGTAACACCACCAGAACCAAAATCAAAACGAAAACAACACCTCTAAAGATAGAATTGAAGGCCTGAAATGAGAAACAAGGATTTGTCCATAGAATTATGGATAAATACCACAACAAAAGTCAGGAATGAGAGAGAAACAACCACTGCAAATTCCCAAGCTCAGTATTTCCATCAAGATCTCTGTAATTCAAGCCAAAATTTTTAAAGTCGGTGTGACAAGCATAACAAACTCTATTCTATTAAGTTGTTTCCCACATGGAGATTTTCATTTGTAGTGCCCCCCCTCCTTGAGCCTCTGACGGTTAAATAGAATATCCATGGGAGCCGCAAACTTCACCTCCTTAAGTTGTCTAGTTAGTCGTGGACGTTGTATCTTCATTTGTAACCATAAAGAAGGCTTAATGGCCACACATACCGACATTTTCTTCCATTGGGGGTGTTTTTCCACTAGCTCCTGCATAATTTCTAGGTAGGGCAGTGGAAAACCTCTCCCCACCAACCACCCCCTCCCCCTTTTGCATGCATGTGTCACCCCATCTTGAGGTAAAAAATAAATTTCTTTAAAAAACACACTTTCATAGCTTTAATTAAAAAATTAAAAAATAATTGTGTTACATTTTTGTAAGGATATTTTTATGATTTTGCGTATCCTAATGATAATTTTGTAAGTGATAGTTAACAAATATTGCAATTTTACTAACCCTATTGAAAATGGGTGAAGTTGTCTTAGGTTGTGATTTCAAATAAGCTAAAATTTTAGCCTATAAAAAAATTCTCTTTGTAGAATTACTCTTTGATTTAGGTGTTGAATTTTAATATGTTTTAGTCATAATATTTGGTTAATAATGACATGGATAAAAATATGTTGAAATTTTAAGGTTTTTTGTATTCGTGATATTTAGTTTTAATTCCATAGTTGAAAAAAATCATAATTTTAAAGTTTTTCAAAGCCATGTTATTTGATCTTTAACACCATAATTGAAAATTGTTGGAATTTTAAAGTTTTCAATGGTCATGATTTTTTTAATGCTATCTATGGCTGGAAAATGTTGGAATTTTAACACTAGAAAAAGGGTGATGCGACATCACCACTTTTTAATGTTTAGGTGTTTTTCCATGTTTTTTGCGCAAAAATAGGGGTATTTTGGGCTAGAGTTCTCATTTTGAGGTTAGATTTCTTGTTAAGTTGGTAAAATTGTTGTGTCCATCATTGGCATCCTTAGTGCAAAAATGATGTCCATGTGCTCACATAAATGAGAGAAAATGCACCTATGAAGATATGATCAAAAAATGGTGGCATGTATCTAATAACCTAAGGATTAATGAAATAATAATGCATAGGATTCCCTTAAATTGTTGCAACTTTAGTGAGCGATTTTAGGGTCTGTTATGGTTGTTCTGATTTGTAGAGGGATTAGCCATGTCGAGGTATATGGGACTTGAACTTAGGATGTGTTTGTGAAGTGTGATGATCACTGGAATTTGATGAATGGAAATAGATAAAGTAACAATTTTTTGGTTAGAGACACAAAGTGTGTTAGAGGGAGTGATAATGGTGTGGAGCAACGATAACTCTATTGAAGAAATAATGACACTACACTTTGCACAATGTATGTTAGGAGTGGTTTTGATTGGTGGTTTGTGGTAGGGGAGGCCAAATATTGAGGATTTTGGAAACATGGAGCATTAGGTTTAATAAGAGAACTTTCAGTCACACACAGGGGTCGCTTTCCATTGGTTGATTATCTTCATAGTAAGGATATGGATTATCCTCGATACAGGTAAGAAATTACGTGGTGCTAGTGACTATTTTATTAGATCTCATTTCAACAATCCACCCATGTGTTGTGGGGAAAAGTATCCGATGCGGATGACCCTATCCCTACTCTAAAGGTGACAGTCTTTAGCAACAACTGAAAGTAAAGTTTTGATGATTTCCTTTATGAAAGTACAGAGAGAATGAAGAAAGATTAACCAACCTGGTGTCTTTCGCTTAGTCGATCCTTGTCCTCTCTCTTTGTCTCTTGTTCCCAGCTCCTTGCTCTCTTTGCCGGTCCAGCCACACACAGATCCTGCACAAACAAGAGAGCAAACTACAAGATACATGTACTCATAACTGAAGCATGGATTAGGATGAATCAAATATACATGTAAATACAATACATCAATGCAATACAAGTATATAGGAGAACATGCAAAACTTTATTGATAGAAGTAACAGGGTTCTGAGAAGGTTACAACCAATAATGGCTCCAATCCAGCAGCACCTCCCCAGCAGCAAGAACTCTCCTCTTCACCTCTAGTAAAACAATCACCCAATAGCTCTAACTGTAAACCAACAGCACCTCCTTACTTTACACAAAATTCCAGCCTCCTTAGACCTCATAGAAGAGCTCTATATATAGGAGAGAAGAAGAGAGGATGAGTCAGCTTGAGGCTGGCATAGAGCTGACTAGTGTCCTCTCCCTCTTCAGTTAATCTTCAGTTCTTGAGTCCACTTGGAGATCCTTGCTTACACATGGTGATCAAGTACCTCTTACTCATCACAGGGCGAATCTCATGAACCAAGTGTCAGTTTGGAAGCTTCCTGGGCAGTTGACACCTTGCAGGATGACTGTGCCACTTGGCCAATCTCGCCCAGCGCAGGTAGCCTTCATTAATCTTGACTTCCAGCGCAGGTACAAGGAGGGACAGTTGCATTCCAGCGCAGAAGCTCAGTGGAGCAGCTGACATGATCCAAAATAAGCCTGTTTTGAAGTGTTTTCAGGTGGAGAACTGATTGGAAATGCTGTTGTTTGATGACCTTGTTCTTTTAGGGGTAAGAACAACATGTTTAGGGACTGAGGATCCCTGTAATTATGGACATTTCATGTTCCATGCTGTGAGGCACAAAAATGTCTATAACAGTTGCCCCCTAAAGTATGAGGCCGTTTATCGGGTGAAATGCTTTATCTAGAGGGTCCGAAGTTCATTCCAGTGCTGAGGATGCGCCCTGTAATACAATACAATACAATACATTATTTTTCATTCTATTTTCATGATCTGGCTGAGGCGGGCATTCCCATGCTCAGCTTTTATAAATACATTTTGGTACATATGACAGACGATCGTCTGAAGGTAGACTGATAATTTTCTGCTGAAATTATCATCCTTTGAATAGGATGATCATCTGTTGCAATGATGTACATGACAAATGCTTTTATATTTCCTGAATATATATCGCAGCCCGGATGGATGAAACTAGATCCGGGGTCTTCAAACTCGTTCGATCTTCACTCTAAGTACAAGTCGATCCATGTGAGAATTGCGCTGAAGTCGAACATGGAAAGACATCGCTTGATTACCGGTCAATAATGAAAACCGTTAACAAGCGCGAGAGGAATCACCAATAATGACGATGACCCTCAAGGTACTGCAGTACAATTCACGTGGCGTGAATAAAGGACTTGGCGTCGAACGCCACGCAAAATCTTCTGGTCGAAGGTCATTGATGTATACCTGTCGCCGGAAGTGAGAAACTTGCCATTGAGGCATGCAAGCTTCAAAGTACTGATGGGGGTGTTCCTAGATCAACTTCTTGGATAATGAGCTGAAGTCGACAAGAAGCGATCCGTCAAAGGAGGGCCTTAATGAATCCCACATCAATGACACGGAACGGAGCTAATGACTTTAGTGGAGGTGAAAACAAACTGTGACATATGATTCAGGGTGGCGATCATGAATGGATGAAGGATAATGTATGGCAGTGGATGGGACACGGTTGACACTTTCAGAATGACCCCTCTTGAACATATAACGACACTGATGCGATGGATTGGTAGCATTACCCCAAATGTGGATGGTTTGGCGAGGACCATGGTGATGAGACCGGTGAATGAGACAACCCAACCCGATGTGGTACGGAGGAAAAGTGTCATGTCCAAGAGTGACTTGCTACCATTAAACTTTGATGTTCTCCCAATTTTTCCCCAGTCATTTCTGACCAGTACCTCTTTATTTTTGTCAAGCTTGAGGAGGATAACATATGCTTGTTCTATAACCTGCCCTTCGGGCAAGCCCATCGCTATGATTTAACGAGCCTAGCGATAGGGAAACTCGTTCTCGTCTAAAGACAAGTTTGTCGCTATTTAATCATTTTAACGAGTCTAACGACAAGGAAAACTCGGTCCTTTTCATTTTTAGAGAGTCTGAAAAGGTACAGAAAGTTAACTCCGTAATTCCTTTTTCGTCAGCAAATCCCTTAAGTCCGAAAAAGTATAAAACAATACAGAAGGGATGGCTGTTCGGTACTTTTAACGAGCCGAACAAGACAAGCGCTCGATCCTTTTGTGCAATAATCCCTCAGGTCCAAAAAGATTAAAATTTAGAGGAGGGATAGCGTTCCGGTCATTTAACGAGCTGGAAGGCCAAAACTCGGCAAACTTTTCATATTTTACGAGTCAGTGAAAAGAGCTGAAAGAAGACTCGTCTTTTGAGGAACGAGTGATAAACAGGGATAGCATCAGATTCCAGGTACAGGTTGGAATTTTCCAATCACGGCAGTGTTACGAGGATGGCTAGGTGGAATCACTCTTCGCAGCTGTTTCTCAAAAGAGGTAAACACACAAATGGAAGTGAATAATCGGCCAAATGAACGGTGGAGGTGATGGATGACAACACGATCAAGGTTCTTATGGCTAATGAATTTACGATCTCAAAAGGTTATTTACCGGTTCATTTTTTCCATGAGCTTGAACTCTGGGGGAAACTTTTGCTCACACTTTTCTATTTTTTAACGAGCATAGATTCAGTCATAAAACTGCTCGAATTTTGCGTTTATTTTTTAACGAGCATGAACTATATGCTAAAACTGCTCGATATACCAGTCATAAAAAGAACGCCTCCCGTAAGGACCAATTTTTATAGAGCTTATGCCTTACCACAGCTATGCTCACTTTGGCAAATTTTACTTCTGCCCCACAGGCTTCTTTCATGCAAGTTTGGAAACGGCTAATCTTAAAACCAGATAAATAACTGCCCCTAGCTTGCACTCCAGAAGGTTTGCATGCCCCCAGGTATAGGATAGAATTTCGAGGCTGCCCCTCCTCTCCCCTACCTCTGCTTTTCTTTGGGTGTTCACAGTTACTTGTCATCTTGCCAATCTAATGCTAACGATACTTGTCTTCTCGTTATTCTAAGGGGTCTTGCCCACTTTTAATAAACAGCTATTTGTGACAATAGAAGAACACTACTCAAAGACAAAACATTGGTATTATTGAGGGAGGCTTGCCTCTTTCTTATTATTCCAAAGACGGTTCGATTTGCTGCCGCAAATCAATCTCTTTCTTCGGCGGTGTCTATCATTGGGTTGTCCAAAGATGGTTACCCTCTGTCACAACAATACGGTCTCCTTCTTCGTAGACTGCCCCTGCTTATCCTTCAAAACATATGTTTCGATGGGCGAGGCTTGAACTCAAAGATGGTTACTACTTGTTGCAATAAGGGAATTCCTACTTGGGCATTGCCCACTTTTTAGACAAAGGTGAATGACTCTTTGGTCAAACACATAACTTTAACAAAAGATTATTATTCTAGAACAACCCCACTTCCTTCGGACGGGGTACGGACCAGTCATATTCTTCTGCGGAAATTCTTTCTTATACCCGGGTTTCTTCTGCCCGAAGCAGACCAGGGTGCATGCCCCCTGGGTCCTAGTCTTTCTTTCCGAATCACTCGCGCTCATCGGGAAGGAGGACCGGGGGTGGAGGCGAATCTTGAGTGAACAGACCATTTAGGAATGGTATTTGACTATTTGCGATGCGAGATCCCGGAAACGAAAGTTGGTCTACGAGCTTGACCACCCTTCCTTCGTGTGGAAAACACATTACTCTAAAGAGTGAGGAGACTATCGCTCCCATGCAATAAATATAGTCGCATCCAAGGAGTAGGTTATAATCCAAGGGTCCTTGAACTACCAACACGTTCATCCTAACGGTCTTCCCTTTCAATGTAACAGGTACATCGGGGAGGATCCCTAATGGTCGACTGGTTCCTTTATCAAAACCTGAGAGATTTCTCAACTCAGGTAAAAGCGCTGGGGAACCCAGTGCTTTCCAAGCAACAGAGGAAAGGATACTCACAGACGCCCCTTCATCAATGATAGTACCAGCCATAATCATTCTATAGATCTGGACAATGATTCTGAATGGTATACTGGCTGGTAACCGGGGTCTGCCTAGTTGATTCCAATCAAAGGATACAACCAGGTTGCTTGGTGGTGGGACCGAATATACGGCCGGATATGACTCTGATGATGTTCCTTCCTGCGATAAAGGAATGGGCGCATTGCCCTGATGCTCATCGGAGTCGGTGCTGATGAAAAGAACCTGGATGGTGTCATCTTTATTCTCTTCAGTGAGGGTGTCGCATGAAGACGACTCTTCGGCGACGGTGTCATTTGAAGACGGGTCTTCAATGACGGAGTCATTGGACGATAGAACCTCCGAAGGAAGAACCGGGTCAACTGCCGTTTCGACCTTTAGACTTTCGTCTGGTCTGGATTCAGTAGGTTCATTCTCAATGACCGACACTTCAGCTGACCACTTGAGCGGGCCAGCTGGATTTTCAACTATCGAGGGATTAGGCACGAGTTTTTGGTATCCAGGAGGAAGTCGTAACGGTGATACCGGACGATCTTCCAAAACTCTCTTTGCCTCATCTAAGAATGGACATTTGTGGATGGCATGATTGCCTTCACACAATAGACAGGGTGATCTTGGTCCCCTTCTTCGTCCTTCACTCTCGTTAGTTGACGGATTGCAATCAACATGACAACCAGAGGTTGATGCTACCGGATTGTGCAACCTTGGGGACCAGTCCCTTAGTATCCGGGGAATACAAGGACAATCACGATGGAAGTGGGTCTCTTTGCAAATGACACATGGCGATTTAGGCCCGGTCGGTGCAGTGTGTGGGTTTTTGTCAGCTTTCTTCTGCTTGCCCCCAGTCGCCTTCGCCAGAGGCTCCTTCTGCTTCTTTTCTCTCTTCTTCTTTTCTTTCTTCTCCTTGGGAGGCTGACTTTTGCCGGCTCTACCTTGCGAAGATGAAGGATCAGAGGAAGTATCATAAGAAGTGGAAGGCTGGTGGGTAGTTCTAGATTGTTCTGACTGTTGATTCGACTGCTCAGGATTAGTGGCGATCTGGACTACATTAGTTGAAAAGAGCCATACAGGGAGGCCGATTGTCAATTCTGGAAGTGACAATGTAGCCATATGAGGCGCACCAACATCTCCCCAAGAGGAGAAGGGATTTGGACTTCCGCCAAGGTTACTTCCTTGGTTGGTGGGCTCCATACTTTTCAACTGAAAGATCAACGTGGGAATAACAGGTGATTATGTTCCGCTTAAAATAAATTTTATTAACGACGCTTTTAGACACAAACTTGCTTTTTCATGTTTTAAGAGTCGAGAAAAAGCTAAAGATGACTCTAGTCGCCTTCGATGTATTAACGAGCCCGAAGTGACAAATGCTCGGTTGGACTTTTTCAGTTATAGAGTTTGAAAAAGGCCAAAAGAAACTGCTCTGGAGATCTAGGCAGAGGGTGTGCCAAACCTTTCGCGAAACCACAGAATACGTTTTACGGTACGGGTGGTCGATCTTCGTGAATGCTGTGTTCACTGCATCGCGATCAGTAGGGCGGCCGACACGGTTTCCTAAGGATAAAGGATAAAAGCCTATAGGGGTCTCCCAATATACGCGACGGTACGCGGGAGCTCAAGTCCGTGTTAGTGCCACCGACTCTCAGGAGGAATCACCCACCTTCGTAGAGATCGACAGTCACTATGTTTAACGACGCCGGAACACGTCTCTACCTAGACCTCTAGATGTTTGCGTTAAATTCCAAAGCGTTGTTATGTAAATTGAGTTTATTTTAATGTTGATCTTTCTTAACAGTTTGCCTTTCAGGTTCGCCACGAGATGTATATATACAACTTCCTATATGCAATCTAAGAATGAGAAGCAAATCTTTTCAATCTTTCAACTTTGAAAACCTTAATCTACTTGAGGGAAAAGAAAGACACAACTTTTTCCACAGATCAAAGAACACACACTAAAATGCACATCTTCCTAAATCGTCAAGCATACAGTCAAATGCAAAATGCACAATGCATGTATTTCTTTTCGTTATCCTTAATGTTGATGCTAGACAGAAAGGAAACTGTTGTATAATTTTGAATCTAATTTCAAGTAGAAATAAACAAGCTTGTCCACAATCAAAAAGACACCTTATGATAGACTTGTTTAAAACACAGGAAATGTATAGATTCAAACCATGAAATGAAAAGCAAACAAACTCAAACAGCCATGAACAGTAATAAAACTAGCTCATAAGATCACAAAGACACTTTTACAGTTCAGGATCTAAGAGGTCACAGCTATACTGGTTCGCTTTTCACAATGGGAAACTGTAACTGAAGCAAGAAATACTGAAAGAACATTCACAGTCTCATCACACAACTGAGGCGGAATAATGTCAAGGAGAAGCGGTCTACAGCAAGTACAATGACCAGCAAGCAATCAGCTAAAACTCAGTGAAAACAGGGCCAAGACACAAAGGGAAAGCTGAGCAAGACAATGGCTAACTGGACCAGCGCAGGTTCTAGTCTGCCAGTTTGACTCTCAGCGCAGTTCCCGAAGGGAGTACCTGCGCTGTAATGCAGACTGCCTGTGGACAGCCTGCACTGACTCACGAGAGTTTCGTCTACAAAGAATTCCGGGTCATAAAAAGCTCAAAAATGCACTGTTTTTGCTGAAATAAAAAGCTATAGGTCAAGTACAGGCTAAGGGATGATCAAGAGGATGAAGATCTATCACAAAGAGTAAAGAGTCTTTTGTAGATAGGCTCTTCAAATCTTGAATTTGCTCAGCAAATGAGCAAGAGTAGCAGTCCCTCTACTTCGCTTTTGATATAGTCAAAAGCTTTTCGATTTGGTACTCTTTTCTTCAAGAAATGAATAGCAAAATACTACAAACACCAACAAGATACTAGGCTCCCCAGCGGAGTCGCCAGTTTGTTGTGGGGAAAAGTATCCGATGCGGATGACCCTATCCCTACTCTAAAGGTGACAGTCTTTAGCAACAACTGAAAGTAAAGTTTTGATGATTTCCTTTATGAAAGTACAGAGAGAATGAAGAAAGATTAACCAACCTGGTGTCTTTCGCTTAGTCGATCCTTGTCCTCTCTCTTTGTCTCTTGTTCCCAGCTCCTTGCTCTCTTTGCCGGTCCAGCCACACACAGATCCTGCACAAACAAGAGAGCAAACTACAAGATACATGTACTCATAACTGAAGCATGGATTAGGATGAATCAAATATACATGTAAATACAATACATCAATGCAATACAAGTATATAGGAGAACATGCAAAACTTTATTGATAGAAGTAACAGGGTTCTGAGAAGGTTACAACCAATAATGGCTCCAATCCAGCAGCACCTCCCCAGCAGCAAGAACTCTCCTCTTCACCTCTAGTAAAACAATCACCCAATAGCTCTAACTGTAAACCAACAGCACCTCCTTACTTTACACAAAATTCCAGCCTCCTTAGACCTCATAGAAGAGCTCTATATATAGGAGAGAAGAAGAGAGGATGAGTCAGCTTGAGGCTGGCATAGAGCTGACTAGTGTCCTCTCCCTCTTCAGTTAATCTTTAGTTCTTGAGTCCACTTGGAGATCCTTGCTTACACATGGTGATCAAGTACCTCTTACTCATCACAGGGCGAATCTCATGAACCAAGTGTCAGTTTGGAAGCTTCCTGGGCAGTTGACACCTTGCAGGATGACTGTGCCACTTGGCCAATCTCGCCCAGCGCAGGTAGCCTTCATTAATCTTGACTTCCAGCGCAGGTACAAGGAGGGACAGTTGCATTCCAGCGCAGAAGCTCAGTGGAGCAGCTGACATGATCCAAAATAAGCCTGTTTTGAAGTGTTTTCAGGTGGAGAACTGATTGGAAATGCTGTTGTTTGATGACCTTGTTCTTTTAGGGGTAAGAACAACATGTTTAGGGACTGAGGATCCCTGTAATTATGGACATTTCATGTTCCATGCTGTGAGGCACAAAAATGTCTATAACACCATGAGCATTACTAGCAAATTGAAGATTGAACTTTGGATATGTCTGTTTTTCCCTATATTTATCTAAATTTCCTTTATGTTTCTACTGAAGTGAGACCGGAAATTGTTGTTAGTCTTGCAACCTGTTGAGGCTCATATGGAGAAATTATTTGAACTATGTGTACCTTTTTTGCTAGGTCTCTAGAATTTCAAGTAGATTCTTTTGGATGTTGCTTGATATAGTTATAAGCTTAATTTGGTTATATGCATATACTGGTAGCATGAGTAGGAGGTTGGAACTTGGATGAGGTTTGGTGGAAGTCGGGGCAATACTTGTTTACAATTTGGTTGGTTTTCAGTTTCTCAAGTACTATCACCTTGACATGAAAAGAGCCATCAATTAGGGGTTTCATGAGTATTTTCTTCTAGGCCACTATGAAATACATTTGAATTTCTTATTGTCTCTGTTATTATTGTGTGGTAGATACTTGGATGTCATCTGTCTTGGTGGTTATGCTTGCTAGTGGGTAGGAGGATGTTGGGATGGGGTCCCCTGGGTCAATTTTGGGGTTAAGATAACCCAAGTTTAATACATTTTTGTAATTAATGTAAAGTCTCCGTGATTGGTGGATGCAAAACATGTAGATGATTAGGAATCAAAGGGGTTTAGCCCCTTGTTTTATGTAAAGTATGAGTCAGTTTTGAGATCCACCCATGGTCTACGGACCATGGCATTATATGAAAAAGGTTATAAAATAGGCGTGTCTTAGAGCATCTAAGGCATGTTTTTGATACGAAAGGGGTCAATAGAAGAGAAGTGATAGCGAAGAGAAGTGGGTCATATAGGAGAAGAAAGGCTCTGCAGCTGAGTGCGCAGAGGCCTAGGTAGAGTCTGCAGCTGAGTGCGCGGACCCCTATAGCTGAGTGCGCAGGGTAGTTTTGAGTCTGTAATCCTGAATTGAAGATCAATAAAGATAGTTACTAAAGAATTCTTGTGTACATTTGTTTTATCTCTTGTTACTTTAAATGTTATATGTTGTTTATGAATAATGTGTTTTATGGATTATTAATTGAATGTTGCATGATTCTCTTAATTAAGTGTTAACAATGTACGCAAATAATGTTTATGTATTTTCACAAAGACTGGGATGACTTCTCTGATGTTTACTAATAACTTAAGTATATTTGCGCGAACCCTAATTTAGGACTACTTTCTGATGTGCGTAAGTGGATAGATTGATTGTTAAAGGTCTGCAAAAACTGATCGTAGACCTTCACGAAGGTTTAAAGGCCATTTTTATAGAGTTGCAGCAATGTTCCATAAGAGTGTATCGATCTGCGAGAGGATAGATCTGAGGCGCTAAAAGAAATCACACTAGTCTCTGGATGCAGAAAATTGGTTCTTACATCCCCCCATACTTCTTCGAGTGAGGTTGTAGCCTTCACTACGCGGGTTGTTGTCAAAAGGGCCAATAGTGTAGGGATTTTTTGGTTGGTGCAACTAACTCTAAATCTGGGTCAGGACCCCCTAAGCCAACAAAGGACGATTTGATAAATATTTCTTTTATTGTTCAAGATTACATTCATCATAATATGGCCCCTCAAAGGTGGTATTATTGAAGTTTGTAATATTTATGAGATTGTCGTCGTGGGAATCCTAGGTTGTGTTGCTTCTGCTAGGTTGGCGGTATAAAATTTTATTTTTACTTCATCGTCTCTTCTTCCATTGTATGGAACTATGTGCATTATCTGCCTTTCATTTTTATATATGTCACTATCATTCTAAACCCACTATAATTTTGATTGAAATAAAGAAGATTTTTCCATAGTTACCTTTATAAATTATCGGTACTTTTAGATATATAATGTAATTTATGTATTGCCTTGAATTGGATGATTACATCTAATTGATCCTAGTTTCCTAGTGGGACAATTTATTTATCTGATGGTTGGGGTTCATACAACTATTGGGATCAATTATTGAGGCCCCATTTTTTTCACCATTTATTATTCTCCCTGGTTACTTCATATTCAATATTTACTTCTTGATGTGCTGACGATCTGTTGATTTCTTTAAGCTGTTATTTATTCATCTAATTTGATCATTTACAATTCTCCATCATGCATACTCTTGATTCATCTAAAGTGGAGGTTTTTCATGGCCCTAGCTCCCCTGAAGTTGACGCACTAATTCAGGATACCTTAGCTGCTGAGGCATTGCATGAGTGGTCTCATTCTTGAGTTGGTGTGATGTGACTATTCTTTCCTCATCTCGTATACCCGTAGAGCATCCTGTCAAGTATGTTTTGGTTGGACATTGCGCTTTTCATACACAATAATCATGATAGAAGTGCTAAGCCTATGAGCGTGGAAAATGATATACAATCTCTCATATTTGGTTGAGATTTGTCTTTGGGATTGTGTTTCTAGTCTTCAACAACAAGCTTTGTTTAGATGCTAGGAATTTTCTCATATGGAGGGACCAAAGTTGTAGGGTTATATTGCAAAAATGTGGGAGCCCATCATCAAATATCAACTGAACATCAATATACTCCTAAACAATTGGTACTATTTTCATATCATTCACTTTGATGATCTGGAAAAAAGTCTTCACAGGCCATGGATGTCCTATATGTTGGAAAATGAAATATGGAAGCTATTAATTCAAATTTTCCATAACCTTAATATTTTCCTATGAAATTTACTTCTCTTCTTGTGTTTTATTTATTAGATTTTTTTCATCAATCAAATATCAAGTGTAGAATAGTAAATAAAATTGACATAGAAATTAGGCTCCAAGCCAAGGCATCCAAGGGGAAAACCTAAAAATTTATTTTCTTCTTATAAAATCTGCTTCAAATGAGACAATCAAGACCCAAAACCTAGACCAATTCCTCCTCCAAGTACCAAGTCATCCCTTCAAAAAACCCTTTTTAATAGGATCATATCAACAACACTCAATCTGGCATTAACCAGCTTCCAACTATAACTTCGATCCCTAGCTTCAATCTGTAACTTTGTCCTACTGCTTTGACCTGCGACTTTGGCTTTGTAGTTGTTGTGGAAACCCTAAAACAATTCTTCAAGAGGTCTTTCTTGAGCAAGATGATGTTTCCCAAGAGCAACAAAATCAAATCAGTATATTCACTCTTTTAGCAATTCAATCCTGCAACTTGATATCTTGCAATTTTGGCCTTCCTAGAAGCTGCAAAAACTCTAGATTTTGCACATGCGAGAGAGATAGTGCCCAAAAACAAAATTTCCTTCTTCTTCTTCGATTCTCCTCGTCTTGCATATCTTCTCTCTTCCTTTATTGTTTTTTCCAGCTTCATATTGAACTTCTTCTTGAGATATTGAACTTGTGTAAATGAGTGTATCAAATGAGGTCAAAGCTGCATATATTTATAGCCTTTCCAAGGGGTCAAATTCCCTCCTCCAGGCCGACTTGAAGCTGCCATAGATGAATTGTTCTTTGGAGATTTCCAGGACCTTCTAGACTCAAAATAAATTCTTTTACAAGTTACATCTTGCTCGAAAGGGACTTATAATCATGATGCTAACTCTCTTGACTCATGACAATAATTCCTATGACCTAACAAAACCTAGAAGCATGAAGAGAATGCATTTACCTAGAAGATGATCAATAAGAATCATGAAACCCATGCTTTAAAATAATAAATTTTTCTTTCTTCTTTTCTTATTACATAAAATACATATTGAAATAAGTACAATAACAATTATGAAGTCCGAAACTAGTTAGATTTATAACAATCCCTATTAACTAGGGAGGTATCCATAATCATACAACCATTACAACACCATTCTCAGACTGAAGAGTTCTCATAAGAAGAGTTAGATTGATAGACCATTTGTAAACAACATCATTATAACTAGCATTGTCTTTGAGACCTAACTAGACAAGCTCAACTTCATTCAAGAGCATTATGTTGGGAGGCTTTACATGTGATATCGCACTACATCTAAGGCACATACCCCATCCAGATGTTCACTAAGTATGTCCTTTTAGGAATGTTCTTAGCTTGGATTCCCAATCCTCAAAGCATATCGGTCCTCTTCAATCACTTTTGTCTTGGATACATGTCCAATCCTCAAAGTGTGTCAGTTCACTTCATGTCTTGTATTTTCTACCCTCAAAGAAATCACATATGCTTATACAATCCTCCAACCACCATTCTCCCTCCATGTCCTTCACTTATACTTATGAATTTTAGTCCTATTCAAGTGCATGACACATGAAGAAGAGAAAACAAATGTGATGTTCATCTTCTCTCCCTCTCAACCAGAGAGTAGATCTCCATGCCCTCTTGGTTAGGGAATAAATCCTTGCTCCTATTTAAGGATAATCCTTTACTCCCTTTAAAATATAGAGGAGATCCATGCATTCCTTCCAATTTGGGAAGTCATCACCACAAGCTTTAATAGCTTGTCTTCATACATGTATCAACTACCAATTCTTCATTGATATAGTTGTATGGATCCCTCTTTCCTTCATATCTCATTATATCGAGCTTTCTTCCTTTCTGGGTATCATGGAGCCATCTTATTCCTTCAATCTTGTGACAGGGTTCATACCATCAATTTTTCATATCACTTTCCTCTAGTCATCTTCAATTGTGGCATTATATTGAGAATTTTCAAACTTCAAGCTAGTCATAGCTCCCTCTTAAACATGAAAGTGATCTTTGGTTATGAACATCAAGTTATCTTCTTGCACTGCTACCTTTCAATCCCAAGGTGATGATGTGAACACCTTGACTTCTTAGTTTCCAAAACCATATACTCAATTCATGTGCTCGTTGAACTGATTTCATCACCCATAGTTGAAATAGCCTCAACTGTCATCATGCACTCCTCCAATATCCTACCAGGTAGAAAAACAATATGTTAACCAAATAATCAATATAAAAATATTAAATATTAGACTTACCTTGTCATGATGGCCCTCTCATCAAAGCATCAACTTACTTGAATTATTCGAGATACACATCCTTTCACATGATCCATCTCCATATGAATCTTTCTCCATGTAGTCATTTTAATCAGAGTGCCCATGGATCGAGCTTGATTACCAAGTTGTAATATCTTTCATGGATTTTTCATTGTTAACTACTTTTCTTTCTTCCATAGATTGTACTTGATGTTGATCAACATCGTTATATTTATGCCATGCAATCTTGTGAGAGTGCCTTGATATTTTGTATATTTTTACTGTATATTCAACAACTTATGTGATATGCTAAAACAAAAGAGAAGAATATAATCTAATCATCAGTGGAAACCAGAGTTGATCGATGAAAACACTAAGCATAAAAGGAAGAATTTCAATCGTACATAACACAATATTTTTCTGGGGAAAGAAACTGCTCAAAACCTCGACTATCTATATTACATTAACCAGAAGATATGAGATGAAAATACAATATTTATTACAACCCGAACAATTCCTTCACAAGTACAGCATATCTCTCTGCTTCACAAACCAGTTCAAGCCAACACTTAGCCAATTTTGCTTCCTATCAAGCCCCTACTTCCTTGTGCAATTCCTGAGAGAATTAACCCATATTTAATTTTGAAAATCCCTCACCATAATTGTGTAATCCATCATAGGCCTTCTACTAATTGCATTCACCATTTGTACAACTCAGAAAATTATACAACTGATAGTACATTATCCCTAAACTCTAATCTCAATTGGGTCTTCCTCTAAACTGACATGCATGAGTTATTTATGAGTGAATCTTCAGTTAACTAGTGGAACAGTGAAGTTTCACTAAAGTTGATCCCCGCTACTAGACCTCCTACTAGTTCCTTTAACTGTTTAAACTAGTTTAACTGAATTTAACTCAATTAGACTAAGTTAATTAATTACAACTCAAAAGAACTCAACCTGGACCCCTAAAATTTAGGAATCACTCTACATGACTCTAGATAGAATTCCAACTCAAATTTACTGAGCCAACTAAGTCAAATTAACTTAGTTAACTATTACAAGTTGCTATGAGAATATAATTTCGATTTAATTCCTAATTTAATTCAAGGAAAAATTAAATTAGGATTTCTTGTTGCTATTTTTAACACTCCCTCTCAACAAGAAAGGGATTATCTTCTACCCCGATCCTGCCTCTGTGAAACTCGAATTTGCATCTTGACAAGGCCTTTGTCAAAATATCTGCATCCTGCTCCTCTATGGGAATGTACTCCAACAACATGATTCTCCTCTGCACACAATCTTGAAGATGATGATACCATATATCAATATGCTTGGACTGATCATGAAAAATTGGATTCTCAAAGAGTTTGATACAACTCTGATTGTCACAGTAAATCACCATTGGATCCATTTGCTGACCAAACAAACCAACAAGAATCTTCCTCATCCAAATAGCCTCACAAGTTGCTTGACTAGTAGCCATGTACTCTGTTTCTGCTGAACTGAGTGAAATTGATATATGTTTCCTGTTGTACCAATAAAAAGTTGTTGACCAAATTCTGAAGATCCCACTTGATGTGCTCTTCATGTCAGTTGGACTCCTTGCCCAATCTGCAGCAATAAAGCCTTGAAGCTTCACTCCCTCTATTCGTTTGTACCAAAAACCAAACTGAGTGGTGCCTCTGAGGTATATCAACACATGTTTGGCTTCCTTCCAATACAGTTTGGTCAACTTAACCATAGCTTGACTAGGTTGGTTAACTGCATAACACATGTATGGTAGTGTGTTCACCAAATACAAGAGTGAACCCACAAGTTTTCTATAAATAGTAGCCTCCACTACTTCACCAGAAGCAACATCCTCCTTCCTCAAGTTACCAGCTAGAGGAGTCTCCATTGGTTTCTGCTCTCCATGTGGAACTTCTTCAGTATCTCGTTGGCATACTTTCCCTGAGAGACAAACAATTCCTCATCTCCTTGCTATACTTCCATTCCTGGAAAGTAGTGCATGAACCCAAATTCCTTCATTTCAAACTCTCTTGCAAGATCCTCTTTTCATGACTTAATCAACTTATCATCACCTGTCAAAATCGAATCATCAACATATAAAAAAATACTGAACAATTTACCTTCAACCAACAATATGGTAAAGGTTTGCATCTACTTCAGTTTTGTTGAAGCCAAACCTGGTGAAATAGTCATCGATCATGGTGTACCAAGAACGGGGTGCTTGTTTCATTCCATACAGCGCTCGCGTGAGTCTACACACATGCAACTCTTTGTCGAAGGTCTCAAATCTTTTAGGCTGCTCAATATACACCTCTTCCTCAATCATGTCATTAGGGAATGTTGTCTTTACATCCATCTAACGTATCTTCCATCCCATTTGCGATGACAGTGCTAGAATGGATTTGCTTGATGAGTACCTTGCTACAAGAGAAAAAGTATCATCGTAATCAATCTCCTCCACTTGAGAGAACCCTTTGGACACAAACATGGCCTTGCGTTTCTCCACACTACCATCAACTACTTGCTTTACCTTGTAAATCCATCTGTAACTCACCACTAACTTGTCTTCTGGTCTTGGGACCACTTCCCAAACACTATTCTTGATAATGGATTCATACTCCTCAACCATGGAATCAACCTAAACTGGTTGTTGCACTGCTTCCTCAAAAGGGGATGGCTCAATCTCTACACTCCTACTCATCATAGCCATGTATCCAGTGTACCTCTCTGGTGACCTCCTCTGCCTGCATTGTGATGTGGGTGCTCCACATACTCTCTAGCATCATGCAATAACCTGTCAACCTCTCTGGTGCACTTTCTCCCATCTTTGGAAGACTTTGCATGAGTGGGTGTTTCCACTCCATGCTCCTCTGCATGTGGCTACTCCACATCATCTTGAGGTTCCTCCTTTAGAGCTAAAAGCTCCTCAACCTCATGTAGTTGAAGCTCCCTCTCAAGGGAACATCTCATGGGCTTCTCTTCATCGAACTTTACATCTCTATGAACCATTGTCATCCTGTTGGTTGGAAGGTACACCTGATAGTTGTGAGGTGTATCAATGTACCCCACAAATATTCCCAACTCAATTGTTGGCTCTATATTTTTCCGTGCATATTTGGTAACATGGTAGTAGAATGATGAACCAAAGATCCTGTAGTGTGCCACATCTAGTTTCTTCCCTAAAAAATCCTCTTCCGATTTACTCATCCTGAGAATTCGATGAGCGATTTTGTTTTTTAAATAAACAGTTGTGTTGTGTGCTTCATCCCACAAGTGTAATGGTAGGCCCTGATCATGCAACATCTCTCGTGCCACTCCCATAATACTTCTATTATTCCTTTCAACCACCCCATTCTGTTGTGGTTTATGAGGTTCTATCAACTCCTGTCAAATGCCTTCTCATGCACAAAATTTTTTGGAATCATTCAACAGATATTCTCCACCATTATTGCTTCTGAGAGCCCTAACTTTCCTGCCAGTATATTTCTCGACAAGTGCTTTAAATTCATAAAACTTTGCGAGAGTCTGATCTTTCTTTTGCATGAATAAAATCCAACACTTACGAGAAAAATAATAAAAAATTATTACATAATACTTGTGATTGTCCGTGGATGTTGTTGAGAACGGTTCACACACATCTGAGTGAACTCTATCAAGGATCACCTATCCTTGACTGTCTTTGTCATGAAATGAAGCTTTGGTGTACCTCCCCAATGTACACCCTTTGCATGTGTCTCTCTACTCTGGTGTACCCTTAGGAAGCTCAGTAGAAATTTGTTGCAAGATCTTCATAGCGCCATGATGCAA
The DNA here is from genome assembly GCA_031772625.1 of Pinus tabuliformis. Taxonomy (NCBI): domain Eukaryota; kingdom Viridiplantae; phylum Streptophyta; class Pinopsida; order Pinales; family Pinaceae; genus Pinus; species Pinus tabuliformis. The sequence goes on from CM062811.1 coordinate 464,827,593, forward strand.
GTGACCCAATATCCTATTCCACAAATCACTGATTTCTCGGTTGTACCCTTCCCTACTTTAGTGCTCAAAGCAACGCAGTCTTCTACCTCCAATTTGTAGAGGTGTAGGTAGGGGTCCCCTAGGTCTAAGTTTTGTCTAAGTCATGAAAAGACCCTGCATTTTGAGGAGTGGAGCACGATTAGCATAGGGTTATAAGAGTCAAAGGGGATTTAGGGCAGGTCAAATCCCCTTCTTTTGTAAAGGGACAAGATTATCTAGAGGATTTTGAACTTTGCCCATGGTTCTCCAACCATGGTATTGTAAGGGCAAAAGCATATATAAACAGATGTTTTAGAAAGTCTAAGGCATAAATAAATTGATGAAATCTCTTTGAGTTTGTTTTGTAAGATCTTTCTGTAGTCAGGCGAAGGGGGCGGATCCTGTAGCTGTGTGTGTGGAGACCTTGGTAAGTCTACAGCTGAGTGCATAGGCCCCTGCAGCTGTGTGCACAGGGTGAGAAAGATTTTAACTAGGGAGACTTGACTAATAAAGAAGAATTTTGAGGATAAATCTGTGTATTTTTGTATGTTCGCATAAGTTTTGTGTTTTATCTTGTTTATGGTTCATTTTTTATATTTCTTCTACAATTGCATCATGAAGGTTCAGATATTATTGATATGTTGATTAATACATGTTAGAATAGTTTCGAAGAGTTCGCAAATCTATTAAGTAGGAAAAACCTTTACAACTGTAAGAATAATACTAATGGTTCACGAAGGTTAGATTAAGCCCTAAACTATTAAAAACATTACAACCACATTGCATAGTCCCTCTGGATGTAGAAACCTGGTTTTAGCATCCCCCAATATTGCTTCAGGTGAGACTGTGGCATGTGCAAGAAGGTTGTTATCGAAAGGGTCGGTGATATAGGGTTTTGTTGGTTAGTGAAGCAAACTATGAACCTAGGTCTACACCCCTAAAGCCAAAAAATGGTTCCGTTATTAGGACTAAGATCTATCTGATGTATGTGTGATGCGACATCTGACTAGAAAAGAGATCCAAAATTGGGTAGATCGGAAGTTGCACAAATTTGCAACACAATAAAGAAGAGATATGTGCCAATCAAAATAAAGGTGGTTAGAGAGGTATATCTATAGAGAACAACACGAGATATTTTTCACATCATTTGCTAGCGAGCTGCACAAGTGGCTTTCAAAGATAGTAAACAACGAACCCTGATGGAAACACGATGATCATATTGTGTGGACCCTAGAGCTCATTAAGCGACTTAAGGAGTCTGAATATAAGGTCGCAAGAGTTTTTGATTACTGGGTTGATAGTATCCTTGGAGGCTTTATTACTGAAATTGAAATTGACACCACAATATCCTACAGTGAAGCTGAGAGGAGTTTTTTCAAAGGTCTGTAAGGTAAGTATATAAATTCCTTAAAGCTCTGGATTAAGATGTTGTTATGTGAAAAGGGTGTTATGCCCATATATTGATGTTTAAAATAGGCCAGAATGGCTCTACACGAAGTGGAAAAAGATTCAAATTCTATTGTGACAAGTATATTGAGGGTGAGTACAATCCATTATTGGGTGAATCAGACATTGAAGAAGAAAGGAACAACCCTAGTACACCTAGAGGTGCGGCACAGTCAAAAAATTAAGGCACTTATGGGATTCCTCACCCATCCACTCCACCTCCACCTTCGCCTCCACCTCATACACCTACACTGACACCTCCACCTCCACTATTCAACATGGCCAATGTAGTGAAGATGCCTATCTTTAAGGGTCAGGGATCAAAGGATCCTTATCAATTTTGGCTTGTCATAGAAGCTGTGTGGAAAGCACGACAAATCAATGACGATGATATGAATAAATTACATCTTGTTATAGCATTGTAGGACAGAGCATTGTCGCGGTATATCAAGTACAGTACGTTTAATCCAGTTGCTTCACTATCTACGATGAATGTGGAGTTTAAGAAGCCCAAGTCACAGTCGCAGTGTATTACAGAAATAAAAGAGATTAAGAAAGTTGTCAATGAAACTTCCTGGGATGTAGATCAAAGGTTAAAATTTTTGATGGGACAAGCCAACTTCCAGATATCTGATGAATTACACAAAGAGTGGTATATAGTTGCGCTATTTCCACACCTCAGATTACCACTATCACAACAAAATATTGGGACAAAGGTGAAATAATTAGAAATCATGATGATATTAGAAGCTTCGCTAGTACAAGACACTCACATAGGGGTTTAGCAGATACAATCCCAGTTGGAAATTTTTCATATGGAGATGCAAGGCCTGAAGAAAGGAAAGGACATTTAGTCTAAGATGCACTCAGAAGTATCGTGCCTAAAGTGTAAGAAGGAAGGTCACTATAAGGACCATTGCCCTGTCTACCCTGATTATTTGGATGGCAGAGGTCCTAATCCTTTGAAGCCATAGCCTAGTGCTGGCCCATATACAGGACCGAGCATATGGTGCAGTATTTTCCGAGTTGCATGCCAACACCCAACTAATCACTGCTATTTGCTACATAAATATGTGTAGTCATCACAACAGTTATTTTGTAATTTCTTACGATCAGTAGGACATGATGAGAGCCATTGTCGCATCTATGACTTGATGATAGATTGAACCCTGACATATAGGATGCAAGCTAAAGGTCATGTGCACGAAGAGAATGGTTCAACTGCGGTTCATGGAGGATTTCAAGGTCAAAGACGTGATTGTAGAGGGGGAACTAGACAAGGAAGGGGTCAGATCATATACTATAATTGTGGTGAAGCCAGACATTATGCACGAGATTGCCAATATCCCACTCACCCTTCATGTTAGTATTGTAGAAAGTTTGACCATGTGATAGAATATTTCCCTGTTTTAATGGCTAAGATGCAGGAAAATAAGAATCAGCAGCCTGCGCAGAATATACAAATGATGCGATCTGAACTATGTGAGGATGATCCAAGCATTAATATAGTGACATGAAGTGGTGCGGCTACTAGAGAAGATAAGGTAGATGGTAAAAATATTATGGTAGATACATGGGTTAGGAAGGCAGGAGAAAAGAATATTGGGTTCGATATGCAGAAGGAAAGGAAACTTTCTTGGAGGCAAAGAATAATTTCATGGATGTAGGATCTTCGACATAAAAGACGCAGATGCAACTAGTACCAAAGAAGAATGCTCCTGAAATAGGTACTGTGACGAAGAACCTTGATTTGATTGTTCTAAAGTCCTTTCTGTAGATGTGTATGAAGTTGTTAAGGGACAAAAAAGTAGTGGAAGGGTTACAAGAATTGATCGACAACTATGCCAGTAAAGAAAAGCCACAACTTGAACAATGTGTAGTAAATAAGGTCAAAAAAATAAGAAAAGGATTGGTCGAAAAATGCAATTAACTGCGCAGATTGGAAAATTTGAAATGGATCAAGTAATTATGGACTTGGGATCATATGTGATTGTGTTGCTAAAGCAGACTTGGGAATGGATGGGGAAACCAAAGCTACAATGGTCACCAATTTAGCTGCGCATGGCCAATCAACAGAAGATTATCCCGATGGGATGGTTGCAAGGTGTTATGGTGGATATAGAAGGATAAAGAGTGAGGGTGGACTTCAAATTCATTGAGACTATGGATGACAATAATCTATATCCAGCTTTACTTGAAATCAATTGGGCTTTTGATATGGATGCCATAATCAATATAAAAAGGAGGAGTATGGTATTTGAAAAGAATGGTACTAGGGTTGTTGTTCCTTTAGATACTTCTAAAGGAGCATGATATACAAAACCCATATACGATGAATACGGTGATGAGGATATTTACCACATCTATAAGTTAAATGCGCGTGACGAGGATTGGATCAACCCCACTGTAGATGGACGGATAAGCTGGGAGAAGGATAGTTCATGTAATTCAGACTCAGATGAAGGATTGAAGAACTGGAAGAACCAGTTGCACGAAGTTTCTACTCTACACTGCAATAGAATGACGAAATATCTTTGTTGCATATCAATTGAGGTACGTAACTTACCATATTATGATGGAATAGGTGATGTCAACGTATTTCTGGATAAATTTGAAAGGGATTTACCAAAAGAACAACAATTTCAAGCCTTGGATGTGCATTGGTGGGGTACACATAAGGATAATATATGAGATTGATGGGAGTACCGACGATTGATGAGGCTCGGGTTTGGTCATGAAAACACAAGAATCACATAGAAGTACAATGTTCAAGATGATCCTTGAAATCATTTGTCTCATTGGACTAAGGCATGGGGTGAAGAACCTCAACCAGAATGGGTACATGTAATTATTCACACTTTGTATGTGATACCAATGAATTGGTATCTCAAAACGGAGTTGCGCCATGGTACCACCAATTGGAACGATATGAAGGAAATTTTTATTTTGACCTTTAGCTTTGAGAGTGGACTTCAGTGTATCAATGGTGCTCTTTAAGAAATTAAAGCAACAATTTTCCAAACACCTAAGGAGCCAATGACTTGGGTACAGCCCGACTGGAACACACAGTTGCAGCACGCACTGGAGTGTTATAATATGAAAGCTGAGGAAGGCAAGGAAGATCCATGCAAAATTAATATTCATGACTCAAAGGGACAATGCAAAGTGGAAGGACTAGATGTTAAAATACCTGATGTAACCCAGTCTGTTAATATGAGGCAGGTCAACATAGGCTCAGATGCAGAGCCCAAGTTCGCACACATAGGAGATTACTGGGATGAAGATACAGTAGGAAAGGTCGTCGAGTTACTGCATGAGTACCAGGAGTTGTTCCCAACGAAGTTTACGGAGTTAAAAGGCATTGTGGGAGACCTGGGCGTCATGAAAATCACTTTAAAGCCAGATGTGAAGCCTATAAAATAGAGGCCATATACACTCAACCCAAAGTAAAAGGATAAGGTAAAGGAGGAACTTGAGAAGATGGTCGCAGCTGGCATAATTGAACCCGTTGAAGAATCTGACTGGGTGAGTCCAATGGCAGCACAAGAGAAAAAAACCGAGGGAGAAATAAGGATTTGTGTTGACTTAAGGAAGTTGAATGATGCATGTGTACATGACCCGTTCTTAACACCATTTACAGACAAAGTTTTGGAAAATGTAGGAGGACAGAAGGCCTACTCCTTTACAGATGGGTTTTCTAGGTACCATCAAATTAAGATAACATTAGAATATAGGAGTAAGACCACTTTCGCTACTGAAGGGGATCGTTTCAATATACAATCATGCCATTTGGGTTGAAGAATGCACTGTCAATATTTTCTAGAGTTGTCATCACATCATTTAAAGAATTCATTCAAAAGTTTCTAGAAGTGTACTTTGATGACTGGACAGTCTTTGGGCTAGTAAAGAAGCATGTCCCGAGCCTACGCTTGATGTTGGATATCTGCCAAAAGTATCAAATCTCATTAAACTTGAAGAAGTGCATTTTTTGTGTACCTCATGGGATTTTACTAGGACATGTTGTCTGTAAGAAAGGGTTGATGGTAGATCCTACAAAAATAAATGTTATTATTAATTTGGATTTGCCGAAGAATGTGAAGCTGTTGCGCGCAACTCTTGGGCATAATGGATATTATCATAGATTCATTAAGGCATACACACAGATCACTGCGTTGATGGAGAAATTACTAAATAAGGATGCTACCTTCTGTTGGGATGATGAGTGTTAGAAGATTCTTTATGTCTTAAAAGAGAAAATGGTCAGTACATCGATCTTGGTGTTTCCGAATTGGAAGAAGGAGTTCCACGTTCATATGGATGCATCATGTATATCTTTGGGAGTTATCTTAATGGATCTACGGGAGGGGGATATTAATCACCCCATTTCATTTGCGAGTCGCAAACTTTCTAAGGTGGTGAGGAATTATTCCACGATGGAATGAGAAGGCTTAGCTATGGTGTATGCACTGCAGAAGTTCAGGCATTACTTGTTGGGTGCACACTTCAAGATGTTCACGGACCATTCTGTGCTGAAATACTTGGTGAACGAGCCTGTGTTGGGGGGGTATTTGTATATGGCTATTATTGTTTCAAGAATATGATTTTGAAGTAATCATCAAGCAAAGACGACTGAATGTTGGGTCGGATCATCTATCTCAAATTGAGAACAGTGAAGAACCTACCAACATCGAAGAAGGATTACCTAATGCGTAGCTCTTCCCCTTAAAGATTGCTAATGAACATTTTACAGATATTATTTACTTTTTCTCTACCAAACTAGCTCCTTCGACGTATACAATGCAACAGAAGAAAGAACAAGTAATCAGAGAAGCAGACTTTTCTCTGATTGTTGGGAATCCGTATAAAATGGGCCCTGATGAAATATTGTGCAGATATGTTCATGAGCATGAGAGACATAGTATTTTGGTCGAAGCACATGGTGGTGTCATAGGAGGGAACTATGCAGGAAAAGAAACCGCGTAGAAAATTTTGAGGGCAGGACTATGATGGGCCATGATGCACAAGGATTTGAAGGAATATTGTACTGCTTACGACATTTTCCAGAGGACCGGAAGACCACCATGAAGAGATGAATTGTCACTAAATCCACAAGTTACTCTGCATGCTTTTGATAAGTGGGAAATTTATTTTGTGGGGTCGATCAATTCCCCAGGCAAGAATATTGGTGTGCGCTACATTATTACTGCGACATATTATCTGACTAGGTGGGATGAAGTGCAATCGGTAAAGGAATGTAGCGTAGACACTGTTGCGCACATCATTTTTGAGTATATATTGTCGAGGTTTTGGTGCCCGAAGATCCTAATGAGTGACATAGAAACACTCTTCCTCAACTGCATGATTGAAGCATTAACAGAAGAATTTCATGTACATCACCAAAAGAGCATGCCTTATCATCCTCAGGAAAATGGCACGGTTGAGGATTTTAATAAAATTTTGGAGAATGCTTTGACAAAGGTGTGCAACATCAATAGAAATTACTTGGATGTGCGCATACCTAGAGTATTATGGGCATACACGACTACTTGCAAGAAGTTGATAGGGAAGACTCCGTTCAGGCTGGTGTATGGACAGGAAGCTATAATGCCAATGGAATATATAGTACTCAGTCTTAGAATCGTAGTAGTCACGAATACGGAAAACAACAATATTATGGGAAAGATTGGAATGCCTTCTTATGCTAGAAGAAGATATCTTTCTTTTAATATTTCATCAACAAGTACATAAATCTTGAGAAAAGGCATGGCACGATCAACATATTAAGCAACGAAATTTTAAGAGTGGAGACTTGGGTTTGTTGTACGATAGTAAGTTCACACAGTTCCCTGGTAAATTCAAGATGCATTAGCTAGGCCCTTGCGTTATTAGGGATATCTTAGATGGTGGTGCAGTTAAGCTCGCGAAGCTGAATAGAGAATTAATTGTTGTACGAGTAAATGGGAGTAGGTTGAAACTCTATAGGGACGACTCCATCTCTGGGATCGCACGATGACTATATGAATGGAGGATAGTCTTAGTGCTACAGGAAGTTGGAAGGAAGAACGGGACTATAAAGTGCTCTGTCAATGACTGAACTTGTCAAAGAAGGAGGGTTGTGCGACATTCGGGAGGATGGTGCAGGTGGAGAAAGTTGCGACGTAGAAGGGGTAACTGCACTATATGGAGGAATCTAGCATAGTTCGTCCAGAATATGACCGTTCGGGATGATTTGACAGGGAAATTGTTGTAAAAGGAGTGGGGGAAACCCACTTAAGAGGCATATCTGGGAAAATTTTCCTCCAAATCGGCATTTATGAGGAAGATATAGAGGGACTTGAGTGGTTTAAATTTGAAAAAGGTTATAAATATGGCATCCCGCTCCACATTCAGGCACTTTGTTTATTGAGAATTCGTTGTGTGATTTTACGCCTAAGTGTGCGCCAAGCATTCTGATGTATGTCTGGTTGGAGTTGGAAGAAGCTTGAGCAATATTTTTTGAGTCGAATGTTAGAATCCATTATGACTGCCTCACAGCCAACACATACTACTACACCTAGGTCACCTAGAACTAAGCCTACTACCACAACATCAATGTCCAAGAAGCAGAAGAAGCCCCAAAGGACCTCGGTTAGATAATCACCGAGGAAAATCCCCGCAGAACTATGGATAAAGGAGAAAATGGATCCACATAAAAAACCAATGGAACCCCAAGATCTGAGGAAGAATTAGCATAGAAAACCAATTGCAAAGGTGACGAGGGACCCAAATTCTATTAAATACAAGTTATTTACACCCCTATTACCAGAGTGTTATCGGGAAAACTAGTGTCCATTTAGAGCTGCTAGTCCCACTAAGATGGGTAGCTATCTTAGAAACAAACAAACCAAAGTTACTTGTGTTTTCCCTTATGGGAGATAGATGAGAGAGAAGTAGAGAGTACCAACCTCAGTCTTTCGCTAGTCTCCTTGCTTATTTCCTCTCTCCCTTGATAGAGCTTTCACCACTCCTTTCTCATTTGTCCTGCTTCAAAGAACACCTGTAGATTCAAAGCAGCAAAATACCATCAAATCATAGAGATCTATAACCATAAACAATATAGGATCAGATGTACATTAACCATACAAATGCATATATAAATACAAGATTTAGAGATATACAAGTATATGGAGGAAAACTCAAATAGCTTTATTGATAGTAGTAGTAGAAGAGAGGGTTACAACCAAGTTCTCTGATCCAACACCATCCTCCCAACATGAAAGCCCTCTTCACCTCATAAAAAGCAAGATCACCCAACAATACAATGTCTCAAGGAGAAACCAACAACACTTTCTTACAAATTACAAAATTATAGCCTTTGGATCTCTAGGATGAGGGATCCATATATAGATGTTTGCAGGAGAGTGAGTCAGCTTCTGGGATTTCGATTAGTGTCATTTCACTAATAGTTCTTGGTTCCACTTGGAGACTTCATGATCTCTTACTCATCCCTGGGCGAATTCAAAGAGGCAAGTGTCATATGAGCAGTTTCTAGAAGATTCTTTGAGTTTTCACTTAGCAAACTGCTTCTGCTATTTGTCTACTCTTGCTCATCGCACCCTACAGAAGGGCTTTTCAGTATGCATTTCACCCTTTGTGTGTAGCAGGTGAGATGCATCACACCCTCAGCATGGAGCAGTTTGTATGGTCTAGTTTTGACCAGTTCTGAGCAGTTTTTCAGGGAGAACTTCTGGGAAATGATGTAATCAGTTGACCTTGATCCTTTAGGGTTCGAACCAACACTTTTAGGGGTTTAGAAGCCCTTGGTTTATGGACATATGTGATTGGGGTTGCAGTGCCCAAATATGTCTATAACACAGAGGAAGTGCCAATTGAGGGAGATTTGTTGGCCAAGGTGCCACACCTGCACATGGGGGACTGGGGTTTGAATGACCGCAACAAGTATCCCCAATTCAAACCCAGGAAGTACCTCAAATCTATTTATTATGAAGAAGTTGGAGTGAAAAGGGTTGAACCAATGAATTGGGTAGCTGGGATTTAGCACGCTTGCTTGTTGAACATCCTTTATGTTCCACATTTGGGGCGCAACAACATAATCACAATCTATGTGCACCAACTACTGGCGTTGGTACATGATGAGAATCTTTGGCTTATAGAGCCAATATTAATTGAGGGTATGTTAATCTGAAGGATTACCACCATGCCTCACTGAGCGAACCCCAATGATGCATTTGTTGGGAAATCTCAGGAGAAAAAGTTGGTCAATCAGATGAAGAATGATTATGGCATCATCAAGAAGTACTGGGGCTATGCTATTAGTTTCATTAATGATGAGGCTTTATATTTTGTCGTGTCCATTTTGGCTGTAAAATCATGAGGAAGTGTTGGACAGATGAAGAGTCAGCCCCAGTCATCTCCTTTTCTGCGCAGTGTAGCAAGGGGTCCAGTTTAATTGGGTCAAGTATCTCTATCAGGATTTTTTGAATGACTTCTGTGAAGCATGGGAAGAATGGAATACATTCCACTACGAGTGGTTGTTACTCTTGATCACATTGGTAGCATGGAGAACACCAGAGGATTCGCAATTCCCTAATGTAGAACCTGATCTGACCCGAGTTATGGAGAACAAAATATTCTAGGTTCTCTTTGAGATGGACCTGCGCACAGTCATCAACCAGAGGCCACAGTTGTCACCTGCATTATTTCAACAGTATAGTGACATTGCTGATTTTAAAGCGGACTTTCACAGTGTCTCTATCCACGCCAAGAAATATTTGGAGAAGGTATGGCATGAGCTACCATACATAGTGTCTGAAGATGACATCATGATGGTCAACAGTAAATGGTCGAGTAATTGGCTTACCCCAATGATAGTAAAGGTGACCGAGAAGGCACGAACAAGTGCATAGGTTGAAAAATTAGTGGCCAAGAAGGATATTGAGAAAGTACCTCCGATGGTCACCATTGACCTTAAGGGAAAGGCTATTGATCCCATAGTCAAGCAGGGGACTAGCGAAGGTGAATAGGGTGGTGGAGACCCTGATGTGGACATGGAGGACATTGATTCCCCATTTATAATAAAGAAGTGGAAGAAGCAGAGTATTGGTGGTGCACGAAAGAAGAAGAAATGAGATAAATCCACTAGCGTTGAAGCGTTGGTCCTCACTGAGGGGGATTTTGATGAAATTGGTGACACTGTCCGCGCTGTGACAGAGGAGATGTGGGGGAACATTAAGGATCAATATAGGGCAATATTGACAAAGGTCTAGTAGGGCCTTAAATAATTTCCCATTTAGACGAGTGTGATACAAGCAAGTGTGGTTCAGGTGAGTGCGAAGCAAGTCAGTGTGGTATCTTCGACAGTCGAGATTACCATAGACCTTCAAGCAATCCATTTTTTGGAAGCATCATTGCACATCAAGGTTGTAGAGGAAAGGGAGAGCACATAAAAATTGAAGAATCTAAGCTTAAATCTTGGGGCGCTCCCTTTCAGACATTGCATGAGCTTCATTAAGGCATCACAGATGAGCTCAAGATAAGGGAGCAGCAAGCTTTGTTGATCAACAATGAATTCAAATTCAACAACCAATAGATGTTCGAGGAAAAGAATAAATCGATGTAGGATCGTGAGGAGGTAGATGCACACAACCAACAACTGGAAGAGGCCATAACCAAAGCATGCAATGAGTTTCCCGAGCTCCAAATCCCAGCTGAGGCAATTTCAACAGAAAAGATTCAGAACTGGTAGCAACAGTCAAAGAATTGAAGGAAGAGGTTGGAAAGGTTCGCTTCGAACTACAGATGTACATTATATAGCTTCAGATGAATTTTACCACCTAGATTTCCACCCGAATTTCACGAGCAACGTGAAGCTGCCATAAAAACTGCTAAGGTTCATATAGAGACTACAGTCAAGGACTGTAGTCAACTTTTTGAAGATACAATGGAAGTGTGGGCCTCGCTATAGGAGGACCCACATGCGTGGAATATTGAAGCAGAGATCAGAGACAACCAACTACAGTTCAATGAGCTTAAAGCCATGGCACAGACCTTATCACATGTGCAATAATTCGCTCGTCTCCAAGAAGGAACACTTCTGCAAGGACAGATCGATGAGCTGTGGAGAAAGGCACAGATCATCTCCACATGGATGTAGCCTTGGGAAGATGAGGCATGCCAACTCTCCTAGGAATTAGAAGGCAAACTAAAGAGCATGCAACAAACCTAGAGGACAATCGACCTCACCGCAGAGAGGTCGACCACAGAGAAGCTCGTGGACGAAGTTCGACAAGCTGCAAAACAATGCATTGCAATGCTCCATCCATTACAGACTGCATACAGAGGCTTGAAATTAAAGATCAAGGACAAAATAGTTGAGTGACTCGAGGACAAGTCACATCTTTGTGTTGGGGGCCTGTTGGGTAGGGGTCCCCTAGGTCTAAGTTTTATTTGAGTCATGAAAAGACTCTGCATTTTGAGGAGTAAAGCATGATAAGTGCAGTGTTCTAAGAGTCAAAGGGGATTTAGGGTGATTCAAATCCCCTTCTTTTATAAAGGGATGGGATTATCTAGAGGATTTTGAGCTCTGCTCATGGTTTCCGGACCATGGTATTATAAGGGTAAAAGCATATATAAAGGGTTGTTTTAGAATGTCTAAGGCAGAAATAAATTGATGAAATCTCTTTAAGTCTATTTTGTAATATCTTTCTGTAGTCAGGTGAAGGGGAAGGCTCCTACAGTTACGTGCGTGGAGACCTTGGTAAGTCTATAGCTGAGTGCACAAGCCCCTGCAGTTGTGTGCGTAGGGTCAAAAAGATTATAACTCAGAAGACTTGACTAATAAAGAATAATTTTGAGGATAAATCTATGTATTTCTGTATGTTCACATAAATTCTCTGTTTTAGACTATTTATGGTTCATTTTATGTATTTCTCCTATAATTGAATCACAAAGCTTCAGATATTGTTTTATATTTTGATTAATACATGTTAGAATAGTTTCGTGCAGTTCACAAATCTGTTAAGTAGGAAAACCCTTTACGACTGTAAGAATAAGTTTAACAGTTCATGAAGGTTCGGTTAATCCCTAAATTGTTAAAAACCTTACAGCCACACTACATAGTCCCTTTGGATGCAGAAACTTGGTTCTAGCATCCCCCAATATCGTCTTCGGTGAGACTGCGGTCTGCAAAAGCAAGTCGTTGCCGAAAGGGCCTGTGATATAGGGATTTTTTGGTTAGCACAGCTAACTCTGAACCTGGGTCTAAGCCCCTAAAGTCAACAAGAGGTTCTTCACTCGAACCCCTATTCGCTTCACCTGTCCTATGGCTATGTGACAAAGGAACGCCTTTCCCTTACTAAATATCACATCATAGCCTCTATCCTCCAACATGGCAATAGAAACCAAGTTCTTCTTCAAACCTGAAACATACATAACCTCTCGCAAAGTGAGGGGAGAACTAGACTCCCTATGAAAGGTAACTGTATTGATGATGGTTTTGTTATACCTCTCATCATCACCCATCTCGATATGCATATGGAGATCCTTCTCCTCTAAGTTATTGAAGATCTCTTTGTTACCAGTCATATGGAATGAAGCTCCACTATCCAAGTATGACACACTACCCATCATCGATGACACCGTACAAGCAATGAGGGTCAAATCCAGTTTGAACTGTGAAGCAAGAGCTTGACCTACTACTCCTCCTAAGGGCTTCTTACCATCCTTCTTGTGTGAACACTTTGTGGAAAAGTGTCCCAGCTCATGACAATGAAAACACTTGATTTTTGACATGTCCTTATTCTTGTCACCTTGATCAGAATATGATTTGGAATGGGATGGATTCCCCTTCCCTTTCTTTGCCTTGCCAGCTAAGGCACAATTCTCCTCATCATCATGATTTGATGAGGATCTGTCTCTGGTGATCCGCCAAATCTCTTCCTGTAACAAGTTGGACCAAAATCCCTCCCACTCTAGTAGCTTCTCCCTCCCATTAATTGAGTCCTAGTAACTATTCCAGCTCTTGGGAAGTCCTAGAAGTGTTAGACTCACCAAATCGTCTTCGAAATTAGTAATCCTGACACTTCCAATATCATCATGACATTGGGTGAACTTGGTCAAGTACTTCAGAATTGAGTTTCCCTTATCTATCCTGATATTTTTGAGTTTGTCCTTCAGTGCCAGCTTCCTGTGGTGACCGTTATTTTGAAACATGTCTGTCAATGCCTTCCACATTGCAAATGGATTTTCCTTGTCATGGTGATTCTTGACAATATGATCTCGAACTCCTTCTAGGATAATCCTTCTCACCTTTGCCACACACTTTCTCCATTCAGAAAGATCTTTAGGATCAGATGTTGGAGGCTTCGAAATATCATGATCTATGAATTCATTCAGCCCGTTATCTTCCAACACTTCCTCCAACTTGTCCTTCCAAGCTATGTAATTCAAGCTTCCCTCTAGGGCATACTCAAGTCTCAAATCGTAGAATGACATATTATTGACTCTGAAGTATGAAACTGCAAATTCGATTTCACTTACACAATGAACTCATATTCTCCTCTTCTATAATGTCTTTAGCTTTGATACGATGTAGATTTTTACCGTAGATTCAACAACTTATGTGATATGTTAAAAAAAAAGACAGGAATCTATTGTACACTCATCAATGGAAACCAAAATTGATCGATGAAAACACTAATAAGAAAAGGAAGAATTTCAATCACACATAACACAATATTTTTATGGGGAAAGCAACTGGTCAAATCCCCAACTATCTATATTGCATTAACCAGAAGATCTGAGAAGAAAATACAATGTTTTTTCAACCCAAACAATTCATGCACAAGTACAATCTATATCTTTGCTTCACAAACCAGCTCAAGCCAATGCTTAGCCAATTCTTCTACCTGCCAATCCCCTACTTCCTTGTGTTTCTGAGAGAATTAGTCCATATTTAATTGGGAAAATCCCTCACCATAACTGTGCAATCCATCATAGGAATTCTACTAATTTGATACACCATCTATACAACTCAGAAAATTATACAACTGATAGTACACTGTCCCTAAACTCTAATCTCAACTGGTTCTCCCTCTGAACTGACATGCATGAGTTATTTATGAGTGAATCTACAGTTAACTGGTGGAGCATTGAAGTTGATCCCCACTACTAGACCTCCTACTAATTCCTCCAACTTTTGAACTAGTTTAACTGATTTTAACTCGATTGGACTAAGTTAATTAATAACAACTCAAAAGAACTCAACTTGGACCCCTAATAATTTAGGAATCACTCTACATGACTCTAGGTAGACTTCCAACTTGAATTTATTGAGCCAACTAAGTCAAATTAACTTAGTTAACTATTACAAGTTTCTATGAGAATATAATTTCTATTCAATTCCTTATTTAATTCAAGGACAAATTAAATTAAGATTTCTTCTTCTTATTTTTAACATTATCCATTTCCCAACATGTCAAATTTCTATTTTCGAGCACCATGCATTCATATGGAAGACTTACCAAGCACATTCATAACTAGATCTTTCTTCATGATTCTTGTAGATATGAATCAAGCTCTATGGAAGAATATGCATACTTTTGCTTTCATGTAATCATTTACCCATCCTTTGAACGAGCTTTCTTCTTATACCTTTTAAAGATAGGTTTCCTTTTCCAAGAAGAGAAGGAATTTTATATGCCTTTCATACTGTAACTTGACCATTAACATTCCTTCATCCTTTATAGCTATTGTTTCCATAATAGATGGAATATATGCTAGTCATAATGTTGCTTCCAAGAATCTTCCAAAATGATGATTCTTATAGGATCTTAATGATCCCTCTTTGCAAAATGACTACCTCTAACACAATGCTAGAAAATGCTTAGATCAATAATAATATGCAATATGGTCCCAATATTCACATTCTCTTTAAACTAGATGATCTTTCCCAAATAAAATTAAACAAGTATATTATAATGGTTCTACTATCATGTGCTTCTATCTATTATGCCATGCCTATACAAAATAAAGACTCTTCTAGACTATACAATAATGCATGCTACTCTACTTTATACTTGAAAAGAAATACAAACATCATAAAGAACTTGACATAGATGGAGATTCCTTCAATAATAAATATCTTTGGGATCCTCTCCTTTCGTCTTCTTCTCAGGTTTTTTCCTTTCTTCAGCTAAGTGAGCTTCACTTATTGGAATTTCCAAACATCCCTTTCTTTAGTTTTTTGGTCCTTGCAATGAAGGCTTGAGATCTATCATTAGATAGGTAGCTATGTCTTCATCCTTTTATTTTCTTATATTATATAGTTGATTCCTCAAGGAAATATTTTGACCTTGTGTACTTATGGAGTACAACTTTACCAACTTGTCATACATTATATTTGATGTTTTCAAATCAACAAAAAAAATAAATTAGATGATATTTAATGGATTCAACAATGATCCTTTGTATCCTTGATTCTCTCTTCTTGTACTTTGATAAATCTTGAGTCTTCTCTTTGTTAGGTACAACTATTTCTCCCAAGACATACTCCATGACTTCATTCTCTGTGAGTGTTAAGGAAATCCTCTTCTTCCATGCTAGGAAATTTGTCAATCCAACGAGTTTTTTATTTTTCTTACAAAATGTAGCCATGTTATATGTATATAGAAAATGATATATTACTTTATTTCAACCAAGAGTCCTCATTCTTGATGATATCTCCAACTATCTTGATGTTTTTCAAGACCTCCAAGGATACTTCAAAGATTTCCTAGAAATATGTCTTCTAGGATGCCTTCAACAATGATGTCTTCAAACAGCTTCAAAGAGTGAATGATGATATCAATATCCCTTGATGCTTCCTATTCTTCAAGATGATTCACTAGAGAATATTCAACAAATACTTTTCCTTCCTTCCTTTAATGAGACCTTGATGATGAGGTCTTTTTCAACAAAAAATTGATGTGGAAATCCTTCTAAATCAATAGGTTTTCTTCTTCTTTCCTTATGTCCTTCTACAAATGGTTCCCCTTGACAAAAAAACCCTTCTTTTTGTCCTTCCAACCATCTTCTCTTGTTCACCTTAGCTTTTATACCATGTTGGAAAATGCAATATGGTAGTTATTAATTCAAATTTTATGTAACCTTAATATTTGCTTGTGAACTTTACTTATCTTCTTGTGTTTTATTTATTAGATATTTTTCACCAAACAAATATAAATATAAGAATAGTAAAGACAATGGACATGGAAATTAGGCTCCAATATGGGGAAAAACCCCTCCAAGGGGAAAACGTAAAGAATCTCTTATCTTCTTATATAATTTTATTCAAATGAGACAATGAAGACGCAAATCTTAGACCAAGTCCTCCTCCAAGTACCAAGTCATCCCTTCACAAAATCCTTTTAACAAGACTCAATCTTGCATCAGCGAACTTCCAACTACAACTTCAATCCCTAGCTTCGATCCTACAAATTTGACTTGTTACTTCAACATGCAACTTTGGATTTGTTGTTGTTACAAAAACCGTAAGATAGTTCTTCAAGAGGTATTTCTTGAACAATACTATGTTTCCCAAGAGAAACAAAATCAAATCAATACATTTTCTCTTCCAAATATTCAATCCTACAACTTGATCTTCTGCAATTCAGACCTACAATTTCGACCTTCCTAGAAGTTGTAGAAACCCTAGATTTCGCATGTATGAGAGAGATAGTGCCCAAAAATAGACTTTCCTTCTTCTTATTTGATTCTTCCTTTTTTCTAGCCCTTTTCTCTTCCTTTCTTTTTTTTTCCTAGATTCATATCGAACTTCTCCTTGAGAGTTCGAACTTGTGTGAGTGAGTGTATCAAATTTGGTTGAAATGGCCTATATTTATAGCCTTTCCAAGGAATCAAATTCCCTCCTTTAGGCTGACTTGAAGCTACCAGGGATGACTTGTACTTTGGAGGTTTCTAGGACCTTCGAGACTCAAAATAAATTATTTTAATATTTACATCTTGCCTGAAAGGATCTTATAATCATGATGTTGACTCTCTTCACTCATGAGAATAAATCATATGACCTAACAAACCCTAGAAGTATGAAGAACGTGTTTTTACCTAGAATATCATCAATAAGACGCATGAAACCTATGCTTTAAAATAATATTTTTTTTCTTTCTTCTTTTGTTTGTTACATAAGATACATATTGAAATGAGTATAATAACAATTATGAAGACCTAAACTAGTTACATTTTCAACATCGTAGGTGCTTCTTTCCATTACAACAATGGTATGTTGGTTTCAACTTAGTTTATGTGGTTCCTCATAGGAAGATGCTATGGGTTAATTTTTTAAGACTCCCTTTGGACCTATGGAACCGATGGGCATTAGAGACGATTGGAAACGCCATTGGTAACTTCATATATTTGGAGGAAAGCTTCTTATCGGGGATGTAAAAGCACATGGCATGGGTTTTAGTTGAAATTGATTACTCTAGTGGAATCCTGCCTGAGATTGATTTGTCATGGGAGATAATAAATGGCGAAAAAACATATATTTTTGGGGGATCTTGTTTAGATTTTTTAGATGCCACAAGACTGGTACCTATTGGCTATATGTAATTGATGTATTGGTGGAAGAAAAATTGGTTTTGGGGTGTATCCTTTTCTATGGGATATGATCCAGGTGGATATTGGTGTGCACCCTCCTATTCCACCTAGACCTCCAGTCGATTTCATCATTTTACTTTATTACAACAACATTTACTATTTTTAGCAATTTTACAATTCCTAAACTTCCGGAGCTGTTTAGACCCCCTAAACGACGTTTTTTTTACGTCCATAGCCATGGGCATGAGCCTACCGCAAATATTGAATTACTCAGAAATAACTTTATAACAAGGCAACATACGCACCAAATGGAGATCATATGACCAAGTTATGACCCCGAGAAGTTGGTTGCCCAACTAACCCCAACAGAGCCCACAAACTCTTGGTGCTCCATCTCCTAGGTTAGTTTTTTAGTTGTTTAAGGTTTCCCTTTGTTGTTAAATAATAAAAAGTCCCTTGAGCCTCATTGTAACACAATTCAGAGGGGTGTATCCGCCACATCTCTTCTCAGAGATAAGATACCATCCCCCGAGCTAGTTTATTTCCATTATGTATGTAAGAATATTTCAATTCTTGGATGTTAATGAAATGAAGTTTTGTTTTGCTGCATCGTTATGTTTATATTTACATCTGTGTTCTTTTGTATTCTTGCATAAGTATGTATCAGTGGTATCAGAGTGGTATTCTCTTTCTATGTTTTTCTTTGCATGTCCCCAACGAGGTCAAGGTATAAGGAGCTAGGGTTCAAACTGGTTAAACCATTGCAAGACCATCCTCGCAAACCCTGACGGCCTCCCATGGTAAAAGAAAAGAAATACGAGGGAGAAGGAGATCCTTTCAAAATATTGCTCAAATAATCCCACAAGCGAAAAAGGAATGAGATGATGGAAAACTTTTCCTAGATCCTTTGATGGCTACCCACAGGTGACATGTCTTCATCCAGCAGCCACTTTAGAGGTGCCACTTCCTTTAAGGTACAATTCAACTTTGACATTCCCATATTTGAAGGCCATATAGATGCAAACATCATAGATAGATCATTAAATCTATTGGAAGGAAAATTTTCGGTTCATGACTTTTCCAATTGGGAAAATATCACTTTCGCACTCCTCAAAGTCACCCCACATGTCGAGGACTAGTGGGAAACCTACTGCGAACAAAAGGACAAGAGAGAACCCTCATTGTTTTCATTTTCACCCACTTGGAATTACTTCCATGATGCCATCAAGGAACAATATTACCCTATCAAGAGCTATGAAGATAAATACATAAGTGGACCATGTAGTGGTGGGGAAGGGACCAAGACATGTCAGAGTTCAAAAATATTTTTCATACCCTTCACATGAAGTTGGGTATCAAGGATTTTGAGCAGAATTTGGTACTTAAGTATCGTGGATATCTACACAAGTACATCCAAGACGAGATGGAGTTCCTGGACATCTCCTCACTTGGTGTCGTCTTTCGATACTTTATCAAGATCAAGAATAAATTTAAACAAAATAAGCGAGACTTTGGATCTACGAATCTAAAGCAAGGGAAAGGCGCTGCCAAACCGCGGAACAAAGGACAAAGACAAGGTGGGGCAACCCAAGACAACTTTCCGAAGCCATAACCAAATAAAAACACCACGAAAATAAAGAAGAACACAGAAAAATGGTGTGAGTTCCATAAGAGCCCCACTCATAACACAAGCGAGTGTTGAGCCAAGAATTCACTGGTGGATGAGCTAAAGGCTTATGAATTAGATGTATGTTCTGAATCTAAGTCAAAACCTAACAAGGGGAATGAAAAAGGGAAGAAAATTATTGATGTGAAGACTAGTGCCATTATTGCCACCACCAAAATCCATAATATTTAGCCCAAATATACAAAGGAGGGGGAGTGTCTCTTCCACTCATAGATGTTGGTGAAGGGTTCTTTGTTGCAGTTCATTGTTGACAGTGGGAGCCAAAATAACCTCATTTCAGTAGAGGTCTTGAAGTGGTTAGTCCTACCGACCACACCACACTGGCAACCATACACCATCAAGTGGATTCACCAAGGACAAGATCTTCACATCAGCCAATAGTGTCACCTTCCCTACAGCATCAAGCCCTTCACAGATGAGGTATTATGTGATGTTTCTCCTCTTGAATTTTGTGATGTATTATTAGGTCAACCATATTTATGGAAGCATCATGTTGTGTGTTGTCACTAACTACTAAATGTGTTTTCAGCTATGAAAAGGGTGAAAAAGAGCAATGAAGTTTGAAGCCATCTCCCAAGCCACAAAAGCTCTCAAAGCTAAATCAGACCTCTCCATTGGATAATTCTCAGAACGAGATTTCTAATGGTATATGAAGTCTGAAAATGGACTTATGGATCAGAAGTTAGATTAGAATGAAGATACCCTTTGAAAGCTAGAAAACAAAGAGAAAATGGCTATGGGTCAAGCTCATCGCAAATCACAATCAGGGCTTTTCTGAAGTAATGACAAGGGCAAACAACGAAATATGTGATCGGCTGATCGCTGATATCGCACACTGTAGATTGGCGGGATTTCAAAGTGAAATGCAAAGGGGTAGTGTATATCGATGATTAGAGATCCAAAGTCCCACAACATCGGCAAATCAGCAATCCCACATATCAAAGGTCTCGCATATCGGACTTCTTGCATATCGAAGATCCCGCAATATCGGAGGTCATGGAATATTAGTTATTGGCGATTCGGTATGGGACAGAGTCTAAAAAGTTACGAAATGGAAAAGTCTCGATATAGTGTTAAAGCATCGGGAGGGGCCGATTTCATTTAACAAAGAAACTCAGTGAAAAACCAAGGGTAGGCAGACCCTTTTCTATCTCCTCCAGGGGCCACGTGGCGAATAGCATTGGTCCCTAAGAATCCACATGGAAGTTGACGTCAGCATAATGTGGTAGTATAGAGGACATGTGGCACATAGATTTGGCATTTTCAGGGGTCCTATGGGGGCATATCCGGGTGACACGTGTCACCACTTAGGAAGTTCCACGTACCATTGATGATGTCATCAATCCCGCATATTGGTGATCAGTGAAGGTAAAAGGTCGTAACTCCAGTTAAAAGTCTTTGATTGCGATTTGCAGTAAAGGGGACTCTGATAAGGGGGCTGGCCCATGATCACATGGAGGGCCAAAGGCTAAGCACAAAAGGGTCCAGTCCCACACATCGGCAATCACACAGGTCAAAGTTCCTCCTCTGTCGAAGTCCCTTCTGACTTACGATTGTGATATGTGGGAACTCTCCTCAATGCGATATTTTATGTGATATGCCTTATGGGAGTTTCACGTCCAAACAATCGGCAAGCTCTACAAAGTATGGTAGGAAGGTCCTCTCCTATATCATGATTGGGATATCCCGCATGGGCCCATTCCCACAGATCTACGATCACAAGCATCAAGAGGAGATACCAAAGGTGACCATTATAAACTGCCGATATGCAGAATTCTACGTAACAAAGGAAAAAGACCCCCGGAGAGGAGTCCAATGGCCCTATCACCCAAGGACTAAACACCTGGTCATATCCCCCGATCACATGAAGTAAAATGGGCTAAAGTGGATCTGAAGTCCCCATCATATAAATGGTTTTTAATGGAAAATATCCATGTGATAACTTTACGACCAGGTGGTGCAGAAATTTAAAGTCGTGGTGGGTCAGAAGCTGGGGCATTTAAGAAAGGAGATGG
Source organism: Pinus tabuliformis (assembly GCA_031772625.1). NCBI lineage: Eukaryota > Viridiplantae > Streptophyta > Pinopsida > Pinales > Pinaceae > Pinus > Pinus tabuliformis. The sequence continues at coordinate 464,849,352 of CM062811.1, forward strand.
AGCATTCAAACTCGGCATGGACTGATATAGAAAGTCCCCTTGTGACACAAAACTAGGTTCAATGCTGACAAAAGTAAACAAATACTTGGAACCTCAGGAGGACTTGATTATCCAGCATGGTGTTCCATATAGAGTGAAGACGAAATACCGCCCAGGGGTCCTCTGCTTCTGTACTGCAGCATGAAACTGATAGTTGACCACTCCCAGCTTTAAATAACGAATGCTTCAGCCAGCTAAGACGCAAGTGACAGGAACCGATCGAGCAGCAGGAGAAGCGCATCATGGCATAGATGTGGCCTAATCAAGGGATTTCATAAGGAAATCAGAGGGATATTTCCATCCCTCATCATTCAATTTTTCTTTTTATTTCATTCTGCAATGGTTGTATTTTAAGAAAGGAATCAGATCCTTTGCAATCTTTTGGACAACAAGACATCGCTTATTGAGACAATTAGTCTAGAAGACAACTGGATACTCTGGCGAAGATATTTTTGTAAATGTAACCCAAGCTCCCCCTCTTCTTATAAATATGGGGAAGAAACACTTACAGGAGGTTCTGTAATTCTGCACCTGAGGGTCTGAATTATGCGATTCCACTTTTGGTTCTACTTGTCTGTTCATGGGGGGCTTGAGTGATATCTGTCTTAATGTAATGAACTTGTATGTTGGACTCATATTCGATTAATGAAACTCTTTGGTGATTCAAATCAGAGCAATGTGCAGTATGTTTTCCCCTCTGTAAATCTCATTTCATATATGTTTTTATTTCTACTGAAATTGTGTAATGAAGCTTCCAGTCTCATGCTTTCATGGTCGTACATTTTGCTGCTAAATAGAAAATAGTACTTGTGTATATTATAGATTTACTTGTGTTATTCAATAGCCTACAGTACCTGTAGTAATTACAGATTTACTTGTGTTATTAGATTAACTTGCAGTACCTATATGAGCACAGATTTACTCACATTGTTTGGTGATAGAGGTACCCATGATGTATATGCATGAAACCTTAATTCGCACTCCACTCTTTCTGTGCTTTCATCTCCTCAGTCTTCCATACTTCTGCTGGAACATTATTGCTTAGGATTCTGTCTTGTTTACAGCCCTATGCATCAGATTCCTCTCCTTTCTTTCCTCCTCTTCATTTTACTACAACGCAAATATTGAGGTTGCATGTTGTTGTCTGTCGACCACCAGAAAAATACATTTCTCTTTGAGGTTGCCCTGATTACCCCTACACATTTTGATCCATGTATTGGCGTGAGTTTACCTTACTAAAGGGTTATTGAACCAAGCCCCTTTTATTATCTTTTTAACTAAGTGACAATTGGAGTGAACATAAACCCTATTGATAATATTCCATGCACTCCTCTCTTTAATATGTCCTATGCACTGGTGTACAATCAACCCAGAGGTTGTCTCTAGGAATATTTCTATGTCCCCTGAAGCACTCGTGTTGTAGGTGTTGTTAAAAGCGACAATATTTTGTATAAGTCTAGGCCTCGCACTGTTATTATTACTTTGGGAAATAATTTATCGAAGATACTGTAGGTAGCACTACCTACCACCATCTCTTTGATCTCTGCAAAGCAATGCAGTAAGATCATTTCCCATACCAGGAAACTTTTCTTCCTTATGATTCGCCCTCAAGGAAAGAAGAATATTGTGGCCACATCCATGGACTCCAGACATGGCTCCTTCGCATGACAAAAACAGATGGAAAAGGTCATGGAAGAGTACAGAGACATCTTCACCTCACCCATAGGGGTGCCCCATACACTATCATGTCAAGCAATCCATCAATTTGACCTCGGGCGCACCACTACCCAATGGACCGATCTATTGACACTCTGTTTCGAAGAACGATGAAATCAAGAGGTAGATTCAGGAGTTGTTGTAGAAATGGATCATTAGGCCACGTTCATCACCCAATGGGAGTTGATTATGTTGGTACAGAAGAAGGAAAAGACCTGGAGACTCTGTATTGACTATCGGGCATTAAATAAGATCATTATTCGGAAGGTATCCAATCCAATGAATTAATGAACTTCTGGACTAGCTCAAGGGGGTGGAATATTTCAACAAAATTGACTTGAATTCCCGTTATCACCAGGAACTAATCAAAACATCCAATGTGTGGAAGACTGCCTTCAAATCCAAGGAGGGCCTTTTAAAATGGTTGGTCATGCCTTTTGGGTTGACGAATGCGCTTGCAACCTTCTTGAGTATGATGGACAACATATTTCAACCCTTCACCAACTCATTTCTAGTAGTGTATTTGGAAGACATCCCGATCTTTAGCCAAAGTTGGGAAGAGAACCTTCACCATATTTGACAGGACCTCCAAACCCTGCGTCAACACAAATTGTGTGCCAATTTGGAGAAATGCACTTCTCGTATGACCTAAGTTCAATATCTAGGGTACATCATTGCTGAGCGGGGTGTGCATGTGGACCCACACAAGATACAAGTTATTAGGTATTGTCCAGCCCCAACCACTCTAATATACTTATGTAGCTTTCTAGCTCTTGCCAATTTCTACCACAGGTTCCTATTGGGTTTCTCTTCTATCACTTGGACTTTGAGTCAAGTCAGCAAGGGCAAAGAAAAAGAGAAGTTGTTTTGGTCTGAATCCAACAGAAGGCGGTTACCGAGTTGAAGCATTTCCTCTGCTCCTCACTAGTGTTCTCATTACCAGACCTGCAACAACCATTTGAGATTAAGACAGATGCCTCCGACTATGTTATTGGTGCAAGTCTCACTCAACAAGGGAATAATGTGGCATATCACAGTGAGACACTTTCAGACACAGTCTGAAAGTATCCCACCTATGACAAAGAGATGTATTTCATTGTGCAGGCTTGCCGACAATGGAAGAATTACATTCTTTGGAAGGAAATGGTCATCCACACAGATAATCAACCCCTGTGGTTCATACAAACACAAGGAAAGTTGCAGAGCAATCGCCATTACAAATGGTCCACATACCTGAAATAGTTCCATTTGAATATGAAGTACAAGAAGGGAAGCACCAATAATGTTGCAGACTTCCTCGGCCTCCCAGTCATGGTGTTGACCACTGTGCTTGACTCTTGTGGACATGAGACTTCAGAATGGCCACATCTTTACAAGAGTGATCCAGAATTTGGCACCACATACCAGACACTCATGGAAGGTAAGAGGGTTCCATACTTTCACCTCGAGGACGCATTGTTATGCCACCTAGGACACCTTTGTATACCTTCAAGCAAGTGTGCCAAGATGATTTGGGAGTCACACTACAGTCAAGTTTCTAGACATTTTGGAGAATAAAAGACAATGGAAGTAAAACAAAAATATGTTATTGGCAAAACCTATAGAAATTCCGGGTAGATTCAAATTGAAAAGTGTAATATGCTAAAACAATTTTCTTGAATCTACTCTACTCATCAACAAAAACAATAATCGATTAATGAAATCACAAAGCATATAAGAGAAATAATTAAATCACACATAATATAATGATTTTCTGGGGAAAGCCACAGTTAAAAACCCTTTCTATCTGTATACTGCATTAGTTAGAAAATGTGAGAAGATTACAATGCTTTTCTCAAGCCCGAGCAACCTCTGCATTATTTCTATCTGTATTTCTTCCTAAACAAGTTTTGGATGAATAAAATATGCTCTGCTCAACCTTGAGCTAAACTTGCACAAGTTTTTTCTATCCTCTACCTGACTAATTGCCTTTGGCCAATACTTAGTCAAATTTCCTAGCCTTCCAAGCTCCTACTTCCTTGCCCTCACAAGCTCTATGCACAATTTTTTTCTTTCTATTGCTTGGTCTCACCAACTTGTGCTCACCAAAACAATGATTAAACTTGTGCTTTCGTTCCTCCTTTTAGAGGCAATTTGAATGGTTAGAATTAATGAGTTTTCTAATTAATGAATGATTTATTTTAGGCCAGATTCTAACTACATTCACCATAAGTGTAATTTAGATGACTTTACAACTGATAGTACATTGTCCCTAAACTCGAATTAACCAAGCCAACGAAGTCAAATTAATTTATTTAATTATTACAAGTTGTCATGAGATGTGGAGTTATAATTTAATTCCCAATTTAATTCAAGGACAAATTAAATTAGGATTTTTCTTGATGTTATTTTTAACATTTCTTGTTTCTATTTTCAACGCTCCCTCTCAACAAGAAATGAATCCAACTCTATCATGATTCAATACCTTTGGAATGTTCTACATGCAACTCTTGTCATTGTTTTTGTTGCTACTGCAACATCTGCAACCAGAAATCATCCATATTGAATCAACTATGTTTGTAACTATCTACTAGGAAAAATTGTGTTGTTGCTAACTCTTCTACTGAGCCTCCTACTCTGATGTCAACACTACTCTGCACTCCTCGATATCTGATTTACATTGATCCTCCTGCTACTAAATATTGTGGGCCCCTGTATCAAGGTAATGATTCATGAGACAAGAAACACCTCAATGGATCCTGCCCAAATTTATGTAACTCTTGGACCTTGATCTACTCATATTGTTGTTGCTTCCTCTGCACTACTGCTGCAACTACTATAATGATGAGTCTGATCTCTCAGATCCTTAAGCACTAGCTTCCATAAGGTTGTTCCTTCTGAAGCTAGACTCCCTATGAGTCTTGATCTCCCTATGTGAAAAAAAATTCTCCCTCCTAACGACTTGCATTCTCCTCATGTACTGGAAACTAGATTGCAAAGATTTGCACTGGGAATCTCCTGGTTGGAATTCCACCTACATACTGCAAATGGGAAATTCACACTACTTGTGTCACTGCAACTAGCTCTACAACTGTCTCCCAAGTACTAACTGCAACTAGTTATGCAGTTGTCATTTGGATGACTGCCTGCACCTGCTGACAATGAATTTTCTACTATGATACTATGGGATCTTATAGCAAAGGTGGTGGTCCCACTGCAACAATATGGAATTGATTTGACTGATCTCATTGTTGCAACTACGCCGGACCTTGCCCAAATATCTACACTTCTAGGACTAAGAATCTACATCTCTCCACCTCACTCCTCAAGGTATAACCGCATGTGCTCCCTCAGCCCACTTGTCTTAAACTCTCCTCCTATTGGAGGTCTCCGACAGGTCCTTTTCATCATCATCATCCTGGTCAACCTAACTGCTAACTGGATGAGGCTTCCTCTTCAGAGCTAAATCATGCTCCCTCTCAACCACAACATCTCTAATCTCTTCCTTTCTCCTCAAGGTTATGCATGTCTCTTCCTCTAATGTGTAGAGGCTCTCGACCCTAAAACCAAATTTCTTGAGTTGACATGAAGCAAGATGCTTGAGTTAGGCATTCCCATCTATGCTATGGTACAACTTGTTGGGAATCACGATTGTCGATAGACCAAAACCCACAAGTGTTAGTCAACAATCACATCGCCAGAGATAAGGATCCACGAGAGGTGGTTAGTCCATGTCATGGAACACACATGGAGTGTTGGTTTATCCATTGTCCAAAATATATGTCTACAAATCTAGCTCTGATACCATGTATAAATTTATACAAATATAGCTCTGATACCATGTAGAAATTCCTTGTAGATTCAAACTGCAAATTTTAATATGCTAAAATAATTGACTTGAATCTACTCTACTCATCAGCGGAAACAATAATATATCGATGAAAACACGAAGCATATAAGAGAAAGATTCAATCACACATAACACAATGATTTTCTAAGGAAATCCATAGCTAAAAACCCCTGCTATCTGTATATTGTATTAGTCAGAAAATATGAGAAGATTGCATTGCTTTTCTCAAGCCCGAGCAACCTCTGCATTATCTCTATCTGTCTCACTGCTTCCTAGACAAGTCTTGGATGAATACAATATGATCTTCTCAACCTGCACAAGTATTTTCTATCCTCTTCCTAACTTACTCCCTTTGGCCAATACTTAGCCAAATTTCTAGCCTTCCAAGTGTTGTCACTCACTGCAAATTGTGTTTTCAGTTGCCCAAAGTGAAAAAGAGTAGTAAATTTTGTAGTCATCTTCGAATCCACAGAATCACCTAAAGCTAAATCGGCCCCTCTCCATTTCATAGTTATCGGAACGATCTTTCCAACGGTATATGGAAGTCTAAAAATGGACTTTTGGATCAAAAGATATGGCCTGTTGAATTTCAAGGGTTTTGTTGCCTTTGAAATGAAGGAGAAGAGCATATCGGAGGTCCGGGAGCACATCGCAAATCACAATCAGAGTTTCCCTTTTTGTGATGCATAGCCACACGTCTCCCTTTTTATTTTGCGATTGTGATATCACATATCACAAATTTTCTCGCTTACCGTAATAAAGTTTTGTCTCCCATAGCCGATTGTGATAACTCCTCCCCCCATCAATCGCAATATCGCAATCAAGGATCACACAAATCATAAATCCCTTCTCTGCCAATATCACAAGTTCATCTTGTTGATTGTGATATCATGAGTTTCGTCTACCCTCGCCAATTGTGACGGTTCTCTCCCCGCCAATTGCGATAATTCCTCCCCTGCTGATTGTGATATCACAATCAAGGATCGCTCAAGTGACAAATTCCTCCTCCACCAAATCCCCTTCCGACTTGCAATTGCGAAGGATGTGATATTTTATATTGCAGTTTGTTACAGTTTCGAGTCCAGCTCATTGGAAAAACATTATGGAATATGGTAAAACGACCTCCCTTATGTTGCGATTGCAATACCAATAGGCCCGGATTAACAGCCTAGATCAACGAACATTAAATTTTTTATTTCGCTTCCGCTCAGTGGGACAACGAGGATTTTTTGGCATATGTGTCGGTAGTTGAGGTATTAAATGAAGGCACATAGTAGTTAGAGAGAGATATGGGCTAATCCAGTGGAAACCTCCGCAACAAGGAACCCAGGACATCAATGGCCTTAGAAATGAATTCCACTATTTCGTTGCACATCTTCAGATAGTAAATGAAGGAATGGGACTCGAGAAGACTTAATTGCTCAGCATGATGCTCCACTTAGATACACAAAAAAGGACTTCCATGACATTCTCCACTTCTACTCCATAACAGGAAACCACATTCGATCGCTATTAGCTCCAGAGAGTGGTGAAGACATGCAATTAAGATGAAAGCGACGAGAACCAACCGAGAAGTAGGAGAAGCCCGCTAAGGAAAAGACGTGGCCTAATCAGGGGCAATCTCAGAAACGGAAAAAGTACATCATCGTTTTGTTTTCCTTTTCTTTTCATTATTCTATAAATTTTTTTTGTTTTAAGGAAAGGAATCAAACCATTAGAAATATTTTTGGGGCAACAGAACTATTGCAGGTCGAGGCAGCTAGTCAATCAGACAGCTGGCCCTTAGCTGAGATATTTTGTAAATGTGGTTTTAAAGGCCCCCTTCTTTGTATAAACAAGGGGGAGAAACACTTAATAGTGGTTCCGGAATTATACACCCACAATGGTCCTAATTCTTGGGTTCCATTTTGGTTCTAATTGACTGTTCATGAGGGATCAAAGCGACACATGCTAAATGTAATGGACTAGTTATTTGGACCCTTCAAGTATTAATGAAACTCTGAGGTGATTCCAATCAGATCAATGTGTAGTATGTTTTCCCCTCTATAATATCATTCCATATATGTTTTTCTTCCTCTAAAATAGTGTGATGAATTTGTCGGTTTCTCCCTTGTTCATGATTGTATATTTGTTACCAAGTAGCAACAATATCTATGTTAGCTACGGATTTACTTAAGTACCTGTAATATGCACATATTTTCTTGAGCTTTTGTATATAAATGTGCCCATGAGTATATGGCCTGAAACCCTGACTAGTGCTCCACTCCTGCCACTCTTTCAACTCCTCCCTCTTCCATATTTCTGTTGGAACATCGTGGCTTAGGATTCTACATTACAATCAGCCCTACGCAATGATTTCCCTCCTCCCTTTCATCCTCTTCACTTTACTGCAACGTCAATAGTAAGCTTCCTGTTGTTGTGTGTCATCCACCAGAACCAGGCATTTCTCTTTGAGCTTGGCCTGATTTACCCCCTGAACATTTGGACCCATGTATTCACTTGAGTTTACCTTCATGAAGGCTGATTGAACCAAGCCCCCCTTTTATTATCTTTTTAAACTACGTGACAATTGGAGTGCAATCGAAATCCCCTCTTGATAATCTTCCATGCACTCCTCTATCTAAGATGTCCTAAGCACTCGTCTACAATCAACCCAAAGGTTGTCTCTAGGAAGCTTTCTATGTCTCCTGAAGCACTCATGCTACGGGTGTCATTAAAAGTGACAACGCCAAGCTTTTACTTCCTTTCCCTCACAAGCTACACGCACAAACTTGTGCTTCCTATTTCTTGGTCTCACCAACTCGTGCTCACCAAACAATGATTAAACTTATTCCTTCATTCCTCCTTTTAAAGGCAATTCAAATGGTTAAAATTAGTGAGTTTTCTAATTAAGGAATGATTTATTTTAGGCCTTGTTCTAACTACATGCACCATGAGTTTAATTTTGATGATTTTAAAATTGATAGTACACTGTCCCTGAAATCAAATTAACTAATCCAACTAAATCAAATTAACTTATTTAACTATTACAAGTTGTCATGAGATGTGGATTTACATTTTAATTCCCAATTTAGTTCAAGGACACATTAAATTAGGATTTTTCTTGATGTTATTTTTAACATTTCTTGTTGTTATTTTTAACAAAACCTTCGATAGGATGTTGGAAAGTAGATCAAATCCTGCACTTCCTGTGTCATTGCCAAACCTACAATCAAGAACAAATTCCTTTACACTCCTCTGGCTACTCCTAGACAACCCTAGGAATCCATCTCCATGGATTACATGTCGGGTCTTTCTTCTACCAAGCATGGCAACAACTGTGTTTTCGTGGTCATCGACAGATTCTCTAAGATGACCATTCTAACGGCTTGCAAGAAGAGTATCTCAGCAGAAACCACTGCCAGACTCTTCTTTGAATGAGTATAGGTACACTTTGGGATCCCATAGTTCATTATCTCGGATCAGGACACTTGGTTCCTAAGTGCATTTTTTCCAAGCCTCTGGTCATTATCACATACCAATCTCACTAAGTCCATGGTCTTTCACCCCCAAATTGATGGCCAATCAAGGTCGTCAATGGGATTATCGTGCACATACTGTACATGTAAAGCGAAGCACCCATGCACATCGGATGAGAGCCTCCCCTATGTACAACACAACTACAACAGGTCTCACCACATCTCAACTAGCCATAGCCACTTTCAGGTGAGACTAGGAGTCTAGCCACTATGTCCCATTGATGTTTCCATGCCATTTGCAGCTAATCACGAAGATTTGGCTCATTTCCAGTCCAAAGTTGACAGGGATAAGAACTTCATTGGGTGGATTCAACACATCCTCCAGTAGGTCCATGACATATTGGACAAAAAAAATGGAAAGTACAAGCAGCGTCATGATTAACATCGAGTCCCACACAAGTTCCAAGTGGGTAACCAAGTTTGGTTACATTTTCAGAAGGAGCACCTCATTGGGCCCAACAACAAGCTTCACCCACTCCAATATGGGCCTTACACCATCACTATGGCTATAGGGGACAATGCTTTTGAGTTCAGTATTCCATGGTTCCTTGTTCTGCACCCAGTATTCAATGTGGACCAGTTGCAGCCTACTTTCCCCCATTATTGGACACATATGACGTTGATGAGTAGTTGACACTCACAAGGCTCAAACCAAGTCATATTGAACATGACATAACTGATAGGATCATGGACACATAGATTAAGAACACTCGCTAGAAAAGGATCCAAGTATATTGAGTTGTCAAAGTAGGCCAATTCCTTCACTAGGTGATCTGGAAACTGGGGCACTTAGGCTTCTTGTCTAACCTACAAGAACCTCTCCCACTTCCAAAGCTTATTTATTCCCAAGTCTTATTGATTAACTAATGTGGAATTAATAATATGCTTGAAAATATAGGTGTATGGTTATGTTTGTTTTAAACTGTTTATATGCTTTAAATCGATTTGCTTAGACTGATATATAAATACATATAATAGTGAATAAAGTAGCAGAGACAATGCGGCAATAAACAAACACAGAACAACAATATTAATTAGGAGTTCACCCAAAACTCTTGGGCTATGTCTCTGTGAGCTCTAATCAACTCGACTAGGCTCTCTGGGACTATGGCAGCAATCTTTTTACAAGCTCTCTGGCTCAACTCCACAGTTTACACAGAAACAATGGGTTTAGAATGCCATTCAGTCCCCAGTTCTGCAGCTCTCAGACTTCTGGCTCTGGCTCTGTGCATTTGGCTCTAGCTTCTTTGGCTCTCTGTCAGTTTACAGCCCTCTAGCTTTCCACTTGAACTCCAAGTGACTCCCTTGGCTACGTGCACTTCAGCTTTTTCTTTCTACGCTGCTTATTTTGTTGCTGCCTTTTTTGCATTGCTCTCTTATGCCTTAGCTTCCTGCTTTGGCTTCGCTTTAAGCAACAAATCCAACAACAACCCCTCTATCTCTGATATTCATGGCTTTTAAGCCAAATGGCAACTGTCTATTCATTTTCCCCTTCGGGCTCTTCGGCTCTCGGCCTCTGTCCGCTCAATTCCCCCTCTGAGCATTAGCAATCATTACTAAATGCTTTCAGGGATGGTGGCCACTTGTTCCGTAATGGAATGGATCATTGAGCCTTTGAAATTCCCGAAATGGCCGTTCTCTGTTTACATAGAGAAATGCATTCAAATACAGGAAAAATCCATAGAATCAATGTTTATCGGACTTCAAATATTATGGATTTTGCCTTATATTTCAGAGGGTCCGCCTTTATTTCGCATATCGCATCTCCACCGTTGATTTGGAAGATCTAGATTCAACGGCTGGGGTTCATTTCGGGCACCCCATTTGTATGGGAGTTAACCGCCCGAAAATAGTATTTTTCTCTCTCCAGGGCCTGGACACATGGCAGCCAATGTATGGGCTCGGGCGGAACCCGGCCAAAACCTCTTACCGCCTTCAGTCCTCCTGAAATCCCGCTTTTTTCGAACTTGAAATAATATGCAGTGGCATTTATAAAACCCTTCGGTTCTGGTTTCATCGCATCGGCGCTTTCCCTTCATTTTTCGTTTATTTAATGAAAACGCAAAAACACATAGAAAAATGTCATTTTACGAAACTCAAAATATATGGAATATCGTTTATAACTCTATCGGGTTTGGCTAAAACCCTTCGGGTCTGGTTTCATCGCATTGGTGCTTTCCCTTTGTTTTTCGTTTATGTAATGAAAAGGTGAAAACACATAGAAAAATGTCATTTTACGGAACTCAAAATATATGGAATATCGTTTATAACTCTATCGGGTTCGGCTATATATATATATATATATATATATATATATATATATATATATATATATATATAGATATATATATATATATATATATATATATATATATATATATATATATATATATATATATATATATATATATATATATCCCTGCTTCTATGTGTGGTTCCGATGCGATTTTGTGATATTGCAATCGCGTATCGCGTGGCCTGGGGTTCTGTGCATATGGCATCGCCGATTGCGATCCGCCGATATCGGCTATCGGCTTATCGCTCGACTCAGTCCTTATGCAACATCACCTGTCTGCCTCTGACCCGATATGTCGAGGATCAGCGATAGGGGGTTTCCCCTTTTCCGCTTAAATCCGCTTTTGACCTCCTCCGATGCGATTTTCTTCATAAAGCCCTTTAGGCCATTTTTTGAAGATTTGCCTCTTTTTCTAAAGAACAAGGGCATCTTCTTTCCGCAATAACTTCTACATACTAAGTCCATTTTTTCCCATTCAAGTTGCAGCAGATTCAAAACGAGACGATCTCTGCAATGGGGCTATTTTCGAGAGCAGCCTACAACTTTCATTTTCCTCTGATTTACAAAGGATTTGTGCCATTTGGCACATTTTACCTCTTATATGAAGTCTTTTAGACTTATAGGTTTAACCAGGATCCATTTTTGGATCACGCCTTCCCACTAAAAGAACTTTTGGTCTCCAAAAGACTGATATACTGATCTGAACAGTAAATGAGAGTGACTTACCCTCTTCTCTCAGCCTCCCTACACTTTGCCTTGCATAGTGCCTCTGAACCAAAGTTTATGACCACTTTCTTGGATGGGCTAGTCTTCCTGGGAAGAACTGCCTTCCTCCTTGCCTTCCTGCAGAACTCCTGCTGAAATGGTTATAGAAGGTAGTTTGAGCTTCTCTACCCTGATCATTGATCCAAAGTGGCTCAAACAAATGTGAAGTACATCTGCTCCACAAAACTTTCATTTGTACATGTTTGACAAGCTGTCACCAACAATTGTTAACAACAACAGGAATACAGACAACAACTAGATGGCATAAACTCCTGCTTCAACAAAAAAAATAGATTTCACATCTTGTGAACACCTCCATGCCTTACATCTGAATACAAATGATGGACTAGGTAACAAGCCCACAAAACATGTCTTTAAAACAAATGACCCTTCAAGCCAAGCATGTAGAAAAAGACCATTTAGACTCTTTTTCAAAAGATGAAACACTTCGTCATTATCTCCATTTGGAGGCCAAGTTAACTTCTCCCAAGTCAACATGGCATCACATGCATGTCAAAGCAATCAACCCTGCAAGTTAATTACACATACATGTTCAAAAACAAGGAAATCATCAACATCCCTGTGTTCATGCATCTCCTGCTCATGCATGCATTTCATACTTCAACTTTCACTTAAGCACACTGTACTTTCGAAGCTGAATTGAAATATAATGTAGATGCATCAATAAACATGCAATATTAATCGGATAAGAACTCTACCCGTTTCTTACCAATCCCTTTCAAAGGTACTACCTTTGTCTGCACAATAGCATCATCATGTGAATCATCCTGAGACACATCATTCATGGAGTCTTCCTTTCCATTTCTGCCATCTTCTCTTTTCACTTTCTTCAGCTTTTGTGGAAGCATTACTGGATTCAGAGTCCAACATTTTGCAGCAAGATGTCCTTGCTTATGGAAGCAAGTGCATTGCATGTGCACCCTCTTGATAGCATGATTTTCCTTGTTCAATGGACCTTTGGCTTCTTTCTTCTTTTCCTTCTTCTTCTTCTTGTCTGTGGCCATTATCTTCCAACATCTAGAAACATTATGGTTATCCGAACCACAAAAGGAACAAGAAATTATTTCCCCATCTCTATGTGGAAATTTATCATGCTTTGCAAAATCAAAAGGAATATGTTTAGAACCAGATTTATACCTTTCTCTTTCACCTGGTTTGCCTTCCTGAGGAGGTGAATCAAATGAAGAAGTGGCTCCCTTTGGGACACCATCAATCTCTTCAATGATGTTGGAGTCTCCCCAACTCTCTGGTTCAAGTGTGTGCTTATGAACACCTGCATCCTGCAAATGATGTTTCAAGCTATTGCATTCCTCCTGAATACAATCTTCACACTCTGTAATGCAACCCCTTCTTGGAGTTGTTTTAATGGCCTTCATGGCAGATTTGGAACTTTCTCCATAAGCTTGTCCATGGCCAAGACCCAAATACTTAGGCCTTTCCTCATTCATTATTGGCTCAACAATACCTTGGGCATGTCTACCCAAGCGTTTTCCTTCATAGCCCATCTTGGACATTAGCTTGGAACCTATGCCTCTATTATGTTTTTCAAAAGAACCAATATAAGCATCCTTAGAGGAATTTGAAGACAAATTGGAATGGTTTACCTCTTCTTCAAGTTGATACTTGACTAAGGCTTCTTGGGCAACAAAGAGTTGTGTCTACAACTCATGCAGCCTTTTCAGGTTCATATTTGCAATACAAAGTTGCCTCTCCATTTCCTGCAATTTGTCAGAAAGCAACTGCTTTTCTTCCTTCATGGAATTCAACTGCTCTCTAAGTCTGTTGCTCTTCCTTCCACCCTCATACATTTCTCTCACCATATCCATTATGGTGGACAAGTCTTGCTTCATGTCTTCATCAAAGAATCTTGTGAAGAAAGCAAAATTTGAGGACCCAATTGTAGAAGTTGTCATTATGCTAATGAACAAAAAAAACTTCAATAAGATAAATAAAGAGCTTATTCAGCAACCTTTTGCAACAAAACTCTTGTGCTCCAAAGATTTCCTTGAGGTCCTTTGGGATAAGAAGAGTGCCTTCAGCTCTCTTTCCTTCTTGTCCTTCCTAAACTGAGCTATCAATAGCTTTCCCTTTACCTCTGCAAACTCAGAAAATAGTCAGTCTGCAACAAGCATACATCAATCAGACAATCAATCCTTAACTTCCCAAACACCTTTTAGACAAGCAATCTTTGCTCAGTCAATCAAGCATTCTGATATAACCTTCTTTGAAGGCATGGTCAATCAATCTTAAGCTCCGAGACCACCTAATCTGGAAACTGGGGCACTTAGGCTTCTTGTCTAACCTACAAGAACCTCTCCCACTTCCAAAGCTTATTTATTCCCAAGTCTTATTGATTAACTAATGCAAAATTAATAATATTCTTGAAAATATAGGTGTATGCTTATGTTTTTTTTTAAATTGTTTATATGATGTAAATCGATTTGCTTAGACTAATATATAAATACATATAACAGTAAATAAAGCAGCAGAGACAATGCAGCAATAAACAAACACAAAACAACAATATTAATTAGGATTTCACCCAAAACTCTTGGGCTATGTCTCTGTGAGCTCTAGTCAACTTGACTAGGCTCTCTGGGATTATGGCAGCAATCTTTTTACAAGCTCTTTGGCTCAACTCCACAGTTTACATAGAAACAATGGGTTTAGAATGTCATTCGTTCCCCAGCTCTCGGCTCTCGCTCTCGCTCTTGGCTCTAGCTCTTGGCTCTGGCTTTTGCTCTACGCATTCAACTCTAGATTCTTTGGTTCTCTGTTAGTTTACAGCCCTCTGGCTTTCCACTTGAACTCCAAGTGACTCCCTTGGCTGCGTGTGCTTCAGCTTTTGCTTTCTGTGCTTCTTGTTTTGCTGCTACCTTTTTTGTCTTGCTCTCTTACGCCTTAGCTTCCTGTTTTGGCTTCGCTTTCAGCAACAACTCTAACAACAACCCCTAAGCTAGTTGGTGATTGTCTGTTCATTTTCTCCTTCGGGCTCTCCGGCTCCCAGCCTCTGTCCACTCAATTCCCCCTCTAAGTGTTAGCAATCATTGCTAAACACTTTCAGGGATGGTGGCCACCTGTTCCACATGAAATGGATCATCGGGCCTTTGAAATTCCCAAAATGGTCTTTCTCTATTTACATAGAGAAATACATTCAAATACGGGAAAAATCCGCAGAATCAATGTTTATCAAACTTCAAATATTATGGATTTCGCCTTATATTTCATCTAGTCCACCTTATGTCGCTTATCGCATCTCCATCGTTGATCTAGATCCAACGGTTGTGGTTCATTTCAGGCGGCCCATGCGTACGGGAGTTAATCGCCCGAAAAGAGTGGTTTTCTCTCTCCAGGGCCTGGACACGTGGTATCCAATGTATGGGCTCGGGCGGAGCCCGGTCAAAACCTCTTACCGCCTTCGTTCCTCCTGAAATCCCACTTGTTTCGGATTTGAAATAATATGTAGTGGCATTTATAAACCCCTTTAGGTTCGATTTCATCGCATTAGCGCTTTCCCTTCATTTTTCGTTTATTTAATGAAAAGGAAAAAACACATAGAAAAATGTCATTTTACGGAACTCAAAATATATGGAATATCATTTATAACTCTCTCTCTCTCTCTCTCTCTCTCTCTCTCTCTCTCTCTCTCTCTCTCTATATATATATATATATATATATATATATATATATATATATATATATAGATATATATATCTGTGTGTGTGTGTGTATGTATAGATATATATATATAGATATCCCCGCTCCTCTGTGTAGTTCCGATGTGATTTTGCGATATCGCAATCGTGTATCGCATGGGCCCGGGGTTCTATGCATATGGCATCGCCAATTGCGATCCGCTGATATTGGTGATCGACTTATCGCTTGGCCCAGTCCTTATGCAACATCGCCTGTCTGCCTCCGACCCGATATGTCGGGGATCAGCGATCGGGGTTTCCCCTTTTCCGCTTAAATCCGCCTTTGACCTCCTTCGATGCGATTTTCTTCATAAAGCCCTTTAGGCTATTTTTTGAAGATTTGCCTCTTTTTCTAAAGAACCAAGGGCATCTTCTTTCCATGATAACTTCTGCATACTAAGTCCATTTTTTCCCATTCAAGTTGCAACAGATTCAGAACGAGACGATCTCTGCAATGGGGCTATTTCTGAGAGAAGCCTGTGACTTTCATTTTCCTCTGATTTACAAAGGATTTGTGGCATTTGTACCTTTTACCTCTTATATGAAGTCTTTTAGACTTAGAGGTTTATCCAGGATCCATTTTTGGATCACTGGGGCAAGTGGCTCACTAGGGACCAAGTTTAACAAAACTTTCCTCACCTCATGGAGCCTTTACATGCAATGGGTACCAGTGCTTCCTAAGGGGGGAGGATTGATCAAAGTGGTCATTAGTTTCCACCCACCTATTCCACCTAGACGTCCAGTTGGTTTCATCAGTTTCCTTGATTATAGCAGCATTTACTATTTTTCGCAGTTTTTCGGGTCCTGAACTTCTCAAGATGTTTTGACCCCTAAATGGAATTTCTGCCACAAATCCTGTAGTACTCAAAGAGAGATATTTCTAATGATGTATTTGATGCACCAAACGGAGATCATATGACTAAGTTACGACCCCAGGAAGTTGGTTGCCCAACTAACCCCAATGGGGCCTGCAACCTCTTGGTGTTCCATCTCCTAGGGTTAATTTTTTTGTTGTTTATGGTTTCTATTTGTTTTTCAATAATAAAAATTCCCTTGAGCCTGATTGTAACACATTTCAAATGCATGTAACCGCCACATCTCTTCTTAGAGATAAGCTACCATCACCCGAGTTAGTTTATTTCTATTTTGTATGTATAGTTTATTTCCATTTTGTATGTAAGCATATTTCAGTTCTTGGATGTTAATGAAATGAAGTTTTGTTTATGGTTTGTTTCTATGTTTATGTTTATATTTGTGTTATATTACGTTCTTGCATAAGTTCGAATCAGGATATGTGCCAGCAATGAACTTCGGAGTATGACAATGCCACAAACAATCATGTTCGTGGTACTAACTATGGGATGGCCTCTACATCTCTTTTGGATAGTGAATCTCCAATGGTTCCAAGTACCAAAAAAACTCTGAATGTGACATATCCTTTTCTAAATAAACAAATCATGTTTTTTAACATGAGGAAAATTTTCATATTGATTATGGGGTATATGTTAGAGTGGATACACAAAAATATTCTCTTGTTAATCTTGTTTTTTGTGATGGTATTCAGTGCATATCCTCCATTTTTAAAAATCTCCCTCATCTCATTCTGCATCCTTCAATTGATTCTTCTAAAATTGGAATTAAGCCTATTAATAATTTAGAACCTTGGGTTCCCATCAAATTACATGGTTCTCCCCCTAGTCTTGTGTCTTCGTCGATTCAATTCGGTTCGATTCCAGGTGAATTTTATCCTCAAAATATTGTTGGTAGTGACATAGATTTTTTGTTTTCAGAAATCGATGTTGGGCCTTGAGCCCTTATCCATTAATTTGAAACTTAAATCCCAGAGATTTCCTCTTATGAGCCCTAATTCCAAAATGAATGTCGTTATTTCTAGAAATGAAGGGTTCATTTCAAATCGGACTTAACTAGGAATTCTTGCTCCCCTCGAACTTTAATTTCTTATGAATCTATGCACTCTCTATACTTGGAATTCCTTAAAAATTCGGACTCTTATTCCCTTAGATATGACATGCCTAGTCATGCCTCATCCCTGTGGTTATTACGTCATTCAATATGAGGGGGATTGGAAATCGCCCTAAATGGATTTCCCTTCAAACTTTTATCCAAACACATGGGCCTTCTATTATACTCATTCAAGAGATAATGGAATGTGGGGAAAAGGTGAAGAAATATTTTCTTCAGATGTGTATGGGTTGGCTATTTTTCTCGATTGATGCCATTAGTCAATCATGTGATCTGGTAGCACTATGGGATCCCCATGTTGTTAAATTTCAGGATTATAAAAATTTTGATAGTATATTCCTCACATGTTATGCTAGGAGAAATATGCATCAATTTCATATCCTTAATCTAAGTGCTCCATATGATGCTAGAATGGATTTTTGGGACCAGATAGACAGGTGCGACATTCTTAAAATCATATGCCTCATTTTAGTTGAGGATTTAAACTTGACGATGGTTGTTGATGAAATATGGGAGGGGAAAGGCAAAATGGATAATATGGGATCATATTTCAAAGATTTGTTCAAGTCAAATCATATGGTGGATGTTAGGTCGAATCTAATTCTCCCCATCTAGCGTAATGGGCATTCTGGTAATGAAGGTATTGTCAAAAGGCTAAATCAATTTTTGGTCCATGAAAATCTGTTGGAAGAGTGGGGTATGATGCGCTCCTGGGTATCCTATGAGAATATTTTTTATCATGTCCCTATTTTCTTACAATGGAGGGGTTTAAATCTAGGGATAGGTGTCCCTTTTAGATTCAACCATTCATGGATAAAAGATCTTGCATTTGATCGATGAATGGTTAGGTTTATTTGGCTGAAATTAACAATTCATAAGGAACCCTCCTGTATGGAAGGGATTAGCTAGAAGCTAGTAATCTTAAAATTTTGGTCTATCTATGGGTCAATAACAAAAAGAGAAGTCTTCCCATTGGACTAAAGGATATTTACCGGGAACGTGCGGACTATGTAGATCCCAATCGGTTGAACTACTTCTCTGAACAATTAAAGTAATGGGTATTAGAGCTAGAAGGCAGCAAAATGTTGATTTTTAAATAACAAAAGGAAAAATGGTGGCTCAAACTAGTTCCATTTGGATCCTAATGACCGATAAAAATACTAAATTCTTCCATAATTATTCTTCTCGTCAGAGGCGTCAAAACATGGTTTGGGACTTAGTGGATGCAAAGGGCTGCCACATTCATACATTGCACGATCTACATGAGTCATCCATGAAACATTTTGGGGACCTATATGGGGTGCATGAGGGGATTGACATTGACAATCAAGTACAAATTATTCAATCATATCCTAAAATGTTCTATGATGATGATAATTATAAATTAGGAATCCAATCACTTATGATGAATTGGCATTGGTTCTTGAATCCTTCGTCAAGGATAAAAGTCTTGGCCTAGATGGTTGGCCTATTGAAATTTTCATACATTTTATGGATCTTATGGGGATGGAACTATTACATTTTGTTAAATAATAGATGATGCACTATAAGATATCTAGTTCCCTCAATGCCAGTTTCATTACTTTTATACCTAAAGATTCCCAGGCCAAATATTTTTGTATTTTAGGACTACCTCACTGTGCAATATGATTTATAAAACAATATTGAAATTCATTGCATCTTGTATCAAAGAAGGCTTGTTGATACATCTTTCTCATGACAATTTGGGTTTTTGAAGAATAGATAAATTCATAATGTAGTTTCCATCGCCAAGGAAGGTATTCACACGATCAAGTCGAATAAAGAGGCTTTGTTGCTGAACTAGAATTACACAAGGCTTATGATTATGTAAATTAGGGTTTCTTGAGGTTGATCTTACACAAAATTGGATTATCGATGGAGGTGGTCGATTGGATAATGGTTTGTATTTCCTCAACAAAATTTTCCATTATTTTCAACAGGGTTCTGACCAAATTCTTTTGGGCTACCAAGGGATTGTGGCAGGGTTGTTCTTTATCCTATTTATTATTTTTACTAGTAATCAATAGGTTAAGTCACCTAATTTCCATGGATAAATTCCATTTCTAAATATCTAGGTCAATATTTTGGGCTCCAGATCACCAGGAGCACGTCCATCTCTCATCTCATTATTGTGGATGATATTCTTATTCTTGGTATGTTAGGTCCCTATAATACCAATGTATCCCCCATATTGTTATTCTTATGCCCCATAGAATCCCACTATTGTTATGGTTGTGCCCTTACATTATTATTTTTACATAGCCCCTAATTATATTATGACCCTTTATATATACAAAGGAGGTCTTGTCATTTGCATCATCCAATAATTTTTCATTTATGTGATGTAAAGGAGGTTCCCCCTCAAAAAGGCTTTTTTCAAGTCATTGATCTATAATTTCTTCTATTTTTGTGATCTGGTTACATAACATTTGGTATCATAGCTTTGGATCCTAGGTTTTCTCTATTTCAAACATGTCATCTTGGAATTTTTTCTATATTTTTTTTTCTGTGATGCTTCATAAGCTTAAATTTCAACCAAGTGGATTCGAAACCTTGATGAACATCTTGTAAAAATTTCAGATCTTTTTTGGCTATATTTTCGGAGATATGTTTCAAATAATTTATGGTTTCTGCATGCTCTAGAATTAAATCTAAAACAAGAGGAACATCACTATAACTTTCTCTTCATGCATCAGATTTGAATTTTATAAAAAGTGGCTAAAGAGAAGAAAAAATGGGTCACAAATATGTTGGGTTATGACTTCGAAATCATCTGCAAAAAAGGGAAACAAAATGTTGTTGCAGGTGCACTCTCAAGAAGGGATAAGGATGTGGAAGCATTGCTATGTGTTGTTTCTATTATCTAACATGATCGTATAACTGAAGCAAGGGATGAATGGAAGAATGATGAAGAGGTGTAGATGCTCATTGAAAATTTACAGCAAGATCCCTATACATCTGATACATTTATCTGGAAAATGATTCATTATAGTACAAATATTGCTTATATCTATGTAAGAACTCCCAACTCAAACAAAAAATTCTTTTGGAATTGCACACCCCTCCTTTAGGAGGGCACTCGAGATTTTTAAGAATTTACCATAGGGTCAGGAATAAATTTTTTTGGGATGGCCTTAAATCTAATATTCAGAAGTTTGTGCCAAAATATTTGTTTTGCAACCAAAATAAATTTGAGACAATTAAGAACCCTAGTTTTTTACAACCTTTATCCATTCCAAGTCAGCATTGGCAGGAGGTCTCAATGGATTTTGTCACAGGTTTACCCAAGTCTAAAGGAAAGAGTGTCATCACAATAGTAGTTAATAGAATTACCAAGTATGCACACTTTTGTGCAATATCTCATCCTTTCAAAGCCAGTACATTCATTACTGCATTTATGGAAACTGTTCAAAAGTTACATGGAAACCCAAAGATTATTGTAAGTGAAAGAGATCCCATTTTCATTGGAAATTTTTGGACAAAATTATTTTCTTGTCTTAGTACCCAATTAGCTCATAGCTCGTCTTATCATCCTCAATCTGATGAGAAAAATAAGATAATTAACAAATGTTTAGAAGGATACCTTCATTGGTTTGTATATGGTAAACAAATGTAATGGGTCAAGTGCTTACCTTTGGAAGAATGGTGGTATAATGCTTCCTTTCATACTGCAACAAAAATGACCCCATTTATGGCACTTTATAGATGTCATCCATCACATCATCTTTAAAAGAAAAATCTATGGTTCAAGAAGTGGAAGATCACATCGAGAATCAATAACAAGTTCTCCAACTCTTAAAGGATAACCTAACTCTGGCGTAGAATTGAAGAAAACAACATGTAGATCAACATCGCAGCGAAATAATTTTCGATGTAGGCAATTGGGTATTTTTAGAGTTACAATCATACAAACAAATGTGCCTCAAGCAAGTTAAGAAGGATAATAAATTACCAACCAAGTACTATGGTCCTTACAAGGTGTTGCAAAATATTGAACAACGTAAACTTTGAAATGAGAACTATAAACTCAAAAAGAGAACTCTAGACAAAAAACCCCAAAAAACATGAAAAATCAACTCGAAAATGAAAAGTGTTAATGTTGGAATAACGTTTTTTTTTTTCTAGCGTAAATTTTCAACATGTTTTAAAAATGGCAGTGAAAACATTTTTTTTGTGCAAAAAACACCCTGAAAACGAAAAGTGTTGATGTGTTGATGTTGAAATAAACTCTGTTTTTTTTTCCAGGATAAATTTTCAACATTTTGAAATAATGGCGTAAAATATTTTATCATGGCTCTAAAAAACATTAAAATTTCAAAAAAAAAAATGAAAACATAAATTTAAAAAATAAAACAATGAAGAAAAACAAAAACAAAAAAGGTTAAATAATAATAATAATAATAAGTAAATAAAAATATATATTAAAAAAAACATAAAATGACAAAAAAAAATTTGATATAAAAAAAAAAAAAAAAAAAAAAAAAAAAAAAAAAAAAAAAAAATCAAACTTAAAAATGAAAAAAAAAAAACCAAAACAAAACAAAATTAACCTAAAAAAGACCAAAAAAAAAAAAATCAATCATAAAAATGTTAAAAAAAAACAAAATTAACCTATAAAAGATAAAAAATATATAAAATATAAAGAAATAAATAATAACAAAAACATATTTTCAAAAAACATGATGAAAGAAAAAAAATAATGAAAGAAACAAAATAAAAAATGCATCATTGGACAATTAATTAAAAAATACATTTAAAAATAATAATAAAATATTTTTTTTAATTAGAAAAAACCGTAATAAAAAAATCAAAATAAAAATATAAAAAACAATAAACAACTTGAAAATAAAAAAATCATTGAAAAAACATTAAAAAAAACCATTATGAAAAAACATTACAAAAAAAATATGTATATATACAAACAAAATTAAAATAACAAAAAACTCATTTAAAAAAAAAACCACAAAACCAAAAAAAATTATAAAATAAACGATAATTATTATAAAATAAAAACAAAAAAACAAAAAACAAAAAATTGGGCTCTTTGGGCCCTTGGGCGGGATCAATCCGATTTTTGGAATCGAATTCCACCCGCTTAGGGGCCCAAGGGCCCTCGACCCTCGGCAAGTAGAGCTACTGCGTTATAGCTCCGCCCGCCCAGGGGCCCAAGGGGCAGCGGCCTAGGCGGGCGGAGCTGCGTGCAACTCTGTCCACCCAAGGTCACAGCCCCTCGGGCCCCTCAGCGGGCTCAATCTGATTCCTAGAATCGGATGAGCCCCTCACTCGATTCTTGGAATCGGGTTGAGCCCGCCAAGAAGCCCAAAGGAAGGCTATATATATATATATATATATATATATATATATATATATATATATAATTGTTTTTATATTTTTTATAATGTTTATATTTTTTACATTTAATTTAATTTTGTTAAAATTGTTTATTTTTATTATATATGTTATTTTTATTCTTTTAATTTTTTTTTTTTCAAATGTTTTATTTTTATATAATTTTTTTTTCTTGTTTTTTATTTTTAAATTTATTTTTTCAATGTTAATTTTTTTTTTTAATGGTTTTTTTATAACTTTTGTATTTTTTATTTTTAAATTTTTTATATGTAAGATTTTTATTGTTTTTTTAAATTCTATGTTAAATTTTTATTTTTTAAAGTCTATGTTTTAATTTTTTTATTTTTTTTCTTTCACTTAAAATATATTTGAATCTTTTTTCTTTTTTCTTTTTTCTTTTTTCTTTTTTCTTTTTTCTTTTTTCTTTTTTTTTTTTTTCAAATGTCATCATTTTTTATATAAAATTTGTTATTTATCCTATTTTTTATTCAAATTTTCCATAAATTTTTTTATTTAATGTGGTTTTTTAGCGAAAATGTCCTAAAATACATATTTTTAATTATATCTATATGCAAAATGTGTATTTTCTGTCGAGTTTTTTAAATTATTATTTTTTAGTGACAATTATTTTATGTGTATTGAAATATTAATTAACGATATATAAATATAAAAAGAAAAACCATAATCTCAAAATACTATTTTTTGTTATTTTTTGTTAACTTTACAAAAAAATTAATATAGTGCAAAGGAAAACAAAAACAAAAAATTGGAAAACCCTTAAAAACCAAATATCTAAGGACGAAAAACATGAAGAGGAATAAGAGAACGTGAAAATGGTTAAATGATCAACATTTTAAAAAAATATGTGTACTTAGGGCATAAGAAAATTTAAAGTGTTAACAATATGCCTTAAAAAAATTATTGATGTTTTTTTAAATCTGAATGAAAATCACCAACATTTAAAAAAAATTATCCACACTTAATACATTAGAAAATTTAAAGTGTCAAAAATAAGTCCTCTAAAGAAAGGGGTTGATGCCACATCAACACTTTTCAAAATTAACATGAAAATCACTAACATTTAAAAACAAATGTTCATACTTGATACATAAGAAAATTTAAAGTGTCAAAAATCTTCTCAAAAAAAAAATATATATATATATATATATGTATTCTGAATCAACACTTTTCAAAATCGGTTGATTTTTTTGCTACCTCAAAAAAACGGGTAATCATATCAGTTCTCATTTCAAAGTTTACATTGTTATTGGTACTATGCCATACAAATTGAAGTTTTTTGCATCTTCCCAAATACACCCAATTTTCCATGTTTCATGCTTAAACAAGGCTATAGGTGACAAGCTCCCAGTTCCAACAATATTTCCAAAGCTTGAAGAGGAAGGAAAAACCATATTGGAGCCTAAAGCAGTTACAGAAACAAGAACCCGACATCTATGAAATCAATCAATTTCAAAGTATCTCATTAAGTGGAAGAACTTACCTGTATAATATTGTACATGGGAGGATGAGTATTTTATACAGAAGCATCTAGAACTACTCAAGCATTCAGGACAACATTTTTTTGAAGGAGGGGCATGTTAGGTCCTTATAATACCCATGTAGTCTCATATTGCTATTGTTGTGCCCCATAAAGGCTCACTATTTTTATTGTTGTGCCTTTACATTATTATTGTTATGTAGGCTCTAATTATATTGTGACCCTTTATACTCCTATATATACAAAGGATGACTTGTCATTTATATCATCCAAGAATTGTTCATTTGTGTGATGTAAAAGGAGGTTACCCTCTCAAAGAGGCTTATTTTGAAGTTGGCGATCTATATTTTATTCTATTTTTGTGATCTAGTTACATATCATGGTAAGGAATCAAGTGTGGAATGGTTCTATTTATAGCATATTATCGACTCTTTCAACCTTGCTTTTGGTTTATACATTAATTGTGTGAAATCTACTCTCATTGATGCAATGCAAAAGTGTGTAGATGTTCAGATGATTATTGCTGCCTTTAATGTTGGAGCGATTCCTTTGGATTCTAGTTTCAAATATGTTGGATTCATTTTGAAACAAAACAATTATGGTATTTGGTATTTGTGTTGGGTGATTGACAAGTTTGAGTGCATATTACACAACTACTGCATAAGTGGTTCCATTGGTGATAGATTGATTATGGTTCAATTGTCCTTCAAATCATTTCATTATATTGGATACACTTATACATTTACCGTGCTCCATTATCAAGCGAATCAATTCTATAATTTCAAATTTTATTTGGGTTAGCTCCTCTGACACTAAAAAAATCATCTTAGTAGGATGAAGGATATTTCTAAACACATTAAGGATGGGAGTTTGGGTATTTTTGACATTGTAAATTTTGGTTGGGCTTTGGGGATAAAAAGACAGTGGAGGGCTTTATATGGTGCTGGTATATGGCAGTCTATTAGCAAGGATAAATATCGTAAAAATAAATCCCTATTATTATGGATTAAAGGGGGGGACAAGTCTCCATTTCACCATCATATATTGGTATGGGTTGATGAAACTTAAGAAGTGGTTAATGGGCTATTTATGATGGTTGATTGGGGATGGTTCTAGTATGGACATTGGTTTGGACCCTATTATTGGGTTTATCAGTGCCCATATTTTCTCTCCAACTCTCATTCGACATATCCATAACCTTGGCATTTATTATTTCAATCAGATCCATGTGGCCACTGGTACATACATTCAATATCCTACTTCGATCTGCTCAAGGTATTTGGGTTTATATGGGATTTTAGCTGTGGAATGGGATCAACATATTCAACTATTAATTATGGTAGGTAATTCTTTGGATGGTCATGGGGATAATTTTACTTGGGAAGGGAAGTTTGTTAAGGATCAAATTCGGGTCAAGGATGCATAGAACTACATCACAAGGTCATTTTCACATGTGGGGGGAATTAGTTGGTTCAATAAAAATTGAAAATGGAATCCCCCCCTTAAATTGAAGTGTTTTGGTTGGCGTGCTTGTGAGAAAAAAATTCTTATCTGCGACGATTTATGCATACGTGGATACATGGGTCCTGGCAGGTGCATATTATGTGTACAGGATCAGGAGGATGTGGCACATATTTTTCTCTTTTGTCCTTTTTTGGTTTCCATTTGGTTTGGCATATTAAACAATTTTAAACTTATGACTAGTTGGAATCAGATGTCTTTGGAAGCTTATATCGAAGATTGGAAAAAGGAAAATATGGTTTTCCATACTCTTCCTTTCTATACCATGTGGGGAATTTGGGAATGTAGGAATGTGGACATCTTTGATGATAAAAAGTTGGATATCTATAGCACTTGCATAAAAAATTCTGCATATTTTACTGAAATTGGCCCTGTGACAATTTCAAGTACCATATAGAACATCCATCATGTGAACATTTGGGGAAGTTACCCTGTGGGGTTTTTTTATGGGGCTTCAAGCAATAAATCTTGTGGATGTGGGGCATTTATCGTCATTAGACCCGGTCAATACTTCCATTTCAGCTTGTCTAGTGGCAGTGGTACAAATTCTAGGGTTGAAGTCATTGCATTATGGGGCATATTATACTGTGCTAAATAGCATAGAAAATTTTAGGGGCGAATGTTTGCCCTTTGGCGAAATTAAGGGGTTTTAAATTTTTAGTGGGCGAATATTTTGTATCATAGTACATTTTTACAAATCACCTCAAATAGCCCACCTTATTTTAAGGGAGAGGGTAAAAAAGGTAAATTTAGCCCTTGAAATTAGGAGTTACAACCTTCCATTCGCCCATTTTCAAGAATAGATTTTATTTAAGTGAATCCATTCGCCCATTTTCAAGAATAGGTTTTATTTAAGTGAATCCTATGGGCCAAATACCATATTTATAAAAGAGGTATGGTAAATTAATAAAAATATAAATAAATGAGAGGTATGGTAAATAAATAAAACATTTTTTATATTTACTCCATAAGTCACCTTATATACGTGCAAGGGTGGCAACAAATAAAAATATAAGTAAAGTGCAGGTATGGTAAATAAATAAAACATATTTTTATACTTACTCAAAAGGTATGGTAAATAAATATAAATATAAATAAACTAGACGTATGGTAAATAAATAAAACCTCTTTTTATATTTAGTCCATAACCCTCATTTTATTTATCACGGCTCAAGAAAGAGGTTTTATTTAAGTGAATCCTATGGGCCAAATACCATATTTGTAAAAGAGGTATGGTAAATTAATAAAAATATAAACTAATGAGAGGTATGGTAAACAAATAAAACATTTTTTTATATTTACTACATAAGTCACCTTATATTTATGAACACTCAAAAAATGTGTTATATTTAGGTGAAACCTATGGACAAAATACTATGGGACAAATACCATGGACTAGATTGTTATTAATACCATGCAAAAAAACATTATTAACCCAAAATGGCACATGGTATTCACCCATGGTATTCACCAAAATGGCACATGGTATTGACCCATGGTATTCACCTGGAATGTAGCCTATTTAAATGGGAGAATTAAACCAGCATAGATCCATCTTTACTTTGGATCTACTAACCCCCGAGAGGTATCAAATATTAAACATTTTAGCTTGGTTAAAATAAAAAATAAAATAAAAATCAACTATTAATTTTGTTAATTTTTATAAATTACTAATAGTAATTTTTAAGCTCCAGGTTTATGATAACCCATGGTATTGACACATGGTAATACCAAGATCTTACAAGATTTTATAATTGAGTAAAATATTCGCCATGCCTGGTGAGAGATTCGCCAAAAAATTATATATACATATTATATTATTGATAAAATCGCCTTCCATTTTTCCTATATACCATGGAGATTCGCCCATTTATTATAAATATAAATTTAGGGGGGGTTCTTAAAATTTTCCCTGCTAAATAGTTTTCTCTCACGAAATTGGATATTTTTGGTGACTCGAGAATGGTGATTGGTTTGGTTTGCAATGGTCTTTATTTTCACCTCCTTCTCTTTTGTGTTGGATGCAGAGGATCAGGAAGTCAGTTGAACACTTCAACGAGACTTTACCCACATTTCCAAGGAGCAAATGATGTGGCAGCAAATTATCGAAGATACAACATTTAGGGTTTGTAGATTTCTGTGGGGTTGATTTTGAATCTGAGATGTTAGAAATTCCATAGTAGTCATTTTTTAATGTCAACATTTCGAGTCTATACCAAGACTCAAAACGTTGACATTCAAAAATGACTACTGTGGAATTTCTGGCATCTCAAATTCAAAGATACATCTTTTCAACCGCCTACTTTGCCAATCACCGATTACAAGGATCTAGGAAATTTCTAATCACTTCGTATTTTTCTATGTTGTATATGGGGCTGTAGTTTTTTGTTTACCTCACTATTAGTACTACAAATATTAAAGTGGTGATAAGAAACTGGTTTTATTTTTTATTTGTTTGAGCTATGTTGAAATAGTTAATTGTGTTACTGGTGATAGGGGAACAATTACTTTTCTTTCTATATGAGGAATTATGATGCATATAATGTGGAATCTCAAAAATATAAACAACCTTTTATATTTTTAATATAAATTCGGTTGGTTTTTTCTGCTTGAAAAATATGAAAACATAATGCATGTTACCATTCAAATGTACATTGTAAATTGAACATAGTATTCTTAAATATTATTACATTTTTACTTTTAATTATTTATTAAATTAATAATGCTAAAATTATTATTATTAAATCAGTAAAATTTATTAATTTTCAATATAATATTGATTAAAATTAAATAAATAAATAGTTTTATTAATATTATTATAATACCTACATTTTTTATATTGATATTATTAACCTTATTAATAATTTTATATATATAGAGTTTAGTCTTAGAGTATCCAGAGTAGAAACCATATTTGTCAACGTTTCAAATCTCAACAAGGATCCATCATCAAGAACAATTGGAATGATGATAGAAGAAGAGTTGCAGTATATTTGTTGATTTATTAAATATATAGTATTTATATTTTATTTTTAGAATTTAAGTATAAAATTCTTTAATATTGGTAATATTAAAATTATTTTTAATACTATATTATTAATATTAATATTAATTATTAATTATCGCTAATTCTACATTATTATCTTTTGTTTATGGGTTCTTATTATAATTTTTATTAGTATTATATTATAAAATATTTATATTATATTAATTAATATTTTTTTTAAATATTAATTATGAAGTTTTAATATTTTTAACTTACACTATTTATTTATAGAATTCAGGCTTTTGTGATCCATATCAAGTTTGTGAGAGATTTTTTGGCGTAAATCACATGGAAAACCATTTGTCGACGCGTTTTGAACCAACTAGTGTGGTTTATTTTTTTCTAGTAATTTATTTCTTATTAATAATAATTTTTTCCTTTTCCTCCTTTCCACTTATTCCTATTAAAACTCTTTCCTTGACTGGCCTCTTTAATATTAAATGTCTAATAATTATATTTTTATTTAATATTAACTTTCGGTAGAAATCACATTAGGAAAGTTTGGTCCACGCTTTTCTAACCAACTTATGGGTATATTTTTATTTGATATTAAATTAATCTTCCAATGCTTATATATTTTATTAAATAAATAAAAAGAATTTGATTTATTTTCTCAATCTTTTAGATTTATTGCTACTCCCTTATTCATTCATTTGGCTTGATCATATTTTTTGTTCTGTTTTTCCGAAGATGAACCACAGTGGATAGTATGAAACATCAATACTAAAACTATTTATGTGAAGGATCTACAAGAAGTTCACATATTACAGAGTTGGTTGCACCATACCCTTGTGTTTAGTACATCCACTTCTCCATGTGAGCAACAACGAGATATGTCATATTTATCTATGATCTAGTTAGCCACTCAACTATGGAGACAAATATTTGACATATTTTGTTTTAATGATCAAGATAAAGCATATTGTACCATCAAATCGTATAAATTATTTCTTGTCGCCGTCTCATTTTTTATTTTTATTTTCATACAATGTGATCCATGGTTACATTGACTTTACATTGTAGATAACTGATTTTTTGATGGCATAATTTTCTAAATTTGTTGGTGCATACAAGAAATCAAAACAAATAATATAAGATCAAATATATATTATCAACTTATGTGTAAATAGTTGTTTTTGTATAATGTTGACAAAATATAAGTGACTTATTCTTCATCGATTTGTTTGGAGTACCTCCCTTTCCCGTTTGTCATCGTCTCATTAGTCATCCCAAACCACAACCCATGTTGTGTTGTAAATTTACTCGATATACTTACTAGCATCATAGAAATCTCACATACCATATACTTATCTACCATATAACCCTTTTATTTTATCCTTGGTCAATTTTCTATAAACAAATGCTTTTGATGTTCACAGTGCACAATGTATATGAACAAGTGCTACATAGTAGCTAATCCTACCGTTTAATTTAAATCAGGTTTTACGATTGGTAAATTGAGGTATTTTGTTAATTGTAATTATGCATTTTTTATAGGTATGAACAACTTTGTTACTAATTTCATTTGTTGAAATATGAATTCATCCACCATAAGCAGATTATGACCTAAAACTACTTTTGATTGGTTATTCACTACTTTTCTTCATATGTCACAAGAAAACATGTGAATAACCCAAAACCCAAAAGCATTTGATATGAGTGAAAGTTCACCACCTTAAAAACTACCAACAAGATATTTTAGGTGGTCAAGTTTTGTCAACATACACATGATGTTGTAGTTGCATGTTACCATCTTAGACATTAAGAGAAGATACATGAATAACATTCAATCTTATAAATTTATTTTTATTTATTAATAAATGAAAAACTAAATAAATATTGAAATAAATGATGAAGCATATAATTAAATTTAATTTATTAATAATATGATTGAATTGGTTCCAAAAAAATTATTAATTTGATTTTTAAAATTTTATTGGAATTTTAGATTTATGAAAATTTCTACTTTTGTATAGTTAACTTATGAAAATTAAAAAAAAAAAATAGTTATTAAAATATTGTATTATTGATTTATGAAAATAATAATAAAAATATTATAATATTGCATCACTTCAAGACATCTTATAATTTTGTTTTGCTTTTTTAGCCCAGAGCTATAGAATATTGGTAATTAGTTATTTTCCATTTTTCAAAAAAAATAGTTTAAACATTTTAGAAATTGCAAATCAGATAGAAAAGTGTTTCATATACATACCATATGAGTTTGACCAAATACTTAATGCTATCTCTGCCTAGCTATTGAATAATAACAACTTCAAATCTATTTAGATATTGTTATATAAATATTTGTAAATTAAATACACATATTTACCATGCTTGTAATCTCAAATTATTATCATTAAGTTATTAACTCACAAATTGATTACAATATTTTATTATATACATCGTATTAAGTTGAAAGGATGCTAGTGGATTAGGTACATTTGGAGTTTAAATAAATTTATTATGGAATTATTCCAACTTTGTCGTACTAATGAAGGAGATATCGACTGGGAAAATGGCATAGCAACTTTATCACAGACAACGAGAATGGTCAAATATAAAGAGCTAATATCATATAATTAGTAAAATCATAAGCCTCCCTTTTAAAATATATCAGCTGTAATTGAGGCATAATATACGGTCTAGCAAACGGTGGACTGTTAAAAACCAGTTTCTGGAGTGCTAATGATTCAGTTCCTTGTTATATTTTGATGCAGTCTTGTAACGAGGTGGAGGAATTGTTTAGATGGTCAAAAGTGATTGGAATTAGGGTAAAAAAATTTCAAAAAATCTTGTAGAGCCAGTGTTTGAATCGTGTTTTTGATGGTGGAAATGGATTCAGCACCATCAAAAACGTCTAAGACACTTAAAATTTTGAAGTTTAACAATTATAACTTGGATTTACAAAAATCCTTGCCAGATTTTCTCTAAATATGACCGGAATTTCCATAACTTTCCAGGCAACTCCTCCGCCTCATTAGACTACGCGTATTTTGATGGGAATTGTGAGTCAAATCATGGATTCAGCGTTACAGTATCCGTACCAAGCAACAAAACAATCTGACAGCCTAACATAAATTAATTACATAAATGGTAAAGCCTAACGTAAATAAGTGATAAAAAATTTAAGGCATTTAACAATAAGATGTTGAACTTGAAACCCAATCAAATTAATAATAAATATATTAATTTATTTTTAAAAAATAATAAGTTTTAGTTTTTAAAAATTTTAAAGTTAAATTTTAAAATAATTTTTGGTTCAATTTAGAGTAATATGATTTTGACCAAATACCAAATACAATATATCTCCCGAGAAATTTTCTCATGAGTTCCGTGTTGCACAATATATAACAAGAGCTACATAGTAGCTAGCACATGTTACTTAGCTTAAATATAATTTAATGAAACAAAAAAATAACAAAGACAAATTTCATCATAAAAATAAAACAACTAATAAAATATTATATTGTTGAATGCCATAACCAAAAATTAAGAAATATGATTAACTAATATTGTTTATATATGTTTTTAATATAATAATAAGTCACCTTAAATTAAAAATATTGTGAAAAAATTATAATTCATGAAAATAGAAATAATAGAAAAAAGAAAAAGAAAAAGAAAAATCAAAAAGTTAAATAAAAAACTAAAAACAAAAAATAAGTAACTAATGGAAATGGAAGTTACTAAACCTTCAACCAATCACCTTACAAATAAATAAATTTCAATAATAATAAAAATTTAATTCCTAATATTAAACTATAAAAAAGAGTCATAATTTTTTGGTAAAAACAAAACTGAATGCTTTATTTCATATTTGTGACCAGTATAATAATGAAGTATCAATTTATCTATCACTTTATAAATTCGCCTACATATAACAATTTGTAAAAAGAATGTTTTCAAATTTGTAACATCACTAGTGTCTATTTGCTTCTTATGTGCACTCAAATATTTTGTAAAAAATATTTCATGACTTTTATATTTGATTATTTCAAATTTTTTAAATGGGAAGGGAATAATAGAAATTCTTATTGCAATGAATGTAATGGTAACTCATCCCAACAAAAAAACAATCTTTTAAGTTTTATTTAAAAAAGATATTCAAAATAATATATTTGAAATATTTATAAATTTAAATTAATGATATGTGATGGTTAATATGTCATGCAAAGTAAAAACTTGAAAAAGCTTGATAAAATTGTTCATAATATAATAGCAAAAAAATATAAAATTTTGTGGAAATGTTGCAAAGAGAGTAATTAGATGGATCATAAGTTAATCAACGTGATTTTTTTCTGATTTTTTATTAAAATAATTTTTTAACATTAATTGTTAACATATTTTAAAT
The DNA here is from genome assembly GCA_031772625.1 of Pinus tabuliformis. NCBI lineage: Eukaryota > Viridiplantae > Streptophyta > Pinopsida > Pinales > Pinaceae > Pinus > Pinus tabuliformis. The sequence goes on from CM062811.1 coordinate 464,883,003, forward strand.
ACTTGATTTCACAATTTTCACAATTTTTAGTGTTTTGTAGGGACCTATAAGAAGGGAATTAATTGTCACTCTAAGAAGATAACAATTATGAAGAAAGTAAATGACTTCGTCCTCCATCTAGTGCTGGAAGTTATTGAGAGAGAATTTTTTTTACAAAATTAGGAAGAACATAGTGGAACGTATAGAAGTATTTTTTACTTAGAATTCAAAAATCAATGTAATGAGTACAAGAATCAAGTTACATGTGAGCTACAATAATTGGTTTTAGAACAATGTCCAGTGAGACCCTTGAGAATTACAATAGAAAAAAAAATTACAATAACAAAAGTGAATCATTTAAAAAATATTATTATTATTAGACATGTTTTTTATAATATGTTCCAAAAGTTATCAATTTTTTTAGCTATATTTACTTTCATGTTGATTTTTAAAAAAGAAAATTAAGTTGTTTTCATTTATAGAAATATTATGTAAATTTTACAAGAAAAATGAGAAAATGAATATATGTCGATAAGAATATTCAAAAGAGTATATAAGGAAGTCCCAAGGGATCAACTCAATTGGTGATTGAAGTAATGTAAGTCCTGAAAAAATGAGAGATCCAAGGTTCAAATCCCCCCAGTTGTGACCTGATTTACGGAGACAAGGACAGGTTGTAGACCCCTAGAGGTTTACTAGTAGTTATATTTCAGGCAAGTTGTTGGGTTCCTCTCGGATAAAAAAAATATATAAGGGGATGGTTAAAAAAATTACCATAATTGCATCATGGAAGGAGCCATGTCAACATCAACATGGATCAAAAATATGTAATCATTGATTTATTCTTTTATATGCATCAAATTTAATTATCATAAGAAATGTTAATTTTTCCAATTGTTTTTGTAATAGGCCATTTTCATTTCACCCCATATATGTAAATATAACTATGTAAGCATCATCATGGGAACCATGGCTGGACAACACAATTATTTGAACAAATGAAAATTATTTTGAATGTGATTAGTTTTTTACTGAAGGAGCAGACACATAGTTCTAAAGTCTGAGGGGGAGATCATATTGCATGTTGTGAGCAAGCCATAGTCAACCACATTAACTCCTTGACACCTAGCCTAACCAACCCAACCATTGTGTTGAAAAAAGTTATGAGATTAGGATTGGGTGGTATGGGAGGAGGAATGTTGCCATCCACATCCCCCTCGTGTATCAAGGTGACTAGATCCAATGCCCCGGGAAGAAAAGAGGGTAGTCAATGAGTAAGGTGACAAAGAAAAAAGAGAGAGAGATTGGGGAGATAGAGAATGTCTAGTGGAATGCATTGACTACTGGAGCGAAAGCAAGGAGTAGTGTGGGAGTTGTGAATAAGCCCTCTGCTTTGTGAATTTTGGGAGTTATTCCCTGTGATCATTTTGAGGCCACTATCTAAGCATGTGTCGTCAGTGGAAAGTGTTGGAAACATAACTAGGTTTGGGCTTCATAATTATCATTGTACCTGTATCAATATGTATTTCATGTAAAAGAAAAAATTAAGAAAAATAACTTTTTATTATCATTATTATTTTTATTAGTCAAAACATATTATTCATGCTTGTATGGTTATTTGAGTCAAAATAAAATTTTTCATGAGTCAAATAAATATTATTGAGACAAAGTCTCATTTGGCCTATTTGTAAGAAAAAGAAAAAGAATTTTGTGTAGTCAAAGAGCCAAAAATATCGCCACAAAGACCAATTTATCCCTCCTTGATAAGTTAGCCTAAAGAGGCACCTATTCTACCTCCTAGACATGTATAAATAGAAGACATCACGACCTCATTTGAACACACATTCACACACTTAGACTTTTGTGCAAGAAGGAGAATTTCAATGAAAGTCAAAGGAGAGAGAACAATCAGTTTTTTGCCCTAGTTTCTATTCATACATGTGAATCTTCTAAGGCAATTTCAATGGTATTGTAGGCCCGAAATTTTAGGGGCTGAAATTTCAAGAGATGTTCATATTTCTATTATTTGACCAACATTGACTTTTGTTGACTATGATTTTATAGATATGGATTGAAGGAGGGTTGACTTGGGTCTTTCTGGCAGTCTTGGTCTTGGTCTTGGGTCTTGGATATCTCATTTTGATTTGATTCTATAAGAAGGGGATTTTATTTGGTTTTCCCCCTTGTAGGGTTTTGCCCTATCTTGGAGCCTACATGTTTGTGTACTTTGTCTCTTGTGATCTTCATGTTTTATATTTTGGTAATTGTTTGTTGAAGGAAAACATAATAAAATAAATAAAAAGATAAAAAACATTCACAAGTAATTATCAAGTAAGAGAAATCAACCCTAATCCACTAGCACATTGGTTTCTCAACATGGTATCAAAGCTAAGATGAAGGAAGGGTATTTTGAAGATCACTTCTAGTTGGCTTACTTGAAGAAAATATCACAGCAATCATCTCTCCAAAAGAAAGATTAAAAGAATATAGCATTAAATGCTCTTGGAATCATCAAGCCCTCACTCACTTACCCAACAATATTTCTCATCAACATCATCTTTCTTAAAGACACCTTTACAACAGTACCAAAATTTTAACTAAGGAGCAATAAATGGTCTACTCAAGCAAGGAGTCTATTTTTTTCTCTCTCAAGTATAATTCATCTTGTACAAAATTTATATTACAATATGAATTCTTTGAATTCTGAACTTAAGAAAAAACCTACAATGAAAAGTATGAAATTAAGGCTACTACAAGAGACTGAAACCTAAAAGGATATAGACCAAGACCAAGATAATAAAGTCCAAGATTTCTGTTGTGAATATTAGAAGAAAAGAGATGTGAATCTTATACATGTTCATATGATTTGAATCTTTGTGGTCACTTGTTATAATCTTTGTGTCATCCTAAAGCAAAGTTCTAGAAGAACTATAAAGGTCATTACTTTATATAAAGAACGGTAACTATTGCTCAGATTGTATGGCTATATGAAATATAGTTCAAGACCAAGTTCTAGAAAGTACATATGTGCTCACTCTAGTATTAAAAGAAGGACAAATCTCTAAAAACAATGATGTGTGAAGTACCCAAAAAGACTTTGTGGCAACCCTAGTTAGAAGATCTAAACCTGTGGTAATTATTGTGAATAAATTATGATGATAATTGTAAGAATCAATTAAAAGTATGTGTAAAAATCCAACCCTGATATGAGTTATCTATAATAAACAAGAGGTTTGCATCTAATCAATAATATTGATATTGTGGTGCGTAATGTATAGAGGTCTGTGTTTAATCTAGAAAAGCCAAGACTATGATAAATAAGAAATGTATAGACAAAGTCTTAAATAATTTTGGTCATGACCTAGAAAATAAATCTATGTTGTGAGCTAAAAGACAAAAATGCCTATTGTATCCAATGGCTACAAGAGCTCCAAGTTTCATTTCTCAAACAAAAGGAATAAGATTGTTGTATATGAGACATTTTTGTATATACCTCTAAGGTAGTTAACTATCCATCTCTAATGCATGACAAGAATAATATAAAATTCTAGAAGTATAGATTATTATCACTTCAAAGTTACAAGTCTCATTATCTCCAATGGTACAAGATACAAAAGGTTGCAATGTGATATATAAGATCAAGCATCCATGATGGCACCAATCAACATCATCACTTACTATACGAACCTTCTACAAGATTCTCCGTGGAATTTCTTCTCTAAGGCACTGTATACGAGGACCTGAGGGATAGTATAAAGTCATCAATGTGTGATCCAAGGATCCTTTATTGATGTGAAGTCCTAAGCTACTTTGGAAGCCTTATTGTGGAATAAAATGAGTTTACTTTGACTACCAAATATTAAAAGGGACTAATACCATAGAACTCATAATCTTGAGAACTCCTAAGGAAATATATATGAGGCAACCATACAATACAAGGACACTGCAGAGTTTTTCATATCGTTGGACAAAACTTTAAAGACATATATAAAGGTTTGATTCCCATTGTGAAAAAAATATGACCTTGTAGAAGTTAGACATAAGAACTCTGACATTTTTTAAGGCCAAAACTAGAAGAACTGTGACAAGTATGTGTAGCATCCATGAGACATCTTTCTTATACATATAAGAAGGATGAATTTCACCATGAAATTGGCCTGTTTGATTCTGAATTATGAAATACAAAGGAATTTATCTATGTGGCTTGATAGTTGAAGGTATGAGATATCTTTGTTGAAGGAAAATAAGACATGACAATTGAAGAAATGTTAAAAGACTAGATTCTTATAAGGACCATGTAAGGTCAAAAGAGGTATGCATCATTCTTGTTCATTTCGTAATTGTTTGTGGTTATAATGCTAAGTCTTCTTGTTACACAGTAATTTGTCACTGCCTTCATCCTAGTCTTCCTACTGTGTCATGAGTCCAAAATCATTCATGCTCATGCTCTCTGATGTTGCCAAATGACCCACTTTTCCAAAGGTTTCTGCCTCATTGCGTCTGTTGGCCAAATAAACGCGCTGAAGGGCACTCCAAAATAGTTCAGAAGCGATGCCATCGCGGAAGTACACGTGATTCCCTCGATGGTCCAATTTTACGCATCAGCGCAACTGTAGCTTGTAATTTCCCGCGATGACCTGACTATCTCTGTTATGCAATAGCAATGTCAGCGCGGCAGACTAGTTATGTGCCCGCGATGATCCAGATTGGGCGAGTTTGTTCCAATAGTCGGCCTTCCAGATGACTCCAGACCTGGTTGTTGGCCTTGTTTATGTCGCCCTCCTTTCTCTGGCGTGGCTATTCCGTCATTTGTGCTACCTTCCTTGGAGATAAGCTCATCCTCCCACCTTTCATGGAGACTCCTTCTCCTATTTAAACTCTCACCATTGCTATGAGCTGCTAGTTTGGGAATTCTTAGTCTTTGGAGTGTTGCTGATAGTACTATTAGTGCTTGTGAGTTTGCTAGATAGCTGGTGTGAGTGTGACAAGTGTGGGATTGTTGAGAGCTTGAGGAAGGTTGTGAAATGCCTTTGATCTTGTGTAAAACTTGTGAGTGAGAGAGACTTGTGTATTGGGAGATCCTTTTTCAATAGTGAATGCTTGAAGAACATGTTGGCTGGATCCCTCTAAGAAGGCTTGTGACGTCAAGACTTTGGTTGTAAGCTTACTCTATTTCATAATTAATGCAATCAATGATGTTTCCTATGTCTTGTATGTAATGTACTAGATAGCTACTTCTTGACTTCATGGGTAAATAGATCATTGTTGTTATGGTTACGTGCTTTGTTGTATTTCCTTTGCATTGTTTCAGGTTGATTACTCATTAGGAGAAGGAAGCAGAAGCTGGAACAGCGCAACGGAACTCCATCAACCACCGATTGAGGTAGGCCTCCAACTTGAACTATTTAAGGAAAGCTATTGTTGATTTGTCCTTGTTTGTGACTAGACCCACTCTAGGGCTAGAGGGGTTGCCTCTGCCCATAGAGGGAACACTTTCCTGCATCACAAATTGGCGACTCCACTAGGGATCCTTGGCCTTTGTTATTTCTTGTTTACTCTTGTTTTGTTTTTATTTGGTCTCTTTTGGAGTTTGGAGATTAATTATCGGTCTTTTGAGTTCCTGGGTTGATCTGGGAAATACCTTTATTTGATTTAAGGGTTGACTGGTTTTGGTTCGGGATTTTTTGTTCATTTGTCATTGTTTTTTGCATCATTGCGGAAAATAGGTGTTTTTCCGCGATCATCTCGGGTTGTCTGTGTAAAATTTGCGATGATATCTCGGGTTGTCTATGTAAAATTTGCCATCATCTCGGGTTGTCAGTGTACAACTTGCGATGATTCCTGAAAAGTTGTTTTTATAACTTTACCTCCTGAATTCATCAATCTTGCTTATCCCCTGTTGTGTCTTGTCTCTCATTAGCTTGTTTTAAATGCTTTTGGTTAGGGTACTGTCTCTTTGATTTAATTTGAGTGAGTCTTGTGTTTTTTAGACCATGTGACCTAGCCCTTTAGAAGTTTCACCGAGAAACCATTTGCCTGGGTTACTTGTCTGTTCAAGGTTCATCCACAACCGTCTTATTGATTTTCTTGAGGCTTTTTCACTGCTTGTTTCTGGTTGATTTTTAGTGTCGATTATTGAACCAATTTTTTATGTTGATTCGATTTCTTCACTACCAAGCATAGATCACAATTCTTTGGATCGATCAGTTCACACTTGCTTGTTTGTCTCTTTGAATTCACACAAAAAAAAGGAAAAATTAAAAGTTTGCATTCATTTAGCATACGAAAGTGAAAGTACATTTGCATTACGAATTTTCATGTTTGGGAAATTGGAAAGCAAATTTTAAATCTTTTATTAGTAGTATCGATGCATCGTGAGATTAGTGTAATGATGCATTGTGTTTATTAGTGTTTGCATTCGCTTGTCTTGGTTTGGGAATGAACTCTCTACCTTTCTGTAAGTAGGTGTTCATCGAAATGAAAGATGCTTTACTCATTTTAGCTGCATCCTAGGTTCTGTTATATACATACGGTAAGGCCTGGAAACTGAGACATAATCCAAGATCAACTTTAAAATGAACTGAATAAATCTAACAACGCATTGGAACATAACGCACACATTTAGAGTTCTAGGCTAGAGACATGCTCTGGCATCGTTAAACCTAGTCACTTTTGTTTCCACTCAAGGTTGGGTGATTCCTCCTTTTGTGACTCAATAGTGGTCTAGCACGGAATTGTGCTCCCACGCACCGTCGAGTATATGGGGAGACCCCACTAGGTTATCATCCTTTATCCATAGGAAGCCATGTCTGCCACCTTACAAGCCGTAATGCACCGAACACAGCATTTGGGAAGATTGACTGCCGTACGGAAAGTCCTTGGTTTTCATATGACTGCCAAGGTGTATATGCAGTTTTACGGATTTGTCTAGTAAACCTCTTGCCTAGTTCTCCAGAGTAGTCACTTTCGTTCCTTTTTGGACTCCTTAAAAGAAAAGATCCATCTGAGCACATGTCACTTCAGGCTCATTAAATATTTGAAGGCGACTAGAGTCATCTTTTGTCCTTTTCTCTACTCTTTAAATATGAAAAGGTCAAGTTTTGTTCCTGTGTCTTAAAATTTATTCGGCCACGATTCACATTTACCCTGTTAGATCTTGTTTATGTTAGCTTGAGTAGCATTCTTTCTCGATGGCAACGTTCCCCAAGTCTACCAGCCAAGGTTTTCCCCCAGATGGAAATCCCAGTCCGTTTCCTTCATTTGGAAATGTCGGTGCTCCGTATATGGCAACCTCATCTTTGCCTGGGTTAACCATCGATTTGCCCGTATGGTTGTTTTCAACCTCGGTGGTCCCGAGTGTCATGACTCCTGTTCCACTATCTACTTCGTCCGAACCACGACATGTTGATTCCAAGGTTGAGCCTACGCCTTCTTCCCCTGTTTCCTCCTCTCCCTCTCCTCCTTCGCCTGGTGAAAGCTCCATATCTAGTAACCAGGAGACTAAGAAGAAGAAGAAGAAGACGAAGAAGAAGAAGAAGTCCGATAAATCCAAGGCCACCTGTGCAGTTACTGCTCCGAGTCCATCCCAGGACGAACCACCTTTTGCTCCTCCGCAGAAGGTTAAGTTTCCTTGTAAATTATGCAAGGGTGACCATCTTCTTCGTGATTGTCCTGGCATTCCAAGGATCCTAGAAGTATGGTCTCACGATCCGATTCGTCCCTCATCGTCCTCTGAAGCTCAAGGTGATGCTATCTTAGCAACTGGCAACAGTAAGAAGGATGGGAAGATTCGATTCCCCTGTAAACTGTGTGAAGGTAATCATCCCCTTCACCTTTGTCTGCTCATGGATCAAGCTTCTGCCGTTTTGGAAAGTCTTACAGCTTCTTCACCCCAACTTCCCATTGGTGATCAGCGGCTCTCTTCAGACCCTCCCTCCATTGAAAAAGAGATTGACTTAGATTCTTCTCTTGTCCGTCCTCCTCCTTCCGAACCTGGCTGTGCTAAGCATGTTCCAGACCAACCATTAGTTGGTGAGAGTGTCAACTTGGGTTCACCACCTGTTGATCACTCTGTTTCGGCAGAGCATCATGCTCATGTTCTTCTCGTCTCATCCGATTCTCCAGCATCCGAAAATGACTCTCCTATCCCAGTTGATTTAGGGAGCCCTTCTTCGATTCCTGGGGGGTAGGGGGGCAATCATACGATTCCCCCACCAAGTAATCTGGTTGTCACTTTCGACTGGAGCCATTTGACCACTTTCCACCTTCCATCCTATGTGCCTTTTGAGATTACAGTACATGCCTACAATAAGGCAGTACCTGGCACTGTCCTAGATGAGGGTGCGTCTGTCAGTCTTATGCCTTCCACTACTTGGCAAGCTTTGGGCTCCCCACAGCTTGTGCTGGTTACACAGAATCTGTTGGCATTTGACGGAGAACCCTGTCAACCTGTTGGGATCCTCCCAAAGTTGACTGTTACTTTGGGGAGCAAAACCGTCTATATAGACGTCATGGTTGTCCAAGGTGCAAATTTCAGTCTTCTCCTTGGCCTTGACTATATTTATGCCATGGGGGCCCTCATTTCTTCCCTTTTCCGTGTGGTTTGTTTTCCACACGAAGGAAGGATAGTGACTATAGATCAATTATCGTTCTTTAGTCCCCTGGTGCCTCCTACGCAGCAGTCTTCCCCTCGTTGTTCCTGCTCACAAGCGGTCCCTTCCCTGCCACAAGTCAATTATGTGGCTACCCGTTCCATCTTCGCCTCTACTGATGACCATGCAGCTCATCTAGTACAAGATGTACTTGGGGCATTGGAACCTGATCTGTCATTGGTGCATCCTGACCTGGGTTCCTCCCAAGAGTGTGTTTCTTCCATCCCGTGAAGGCCTCTTGGGAGCCACGTTCTTGGATGGCCCATGAACAGGTGCTCGAGGATAGCTTTTTTCTTGTGTCAACCTCATTAAAAAATGAAACAAGGTGCCCAAGGATAGTTCTGATCTTGTGTCAACCTCGTTTAAAAAATGAAACAAGGTGTCCCGAGGATAGTTCTTTTCTTGTGTCAACCTTGTTAAAAAATGAAACAAGGTGCCCGAGGATAGTTCTGATCTTGTGTCGACCTCAGTAAAAAATGAAACAAGGAGCACGAGGATAGTTTGTTCTTGTGTCAACCTCGTTAAAAAATTAAACAAGGAGAGTCTAGGATAGTTCTTTTCTTGTGTCGACCTTGGTGAAAAATGAAACAAGATGCACGAGCATAGTTCCCGGTCTTGTGTCAAGCTCGTTAAAAAATGAAACAAGCGTTACGAGCATAGTTCCCGGTCTTGTGTCAAGCTCGTTAAAAAATGAAACAAGGGTTACGAGCATAGTTCCCGGTCTTGTGTCAAGCTCGTTAAAAAATGAAACAAGGGTTACGAGCATAGTTCCCGGTCTTGTGTCAAGCTCGTTAGAAAATGAAACAAGGGTTACGAGCATAGTTCCCGATCTTGTGTCAAGCTTGTTAAAAAATGAAACAAGGGTTATGAGGATGGTTCTATTCTCGTGTCAACCTCACTAAAAAATGAAACAAATCCCTCTCCAAATCGAGTCTTTGCTTAAGATCTCATAAAGTCCAAGTCGAGTCTTTCCAAAATCTCGCAAGTGAACCTTCATTCCATTCACTTCGTTGAATGCAATGAAGCTTGGGGGGCATGCACCTCGGTTTGCGTCATTATGCTGGGGGCATGCGAACTTATAACAAGCATAGTTTTTCATTTCAAGCTTGTGTAAACATGAAACTGAATCCAAGCATAGTTCTCCATGGTTCAAGCTTGTGCAAAAATGAACCCCTACCTAATTTACATCTCATGATTGTCGTTTTTATCCGCTAAATGTTGCTAGATGAGCCTTGGTTGTTTCATTCCATCGCCACCATCTTTTTGGCTGATCACATGCTTTCACTTGATTGTTTATCCTTTCCTGCAGCGATGAGTGGTTTTATTAGCCAGCTTCTTGACCATTACATGTTTTGAGCAGTTCCACCATTGCCGGAACCAGTTGCTACCCTTTATACCACTCGTTCCTCTAGGATGAGTCACCTTTAAGCCCTTTTCTGACTCATAAAAGATGAAAAGATTGCCGAGTATTTTTCCCTTTTTGACTCGTTAAAGAAAATAAAAATGGAGGTCTACTTCCAGCTCTTTTCCTACCATTTAAAGACGAAAAGATAGCCGAGTTTTCCTCTTGACTCGTTAAAAGAAATGAGAGGCGGTCGCCTTTAAGCTCTTTTTTCGACCGTTTAAACACAAAAAGATTGTCGGGCCTTTGTCGTTTCAAGCTCGTTATTGGTTACGAAACGACGTGCTTCCGACCGCTTTTCTACTTTTTCGAGTCGAAGTCACTAATTACAAAAAGTACTCCTCGATCGTAATGGTCGAGCGATTCTTTCGAGTATCGTTTTATACTTTTTCGGGCTAGAGAGACACAACTCTACGTAAAAGGACCCCCCTGGAGTTTTCTTTTTCGTGTCTTTTTCAAACTCTCTAAACATGAAAAAGACTCCGAGTTTTACCTATGTCGGACTCGTTAAACCCTAACAACATTGGACTCGTCACCATGACGAGACTCGAGCTTCTCCTTCCTAGGGCTCGTTAAAATCATTACTAGGTTGGACAACAACAGGTTTATCATTGATTGTCTATGGTAGCTAGTCACTCTTGAACATCAACACTTTTGCTTCTTGTCAGGTTGGGACATCCATCCATCATCATTTGGACTTCCGTGGGTTTGGGTTATCATTCTAGCCTCATTCCATTCGATTCATGCCGTCTCCATCGAGCCTCTGATCCCTTGGTTCCTAAATGTTGCCACCCTCTGAAGTCATGTCGCCGACATGTTCAAGAGTATAATCCTTCTGCAGTTTACACCCTCGCCTTCTCCTCTGATACTCTGTTTCGCCACCTCCCTCTTGTTCCTTATCTCGTATCGTTGATGGGGGAAATGTTATGGCCCTCCTACGACGGGTCGTCTCCTGTCGACATCAGCTCATTATCCAGGAGATTGATCTAGAGATCCCCTTTGGTATCTTAGAGCTTGCATGCCTCAATGGCAAGTTCTTCGCACCTGACGGTCAACTTTCATCTTTGGTCGTCGATTGGGTGATTCCACGAGTGTCAAACATCAGCTCCTTCTTCACACTTCGTGGATTGTGCTAGACAGTACCTTGAGAGCCATTGGAATTATTGGTGGTTTCTCTCGTGCTTGTTAACAGTTTTCATCATTGACCGGTAATCAAGCGATGTTCTATCATGCTCGACCTCAGCACATCTATTCGCATGTTAGAATTTGTACTATGATCGGATGGGTTCAAGACCCTGAACTCAGATTACACATGTTCGGGCTGCGTGGATTGGTTTTATGATTACATGACCCATTGATGGATGGCTGCGACCATGCCTGAGTCTTCATGGATGGCTGCGACCATACCTTTATCATCATCATGGTCTCATTAGCTGGATGGCTACGTCCATACCACAGACCTATTTCATATGTCTTTTGGATGGCTGCGCCCATGCCTAGACTACATGTACTTCATTATCAGAGATATCAGTTGTACTTGCGTGCAGGTTCTTCCAGATGGTGTTCCAGTTCAGTCAGTTTCGTAAAGCATTTCACCCCTCCCTCTCTCTCAGGCTTCATACTTTAGGGGGCATCTGTTACACAGTAATTTGTCACTGCCTTCATCCCAGTCTTCCTACTGTGTCATGAGTCCAAAATCATTCATGCTCATGCTCTCTGATGTTGCCAAATGACCCACTTTTCCAAAGGTTTCTGCCTCATCGCGTTTGTTGGCCAAATAAATGCGCTGAAGGGCGCTCCAAAACAGTCCAGAAGCGCTGCCATCGCGGAAGTACACGTGATTCCCGCGATGGTCCAATTTTACGCGTCAACGCAACTGTAGCTTGTAGTTTCCCGCGATGACTTGACTATCTCCATTATGCAATAGTGATGTCAGCGCGGCAAACCAGTTATGTGCCCGCAATGATCCAGATTGGGCGAGTTTGTTCCAACAGTCGGCCTTCCAGATGACTCCAGACCTGGTTGTTGGCCTTGTTTATGTCACCCTCCTTTCTCTGGCTTGGTTTTTCCTTCATTTGTGCTACCTTCCTTGGAGATAAGCTCATCCTCCCACCTTTCATGGAGACTCCTTCTCCTATTTAAACTCTCACCATTGCTATAAGCTGCTAGTTTGGGAATTCTTAGTCTTTGGAGTGTTGTTGATAGTATTGTTAGTGCTTATGAATTTGCTAGATAGCTGGTGTGAGTGTGACAAGTGTGGGATTGTTGAGAGCTTGAGGAAGGTTGTGAAGTGCCTTTTATCTTGTGTAAAACTTGTGAGTGAGAGAGACTTGTGTATTGGGAGATCCTTTTTCAAGAGTGAATGCTTGAAGAACATGCTGGCTGGATCCCTCTGAGAAGGCTTGTGACGTCAAGACTTTGGTTGTAAAATTACTCTATTTCATAATTAATGTAATCAATGATGTTTTCCTATGTCTTGTATGTAATGTACTAGATAGCTCATGACTTCTTGACTTCGTGGGTAAATAGATCATTGTTGTTCCGGTTACGTGATTTGTTGTATTTCCTTTGCATTGTTTCAGGTTGATTACTCATTAGGAGAAGGAAGCGAAAGTTGGAGCAGTGCAACAGAACTCCATCGACCATCGGTTGAGGTAGGCCTCCAACTTGAACTATTTAAGGAAAGCTATTGTTGATTTGTCCTTGTTTGTGACTAGACCCACTCTAGGGCTAGAGGGGTTGCCTCTATCCGCAGAGGGAACACTTTCCTACGTCACACTTCTAGATCATGGTTAATGATCTTATTCTCTTTCAAAAGTTGGTTTCAAGATCTATGAAGTTATGTTAGACTCTGTCGATATAACATTTGAAGTATTCTCTTTTTTATAAAGACTAGGTTTTTATGATCAATGAATGAAATCTCTGGTATAGAAGGCTTGCTAATAAATTATTTAGGGTTTGCAACTAACCATTAGTATGCTTTTATAATTTGGAATTCTTGAATGACAGATCCTGAAGAATTTGGAACATGAAACACCTAGCATATGTAAACCCTAACAAAGGTTTGAGTTAGAAACCCTAGAAACAAAATACCTAACTAATTATTTCCATTTTATAAAGAAAAAATAGCTCTTGAGGTTGAAAGGACTGAAATCATGTTGATGAGAGGACAAGGTTGATGAAAAGATCCAAGTTTAAGAGGGAGCTAACTCTCCTTAAAAGGATAAGTATTCTTTCTATTATTAGTATTGTTATTTTGTCTATGTACTTTGCCATTTTTTCTTTTAGAGTCTTCTAATAAAGGTTGCATATTAAGACAAGATCTATCTAAGCTTGCCTAACAAAAGGAACATTTGGAAGAACGTAGCAAAGCATGAAGACAAGAAGAAAGTAGCTTAAGTATGCATCAAAGGAATTCAATTATGTGGCAACATGAAAAGCTAGATTTAATAAAAAGTGAATAAGTTTAACTACCTCATCTAGAAAGAGGAAGATGTAAAATCCTAGATAAATACAATATTACTTGAAGATTGGAAAAAAATCCAAAGAATTTTATGATCATAAGGAGAAGATAACGTATCAATGACAAGATCCTTTGGCAAGAAGTTGAATATTTATGATATCATTGTACTAGTATTTTATTGGTTCAATTCAAGAACACATTAATTGATAATAATAATGTTGATAGAGATACTTTTGATGATTGGAAGCATATATAATTTCTTGAAAAGGCATGAAAGAAAAATTTTATTATGAAGAAAGAAGATGTGAAGCCTTTTGTAATCAGTTTTGAAGAAGTTTGGATCCATAAGATGTTTGATGAACTACTTGATAACATGTTAAAACTATGAGAAAATTGACTAAAATCTGGGAAGGTCGAAGTTCGTTATGATGTGATGTGGATAGGAGCCAATCAGTTATAATAGATCTCGACGAAAGAACATGTAGTCAATTCTTTGATGAGTACTTCTCAGACAAGCTCAGGCTTGTGGTTGTTCCTCCTTATTTGAGAGGGAGTGAGGATTTCCTCCTTGGTTGAGAAGGAGTGAGAATGGACATCGTATTCTCCATCTGTCTGTTAAGAAAAATATTGGTGGGGGGGTGGGGGGGGAGGGAGTGGTGAATTAGTCTTTTTATATCACATTTGCTTTTGATTTCACATTCACAATTATGTAAACTAATGTTCTTCATGTAACCCGTGTTTGTATGCAACTCTAGTGAATGCAAACTGTGTATATCCTGATTACTTAATTTATCATACATTTCATCAATGAGTTAACTTAACCATAAAATTATTTATTCATTAACCATACAGAATGCAATAAATAACAGATAAATCGTAGCACATAACCAACATGCATAAAACACTAGTATTTTAGGTAGAAACCTAATGTGGGAGAAAACCATCCTTGCCATCATCTTTGTCTTCTTCTTTTATTATAAAGAAAAACTTCATTACATCTTGTAGTGGCACAAACTCTTACTAGCATGTAGGAACCCACCCGCAAGAGGCTACAACCTCCACTCATTCTCCAGCACCCACTGGAAGAGTGTTACAACTCCATGATCCCGTTTACCGACTCCTATTGGAAGGGAGTTCCTAACCCATCACTAAAGGTTGCAAACCTCAACACCTTGTGGACATCATTTCAAAATGTTTCACACTGTATCCACCTGTCAAACAATCATCAAACAAACTTAGGCCACCTTTCATCAAATTTTCACATTGTACCCACACCCAAACTGAACATTGAATCTAAAATACAATCATTGAACCAATTGAATCATTGTAACATCATCCCACTGAATACTGAATAAAACCAATTACTAAACTGAATCTCAACCAACCATTTCAACCAGATCAAATCAATGCACAACCAATCCACAATAGATATGAACCATCTAGATCAAGACATCATTGAAAAAAACATCAAATACAACAGAACTCATCAATTGTCATCATCAAGCCGCACTGTAAACCCTAACCAAATATAACCCAGAATGTATACATGATTATTATTAAGAATGCATGTGTATATACATGCTTATTATGTGAAATACCTATGTATAGATCTCAAATCACTGAATGCTAAGATTGAATCACTGCATCACCCAATGAGTTACTGACATACAAAGTTACAGAAGCAATTGAATCATAGATCAACATCATGTAGCATCATCACTTACCACTATTTCAATTCATAAACGAATCAACCTAATATACACTTCCAAAAAAAATCATGCTTATCAAGAGATCATTCACAAACAACAAGAAATATAATAGATATCATAAATTGTTATCATCAAGAATTAATTTAAACCCCTATACATATACATGGCCTCCATTAAACAAATTAGTGTGTGTATGTGATTACTATGCATGGAACCCACATATATATACCAACATATTGAATAAAATCAAAGAATTTATACACGACTTTGCAGAACCATATCCGCATATGTACATGGCCTTAATAAAGAAACCCATCATACAAATATTGAACTACTGAATCATAGCTTTGTAGCAACCATAATCTTAATTTCTACAAATTTCACTGATAAATCACAAATCACTTCAAACACATTCAAATAGATCAAATCAATCATGTTTTAACCATTAGTACTTAATGTGCTTTCAGATTCTCCAGATCTTATTCATCTCCTTGCTCCTTGGTGCACACCTATTTCAGATCAAATCACACATGAATAACTATCCACTTGCACATGCAACACCTTGATCTCCATCTCCTTATATATCTTTTTCCTTAGCCAATACCTTAGGTAAATCCTTTGGTAATGTCGTTATTATTTGCTGACGGGATCAAATAAACGTTTTTTCCTCAATTAATATGGGAAATTACCATGGTAATTACCCCTGGTATCCATATTTCCATGGTTTGGATTATATACGCGACTTTTACTCAAAGGACCAGTGTATGTACGCAACCCTTATTCACAAGAATCATTTATAGTTTCTCAAACTTCACTTTTGTCATCCATCTATCACTGAGCTACCATTGATCTGTCCATATCATCTGTAAAATTTGTGCATGTATTCTTGATATTTGCATTAGTTCCACAATCATCATATTATTTCTATGTTAACATTAAAGAAATATTTATCAAGAAATTTGCCATCATGGAAAACACATTAGTCATAATGTCAACAATCTCCCCCTTTGGACTTGATGGAAACCATTGTGGTAGTTGGACACCATCTACAATCACCTGCAAACAAACCTATACAAACTAAGTCTTCTAAGTCAAACACCAAGTATTTTCTCCAAATACCAAGTCTTCTCTCCCCCTTTGACATCAAGTGCAAAGGGCTGAACCAAGTTGAATGAAGTACTTCCCTTATAGTGTTCATCGTTGTATGTATGATCTGCTGAATATGAATCATAAAATTTTCATATTGACCACGCTCCCCCTAAGCATATGTTGGACCTTCTAAATATATACAAGGCATTATGACTCAACCAAATATGACCTTTCCTATCACGAATGACTTTATGCCCCCATGATTATCAATTACCCAAAAAATTGGGTTACATACATGACATTACTTGATCCCAACAGACCATACATGACTGAATTTTACAATGATTACAACATAGTTTTTTTCATGACCTTTTACATCAAGGGACATACATGACATCCACGGTCATAACAAGGATCTCAATAATGAAGTATCATTTGTAGAAATACCATGATAGTCATCAGTAACCACCATGCACCATATAGGAATCTGCAACATAGTCATCTGATAGTAGCAACCTAAACGTAATTATGACAATAGCATGAGCATCCTCATCACCAAGAAGTAATATATCATCATATAGATAAGACACTGTAGCATCAATATTTCCAACATCATCAACATGTTACCATAGTGTGCAATGCTTCCAAGCATCACAAAGAAACTATAGAAAAAGAATAAGATTGTGTAATAACGATTTGTCTTCCGCTTTACCTTATGTCATCATGGTCAGCACACTTTCTTCATATATAGGAAGAGTCACAATCAACGAACAACAATATCGATCTTTTTAACCACACCACCATGCATCAATCAACACATGTGCAAACAAAGAGTACCTTCATCATCACAAATCATAGAACTGATTGTGAGCATCACCAACATCTTCAGTGAACATAGCATACAAATATTCATCAATAAGTGTATCAGGCAGTATTAACACACCATTAAAAACTTCACCAAGTTCAACTCAAGTAACAAATATACATCATCCATAACTTCACCACATGCAATCTATGCATCATTGATAACCCATGACATAATGACAACATCATATATATATTCTCATCAATGAAAGGTGCCAACAACAGTGAGAAAATCATGAACCCGTTATCATCAACCAATGTTAGATAAGAAGTTCCCACTAACAGACCATAATTATAACAATGAACTATTAGAAGCATAGAAGATGCTCCCCCTGAACTTGTTCCAACTTTTCATCATCAATTTTGATCAGGTTATATCCATCTCATGAACTAGAACCATTTCAACAACAACAACATAAAATTCTGCAACAACTCATAAACTCATCATGAACCAACATCATTCCTAAGCAACATATGGGCATCACTAACAAACTATAACAAATCAATATCAGAGCCAGAATGCTTAATAATGGACATATGGAAGCATATGAGAAGCTCCCCCTAAGTTTTTTCCATTCATTTATCAGCACAAGAAACCATACGCGAATGTCTAAGTCAGAAACCATGTATACATGCGACTGTCCTTCATGAGGAACACGTACAAAATATAAGATGTTGATCTTTCATAACCATAGCTCCCCTTGAACATGACATGTATGTTTCTTTTTCACATCTTCGGCAATGCAATGTCAGAAGTATAAACATCACCAAAATAATATCAAAACAATGTATGGAATCATCATCAATATATACATGCATATCTCCCCCTGATATCATACATCACTGATCTTGTGGACCTAATAATCATCCCCTGTTTTCCATGAGGTTATGTACCTCTCATTCACTTCTATAGTCACTGTTAGACTACAATGGGGATCGTCTTCTTTTACTTTGAATATGAGGAAGAGGAACTATACATCCTATTTATGCCAAAATTCTTCTTTACTAGCGCATATAATTTGTTTGCATTTTGAATCCTCTTGTTATAACCTTTCCAATGTTTTTTTCTATAACTTTCCATTTAGTTTATGTAAACAAAATTATATGTCCTTTATCAGCTATTTAACCTACACTTATAATATTCTTCTTTATCCTTTCAACTAATAGTGCATCAGTTTCTTTTGTATACTTATCAAGTTTGGCTCTACCTTTTCCTAGAACTTTTGTTGGAGCAGAATTTCAATAATAATTTTACCATATTTTTTTTCTTGAGAGACTCAAACTTATTCTTATCTCCAGACATGTGATGATAGAATATGTAGTATATGTACCATTCATCTTCATCTTCAAATGAAAATAGAGCAAGGCCACATTTAACTTGTTCTTCTTCCTTTTGCTTAATATGAAAATCCATATTTCTCAATATTCGTGTCTGGTTGCTTGCCTTGGAAAAAATCAAATTGTTGTCTGTGTGAATCCATGACTTGTTCATGCATTCATTTGCTACATGCCTAAAATTGTTACAAGTATAATAACACATTACATGAACAAAAAAGGGAGTAGATAAATCATAATATTTTTGTTTCATATTCCTGCTATTGCAATTAATGGCTTTATGACTAAACATGTTGCAAGCAAAACAATATCCCTTAAAGAAACCTAAGTACCTAGGAGTTGAAGGCCTTATTGTGAATCTACTTTTGCAATTGGCTGCAAAGTGTCCAAAGTTATGGCAGATAAAGCATTCAATACCATTGTCCAAAGTAGACAATCGATTGATACTTTTATAGTTAGGAGCAAATGATTTCCTTTGAAAAAATTATTTCTTTGGTTGTTGGTTCGATTAACTCCTTAATTCTTTACCATATCTTTCAGATTTTTCTTTGTTAATATCATAGTTGTTTGCATCATCTTATGAGCTAGATTATCCTTTTACATTTTCCTAAAAACCAAGACCATATTTAATGGAGGGATACCTTTGACTACTAAGAATGTTATCCAAAATCTTATTATTATCTTGAAATTTCAAGTGTTTATCCTTTTCTTCTAATTTACCTTTTAGAATGTTTACTTCAACCTCCAATCTTTGACACTGTTCTTCATTTTCCAAATATTTATTCTTCATTCCTTCTTCTACCTTTCTTCCTTCTTTCAATTGCTCTTTTAATTTGATAATTTCTTCCTTCATCTCATTCTCTTGTTATTCAAATACTTTAAGTAGCTCTTCATTTTGTTTATTTTACTTTTCAAGATTTGATCTTGGAGAGACGATCTCAACTTCAAGTTCTTCCCAATATTGTTTAGATTCTGCTCAATGTTTATTGATTTATCAAGATCCTTGTTCTCATATGCCTACAACTTATTCTTAGGATTGTTAATCCTTTTCAAAGCAAAAACATTTTTTCTTCTAAGATTAAGTACTTCTCTAAAATGTCTTCTTTTGAATTAGTAACTCCATCTGACATATCATACTCATTTTTTGACACATCATTATTTTCTTTAGAAACAAGATTACCTGTTGGTTCTCCCGGTGAACAACATTCCTCTATTTTTCCTTCATGGATTTCTTATATATCATCCTATAATTCCTTTTCAATTGCGTAATGCATAACCTTTCTTAATGTTGAATCGGGTATGTTACCAATGATTTCATCTAATGCCATATTATTCTTTTGCAATTTTTCACCTGATGGAGGAGCTTAGTGAAACCATTACACACCAAATTCCAAACATCAGATCCAAGGTTCATTAACTTAGAATTCATCTTTTCATTCCATTCCTGATAGTTAGTATCACTAAGCATAAGCATACCTTTATTGTCATTTTTTTAGAATGATTACTTTCACTTCTACCCATGAGAGCAATTTCAATTGATTCACTATCATCATTATTACATAGACAAGGAAATGGACCATAATTAGAACAAGAATGAGTACATAATAATTCTTTGTTACGATCTTCTCCATTCTTGATCAACAGAAAACAAGGTGCTCCTGAATCTGAATATTTTCTAACATCTATCATTGTCACTGCATCTGATATATCTCTTTCAGTGCCACAATTTTCCTAAGATGATTTCTTCCTTTCAGTTGCCTTCTTCTTTTGCTTCTTTCCCATTTTCCCTAATCCACTCTCAAGTGGTTAAGCTTCTATTGGAGCGACCTACTATGGTACCAATTGTCAGGAAAAATATTGAGAGGGGGGTGAATCAACATTTTTAATTCACTTTTACTTTCAATTTCACATTCAGAATTCTATATGCTATTTTTCTTCATGTAACTCGTGTGTGTACACAAATCTAGTGAATGAAAACTGTGTACATCCATATTACTTCATTTATCATATTTTTCATCAATGATTTAACTTAACCATTACATTATTAATTCATTAACCATCCAGGATTAAGTAAAGAATAGATAAATCATAGCACATAAGCAACACACATAGAACAACAGAATTTTAGGTGGAAACCCAATGTGGGAGAAAATTAATGATGTTATCATATTTATCTTCTTCTTTTATTATAAAAAAAATTCATTACATATTGTACTGGAGTAGACTCTTACCAGCACACAGGAACCCACCTGCAGGAGGCTACAACCTCCACTCGTTCTCCAGCACCCAATGGAAGGGAGCTACAACCCCCTAATCTTGTTTACCAGCTCCTACCAGAAGGGAGATCCTACCCCCTCATTGAAGGTTGCAACCCTCAGAACCTTGTGGACCTCATTTCAAAATGTTTCATACTATATCCATCTGTCAAACAATCATCATGTAGGCCACCAATCATCAAATTTTCACTTGGACCCACACCCAAACTAAATACTTAATCTAAAATACAATCACTGAACCAACTGAATCACTATAACATCATCCAAGTGAGTACTAAAGTAAACCAATTACTAAACTCAGTCTTAACCAACCATTACAACCAGATCAAATCAATGAAAAACCAATCCACAATAAATATGAACCATCCAGATAAAGACGTCATTGACATACAATATAAAATACAAAAGAACTCATCGACTGTCATCATCAAGCAGCAATGCAAACCCTAACCAAATATAACTCAGAATATATATGCGACTGTTATTAATAAGACTTGTGTATATATCTGCCTATTATGTGAAAAACCCACGTATAGATTTCAAATCACTAAATGATAAGACTCAATCACTTCATCACCCACTAAGTTACTAACATACAAAGTTACAGAAGCAACTTAATCACAGATCAACATCTTGTAGCATCATCACTTACCACTATTCCAATTCATAAATAAATCAACCCAATCAACACTGCCAGAAATAGATCATTCTTATCAAGACATCATTGTTAAACAACAGCAATTAGAACATATATCATCAGCTGTTATCATCAAGAATAAATTTAAACCCCATTACATATGTGTGACCTCCATAAAGAAGATTTGTATGTGTACATGATTATTGTGCATGACACCCGCGTATATATACCAACATACTAAATAAATCACAAAAATTTATACGCGACTATGCAAAACTAGATCCACCTACGTACGTGGCCTTACTGAATAAAACTAATGTACAGATCTTGAACTACTGAATCAAAGCTTCGTAGGAAATCATAATCATACTATTTACAAATTTCACTATTAAATCACAAATCACTTCAAACACATTCAAACAGATAAAATAAATTAGTAATGTTTTAACCATTAGTACTTAATGTACTTTCAGAGACTCCATATATGACTAATCTCCTTCCTCCCTGGTGCACATTTGTTTCAGCTTAGATCACACATAAATAACTATTCACATGCACACACAACACCTTGATCTCCATATCCTTATATATATTTTTCCTTAGCCAATACCTTAGGTAAATCCTTTGGTAATGTCATTAGTATTTTTTGACGGGATCAAATAAATGTTTCTGCCTCAATTACTATGGGAAATTACCATGGTAATGACCCCTGATATCCAAATTTCCATTGCTCGAATTATGTACGTGACTTTTATGCATAGGACCTACGTATGTACGCGACCCTTATTCATAGGAATCACATATACTTTCTCAAACTTCAATTTTGTCATCCATCTGTCACTGAACTTCCATTTCTCTATCCATATCATTTGTAACATATGTACCTGTATTTATGATATTTCCATTATTTCCAAAATCATCATATTATCACTATGTTTACATCAAGGACATATTTATCAAGTAGGCTTCCATCAACGACAACACATTAGTCATAATGCCAACAATGGCATGCATTATGGCTGGACTAGTATATGTAAGCCTAGTTAATGCACTAGTGGGGATAATGTTGGATTGGATAAGCATCTAGGACAAATAATTCTTGAGGACATGTATCCAATATATGAGTAGTTCTAAGTACCGATACTCTTTGAGGATAGGGTATCCAAGATAAGAGTATTCCTAAGGACCGATATTCTTCGAGGATGGGTGATATCAAAGATAAAAATAGTCCTATAAGGACATACCCGGTGAATACCTGGATGGGTTATGTGCCTTGAGAGGTGGTGGCGGTGTCCAAATGTATGCCTCCTAGCGTTGTGCTTTGAACTAGTGGAGAGATAAAACTTTTCAGTTAAGGCCTTGCTATTTTATTATTGACAATGCTAGTTATGATGATGCTTATCAATATAAATCCCTTCTTATGAGAATATTTAAATTTGAGAGTATCTTGTTGTGTCATCATGAATACCTCCCTAGTTAAGAGGGAGTGTTGGAAATGTAACTAGGTTCAGTCTTCATAATTATCATTGCACTTGTATCAATATGTATTTCATGTAAAATAAAAAAGAAGAAAAAGAATTTTTATTATCATTATTATTTTTATTAGTCAATGCATGTTCTTCATGCTTGTAGTGTTATTTGAGTCAAAAGAAAATTTGTCATGATTCAAAGAAATATTAATGAGTCAAAGTCCCATTTGTACTATTTGTAAGAAAAAGTAAAACATTTTTTGTTGAGTCAAAGAGTCAAAAATGTCACCACAAAGACCAAGTCATCCCTCCTGGATAAGGTGGCCTAAAGAGGCACTTATTCGACCTCCTATACATGTATAAATAGAAGGAAACTCGACCTTATTTGAACACTCTCACAAACTTCAATTCTTGTGCAAGGAGAATTTTATCGAAAGTCAAAAGAGGGAGAAATAAAAATTAGAGAGAAAATTTGGTTTTCTGCCCTAGTTTATGTTTACACATGCAAATTTTCTGAGACAATTTTTGTGGTATTGCAGGCCCAAAATTTCAGGGGCCAAAATTTCAAGAGATGTTCAAATTTCTATGATTTTACCAACGTTGACTTCTATTGACTATGATTTGTTAGAGACAGATTGAAGGAGGGTTGAATTGGGTCTTTGTCGCAGTCTTGTTCTCGGTATTGGGTCTTGGATATCTCACTTCGATCTGATTCTATAACAAGATGATTTTCTTGGGTTTTCCCCCTTATGGGGTTTTCCCCTTGATTGGAGTCTTCATGTTTGCATTCTTTGTCTCTTATGATCTTCATGTTTTATATTTTGGTAATTACTTTATGAATAAAAACATAATAAAAGAAATAAAAAACATGTAAAAAACCAACAAACATTCACAAGTAATTATCAAGTAAGAGAAATCAACCCTAATCCACTAGCACATTGGTTTTTTAACAAGAGGCTCAATGGATGACTAAATTAGTGTGGTGATTTTTATATGGTTATTAAACCACTTAGACATGGAAATTTGAGCCATTGTGGTTCTTGTGGGAAGAGTTTTTAAACCACCAACATAATGGACTTCAGATCCCTGCAGTGTTGGCAACGAAAAGGAAACTCTAGAACCACCTAAATAATGGATTCAATCTCCTAGAACTAAGAAATATACCATTTATACTTTGGGTGAAACCCTATGGTAGAAATCAAAGAATAAGTGAGTCATTGTGGTGCTTACTGTTAGAGAGCAATTGTTAAACTACCAAGACATTTAACTCTATCTTGTGGTGTCTACCATGCTTTGGTGTGAGTTTTCCCTGAGCAAGCATCCCCTCAGACTTTGGATCAGGCTCATAAGTGCTCAGTTGCAGGAAATACTGCAGTCTCGATGACCTATGGTTGGGTGGAGAATTGAATTACCTCCTTTATTTTCCAACTAGTTTAAAACATATAGATAAGTATAATACATTTGCATGTGTACAATGTTATTCTTGTGACTGATATGATATCTTGTATGTCTATGATTTCTAATGAGTGCCCAAACTATGATGCTCAACATTTTGTTAATGATTAATATTGGAACTTGTATACTTCATTAATTGATAATCATAGTTCTATGAGTAAGTTTAACATGTTTGCAAGGGGCCCCAAAAACTAATATATTTGGTTTTATGGGCACATGTTCCTGTTACTGGACATTGCATAGAATTTTGAGGTTCAGGATCTTGGGCCCTTAGGCCATGTCACTTAGAGGTTCTTGGTTTTGGGAAATCATCCTTTGTTTTGTAGAACCTAGAATTTTGACATTTCGATAAGTCACTGGACCGAAGGAACAGTGAGGTGCAAGATATATAACTATAGGGTCGAATATCAGGCCTGATCTGATGGCCTTTATCTTGAGGGGTTGATACCAGACTTTCGGCTATCGATAATTATTCATATAACATGTATGCATAAGAGCTATTTTCAGCACTAGTGTGCCAATATCGATGATCCGATACTAGCCTTCAGCCATCATCCATAAAATGTATGCATGCAAAGAGATACATTGATCCGATGGAAGAACCTTGACGTAGAAACCCCAATATGACATGGACCAATGGGATCCACCTCAAAAACCGAGCTTAATTAAGAGGACCCATCGATCTCTGACCTCACACTCAAGCTTTGCAATTGAAATTAGAATGAAGAGGAAACTTTGATACCGAAGCCCTAAGGTGATGTGGCTTGGGGAGACCACCCACTGCTCACCGCCTTTGTGCCTTAATGCCTTGAACTCAAGTGAGTGATAGAGGAGTAGTTGATCTAACCATGGTTCCAATCCTTGGAACCTTGATATTGAATCACTGCCAATGCTAAGGCCCTTGCAGTTGATTCAACTAATAACAGGCGGAACCATCAAATAACAATTCGGATGTGGTTCCAACAATGGAATCTTATGGTCTATCCACCACCCACCGTTGAGCCTTTACACTTGTTAAATTTGGTAATGGGATGTGCCAATAAATCATGGGTCGATCCAACCATGGTTCTAGAGTGGAACCCTTCCATCGCCCATCACTCTTCAACATAACTCTACACTTGATAACCTTTTTGAAACTCAACAGTGATGTAAGCGAGAATGTGTTGGAGTGTCGCTTTGATGTGATGTGGAAAGTGACTGTGGATCCCGTAGTGATTGCATGGTAGTGCCACCAATCCCTAGCAGATGTCATTTGGGTACCATATGGTACTCGACGATGACTTGGAATCTTTAAATAGGTTGAAGCTTCAAACAAGCATAAATTATGATTCAGGACTCGGTTTGAGGTAAATTTTATATGTTATGAAACCCGCTCACAATAAGATAGAAAAGATAGATCAGCACCTTATAATTCAGCCTCTTCGAGGGGGTAACCTCCTTTACATTACACAAATGAAAAATTCTTCGATGATACAAATGACTAAACCTCCCTTCTATATATAGGATTCTAAGGGGTGACAACATAATCAAGCTGACATAACAGTAATAACATAAGCGCACAACAATAACAATAGTGGGTTTCTATGGGGCACACTAATAACAATATGGGGACAATAGGGGCACAATAATAACAATAAGGGCTACAATGACAATAGTAATGGGAGAATCACTAGTATTATAGGGACCTAACATGCCCCTCTCCTTCCAAAAAGTGTTGTCCTCAACGCTTGAGTAGTTTTGGATGCTTCTGTATAAAATTCTCATCCTCCCATGTGGAATCTTCAGCAGATAAGTTCTTCCACTTAATGATATACTCCTAAATTGATCAATTTCATAGGTGTCGAGTTCTTGTTTATGTGACTGCTTCCGGTTCCAATATGATTTTTCCTTCCTCGTCAAGTTCTGGCAATATTGTTTGAATTGGGGGCTTGTCACCTATAACCTTATTTAAACATGAAACATGGAAAACTGGGTGCACTCGAGAAGTTGCAGGAAGCTCCATTTTGTATTCCATAGTACCAATATTTGTAGCACCTTGTAAGGACCATAATACTTTGGTGATAATTTATTATCCTTCTTATCTTGCTTGAGGGACATTTGTTTATATGGTTGTAGCTGTAGGAATACCCATTCACCTACATCAAAACTTCTTTCGTTGCAATGTTGATTTTCCTATTGTTTCATTCTATTCTGCGCCAATGTGAGGTTATCCTTTAAGAGTGGAGAACTTGTTGTTGATGCTAGATGTGATGTTCCACTGCTTGAACCTTAGAATTTTCTCTTAAATATGATGTGATGGATGGTGGATGATATCCATAAAGTATCATAAATGGGGTCATTTTTGTTGCAGTATGGAAGGAAGTGTTATACCACCATTCAGCCAGAGGCAACCATTTGACCCATTATGTTTGTTTATCAGATACAAAGCAACGAATATATCCTTCCAAACATTTGTTTACTATCTTAGTTTGCCCATCAGATTGAGGATGATAAGATGAGCTATGAGCTAACTGAGTATCGAAACAAGAAAATAATTATGTCCAAAAATTTCCAATGAAAATGGGATCTATGTTGCTTACAATAATCTTTGGGTTTCCATGTAGCTTTTGAATTGTTTCCATAAATGCAGTAGAAACTGTACTGGATTTAAATGGATGCGATAATGCACAAAAGTGTGCATACTTGGTAAGTTTGTCAACTACCACCATGATGACACTATTTCCTTCAGACTTGGGTAAACCTGTGATAAAATCCATTGAAACCTCCTCCCAACGTTGGCTTGGAATGGATAAAGGTTGTAATAGACCTGGGGTCTTAATTTTTTCAACTTTATTTTGTTGGCAAACCAAACATTCCACCACAAACTTTTGAATATCTGATTTAAGGCCATCCCAAACAAAATCCTTCTTAACCCTGTGGTAAGTTTTCAAAAATCCTGAGTGCCCTCCTAAGGGAGAAGTGTGCAATTCCATAAGAATCTTTTGTTTGATTTGGGAATTCTTACATAGGTATAAGCAATTCTTTGTACCATAACGAATCATTTTTCTAGCTAAATGTATCATATGTACTGGGATCTTGTTGTAACTTTTGAATGAGTGTCCACACTTCTTCATCATTCTTCCATTCATCCCTTGCTTTGTTTATCCAATCTGGTTGGATAATAGAAATGGCGCACAACAATGCTTCCACATCCTCATCCTTTCTTGAGAGTGCATCTGCCACGACATTTTGCTTCCCTTTTTTGTAGATGATTTCAAAGTTATAACCCAACATCTTTATGACCCATTTTTGTTGCTCTTCAAAGGATAATCTTTGTTCTAAAAAGTATTTAAGACTATCATGATCCGTTTTTACCTTGAAGTGTCTTCATGTTAGGTAGGGCCGCCATTTCTTAAGTGCATGTGGTATTGCCAACATTTCCTTCTCATAAATAGCTTTGTGTAGATACTTTCCTTTGATTGAACGATTTTCAAAAGCAATGGGTCTTTCATCTTGCATTAAAACAGCACCAATTCCATTTCCTGAAGCATCACATTCCACAATAAAGGTTTTTGTGAAGTCCGACGTAGCTAAGACCGGTGCTTGGCACATTGCCTCTTTAAGATGGCTGAAGGCCTTTGTTGCTTCTAGAGTCCATGAAAATGCATCTTTCTTCAATAATGTTGTTAGAGGTGCTGTTATTCTCCCATACTTCTTAACAAACTTGCGATAATGCTCTGTCAACCCGAGAAATCCTCGCAGATGCTTTATGGATGTGGGGATTTTCCATTCCTTAATGGCTTTAATTTTGCTAGGGTCTACGTTAACACCTTCATGAGATACAATATGACCCAGATATTCCACCTCTTGTACTCCAAACAAACGTTTGGAGCTTTTTTTATATAATTTTTTCTCCTCCAATAGTTTGAGCACCCTGTCATCATGTTGAACATGATCCTTCCAAGACTTGCTGCAGATTAATATATCATCAAAAAATACTAACACAAATTTTCTAAGGAAGGGTTTGAAAATGGAATTCATCAAACCTTGAAATGTAGAAGGTGCATTGGTAAGGACAAAAGGCATGACCAAAAATTCATAATGACCCTCATGAGTTCTAAATGTTGTTTTCAGAATGTCTTCAGTCTTCATTATGATTTGATGATATCCTGAATGAAGATCCCACTTGGTGAAGTAAATTGATCCATGCAATTCATCCAATAATTCATCAATGACAGGAATGGGAAATTTATCTTTAATAGTGAGCTTGTTGAGCTCCCTATGATCTAGACATATGTGCCATGATCCATCCTTCTTGTGCACCAATACTACTAGAGCAGAGAAAGAACTTTGACTAGGTTGAATTATACGAGCCTCTAGCATTTCTGCAACCATATGTTCAATTTCACTCTTTCGAGCATAGGGATATCTGTACGGCCTGATGTTTGGAGGAACACTTCTTGGAATCAAATGAATAGCATGATCATGATCACGAATAGGTGGGAGGCCTTTGGGAATCTCAAATACCTTGGAATGATTGTCCAAGACTTTTTGGAGATCTGGAAAAATAGATGATTTCGAGGTGGGAACCTCTAGCGAACATAATTGTGCAATTACGCCTAGTTGTTCCTTATTTAGAAGCTTTGTCATACCGTTAGAGCTGATTATCATTCCCGGTTTCCCTGCAATACCCCTTAATTCAAATTCCTTTCCTTCCACACAAAATTTCATGAAAATTTCTTGAAAATTAAAAGCTATTGTACCCAAGAATTGTAGCCATTAGACTCCTAGTACAACATCAGCACCACCCATTGGAATGGAAAGCATTGGGCTATTCAATACATATTCTCCCATGGATAGCTTGATATTATGGCACTTTCCAGAGCAATTTATGGTTCCTCCACTTGCAACCATCACTTGAAACTCTGGTGCTGGATATACGAAGAAATTCAATTCCTTAGCTATCTTACAATGAATAAAATTATGGGTACTTCCTGAATCAGTCAACACTACTATATTTTTCTTCTTGATATGTCCTTCTATCTTGATAGTTTGAGGAGTGGTAATTCCAGCCAATGCATTAAAAGATATGGTCGGATTCATTTCTTCTTTATCTAGTGTTTGTTCCTAGAGTATATCCTCTTCTTTTGACATTTCTTGTTCCTTTTCTTCCTCCTGTTCACAATCTATGTAGAATAATTTCTTCTCAACACACTTATGACCTTTAGTGTATTTTCTATCACAACTGTAACAAATCCCTTTTTCTCTTTTTTCTTCCAGTTGTTGTGGTGTCAACCTTGTAGGTTGTGGAAGGCTAGGGGCAACAACACTTCCATCTTTATAGTTGTGAGTGGTAGGCTTCCTGGTTGCCATAATTTTGCTTTCCATTTTTCTTGCTAACCTAAATGCCTTCTCCAATGAATCAAGTTCCCAAAGGCAAACCTCATGTTGGATATTATCCTTTAAAGTCCCTATGAACACATCAATCCTATGCTCCTCTGGAATATCTTTTACCCTTATGTTCAATTTTTGGAAGTCCTCAATGTGCTCCATCATTGAACCATTTTGTTTCAGATTTATCAATTGGCTAAAAAAGGTGTTTCTTTTTGTATCCTCATAATGTGCTATCATTTCTTCTATAAAAATTGCCCAAGTGACAATTTATTTATGAAAGCAAAGTCATCGATACCATACAAATTGATTTGGTTCCAAATATAAAGTTGCAATGCATACCTTTTGTGTGTTTTACACATTATGGAGATCAAAAAATTGCTCCATCTATAGTATCCATGCTCTGGGATCCTTGCCATCAAACTTCCTCATATCGATTTTGGAACATGGTGGGTCTTCAATCCAACATTAGAGTCTATGAAATCATGATTAACATTTCTTTTGTTCTCATCATGAGTTTCTTTTACTACCCTTTCACCATTAGTAACCATTTCTTATAGCAACTTATTCAAATTTATCTTCAATTCTCCCATCTTAGCATCCATACCATTCATCTTAGCATCCATGCCATTCATCTTAGCTTCCATGCCATCCATCTTAGCTTGCACGCCATTCATATTAGCTTCCACGCCATTCATCTTGGCTTCAGTTACCTTTTGTGAGAGTGAAATTTGTTGTACTTGGTCTTGTAATTTTGATATATCATGTTGTATTTCTTCATCTTCTTCACGAGTCATGCTAGAAATTTCAGGTTGCTTACTAGGTGTTTCCATTTTCTTTCTTTGGGGCATCAATTAATGCTAATAATTCTTCACTATTTCCTTTGAATTCCTTCAAACTAGTTTTTCAAACCAGTCTTATGCAAAATTTAAAAAAAAACTACACACCTTTTTTTCACTTTGTAAGAGCTAGATATTTAATATGTTGTAACTCTGTAACTGTGGATCTTGAATATCTGAAATTGCGTCCTGTAGTAGCACTTTGAGTCCTCTTTTTAACCGCACAATTATGATCAAGATTGGATTCTCCAAGGAAGAGTTATGCCAAATATCCCACGGTGACCTGATTATATACTAGTTGAGTAGAGTGAACTTGTACGAAGTGCCACGTGTCACTGTTTCGATATTAGTACTTGAAACTGATATACAAAAAACTATAGGCTGTCCTCTTTCTTAAACTTCTTACGAAATTTCAATCTAATGCTCAGAACAAAAGTTAGGACGATTTTCCCTAGGTCACATGTTTGGAATGTAATTTGGGAGTTTGCAAAAACCCTAACTTCCTCAGATCATATCTACGAAAATATAATGAAACAAGCTCTGACATTCAGACCCAAAGTTCAGAACGATTTCATCTCAAATGGGTGTTTTTTTAGCTTCTGAAATGTCGTACAAAAAAATTTATATCGAAAATTCCACGATGACCTGTTTGGAGCAGCGAAACCCTAAAATTCAAAGCTCTGATACCAAATGTTATGAAACCAACTCACAAAAAGATAGAAAAGATATATCAACGCCTTAGAATTCAACCTCTTCGAGGGGGAAAACTCCTTTACATTACACAAATGAACAATTCTTGGATGATACAAATGACTAAACCTCCCTTCTATATATAGGAGTCTAAGGGGTCAAAATATGATCAAGCCGACATAACAGTAATAACATAAGTGCACAACAATAACAATAGTGGGTTTCTATGAGGCACACTAATAACAATATGGGGACAATAGGGGCACAATAATAACA
The DNA here is from genome assembly GCA_031772625.1 of Pinus tabuliformis. Taxonomy (NCBI): domain Eukaryota; kingdom Viridiplantae; phylum Streptophyta; class Pinopsida; order Pinales; family Pinaceae; genus Pinus; species Pinus tabuliformis. Next base: position 464,914,507 of record CM062811.1, read on the forward strand.
ATAAGGTCTACAATGACAATAGTAATAGGGGAATCACTAGTATTATAGGGACCTAACATTATATCATCAAAAATATATTGGAAATCTAATCACAATGGTGGTATCATAATTAAATTATGTGTACTTGAAAAATTGTGGTTTTTGCTAACACCATATTCATAATAGATCTTTGCGGTTGGATCAAAACAAACTGGTAACTCCTCCCACAACTTAAGAATCCTTAAGGGAGTGGAAGGGAGGGTGGTTACAGAGTAGTATCAGAGAAAAGGTTCAACACTAGACTGGAAGAGGCTAACCTTGATATAATACTAACATGTTTTTTTATCTAGCATGTATAACTAACATGGGTTTTGATTTGTGAATAGTTTCATATTGGCATGCTTAGTGTTGATGAGCGAAGGTGATAAATTACTATATTCATGCCAAACTTAACTAACAACTATATGTGTGTGACAACACATAAGAAGACACGTATTATAGCAAGAAATAAATAAATTAGTGATATAATGGTAGATTACAATATTCTTATATCCTATTATCATCAGGAAAAGGACTCAGCGAGAAAAAGGTATAAAAAAATTCCCCTGATTGGATAGACCCTGAGTTTGAGAGTTGAATTGAGAAGTTACAAAGCAGCTAATGAAAATATTGTTAAAGCACAAGAAATTTAAGTAGAGGTGAATGCAGTGATTTTTCAGATCTTATCAGATCTACAAAGATAAAATCAACATGAGCTTGGTGCTAGTTATTTAGGCAGCCATAAATCCAACAAATTCCTTTCAATATCCAAAAGCAGGGATTGGAAACGAATAAGGTAGAAGATAACATGTCAAGAACAAGGCATAGCCATAAAAATGAAGACAACGTGAGGGGAGAAACCCCACTCAACACTCCAAAAAGAGAGTCAAACAGGAATGAATGGTTATCCAGTGTTTCAACTTGAAGACACCACCAACAAAGAAAGAGAGAGAAGAGATAAATGTCGAAGGAATTCAAAAAATTAAAGTTCCCTACCTTTGATGGAGAAATTAATAAGGATGAAGAGACAAAAGCTTGGTTTTAGGGATTGAAGAAATAATTTGTATTCCATCACTACTCAAAGAACATGAAGATAGGGGTACTCTTTTTAGTCTTAAAGGCGAAGGTGATACATAGTGGGAAGATTTGAGAAGTCTCAAGGGAATTAGAGAGAAGGAACTATCATGGAAAAGTTTTGAAAATTACTTGCATGAAAATTACCTTTTTGAGAGGTACTATGATAGCGAAATTAAAGAGTTCCACAAACATAAGTTAAGACATCTCACCTTGGATGTGTATACTGATAGATTTATGGATTTGTTGAGGTATGTGCAATATGTAAAGGATGAGAAGGTGAATATTCATAGATACATAAGTGGGTCACTGTGGTCCTACCAATATATGATTGATTTTGATGAACCCTAGATGTTTGAGGACACCATCTAAAAGGATAGTTATTGTTATGATCAGTCTAATCATACCGCCAACTTCTTATTAAAATGTAATAAAAAGGATAGGAACAATTTCAAAGGAAAAAGCCAAAATCCTTTAGGCACAAGCAAATGGGGAAGGATGTTAAGTTTACTACTCCTAGCAAGGGTGAATCCCAACGAAATTTCCCTACTTTCAATAGAGATCAGTATATCAAAATGAAAAGAGAAGAGTTTGAGGATCCCAAGAGAGGATCATTCCAATGTTGGATATGTGGATAGAACCACCTACATAATTATTATCCTCACCAATAGCAAAGCAGCACAATGTTGTATATTATCAAAGTAATGGTGAACAATGGAGTTCATAACATACCTAAGATTTATGCAGCATTGGACAATAGGCAAGAAAATCCCAAACCTTAGTGTTGACATGGAAATTATTGTCACCAACCATAACCAATCCAAGTTCAAATTTTAGTTGTCAGTCCAAGAGATGCAGATATGTGCAATTTGTAAAGAAAACCCCACACAAATCCACGGCTAGTCTAGCTAGCCATAAGAGCCAAAAGGAAAGTATTAGAATGGTTGGAATTGTGCTACCTAGATCTAAGTGGCATACCCACAACAAAAGCCCTAAATTTTCTATTGTTGGGATCATATGATGTCTTGAGGGGCATCAATTGCCCGATAGCCCCCAAACTAAGGTGGATTTCTATAACTAGTTGTTGGAATGCCTCAGCGATGTACGTGAAAAAATAATACTTCAAGGAATGAGGAAGCTTGTCTATATCAAGTATATTTCAATGCTACGAGTAAATAGGTGCAACCAGAAGAGATGTTCCTTGTATGTGGTCTAAAATACCAGCATGATAGAGAGTAGTGATGTCAAAATCGATCACCTTGTCTTAAATTAGTTCACAATATGTTTTTGGAAGAAATATTAGGATTTCCACCCAGGAGGGAGATCGAATTCTCCATTAAGTTTATTCCTAGTGCAATGCCAGTTACAAAATCCCCATACCATATGAGCATGCCAGAGTTGGTGAAATTAAAGTTGCATTTGAAAGAAATGTTGGATAAAGGGTATACCAGACCTAGTTTTTCACCTTGGGGAGCCCCAACATTATTTGTAAAGATGAAGCATGGCACATTCAAAGTTGTGCATCAACTACCAATAGCTGAACAAAATCCACATTGGAAAACAAGTACCCACTACCCATAATTAATGACATGTTCAATCAGCTGAGAGGGGTTACAATATGCTCTAAAATAGATTTGAGATTTGGATATCATCACATCTGAACTAAATACAAATACATCCACAAGACAACATTCAAGACAAGATATGGACACTACAAGTTTGTGGTGGTGCCATTCATGCTCACAAATTCCCCAGCCACATTTATGTCCCTGATGAACAACATCCTTAGCTCGTATTTGGATAGTTTTGTATTAGTATTTGTGGATGACATCCTAGTTTACTCAAAAACCAAGGAAGAACATGAAGAGCATTTGAAGGCAGTGTTGCAGTTTGTTGGATCAGTGTTTTTGGGTAACAAGTTTTGGGAACTGCACATAAGAACATCACACAGGAAGGATATATCGAAGGAGGTTATTGTGCAATAAGGATAGCCAAGGGTTAGCACACAGAAGTTACAAAGAGAAGGAATTACATGGAAGTATAACAAATAAGGAAAAATGTTGAGTTGATTTTGTATGTAGTAGCCCATAGTAGTATTTACTAGCCCATGGTAATATTTACTAGCTAATAGTAATAATTTACTACTAAGGGGTTTTTGGTCGGCTTGGGTCCAAATGTAAACCTATAAATATATCAAGGCCAAGGATTAAAATACATGTAGGGACACATAGATACATAGCTAGACTCATAGACACACCAAAAAACATAATATATGTATCGAGGATATGTTGAAGTATGTTTTTTGAATTATAATGATCTACTAAGGTTGGTGAGCCAAGATGGGTATGATTGTAATGAAATATCCATAGTGATAATAAAAAATATGTTTATGTCTCATTCTATTTTTTTATGTAATGTTTAATGACTTGTCTAATTTTTATGGTTATTATTGCTTTAGAATGTATGCATGATGATATTAATGCACAGTTTCTAAAGAATTAAGGTTTACCTCATTTATTTTTTAGAATAGTAATAATGATATGAGGAATATGGGAAAATTCGGTAACTCTAGTGTGACAACCCCTTTGGGAAAATTCCCCTCTTACAAAAAATTGTAAATATTTCATATATTTTGATTATAAATAAAAAGGCCTAAGAATTGGACATGGATTCGAGAGTTTGAGGAAGAAGATTGCTTGGGCCTTGAAGGATCCTTTATTGATTTCACAACATCCATTGAAGGTTTGGAAGATGTTCCCTAAATGGATTGGTGTTATAAATTAATTAAGCATGAAGGAAGGACAATAGATATCATGCTTGCCTTGGATAATTAAACATGGTAGATAGGACAAAATTTAAGAAGGATGGGATGTGTTGGCAGAAGGGGCAGTTGAAGTCAACCAACAGGAAAGTGAGGCAGGAAGCTAACACAACAACATCCCCACAACCACTCAGAAAATACAAAACCATCGTGGTCGAGAAGGAAGTCATGGGCGACCAAGAATGTATTCCCACGCAACCAAAAATAGTTTCAACTGCACAATGGGGACAATTGTCACACTCCATGAAAGGAGAGACAAGACTCTCTCGGCGGGGATGACACCCCATGCACTATAAACAAGAAAGGAAATTTCAAAGAGGGAATTCATAGGTAGTGAAGGAAGAAAAACATAGACAGTGCAAGACAACAGAGAAAAGAAGCTCGGGGAAAACAAGACAAAGGAAGGAAAGGCTCAAGGAGAGGTTCACAGAAGAATTGGTTGCACTGCAAAGGAGGAAATAAATTATAGTTTAGGAGAAAAAGAGCACATGGCTCTATGTCACTACCAGAAGGCAAGGAGCAGAGAAAACATTTGGTTGAGCATTGAGAGGTGAAAGAACGTATTTCAAGTGAGGATAGTAATCTTTGGATTCGCTATGAGAATGAAGGTGGAGATGGCTTTCTCTGGATTTCCTTGACAACTTGGATGGAGATACATTCCTTGGATTCATTATAAAGAGATTTATTTATCCTCGTCTACTTGTTTTTTGGTTCATACAGTGGGTTCTGTATTCCCAGGATTTGGGTGGAATAATTGTGTGCAATAATTTTTTGAGTGTGGAGGTGATAAACCTCTAGATTCCCTCATTCAGTTTTGGGTGGAGGTAAGCCTATGGATTCCCTTTTTTTTCTTGTAACAATAGAACCACGTTTTCTTATTGAAATAGTTGAAGGAGTGGAGGTGGTGGAACTCTAGATTCCCCTGTGATATATTGATTTTAATAATTTGTTGGTGGATGGAGGTGGATGATCCTCTGGAGTCCTGTTGTGGCCACCAACAACCCCCCTCCTTATTTAGTATTAGCAATAACACTAGATAAGTGGGGACCCTTAGTAAAAAAAATTCAAAAAATTCAATTAAAACTCATGTATTATACTCCTTAAGAAAATATCGCATCGCGCGAAGAAAATAGGACATTTCCTTGTGAGTAGAATGATAAACTGCGAGAATGCGACGCGAAATCCATCGCATCACATTCATTAAGAAACGCTCACAAACAAAAAACTTTAAGAAATCGTCGATGGCCGATATGCGACATCGCAAAAACAGCACATAACTATTTAACGAATTGTAACAATCTGCGATAATGCGATACTGCGATCGGCGATCTTGCGATCGTGCGAAACAGCAATCCGTAATCCTGCGACCAACGTGATCGGTCAACCCTGCGATAACACATCTTGATGAAAATGCGATAACGCGATAACGCGATAACGCGATGATGCGATGCTGCGATGCGAATCGCAGAGATCGTCCATCGCAGATTTTCCCCGGCTCAACATTCAAAAAAAAATTGAATATGCGTGTTAATGAAAATTAATGAATGTACGCCAAGTGTTAATGAAAGACAAGTTTTGTGTTTTTCGAAGAGTTAGTTCACAACAGATGGCATGCTTTTTTTTACATCCGTAGAGCTTACAACTTTCTTGCCAATTTTTATTATCATTACTCTCTCCTTATATGTGAACTTCAGGAATGAAAAACAGAAACAATATGAAGAAATGTGCAGGGAGCGATTAAGGAAAAAGGATAAAGATCCAATGCTCGGAAGCAGAGAAGAAATGCCCTCATGAACAGATACCGCGTGCAACGGAGCCGCGAATTCCAAAACGTTGTTGAGCTATCCAGTACAGATCTATCAGTGAGAGCCATGGTTCAATGAATAGTTGAACAATGCTGATATCAACAGGTGATTTAAAACTCAAGGTTAGAAGCTCACAAAAGAAGTATGTTTGCAAAATTTTAAAGCTTATACCCGGTGAAGGAAAGAAGCTAAAGGTAAAAAACGCACTAGAAAGGCCCGGATCAAAGAACGGAGGCAGTTTTCGATGCGCGATTAGCGCTGCATCGATGAGAAAATTGCTCAAAAAGCAAAGTCCCTAATTGCTTAGTCACTCGTAAGCCCAGAAACGCAAGAAAGCAAAGGCAGAGGCAATTTGAGGGTTAACCAAGTGGAATTTGGGTTATTACCGAGCATACACAGTAAATCCACATAGCCAGAGATGATTCTCAAGTATATCTGATATTTTGCTAGAAAAAATGGTGCCAGCGCTTGCCATTTATGTTTGCTTAGCTCAACCAAAAGCGGAAGACAGTCAGCCGACTCTACCCAGGCAAATATTGAATGCTCGCAACTTTAAGGAGCAAATGCAGAAATAGTTAGATATTAGATTTAATTTTTAGAAATAATTTTGCTTAGAAAAAGGGCGGTCATTTAAACCGTATCCTAAATCTGTGTAATTAAGTTATTTAGTTAGTAGTATTTAAACCCTTCTCATGCATTTAGAGAAGGGTCCAGAAATTTATCAAAAACTTGTCCTCAGAACATGCACTTTTGCACCCTCCGAGGAGGTTTTGGTGAATGAATGGATCAAGATTTGTTGATGTTTGCATTTGATATCTGCTACTGATGTTGCACTTCTGTACTCTTAGTAGATGTTAGAGCAAGGAGAAATAAATCATTATTGCTTGAAGCTTATGAGTAGGACCAGTCATAAATGGTACTTTTATCTCTTGACCATTTCTGCTTATATGTTAAAGTGATATACAATTTTTAGTTGTTTATATGTTATTGCATGAATGCTTGAGTTACCATTTGGCACTTTTGTACGGTGTTAGCTATTTATTTATGTTTAATGTATGAATAGCTTATTATGCGATATGTTGTTCATAACTGTTTTGCCTAACTTTTTATGCGAAATAGTTCATCTTAATTGATTTCCTTTCTTATAATCGCTGAATGATCTTTATTACCAGTTGTTATATGATATCTCTTTAGATCGCATAATAGAAGAGCTACATCCCGGGTTAGCATAGATTAGATGTGTTGTTTTTATTAGATTACCATAGTATAGAATTAGATTAAAGTTTGAATTAGAATAGCTTAGATAGTTACTGTTAGATTAGCAACATCCAATTCTACACACACACACCCATAGATTGGGAAACTGGTCCCATTATCCCTAGTCAGACCCGCTATACCAAACGGATAAGGAGCTGCCAACCAAGGTCCGGACCGAGCGGGTATCCCCCTTGTTGTCGACCCGATTTTCGGGGCTTCAACATATTTGGCGCTAGAAGGAGGGCCTGAGCTATGAATGGCAAGTAAATCCAAATCTGAATACCATTCTGAGAGTAAATCGCCCTCATCATCTCCCCCGACTTCCCCATTACATTTAAATCCAGAGTCAAAAGTCGCTCAAGTATCAACCGTTGCTACACACCCTGATATTTCAGACCAATCCACCATTGAACCTCCTAAAGTCGAATCCCTAATTCACAAACTTCAGCAATTTTCCATCTCCCCTCAGAGGTCTAATAAATCTCAAGGCAACGTGACTTCACAGTACAACCCTGCTCATCCCCTGACTAGGCTAAAGAGTGAAAAGTTTGGCATTCAGCAAACCGAATTACCTCTTCCCACCAGGAAAAGAGCAAGGAAATCACCGCAAGAGTCTGACAGTGAGACTCTTTCTTCCGCATCATCCATCTCAACTACTTCACCGCGAAGTCAACCATCCACACCTCCACTCCAGATCATCGTCCATCCGTCCACTGGAACCCCCACAACCCCTCTTCAATCATCTACGATCATGGTATCTTCATCCTCCCAGCCACAGGCATCATCTTCTGCACTTTCCTCTGTTAGCAATTTAACGATGGCCCAGTCTCCATGGAACAACCCTAGGGCAGTCTTAATGCCTGCACCCTTGAGTCAAATACCGGCCCATCCTGAGAAATGGCTGCCCAAATTCAATCCCGAGGTAGGTATGCTAGCAGAAGAGCACATAAATAACTTCATGCTTTCCATTAATCTCAATGGGGTTACTAATGAAGATGCTATTGTTCGGCTTTTTCCCTATACACTGCAAGGGACAGTCGGGTCATGGTACTTTTCATTACCCTCCGGATCCATTACAAGTTGGGATATCTTCCAGGACCAATTCCTAACCAAGTTTGGTGATGACAGATCAACGAAAACATTAATCAATGACCTATCCAATCTTAAAGCCGAAGCTAGAGAGCCTATTAAGGATTTCAATTTACGGTTCAACAAAATTTTCAACAAAATTCCTACTGCTTCTCAGCCCAGCGAAGAAGTATGATGCGAATGGTATATTACAGCTCTGCCATCGAACATAGCCATCTTCGTGGATAGGGAAAATAAAACAACCTTAGCTGAAAACATGAAAGAGGCGATAACAGTAGAAAAATGAATAATAGCTCTGGAAAAGAGAGCCGCGATAGAGGAACGTAAGTCCAAAAAAGTCACCTTCAAGGAAGACTCCAAGAAGAAACAGCCAAAAGATCCTTTTGATTTGGAAGGATTGCAGAAAGTTCTAAAGACCATGTCCAATGAGATGGTCGACATAAAAAATCAAGTAGCGGAAACTTCTTCGAAAAATCCCTACAGAGCTTTTAAAAGAGGTCCTTCAACGGATGCAAAGCCACCCAATGCCATTTCAAATGCTGAATCCGAGGAAGAGGAAGAGGAAATTGCCACTGAAGGGCAAACTGATGACGAAGAAGTTGTGGAATTACAAGGAATGTGGGATTCATCCTCCCACAAGAGGAAGATCAAGAAGTATTTCCAGTTAGCACACGAAGTAAAAATCAGCTTGATCCTCCCCAAACTACCCCTAAGCAAAAGAGTGCAAGCTCTACAACAAAAGATAAAGTCGCAACAAAGAAAACGACATCCAAAGCGACTCCAACTAGCCCAGTCCAAGCAGATGAAACGACTCCATCAAAAACACTGATAGTGTCAGATGAAATGGAGTACAATATTATTGACGACATGAAAAATACTAGGGCTAATATCACCCTTTACGAATTGAGCAAGTTGAAACATCAACAGAAGATAATGATGAAAGAATTACATGTCGTGCCAGTTGCACCTTTGCCTGCCATTGGACTTTCTCAAGCTTCCCACAACATGGGAAGACCTCCAACGAACGCGATCAGTAAGATTGATCCAAATGACATCGCCTTGATTGGAGGAAGATCAAGATCTCACACTCCCCCATTTCTCCTCACTTATGAAATCTTTAATAAAAATGTGCATAATTGTTTGATAGATTCCGGTGCTTCATCGAATATTTTACCCAAATCTATATGTGCCAAATTAAATGTTCAACCACAGAAATCCGCAGTGCGCATAGTTCAACTCGATCGATCTCAAGTCGAAGTGATCGGTGAACTAAATCAAGTAACCATAAGATTGTCATCCAACCCGAAGGTATGTCAGGTTATTGACATTCTAGTTGCTGACATCCCAGAATTCTATGGCTTAATCCTTAGCAGGGATTGGTCAGAAAAACTCCATGGATACTTCGCAACTGATTGGTCGCACATGTGGCTGCCCTACAACGGTAAACCAAATCAAATAAAAGTTGAACGAGAGCTACACCAGAAGTACATAGTAACGGAGTTAGAGGGAGAAAATGAACCGGTAGCGTATAACAGCAGTATCATTGGCAATTACTCGGTAGATTCTTTCCTCGGAAATTTCAATGCTCATGCGTCACCTTATTTAGAAAATTCAGTTTTGTCCCAAGTTGAAAATTTTTCTCGAACTGATAGTTCGAAATGTATTATTTTTTTAGATAAACCTGTAAATACATCTTTGTTTTGGAAATTATTTTTTGATGGCTCTAGATCTAACGAAGGAGCAGGAGCAGGATGCGTCCTTATTAGTCCAGAAGGAGAAAAGATCATGCTCACATGCAGACTCGAATTTGATTGCACAAACAATACAGCAGAATACGAGGCTTTGGTTCAAGGCCTGTACAAGGCAATCGGGTTAGATGTCAAGTATCTTCAAGTCTTTGGAGACTCTGAGATTGTGGTTAAGCAGGTACGTAACACTATACATTGCTTATCAGGTCACTTAAAACACTATCAATCTTTAGTACAAGATCTGACTGAGCATTTCATAGCGTTTAATATTTCTTCAATCCCCAGACTCCAAAACGCTAGTGCAGACCTTTTGGCTAACGTAGCTTCTAAGCTTATTCCCTCCGAAGATTTTAGTCCAGATAGATTCTCAATAGAATTAATCTTTAGACCATCCATTCCTGACAACATCACAAATTGGAGAGTATTCAATGATGATCCAGATATCGTAAATTTCCTCACATCTGAAGGATCCTACTCCAATCAAATAATTGACGAAGACCAGCACGATCGACAATTGCAACAAAATAGCACTAATAATGCTATACCGAAGTCGGTGGTTAAGTTAGAAGACTTATACGATTTGAAAGATCGGTTTAAGAGGTCTACCAATTCAAAACTCTACAGTTCAACCTTGAACTACGAATTAGTAAACCTAGGGACCAATACTAAATCACAAAACATTAATCTAGGCCTCGGCCTAGCCCCGGAAGAGAAACTAGCGTATATTCGTCTTTTGAGACAATATAAAAATGTTTTTTCCTGGAATTATGATGAGCTGAAAACATACGACACTTCTATCATCCAGCATACTATTCCCATGATCGATAACGAAAAACCTGTCCAACAAAAACTGAGAAAAATCCACCCCAATTTAGAAAATCAGATAAAAATCGAGCTCAACAAGTTACTGAAAGCCAGGATAATTTTTCCCGTCAGGCATTCGAAATGGGTCTCCAATATGGTACCCGTTAGAAAGAAAAACGAAGATATTAGGATTTGCATTGACTTTCGGAATCTCAAAAAAGCCTGTCAAAAAGACAATTTTCCTCTTCCACCTATGGAGCAAATACTGCAGGCGGTGGTAGGTTTAGAACTAATGTCTTTCTTGGATGGATTTTCAGGGTACAACCAAGTGTTGGTACATCCTGATGATCAATTGAAAACCACATTCAGAACTAAATGGGGCACATATGCATATCGGAAGATGCCATTTGGTTTGATTAATGCTGGTGCTACATTTCAGAGAGCCATGGACATCGCATTCAAAGGTTTAGTCAATAAATCTGTAGTAATTTATTTGGATGATATAACAGTGTACTCCAAGAAGTGAAGCGACCATCTCAAAGACCTGAAACAAATCTTTCAACGGTGTTTAAGGTATGGAATTTCACTTAACCCAAAGAAATCTTTTTTCGCATTAAGTGAAGGGAAACTTCTAGGATTCATAGTGTCAAAGTCCGGTATTCACATTGATCCCGACAGAATCAAAGAAATTTCTGAAATATCCCTACCTCATAACAAAAAAGCCATGCAATCTTTCCTTGGTCAAATCAATTTTGTAAAGAGATTCGTTCCAGATTTTTCGTGAATCGTGTCTCCTTTGCAGACCATGATTAAAAAGAATTCAAATTTTAAATGGGGTCAAGATGAACATGAAGCATTCAACCTGATCAAGCAAGCCATTATTAATGCTCCATCTTTAGCAACCCCGAATTTTTCAGAATCTTTTATTTTATACACATTTGCCTCAGATAAGTCATATGCCACGATACTAATTCAAGCGAATCAAGAAAAAGCAGAAGCTCCAATTGCGTTTTTTAGCTCAAATTTACAAGGTACTGAACTCAATTATTCTGACGTGGAGAAACAGGCTTATGTTGTTTTCAAAGCGATCAAGTACTTCAGACCTTTCTTACTTAAAACCCATACTAAGATCATAGTACGGTTTCTAGCGGTAAGGAATCTTCTAGTGCAAAAGGATGTGGGTGAGAAAAGGGCCAATTGGGTTACTGCCTTACAGGAATACGACCTTGAGATCAAACCAGTAAACATTGTAAGAGGTCAAGGCTTCTACAAAATGCTGGCCGGAGCATCGCAAATTTTTGAAACTCCATCTGAAGAGGTACAAATGGGTGAGGTAAGCCTAAACGATGCAGAATCATTATATGTTGATATCATTTATTATCTTAAGAATGGGTATGCTCCTTCACACCTTGATCATACTAAGAAAAGAGCTCTAAGATTGAAAGCTAAACAATATCAGCTCATAAATGATATTCTTTTCAGAAAAAATTATGATTCTGTCCTTCTTAGGTGTCTTGAAAAAACTGAAGCTGAAAAAGTTTTGCAGGAACTCCACGATGGGCCAGCAGGCGGACACTATGTTGGAGATGCTACTGCACATAAAATCTTACGCGCAGGATATTACTGGCCCACATTGTTCAAAGACTCACACAGTTACGTGAGGAAATGCCAAGTCTGCCAAACTACCGCTGGAAGACAAAAGAAGCCGTCCCTGCCACTACAGCCGGTAAACATCGAGCAACCTTTCAGTCAGTGGGGCTTGGACATAATAGGTGAGATCGTTCCTCACTCTTCTAAGCAGCATAGATACATCCTCACGGCAACAGATTATTTCACAAAATGGGTAGAAGCAGTTCCGCTCAAGACAGCTAATTCTGAAAATATTATTGAATTCATAGATCAATTTATAATCACTAGGTTTGGATTGCCATCTGCTTTAATGTTTGACAATGCATCATACTTTTCTGGAAATGCAATGACTGATTTTGCACTTAAAAGAGGATTCAAACTTAAATATTCAGCCAATTACTATCCGCAAGGTAATGGGTTAGCTGAGTCAACAAATAAAAACCTAATTAGGATTATTAAAAGAACAGTTGACCAGAATCAAAAGAATTGGCACAAAGCTTTGGTATATGCTTTATGGGCAGATAGGATAACGCAAAAAGCTTCAATCGGCACTTCTCCCTTTAATTTAGTTTATGGGAAAGAAGTGGTTCTTCCAACTCACTTAGCCATTCCCTCTTTGTCTTTAATACAATACATTGATGAAGTACCCACTTCCTCCTTACAGCTGAGACAAATGGAAATAATTAAATTAGAATAACAACGAGAACAAGCTAAGAAAACGCATGCTCATCATCAAGCGCTTGTAAAATCCTCTTTTGATTCAAACATAATGACCAGAAAAGATTTTCAAATGGGAGATTTAGTTTTAAAGTGGGATAAGGCTCATGAAGAAAAGGGCAAACACACAAAATTTCAAAGGATGTGGCTTGGTCCTTTTCAGATTGTTGAAGTCATAGGTCCATCAACATTTGTGTTACAGGATTTAGCAGGTAGGAGGGATCCTTTGCCTGTTAATGGACAAATTCTCAAGAAATATTTTCCATAGAAGATTATCCTTCTATTTTTGGGAGAATAGTTTTTATTTTCATAATAAAACCAGTTGTGAGTGGTTACATTAGGTATTTACGAAAAACACACCAATACTCTTTCAGATTTTGAGCTTTTCGCTTGTATAAATAGCAAATATTTTGGAAAAATGATCTTTATTATTGACAGATACAGTTAAAAAATTTAGCCTAGATATGATACGAGTTTCAACTTCAAGAAATTTGATGGAAGTAACCTTTAGTGAAGAAATTGTTTTATATCAGCATAATGAAAGGTATCAATAACAAAATGAAGATTCTCTATAGAACAGTTGTTCCCAAAAACTCTATTATTGTCATCCAGAGCTATCTTAAGGAAATGATGACTTCCTCCCTGCTAAGGAGAATCACAGCTTTCAGAGAGATAATCCAAGGATACACTATATCTTGAAGAATAAGAGGTCTCATTACAAGCCGGCTTATCATGATCACAGATATCATAACTTGCTGACTTTCCCAATACTGTCTACCACAACAGGGTAATGACTCAAGATTGTTGCAATCAAAAGACAAGGGGTCTCATCACGAGCCAGCTTGTTCAACAAAGTTATGAATCAAGTGAGTGACTGTGTCATAATTTGGCTACCAAACCAAGACATTGTTCTTTAAGAATAAAAAGAAAATCAAAGAAATAAGTGTAAATATGGATTTTTCTTTGAAAGTTGTAGGTCACCTTAAGTAGGATACAGGATCATTGCTGGGTAACAGGTAACCCTGTCAAGGCTATAAACGCCTGCTGGCAGCAGAGGCTCTACCTACGACAAATGAGCATATTTAAAACTGGTTTACAGAGGAGACTTTATTTTATCTTTACAAGACCAAGTAATGGCTGATGTAAATACAAGGACTAGCCTAAGGAAGCAACTAATTAGAATGAAAAGAGGTTGAAACAAAATATCATTGACAGTTTAAAGCATAATGTACTCTATCTGTCCATAACAAAATTTAATTTTCTTAAAAAAATTTCTGTTTTGGAAGTTTGAAAAATTCAATAGGAAAACAGAGATAACTAGTTCTTCCAAGTGAATCGCCAATTTTTGTGGTCACCAACAACCCCCCTCCTTATTTCGTCTTAGCAATAACACTAGATAAGTGGGGACCCTTAGTAAAAAAAATTCAAAAAATTCAATTAAAACTCATGTGTTATACTCCTTAAGAAAATATCGCATCGCACGAAGAAAATAGGACATTTCCTTGTGAGTAGAATGATAAACTACGAGAATGCGACGCGAAATCCATCGCATCGCATTCATTAAGAAACGCTCACAAACAAAAACTTTAAGAAATCGCCAATGGCCGATATGCGACATCGCAAAAATAGCACATAACTATTTAACGAATTGTAACAATCTGCGATAATGCGATACTGCGATCGGCGATCTTGCGATCGCGCGAAACAGCAATTCGTAATCCTGCGATCGGCGTGATCGGTCAACCCTACGATAACACATCTTGATGAAAATGTGATAACGCGATAACGCGATGATGTGATGCTGCGATGTGAATCGCAGAGATCGTCCATCGTAGATTTTCCCCGACTCAACATTCAAAAAAAAAATTGAATACGCGCGTTAATGAAAATTAATGAATGTACGCCAAGTGTTAATGAAAGACAAGTTTTGTGTTTTTCGAAGAGTTAGTTCACAACAGATGGCATGCTTTTTTTTACATCCGTAGAGCTCACAGCTTTCTTGTCAATTTTTATTATCATTACTCTCTCCTTATATGTGAACTGCAGGAATGAAAAACAGAAACAATATGAAGCAATGTGCAGGGAGCGATTAAGGAAAAAGGATAAAGCTCCAATGCTCGGAAGCAGAGAAGAAATGCCCTCATGAACGGATACCACATGCAACAGAGCCGCGAATTCCAGAACGTTGTTGAGCTATCCATTACAGATCTATCAGTCAGAGCCATGGTTCAATGAATAGTTGAACAACGCTGATATCAGCAGGCGATTTAATGCTCAAGGTTAGAAGCTCACAAAAGCAGTATGTTTGCAAAATTTTAAAGCTTATACCTGGTGAAGGAAAGATGCTAAAGGCAAAAAACGCACCAGAAAGGCCCGGATCAAAGAACGGAGGCAGTTTTCGATGCGCGATTAGCGCCTAGCGCTAATCGCGCATCGATGAGAAAATTGCTCAAAAAGCAAAGTCCCTAACTGCTTAGTCACTCGTAAGCCCAGAAACGCAAGAAAGCAAAGGCAGAGGCAATTTGAGGGTTAACCAAGTGGAATTTGGGTTATTACTGAGCATACACAGTAAATCCACATAGCCAGAGATGATTCTCAAGTATATCTGCTATTTTGCTGGAAAAAATGGTGCCAGCGCTTGCCATTTTTGTTTGCTTAGCTCAACCAAAAGTGGAAGACAGTCAGCCGACTCTACCCAGGCAAATATTGAATGCTCGCAACATTAAGGAGCAAATGCAGAAATAGTTAGATATTAGATTTAATTTTTAGAAATAATTTTTCTTAGAAAAAGGGTGGTCATTTAAACCGTATCCTGAATCTGTGTAATTAAGTTATTTAGTTAGTAGTATTTAAACCCTTCTCATGCATTTAGAGAAGAGTCCAGAAATTTATCAAAAACTTGTCCTCAGAACATGCACTTTTGCACCCTCCGAGGAGGTTTTGGTGAATGAATGGATCAAGATTTGTGGATGTTTGCATTTGATATCTGCTACTGATGTTGCACTTCTGTACTCTTAGTAGATGTTAGAGCAAGGAGAAATAAATCATTATTGCTTGAAGCTTATGAGTAGGACCAGTCATAAATGGTACTTTTATCTCTTGACCATTTCTACTTATATGTTAAAGTAATATACAGTTTTTAGTTGTTTATATGTTATTGCATGAATGCTTGAGTTACCATTTGGCACTTTTGTACGGTGGTAGCTATTTATTTATGTTTAATGTATTAATAGCTTATTATGTGATATGTTGTTCATAACTGTTTTGCCTAACTTTTTATGCGAAATAGTTCATCTTAATTGATTTCCTTTCTTATAATCGTTGAATGATCTTTATTACCAGTTGTTATATGAAATCTCTTTAGATCGCATAATAGAAGAGCTACATCCCGGGTTAGCATAGATTAGATGTGTTGTTTTTATTAGATTACCATAGTATAGAATTAGATTAAAGTTTGAATTAGAATAGCTTAGATAGTTACTGTTAGATCAGCAACATCCAATTCTACACACACACACACCCATAGATTGGGAAACTAGTCCCATTATCCCCGGTCGGACCCACTATACCAAACGGATAAGGAGTTGCCAACCAAGGTCCGGACCGGGCGGGTATCCCCCTTGTTGTTGACCCGATTTTCGGGGCTTCAACAAGTCCCTATTTATGCTGGAAGTTTTGGTTAAATCCCTTAAGCACTCATCCTCAAGCTCTAGAATCTTGCTTGGGGATGACTATTGCAAGAAATATTTGGTCGTAGTGTTTCTGAGGTTGGGTGGTAAGTTACAGTCTCAATATCAGTTTCCTGGATAAATTTAACAAAGATAAGTGTTTGTTGATGTCTCTTATGTTCTAAATGCTAATTCTAGTGTAATGCATTGCTTTATCATGGCTTGTAATACTAAGGAATGAGGTATTCCAATCTGGATTTACATTGTCGTTTTAGAGACATGGTTATGGAATGCTTTGAGCTCTTGTGTTGGCCTAAGGCCTGTATTGATATGAATCCAATGTTTTGGTTCAATGCATATATTATGCCATGAAATGTGACTTCTTGTATGCTAAAGAATGATGATCCCTGTATGAATTAGAAGTGTGAACTTATTGCATAGTTGAATGGATTAAATGCTTCTAATTTTGAGCATAAAGTTCATTTGAATGGCATGTGTGCAATGGTTATATGAGCTAGTTGTTATTTCTGAGTTTGAACCTCATCTAATTTTCATGCACACTAAGAGATAGATAGATCTATGTTCTATGTAATTTTCTAGATCTCGCACCTTATTTTTCTGGTGATAAGCTTAGGAGGAATAGAAATATATATAGATATGTGTGTGTGTGTGTGTGTGTGTGTGTGTGTGTGTGTGTTTGTTGATTGTGTTGGGTTGAGCCCTCTGAGGAGCTCAGAAGAGATATAGGCAAATGAAATATCAACAATGATAGCATTTGGATGCTAATATATATATATATATATATATATATATATATATATATATATGCATGCCTAAGTACCCAAGTATAAGGTGATTGGGCATAAATGCTCATATGCTCAAGAGGGATGGCGTGAAGATTAGTTATGCACACACATTCAAGTTCAGTAGGAATAGCTCTAAGAGCTATATAACTGTACATGTATGGAAATGAGCGGGGGTCAAGTTCAAGGTGTTAAGTGGTTTGGCCCTTTTCCATGTGTGCAGTCATTGTAAATAAATTACCAAGGCAAAAACGACCTCAAGTACATACGTGAATAAGTGTTGCAGGATCAAAAGTTAGGGACCAAAGGAAACAAATGGGTCTTAGGCTTAACTCTATGTGACCAAACACCATAATCAAGAGCGTAGTTAGGATGAAGGAAACTAATGGGTCTCAGGCTTAATTCCATGTGACCAAACACCATAATCAAGGGTGTAGTTAGGAGAGATCCTAGTCGTTGGATGACTTGTGCCCAAAGTTTTCAATGTGTCCCGGATCTTCATCCCTGGAGAATTTGAAGGGAGGCGGGTCAAATCCCACCAGGGTGGAAAGGTCAAGATGACATGGTGGGGGGCCAATGGTAATGCGTCGACACATTATTGAAAAATCTCCAAAACTATTATAATGTGGAGATGTGATTACACTGTGTGTCAGAGGACCAAGTGGGGACCCGAGGAAGTGCATGCCACCTTGGCATTATTTCCCCAACGATACCCCACAGAGTTGGGTACCAAACTCCCAAGATTTTTATATCCAGATGAATGTGGTGTAGTGGGCTAGTATTTATGTCATGATGGAGCAAGGGAATAGTTCCATGTCATCTTCCCACACTACACTGGAGATTGAATCGAGGCCCGGTCATCCCGGTAGCATTGCATGCATCAAAGAGATTTTTTACCATGGTGATGCGGAGTTGATCATGTCACTAAGACATTAGTATTGGGCCATGTTAATGGTGGGGTCTTTGAGGTTCCACGTAACCCGAGAAGGATTGTCCCTAGAAGGAACATTGAGGGGTGACAAGAGTTACCTTCAGGGAGAGTGGTTCAAGGGTGACATGGACTTTGAGGGGCCTACATCTATAATACTGTTCATATAGCACATATGTGTGATGGGTTGGTTCACACCGCTATATAGTGGGTAATACGTTACCATTACAAACAAGTTGGTAGTTAGGGTAAAATTACCATGTGGAAAAGAGGGGTCGACTAGGATTTCCACGTGGGTACTGCATGGGGACCATGAGGGCGCCGCGTGATTGGTTGGAGAGATGGCACTAATTAAATGTCTATTGTTTGGATGGCCATATCTTTGGATCCAGGAGTCAAATTGGAGCAAAATTTATGCCCTTGGACTCATCTCAATGAGATAAATATGATGTTATCATTCATTTTGAGTTTCTTGAGAGTAAAAGAAAGTGAAAAAAAATGGACCCCATTTCCATAAAAGGACCATGGAAATCAGGTCAGTATAGTAACTACCTCCTTCTGACCTTAGTTAGGACTAAGGTTAGTAGGGTATATGTTACATCTATCTTAAGGTCCCCATCTCCTTCATCACTGGAAAACTATTCAAGTTCTTGCAATACCCCTTAGATTCCTTGGGTGAGACTTCATCTACTTGCAAGTGTTGCCAGAAGGGTCGGTATCTATAGGAGTTTTATTAGCAAGTTCTTTTGAACCCTAGGTCATCCCTCTATGAACCAACAAACAATTCCATTTTTTAGACTGAGATCCGCGACTGAAATGGATGTGGAGGCCTACTAAGGAGGAGATATAAAAGTGGGTGGAGACAAAGGAAAATGAGTTCGTTGTAGATCAAGTCAGAAATAAGCAAATTAGCCCTAAAAATGGATGCAAAGGTATGATTTTATGTATTTTCATGAAATATTATTTTCTGAGTTTCTAATCATTTTGGCTAAGTGGTGACAAAGGTTGGTAGAAAATCACAGGACTTGGTATTCTATTGTACAGTGTAGTTGGACACCAGAATTGATCCAGAGGGTGAACTCTATAAATAACACGGCTTCTCCCATAGTTGGTTTTTGGTTGAATAGTGTGTTGGAAGGCTTATTGTTGAATTTTCAATAGAGGGTACTCAATCATATAGTGTAGCTGAAACAGATTTCTTCAAGGGAACACGAGGAAGGTATCTGAGATCATTTCCTACATCGATAATTTTTTTGTTGTTTGATCAAGGGATTATGTCACTTGAACTTTAAAAAATGAGTGGCTAAATTTATTTGCACATGATCGGGAAACTGGGGACTCACCAGAGGATGACCTGAGGGGAACAGGGGCATGGGATGCAACAAAGAACAAACAAAGATCGCATGAGCTCAGGATGTTGACACATAATAGGGATAAAAGTGAGGAGAATTTGAGAAGGGAAAGAGTGTGAAAATTGATATGTTAAGAAAGTGATCCAGATTTAGGAAGCAATGAAATGAAATACTGATATAAACATAAAAATAGAGCTACAATGAAAACATAAATTCAATTCCTTAACAACAAAGTATAGAAAATTATTTACGTGTAGAATGGAAATAGACTAGTTTGGGTGATGGTAGCTTATATCTAAGAAGAGATGTGTAGCTACATGCCTTCTAAACTATGTTACAAAGAGACTTGGAGGCCCTTTTATCATTAAGAAACAATGGGGAACCATAAACATCCAAAAACCTAACCCTAGGAGATGAAGCACCAAAATTATGTGGGTCATGATGGGGTAAATTGGTACATCAACTTCCTAGGGTCATAACTTTGGCATACAATCTGCGTTTGAAGTGTACAATACCTCATTAGAAAGATCTATCCTAGGACTACAAATTTCGACTACAAATCCTCTATATAAGGTATCGCCAATTTTCCAAAATAAACACTGTTTAGGGCCTCAAAATAGCTCCAAAAGTTCAAGACCCGAAAAAATGCCAAAAAAGGTAAAATGTGCTACAATTAAGGAAATTGAAAGAAACAATATTGGAGGTCCAAGTGGAATAGGTAAATGGCTACCATTATCCACTTGGATCAGTCCTCTCCCCTTAGGAATCAATGGTCCCCATTACGTTGGGTGCCTCAATGAGATGGGGAAAATTCCATTAAACTTGGTCCTTCTTGAGCCACTTGCCTTGGTGCAAGAGATGGTTAGCTTTGACTACTCGATACAATTGGATCTTCTGTTGGTGATTTTTCTTAATCTATGTGTCCATGATCTAATCAGTTGTGGCATGTTCCATGCAGTCTGGGTTAATATATATTGGTGCTAATTGTTCTGCAATGTTTGATGTGTCTAGCAATGGTGGAAAGTATGGTTGAAGGTGATCGACATTGAACACTAGTTGTAGGACGAGGAATGGGGGAATGTTGAGCTTGAAATAATTGTCTCCCATCACATTTGTGATGATGTAAGGCCCATATCGGAGTGGTCATAGTTTTCAATGGGCTCCGACAAGGTGTTCTTTTTGCAAATGCAACCAAACTTTTTCGCCCACCTAAAACTTATGTGGCACCTGATGTCGATCATGACACTACTTATACCCATGCTCTTTCAAAGAAGAGTTTGGAAATTTCCTTTGTTGTGATACTCTTCTTGCAAGCCGCCAATATAGCCATCTTGGAAAATATGTTCGCGACCATAATTACACAGTCATTCCACTACTTGGTAGAAGGGAGGCTAGACAAATAATCCATGGAGATGGATTCCTATGGCTTGTTGAGAGTAGCAAGAGGAGTGTACAGGTGTTACTTTTTAATGGTTGGCTTGGCAATGGCACAAGCAATGCATGATCTAATATATTTTCTAGCATCCTATTGGATTCTTGGCCAATAAAAATACTTATGTAGTACGACCACAATTTTCTCCACACAAAAGTGTCTTGTGACCCGACTATAATGCACCTCCCAAATCTATTTGGAACGCTCACTTGAAGGAACATAAAGGTGGCCCAAGTAGCATAATAATGCATCCTAGAGGTGGAAATCTAGAACTTGCTTGCATACACTAGCATCTAGTGTGTGGTGGCGACCTATGGGTCATTCTTCTACATTTGCGTCCATCTAGACGTCTCGTGGCCACAAGAGTTGAGAATAGTAGTTAGTGCTGCAACTAGGGACTGACTGAGGAAATCTACAACATGATTGTTTTTTCCCTTCTTGTATTTAATGTTCAAGTGGAATTGTTGCATATATGTATACCACTTTTGATTGAAATCATTCAGCAACTTCCGTTGTGTCTGTATAAACTGAAGAGGTCAGTGATCTGTGTGGATGATCGTCTCCTTCCCTAGAATGTAATGTTTTCATTGTCAACAAGCCTGCACGATAGAATAAATCTCTTTATCATAGGTGGGGTACTTATGAATTGTATCATAAAGTGTCTCACTGTGATATGCCATTGGATACCCTTCCAGGGTGAGAACTGCACCAATAGCATGGTTGAAGGCATCTATCTAGATTTCAAATCGTTGTTGTAGGTCTGTAAATGTAAGTATAGGTGCAAAAAACATGAAATAATTTAGTTCAATGAACTCCTTCTGTTGGGACTTAGACCAGGAAAAAAATTGCTTTTCTCCACCCTTGGTAAATTAACTCAAGGCCAAGTGATATGGGAGAATCCCAATCCAAACCTCCAATAAAAATTTGCAAGGCCTAAAAAAATATGAAGCTCCGTTAGAGTGGTCAAGGATGGCCAATCCCGAATGGCTTGGATCTTAGCTGGATCCACATTCACACCATGCATATCTATGATGTAACCCAGATATTGGACTTGGTTCATGCCAAAGGTTCATTTCTCCAGGTTGGCACAAATTTTGTATTACCGCATGGTTTGAAGGATCTGTCCAATGTGTTGCAAGTGCTCTTCCAAACTCTCACTGAAGATAAGAATTTCGTCAAGATATATAACAAAAAATGAGTTGGTGAAGGGATGCAAGATGTCATCCATCAGTCTCATAAAAGTTGCAGGGGAATTTGTCAACCTGAAAGGCATCACCAACCATTCAAAAAGGCCCTCCTCGGATTTGAAGGTGATCTTCCATAAATTTAAGGGCTCTATTGGAACCTAGTGATAGCCAAACTTTACATTGATCTTGCCAAAATACTTAGCCCCCTTGAGCTAGTCAAGAAGGTCATCAATATGCGGGATTAGATACTTGCTCTTGACAACAATGTTTTTCAGTGCTCAATAATCTTTGTAGAGCCTCTAGGTCGCATCCTTCTTTTGTACAAGTACAATCGAGATCCCATGGGGTGAGGAAATTATTTGGATGTGCCCTCTTTGCAGCAGTTCTTGGATCTACCACTTGATATCTTCATTTTCAAGAATGGAGTGTAGGTATATCGGCCCATTGGGTAGAGTTCCTCCGGGGGTCAGATAGATCGAATGCTTGACATCACAGTGCAAGGGCACCCCTAAGGGTGAGGAGAAGATGTCCTTGTATTCTTCCATGACCTTATCCACCCGCTTCTACTACGTGGAGGAACCCTTCCTGGGGACCATGGATGTGGCCATAATCTTTCCCTCATTTTGAGAGCGAATAAAAAAAAAATCTTAGTCTCGGAGATGATCTTACTGCATTTCTTAGCAGAGATGAAAGAGATGGTGGTAGGTGGGGCTACCTCAGGTACCCTATAAACTAACAGGAACTATAAACTCAAAATGGGAACTCTAGCCACAAAACCCGAAAAAAACATGAAAAACAGTGCTAAAAATGAAAAGTGTTGATGCTGGGATAACACCTTTTTTTTTCTAGGGTAAATTTTCAAAATGGTAGTGAAAACCAATTTTTTATGCAAAAAACACCCTGAAAATAGAAAGTGTTGATGTTGGAATAACATTTTTTTTTTTTTTTTACTGTAAAATTTTAACATTTTTAAATAATGGCGTAAAATATTTTATGACTCCAAAAAACATTAAAATTTCAAAAGAATAATGAAAACATAAAATTAAAAATTAAAACAATGGAAAAAAACAAAAACAAAAAATTAAAAATAATAACAAAACGTAAATAAAAATATATATTTAAAAAAAAAATTCAAATATATATAACAAGGACAAAAAAAAAAAAAAAAAATCAAACATAAAAAAATAAAAATAATAATAATAAATAAATAAATAATCAATCATAAAAATGTTAAAAAAAACAAAAAGATAAGAATTAAAAAAATATAAACAAATAAACAATAAGAAAAACATATTTTCAAAAAAAAAGAAAAAGAAAAAAAAAAATCTCGTAAACCATAAAAAAAATTTGGGAAAAAAAAAAAAAAAAAATTAAAAAACAATAAAATTAACTAAATAGAAATAAAAAAATTTAAAAACGCATTAACAAAAAATAGAAATTTAAAACAAACTAGATTAAAAAAAAAAAAAAAAAAATAGAAAATTAACAAGCAAAAAATTACAAAACTATTAAAATTAAGATTAAAAACATTTTAAAAAATCAAAATATACTCAAATTAATATATATTCAAATTTAAAAAATAAATAAAACCAAAAAATATTTAAAATTTTAAAAAATATATACATTTTTATTATTAAAAAAAAAAAAAAAAACATTTAAATTTTTTATAAAAATTTATATTTTCAAATAAAAAAAAAACATTATATATATAGATATATATATTCGATTTAAAAAAATAAAAATAAAAACATTTAAAATCATTAAAAATATATATATATTCGATTTTAAAAAGAAAAAAAAAACAATTAAAATCTTTAAAAATATATATATGTTTAAAAAAAAAAATGTGTCGCCCAGCGGCCCGTGGGGCCGTGGCCCTGGGCAGCAAAGTTGCAGGCAGTTCCACTGCCCAGGGCGTGCCCCCACGGGCAGTCGGGCAGCGCAAAATAATAATAATAATAATAATAAAATTAAATTAAATTAAAATTAAATCAAAAACATATTTTTTTAGAGATTTTAAATGTTTTTTTTTTAATAGAAAATATATGTATATATATTTAAAAATTTAAAATGTTTTTTTTTATTGAAAATATATATTAAAAAATAAATAAATAATTTTAAATGGTTTTTTTTATTCAAAATGTGTGTGTTGAAAATTTTAAATGTTTTTTTTTTTTTTAATATATATATATATAAAAAATAAATAAATAAATAAATTTAATTTGAATATATTTTGGTTTTTTTATATTTTTCTTTAATGTTTTTAATCTTAATTTTAATAGTTTAAAAAAAAAAATGGTTTTTTTCCTTAATTTTCTATTTTTTTAATCTAGTTTGTTTTTAATTTTATTTTATTTTTTTGTGTTGATGCTTTTTCAAAATTTTCTATTTTTATTTACTTAATTTTATAGTTTTTTTAAATTTTGGTTTTTTTTCCCAAATTTTTTTTATAGTTTACGAGATATTTTTTTTTTAGATTTTTATTTTTTATTTTTGTTTTTTTTATATATATTTTTATATTTTCTTTTTTAAGTAATCAACATTTTAAAAAAAGAAAAATAAGACAACTAGAAAATTTGTTAGGTAACCATGATTTCAAAAAAAATTGGACATAAAAAAATTTAAAGTGTCAAAAAATGTAACATTTAAAAAATATCCACACTTAATACATTAAAAAATTTAAAGTATCAAAAATAAGCCCCCTAAAAAAAAGGTTGATGCTGCATCAACACGTTTCAAAATCAGCATGAAAATCACTAACATCTAAAAACAAATATTTATATTTGATACATAAGAAAATTAAAGTGTCAAAAATATGCTCTGAAAAAAAAAAAAAAAAAAAAAAAAAAAATTGTATTTTGCATCCCCACTTTTCAAAATCGGTTGACTTTTTTGCTACCTCAACGAAACGGGTAATTGTATTAGTTCTCATTTCAAAGTTTACATTGATATAAGCACATAGCAGCCAAGTGACCCAAACTAGGCCTATAGCATATATGCATGTACAGAAGTCTGTCATGCACAATCTCATATCATTACATCAAAATCACCCTCTGTAAGTGTCACAAAACTAACCTTCCCAAGGTGGGACACTACACCATAGATGCTCGCGTAGCAGCCTTATGAGAGAATCCAGGGCTTGAGGTAGATTTGGGTATGTTTGAACCCAAACACCCTCATCCAATTCACATGGGAGCATCCAAATCTATTTCGGATGCATTCATCCAGTTATGCAGAGAGTGTCCAGATATGATATAGACGCTCGCACAGCTCCTCCCTACGTGTGGGACTCAAAGATGAGATTTCAGTATTATGAAGATTCCGCTCAGTGACAACAGTGTTCAGCACAATGATAATAGTATCCAACATTTGACCCCAGTCAATGACAACTCATTACAGCCATCAAAATGAGGGTTTTGATTATAAACATAATTAGATCTGTTTCATGGATATCATAGTTGTTTTGTTGCATAGGTAAAGTTATGGATCATTGTACTCTCTTTTGCTGAATCATTTGATGACGATCTACTTAAAAGAAGATTTGCAAGCGTTTTCCCCACAATGAGTTTTGCCCTGGTCTCAGACCAATCTTGATGTCTCTATGTGTGTGCATGTTTTTCTTCTATTGTTCCTTTATGTTTTGTTGCATTGATGATGATGATGATGTTCTTTCTATATAAATTCATATGTTGATGAATAATGGTGTAGATATGAATAATGTAATGATCATATGGGGTGAACTTAATGTATAAATGAAGAAACGAAATTATCAAAGCAAAGACAATGTAGCCCTATGAAAAATTAACATGGTATCAGAGTTGGGCGAAAGAAAATCCATGTAGATCACCCCGATGATGACACCTTTAATGGATGCAAGAAGAGGATGGTGGAGACCTAAAAGAATTCTAGGGTTTGAAGAAAACCCTAGGAACCTTAATTATTAGGGTTTGATGGAATCTGTTAGGGCTAGGATTTGAGAGAAACCCTGGTTTATGGAAACGATATAAGATATGAAACACTTCATGAAGCCCTAGATGGGATAATCACTAGAAAACTTGGTTGAATAATCGAATGCAACATTGGTATATGGACCATGGACATTGATGGCTCTTGAAGATTGGTTCAAGAGGAATTCGGTCACCTCTCGTTGAAGATAAGTATTTCTTGAATTATGATGCCTCTTACTTTTGTTTAGATTTATGGATCTGGTTATTATGATCATTATTTGTACCTCTTGCATATGTATTTGAGTATATGGATGTTTCTAACCTCATTGATAAGTTAGATCCTTCTTGAGGATCATCTGAAATGCAGGAAGGATGTCTTGAGCTAGAAAAGGTTAAGAGACACTATAACAAGATAAATTTCTTCAAGTTGCCTATGTCTAATAAGAAGGTGCACAGGTATTTGAATATCACAAGGTAAGCATGGTATGTTGTATTTTAGCTGTAACATTGGATGGCTCGGTGAGCCCTAAGGTATGATGAGAATGTCTCTTTCTTTGATGTCTCATACATGCATATGAAAGAAACTTCGATCTATGTTTCCTATGATGAAATGATGTACCTAGTGTTGAAATTTTGATCATTTTCAATTCTATGAGGCTACCTAATGTTGATACATTGATACACTTGATGTTTGGCTAACATCCATCCATCGTATATTTTGATTCTATAAAGAAGGATAGCACCTTGACTCTAGTGAGTGATACTCTTGATACTTGTCATAATGATTTCATATAGAAGGATATCTCATTGACTCCTACACATAAGTTTGTGGGTAATGCTTGCGATAAGCATGATGAAAGCATATGGAAAGAGAGATTGACACTCTCATTGTTTTGATAAAAAAATTATGAATGACGTTACTTGATCTTATTGATCATGATAAGCATGGTAACCTTGATGTTAGAGGTATAACTTTGAGATAGATATTCTACATCTCTCTCTACCTATGGTCTTGTCTTGATGGCATATGGTTAAGTTGAATGCTCTAACTTGATGGAGTGACCTGATAGAAAGTGTTATTCTGCTCATAATCTCTGAGATATGATGTTGCATCTATATGTTGCTTGGAGTCTAACCTTTGAAAAAATATTGATGTCATGATGCTAATATCCATGATAAGTATATGTTTATGATCTAATAGATTTGTTGTTGAATGACTCTAGTAGAAATAGGTTGATGACATGAATGAAGATGAATGAAGTAGATCCCCAATCAGAGGGAGAATCTCTTCTCAGTCCACTATTTGCATTATTTACTATTGAAATATGATTTATGTGCATCTGACATTATTGATCTGTAGCAAAATCTCAAATCTGGAGCATGTACATAAATTAGGTTTTATGTACTAGACACAGTCATAAATATGGGAGATCTCGTCCATGGGCACACGCATGCTAAGGCCCAGAGAGCATCCAAGCAGCTAAATACGCTCCCATGCTAACCTGGAGGGAGTGTCGAAGGGTTTAAATACAGTTGAAAATCATATGAATCTTTTTAGAGTTGTTTGAACTCTAAATCAAGGTGTCTCTGACATAATCTACCATTGTAATCTGATTTCTGAAGTTGTTGGGTTAAATTGTTTATCACATAAAAATGAAGTCTCTTGCATGAAATCAGATGATCGCCTGGAGATGCCAGTCCTACAGATGTGTGGCCGATAGCAGCAAGATATGCACGCAGGAAAAGGTTGAATGTTTTCCATAACATGAACATGCATACCGAATTTGCATTTGCAGGTGACTGGGACATACATATAGATAGGTCACTATGTTTGTGCTACATGAGGTTGGCATGATCTCGCTAATTGATATAGATGAACAGTGTTTTGTCATGATGCTTGACAATAACTTTGAATTGATGATTGAGATATGATTTGACTATAGATCTCTCTACGATAGCAAATTTGGACTTGACCTGTTGTCTAATGATCTGGTTTGATGATTGTTGATTTCCCCTAATGTCTATGTTATGTTGGCATAATGACTATGTGAATATTTGGAAAAATGATTTTGTATTGCCCTCCTTATTCCTAGCACAATGGTTGAGGTAATGATAGTTGTGATTCAGCATGAAAATGGAACCTGCATGACTCATCCTTAGTGTATGCATTTGCACCTAGTGACAGAATGACTTGTATTATGATTATGAAAATGACTTGGTAAAGTTTGGATTGATATTGCATGGTTGATGAAAACTTGTTGTCATGATACTAATTGAAGTCGTGACTTGATATGAGCTTTCCATGTCTCCTAGTTGAAAGAATTTTTACTGTGATAATGGTTGTGATCTAATTTCTAAGCTTTGATACGCTGACTTTGTTGATGTTATGGTACAACATTGATTTATGTAAGGCTGATTATGATGTCTTAGCAAGGCATTATTCTTAGATAATTTCATGAAGCAAGCTCCCCGATCTTGACATGTCTATATTTGATAGTTATCTAATGAAGTCGGGATGATGAGTTCCAAGGTATGGATTTTATTTTGATTATGGTTTTGGTTTTAGATCATGATGGTCTACTCTTGACATGTGATAAGCCTCTGATGATCTTAATCAGAGGGAGATGGCTTTTGAATCTTGGAATGATGTATCATGGCATGATGAATTGATTCCTAGAATTTTGGAAAGAAATTACATATTGCAAAACTACTTGAAAATGTTTTTGAATAATGAAAATGCAAATCCTTGGATACTCCTATTTGAAGTTCAAAATATTATTGAACTTGACATGGCATCTGATAGTTGTTTGAAGCATTAATGTTCCATTTTTAACATCCATCTGTATATATATGATGTGCATAGAACTTGAATAAATTCAGGATTGATTTGCTTCATTCACATAAAGTTGTCTCTAAGCGTGCTTTGAAATATTTGCATGAGGTGTTCTATGTTTTAGGATGAAATATTTCTCCTATGATATGTGACTGCATAGATGTATTGTTGATATTTGAGACTATTGTTGATAAGCACATTTGGATGTTTCCTTAATATGAGATCTGCCATGATATCTTGGATGAGAGTGCTTTGAAATATTTGCATGAGGTGTTCGATCTTTTAGGATGAAATATTTCTCCTATGATATGTGACTGCATAGATGTATTGTTGATATTTGAGATTATTGTTGATAAGCACATTTGGATGTTTCCTTAATATGAGATCTACCATGATATCTTGGATGAGAGGTACATAGTACGATTGAGGATGAGTACGATGTTACTAGCATGGCTAGTTGTGAGGCAGGATGAAGAAGCTCCTTAGAGAGTTGTCTGAGCATGATCTGGATATGCCATGGATACATTGTGATTCGATTGGCAGAAAGTCCCATATTTATAGTTGGTGTCGAGATACTCTCATATATTGAGACAGTGCAGCTGTTCAAAATAAGATCAGGCTTGTGGTTGGCACCTCCTTGAGAGGGAGGATGATTATGGTATCCTTTTTTATTTATATTATTATTTATGATCTAACATGATATTTGATTTGATGTCCTGTATGAATAGGAAAAAACTTCTATTGAGACAAGAAGATACCATATTTTAATATGATGAGAGCAGTGTTAATTGAGGAAATTGAGCCAAATCTTCCTCCCTGTCTGAGCTCCCAGGGTGTGGAATTAAGATGGAGGGCTCCTGGGGTTGAGGGAACTCTGGACAATAGGGTATGACCCCTATCTGTTACCCATAGGGTTGAATATGTTTCTCCCCTATCTTCATAGGGTTCAAGAATGTTGCTCCCATGTTTGGTCTTTGCAAAGTATACCCCGGTTGGCATCATACCCACAAGTTTGCCTTGTCAGGAATATCGCTCCTCGTTTGGCCAATGAGTTGAGAGCTTACTTGGGGGTGTACAACCCAAGTCAAATATGATGCATGTTTTCTACCACATGGCTATTCAAGGTCGTTGATGCGAAGATCAATCATAAATAGGATGGGTTGAGATAACCCTATGCGATTCCAGTTTGAGAATGAGCTCCCTGATGAGATCTGTTATATACCTAGGGGGGATAATATGGGGTACCAAGGGAGGTACCCAAGGTAATAATGTAATAATGGGATGGTCCATAGTAATAAATAAGGTGGTTAACCCATGTCATGTAAGGGACCACAAGTAGTTAATAATAATGTAATGGGCCCATGGTATTAGTTGATGGTATGAGGGAACCATGGTAATGACCCATGGTATTGTATGTATGAGGCCTATATAGAGGCTAGAGACTCCACATGGGATATAGTGAAGAATTATTGTATGAACAGGCATATGGCTTGTGGAGTGTTCTCCTTCCTTAAGGAGTGAATGTATAGTGTTGCCCTACTGTAAGGGTTTGATATCAATAAAGAATCATTTCATATTATTTCTGGGTTTATTTGCATTATTTTATATTTTCATATCAGATCTATAATATTTCCGGGTTAGAGCTACAACAAGTGGTATCAGAGCTACAACAATTGGTATCAGAGCTACAACAAGCACTTTCTTGGGCAAACCGTGGAGAAATTTTTTTTATTTTTTGCAAGGTTTCGGGGGCGGCGAGTTTGCAGATCAGATCTGTAAGTTTTGGTGCAAGATCTGTAAATTCTAATTGCAGATCTAGATTCTATGTGAAAAAATACCCGATTTCAAAAAAAAATCGGTCGAATCGGAGTCCGGATGAAGGAGATATCGCTGATTTAAAATCAGTGGGGTTGCAGACAATTTTTCAGGGCAGCGAGTTTGCGGCGCAGATCTGGACGTCCTGGTGGAAGATCTGCAAAATCTAATTGTAGATCTGGATTTTTTGAGAAAAATTACCCAATTTAAAAAAAAAAATCAGTCGAATCGGAGTCCGGATGAGGGAGATATCGCTGATTTAAAATCAGCTCTTTTTTCAGAAATTTTGGGTGACGGCGGGAGAGTTGCAGCATAGATTTGAAATTCTAGTGCCTGGATCAGGATTTCTATCATATGGGCAGATGCAGAATGGTTGTTCCATTTCCAAAAACAGGTCATAATAGAGATTCTGAGCAATATTAACAGAACTGTGACAATTTCAAATGTTCTCCAAGTAAGTGAATTTTTTCAAAACCCTCTTCATGGTGACTCTATGTTTTACAGGAAAAGATAATGGTCCTACTATTGAATAATTGATACAAAGAATAAAGTCCAAATATGGGATATGTTGGAAAGCTATAGTACGGCTTAATTTGACAGAAGAGGTTGACAAATGGTGGAACTCACTTGGCATCAAACAGTTGGACGACTTGTCGGATAAAGAATTTGAAAAACTCTTTATGGACAAATGGTCTCATGCCAGAAAACAAGATAAAGAGAAACATGTGGGGCTATTTCCTACTGGTATATCCTTATTGCAGGTTCATGAATTGATTCAGAAAGAGAAGATCATTGTTTCTATCAATCCTAGTGGTAAACATAATTTTATCAATGTTAATTTGGCAAAAAAATTGGCAAAAAAATTGTAAGTCCCAGCAAAACATATTGAAAATACACAAGTTGATGATAAGGATGTTCAAATTTATAAGGATTTGAAACTTTCTATGGATAAGTATGTGTTTCATGGTGATTTTTATGCTTCAGATATGGATAACATGGATGTTGTTTTGGGATACCCTTGGATGGAATTAGTGGGTACTATAAATATTAATGTGCAGAAGAAATTCCTGAAGCTCTGGTATAAAAAGAAGAAAATTACATTACAAGATATTTCCATTAATAAGCAGGTAGAGTCCAAGGAGGTTGAAGCAGAAGATGTTACAGGGACTGACATATCAAATGATGAGCAGTTGATGGTCGAAAATCAAACACAAACAGAGGCTGAAGCCGAAAAGGTAACAGGTGCTGACACATCTGATGAGGGTTCAGTGGTTGAAGTCATATTGGAAAAGAAGACACCACAACAAGCACCACAGCAGGAAGAATTAAAGAAAAAGACATCATGGGTTAAAACTTCAAAATATCATCACCCCGCAAGAAAACAACCAACAAGATGGCAACCAACTAGCCACAAGGACAACAACCCCCGTATGATGGATTGCAAGGAGCCTAGATCCACCTACTACACCTCAACACAGAAGAGCTGCCACGGTCAACTTCCATCTCGAGCGAGCGAGGCACCAGTGAGATCGAGGGTTCACCTTTCTCTTGGATGGCTAGATGCACGTGCATGGTATCAGTGGACTACTCTTTTGAGTAGATCTTATTATTTATGTTCTTCCCATGTTTCGGGGACGAAACATGCTTAGGGGGGTGGAATGTTATATAACTAGGGGGGATAATATGGGGTACCAAGGGAGGTACCCAAGGTAATAATGTAATAATGGGATGGACCATAGTAATAAATAAGGTGGTTAACCCATGTCATGTAAGGGACCACAAGTAGTTAATAATAATGTAATGGGCCCATGGTATTAGTTGGTGGTATGAGGGAACCATGGTAATGACCCATGGTATTGTATGTATGAGGCCTATATAGAGGCTAGAGACTCCACATGGGATATAGTGAAGGATTATTGTATGAACAGGCATATGGCTTGTGGAGTGTTCTCCTTCCTTAAGGAGTGAATGTATGGTGTTGCCCTACCATAAGGGTTTGATATTAATAAACAATCATTTCATATTATTTCTAGGTTTATTTGCATTATTTTATATTTTCATATCAGATCTATAATATTTCCGGGTTAGAGCTACAACAAGATCCCAGGGTCGAGATGTGCCCCCCTCTGCGTTTGTATATCCTATTGCTTGATATGGGGTATATCTCCTCCATCATATTTTGGGTCGAGATGTGTTCCCCTATGTGGTTCTAGATTGAGACGTGCTCCTGATTATATGCTCTCTGATGATGATTGATGATGATATTTCGGGTCGTAGCCCACTAGTACAGATTCTAGGTAGAAACCTAATGGATATAGGGTGGAAGCTTAAGATCTCCTCCGGTAACAAATTATTCTTCTTCTAGATTCAAGAATGTCCAGCATACAAGTAGGAACAATCAAGAGATAAGTAGGAATAAGCAAAAGATAGATCGATATGTACAATGATTATTTGTGATGATAAGACACTTAATACGGAAATGGCATGATAACTACATGATAGAGATGATTTTTGAGGATACGTGATGACACTTGAAGATTCCGAAATGGCATATTGATCGATGGACAGATATTGGCAAGTGGAATTCTCCGTAGTTGAGAGGGAGTGTTAATTTTTGCAACTATGGTCAAATTCCACCTTAGATAGCTCAGATGATAGAGATAATGATTTCATTAGATTCCTCTTTTCAAGAGGACCAAAATCAACCTAAAGATCACCTTATTTGGACAAGCGAAAGTTGAGTTTTGAATTATTTTATTTATACATGTATTATGGAATGGATCGACCCTAACCACATGTGTAACTGCTTAGGTTGGCCTCAACCCCAAGTGGACCCTCATGAAATCCTATAACTAGAATATACC
This sequence comes from Pinus tabuliformis, assembly GCA_031772625.1. Lineage (NCBI taxonomy): Eukaryota > Viridiplantae > Streptophyta > Pinopsida > Pinales > Pinaceae > Pinus > Pinus tabuliformis. The sequence goes on from CM062811.1 coordinate 464,948,298, forward strand.
TCAAGATAATTTGGACACATTGATCAATCCATCTTCTCTTCTCTTATTATCTTTGTTCGCACAGGTCTATTGGAGAAAAGTTTGCACAAGGGTCTGAAATCTCAGGGGCGAAGCTCGCACTGATATAGGGTTTTCTGAACCTCAGATGTTGGCTTGGATCTGGGCATTTTAGTCTCTAGACGGTGGCACACAGTGGTCATGATAGCATCCAGGGAGCCTTGGACACTGGCATAGTGTGTTATGGGAGTGTCCCAGGATTAACAGATAGATCGGGTTGTATTAGTCCCCGGACGCTCGCACAGAGTGATCCTGAGAGCATCTGGGTTGCCATATACCCTCAAACAATAGCCTTATGAGGGTGTCTAGGGATTGATGTAGATCTGGGTATGTTTGACCTCAGATGCCCTCATCCAATTCACCTGGGAGCGTCCAAATCTATTTCGAACGCAATCATCCAGTTATGTAGAGAGTGTCCAAATCTGCTATTGAAGCTCGCATAGCTCCTCCTCCCTGTGTCCGGGACTCAAAGATGAGATTTCATTATTCTGAAGATTCTTCTCAGTGACAACAATGTTCAGCATAGTGATAGTAGTATCCAGTAGTTTACTTTAGTCAGTGACAGCTCGTTACGACCATCAAAATGAGGGTTTTGATTATAAGCATAATTAGATATGTTTCATGGATATCATAGTTGTTTTGTTGCAAGTTATGGATCATTGTACTCTCTTTTTCTAAATCATTTTATGATGATCTCATTAGAAGAATATTTGCAATGGTTTTCCCCATAGTGGGTTTTTCCGTGGTCTCGGACCAATCCTAGTGTCTCTATGTGTGTGCATGTTTTTCTTCTATTGCTCCATTATGTTTCGCTGCATTGATGATGATGATGATGTTATTTCTATATAATTGAATATGTTGATGAATAATGGTGTAGATCTGAATAATGTAATGATGATATGGGGTGAAATTAATGTATAAATGAAGAAATGCAATTATCAAAGCAAATAACAATGTATCCCTATGAATAATTAACAGTGGGTCTACTTAGGAGTATGCATAGTGGGTCTACTCAAGAGTATGCATAATGGGTACTTGTTGGATGTGGAGTTAATTCTACATTGAACAGGTGTCTACACTTGACACTTGAGAAAACCTATAAGGAGATAAGTCGAAATAAAATTAAAAAAGTAGTTTCCTCTCTTTTTCAATAAAAAAATCATAACTCTTATTTAATTATTTTAACTATTTATTTATTATTTTCCTTAGGAGACCCATTTTAGACCTCAAATTTTCCATAATGCTGGAGGGACAAGATAAGAACATGGAATTTCATTATGTCTAGATCCTGATTCTTATTTCCCTAGTAGAAAGGAGAGATCCGGAGGAGACAGTTTCTAGAAGTGGCACACAAACCATTTTTGGCAATCCAGTGTGCCTCTTTATGGCATACCGTGCACAAGCAAAGATAGTTAGATAACAATCTTACATTTTATGCCAATAAGGAGATGGTTAGGCAAATGATAGAAAGTATATTACACATACCACTACATGTTGTGGAAGCCTTCAAGGATATTGTACAATTTAAAGCCACCTATCATTTGATGTTTATCTAGCCGAAGAGATATCTTGCTCAAGGATGGCTTCAAAGTCATTATAATTTAACTACACTAGAGGTTAGCAACATAATAAATGACTGGGAAGCAGATTGGAAAGTCCCCGTGGAGGAGATAGATGGTGTTGAGAACATTGAAAGTAGTAAAGATTTGAAGTAGAATAAATCTATCAACGATTGCACGCAAAAGTCTGGACAAGAAGATGACATAGGAGAATCGCAAGAAAAGGACACTGCATAGGTTGAAGAGAAGCAGAATCCAAAAAAAAATTGCATCCAAAGGAAATTTGCACATGAGGCTGAAGTGGAAAGTAGTGAAACCTGTGGTAGGTCCAGTCATTACCTAAGGATGACATAGAGAATATTGGGGAACAATTCAAGGAGAATAATTAAGAGTCACTTAAGAAAGTAGTATAGCAGCATCAATAGATAGAGATGCGAATGCAAGAGAAGCTGGAGAAATTGTGATAAATTTTGGAGTCAAGTAGATTATCCACAGCACACCCAATGGGGACAGAACTATCTACACATAGGCATAGAGTGCAACCAAAGTGACCAACACAAGGCTAGTGCACTCCCAACCATCGTCAACATCAAGAGAGAGGCATGCACTACAAATACCACCAAAGGAGATGGAGCTTACAAGTGTACACATAAAATAGCACACATAAAGCTTAAGTCATGTGGAACTAGTCCTGTCACAACTATCACTAGATAGGTTGCATCAACTACAGAAAAGTGTCACGCAAGAACTACAGTTTCGTGTGAGCATAGCCGCAACAGTGTTGGAACATTTTTCAACATCCCACCAGGGTTTGCAAGCAGAATGGATACAACTACTAGAAAAAATGGAGCAAGTAGTACAAAGAGAGGAAAATTTGATAAAGGCAATAGAGGAGGTCTACAACAGCCTCTTAGAGGCCCCATTGGAAGTGGATACACCAATAGAGGGGAAATTGAAAAGAATTACTGAGGCAATTAAGGGTCTCAAGGCTAAAATTTAGGAGTTGGAATCACAAATAAAGCCAAGCACTCCACCAAAAAAAAGAGAGTGCAAGGAGAAGGAACAAGAATCAACACTAACCTTTGAGCATATTAAAGGATTAGAGGAAGTGTGTAGCAAAATCTACAAAGAAGGCATGCATATTTGGACCAAGTTACTGGAAAGAAATGAACTGAACGAAGTTGGGCAAAAGATTCAAACAATAGAGATGAAGGACCAAAATCTCAAGGATAACTTGAACATATTACCAATGAATTAGAAAAGACGCAAAGTGCACAGTTGAGCAAATAGATGAACCAAATGAGAGTTGATCAACAACAATTGGTGTAGAAGATTGATATCTTGCAAGATGAAGAACTTAAGGTCACAGACAAGATCGAGATGGAACATAAACTAGTTAAACAAGCATTTTAGGAAGGAGAAGAAAATTTTAAGACCCCTATTACAATGGAGTTAGCAGAGAAAATACTGGGGCAAGTAGAGGAAGCCAAGCAAAAGGTAGATATTGCAAATAAAACTTAGAAAATTTTGTTGTGACAACAAAGGAGATAATTCCCTCATTGAAGCCCCAAAAAATTGAGTGGCTCGAGGACAAATCACAGGTGAGTGTTGAGGGCCTATTGGAGTAGTATTTTTGGGTAACGAGTTTTGGGAACTACATAAAATAACATCATGCAGGAAGGATATAGTGAAGGAGAGTATTGCGTAAGAAGACTATCCAAGCGATAGTGCGCAGAAGTTGCAAAGAGAAGGAATTTTGTGGAAGTACATTGAATAAGGAAAGTCATTGGGTTGATTATGTATGTACTAACCCATAGTAATAATTTACTACTAAAGGTTTTTTAGTTGGCTTGGGTCCAAATGTAAACTTATAAATAAATTAATATTGAGGAGTAAGAGACATGTAGAGACACATGGATGCATAGCTAGACTTATAGACACACCAAAAAGACATAATATATGTATCATGGATATGGTGAATTATGTTTTTTTTGTTGTAATGATATTCTAAAGCTAGTGACTCAAGATGGGTATGATTGTAATGAAATATCCACAGTGATAATTAAAGATTGGGTTTATGGCTTATTATGTTTGTTTGCATAATGTTTAATGCCTTGTATAATTTTCATGGTTATTGTTTTTTTGGAATATATGCATGATGAGATTAATGCACAATTTATGAAGAATTGAGGTACACTTTATTTATGTTTCTGAATAGTAATAATTATATGTTGCATATGGGAAAATTTGGTAACTATAGCTTAAGGTCCCCATTTCCTTCATCATTGCAGAAATTTTCAAGTTCTTGTAGCTCCCCCTACATGCCTCGGGTGAGACTGCACCTACTTGCACATGTTTCCGAAAGGGTCGGTATTTGTAGGGGTTTTGTTGCAAAAATATCTTTAACCTCAAGTGAGCCCCTTGCACGCAAACACACTTGTTAATGGAACATAAGCTATATACCAAACTCCACAAATGTGACTTCTTCCAATCAAAAGTCCAATATTTGGGACATGTCATTTCAAGAGGAGTAGTTGTGGATCTTGAAAATATTAAGGTCGTAATGGAGTAGCCTGCTCCCCGAAATGTCACGAAGGTTAGATCCTTTACGGCATTGGATGGATATTACTACTAATTATTTCGAGAATTTTCAAATATTGGGCATCCAATCACACCCTTACAAAGAAAAGGAATCAACTTTCAATGGACATCAAAATGTGCACATAGTTTTGAACAACTCAAGAAATTTCTTAGGTGTGCACCTATTTTGGGGATAACAAACCCATAAAAGGACTTCCTAATCTGCACATATGTTAGGTTCCAACCCTAACCCATTTATTTATGTAATAATCCCAAGGATCCTAGTCAGACTCATAGTTAGTTACTTGAGTCAATAAATCTAGTAAGAAGTTATCCGCATTAATAATAATTGTAAGTGGTTGACCTGGGACCACAATTAGTTATAAACATACCATATTTAAAAATAAAGTGGTTAACATGTATTATGCAATAGACCACTAGTAGTTAGGGTTTTGGAGGTCATAAAGCTATAAATAGTATTAGATAGAAAGGGAAGAATCATCGAGTATTATTGCAATTGAGCTCTGCTCTATTGGAGGTTGCCCCCTCAAAGAGGCAAGTGAACATTGTATCTTTCTTCTGAATAATAAAATATATTTGCTGCTTGTCTCAATTCATGTGATATTTTTGTTATTTCTTGAAATATTGTTTCGTATTTCTAGCATTATGTTATTCTCATAGGTCAAGTGCATAACAAGTGGTAGCATATTACTTTTCAAGGCCAGTTGTACCTCCAACTTTCACAGAATCTTTTTAGGCTATAGATGTGTTTTAGCGTCTTTAAACCATGGGATCTATTGTTGAGCACAAAAACCTACAGATTTTGGGAGGCATGCACGCAGGAACTACAAGAGGTTGTCATGCTTGTTGGACTCCCTTGCAACCCCTGTGGGTACCCCTTCAAGTAGTAGCGCATTAGACAAAACCACGCATGAACTACACTTCCACGTACCCTTGGGTATATCGTAATCCCTCCCTAGGGTAATGTTGGCTTGAGGGGGCCTAACCTAGGTTCAGCATTAGTTAACCAAAAAAAATCCCTACACTGCTGGACCTTTCGGCATTAGCCCGTGGAGTGCGAACTGAAGTCTCACCCGAAGAAGTATGGGGGGATGCTATAATTTCTACACCCTTGAGATGGTTGTGATGTCAGTTTATTCTGGCTATACCTGCCTTCGCAGGTTTCTTATCCCTCTATTCCACCCTTCAGTACCTTCACGAAAGGGTACAATTGGCCTTTCCGTAGCCCTAACTTGCGGCTCAAGGACTTTAGCATTGCTAGGGCAGTGAACTATGATATCTCCCAAACTAGGCTAAGTGTCTTACTTATCTTATTAACCAATATTAGTTAGCTTCGCGTAACAAATGTTCTTACTTTCATTTACTTAACCAATACATTTACATATATTTATGCATCATATAAGAATTATAAGTGAAATTCATATCCAACATAACAAGATTCATAAACAGGAAATAAAGACACGTAAATTATAGAATACTTCTCTTTATTGATAATTCCAGACAATTACAGACTCGATCTACCGTGTGCACTTAGCTGCAGGGGTTCGCACACTCAGCTGTGGACTTCTAGGTCTCTACACACTCAGCTGCAGAGCCTCTACCTACGCTACGACCCAAACTTAGACTTCTGGTCTAAAGCTATGACTCAACCCTTTTTTTATTGATTCCCTCTAACTACTTAGAGCTTAGCTCTATTTATACAATCTCATGGTCCGCGGACCATGGGTAGATCTTTTATAGCCGAAATTTCATTTCTAAAATAAGGGCGGACAACCCTATGACTCTTTAACACCTACATGCTCTGCGACCACAAAATGCGGAGTCTTTACACTTGGATTACAAAATTTGACCAAAATATGGGATTTTAGCCCCAAAACTACCCTTGGGGGATCCCATGCCCAACAGGCCCCCAACACAAACATCGTGACTAGCCCTCGAGTCACTCTACAGGCGCGGAGATCTTAGTGCGAAGATCTCCCAGCTCCATTTGGATCACAGCAACTTTGGCAACGCACTGAGTGGCTGCCTGTTAGACTTCTTCTACTCATTGTTCGGTGACTACTGCTGAGCTACTACCCTGAATCTTCTGTTGAGTTTCCTATAGTGTCGTGAGCTTTGATTTAATGGAAGTTGTGATCGTATATGCCTCATCTATCCATGGTTATAGGCGCGCTTTTAAGACCGCTTCTTTGTGCAGGTCCTCCTACAGGATGGTCAGGACCTCGAATGCCTATTCAAAAAGTCACATGCAGTCTGCTACTACACTATCAATTGCTGCTATTGTTGTTGTAACAGCGGTGGTACGTTGTTCCCTGACTTCCGATGGAGTTGAAGGTTGAGCCCTCAACTGCAATTCTGCGATCTGTAGGTTCATCTCTAGCTGAACCCTGACCATGTTTTTTCGAGCGTCGCACACCCTGTGGCCAACTTACGGATGCGGTCCTCAACCGATTCTTCTGCCTGAATGTCCAACTGCAGGACCATTCGACAAACTTCCTCCACAAACTACATGATTTGCTTGTTTTGTTCTACGGCCTCGTTGCGTTGTAGGCCCAACTGCTCGATATTGATGCACTGCTCGCTCATCACCTGCAGAGCGCGACACTCTCGGGCCCTAAGTTCCACAATGACTCCATCCTTCAAGAGGTAGAGCATCTCCCGAGGGAGCATGGCCATATTCAATCCCACCCCTTTCAAACTGCTAATTCTGGGCCTGTCAGCCTCATTTTCTGTAGTGAGTGCCCCATCAGGTAGTAGTATCACGTTGGTCACCCTCATGCGCAACATCTCCTCGACAACTGAAGTGTCGATCGTGAGGTTGGTGGACACTGTGCCATCCTGTGGAGCGTGAACCTACAACTCCTACAGATCTATCCAGAGAGCTCCTAATACCAATTGCTTCTATTCTTCGAACTCTTAGAGAGCCTCCGTGGTGACATCCCTCACCGTTTCTCCAATACCGTGCAAATCCCCCTCAGTGAGGGTGATTGGGTCGAAGGATGTCTTTGTCGCCTTGGTTTTCTTTCATGGCACTACCTTCTCTTGTGGGTGTTAACGCTTGATTTGGGTGGATGTCATGTGCAGGTCCACGCCACCTTGTTCTGTTGGCTCCTCTATTTCTGCTTCAGTCCCAAGCGAAGGTGACTTCTGTCCTTTGCACTCTTCTCCTCCTGTCCTCTGTTGTTTGGCCAATTTCGCGGTGTTGCGCGCTATCAAGGCCTTAGCCTCTGCTTCCTCTTTCCTGCGCTTCTCAGCCAGCTGTGCCATTTGGAGTTTTTTTTCTTCCTTCTTATGCTGCGTGGCAAACTTGTCTGTTTCCACCGCGGAGCATGCTAGAGCGCGCCACTCCAACAGCCAAGACTCGAGGACTGCAAATATAACATCATTAGTTGCCAGATATGGTAAGTTATGCCATGTCTTCATGGGGTCCTTCCATGCCCTAATAAAGACATGGTGGAAATCCACTTTGAACTCTACAAAGCTCTGTAAACTGGCGTATACTATGGGCAACAATCGTGGCTTACGATTGATCCCCATCCGAATACTCATCTCCATCAAGACCCAAAATATCTTGCTTTCTTTTATGCGTTGTGCATCCTTGGTCACCCACAGCAAAGCATACTTCGCTGCCTCTGGAAGGTTCGGTGCGACCGAAGGGAATTGGTTGTCTTCTGGCAGCTCCCATGCCACCAGCACAATCGAGAGAAAGAGCCACACATAGTGGAACATCTTGCCCTGCTCTTGTGCCTTGCAACAATTCGCAAGGAACTCGCCGCATAGATAATTCACCCAGTTGAACTAGACTCCTTCAGCGCATTGGGCTGCTAGTGCAATCACAGGCGTGGGCACCTCATCCGTGCGGCACTTCCGCATCACCTTCCCTGCTAATATTTGCACTGCTACCTTGACTGCAGGGTTGTTAATGTTGGAGATGGCATATCCTCGCTTCTTCTTCTCCAACTTGAATTTCTTCTTCATAGCTTCCATGAGGGCCAACTCACCACCTTTTCCTTCTGATATATTGGCTGGATCCTCCCCTGAGTAAGGCAGCCATGTGATTTGATGAATCAAGTGGTCTGTGATGGGAATGGGCTCCTCCAGCCATAAACACCCATCCTGCACCAAGCAAATCAGTTGTCTGATGACGAATATGGTCACTGGGGTGTGGTGGTAATGTGGCACCCAGAGCAGGTTGAGCAACCTGACTTTCCCTACACCCTTGAACCATTTCCACGACTCTAATTTGATCGTTCTAGCAGTCGCGTCAATCTGTCGCCGCATTAGTTTCTCAATCGCTAAATGCGGGAATTTCTCATGATTTGTGAGGTCCCAATCTTCAAACTTTAGTACAGGAACCCGCCCTAAGTGTGGCCCCTCAAAAACAATGTCATCTGGGAGCAACGGAGTTTGCAGGGAGCTCTTTCTCTCGTCTATGTCCTTCGACACCTTGGCTTTTCCCTTGCATGGAGGAACATATTCTAGTAACCTGGTAATAGGGTCCACACCCTGGATTTCAACTTCCATTTCCAAATCCTCCTCATCCTCCAGGATTTCTTTGGATTCTTCCTCATCTACCTCCAGATTAATGGCCCTCCCCTTTTCCTGCAAAGTGAGCTTGGTCCTTTGTGGGTTTCTTGGTGAGACGCACACTGGGACCATAGCCTGCTTATCCTTCTTTGGTCTCGGTGTTCTGGGTGATTTAGGAACTTCAACTATCACTCCGGCACTCTTTGGGGCTGTTATTACGGCAATTTCCTACGCAGATTCCTCGGGTGTCAACATCATTCTATTCAGGAGGTCCTGTTTTTCTTTCGGTAATCTCTCAAACATTGAACTTGCTCTGAAAGCCTCAAAATTTGTAGGGTCCATACACACCTGATAGCGCAACAACTGAATTTTCAAAATGCCAAGTGTTTTTCACTGGATAGCCACCTATGATTTATAGGGCTTTTTAAATTCAAATCCGACTGTTCCCCCCACATTCGGCCCATTAATGCTAGATTGGCAGCAGATTTTCAAGAGTCTAACGCATAAATTTTTCCTTGAATGCCTGCCGCCCACTCCATTTGGCCTCAAACTGACCATCAAATCGTGAACAGTGACTTTAACGATCACTTTCCGGCGAACCTCCATACTATCTTCACGAGTAGTGTAGTTGCCTTCGCGTTGTCACGGACCCTGTGACAGTTCGCTGCTTCACGCAGTTCTGAAATCGCATAGCTCCCCAACCCGAGCAGTGTAGTTTGTAGTCCCGCGCCTCCTTTCAGCTACCTGGAGCACTAATATTGTGCTTTTGTCACATATTCAAATCGTCAGGCCACCTGTGTATGGCTTCAATCGATTTCCATTCACTTTTCCTAGGAAGGGATCTCCATTTAACTTAACCAGCTGGACCGCTCCTCCGTCAGTAATCTCCTTAATAACATAAGGCCCTAACCAATGCATTCTGAATTTTCTGGGGAATTTATAAAACTTACTATCATACAATAACACCAAGTCATTCACCTTAAAGATGTGCAACTTGATGTGTCGATCATGTTGTGCCTTTTCTCGCTGCTTCTAGACCTGCTGGTGAAATCCAGCCAAGAATCTTTCTTCTTCGAGCTCATCTAGCTACGCAAGCCTCCTATCCAGGGCTCCAGAATCCATCATACCTGTGAGCACTGTTATGCATAGATTAGGCTTGATGTATTCCATAGGCATTACGGCTTCCACACCATATACGAGCCTAAAAGGGGTTTGTCCCGTCAACTTTTTTCATGTTGTTCAATAAGCCCATAATATTGCAGGTATGTGTAGGTCCCAATCACTTCACTGAGCATTACAAACCTTGGTCAACACGGTTTCAATCACTTTGTTGAATGCCTCCACTGTCCCATTAGCCTATGGGTAATAAGGTGTGTTCTTCTGGTGATACACCTAAAATTCCTCCATTAGTGCGTTGATCGACTCATTCAGGAAGTGTGTACCACAATCACTCATCAAGATCCTTGGACATCCAAATCATGTCAGTACATTCTCAAATAGGAACTTTGTGGCCATCGCACCCGTGCAATCCTTCACCGGCTTTGCTTCTTCCCAACGAGTCAAGTACTCTGTCACAGTGATAATGTACCTCGCTCTTGTCTTCCCTTGTGGCTGAACAGGTCCTACAAAATCTATTGCCCACTTCTTGAAAGATTGCAACGTCCTTTGTGGATTCAAAGGAATTTCATCCCTCCGTGATGGCCTGCGTGTTCTTTGAAATACATCACATGCCTTTCAATATTCTTTTGAATCATGATGAAGGGTTGGCCACCACAACTCGGTGCATTGAATCTTCTGCGCGGCTGCTCTCCCTGCATAATGTCCTCCCACGGCACCCCATGAGCATCCGCGAGGATGTTTCTTTGTTCAAACTCAAGTACATACCTTCGCAGTATCTCATCAATCCCCATCTTGTATAGATGCTCAGCAATGATAGAGAAATCTTCTGCACGTACCACTAATTCCTTCTTTTGCTGGACATAGTATTCTTCTGGTGTAGTTCCTGTTGTTAGGAAGTGTATTATATCCTCGAAATGACCATCCGTGACACGCACTACAAATAGTTGCGCGTCAGGAAATCCTTCTACCAAGTTAGTAGGTTCCTCCCCTATTTCGATGCATGACAGATGGTTTGGTCCCACGTTCAATCATCCAGGCTTCACAACAACTTCAAAATCGTACTCTTGGAACAATAAGAGCCATCTTTATTTTCGCCCCCCCAACACAGGCTTATTGACCAAGTATGTTAGCACGCAGTGATCCATATACATCTTAAAGTGGCCTCCTAGCAAGTAGTGTCGGTACTTCTGGAGCATATACACCATAGCTAGCCCCTCGCATTCAGTGGTAGAATAGTTCTTCTCTTATTTGGATAATTTGCGGCTTTCAAACGCGATAAGGTGTTCCAAGCCTTCTCTGCCATCATGTGTTAGTACTGCCCCCAGCGCTATACATGACATGTCAACATGTACATGAATCTCTTTCTTCCAGTTCGGGAAGACCAGAATCGGCGCGGTAACCATCTTTTCTTTCAATATATCCAAGCTTTTCTTACAGTCATCGTTCCAGCAGAACGTGACATCCTTCTTCAACTATTTTTCCATCGACGTGGTGATCTGGGTATAGCCTTTGATAAACTTCCTATAATATCCTGTATGTCCCAAAGTAGTGCGTAGCTGTTTCACACTCCTTGGTGCTTCCAAGTTTAGAATCACTGCGATCTTCGCGGGGTCTACCATCAGCCCTTGTCTGCAGACCACTTGACCCAATAGGTTCCCAAAAGGAACGCAAAACAGACACTTCTTGGGGTTGAGCGTGATCTGCTATCTTCGACAGGTATCCAGAATCAAGCGCAAGCTCGCTACATGGCTCTTAACTAGCCCAAATATATTCCAGTCATCAAAATAGACCTTGACGAACTTATGAATAAATTCCTTGAATGTCGCAACAACCACATGCGAAAAGATAGCAAGTGCATTCTTCAACCCAAATAGCATTACAGTGTATTGAAAACAACCCCACTCAGTCGTGAAGGTTGTCTTGCTCTTCTCCTCTGGTGCGATTTTGATTTGGTGGTACCCAGAGAACCCATTAGTGAAGGAGTATGCTTCCTGGCCACCTACATTGTCCAACACTTCATCCGTGAATGGAGTTGGGAAAGGATCATGCACACAAGCGTCATTCAGTTTTCTGAGATCCACGCATATCCTTATCTCATCCTTCTGCTTCTTCTCTTGCACCACCATTGGGCTTACCCAATTGGATTCTTCCACAAGCTCAATGATGCCTACTGCTAGCATTTTGTCTAGCTCTAAGCGGACCTTCTCCTTGTATTTCAGATTTAGGCGGTAAGGCCTCTACTTCATTGGCTTTGCGTCGGTTTTAACGTGATCTTCATCACTCTTAGATCTCCAATTATTCCTTTCAAATTCATAAACTTGGTAGGGAAAAAGTCCTGGTATTCATGGAGAAATTCAGTGACCTTATCCACCGTCGTGTCGTCCCAGTAGTCTCCAATCTTCGCGAATTTGGGTTCTACCTCCGTACCAATATTCACCTATTTAGTTCTCACTGGCACGGTTATATCTAGGTTCTTAATCTGTTGTCCTTGAACCTCGCAGTGGCCTTCTATTTCTAGAATGTTAATTTTCCACAGATCTTCGTCCTCCTCTTCAGTAGTTACATTATAACATTCCAATGTGTGACTCAGCTGAGTAGCCCATTCAGGCTGAATCAGGTCTAAAGGATCCTGTGGTATCCTAAAGATGGTTACTTTCACCTCTTATAGCACTTCATCAATACTGTCAAACCCATCCTCAAAATTGAATTTCATCATGAATCCTTCACGTAGGATATCCCATTCACCTATCCCATGGCGGAGCTCTGTTTCTATATACCAATTCATTGGGATAACATCCAGGGTATGACAGAACAGGTGCACCCACTCAAGTTGTGGCTTTTCTCCATAGGCCTGCGTCCATTTGGCCAGATGCATGCACGGATCATCCTGCCCATCATACTTGTCTGTCATTCGCATCTTAGGCTTCCCAAATCGTGCTTTCATCATCCTCCTATATTCACACCAATCATCAAAGCTTTCCTTGTGCATACCCCACCATCTTGCGAGCGTAGCACGCAGTGCCCAATCCAAGGCCTGGAAGCATTGCTTTTCTGGCACCTCTCTTTCAAATTCATCCAAAAAGGTATCTACCCCATTTAGACCATCATAAATAGGCAGATTTCTTACCTCTGACGACACACAACGCAATGACCGAGTCATCATGTTGCAATTCAGTGTAGTTACTTCATGTAACCGATTCTGCCAGCGTTCTGTTTCTTCGTCGAAATCCGAAGTGCAGGAACTCTCATGCTCCCATGTAATCTGTCCATCTGCGGTGGGATTCACCTAGTCTTGGTCTTGCATTGTTATCTTATAGATGCAGCCCAGATCATCATCACTCTCATAATTATGGACTGGTTCCATATAGCACAATCCTTTAACAGGATCCAGGGGTATTATTACGCGCAGTGATTTCTTCTCAAAGATCATCTTCTGCTTCTTCAGATTGATTACCCTATTCATATCAGTAGCCCAATAAATTTCCAGGAGCACAGGGTAGGGATTGTTGTCATCCACAATCTCTATTACTTCAAAATCTGTCAACGTGTTCACTCCCTCAATATCCACGTCAATCCCTGCAGCTGCCCCATGGGTATGATTTTCTGCTCATTCGCCATCCTTAGCTGAATCAGAAGACCATTGCAACACAGGTCTCCCCATTCACTCCCAAGTCTACTTCAACAGAACATTCGCATCTGACACCAGGTCCAAAATGACCTAATCCATTTCATACTCTCTTATTTGTGCGGTTAGTCTCATCTCTCATCCCATCCTTGTTTTATGCTTGCCAATCATTCGTACTACGTGCGGCTCACCTAGCGTGGTTCCAATGCATCTATTGATGAGTTCATGTGGCCCTTTTACAGCCTTACTGTCGCGTAGTAACTTCATACAGTTTTCCAGGAAAGTTGTGAGCATAGGGGGGTCCATCTCTGGCTCAAGCTTATCCTTACTTCCTGAAGTGGAGGCCTCAGCAAAGCTCTTCTTAGTTTCCATGAATGCTTCTTGAGCATGCTCCAAATCAAACTCAGCTTCTTTCATCAGGGCCTTGCGAACCCATGTACTATCTTTCGGTTGTTTCCCCTTGTCATCTCTCTTCGCGATTCCACTCCGAAGCACTATATTTACGTTCGGATCTTCCTCGCATGGCTCAGACTTCATCATCTGCAGGTTCTGATTCGGGGGAGGTAGTAGCACTCCTTTTTCATGTATCCTAGCTATCAGCATAGGACAATCTTCTATTTCATGATCAAACAGCGTGCCATACTTCCACGATGGACGCATTGGATTAGTGAAATCGCGGGCATAGTGTCTTGGTCCTCCGCAATTGTAGTAAATCAACTGTCCTCAACCTCTACAAGGCCCTCCCCCGCCTCGGCCTCGTCCGTGCCCCTGGAATCCTTTCCACTCCATCCCTGCATTCTAGTCAAGGGGCCGCATTTCGGACTGAACCTTGTAACCAGGAGTTCTGTCCATCATCAATTCATAGCTCCTACAAGTAATCTTATCATGTCCTGTCGACCTACAAATGTTGCAGAACAACTATTACCGTGTTTGTACATACTATTGTAACAAGTGGTAGTTATCTGTGGCATGTTTTCCAGCTACCTGATAGATAACGCACCATAAAGCAGGCGTCGCACTAGGTCCTGCTTGAACTTCCGGCCTTAAAGGCATCGGTCCTCCTCTTACAAGGTAATTTGTAAAAACCGGGCAATGGTCTTTGTCATGACCCTGACTCTTGCATTTCAAGCACCATAACTCCTCGCGTACCTCTGGCCGAACCGTCCTGTCCTGCTTCAAACTTTGCATCTCAAGGCACATACTTTTTAGCTACGTATGGATCTGTTGGACTCCTAGATTAGGATCCTGCATCAGAGTCTCATGTGGTCTCATGGAAATCTCCAAGGCCTCTGCCTGAGTCGTTATTTTCTGTTGTGACAATGCACTCCTTAAGTGTGGTAATAGCGAAGCTACAAACCACTCGCGATGTTGTCCATCTGTAAAATTCATGTTAGCTTCACGATTGTACATTTCAGCCTCTGATCTAGTTCCCAAGGCATCTCGCTTGGTTGCATCGCGATCTCTTTGAATCCCACAATCGAATGCGCTTCAAATTTAGGCCTGCTAAATTTCCTATTTAGCGCTGCTTGGATGGCTACTACTCTAGCATTTGGGTTATCGTTAGAGTACTTAATATAACAGGTTAGCGCACAATCTTGCAGAGCGCTAACCAGTGTCACTTTCTGTTGGGTCCCTATAATACTAGTGATTACCCCATTACTATTGTAGTTATACCCCCTATTTATATTATTGTGCCCTTATTACCCCCATATTGTTATTTCTGTGCCCCATAGAATCCCTCTATTGTTATTTTTGTGGCTTTATATTATTATTGTTAGGTCGGCTGGATTATATTGTGACTCCTTAGACTCCTATATATAGAAAGGAGGTTTTGTCATTTGTATCATCCAAGAATTGTTCATTTATGTAATGTAAAGGAGGTTTCCCCCTCGAAGAGGCTGAATTCTAAGGCGTGGATCTCTCTTTTCTATCTTTTTGTGAGCTGGTTTCATAACATTTGGTATCAGAGCTTTGGATTCTAGGGTTTCGCTGCTCCAAACAGGTCATCGTGGAATTTTCGCTATAACTTTTTTTCTGTGATGTTTCAGAAGTCGCAAAAAAAACCCATTTGAGAAGAAATCGCGCTGAACCTTGGGTCCGAATTTCAGAGCTTTTTGCGCAATAGTTGCGGAGATATGATCTGAGGAAGTTGGTCTTTTTGCAGACTCCTGAATTACATTAAAAACAGGTGACCTGGGGAAAATCGTCATAACTTTCTCTCTGGGGATCGGATTGAAGTTTCGTAAGAAGGTACAGAAAGAGGACAGATTGTAGTTTCTTGTGGGTGTTTTTCAGATCCAAAGGTCGAAACAGTGACTCGTGGAACGCCGTACAAGTTCGCTCTACTGAACTAGTCTATAATCAAGTCACTGTGGGAGATTTCGCATAACTCTTCCTTGGAGAATCCAATTTGGGTCAGACTTGTGGCATTGGAAAGAGGACACAGAGGGCTACTATAGGTCACAAATTCAGGACTAGATAATCAGAGAGTACAGAGATACATCAGAGGCAATATCGAGCTCCTACAAAGTGAAAAAAGGTGTGTAGATTTTCTTAAATTTTTGCTTAAGCTTGGTTTGAAAATTTATTTTGAAGGAATTCAAAGGGCATAGTAGAGCATTATTATCGGTAACTGATGCCCCGAGGAAAGAAAATGCAAACACCTAGTAAGGAACCTGAAAGCTCTGGCATGACTCATGAAGAAGAGGAAGAAATGCAACATGATATATCAAAATTACAAGACCAAGTGCAACAACTGTCCCTTACACAAAAAGGAACAGAATCTAAGATGGATGGTTTAAAGAAAGGTGTAGAAGCTAAGATGGACTGTTTAAAGAAAGGCGTAGAAGCTAAGATGATTGAAGTGGAAGCTAAGATGGATGATTTGAAGATAGATTTGAAGACAGACATGGAAGAATTGAAGAAGTTGCTACAAGAAAGGGTCACTAATGGTGAAAAGGTAGTAAAGGAAACTCATGATGAGAACAAAAGAAATGTTAATCATGATTCCATAGACTCTAATGTTGGATCGAAGACTCACCATGTTCCAAAAATCGATATGAGGAAGTTTGATGGCAAGGATCCCGCCACATGGATATTACAAATGGAGCAATTCTTCGATCTCAATAATGTGCAAAACACACAAAAGGTACGTATGGCAACTTTATATTTGGAACCAAATCAGTTTGTATGGTATCAATGGCTTTGTTCTCGTAAACAATTTATCACTTGGGCAATTTTTACGGAAGAATTGATAGCACATTATGAGGATACAAAAAGCAACACTTTTTTTAGCCAATTGATAAGTCTCAAACAAAAGGGTTCAATAATGGAGCACATTGAGGAGTTCCAAAAATTGAACATAAGGGTAAAAGATATTCCAGAGGAGCATAGGATTGATGTGTTCATAGGGTCTTTAAAGGATAATATCCAACATGATGTGCGCCTTTGGGAACCTGATTCATTAGAGAAGGCATTCAGGTTAGCAAGAAAAATGGAAAGCAAAATTATGGCAACTAGGAAGCATACCATTCACAACTATAAAGACGGAAGTGTTGTTGCCCATAGTCTTCCACAACCTACAAGGTTGACACCACAACAATTGGAAGAAAAAAGAGCAAAAGGGCTTTGTTACAATTGTGATAGCAAATACACAAAAGGTCATAAGTGTGCTGAGAAGAAATTATTCTACATAGATTGTGAAGAGGAAGAAGAAAAGGAGCAAGAAAGGTCAAAAGAAGAGGATGTATTCCAGGAACAAAGCCTATATGAAGAACAAATAAATCCGACCATATCTTGTAATGCATTGGCGGGAATTACCACTCCTCAAACCATCAAGATAGAAGGACAAATCAAGAAGAAAAAGGTAATAGTGTTGATTGATTCAGGAAGCACCCACAATTTTATTCATTGTAGGGTAGCAAAAGAATTAAATTGCTTCCTATATCCAGCACCAGAGTGTCAAGTGATGATTGCAAATGGAGGAACAATAAATTGTTCTGGAAAGTGCCATAATATCAAGCTATCCATGGGAGAGTATGTATTGACTAGCCCAATGCTTTCCATTCCAATGGGAGGTGCTGATGTTGTACTAGGAGTCCAATGGCTACAATCCTTGGGTACAATAGCTTTTAATTTTCAAGAACTTTTCATGAAATTTTCTGTGGAAGGAAAGGAAGTTGAATTAAGGGGTATTGCAGGGAAACCAGGAAAGATAATCAGCTCTAATGGCATGACAAAGCTTCTAAAAAAGGAGCAAAGAGGTGTAATTGCACAATTATGTTCGCTAGATGTTTCCACATTGGAATCATCTATTTCTCCAGATCTCCAAAAAGTCCTGGACAATCATTCCAAGGTATTTGAGACTCCCAAAGGTCTCCCACCTATGCGTGATCATGATCATGCTATTCATCTGATTCCAGGAAGTGTTCCTCCAAACATCAGGCCGTACAGATATCCATATGTCCAAAAAAGTGAAATTGAACGTATGGTTGCAGAAATGCTAGAGGCTGGTATAATTCAACCGAGTCAAAGTTCTTTCTCAGCTCCAGTAGTATTGGTGCACAAGAAGGATGGATCATGGCGCATGTGTCCAGATTATAGGGAGCTCAACAAGCTCACTATTAAAGATAAGTTCCCCATTCCTGTTATTGATGAATTACTGGATGAATTGCATGGATCAATTTACTTCACCAAGTTGGATCTTCGTTCGGGATATCATCAAATTAGAATGAAGATTGAAGACATTCCAAAAACGGCATTTAGAACTCATGAGGGTCATTATGAATTTTTGGTCATGCCTTTTGGCCTTACCAATGCACCTTCAACATTTCAAGGTTTGATGAATTCAATTTTCAAACCATTCCTTAGAAAATTTGTGTTAGTATTTTTTGATGATATACTAATCTACAGCAAGTCTTGGAAGGATCATGTTGAACATGTTGACAGGGTGTTACAACTATTGGAGGAGAAACAATTATATGCAAAAAGATCCAAATGTTTCTTTGGAGTCCAGGAGGTAGAATATTTGGGTCATATTGTATCTCATGAAGGAGTTAAGGTAGACCCTAGCAAAATTAAAGCCATTAAGGAATGGAAAATCCCCACATCCATAAAGCATCTGCGAGGATTTCTTGGGTTGACAGGGTATTATCGCAAGTTTGTTAAGAATTATGGGAGAATAGCAGCACCTCTAACAACATTATTGAAGAAAGATTCATTTTCATGGACTTCGGAAGCAACAAAGGCCTTTGAACATCTTAAAGAGGCAATGTGCCAAGCACCGGTCTTAGCTACGCCGGACTTCACAAAAACCTTTATTGTGGAATGTGATGCTTCAGGAAATGGAATTGGTGCTGTTCTAATGCAAGATGAAAGACCCATTGCTTTTGAAAGTCGTCCAATCAAGGGAAAGTTTTTAAGCAAAGCTATTTATGAAAAGGAAATGTTGGCAATACTCCATGCACTTAAGAAATGGCGACCCTACCTAATGGGAAGACACTTCAAGGTAAAAACGGATCATGATAGCCTTAAATACTTTTTAGAACAAAGATTATCCTCTGAAGAGCAACAAAAGTGGGTCACAAAGATGTTGGGTTATGACTTTGAAATCATCTACAAAAAAGGGAAGCAAAATGTGGTGGCAGATGCACTCTCAAGAAAGGATGAGGATGTGGAAGCATTGTTGTGTGCCATTTCTATTATCCAACCAGATTGGATAAACGAAGCAAGGGAGGAATGGAAGAACGACGAAGAAGTGTGGGCACTTATTCAAAAGCTACAACAAGATTCCAGTACTTCTGATACATTTAGCTGGCAAAATGATTCGTTATGGTACAAAGATCGCTTATACCTCTGTAAGAATTCCCAGCTAAAACAAAAGATTCTTATGGAATTGCACACTTCTCCCTTAGGAGGGCACTCAGGATTTTTAAAAACTTACCACAGGGTTAAGAAGGAATTTTTTTGGGATGGCCTTAAATCAGATATTCAAAAGTTTGTGGCGGAATGTTTGGTTTGCCAGCAAAACAAAGTTGAAACAATTAAGACACCCGGTCTATTACAACCTTTATCCATTCCAAGCCAACGTTGGGAGGAGGTTTCAATGGATTTTATCACAGGTTTACCCAAGTCTGAGGGAAAGAGTGTCATCATGGTGGTAGTTGACAGACTTACCAAGTATGCACACTTTTGTGCATTATCACATCCATTTAAAGCCAGTACAGTTTCTACTGCATTTATGGAAACAGTTCAAAAGCTACATGGAAACCCAAAGATTATTGTAAGTGACAGAGATCCCATTTTCACTGGAAATTTTTGGACAGAATTATTTTCTTGTCTTGGTACTCAGTTAGCTCATAGCTCATCTTATCATCCTCAATCTGATGGGCAAACTGAAATAGTAAACAAATGTTTGGAAGGATATCTTCGTTGCTTTGTATCTGATAAACAGACACAATGGGTCAAATGGTTGCCTCTGGCTGAATGGTGGTATAACACTTCCTTCCATACAGCAACAAAAATGACCCCATTTATGGCACTTTATGGGTATCAACCACCATCCATCACATCATATTTAAGAGAAAATTCTAAGGTTCAGGCAGTGGAACATCACATCGAACATCAGCAACAAGTCCTCCAACTCTTAAAGGATAACCTTGTGTTGGCACAAAATAGAATGAAACAACAGGCAGATCAACATCGCAGTGAAAGAAGTTTTGATGTAGGTGATTGGGTATTCCTACGGCTACAACCATATAAGCAAATGTCCCTAAAGCAAGCTAAGAAGGATAATAAATTATCACCAAAGTATTATGGTCCATACAAGGTGTTGGAAAAGATTGGTACTATGGCATACAAATTGGAGCTTCCTGCAGCTTCTCGATTGCACCCAGTTTTCCATGTTTCATGTTTAAAGAAGGTTATAGGTGACAAGCTCCCAATTCAAACAATATTGCCAGAACTTGACGAGGAAGGAAAAATGTTATTGCAACCGGAAGCAATCACAGAAACAAGAACTCGACAGCTACGAAATCGATCAATTTCAGAGTATCTTATCAAGTGGAAGAACTTATCTGCTGAAGATTCCACATGGGAGGATGAGAATTTTATGCAGAAGTATCCAGAACTGCTCAAGCGTTGAGGACAACACTTTTTTGAAGGAGAGGGGCATGTTGGGTCCCTATAATACTAGTGATTACCCCATTACTATTGTAGTTATACCCCCTATTTATATTGTTGTGCCCTTATTACCCCCATATTGTTATTTCTGTGCCCCATAGAATCCCTCTATTGTTATTTTTGTGGCTTTATATTATTATTGTTAGGTCGGCTGGATTATATTGTGACTCCTTAGACTCCTATATATAGAAAGGAGGTTTTGTCATTTGTATCATCCAAGAATTGTTCATTTATGTAATGTAAAGGAGGTTGCCCCCTCGAAGAGGCTGAATTCTAAGGCGTGGATCTCTCTTTTCTATCTTTTTGTGAGCTGGTTTCATAACACTTTCTTTATGTGATCACCTGTAACACCTTGAGTTTCCCATACAACGCTTACAACGAACAAGAATTCATCTGGGTCCTCATTTCCCAAGCCTTTGAACAAAGGCAATGTCACTGTATTTGCCATACTGAATCGCGGTGGAGGTGAAGGTGGTACGGTTGAAGTTGGAGGCAATGATGGTGAAGTCGGAGGTGGTGTGGGCGGAGGTGGTAGTTGCAAGAATCCTTGTATTATTAACTGAATAGCACTTCACGGAGAGACCTTCGTTATTCCTTCTTTGTCTCTTTACCAGGTGAAATCAAGGGGCTATATACGGACCCTTATTTCCTTCTTTTCTGTAAATTTTTCCGCTTCGTGTAGTCCTGAACATCAAGGTAGTTGCATAACCTGTTTTTCACACAACAACCTGTTAATCCAAGTATTCAAAGATTTCACGTACTTACCTTGCAGTCCTTTGAAAAAGTGTCGCTCTGCCTTGCTATATCTGACTGAGGTGTCAACCGTGAATTCAGTAAAAAATCCTCCTATGACGTGATCGAGCCAATGATCGACAGCGTGGGTGATCTTATCCTCCGATGCTTCCAACCTTCGCACTATCTCTGGGGTCCACACAATAGGACTGTCAATTTTCCACCTTCCTTGGCTATCTGCTAGCTTCCTGATCCACTCGTATAGCTTAGTAGGAAAGGAGGCGAAAAATATTTCGTGGATCTTCGTATATAGGTACCTATCTAGCCATTGTTCTTTTGTTAATTGTGGGTTTTTGTTTTCTTGTGCCGCGAACTCATGGATCCTTCTGTCCAACCAGCCTTCAATTTCTTTCTTAGTTGGATTCCAATGCTATGACATCACACATTTCTTATGCATATTTCCGGTCTCGGCAACAGAACCATTTGTTGGCTTGAGGGGGTCTGACCGAGGTTCAGCATTAGTTATCCAAACAAATCCCTACACTACTGGCCCTTTCGGCATCAACCCACGGAGTGTGAATTGAAGTCTCACCCGAAGCAGTATGGAGGGACGTTGGAACCAAGTTTCCGCACCCTTGAGATGGTTGTGATGTCGGTTTATTTCGGTTATACCTGCCTTCGTGCAGGTTGCTTAGCCCTTTGTTCCACCCTTCAGTACCTTCGTGAAAGGGTACAATTAGCTTTTGCGTAGCCCCAACCTGTGGCTCAGGGACTTTCGCACTGCTAGGGCAGCGAACTGTGATATCTCCCAAACTAGGCTAAGTGTCTTACTTATCTTATTAACAGATCTTAGTTAGCTTTGTGTAAACAGATGTTTTTACTTGTGTTTACTGAAGAAATACATTTACATATATTCACGCATCATATAAGCATTATAAGTGAAATTCATACCCAACATAATAAGATTCATAAACAAGAAATAAAGACGCAGAAATTATAGAATACTTCTCTTTATTGATAATTTCGGACAATTACAGACTAGACCTGCCTTGCGCACTCAACTGCAGGGGTCCACGCACTCAGCTACGGACTTCTAGGCCTTTGTGCACTCAGCTGTAGAGCCTCTATCTATGCTACGACCCAAACTTAGACTTCTGCTCTAAAGCTATGACTCGATCCTTTTTTATTGATTCCCTCTAACTACTTAGAGCTTAGCTCTATTTATACAATCCCATGGTCTACGGACCACGGGTAGATCTTTTACAACCAACATTTCATTTCCAAAATAAGGGCAGACAACTCTATGACTCTTTAACACCTACGTACTCTGCGACCACAAAATGTGGAGTCTTTACACTTGGATTACAAAATTTGACCAAAATATGGGCTTTTAGCCCCAAAACTACACTTGGGAGATCCCGCACCAAACTGGTAACCTGAAACCTAGCCTTAGATAAGCCTTCAATTGTATTGCTGCTATAGTACACTGAGAACAACACCCGGGGAGATTACTCACATGTATAATAGGGTATTCGGGTAGTACGACTAAGGGACAATTGATCCTCCTTAGTTAGAACTCTAAAATATTGAGTTGAGTACTATTGTTGGACCCATGTGTATATCATGATCTATAGCACTTGAGACTCCTTTGTGACCATAGTTACCTCAATTATCTGAAGATCACCCCCTACCTATTCATCTAGATCAGATCCAGTAGTTGGGGTTCGCTGTTGGTATAATATATCAAATCCAACAGATAGGGTTTTGGGGTCGTCGTATAGATCAGATTCAGCAGTTGGGGTTTTCACACTATAGATCAAAATCTTTATGCAATGATGGCTTTGGCCACCATAGTCTAGATCTGATTTTTGTAGCACATTTTGAAGTGCCAAGACGTTGGGGTTTCCATTAATACAGTCCAACCCCAATTTTCACAAGGTATTTGGTAGTATCAAGCATTTTGGATTTTGTCTATCACAGTATTTATTAGCTAGGAGTAAAATCCTTTTGAAGTATTAAAAAAAAAATAGGTCCATCACGAGACGCTTATAAGAGACCTAGCCCATAATATTTAGGACAGCGAGCTGACCGCAGTGGTATCATTCACTTGTAATCCCCCAACTTTCATGTGGTCCCAAAATTTTTCCTGACGTGACTTTAAGTGACCCACATCAATAGACTTGTGAGATTTACTATTTCCAACCATACTACTCTTAAGTAAGCTCAAAATTTGACCGTGTCTAGTGTATGCATGGTAATAGGTCTCAAGTAATGGTTGCGGAGAAGGTTTTGGAGAGAGTCGAAGCCCTTGAGAAAAAAAATTCAATGAATTTTAAGCATCCATTACAAACATAATCATAGAAGCATTGGACGCTTTGAAGATGTCTCGCAAACCCATGAATGAAGAGCACAATGTGATACACACATAGAAGGAGAATCCAACCATCACATTCATTTCCATAGACGTCACCAATATTTGACCCACCGAACACCCAAGTTGGATATGTACAAATTTTATGGCTCTAACTCAATTGTATGGGTGGCACAAATGGAACAATATTTCCACCTTAATAATATCTTGGAGGATGACACTAAACTACATGTCGGAGCTCTTTACCTGGACCAAGAGCGATGGAAGTGGTGGAAATGGCACCAGAAATGGTATCCAGGGAGGCCAACTTGGAACATGTTCTCAAAATCCATTTGTGACCGATTTAATCAGGAATCTCACTATATGGGTTATCTCACTAAGCTAGGGAAAATAGGTGTAGTATGGGACTACATTGCAGCCTTTGAACAATTGGCCATCCATACTGAAGGACTATGATATGTATTTTTAATTTGAATGTTTCATCAGTGGCCTAAAGGAATACATCCAAGCCCATGTTCGAATGTACCACCCAACTACTTGGTTGGAATAATGCAGCAAGGTCGTAGAAGTAGAAGTCACTTTAAATTCCCAATCCAATCATCCAAATTTCATCACACAAGCACATCCCACCCCATATATAGGCCCCATACAAATACGTAAGGTTCAAAAAAATTCGCCGATAGAAATGGTCGAAATAAGGAAACAAGGACTTTGCTACTACTGTGATGACAAATACTGCCCAAGACATAAATGAAAATAACCAAAAAAATATCAAATCGATGCTACAGAAAACAGCTCCATCAACTGAAGTGCCTAAGGAGGAAGAGGGTTAACCCCTAACAGCCCCGGACATTGATACTATGGCTACGCCAGATGAGCAGGTTATCTCCCTCTATAGACCGATCGACATTTCTTCTCCCTAACCTATTGAAATCCAAGGTTTTCTTAAACATCAGCCAGCCATGGTGTTGATTGATAGTGGTAGCATGCATAACTTTGTCCATAAGAGAGTAGCAAAATTCGTTCATTGTTTTGTCAAGGAATTATCTAATTTCCAAGACCTTATCATTGATGGGGGGACCATGAAATGTGAAGGACGTTGTGAAAATATTAAGCTTCCAATGGGGGATTATCACCTCAAAACCCACATGTTTTCCATTACAATGGGCGGTTGTGATATTTTCCTTGGTGCTAAATGGCTCTGCACACTAGGCCCTATCACAATGGACTTCCAGTAGTTATATATGAGATTTAAGCAAAAAAACCAAACTCATACATTGTGGGGACTCTAGGCAGGTGCTCCTACTATCATCAACCAGCATTGAATAGAGAAGATTTTTCAAAAGATCCATCATGGGATAGTAGCACAATTTAATTCCATCCATGCCATTGAATCCACTCCTCCTTACATTCATCCCGATATGAAAAAAGTATTACATCACCATCGGCGGGTCTTTGACAAACCTAAGGAGCTCCAACCCTCTAAGGGGGAACATGATCATAGCATCCCTTTTCTCCCAGGTACACAGCCGCCAAATTTTCGCCCTTATCGATATCCATTTGCAAAAAAGAATAAAATTGAAAAAATCATCAAGGAACTCCTTGAAGTCATTATTCATCCTATTGAAAATAGCAACAGGATATGTTAAAAATAGAATCCAGAAATTCAAATTAATTTGTCCTTGAACTAAATTATGAATTAAAATTGTAATTCTTTTCTCATAACAACTTGTAAATAGTTAATTAAGTTTAATTAACTTAGGAATTTCAAGTTGGAAATCCTTTTGTAGTCATGTATATTTTCTCCCTAAGTTTTAGGGGTCCAAGATGAGTTTATTTGAGTTGTAATTAGTTTAACTCAGTTTACTGAGTTATGGTCAGTTAAATTAAATTAGTTCTAACTATTTTTGGAACTAATAGAGGACTAGATGTTAGTTGGTGCACTAGTGCATCCACAAGTGTTACTCCAATTAACTGAAGATTCCCTCATGAGAAACTCATTCATGTCAGTTCAGAGAAAGACCCAGTTGAGACTAGAGTGCAGGGACAGTGTACTATCAATTGTATGATTTACTGAGTTGTAAATATCATGCATGCAATCAGAGTAGGACCTATGTTTGGATTGCACAGTTTTGGAAGCATGAATTCCCTTTAGATACGGGTTATTCATCCTAGTAATTGTGCAATGAAATAGGGGCTTGGAGAGCTGCAGAATAGGCCTAGAGTTTGGCTTGAGTTAGCTTGTGAGCTTAGAGTTGATTATACTTGTGCAGGGATTGTTCTTGTGAGAACAATCATTATATTCTCATCTTGGATTTCTGATTAATGCAATATATATAGTAGGGATTTTTAGTTGTGGCTTTCCCCGAATACATATTGTGTTATGTGTTATTGATTATCTTCCTCTTGCCGATTATTGTTTTCATCGATCTATTGGCTTCAACTGGTTGAAAGTAGAAGTAGATTCTTGTCTTGTGATTTAGTAAATTGCATGAGCTTGTGAATCTGTAGGAAATCCTACATGGTATTGGATTTGAAGACATTATACTAAAGGATATTTCGAATTTTTTGAGTTCAAGGTTACAGGTGAAATTTGAATTTTCATTACATACTTCAAGATCAGTAGATGGTATTCTACAGTTTGTGATTCGAGTATTCCTTAGATGGAACCTCTAATTAAATAGCGTGGAAGGACATGATGGAGGTCATTTTGAAGGATAATGGCTTGAAGGAATTCATTGATCAAAAAATTCCTAATCCACCAGCATCGGATGCAAAAGATCCAGTCGAATGGAAGAATTGTGTGGCAAGGGCAAGGCAAATAATTCTTGAGGGAGTTCAAGACCACATTGTCTTGAGTCTTCATGGGAAGGATACTTCGTATGCTATGTGGAAAGCATTGCAAGACCTTTTCCAGAACAACAATGACCATAGGAAGTTGGCACTAAAAGATAAAATTCGAAAAATCAAGATGGAGGCGGGCAAATCAATTCCAAATTACTTCAATCAAGTTCACTCATTGTCGAGATGAGATTGGAAGTGTTGGAATCACTATGGTCGAGGATGATATGATGAGCCTAGCTCTTCTAGGACTTCCCAAGATTTGGCATAGTTATCAGGACTCTGCCAATGGGAGGGGGAAGTTTCCAAATTGGGAACGATTGTGGTCGGGTTTGGTACAAGAGGAGTTTCGACGGAACACCAGAGATAGGACCTCTTCCAAGGAAGTGGAAGAGGATTTTTCCTTAGCAATTAAGTCAAAGAAGGTCAAGGGAAGTAAGTCCCAAGGTGAGGCAGGAGGCAAGAATATGGACTTGTCGAAAGTCAAATGTTTTCACTATCACGAGCACGGACACTATGCCACAAATTTCCCACAGAAGAAAGTAAGCAAGAAGGAGCTTGTAGTAGCTGCAGCAAGTGAAGCACTAGTTTCACAATTCTAACTTAATTTCACTCTCATTACATGCATGGCCATCACTGTCATGGGAGACGTGTGGTATCTTGACAATGGTGCCTCATTCCATATAACGAGGAATAGAGATCACTTTAGTGATTTTGAGGAGAAATACCTCAAGCAGAGCATAGAGTTCGGAGATGAAGGGAGGTATAGAAGTACCGGGATTGGTACGGTTACCTTTCAGAGGGAGTCTGGCTCCCCTCTCAGGATCACAAATGTGATGTATGTTCCAGGACTAAAGAAGAATCTTGTTTCAGTTGCAGTATTGGAAGACCATGGCTATGATATGATTTTTAGTAAGGGAAAGTTTTTCCTTAGACACATTGCCATGGGACAGGTGAAACAGATTGATGCATGGGTCAAGAACCTATATTTTCTTGAGGTACAAGATGCATGAAAAGCCTTGAGGAGAAAGGAAAAGGTTAGAGACTTGGTGGTTGAGAGGGAGAGAAAATTACCTCTCAACATGCAACCCTAGAAGAAGCCTCAGAAGCAGCTTCAGGAATTTTTGGAGCAGCCACAACTAGAGAAGTTGAGACGAGACTGAGTGGAGAGATACATTCAAGCAGAGAAGAAGTAGTCTCATCAATTTGTGGAGCAGCCACAATTGAAGCGGAGAGGAGACCGATTCGAGGCATTCACTCATGCAAAGACCTCTAGTAGGGGGATTTCGAGCCAAGTGGGCAGAGGGAACACATGAAGCCATACCTCCAGGTGTGAGGTAGGGTGATGTGAAGTGATAGTCCCAAGAGGGTTGAAATTGGGCAGGTTCCATTGAGAGGTTTTATCTCATGGATTGTACCTTGCTACGGGAGCCCAAAATACATAGTAGCAGGAGGAATCAGTAGTGGTTGATGCAATCAAAGATCAGAGTGACAGAGGTTAGAGCGGTCAGATATTGAAGAGCGTAGAGAACAGTTGACAACAGTGTAGAAAGGTAGAGTCAGCAAAAGCATAGAGTTTTCAGTCGACAAAGGCAGTAGTAATCAGATACTTTGATGACAGATGCATCATATTGATTTAGGTTGGATGTTTTTTTAGTTTCAAGATTTGTTGTATCAACAACACAAGAGAGAAGTGTTGCATGCAGAACATTCAAAAGGTTCAAGATCGGGATCGAGTTGAATTCCTTTCTTGTTGAGAGGGTGTGTTGAAAATACCGACAATAAATGTTAAAAATAGAATCAAGAAATTCCAATTTAATTTGTTCTTGAATTAAATTGTGAATTAAAATTGTATTTCTTTTCTCATAGCAACTTGTAAATAGCTAATTAAATTTAATTAGCTTAATTAGCTTAGGAATTTTGAGTTGGAATTCCTTATGTAGTCATGTATATATTCTCCTTTTTAGGGGTCTAGGATGAGTTTATTTGAGTTGTAATTAGATTAACTCAGTTTACTGAGTTATGGTCAGTTAAATTAGTTCTAACTATTTGTGGAATTAATAAAGGACTAGCAGTGAGTTGGTGCACTGGTGCAGCCATGAGTGTTACTCCAGTTAACTGAAGATTCCCTCATGAGAAACTCATGCATGTTAGTTCATAGAAAGACCCAGATAAGAACATAGTGCAGAGACAATGTACTATCAGTTGTATGATTTACTGAGTTGTAAATATCATGCATGCAATCAGAGAAGGAACTATGTTTTCATTGCGTGGTTCTGGAAGCATGAATTCCCTTTAAATATGGGTTATTCATCCTAAGAATTGTGCAAGGAAATAGGGGCTTGGATAGTTGCAGAATAGGCCTAGAGTTTGACTTAAGATAGCCTGTGAGTTGAGAGTTGATTATACTTGTGCAAGGATTGTTCTTGTGAGAACAAGCATTGTATTCTCATCTTGTATTTTTTATTAATGCAATATAGATAGTAGGGGTTTTCAGTTGTGGCTTTCCCCAAATACATATTGTGTTATGTTCCATTGATTATCTTCCTCTTATCGATTGTTGTTTTCATCGATCTATTGGCTTCCGCTGGTCGAAAGTAGAAGTAGATTATTGTCCTGTGCTTCAGTAAATTTCATGAGCTTGTGAATCTACAGGAAATTCTACATGTCCCAGCATCATCCCTTATTCATATCTAGTGGTCGTGTTCCTAAAGAAATATGGTGTGATGTCCCTATACTACTAGTGTAACGCCTTATTGTTATTAATGCAACCCCCTTATTATATTGTTGTGCCCATGTAGTCCCCATATTGTCATTATTGTGCCCCATATAAGCCCACTATTGTTATTGTTTTTCCCTTACATTATCATTGTTATGCCGGCTCTGATTATATTATGACCCCTTAGACTCCTATATATAGAAAGGAGGTCTTGTCATTTGTATCATCCAAGAGTTGTTCATTTGTGTAATGTAAAGGAGGTTTCCTGCTCAAAGAGACTTATTTTGAAGGCGTTGATCTCTCTTTTCTTCTATTTTGTGAGTTGGTTTCATAATATTTGGTATCATAACTTTGGATTCTATGGTTCTGCTGCTTCAAACAATCCATCATGGAATTTTCGCTATAAATTTTTTTCTGTGACGTTTCAGAAGCTAAATAAAAAACCCATTTGATCCAAAATCTCTCTGCACCTTAGGTCCGAATTTTTGATATTTTATCGCTATAGTTTCGAAGATATGATTTGAGGGATTTAGGGTTTGTGCAAGCTCTAAAATTCCATCTCAAACAGGTCAGCGTGGAATGTTCGCTATAATTTTGTTTCTCTGAAGGTTCATACCCTAAAATTATAACCCATTTGAGCCAAAATATTGGTGCATCTCGGGCCCCAAATTTAAAAGCTTGCTTTGCTATATTTTCAGAGATACAGTCCACGACATTTAGGGTTTCTACAGGCTCCTCAATTACATCCTAAACAGCTGACCTAGGAAAAATAGTCATAACTTTCTCTCTAAGCATCAGATTGAAATTTCGTAAAAAGTGGTAGAAACATTATGGCCTGTAGTTTCCTTTGTATTGGGTTTAGGTCCTAAGGTTGAAAAAGTGACACGTGGAACTTCATACAAGTTCACTCTATTGAACAAGTCTATAATCAGGTCATCCTGGGAGATTTCGCATAACTCTTTCTTGCAGAATCTAATCTTGATCACACTAGTGGGGTTAGAAAGAGGACTCTGAGAGCTACCATAGGACACAATTTCAGAACTTAGAGATCCGAAATTAAATAGTTACAGTCGTTTCAAGATCGAGCTTCTAAAATCAAGAAAAAGCAAGATGATGAAGTTTTACAACAAGGATCCGATAAGTTGGATACTATAGATGGAGCAATATTTTGATCTACATGATGTACAATTGTTACAAAAGTTACATATTGAATATTTATATTTAGAACCAAATCATTTTTTATGGTATAGAGGGCTTTGTTCTCGTAAACCACTTGTCACGTGATCAAACACGAAGGAAATGATAGCACATTATGAGGATACAAAGAGAAACACCTTCTTTAGCCAATTGATAAATCTCAAACAAAAGGGTTCAATGGAAGATCACATTGAGGACTTCTAGAAGTTGAATATAAGGTTAAATGATATTACAGAGAAGAAAAGGATTGATTTCTTCATAGGGACTTTAAAGGATAACATTCAACATGAGGTTCGTCTTTGGGAACCTGATTCATTGGAGAAGGCATTCAGGTTGGCAAGAAAAATTGAAAGTGGAATTATGGAAACAAGGAATCCTACCACTCATAGATATAAATATGGAAGTTTTTTTTCTCCTAGCCTTCCACAACTTACAAGGTTTACACCACAACAATTGGAAGAAAAAAGAGAAAAATAGCTTTGTTACAATTGTGATAGCAAATACACTAAAGGTCATAAGTGTGATGAGAGGAAATTATTTTACATAGATTGTGAAGAGGAGGAAGAAAAGGATCAAGAAATGTCCAAAGAAGAGGATATAAACCAAGAACCAACCCCAGAGAAAGAAGAAATGAATCCGACCATATCTTGTAAAGCATTGGCAAAAATTACCACTCCTCAACTCTCAAGATAGAAGGACATATCAAGAAGAAAAATGTTCAAGAAGTGAAAGATCACATCGAGCATTAAGAAATGAATCCGACCATATCTTGTAATGCATTGGTAGAAATTACCACTCCTAAAACTCTCAAAAGAGAAGGACATATCAAGAAGAAAAAGGTTCAAGCAGTGAAAGATCACATCGAGCATCAACAACAAGTTCTCCAACTTTTAAAGGATAACGACACTGTGGTGCAGAATCGAATGAAACAATAGGCAGATCAACATCGTAGTGAAAGAAGTTTTGATATAGGCAATTGGGTATTTTTATGGCTACATCCATACAAACAAATTTCGCTCAAGCAAGCTATTTATAAGAATGAAATGTTGGCAATACTACATGCACTTAAGAAATGGTGACCTTACCTAATGGGAAGACACTTCAAGGTAAAAACGGATCATGATAGTCTTAAATACTTTTGAGAACAAAGATTATCTTCAGAAGAATAGAAAAAATGGGTCACAAATATGTTGGGTTATGACTTTGAAATCATCTACAAAAAAGAGAAGCAAAATGTTGTTGCATATGCACTCTCAAGAAAGGATGAGGATGTGGAATCATTGTTTTGTGCTATTTCTATTATCCAACCAATTTGGATAAACGAAGCAAGGGATGAATGGAAGAAAGAAGAAGAAGTGTGGCCACTCATTCAAAAGTTGAAGAAGATCCCAGTTCAAATAATATTGCCAGAACTTGACGAGGAAGGAAAAATCATATTGGAACCTCAAGCAGTCACAGAAACAAGAAATTGACAGCAACAAACTCAATCAATTTCAGAGTATCTCATCAAGTGGAAGAATTTACTCGCTGAATATTCTACATGGGAGGATGAGAATTTTATACGGAATCATCCAGAACTACTCAAGTGTTGAGGACAACACTTTTTGAAGGAGAGGGGCATGTTTGGTCCCTATACTACTAGTATAACTGTTATAGACATTTTTGTGCCTTACAGCTCTAAGCATGAAATTTCCATAAACCAAGGGCTCCTAAGTCCCTAAAAGTGTTGTTCCAACCCCTAAAGGAACAAGGTCAACAAATTACAGCTTCTCCCAGAAGTTCTCCACCAGAAACTGCTCAGAATAAGTCAAATCAAGATCATTTCAGCTGCTCCACTAGCCAAGTGCGTTGCATAGCACCTAAATCCACTAGCTAGGTGCGTTGCAACGCACCTAAATGCACTACCAGGGTGCGTTGAGCGGGAAATGACAAATGGCAGTGTCATTCCGCGAGGTGGAGAGACATGGAAGCTTCCAGAATCTTCTCCAATGACACTTGCCTCACTGATTTCGACCAAGGATGAGTAAGAGGCTTTCAGTCTCCAAGTGGAAGCAAGAACTGACAGAGAGAAGCCACTAATCAAATCATGAGCTGACTCATCCTCCTTGCATACATCTATATATGGATCCCTCATCCCAGAGATCCAGGGGCTAGAATTTTGCACATTGTAAGGAATTGCTGTTGGTTTTGAGATACATATCAGAGAATTGGGTGATCTATGCTTTGTTGGGGGTGAAGAAGGGACTTCTTTGCTAGGAGGTTGATGCTGGGTCAGGAATCATCGGTTGTAACTCCTCCTGGATCTTCTTGTATATCAATAAAAACTATTTGAGTTTCTTCTCCATGCTTTTGTATCATTGATGCTCGTTACATTTGTATGGTTAACTTAAATCTGATCCTAAGTTATTTATGAACATAAACCCATGTCTTTGTATAGTTTCTTTCTTCTGTGATCTTACAGGTACTTGGTGAAGCTGGGCAAGTAAGGGAGCAGGTAGCTGGAAGCTGTCAAAGAGGAGAGAGATTGGATCGAAGGACTAGCGCAAGACACAGGTTGGTTCATCCTATTCCTCTTTGTTTATAGTTCATAAAGAAGAATACAAAAGTAGTTTTCTCTGTTTGTTTCTAAGGTAGCTGTCACACCTTAGTGGGATAGAGTCGTTCTAAATAGACACTTTTCCCGATAACAAAATGGCGACTCCACTGGGGATCGTGTCTAATTAGTTTGTTTGTGTTTCTCTTGTTGTTTATTTCATAAACTTATAAGTAGCAATCGAACTGAATTTGCCATTAACAAATGAAAAGTAGACATCTTCTACTTCAATCCATTCACTGGATCTGTTTATGATTTGAACAGCTGATTCATAGACTAGCTGATTGCCCTT
Source organism: Pinus tabuliformis (assembly GCA_031772625.1). Classification (NCBI taxonomy): domain Eukaryota; kingdom Viridiplantae; phylum Streptophyta; class Pinopsida; order Pinales; family Pinaceae; genus Pinus; species Pinus tabuliformis. The sequence continues at coordinate 464,981,710 of CM062811.1, forward strand.
GTGATAGCTCTTAGACCCCCCTTAGATCTACCTCTGATTGTGCATTACTGATTGCTTTTACTCGGCCAAAAACCAAAGATTAAACTGCAAACCGTGACCAAGAACCCGGATAGAATTCTCGTTTCTGCCCCAGCGCAGGCTCTGTGAAGAGGTTCTGCATTTCAACGCACTTCCCGAGAGGGCTACCTGCGCTGCAATGCAGTTTCTCTGTGTAACAGGTGCGCTGATCAGCCTAGCCCTATGCAGCTGAGGTTCTTTGCTTCATTCTTTCCAGTTTTGTCTCTGATTTTTGCAGCCTGTGATCAGTATATGACTGTTTCAGACCCCTTTTCCTTACTGATATTCCGCCTCAGTTGTACAAAAGAACTGTAGACGTTTTTATGTGTTTGTTCAGTCATTTAAAGTTTTCCATTGCAAAAGTATAATAGTCGTACTGTCGTCCTTTGATTTAGATCTCTCGCAAGTGTCGATTTCGATCATAGGAGAAAGTTTATTTGTTGTTGATAGTCGATTATGCTTTTACTTTTGCCTTTGGTTTGAATTTGTGACTTTCTAGTGTCGAAACGAGTATTTATTTCAAAATCATAAAGTGTCGTAATCTCTACCTTTTGATTTCGAAAAGAAGCTTGTTTATGTGTGTCGCTTGAAAGCAAATTCAGATTTGTACATCAACTTTCTTTTTAGGAATCAATATTAAGAAAGTGAAAAACAAATACATGCATGTGCATTTGCATATTGACAGTTTGGCTTGATTTAGGAAAGTGCATTTACAGTCTGCTCTTTGCTCTTTGCGAAAAGATTGTGTCTTTCTTTTCCCCTAGTAGCTAGGATTTTCATTGCTGAAAAGAGATAAAAGTTTGTTTATCATCTTTAGATTGCATTTTAGGAATTACATCTACATCTCGTGGTGAACCCAAAAGGCAAACTTCATAAGAAAGATCAACTTAAAATAAATTCAATGAACCTAACAACGCTTTGGAACTTAACGCACAACATTTAGAGGTCTAGGCTAGAGACGTATTCCGGCGTCGTAAAGCCTGGTAACTGTTGTCCTCACTGATGGTTGGGTGATTCCTCCACTTTGAGACGATAAGTGCCAATACGGACTTGTGCTCCCACGTACCGTCGAGTATATATTGGGAGACCCCTATAGGCTTAAAACCTTTATCCATAGGAAGCCGTGTCGGCCGCCCTACTGATCGCAATGCACCGAACACAGCATTCGGGAAGATTGACTGCCGTACCGTAAAAAGTATTCTGCAATTTTGCGATTGGTTTGGTACTCCCTCTACCTAGACCTCCAGAGCAGTCCCTTTCGTTCCTTTTCAGACTCTTTAACGGAAAAGGTCCATCTGAGCACTTGTCACTTCAGGCTCATTAAAAATCGAAGGAGACTAGAGTCATCTTTTGTTTTTTCTCGACTCTTAAAAACTGAAAAAACAAGTTGTGTCAAAGCATGTTAAAATTTATTTTAAACGGAATATTCATTACCCCTTTCCTACGTTGATCTTGGGTTGAGAAAATGGAGTCTACCAACCAAGGAATTCCCCTTGGTGGAAATCCTAGTCCCTTCTCCTCTTGGGGAGATGTTGGTGCGCCCCATATGGCCACATTGTCGCTTCCAGGACTGAAAATTGGTTTGCCTGTATGGCTCTTCTCAACCTCTGTCGTTCAGAACACCACTATTCCTGAACAATCGAATCAGCAATTAGACGAGTCCAAAGTTGCCCACCAGCCTTCTACTTCCTCTAATTCTTCCTCTCCTCCTTCCTCTTCGCTTGATGGGGCTGGCAAAGCCAAAAGTCAAGTTCCTAAGGAGAAGAAGGAAAAGAAGAAGAAAGAGAAGAAGAAGAAGGAGCCAAAGGCGAATGTGGGAAAATGAGTGTCGTCTAACGAAAATCCACACACTGCACCGACCAGGCCTAAATCACCATGTGTCATTTGCAAAGGAGACCACTTTCACAGAGATTGTCCTTGCATACCTCGGATACTAAGGGACTGGTCTCCTCGTTTGCACAACCCGGTGTCGTCAACCTCTGATGATCATGTTGAAATCACACCGTCAACTAGTGAAAGTGAAGTCCCAGGACAAAAAGGGAAAGCTAGATTTCCTTGTAAACTGTGCGAAGGCAATCATGCCGTCCACCGTTGTCCCTTCTTAGACGAAGCTAAAAGAGTTTTGGATGATCATCCGGTTTCACCGTTACGACTTCCTCCTGGATATAAAAAACTCTTGCCGAGTCCGTCACTAGTTGAGAATCCAGCTGGCCCACTCAGGTGGTCAGCTGAAGCACCTATCATTGAAGATAAACCATCTGAATCCATACCAGACGAAAGTCAAAAGGTTGAGGCGGCAGTTGACCCGGTCTTGCCTTCAGAGGTTTCATCTTCAGATGATACAGTCACTGAAGAGAACAAGGATGACACCATCCAAATTCTCTTCATAAACACAGACTCCGACGAACATGGGGGAAATTTACCCATTCCTTTACCACAGGAAGGAAGTTCGTCAGAGCCGTACCCGACCGTCTATTCGGTCCCACCTCCAAGCAACCTAGTTGTCTCCTTCGACTGGAATCAACTAGGCAGACCCTGTTTACCAGCAAGTGTACCATTCCGAATTATCATTCAAATATATAGAATGGTCATGGCTGGTACCATCATAGATGAGGGAGCTTCTGTGAGTATCCTTTCCTCTACTGCTTAGAAAGCGCTTGGTTCGCCATCGCTTTTGCCTGAGATGAGAAATCTGACAGGCTTTGATAAAGGAACCAGTCGACCTTTAGGGATCCTTCCCGATGTGCCCATAACATTGAGAAGGAAGACAGTTCGCATGAACGTAATGGTAGTTCAAGGACCCTTGGATTATAACCTACTCCTTGGACGAGACTATATTTATTGCATGGGAGCGATTGTCTCCTCACTCTTTAGAGTAATGTGTTTTCCGCACGAAGGAAGAGTGGTCAAGCTCATGGACCAGCTTTCATTTCCCAGATCATACAGAGCAAATAGTCATATACCGTCCCTAAATGGTCTTTTCACGCAAGAAATGTCTCAATCCCCAGTCCGTCCTCCCGATGAGCGCGAGTAATTCGGAGGGATATGACTGAAACCCAGGGGGCATGCATCCTGGTCTGCTTCGGCAGGAAAACTTCGGGTATAGGGTAGGTTTCCGTGGGAGAATATGACTAGTCTGTACCCCGTCCGTGATTGGAAGAGGGGTTATTCTAGAATAAGATTCTTTTGTCAAAGTTATGTGAGTTGGCGGGCATCGTCGCTCACCTTTGTTTATCTCGGTAGACATCGCCGAAGAAGTGTTTTGTTTGCGCCGCGAATAGAACAATCTTTGGGTAACCTGTAAGAGGTAGGCCTCTCTCAGTAAAACAAATGTTTTGGCAGAAATGAAGTAGAGGTAACCTTGAAACTCTGTTTTATACCTGGGGGCATGCAAACCTTTTGGAGTGCAAGCAAAGAGCGATTATTTATCTGTTTTTTGGATTAGTCGTTTCCTAACTTGCATAAAGAAAGGATGTGGGGCAAAACTCTAAAAATTGCCATTTTTATATGAGACATTCTTATCATATGACTGGATTAATCGAGCAGTGTTACCGCAAGGTTCAAGCTCGTTAAAAAATAAACCCGCACCGAGCAAATGTTTCCACCCGCGTTTAAGCTCGTTAAAAAATGAACTATCCCCTGGTAAATAACCACCGTGAATGTAGCACTTCAGCCATTAAAGCCTTGGTCGTGTTTGCACCGTCACCTCCACTTTTCCATTGGCCGATCATTCACCTCCATTTGATTGTTTACCCATTTTGAGGAACAGCTGCGAAGAGTGATTTCACTAGCCATCCTTGTGACACTGCTGTGATTGGAAAATTCCAAACCTTACCTGGAATCAGCTGCTACCCATTTTATCACTCGTCCCTCAAAAGACGAGTCTTCTTTAAGCTCTTTTCTGACTCGTAAAATATGAAAAGATTGTCGAGTTCTGGCCTTCCAGCTCGTTAAAGCGACGGGAAGTGCTATCCCTCCTCTAGATTTTAATCTTTTTGGACCTGAGGGATTATTGCACAAAAAGATCGAGCGCTTTTTTTGTTCGGCTCGTTAAAGCTAATCGAAAATTCATCCCTTCTGTATTGTTTTATACTTTTTCGGACTTAAGGGATTAGATGACGAAAAAGGAATTTTGGAGTTACCTTTACGTACCTTTTCAGACTCTCTAAAAATGAAAAGGACCGAGTTATCTTTGTCGTTAGACTCGTTAAAAAGATTAATAGCGACAAACTTGTCTTTAGACGAGAATGAGTTTCACTATCGCTAGGCTCGTTAAAACATAGCGATGGGTTTGCCCGAAGGGCAAATTATAGAACAAGCATATGTTATCCTCCTCAAGCTTGACAAAAATAAAGAGGTACTGGTCAGCAATGACTGGGGAAAAATTGGGAAGAAAACTCAAAGAATCTTTATTGGTAGCAAGTCGCTCTTGAACATGACACTTCCACTCCGTGCCCGAGTCGGGTTGGGTTGTTTCATTCACCGGTCACATCGCCATGGTCTCGCCATACCATCCACATTTGGGGTTAATGCTACCAATCCATCACATAAGTGTCGCCGACATGTTCAAGAGAAGTCATCCAGAAAGGCCACCTGTGTCCCGCCCACTACCATACATTATACTCCATTCTTTCATGACCGCCACCCTGAACCATATATCATCAGATCGTTTTCACTTCCATCAAAATCATTTGCTCTGTTCCGTGTCATTGATGTGGGATTCATTAAGGCCCTCCTATGACAGATCACTTCTTGTCGACATCAGCTCATTATCCAAGAAGTTGATCTAGGAACACCCCATTCAGTACTTTGAAGCTTGCATGCCTCAATGGCAAGTTTCTCACTTCCGGCGACAGGTTTACATCAATGACCTTCGACCGAAAGATTTTGCGTGGTGTTCGACGCCAAGTCCTTTATTCACACCACTTGAATTGTACTGCAGTACCTTGAGGGTCATTATCATTATCGGTGATTCCTCTCGCGCTTGTTAACAGTTTACATCATTGACTGGTAATCAAGCGATGTCTTTCCATGTTCGACTTCAAAACATTTCTCACATGGATCGACTTGTACTTCGAGTGAAGATCGGACGAGATTGAAGACCCCGGATCTAGTTTCATTCATCCGGGCTGCGATATATATTCAGGAAAATAAAGATGTTGAAATGTACAGCATTGCAGCACAGATAATCATCCTACCAAAAGGATGATGGCTCTATCAGAATCATCAGTCTACCATCAGACGATTGTCTGTCCTATGTACATGAAAATGAATTTATAAAGCTGAGCATGGGAATGCCCGCCTCAGCTAGATCATGAAAACAGTATGAAGATAATGTATTGTTACAGGTCTCCTCCCAGTATTGAAAGAACTTTGGATCCTCCTAATAAAGCATTCCACCCGATAAACGGCCTCATACTTTAGAGGGCAACTGTTATAGACATTTTTGTGCCTTACAGCTCTAAGCATGAAATGTCCATAAACCAAGGGCTCCTAAGTCCCTAAAAGTGTTGTTCCAACCCCTAAAGGAACAAGGTCAGCAAATTACAGCTTCTCCCAGAAGTTCTCCACCAGAAACTGCTCAGAATAAGTCAAATCAAGATCATTTCAGCTGCTCCACTAGCCAAGTGCGTTGCATAGCACCTAAATCCACTAGCTAGGTGCATTGCAACGCACCTAAATGCACTACCAGGGTGCGTTGAGCGGGAAATGACAAATGGCAGTGTCATTCCGCGAGGTGGAGAGACAATGGAAGCTTCCAGAATCTTCTCCAATGACACTTGCCTCACTGATTTCGACCAAGGATGAGTAAGAGGCTTTCAGTCTCCAAGTGGAAGCAAGAACTGACAGAGAGAAGCCACTAATCAAATCATGAGCTGACTCATCCTCCTTGCATACATCTATATATGGATCCCTCATCCCAGAGATCCAGGGGCTAGAATTTTGCACATTGTAAGGAATTGCTGTTGGTTTTGAGATACATATCAGAGAATTGGGTGATCTATGCTTTGTTGGGGGTGAAGAAGGGACTTCTTTGCTAGGAGGTTGATGCTGGGTCAGGAATCATCGGTTGTAACTCCTCCTGGATCTTCTTGTATATCAATAAAAACTATTTGAGTTTCTTCTCCATGCTTTTGTATCATTGATGCTCGTTACATTTGTATGGTTAACTTAAATCTGATCCTAAGTTATTTATGAACATAAACCCATGTCTTTGTATAGTTTCTTTCTTCTGTGATCTTACAGGTACTTGGTGAAGCTGGGCAAGTAAGGGAGCAGGTAGCTGGAAGCTGTCAAAGAGGAGAGAGATTGGATCGAAGGACTAGCGCAAGACACAGGTTGGTTCATCCTATTCCTCTTTGTTTATAGTTCATAAAGAAGAATACAAAAGTAGTTTTCTCTGTTTGTTTCTAAGGTAGCTGTCACACCTTAGTGGGATAGAGTCGTTCTAAATAGACACTTTTCCCGATAACAATAACCCCTTATTATTATTAGTGCAACCCCCTTATTATATTGTTGTGCCCATGTAGTCCCCATATTGTAATTATTATGCCCCATACAATCCCACTATTGTTATTGTTGTTCCCTTACATTATTATTGTTATGTCGGCTCTGATTATATTATGATCCCTTAGATTCCTATATATAGAAAGGAGGTCTTGTCATTTGTATCATCCAAGAATTGTTCATTTGTGTAATGTAAAGGAGGTTTCCCCCTCGAAGAGACTTACTTTGAAGGCGTTGATCTCTCTTTTCTTCTATTTTGTGAGCTGGTTTCATAATATATGGTGACTTTAGAGAAATTTTGAGGTCTAAAATGGGCCTCAAAACAAAACTGTACAACCAAAATCAACTTTATAAGAACCAATAGGATTCAAGATGATGATGTCAACCATGGGGGATGATTCACCATTTTTGGAGTAAAAAAGCAAAAAGATTAAAAAAAATCAACTTATCTCTCTATGGTTTCACTCAAATTTTGAGCAATATAACTCATTGGATCTAGAATTTAATTCCTCATCCAAGGAGTACCCACGTTGCATACTTTCGATGGACCCTGCTACATCAAAAATGAGAAATACATGAAAAATGTGATTGGAGTCACATTTTTTCATGTATTTCTCATTTTTATGTAGCGTGGTCCATTGAAAGTATGCAACATGGGTACTCCTTGGATGAGGAATTAAATTTTGCATCGAATGAGTGCACCCTCTCGAAATTTGAGTAAAATTGTAGGGAGATAAGTTGAAAAAATAGTTTTTCTTGTTCCCTCTAAAATTTGATGATGTAATCTAATATTATTTTTATTCTTTCCACTATTATTTTATAATATTCCTTAAGAGGCCCATTTTAGACCTCAAAATTTCGCTAATGATTGTGCATGTTTCCTGACTTTAGGGCCCTTAACAAGCTCATTATCAAGGATAAATTTCCTATCCTAGTAGTTGATGATCTACTTGATGAACTGCATGGTGCCAAATTTTTTACCAAGTTGGACCTTCGCCCAGGATATCACCAAATATGGATGAAGGAAGTTGGCATTCTGAAGACATCCTTCCAAACTGATGAAGTCCATTATGAATTCTTGCTCATGTCATTTGGCCTTTGTAATGCCCCACCCACTTTTCATAACCTCATGAACCAACTTTTAAAACCGTATCTCAGAAAATTCATCCGGGTATTTTTTATCACATTCTCATCTACAACATAACATGGGAAACTCACCTTCAGCATGTTGACCAGGTATTAGAACTGCTCCAAGATCATAAACTATTTTTCAAATTATCCAAGTACTCCCTTGGCATGGAAGAAGTACAGAATTTGGGACACATTGTGGGCAGTGAAGGAGTGAGGGTTGATCCGAAAAACATTCAGGCAATGCAAGATTGGCCCCAACTAAAAACCTTGAAGAGTTTGAGGGGATTATTGGGTCTCACAGGCTACTATCGAAAAATTTTCCGCAATTATGGGCACATTGCTTGGCCCATCACTAATATTCTCAAGAAAAATTCATTTCTCTAGACTAATGCAACTCAGCAAGCCTTCTTGGCTCTCAAACACGCCATGTGCTCCACTCCAGTCTTGGCCCTACCATACTTTACAAAACCTTTTGTAATTCAATGTGATGCTTCAAGTACGAGCATGGCACATTATTAATGTGGGAAGGTAGGCCATTGGTTCTCATGAGTCAACAACTCAATGGCAAACATTTTGTTCAGTCCACATATGAGAAATTAATGATGGCCATCTTACATGCAGTAGAAACTTGGAGACCATACTTACTGGGGTGTCATTTCCAAATTCGCGCTGACCATCATAGCCTAAAATATTTCCTCGAGTTGCATCTGACATCACCACAGAAAAATAAATGGCTCACAAAAATGTTGGGATATGATTATGAGATAATTTACAAGAAGGGGGGTTATAATGTATTGTTTGATTCCTTATCACGCCAATTCGAGGATGAGGGCACACTTTTATCCCTCTCTCTACCCATACAAGATTGGATTGAAAAAGCCTATCATGAATGGTTCTCCCATCCCTCTTTGTACTAGCTCATTAATGGATTACGAGAAAATCCTAATTCCTTAGAGGACTACTCTTAAAGGATGAGGTTCTTCGCTATAAGGATCGAGTAGTGTTATCTTTGACCTCCAACCTCAAAACTTGCATCTTGGAAGAGCTGCAATCCTCTTCGGTTGCAATAAATTCAGGATTTCAAAAGACTTATGCACGATAACACCACACTTTCTTTTCAACTCACATGAATAATGACATTCTTACTTTTATAGTTGAATGTGATGTAATCCAGCGCAACAAAGGAGAAACAATCAAGCTATCGGGAACCTTACAACCCTTGCCGCTCCCTTCTTCTATCTGGACAAATGTTTCCATGGATTTCATTACATGTCTCCCAAATTCAGGAAACAAATCAGTCATCGTGGTGGTTTTTCACATACTTTCAAAATATTCTCATTTTTTCCCTCTATCACATCCATTTACCCCAAAAATGGTGGCTCAAGTTTTCAAGGACCAAATCTTCAAATTTCATGGCATGTCGACTTACATTGTGTCTGATCGAGACCCCACTTTCACCAACAAATTTTGGTAGGAAATTTTCAAGCTACAGGGCATGAAAATCCAACTAAGTACATCTTATCATCCCCAAACAGGTGGTGAAACAGAAGCAGTCAACAAATGTTTGGAGACCTATCTGCGGTGCTTCACTTCAGACAAGCAGCATCAATGAGTACATTGGCTTCCTTTAGTTGAATGGTGGTATAATACTAACTATCATGAAGCCACCAAGATGATTCCATATGAGGAAGATTATGGCCAAATACCAACTTATCCAACTTCTTATATCCCCGAAGCTTACAAAGTACAGGAAGTTGATCAGCTTCTACAGAATTGTGTCAACATGATCTCTCATCTCAAAGGTAATCTACATCAAGCTCAAAGTAAAATGAAGAAACAGGTCAACTAACATTGTTCAGAGAGGTCATTTCAATTTGGTGACTAGGTTTTCCTACGACCCCAACCTTATAAGCAGACCTCTCCCAAAGACAAGGGTTTCCAGAAACTAGCACCAAAATTCTATGGGCCTTCTCAAGTACTTCTGTGTATAGGAGCAGTCACTTACAAATTGGCCTTGGTGACTACTTCAAAAATCCACCCATTCTTCCATGTATCTTGCTTCAAGAAAGTTATGGGGAACAATTGCAGGATTCAAACAAGTCTTCCAAAATTGGATGAGTAAGTTTCACTTTGGCTCTGACCCAAACATGTCCTCGATACTCATCAAAGGCATCTCCACGATTGCACAATCAAAGAAGTCATCATCAATTGGAAAGACACCTCTCCAGAAGATTCAACATGGGAACCAACCACTATTCTTCAGCAGTTTCTACAGCTTCAGCCTTGAGGAAAAAACTACTTTTGATGGGGGAGGGCATGTTAGGGTCCAACCCTAACCCCTTTATTTATGTAATAAGCCCAAGGAGCCTATTCGTATTCATAGTTAGTTGTTGAGTCAATAAATCTCGTAAGCGGCTATCTGCATTAATAATAATTGTAAGTGGTTGATCCGCATTATAGAAAACATATCATAATTAGTTATAAATGGGTCATAGTTAATAAATAAAGTGGTTAACCCGTATTATGCAATGGACCAATAGTAGTTAGGGTTTTGGAGGTCATAAAGCAATAAATAGTCTTAGATAGCAAGGGAAGAATCATCAAGTCTTATAATTGAGCTATGCTTTGTTGGAGGTTTCCCCCTCAAAGAGGCAAGTGAATATTTTATTGTGCTTTTGAATAATAAAATATCTTTGTAGCTTGTCTCAATTCATGTGATATTTTTGTGTTTTTGGTAATATTGTTTCATATTTCTAGCATTCTATTATTCTCGCAGGTCAAGTGCATAACAACAAATTCATGTAATTAGCAAGGACTAGGTAGAGTATTGATGCAAGAAGGACATATAATCTGTTATGAATCAAGGAATCTAAATGAGCATGAAAAGAACTATGTCACTCATGATTTGGAACTAGCAACAATTGTGCATGCACTAAATATGTTGAAGCATCAATTGCTTGGGAGAGATTTTCTCTGATGTTAGAACATGAAGGGCTGAGATAAATTTTTAATCAACCCAAACTAAATGCAAGATAGCAAGATGATTAACTCTAATCAATGAGCTTGATTTTGATTTCAATCATATTAAGGGTAAGGACAACAGAGTGGCAAATGCACTTAATATAAGTCTACAAGTGTCTAACTTAAAATCCATGAGCACTTGTGATATTAACATCAAAGAAAGGATCAAATAGGAATTTTTACATTACGAACATTTCCAAAATGTAAAGGAATGCTTACAGCAAGAACCGGAGGGACCAATGAGAAATAATTACAAGATCATTGATAATGGTATGTCGATTTTCAAAGATAGATGGTATGTGCCTTGTGTAACAGACTTGAAAAAGATCATAATGGATAAGTTTCATAAGGGACCTTATTAAAGTCATCGTGGTTATCAAAAGTTGATAACATCCATAAGAAAAGTTATTATGTATGGGAATTAAGAAGGATATTGCTAAATACATTTCCAGGTTCCCAGAATGCCAACAAGTCAAAGTAGAATGTAGGAACCCAGTTGAATTGCTACAACCAGTCCCAATTCCTGAGTGAAAGTGGGAAGTCATATCAATGGACTTCATTACAATATTATCGAAGATATCCAAGAAACATGGTGCCATGCCATTATGGTGGTAGTGGAAAAGTTGAGTAAGACAAATCACTTCATGGTTTTCAAATCCACACACAAAAAATACTAACATAGCTCATATTTTTATGAAGGAAATATTCAAATTGCATGGCATACCTGAGATAATCATATGAAATCAGGGTGGAAATTTCACTTCCAATTTTTTAAAGGCATTTTTTGTTTGTTTTGGGATCCATATAGCTTTTAGTACAACATATCATCCTCAAATAGATGGCCAAATGGAAAGAGTGAACATAATGTTAGAGGACATGTTGAGGATGTAAGTCAAGCATAAGCTAAAGAGGTGGGTAGAGTTCCTGCCATTTGTTGAATTTTCATACAAAAATGGATACCAAGAGTCACTAAAGATGAACCCTTTGAGGCATTATATGGTGGAAAATGCAACACTCATATTAGTTAGAATGATCTAGTGAAAAAAATGGTTCTTGGATCAGACGTTCTTAATGAAATGGAGTAATAAGTGCTCAATATTAAGAAAAAAATTGAAAGCATCCCAGGAAAGGAAAAAGAGTTACGTAAACCAATAGAGAATGCACAAAGAATTCCAATTCAAAGAGCATGTATATCTCTACATTAAACCAAGGAAGAGCTCACTAAAAGTGGGCCTTGTGCAAATTTAGCACCTAGGTTTTGTGGACAATTTCATGTTTTGAAAAGAGTGAGAACAGTGGCTTATAGGTTGGCCTTACCACCCATTGTAAAAACACACAATGTGTTTGACATTTTTTTTCTTGAAAAGTGTGTACATGAAACTAATTATGTCATCGATTGGTCAATGATACATGTAGAATTTGAGAGAGAATTCCAACCAGAACCAGTGTGCATCTTGGATCAAAGGTGGACCATGTTCCAGAATCAAGTGATAGAGTAGGTCAAAGTGCAATGGAAGCACTATGGACCAGATGAAGCAACCTGGGAGATGGAATATTAAATGAGGTTACTCTAGCCATTTTTTATTAATGTACAAACATATATAAGGTTGTACATATAAACCTCAAGTTTTATTTCTTGTTTTTTGTTATGTAGAAACACCAAGGAAGGTGTTCCCTTAAGGGGGTGGGGTTTGTAACAACCCTTTTTCATTTCACCCTACATATGTAAATATAAATATGTAATCACTAGCATGGGACCAACAGTTAGCCAACACAATTGATTTTGAACACATGAAACTTCATTTCAATTTGAATGGTGGCCAACTGATGAGTAGACACACATATCCAAAGCTTAAGGGGGAGAGCCTATCGTGTCCCAAGAGTAGGCCATAGTATACCACATTAAACTCCTTGACACCCTACCTGACCAACCAAACCACCACATTGATAGAAGTTATTAGATCGAGATTAGGTAGCATGGAAGGAGGACTACACCCATCCCAATCCCCCTCGTGGATCGAGGCAAGGAGAGACACTACCTCAGAATGAAAAAATGGGATGTCAACAAGGAAGGTGGAAGAAGGAAAAAAAGAGAATGGGGAGACAAAGAACGTCTAGTGGAATGCACTAAATATTAGATTGAAAGCAAGGAGTATTGTGGTAGTTGTGACTGAGCCCTGTACTCTGTGAATTTTGGGAGTTGTTCCCTTTAACTATTTGAGGCCACTAAATTGTGTTTCTAAGCCTATGTGGTTAGTGGGAAGCTTAATGGATGATCGAATCATTGTGGTGCTTGTTTTATTATTTTAAACCACTTGGATAAGGAAATTTGAGCCACTGTGGTGCTAGTTGGAACTATTGTTAAGCCACCTACATAGTGGACTGCAAACACTTGTAGTGCTTGTTATGAAAAGACAAATATGAAACTTCCTACACAATGGACTCAATCACCTAGAAACTGAGTAATAGTCCATCCATACTTTGGGTGAATCATTATGGTTGAACTCAGAAAGTAACTGAGTCTTTATGGTGCTTACTACCAAAGAGTAGTTGCGAAACCGCCAAGATAGTGAAATCCATCTCGTGGGTATCTACCAAGCTTTGGTGTGAATTTTTCCTGAGTAAGCATCCCCTCAAAACTTTGTATCCAACTTGGGGGTGATTAGTTGCAAGAAAGACTATAGTGTCGTTAGCCTATGGTTGGGTGGAGAGTTGAAGTCTCTCCTTCAGTTGTCAACCAGTTTAAAACATACAGATATGTATAATACATTTGCATGTGTACATTGTTATGCTTGTGATCAATATGATATATTATATGTCTATAATTTCTAATGAGTGTATGAATTGTGTTTCTCAACATTTTTTTAATGATTGATCTTAAAGCCTATATTCGTATACTAATAAAAGGGGGCCACCCTAATTTTAACCAATTTTCAGGAGGTCAATGAGGTTGGATTAACTAGTAACATTTCCCTTTGTGCAATATCAAAAATAAACTATATAAAATTGGGTGTTTGGGGCATTACTCCTTTTCATTTCATAAACAAGTATATTTTGTGTTATGGAAACATGTTCTTGTCATTGTACATTACACAAAATTTTGAGGTTCAAGAACTCGAGTCCTTGGGATATAATACTAATAGTTTTGGGGGTTTGAGTAGTCAACCCTTTTTTGTATAACCTTAAGTTCAACATTTCAATTGGTCACCGAATCAACAGAACAAGGCAATGCATTATTTATAAGTGTGGGGCCCAATAGAAAAAGTGGTCAATTCGATGGGCCCGATGTCGAGGGGTTGATCGATCATATATCATGTATGCATAAACGGGACTTCAAAACTAATGTGCCAATACCAATTGGATAATATCGGCCTTTAGCCATCAAACATCAGTCATAAAATGTATGCGTGTAAGGAGATATATCGATCTAATGGCGTAACCTTGATGTCAAAACCCTAAGATGGCATGGACTAGTGTGATCCACCTTAATGAAGGGGATCTATAGGTCTCATACCTCGGACCAAAACTTTTTAATTGAGATTGGAACGGAGAGGAAACCCCAATGTCAAATCCCGGAGATGATGTGGATTGGGGTGATGTGGCTTGGGGACAATGACCACTACCCACTTCCTTCACCTTCATCCTTTAACACCTTAAACTCGGGAAAGTGATATAGTAGTAGGTGATCCAACCATGGTTTTGATCCTTGGAACCCTAATGTTGAGTCACTGCCACCATTGAGACCCTTGCATCTTATTCCCCTGGTAACGGATGGAGCCATCAAAGAACTAGTCGATCTGACTATGGTTCCAACCATGGAACCTTATGGTCTAGCCACCGCCCACTATCAAACCTTTACACTTATTAAAATTTGTAACATGCAATGCCAACAAAGTGTGGGCTAATCTGGCCATGATTCTGGAGTTGAACCCTACCACCACCCACCTCTCACCGCCATAACTCTACACTTTATAACCTTTGCGAAAATCAGCAATAACGTGTTGGAGCACTACTCCAATGTGACCTAGAACATGAACATGGGCTCCGCAGTGATGGGGTGGCAGTGCCACCAAGCCCTAACGAAGGCCACATGGTGCCAAATGATGACTTGGCCTCTTTGAATAGGTAGAAGCTTCAAATAAGCATAATTTTTAATTTGATATTCGATTTGATGTAAATATTATATTATTGAAAAGATTTCAACAAATTGATCACAATGGTGGTATCAGAATTAAATTTTGCAGAGTTGCAAAATGAGATTTTTTCTAACCCCGTCTTCATAACAAACCTTAGAGGTTGGGTCAAAATAAACAAGTAACACCTCCCATAACCTAAGAATCCTTAAGGGGTGGAAGGGGCGCTGGTTATATTTTTGTTCTTAAAAAAAAATGAAACTCAATAACACATAAGACAAAGTGACAATGAAAAAAATGGTTGATTACAAAATTTGTGAATATTTACATTTTTTTTGTTTCTTGAGATTTGATATTTTTTGTGACCTTTATCTTCAAATAATTAATTTACACCATTAGTTGAGTTTATCTTGTGTGGTTGGGAGAACTGATTGTTTTCCTTCCCACCCAGGTTCAATCCCCGTAAATGATGTTATGATGGCTTCGAGCCCTGTTATTGATTTTGAGTAAATATTCGAGCACTGAAACATATATATATATATATATATATATATATATATATATATATATATATAGATATATACTCATATGAAATATAAAGATATTTTTCATAAAAAATAATAATAGTAATAATAAGTAATTTACATTCATCCATATATATATTTTAATAAGTGTTAACATACAAGTATGGATTGTGAGTATATGTTGAGGTACCAAAATTTAATTGAAACAATTTGTAAATTTTATATTTAATTAGATAGTTTTAAGTTTATATTTAATTAGATAACCTAATAATTTAGGTTTATATTTAATTAAATAGTTTTATTAATGATAAATGAGATCTATTAATAGGTTATACAATCTATTACATGTTATGGTAATACTATAACAAAACTAACTGACAGTTAATTAACTAACTATTTAATTATATAACTTTAATATAAACCTTTTTAGTTATTTTTAAGGAAATTTGCCACATATTCTATTCCTAAATTTATTAGAAGGTCCATTATTTAACTAACTTAATAAGTTATCCTTTTAATGGTAATTTTTATTATATATTATTAATGATTTAAATTTTATAGATGGTTTTAAGTTTATATTTAATTAGATAGCTTAATTATTTAAGCTTATATTTAATTAAATCATTAATAGGTTAAACAAACAATTACTTGTTATGGTAAAAACTATAACAAAACTAACTTACAATTAATTAACTAACTATTTAATTATATAACTCTAATATAATCCCTATGATAACTAATTGATTCATATTAATTTTGTACATACATTACCTTATTTAAATATGATAATAAATTTAAAACTAACTTACAATTAATTAACTAAATATTTAATTATATAACTTTAATATAAGCCTTTCAATAACTAATTGATTCATATTATTTAAATATATACATTACCTTATTTAAATATGATAATGGAGATAAAACAAACTTATTAAGTAATTACATTTTCCCTATCCCTTTCCCTTGGTCCAGTCCAGTTAGCCATTTCATAGTCAAATATAGCCATTGATCTAGTCTAGTTGCCAACCCAATATAATCGTTTTCGAGTAAAATATAGTTGTTGGATGATCTGTTCTACTATTTAACATGCAACTAGGATCTGTTTCTTCAACTTGTCCTAACGATGAACCACACTCGTTGGTTCGAAACACGACGATAAATGTATTCTAATGTGATTTACGCCAAAAAATCTTCTCAAAAAAATTGTAAATTGTTATGTTGTTTAACTTATTTCATTTTATAATTTATGGAATAAAAAGAAACTTTTATATTAATTATATATATTATTTGTCATGACATATTAAGTATAAAGAGAACAAAGTATGTAGTGGAGCCACTGGAAGATATTTTTAGATACAAAATGGAGCATGGCTTCAAAAGGATGTGTATTGTTTATGAAACATTCATTGCTATGGTATGTTTTTTTAGTTATGGAATCATGTATATTCTACTACATAAATGTACATAAATATTGTATATAGTATTTCTCTATTTGTAGATAGAATGTTAAAAACAAATCAATTAAGAAAACATTATGTTAATGTACAATATCGCTTACAAGTGTTAAAGAAAAGAGACATGCATGTAACTCAAACGATGCCAACAATTCAAGTTATGGAACTATTGTGGCCACAACCACCACCCTATTAAAACATGATCTGACAGCAAATTTTGAATGGGCCCCCTAGAAGTTTGATCTTTCATCTTTCTGAATGATTTGTTTTATCCTCAAGACTTTAATCCTTTGCCAAGTCAAATCTTCATTTTTTTTTATTTTTTTTTAATGGTTGACCCCCCTCTTTAGATATTTGCTGCATGATTTATCTCTAGCCCCTCCTAACCCTCCATTCATTTCCTCCATCAGGACCTTTCCAACCCTCCAAAAACCTTCTATCGCACCTTATTCCATTATAAACCTTTACAAAGGAAACGCTTCACAAAATGCATAAATCACCCCTTTTTTTTTGCCTATCGCAATCATCACTGCGCATTACTATAGTCCAAACCCAATGGCATTATTAACCATATTTCATACAAGTGTCGTGTCCGGGACCATATTGCATATCGCAATCGGCGGGAGTCAAAGCCAAGCCATAAGGCCGATGCGATTTAGCGGACCCGACAGGGCTATCAACTACAATATATATATTATCGGGTCCACCCCCCCAATCACTTATCGTTATCGGTGGAACACAGGGGTTATATATATGGCGCACCGTTATCACCCAGACTCACCGAGGATTATATAGCCGAGCATATAATATTTCAAGTCTGGCCTAATGGCTGAACTCGGGTTTTCCCATATATTTCTTTTTTTTTCGAAAGATATTGAGGGCGCGGTTTTTTCAAAGGGAGTCTAACATTGCGGACCCGCTGGCGGTATTAACACACACACACACACACACATATATATACGTCGGGTCCGAAGCCCCATTGCACATCGCAATCGGCGGCTTCCTGGGGTTATATATAAGGCACACCACTCCATACCGGACCCGCCGATAACTATCAATGCGGGTGCATAAATTTTCAAGTCCAGCCCTATGGCTTGGCCATGGGGTTTTCCCGTGTTTTCCCGTGTTCTTTGATAATATGCTGGGGTTGGGGTTTTTCAAAGAGGATTCTTATGCGGCAAACCCGAATGGATTATGAACCACGACATATATGTATGTCAGGTCCAGCCAATTGAAAGGCACAATCAGCATAGCTTTAAGCCCAAATACATGGCGCGATGCGATGCGATATGGCAGACCCGATAGGGTATAGTTCCCCGTATATAATATTTCAAGTCTAGATTTTAGATCCGGTTCTGTGCTATACGGCGATTTTCAATGTAGACAGAGTTTAAACTTGCGAGACTTAATCAATGCGTGAATTAGAAAAAAAGGGCCTATTCCTTCACATTTATTCCTTCTGATGTAATAAATGTTCAATGAAGGCAAGACTTATGCTTTTAAAGCATTTATGTCATATTTTCATAAGCATGGTTGGTGTCTATTATCTCTGCAGGCAAGGAGTAAAGGATGCATAAGCAGATCCAGAGAACTCATATATGCGGGTGTGTTCTGTTGAAAGAGTCGGCCTTTGGCATTCTCAGTCGGTTTCCAGGTGTTGCCTATGTATTCCGAAAGTGAAACTGCCCCAGATCTCATCATGAAGAGATGACACACAGTCATCCTCTTCTAATCAACATCTATTCATTTCCCTAGGAAATGAAGCGCTCCAGTGACAGAAAATTCCCTCTACGTGTTAGCAGTGACACTGATTGTTCTACATCTGTGTATTCTGATCTATATATCGAAGAGAATAGGGGGAAGGTGAAAGGGTGAAGGGAAGACCAAGAGTCATTTCCAACTGCATAAATATTCCCTCTGGATAGGAGAGAAGGGCCTTTTGTTTAGAGAAAAAAGATTTGATTTATTGTGACTAAAGAGGATTGTTTGGTTCAATAAGGAGCCTGTTGTTTCATATTTATTTCCCTTTTCTCTCATGTGTTTAGAATCGGTGTGTTGTTGCTGGTATAAAGACAAATGTGATTTGCTTTGTGCATAGTGATAACTAGCAGCTCATGGTTATTCCTGGTTATTTGAATGTAATTCAATAGCATTAATAATTCATGAAAGGTCGTTGATTCCAAACTTTGTTAAACATCAGTTGCAAGTGTTATTTGTATGGAAAGGAATGTATATTCCTGTATAAGTAATTGGATTGTGATTAGGATTTAATATAGCCTTGTTCTTATGTGGACCAGTAATTGATTCATTTGGACATGGGATCTATATATGATGTTTAACCTCCTTTTGTTTTGCTCCTGCAGGATAGATTAGGATAATTAGGACTAGATTAGAGTAGTTAGAAGTAGTGTAGATAGGACTTGATACACATAGGTTAGCTATTTTGTTTGTTGATTTAATTGAAGCCTTCCTCCAAGAAGCAATCTTTCAACACCTATTACAGTTCACGGGGTCCTTTAAAACCCGTTGGAACTAGCCACTCCAAACGAAAACATATCTAATTGGGGTCTGTGATCGGGTTAGTTCCCCTTGTTGGTATAGAGAAAATTCACCATGTCAACAAATTGGGGCTAGAAGAATGGCCTGAAACGCCATCCAAAGCTTTCAAGATTTCATTTATAAATGCCACGCATGGATTCGAAAGGATTAATGTATGGATCGTAAAGGTCGAAAATACCATTCCGCCCATTGGGAAGAGCCTCATTTCGAAGAAATAGAGATCCCTCTCAGTTTCGTGTCCGGGTCGCCCAAAGAAGAGAGACTGTGGGAGTATCCTGTCACTCAGGAGAAATCAGTCAGAAGACTTACTCGGGCTTATGCTCATTCCCTATCACATCTCCTTGTCTTCTAGTATTTACCTCTGAAAGTAAAAAGAAAGCCAAGGGTCTTTCACTTAAACAAAGAGACATCTGTGGCCCCTTCTCTTGAAGATATTGTGCTAGATTCTTTGCAAAGTATCGAATCTCCTTGGGAAGAAATTCCTGAGGATTCCCTTTCTGAAGGCAATCCCTGGCCTGATTTGGAAAATCCTAATGAAGAAACCCTCAACCAGAACCTCCATATCCACAACATGGCTAACGTTCCTCCTCTAGGTGGGAATCAACCTCTACTTCCCCCTCCAGGTGGGAATCAACCTCCACCTCCTCCAGGAGCACTCCCTCCTTGGCTTGCATAGGATGTTGTAGCAGTACCTGGGCAACAACATCCCTTACCCAAGAATGAAAAAAGAGTATTGCCTAAATTTGACCCTGAGAGGGGAGACATTGTTGATAACCATATTCACTCTTTCTTCCTAGCCGTGTGCATGTTGTGGGTAGCCGATAAGGATGTATTATGTTGCTTGTTCCCTTTTACTCTGATTGGTTCGGCTTCCACATGGTACTTTAGCTTGAGAATAGGATCGATCACCTCATGGGGTGCCTTTCAGTAGGCCTTCTTAGATAAGTTCTGCGATGAAATAACACCTGCGACCTTAGTTTTAGAGTTATCCTGTTTGAAAATGGACACCAAAGAAAGGGTCAAGGCTTTTAACATCTGGTTCAATACTTTGTTCAACAAAATCCCGGCTACCGCTAGACCTACTGATGAGGTGCTCATGGAATTCTACATCTCTGCTCTCCTTGTCCCTACTGCGATGTGGTTCAAAAGAAGTAACACACAAACGTTACAAGGTGCTATTGATGAAGCAATAAAAGTCGAGAATGAAATGATCAATCTCACAACATGTCATCATACGACTGAAGGAAAGAAAGCCTCTCAATCATCCAAGAAGAGTAGTGGGAATGATAACAAAGTGGCTGAGGGCAAAGAAAGGGACACCACAGATGTGGAAGGTTTGCATCGGATCATTAAGAAATTGACAAACACAGTCATAGATATGAAAAGGAATTCTAGAGAGAGTGGAGGAGAGTATAACAATAGAAAACCTTTCAAACCTTTCTTTCACAAGAAGACAGAAGGTAGTCATGGTCAACTTGTGTTGCCTACTCCACCCAATGAAGGGAATCTAAATATGGAGGAGCTGGCTCTTATTGGATCGCTCCTTAAGAAAGAATAACCCATACTGGAGCTGGAGATAGAACAAGAAAATGAGGAAGAACCAAGTAGAAGAGCCCGTGGACAAAGAATCTCAAATCAACGTACTGTAGGATTTCTATACAAATGAAAATGATGATGACGAAGAAGATAGCACGGCAGAAATCCACACTAATGAAATCCACACACGAAGGAAAGGGCCACTTCCAAGTGCGATGAAGCCTGTTGACCAGACAAATAAAGATGTTCGCCCTGTGAAAGCATCTGTTCCCAAAGTTTCTGCTGAGAAGGGCAAACCTAGTGGTGGGTCCAAGAATACTCCAGTTGCAAATTATCCAGAGAAAAGGAACACATATCTGACTATAACGAAAGCAACTCAAAATGGTAAACTCCCACCTAAGAATGGAAAGCAGGTATGTTTACTCTACCTTACCCTATTTATAACATTGATTACAATATTGTGGATGATCTTAAGAAATCCAGGGCTAATATAACATACTTCGATTTGTTAAAATTAACGCAGCAAAGAGATCTGCTCTTGAAATCTATGAATGAGCGGAACTGCAAAACTCCTACCATTCCGAGCAGCCAAACCCAAAATTCGGTCTCCATACCTGTTAGTACTCCCAGCACTACCCAAAAGCCAGCAGCCATGGAAGCCACTCTGTAAAAAATGAATCAAACCCCCCAAGATGTCAGTGCTGCCATGATAGGGAGGAAATCAAAATCCATGACCCCACCTTTCCTTATCACATTTGAGATCCTCAACAGGAACGTACACAATTTCTTGGTAGACTCAGGTGCCTCGTCCACTGTGATGCCTTACGCTGTTGCTAAAATACATCATGCGATTCCTGAGAAAACTGGGACTCGAATTATGCAATTAGATAGGACAAATGTGAAAGTGATTGGGGAATTGAAAGATGTGTTGATTCGGATGGTTGCTAAACCATAATACACACAAGTCATTGATATACTAGTAGTCGATATACCTGAGGCTTATGAAATGCTGCTTAGTAGGGACTGGTCAGCAAAACTGAATGGATATTTCTCAACTGATTGGTCCCATCTCTTGCTGCCTCAGAAGGGAAAAGGTGATATGCTGAGAGTTGATTGAGAAAGATACATGAAGTATGTGGTAACGGAACTAAATGGTCCCAATGAACCTGTAATGTTTACCAACTCTATCCTTGGGAATTATAGTTTCAATGTTTATGCCACGGAAACCTATTTCGAAGAATTCCATGCAGAAACAATTGAAGAAATTGCCATAAACACACAGTTGGAAGCTCTCCCTTGTAGTCCAACTGATGAACCACCTTGTAATATAGTAGGTGATAGAACTAATTTTGTAGGAAGCAATTTAATTAATGTAACATTAGACTCTATATTTTGGACACTTTATTTTGATGGCTCTAACTGCCTTGAAGGTGCAGGTGCTAGGAGCATTCTCATTGACCCGCAAGGGAACCAACATTTGATGGCCAGCCGATTGGAGTTTGCATGCACCAACAATACAGCAGAATATGAAGGCTTGCTACAGGGCCTGAAGAAAGCCATTGATATGAAGGTGAAAAATCTTAAAGTTTTTGGTGACTCACAGATAATCGTGGATCAGGTAAGGAAAAGGATACACTGCAATTTGCCACACCTGGTAAGGTAACAGCATGAGGTATGGAGCTTAATTGATAGTTTTTATTCTTTTAATATCACACACATACCTTGAGGGCAAAACCAAGATGCTGATCTGATGGCTAGTATGGCTGCTAAACTTTTTCCTGATTTTAGATTGAAGAAAAATAAATGTTATGTTGAATTGATTTTCAGGCCATCTGTACCTGATAACATCTCAAATTGGCAGGTGTTCGAAGATGACGAGAAAATCCTTGAGTTCTTACACTGTGAGAAGACATTCAAGAATGCAGTCATTGATGAAAAAGAACATGACAGGCTTATGAACGAGAGGGAAGATGAGGAAAAGGATCAGCCCAATGTGATTCCCAAGTCAGTCATTAAGATGGAGCACTTGTATGACTTGCATGATAAATTAAAGAAGCCGACTAATTGCAAAACACATAGCTCATCCATGAAGTATGAAATTGGTCAACCTAGGAACCAAAGAAGACCCAAAAAATTTCAATTTGGGCTTGGAGTTCTCTCCACAAGAGAAGGCTGCATTTGTCAAGCTATTTAAATAATACAATGATGTCTTTGCATGGACATATGGAGACATAAAAACCTTTGATACCAGCATTATGCATCATGTAATTCCTTTGGAAAAGGAAGCTAGGCCATACCAACAAAAGCTTTGTAAGATGCATCCAAACCTAGAACCGTTGGTGAAGAAAGAATTAAACAAAATGTTGGATGCTAAAATCATCTTGCCTATCAGACACACATGCTGGGTAGCCAATCTCGTGCCAGTAAGAAAGGAAAATGGAGACATCAGGCTGTGTATTGATTTTAGAAACCTGAACAAAGCATCGTAAAAGGATAACTATCTTGTCCCTTGTATGGAACACATTCTTCAGTGTGTTTCTGGGTCTGAAATGTTGTCCCTAGTAGATGGGTTTTCAGGATATAACCAGGTATTGGTATCTAATGGGGATCAGCTTAAGACAACCTTCAACACTAAATGGGGCACTTACACATATCATAAAATGCCTTTTGGACTTATTAATGTGGGCGCCATATTCCAGAGGGCCGTGGACATAGCTTTCCGAGGGTTGATTAACAGATCAGTAGTGGTTTACATTGATGACATCACTGTGTATTCATACCACAGAAAGGATCATATTCATCACCTGAAACAGATTTTCGAAAGATGCCGAAGGTATGGAGTATCGTTGAATCCCAAGAAGAGCGTCTTTGCAGTCACAGAAGGGTGACTATTGGGTCATATCCTCTCTAAAGAATGGATTGTTATTGATCTTAAAAGAATAGAGACCATCATGAGAATACAACCCCCTACAAATAAAAGGTCAATGCAATCTTTCTTCGAGAAGATCAATTTCATTAGGAAATTTGTCTTAGGTTTCATGGAAATAGTGCGCCCCATGCAGTTAATGATGAAGAAATACGTTGTGTATAAGTGGAGCAATGAAGCCAAGAAAGCGTTTCAGTGAATCAAGGAAGCCATCGCAGAAGCTCCTGCAATGGTCAGCCCCAATTTCAGCAAGGAATTCTTCTTATACATTTTTGCTTCTGATGTTTCATATGCCGCCATACTCACTCAAAAAAATGATGAGGGCAACGAAGTCCCTATTTCTTATATGAGCTCTAATCTTCAAGGGGCGGAACTGAACTACCCAGACGTGGAGAAACAAGGCTTTGCAGTTTTTAAATCCGTAAAACACTTCTGCCCTTATTTATTAAAGTGCGGGACTAAATTAATCGTCCCCCACCCTGTTGTAAGAGCCCTCTTTGTGCAGAAAGAAATGGGTGAACGGAGAGGAAATTGGATAATCGCACTTCAAGAGTTCGACCTCGAGATTAAGCCGTCAAAGATAGTTCGAGGGCAGGGACTGTGTAGACTAGTAGCAGAAGCCTTGGTGGACAAAGTAGGGGCGTCCGAAGAACCAGAAGCGCAGAACCTATATAATGCACAAGTGGAATCCACGGAGGGGCCCCTATCGATTAATGAAGCACTGATGTGTGAGTGCGAAACGTCGGAAGCCCTTCTAGATCCTGAGTCGTGGTATTACGGCATCCGCTTTTATCTTACATGGGGTCATGTCCTGAGCACATGGATGCATCACAATGGAGAGTGCTCAGACTGAAATCTAATCAATATCATTTGGCCAATAACACATTATACAGGAAAAATTACGATGGAATCTGGCTGAGGTGTTTGGAAAAGGATGATGCCGACCATGTCTTGAAAGAAATGAATGATGGCCTAGCAGGTGGTCACTATGGCGGAGAGACCACTGCTCACAAAATATTAAGAGCCATATATTATTGGCCCATAGTGTTCAAAGACTCGCAAGCCTACGCTCGCAAATGCAAGGTGTGTCAAACCGCCGCAAGACGAGAAAGAAAGCCAGCTGTTCCCCTCAGGCCTGTTATGATTTATCGACCGTTCTAGCAATGGGGCCTAGACGTCATAGGTGATATCACTCCAAACTCTTCACAGAAGCATAAGTATATACTCACAGTGACCGACTACTTCACCAGATGGACCGAAGCCATCCCGCTTCGAAAGGTAAACTAAGATGAGTTAATATCATTTATTGAGAAATTCATCATCAACAAGTATGCCATCCTTGATGTTCTCATATTTGATAATGCTTCTTACTTTTCATCACTGAAATTGACTGAATTTGCTATTGATAAATCAATTCACATAAGGTATGCATTGAACTATTACCCCTAGGGAAATGGAGTTGCAGAGTCCTAAAACAAGAACCTCATACGCATAATCCGTAAATCTGTCGCTAACAACCAGAGGAACCGGCACAACGCTCTAACAAATGTCCTTTGGGCCAATAGGGTCACCCTCAAAGTGGCCTTAGTAAACTCCCCATACTTCCTCGTCTATGGACAGGAAGTCATCTTGCCTCCCAACGTTACCCTTCCCTCTCTACAACTCTCCCAAGCTTCAAGAGGAACCCCTTCAGCCTTCAAGAGAGGATTAACAAATTGATGAGGTTGGAGGAAATGAGAGATAAAGCTAGAAATAAATTCAGAAATCACCAAATGATCATGAAGAGATGGTTTGATCACCATCTGGCAGGAGATAAAGATTACCAAGTAGGAGAGCTAGTCCTAAAATGGGACAAGTTGAATGAGCCAAAAGGTAAACACACGAAATTCCAACACTTATGGTTGGGCCCATTCCAAGTTGTGGAAAAAATTGGTCAAGGAACTTACATATTAAAAAATTTACAAGGAGAAACTGAAAAACTCCCTGTTAATGGCCAGCATTTAAAAAGATACTTCTAGTAGCCACCACATGGTGGTTACCTCCTGAATAGGTTAGATTTCATTTCATTTTTTTGTTAGCTTAGTTCCATTTCCGTCTTTACCGTTCTTGTTTTCCTACAAAGTTTATTTTCCTTCTATTTTGAATTTCAGCCCTTTTCATCCAACTGACTTCGGTCCTCCCATCTTGTTTTTACCTTTCTCGGATTTTCCCTCATTCAACACCGTCAGCCTTTACCTCCCTCATTAACCTGCTAATAAGTTTGTTGATTCTAAATCCATCGTTACCTTGCAAATCAAACAAATATTCAATCAGCCCATGAGAACTTGAAAATCAGCGGTGGAATTCAAACCAAAGCCACTCATTGGCATCTATTGGGAACTGGGTAAGATATGTCGATAACTTGGATATCTGGAGCATGTAGGGGCATGTTTATAAAACAAAAAATGTGTAACAACAGCTGGACTGGCATGGAGGAACGTTGCATTTTTAAATAAATCCCACTCAGACCTAGCCTATACTTGCTTGTAAGGTTACAGTCATTCTCCATTGGTCCCATCCACCACACTAAGTTATCCAATACCTGTTATCTACATGTAAACCTCCTTTCATTGGCTAAGCTCACTATCATATACCCAGTGGCAAATCCAATTGTGCTCTAATCCTTGTGCAAGAAACTGGAAGGACTTATTTAAAAGAAAATGAAATGTCAAGTCCTTGTGCCAAACTGGAAGGACAGGTTGTTTGGGAAGCCGGTTAGAGTAGGGATTGTTGTTGGGCTCAGAGTATCGGTTGACACAGAAATCCCAACCTTGTTGAAGCGGTTTAAAAATATGGCATGATCCATGACTATGCCCCATCCAATCATCTAAAAATATAACACCGAAATTCTCATATAAAGTGTAGATGAACATATCTACATCAAGTTTGATGAGCAATAAAGAGCTGAGGTACACACCTAAACAGGTATTAACAGACCAGTGATGGCCCCGGAAGGATTTTTGAAAGTAGGAAACAGGTAAAGGAAGGTCAATAAATTCCATAATATTACCATTGGAGAATGCCTGTCAAAACCCTATTAGTAAGTAGTAGTTATTTGTCTTTATCCCGCCTGAAACAATTAATGTGGAAGTGGAACCCATGCATGTTCATCTGTACAGTTTGCATTTCAAGTTTATCTTAACTCCCTGATGTTTTATTGATCTGAGCTTTATTTGGAAACAAAGATAACTGGTTCGCCATTTTTTGTGGCCACAACCACCACCCTATTAAAACATGATCTGATAGCAAATTTTGAATGGGCCCCGTAGAAGTTTGATCTTTCATCTTTCTGAATGATTTGTTTTATCCTCGGGACTTTAATCCTTTGCCAAGCCAAATCTTCATTTTTTATTTTTTTTAATGGTTGAGCCCCCCTCTTTAGATATCTGTTGCATGATTTATCTCTAGCCCCTCCTAACCCTCCATTCATTTCCTCCATCAGGACCTTTCCAACCCTCCAAAAACCTTCTATCGCACCTTATACCATTATAAACCTTTACAAAGGAAATGCTTCACAAAATGCATTTAAATCACCCCTTTTTTTTTGCCTATCGCAATCATCACTGTGCATTACTATATTCCAGACCCGACTGCATTATTAACCATATTTCATACAAGTGTCGAGTCCAGGACCATATCTCATATCGCAATTGGCGGGAGTCAAAGCCAAGCCATAAGGCCGATGCGATTTAACAGACCTGATACGGGTATCAGCTACAATAGATATATATATATATATATATATATATATATATATATATATATATATATATATATATATATATATATATATATATATATATATATATATATATATATATATATATATATATATATATATATATATATATATATATATATCTATATCTATATATATATATATATATATATATATATATATATATATATATATATATATATATATATAGATACAGATATATATATATTATCGGTTCCCCCCCCCATTGCTTATCGCTATCGGCGGAACCGAGGGGTTATATATATGGCACACCGTTATCACCCAAACCCGACGAGGATTATAGAGCCAGGCATATAATATTTCAAGTCTAGCCTAACGGCCCAACTCGGGCTTTCCCATATATTTCTTTGTTTTCGAAAGATATTGAGGGCAGGGTTTTTTCAAAGGGAGTCTAACATTGCGAACCCGTCAGCGGTATTAACACACACACACACATATATATACGTCAAGTCTGAAGCCCCATCGTACATCGCAATTGGTGAGTTACCGGGGTTATATATAAGGCACACAACTCCATACCGGACCCGCCGATAACTATCAATGCGGGTGCATAAATTTTCAAGTCCGGCCCTATGGCTTTGCCACGGGGTTTTCTCGTGTTTTCCCGTGTTCTTTGATAATATGCTGGGGTCGAGGTTTTTCAAAGAGGATTCTTATGCGGCAAACCTGAAGGGATTATGAATCACGACATATATGTATGTCGGGTCAGCCAATTGAAAGGCGCAATCGGCATATCTTCAAGCCCAAACACATGGCGTTATGCGATGCGATATGGCGGACTTGATAGGGTATAGGTCCCCGTATATAATATTTCAAGTCCAAATTTTATATCTGGTTCTGTGTTATACGATGATTTTCAATGTAAACAGATTTTATGCTTGCGGGACTTAATCAATGCGTGAATTAGAAAAAAGGGGCCCATTCCTTCACATTTATTCCTTCTGATATAATAAACGTTCAATGAAGGAAGACTTATGTTTTTAAAGCATTTATGTTGTATTTTCATAAGCATGACTGGTGTCTATTATCTCTATAGGCAAGGAGCAAAGGATGCATAAGCGGATCTGGAGAACTCATATATGCGGGTGTGTTCTATTGAAAGAGTCGGCCTTTGGAATTCTCAATCGGTTTCCAGGTGTTGCATGTGTATTCCAAAAGTGAAACTACCCCAGATCTCATCATGAAGAGATGACACACAATCATCCTTTTCTAATCAACATCTATCCATTTCCCCAGGAAATGAAGTGCTCCAGTGACAGAAAATGCCCTCTACGTGTCAGCAGTGACACCGATTTTTCTACATCTGTGTATTATGATCTGTATATCAAAGAGAACAGGGGAAAGGCGAGAGGGTGAAGGGAAGACCAAGATTCATTTCCAGCTGCATAAATATTCCCACGAGATAGGAGAGAAGGGCTTTTTGTTTAGAGAAAACAGCTTTGATTTATTGTGAATAAAGAGGACTGCTTGGTTCAAGAAGGAGCCTATTGTTTCATATTTAATTCTCTTTTCTCTCATGTGTGTAGAATTGGTGTGTTGTCGTTGGTATAAAGACAAATGTGATTTACTTTGTGCATAGTGATAACTAGCATCTCATGGTTATTCCTGGTTATTTGAATGTAATTCAATAGCATTAATAATTCATGAAAGGTCGCTGATTCTAGACTTTGTTAAACATCAGTTTCAAGTGTTATTTGTGTGGAAAGGAATGTATATTCCTGTATAAGTAATTGGATTGTGATTAGGATTTAATACAGCCTTTTTCTTATGTGGACTAGTAATTGATTCATTTGGACATGGGATCTATATATGATGTTTAACCTCCTTTTGTTTTGCTCCTGCAGGATAAATTAGGATAATCAGGACTAGATTAGAGTAGTTAGAAGTAGTGTAGATAGGACTTGATACACATAGGTTAGCTATTTTGTTTGTTGATTTAATTGAGGTCTTCCTCCAAGAAGCAATCTTTCAACACCTATTACAGTTCACGGGGTCCTTTAAAACCCATTGGAACTAGCCACTCCAAACAAAAACAAATCTAATTGGGGTCTGTGATCGGGTAAGTTCCCCTTGTTGGTATGGCGAAAATTCGCCATGTCAACAGGAACACAATTAATATAATAAAAGGTCATTGTAAGTTGTATGTTTTAGAATATTTGTATATGAAAAGAATGGATTTTGTTTAATGTACTTGAAATTATTTCCCAATTGCATGAGGACATGTTACCAATAAGGTAAATAAAATTAAAATTAAAAAGAAGAGAAAGGAAATTAAGGTAAAATAATTAAGGGTTAAAAATATAAGAAAATTTGAATTTCAATAAGGATGTATAAAGATATAACGTGGAGAGGAGTAAAGGAACAATAAATAAATAAATAAGGATAAAACTTTAGGATAAATGAATATAACAATACTTTATGTTGAAAAATGCCTCTCCAATTTGAATCCACTATGAACCATCTTGCAAACAATGCCATACAACACAAAATACCTCAAGCAATGATGAATTCTACCACCAAAACAATAAAAATGATTCCAAACCAAAAATAAAAAGGTATGAAATGCTTTGTGTGATTTAAATTATCTTTGGTGCACATATAGAAGACCATCCTTATCTTGATTGCAGATTCCAAAATATTCTGAAAATATGATATATGAGAGTGAATTCAATTGTTTGACATCGCTCTTGTCAACTAGATTTCCAAAATTTGCAATCAAGTTAGGCTCAAGTTATATAGATATTATTTATTAAGGTTTATTTATAACTCAATAGTAGGTGTATCCCATTTGAAAAGGGAAAGAAATTCAAGATTTTTTTGTTGTACCTTGACCATAACTAGTAACACAAGGATACCAAACACGTAGGGAACGCTTATGACAAAGGACTTATTTTCCTTCTAGAACACCCAAAAAATAAAATATTTCAATGATCTCCCAAACATAACTTGTATGTACTCAACATCCCCAATGTAGCATCCTTGTATAGAATGCAGTCCTTAGGACCAAGTACATGCACTCTTTCATTTCAAAACACTAGCAAATATAAGTTAAATAAGTGACATAATAAGATCAAGTATCCAAATGGGGTTTTCTTCCATCCATAAACAGTACCCATTAGTTATGGGAGTCACTAGAGCCTTGCCTTAGGTGTTGCATGTAATGAAAGAAATTTAAACAAATCACTAGATGGCATTGTATAGCAAGATAATTTTATCTAAAAACATAACATGCTTCCAAACATTTTTGCAATTTTGGAGTGTTGTCATCCCCCATTGAGAATGCATAGGAATTGCACTTCGAGCAGAGCTTCCTATAGAGCACAATGAGTGCATTACATTTAAGGAAGCATACTTACCTAAAATGATTTGAGACATGTTTGAATAGGGATTGCACTGCTAGAGGCACTTCAGAGGTTTATCATCTAAAATGAGCTTAAAAATAAAGAAAGGGTGTGAGGGGGTCTAATATGTACGTTTTATTGCATGGCAATTGCATAAAAATTATAGCAATACAAATAATTTAGTTTACCTTAAATTCCTTCATGCATATTCTCCTTACTAGTCTTGTTATTTTAAATAACTCCATGTCATGCTTCATTTTAAGTATTATGTTTCACAATGTGGTGTTTCATACTTGTTGTTTAAAAGCTTCATTTTTTAAACATGTTTCTAGTTTCTATCCCTGTGATGATGGATTGTGGGTTTCCAATCACCATTACAATGGATCGTGAGTTATGGATCTTATACTTTTTCCATAATGAGTTGTAGTGTTTACTTTTCAATATATCGCCATGTATAACTATAGTTTGTGCAAGATTTAAAGTATTTATTATGTTATATTTCTTGAACCCAAGTCAAATTTTATGCCCAATAAAATTATACCCAGAATAGAAATAAAATTAACTTTGAGAACTGAATTTTATGACACCAAATACACTAGGTTCCTAACTCAACATGTGCAACAAAAAGAAAATAACTACGAAACCAGCACATAACAAACATTTAACACAGATTTACCCAGTAAGCCCTAATGTGGGGAAAACCAGCAAAGTTTCAGCTTTTATTCAACTTATAAATTTCAATTACAACAAGTATACACTTAAGAAAATTACAACAAAAATACTCAGCAATTTTCGTGTCATAGCATGCCCTGTGTAGCCTATTCGACCCAAAAAATATTGTTGTATGGCTTCAGGAAATATGGCCAATATGGCTTAGTTATTTAGCCTATACAACCCTAACAATTTCATTCTTTATGGCCCTCATAATTTCTCCATGATGATGAACCACATTAGTTGGTTTGAAATGCGTCATAAACTAATATATTCATGTGATGGATCCTTAAGACATTTTTCTAAACTTTATCTTATTACTGTCTCAACTCAACCTGTTTTTTGCCCCTAAAACTTGACATGTTCATTGTTTTCTTTTGTTGTCAGTTTGACCTCCTATTTCTCAACTAAAACCCCAGTCACTATTCCAAATCAATATGCCTCTCCAATAACCTATTTCCCTCTTTATAACATCCTACCTAATCTCCAAAGTGATGGAAGGCTAAGATTTCATCTCCACACTTGAGATCTACAGTCACAATATAATCTCTCGTTGACCTTTTTAGCTTTATAAAAGTTGGCCAATAAATTCAAATTTTAATTTGTGACTTTATGCCTAAGGTCCAAACTTAGGAAACAATTAAATAATTTTGTTGTAACTTGTGAGAGTATTTTGGTGATTCATTTCATGTCACAGCACTTGACCAATGAACAATCACCTACCGAGCTATAGTTTCAACTCTCTCTCTCACCGAGGAAAGTATTTTGCACCACACCTAACTTGTCTCTGAAGAACTTTCCCTTCATCAAACCCTTGGTCAGGATGTCTGCTACCTACTCATTCGTAAGTAAATACTACATATTTAATGTCCCCTTCTACACACAATATTGAATGAAGTCGTACTTGAAGATTCTCCAAGAGCTTGATATGGCTTTGATTATCACAGTAAATGATAGTCAATTCCATCTCCTGATCAAATAGTCCTATGAGAAGCTTTTGAGGAAAAATTTCTTCACACGCTACCAAATTGGCATCCATGTACTTGGCCTCAGTAAAACTTAGGGAAATTTATTTATGCTTCCTACTGAACCAAGAAACTACTCATAATCCCAAGTTGAAACAATGACCATAAGTGTTTTTTCTATTAGTTATACTTCCTACCCAATCAACATCATCGTACCCCTCCAAATTCACTCCATCCATATTGCATATATTGGCCATACCCAATTATACCTCGAAGGTATCTCATCACATGCTTTGCAACCACCCAGTGAACTCATTTTGGCTCTACTATGAACTGACTGAGTGTGTTGATTGTAAAACAAATATTTGATCTAGTGTTTACCAAATACATGAGATAGCCAATCACCTATCTATATAATGTAGGGTCTATTGCTTCTCATCTAGAAGCATCAATATTCTTCCAGTTGGTCACCAGTGGCATAGATATGATTCTGCAGTCCTACATCCTAAATTTCTTCAGGACCTCAACTATACATTTCCCCTAAGCTAGGAAGATATCCTCATCTCTCTACCACACCTCCAAACCCAAAAAATAGTGCATCAACCCCAAATATTTCATTTTGAACTTTGTTTCTAGGTCTGTCTTGCATTATGTTGTGAGATTCTCACAACTAGTGAGAAACAATTCATCCACATAAAGTACCAAAATGAGAGGCTCTCCACTGATTCGTATGTAGTACAATTTTGGGTATGCTTTACTCTTGGTGAAGCCCATGCCCTGCAATTCATTTTCAATCCTGGCGTACCACGCCCTGGGAGCTTTCTTGATTACATATGGTGTTCTCTTCAATTTTCACACATGGGAATCCCTCCCATGCATCTCAAAGCCCTTTGGTTTCTCAATGTAAATCGCTTCCTCAACCACACCATTGAGGAACTTTGTATTCATTTCCATTTGATGAATCCTCCAACCCATCTACACTGCAATCAAAATCACTACCCCTATGTATGAGTTTATGGCTACTAGGGAAAACATTGCATCGTAGTCAATCCCTTCCTTCTGAAAAAACATCTTAGCCACAAATCGAGCTTTGAAATTATCCACACTACCATCAATAGTGTGCTTAATCTTATAAACCCATCTAGAGCCAACCATAGATTTTCCCTTTGACCCTGGTGCAACCTCCAAGACATTTTTCTTCATGATGGAAGATTACTCATCCACCATAGCGACTATCCACACTTGATTCTCAAATGATTCTTGAAATATAGAAGGCTCGCCCTCAATTAGCTAACTCATTAACGCCATATAGTCAAAATATCGCTATGGTTCCTTTCTCTATATGATTGAATATCTAGGTACCCACATACTCCTAAGCATCTAGAAATGTGTTCTCTACCCACTTATCCTTTTTCCTCCCTATGATGGGAATTTGAGCCTAAGTGAGAGGAGCCCTCTGCCCCTCATTTTGTTCCCCATGCTTGGCCTACTCATTTTACTCACCACTCTGTGTCACAGTATCCTGAGGTGTTTGCATTTCTTCTATATGTGGTGTCTCCTGCTCCCAAATCCTCATTATGGAAGGATTTTTGTTGCAAGACCTCTTAAGAGCCGTCAGATTCTCAAATATCACATCCCTGCATATCATTGTTTTTTCTGAGTGAAGGAATGAAAATTATGTAGGCTTTTGAGGTCTCATTGTACCCTACAAAAATCCCATTCTCTATGGTAGGTTCTATATTTTTCCACTTTTCTGATGGAACATGGAAGTATACCAAACACCCAAATATGTGAATGTGTGTCAAATCTATTTTCTTCCCTGTGAAACCTTCCTTAGGTGTCAATCTGCCCAACAACTTATGTGGACTTTTGTTCTACAAATAAACAATAGTTTTGCAAGCCTTTCACGTAAAAACATGGGCAACTCCTGGTCATGTAGCATAGCCTTGGTTGCTCCAATAATGACCATGTACTTTCATTCTGCAACCCTATTCTATTAAGGATTGTAAGGATTTTTCATCTATTTTTTGATACCCTTGCTTACACAAAAATCCTTGAAGGCATTCGAGGTGTACTCACCTCCATTATTCGACCTAAGTATCTTGTTCTTTCTCTCAGTCTAGTTTTCTATGATGGGTTTGAACTCCTTAACCGATAAAAAACATCATCCTTATTATTCATAAAGTATATCCATTTCCTCCTACATAACAATGGTATCCAATTACTATCAATACCCCTATGTAAAACTGTGAATAAAAAATTTTCGCGCTAAGCATAGCTCTGCAATGATGGCATCTTGGCCTAGGGGATGAAGATCTAGTGTTGGTGCAAGTTTTGGGTCCCTGCGGCAGGTCCTCAGCCCCTATTGCCATTGGGCTTGACCCTTCCTGTCTTTGTTGTTTGGAACTTGTTGGTTGGGTCTGTTGCCATCTGATTTTCTTCCATCTTTTCCCTTAAGACTTCTTTATGTGCTCTTCTTCTTTGGCACCCTTGATTTGAGTGTTGGTCTGGCGCCTCATCTACTAGACCTTGATGTTGGTCCTCGCTCCACTAGAGCTTGACTCTTCCCTCCTGCCTTTGCTTGTTGGCCCTCTCGATCAAGTCTTCTGCCACCCGGATCTCTTCCACCAACCACCCTTTTGGTTCTGGGGTTGGTTATGCGATGTTTAAACCAACCTATTAAGCACCATTGTTGGAGGAGATTTCATCCTTCAACTCCCTGGTGGCCTCTGCTCTGAAGTTTTGCAAGCAGGGGGATTCCAAGTTTGTGAATAAAGTTGTGGAGACCCCCGAGATATAAATATGTGCCCCATAGGCTTGCTCTTCTTCTTTGCAACTTGCCAATAGGGGCCTTATTGACCAGTTCATGGGCTTTTGGCCTTCCCCTCAGACGATCAAGGTTTAAGTTGAGAAGAAGTGGAACCCTCTCATAAAAGGTGTAGTCATCTCCTCGTTCTGTGGTAAATGTTTCTATAACTTTTATTTCGAGAATAGATTGGATCGTGGCTTAGTGTTTAGGATTTGTCCTTTTTTTATGGGGGCACAGGGACTCTACCTGGACCACTGGAGTCCTAGATTCAACCCAGAATGTGATTTTCCTTCATCGGTCTTGGTAGGTGAAGTTAAATTACCCCCCCCCCCCCCCGCATTACTAGAACTATGCAACCTTCAAACTCATAGGGAACTCCCTATGGAGGTATATTGATTTCTCTTATCCTAAATATGGCCTTTTCTCATGTGCAAGAATTTGTGTGTAAGTGGATTTAGAGAAGGGTCTCTTAGCAGTTGTCAATCTTTATATGGATAGTTGGACGTATGTGCAAGAAGTAGACTATGACCAACCGCCCTTCAAATGCAAGTTGTGCCATGAATATGAAAACTTTA
This sequence comes from Pinus tabuliformis, assembly GCA_031772625.1. Lineage (NCBI taxonomy): Eukaryota > Viridiplantae > Streptophyta > Pinopsida > Pinales > Pinaceae > Pinus > Pinus tabuliformis. The sequence continues at coordinate 465,017,761 of CM062811.1, forward strand.
CGAAAGGTTTCCCTAAAGGAGGGGTCTTTGTGGAGAAATAGTATGGGGACCCTAAATATCAGTGGAAATGGGTCAAGCGACATAAGTCTTTGAAATTTTCAGCCCAAATCAGCCTCCATGTCTCTGTTCTGGTATCAAAGGAGGTCAATTTTGTCCCCCTCCCCTAGGCGCGCCTGTTGGGGGCGGTCTCAGTTTATTGTCAGAGAATCGTTTTGAGATATTGGACTCTGAAGTTGGTTTAGAAGGTTCAGTTCCACCCTCCCTCCTCATCTCAGGAGGCCCCAGCCCATCATTTTTCTCCCTTGGGTCACCCCCCAAAAGGTAATAAGGAGGCAAGCTCTAGCCCGGACACTGACAGCATTTCTGATGAATCATCTGATGAGGAAGAAGACGTGGAGGGTTTCCTGACATCTACGGAATGCCTGGGGCCTTCCGTACAACTGAGCTCTGCTAATGATAGTCCAAAGAGGGCATGCCTAAAGTAGCCTGTCAGAAAAGGGAAGAAAACTAGAAGAAAAACAAACAAGGAAGTCAGAAGGGATAAAACTAAAAAAGAAAAAGAGTTGGGAGTCTAGCGCAATATTCCTCGTCAACTTGCAAGTGCAGGGAACAAAGGAGTAGGAGGAAAAAAAGGAAATAATACGGGCCCTAGAAAGGGGGCGGGGAACTTAAAATTTGATTAATGAATATCATATCTTGGAATTGTAGGGGCTTGGGGTCAGTAAAAAGAATCTTGGAACTGAAATACCTAATCAGTAAAGAAAGAATAGAACTCATTCTCCTACAGGAAACAAAGTTGGATGAGGAGTTTATCAACTCTATTAAAAACAAATATTGGAGTATCAGCGATCTAGAAACAATCAGTTCGAGAGAAGCATCTGGAGGTATTTGTATGTTGTGGGATCTAGAAAAGATACAACTCGTAAGTAGACTAAAAAAAAGTCACCAAAAAGTACATCTCTTCACAGTGATAAATGTGTACATGCCCACACATTTTCGGGAAAAACAAAAGTGTTGTAATTCCCTAATGGAGTTAAAAGACACAAATTTTGTTCATAACTACATTTTTGTTGGAGATTACAACACAACAATGGGAAATCATGAAAAAAGAGGGGGCTCCATCATTTGTGACACCCAACAGGAATATATGGAGGACCTCATCCTAAACCTAAACCTTTTCGATATCAAGTCTCAAAAATTCATGTATACCTAGACTAACAAAATAGTGGGTGTAAACCATATCTCGGCCCGGCTGGACCGTTTCCTTGTTGCTGAAAATATCCTAACCCTGAACTACAACCTCAAATCCTCCATCCTTTTGTGGGCCGGTTCGGACCACCAGCCGATCAGCCTGAATATCTATCAGCCCTTGGATCTAGGGCCAATCCTCTTTCACTACTCTTCTTTATGGCTGGAAGTCCCCAATTTCTTGGAAGTGGTCTCTCTTTCCTGGGCTGGTTTGATTTTTGGAATCCCAATCACCATCTGGGAGTCCAATATCCGAAGGCTGAAAGGAGACATTAAAAAGTGGCTAAAGGATCATAAATCTGAAATACAGATAACATCAAAGACATGGAAGGTAAACTTGTTGCAATCCAAGGGAGAATGGAATTATCATTGATTCAAGAATCAGATTTCCATAAGGAAGAAGATAATTTTAAGACACTTCACACAAACTTAAGAAAGGAAGAGGAATATTGGAGACTAAAATCCAGAAATAACTGGCTTAGGGCTGGAGATAGGAACACCAAGTTTTTCCACAAGAAAACCAAGTTCATGGAATCAGAAAACAATATAACTCAGATAATTCATGCGGGTTTGTTATCTAGGAAATCCTCTCTGCGGACAGAGACAATCACTCTTGCCCAATGAGTGGGACTAGCAACCTACGTGACAATCTATTAGACAGTTTCCCAAGTTACAATTGAAATGAGAGATAAAGAAGATGGCCTACCTCGTCATGATGCTATCACGTCCTCCTTTGTTGAATATCTTGAATCACTTGTGTCATGGACTCAATCCTGTTTCTCACAGCATTTAAACACCTGCAGAAGAGATCAAGACACAACAAGGCATGAAAATACATATAGCATAATCAAAAGTAACCTACTTAACAGATCAAGGAGCGTTAAGATAAATGATACATAAGCATACACATTTATGGAAAATGAACGAGTATATTAATAGAATAAAGGAGGAATAATACAACCAAGCCTTGATGTCAATAGGCCCTCCTTGAATGAATGTCCAAGTCTAAGCTTAAGATCTCCAAGCACTCCTTCTCTAAGACAAATGAGTAGCATATAGGCACAATCTTAGCATAAGGGTGAAAATAGCCAAAGACCAACCGTTAGGGAATGGGAGAGGATGAATATATAGGCAGGGAAAGGGAGCTAGGATCTCTCCAAAGATAGGAGAAGGCCCTCATCTCAAGGAGGTAGCTCATAGGGATAAGACCAAAAGGCCAAGTTGAGAAAACTCAACCTCATCCACGTTGAACAACCTCCAGCTCATCGTTCTGGAAGCTTCTAGATCACGAAGCTTCTCATCCTCTTTAGGAAAATTGCCTTTTAAGGATCAACATAGGTATAAAATAAAATAGATCAATGGCATCATAGGGCTAGTATAGTGCAACTAGAGACCATCGTGGTTTTCAGTATCATAAGAGCGATGATTCTAAAACCCTACCCATTTCCTTCAGGGGAAGCTCAAGGCATTTCCCAATCATTTTTTTAGGGAGGATCTAAGCTGTATATATGAATGAGTACATTGCATGATGGTCATGTTTTGGGCACTTCGAGGTATGTCACATGGAAGTGCAGGAGGTGTGACAAAATACTGTGTAACAGGGGGATACCATCAATAAGTTTGAGGAACTCAAAAGAGCAGCAGTTGAGCATTATGAAAATATGTACACTAAGGACAATATTAGGGATCTTTCCAGTGAAGACTTATTTCTCAATAGCATCCCTCAAATGGTGTCAGAGGAGCAGAATCGCTCTTTGATTTCCCTTCCGACGTTGGAGGAAATTCGAAAGGTGATTTTCTCCTTCCCCCCAAATAAAGCGTCGGGCTCGGATGGATTCACTGTGAGCTTCTACCACTCCTTTTGGGATGTTATCAAGAGGGACCTTTAAAAATTTGTGGGATATTCCTTTAAATGTTTCGCTATGGGGGGTGGCATAAACTCTTCCTTCCTGGCCTTAATCCCTAAAGAATCGAACCCCTTCTCGTTCTCCGGATTCTAACCCATTTCTCTTTGCAATGTTTCCTACAAAATATTCTTGAAGTTTTTGCTTGTCACCTTAAACCTCTATTTCCCTCTCTGATCTCTAAAAACCAAGGGGGGTTTGTCCCAGGTAGGAAAATCTTCGATAATATTACCTTGATCTAAGAAGCTCTGGATTCAAGCTGGTGAGGGGTGATCAAAGTATGATTATTAATATGGACATGGCAAACACTTTTGACCAAGTTAGGCATGGATTCCTGTTAAAATTCCTCAGAAAAATGGGGTTGGATGAGACCTTCATTAGATGGATAAATATTTGTATTGCTTCTCCTTAGATTGCTCCGCTGGTAAATGGAAGGGTTGCAGGCTTCTTCAAAGCCTCGTGGGGCCTCCATCAAGGGTGACCCCTCTCTCCTTTCTTATACATCATCATGGTAGATGCCCTGACCAGGAAACTGGAACTAGAAAGTGTTTCCCTCAACCTCTCGGGCATATGATATAAGGAAGGCATCAGAAGTATAAATCATTGGCAGTTCATTTATGATACTATTATGATGGGCAGAGCCTCGACCACAATCGCTCAATGATTTAAGAGAAACTTAGATAGATTCCTTCGTGCTTCTAGGGGTTCACCTAACGATAAAAAAATATACATCTAAAGCTGGAACATCTCAAGACATAAGGAAAAAAATATAGAAGAAATACTGGGGTTTAAAGAAATCCGAGAATGGTCAGATTTCAATTATTTAGGGATCCCAATCTTTCGTAGAAGAGCTACACCCCATGCCTGGAAAAATGTGCAAGGTAAAATGAAAACCAAAATTGTAAATTGGGGTGGGACTTGTCTCAATTATGCAGGAAGAGAAATCCTTATTAAGTTAGTTTTGTCGACGATCCCTTAGTATCAGTTCACTGCCCTGCAAGCCCCCAAGAGCATGCTACACCAAATGGGCATGTATATAAGAAAATTCATGTGGGAAGGAGGTAAATTAAAAACAAAGAAATACCACTTAGTGAATTGGAAAACAGTCAGAGCTCTAAAACAGCATGGAGGTTTGGGAATCAGGGATTAGGAGATATCTAATTTGGAAATGGGAGAAAAATTGTACTAGAGTTTGATCACGAATTTGAGTCAATGGTGGTCCCAAGTGATTCAGGCTAAATATCCATCTCAGCAAATTGACCAGGGGGGTCGTGAGGCCTATAGATTAGGATCCCCCATCTGGAGTTTGATCAACTCCTCCAGGGACATTATCACAAAAAATCTAAGCAAAATTCCGGGAAATGGAGCCTCCACCAAGATTTTTTCCGATTCGATTCTGGGACTCCATCCCTTGGACTCTAAACTTTCATTGATGGAGATGAAAAACATCTTGCGCCATAGGGGGTAGAAAAATTTGGATCAGATTGTAGAGTGGAAACATAAAGGAGGTTGGAAGGGCTGGAAGCTCGAAAATATCCCAGAGGCCCTTCTCCTCCAAAGAGACAATCTTTTAAATAAGTTAAGGGGTTGTGCCCCCATAGCTCTTACAGAAGTAGACAAGTGGGGATGGAAGAATGTCAGTTATACCAGCAAAGAAGGGTATTCGCACATGCTCTTAAAGTCCTAATTACCTCCAAAAAAATTATATTTGGGGAAAATTATGGAAAACAAATGCCATCCCAAAAGTAATTTTTTTTCTGCTAGCTTCTATTGCATAAAAAAAATCTTATAACAGAAAATATTCGGAAGAGGGGGCAGATCGGCCCCTCAATATGCATGCTATGTTAATCCGCGAAGGAATATATCCCCCACCTCTTTCTCCAATGTCCTGTGGCTAAAGAATTTTTGGACGTGGTCCTTCGACCTCTTTACTACAGAACTTCCTGGCCTTCAGACCTCCTGATATTCTTTAGCTCTTGGCCCAAATATTATTTCGGCTCCCTTCAGGCGAAAAGAAAATTTAAAGATATTTGGTATGCCCTTCCTAAGTATTTTTGCTGGAAAATATGGCTATCAAGGAACAAGGAAATATTTAAAAAGTCTCGGCCTCCATCTCGGGTAATAGACATGACTTCCTTTTCACCTTGTATGGAACTGCATAAACCAGAGTTAGACCCTTCCTCGGATAAGCTTGAATCCACTTGGTTGGCTCCATGGGTGTGCTCCCCTACCTCTCTGGTTCTGGGGCACAGTTTTCCCTCTCAAGACAAGTGAACTCTGAGGATGTCCTTAGACAATCTGGTGGATTAGCTCAAATCCACAAATAAATGGACCCTTCAATTCAATGGTGCATCAAAAGGTAACTCCGGGGTGGCAGGAGGAGGAGGGATTCTCATTAATCCCAAAGGAATCATTGAATATAGATATTCTTGGGGGCTTGCATGGAAGACAAACAACCAATCTGAAGTGTATGGCTTGTTCCTAGGCCTCACTTTGGCTCAAAAGAAGGGCATAAAAACAATACAGGTTTTGGGGGACTCCATGATAATAATTAGGCATATGAACTATGCTTCACTAACTAAAAACACTAATTGAAACCAAATAATCAAGAGATCCCAAGGGTTGATCCCCTCCTTCAAATTTGTGTCCTTCCATATTCTCAGAGGAAATAACCATGAATCTGACAAATAGGCTAACCATGCTTGTCAGTTGAGATAACAAAAGAGTCTAGTGAATGAACTCATGGGCACGACTAGCATCCCATATGTATGTTAATGAGATTCAAACTATGGATTATAGAGGTTTCTCTTAGCCTATCTTGGAATTTAACAAACATTATAAAAACATATTTTTCTTTTAGATTTATTAGGGTGCCTAATTGGCCTATCCTCCCTCCTCTTAGCGCCACCCACACCCCCCCCCCCCCCCCCCCCCCCCCCCCCGCCCGCCTTCCTTCCCCTCCCCTCCCCCTCCCTTCGCTTCCCCTCTCCCCTTTTTATCCTCCCCATCCCTTCCCCCCTCCATTCTCCTTTATTTACCCTCGTCACTCCCCTCTTTGTTTTTTTCCTATCTCCCCTCCTTATCATCATGTTCCTCATCCTTGCGCACCTCATCCCCCTGCCACTTGGGCCTAGTCACATCACTCCATGTGAATGTTGGCCTGCCCTGGAGCCTTATAGTAGGAGTGTCATCTTCTTACATATGCATTGTGTCTGTGATCATCACCCAGGTACAACCCTTGTAAACAGAAGAGACCTCTTTGTGCATATTCAGTTCCCTCACCCTTGTTCTTGGTGTAGGATAAGAGGCAAAAGGGAACATCATTTAATTTATGAGCATAGAACAATCCTAAACACTTGTGGGAGGAAGCTAAGGATGGGAATGATGGACCATGAAAAGTGTTGGGAAATTAAGGAAGATGGATGGATATTTATGGAAGAACATCGGGATCACATCCCCATCAGTATCTACCATAGGTACTACAACATCTCTTAGCCCTACTTCTTCTATATAAGGAATAACGATTGGACCATTTTGCATGGTTTAAGGCTCTCTCATGCTCAAGTGGCCTCTGCGAAGGCCTGGAGATTGAAGCTAAGGTTGTTGCGAGTTAGTTGTTGGGTCTGGGCTGATGGGAAGAAACCCAAGATGTTGGGTAGCGGGACTTAGTGTTGTGGATGGTCTGAGTGTTGTTACTGGGTTTGGTGTTGTTATATTACTGAATTGGGAGGGGATTCTGACCAGACCCTCAGGGATGATTTGAGAGCTGACCCGCAGGGGGAAGTCCATTTTAATTCGACAGTCTTTGAAATCGTCGTTGATGTGAAGGTTTTTAAACTTCTCAACTGTGAGGGAGTCCAAGGACAAAATCCTGGGGCTGATTTTTCAGGTGGGAAGCTTCAGGTGGCTGCGGGTCAGAGTGTAGGTGATGGTTTGAGAGTTGGTGCTAGTTTGGGTGTTGTTATTTTCTTGAATTCAAAAGTCTGGTTGAATTCGTGCAACATATAGATCATTGTTGGAGAGAAGGTTTCTAAACTCATGGGATATGATAGTGTCTTAGGGCAAAACCTTGGGGCAGCGAAGAAGGCCAGGGTGGTGGATGGTCAACTCCCGGGGAAGTCAGTGAATAGAATCCTAGACTAGAGCTGGAGGGACAGAAGGATCTGTGACATTATGGGATGTCTGAAGATGGATCCGAGTGTGCAGAATGCAAAATATAGCCCCTGGTTGTGCTCTTAGGGCAGTCAAAGGCCGAGGATGGGAGGGCAGTGGGTGGGAAACTCTCTAGATGATAAGAGGAATAAGCCAACATGCATGAATTGTGTGTAGGAGCACTTGAAATTAAGGGAAGGTTTGGGTGTACTGCAGCGTAGCATATACCACCAGCAACAAGAGAACCTCACAATATAAGAAAGACAGTTGGAAAAGAGGGAGTGGATCCTCCAACTGGAGGATGAAGTGGATGCACTGCAGCAACAAATTGAGTAGCTAAGATCAAGGTAATGGAGAGTAGAAAGAACAACAAGCAGAAATCCACTAAGCTGGACCTGAACAAGAACACCGAAGAGGTCTCCACTCGCCTGGACCTGAATAGTCCAACACCAATGGACTTTTAGTCTAAATAGTATTTCTCACTTATTTTAAATGGCACAATGCAAATGTAAAGCTTTAGTTTGGTCAAATTTGTAGTTATAGGAGCTCTGGAATGGGGAATTCTTGTGGGGAATATTTTTACAATGGGAAATCAGATCAAATGATGTATTACCATCCCTCAGCAGGCTTGAAAAAACTATGTAAAATCTTAGTTTTGTTTGCAACATGGAAGTGTTATATTTAAATAAAAAGTCTACTCATTCATGTTTAAAAAAAAACAATGGTATCTACTTAAAGACATTGTTGACATGGGCCCACACACATTTGAATGAATTAGGTGAAAAATTCCCTTCGTCCTAGTATCACGTGACTCATAAAGGTGGTCCTGACATATTTTCCCAGTGTGTAGCCCTTGCACATGTCATGTTTCTCAACCCTAAACTTTGTAGTCATATCACAATATTCTTGAGCTCATTAAGTGCTCCATGGTGTATATGGTCCATCCTCCTTTGCCATACCTCCCCCAACTCTCAACTGCAACTAATAAGTTCCTACATTGGCTCAAATTGAAGTATGAATAAATTACCCTTTCACACTCCTAACACCTTGTTTGTCCTAGAATACTTTTTCCAAATGTATACCTTTCCATACTCAAAGATCACAATGTAACCCTTGTATTCCAAGGTTACAACATAAATCATATTTTTCGTTGTTCCTGAAACATATAGCACACCTTCCACCAACAAGGATTTATCAGACTCCCTTTCAAACTTGACAGTGTCAATTCTAACTGCCTTGTACTTGGCATTGTTCCCAAGTTCTATATATAATTCCATTTCCTTCTCCTTCAGGCTGGTGAAATACTCCTTAACTCATTCCATGTGGCAAGAATTCCCACTATCAATGTACCACACGTTGGTGGTTACTAAACTCGAGAGACAGACAATGAATGAAAACTAATTCTTAAATCTGGCTACAAATCCATCCATTTTAGTTGTTGAAACAACATTTTTTTTCATTTTACCCTTTTTTGTATTAGGGAACTGGTTGGTGACAAGAAAAATATTTCTTTTTCTACAGTCTTTCTTCTTCTCTCCTTTAGAATTTGACCCATCACTTAGCCCATTATTTTCCCTGGTTTTCCCTTACTAGTTAGGGAATGATTTTCTTCCTCATCAAAATTTTTCTTATGGTCACAACGTTGAGCCCCTTCTCTAATATCTTCTTGTATGAAGTCGTCCCACATTCTTCCCACATGGGAAAATGCACTCAATCCATGACGCATTTCACAAACATGTCCCATTGTTTTGTAAATCTATTCAAGGCTATATGCATCAGTTCTAGTTCAAAGATTATCTCCCTTACTATGAGAACCCAATTATATTTCCACTTGTAAATGCATTTTAAATATGTCATGAATTTTAATTACAAAAATTGGGGCCAAGTCAAGGGACACAGATTCCAGAGGTTGAGGATGGTTACTAGCTTGTGTGCTTAGGTTTACTTGCTGCAAGAAAATTTTTGAATTGTGTTGACAACCATGAAATGTTGGTTGGTATGGACTGGTATGTCTAAATTAAAGGAGAAAGAGCAGAAGGACATAGGTCCATGCTTGCTTGAAAAATTCTACAGGGAAAGAGGATAGGTAATTAAAGATAGAATTGGTAGGCTACCAGCTCGTGAGGTGTGTTGGTCACCCACAACATGAAGCTAACCAACATAAACAAATATAGGGGACAGTTGGACATGTGTCATGATGGGAAGGGATGGAAAAAGTGTGGTAGACAGAGGTCATTGTCAGAAGCAAAAAGATCATTCAAATAGCAGAGAACAATGCATAGAGGGGAGACTCATGGGAATAGTTGGAAAATGGAAGAAGGATTCGAACAGTGGGGAAATTCACAACAAATAATGCAGAAGGAAAAGAGAATATCATTCAATTTGATGGAGGGGACACATTCGAACAACAAGGAAAAAGACAGCAGATAAAAATTCATAGGAGAGAAAGGTAGATCTAAAAACGAAGAAGAGCGCAGGAAACCACACATGAAAATAGGAAATTGAAAAGGCTAGAAAGAATGCAAAGGATTTGTGATATGAGTTCTTGGTTGGAAAGGAGGTAGGAGGGAATCACTTCCAGGTGAGGAACTAATTTCCTCTTGATTCCTTCTTAACCAGTGGAAGATATGGGTTCTCTCTAAGTTCCTAGGGGTTGTGGTGGATGAATTACTCCTAGAAGATTCTTGAAGGATTTCTAGAGACTTCCTTGATGTAGTTTGGTTTTCTTATGGGTTTTGGAATCCCCGCGCTGGGTGGAACCATTGTGTTGAAATCTAAAGGGTGGCGACAATAGGTCTCTAGACTCCTTGTTTGTTATGTTGGCTACAAATCAATTGGTGGGTGGAGGTGGGATAACCTCTAGGATCCCTAGTGTTGTCGTCAAATCTGACCCCAATTAGATATTGGCTCTTTTTTTCGATTTCGCCTTGCGCTTTCGTTATCATATGACTCTTTTTGTATTCCTATGGTCAAAATCGCATGCTCGAATCTTTATGACATAATATTTATGTTTGTCCTGCATTAGGATTGTTGTTATAGTGGTCATTATAACTTATAAAAAAAATTATTACAATAAATGAAAATTAAAATCTTAATCATAAAATAATTAGAAAAAGATATTAATTATAAGTTATAATTATTGTTATAATATTTCGAAAATAATAAATTGAAAATAAAATCTAATTAATTAATAATTAATAATTAAATAATCAATATACAAAATGTAATTATTTAATTATAAAAACAATTATATATATTTTAGATTTCATATTTCTGCAATTGTAATATTGTTTCAAATGGTTTTCCGGATCCATCGCATAATTTTAGTTAGATCATCGATGTTTCGAACCCCCAACTGTGGTTCATCTTCAGGATAATATGAAATGTGGAAAACTGATCAAACCAAGGTAGAATATAAATAGGAATGATAAGGTGGAAAAAATGGTCGACACTAAAAACCCTAAAAAGAGAATTTTATTAATAGATAAAATGTGTGTTATATTTAAATTATCAAAGATCATATGATTATGTGTATAAATATGGATTAAATATTATCAAAAAATCATATAATTATGTGTATTAATATAATATTTTATTGATAAAATATTGATATTTATTAGTAAATAATAAGTGATTCCTATTAGACCCATAGTGAACACAATTGGCATCTTGCCAAATACCTTGCCAAAAGACTAAAACCCTTGGTTGGAAACACTAAAACATTTGTTAAATATTCCACCCACTTCATCAATGAGATTAATAATGTCAAGAGCCTTGACAAAAATGACATTCTTGTTAGCTTTGATGTCACATCACTATACAACAACACTCCCATTGAAGGAGCCATGGAGGTGGTCTGTAAATTAAATGATCCTAACACATCTAAACTAATTGAATTATTCATGAGATCTACTTTCTTTGGTTTCATGGGTGACATTGATGAACAAAAATGGCGAGTAGAAATGGGTTCTCCTTTATCACCCATTATTGTTAATTTATTCATGGAAGACTTTGAATCGAACCTTAGAATCTGCTCCCTTAAAATCCAAATTATGGAAAAGGTTTGTAGACGACACCTTCATCATTTTGCCCCATGGGCGTGAATCATTAGAAACTTTCAAAAAACATTTTAATAACCTTTCTTCATCCATAAAATTCACCATGGAAGTAAAAGTCAATAATAGCCTACCTTTTCTTGACATCCTCGTCACTAGAAACCAAGATGGCTCCTTATCCCACCAAGTATATCGAAAAAAGACCCATACATAACAATATCTTCATGTCACCTCTCACCATCATCCAACCCAAAAATTAGGGATTCTAAGCACTCTAGACACAAGAGTTGTAAGGATTTCTAATAAATAACACTTAGAAATGGAGAAAGCACATCTCATAAATGTATTCCTGAAAAATGGATACAAAAGGCATTAGGCTATCAAGGCTACTAAAAATGCAAACAAAAACATTGGTCATAAAAACAAAAACAAGAATGATTTTATTGGCAAAGCAAACCTTCCTTACATCCTTAGAAACACAGACAAGATTTCCCACATACTAAAGAGAAACAATATCCTAACCACCTTCAAACCTTTAAATACCATTCAGAGTTGTCTCAAGTCTATTAAAGATCCCATTGACCCTAAATGTCATAAAGGCATTTATTTAATTCCTTGTTCTTGTGGTGTCCCTTATGTTGGAGAGATTGGTCAATCTATCAAAACTAGAATCCAAGAACATTATTCCGACATTAAAAATAATCGTTCAAAAAACTCTTCTCTTGCAAAACACTCCAATAAAACCAAACATCAAATTTGTATCGAAAAAACTAGCATCCTTGCCAAAATTGACCACTACTTCCACACAAAAAATTAGAGAGGCCATAGAAATTAGTAAACATCCAGAAAACCTCAATAGGGATGAAGGATGGAGTATTAGTAAAAATTGGATTCCTACCTTGACATCTAAAACATTATCTGCCCAACCCCCTCACCTTAATTCTCCCAATAATTAAAAAAGCCTCACCCTGACTTATTATTTAATATTGTTCTTTATAATTCAAAAAACTCTCATTATTCATAACTTAACACTCATACATTAATTAAATTATTAATATTTAACTAACATCTTACCTTATTTTTAAAAAACACATCCATAAACATTATTATTTACTAATAAATATCAATATTTTATCAATAAAACATTATATTAATACACATAATTATATGATTTTTTGATAATCTTTAATCCATATTTATACACATAATCATATGATCTTTGATAATGTAAATATAACACACATTTTATCTATTAATAAAATTATATTTTCATGGTTTTTAGCATCTGCCATTTTTTCCACCTTATTATTCCTATTTATATTCTACCTTGGTTTGATCAGTGTTCTGCATTTCATATTATCCTGAAGATGAACCATAGTTGGGGGTTCGAAACATCAATGAGCTAACTAAAATTATGCAATGGATCTGGAAAACCATTTGAAACAAGTATACACACACACACACACACTTAAAATATAAATAAAAACATAAATTAAATAAATATAAAATCAAACATAACAAATGAAATAATATAAATAAATATAAAATTAATTAAATCCCCAAGGGGTGTGGTTTGTTGGTCAGCGAATGTACTGTTAAGGCGTTCGTGTCGTCGTGCAAGTCACGAGTTCAAACCTCGTCTTACCCGTGTGTTGTGCTTAGGGGCGGTGTAGTTGAACCTGGAGGTTATAGTGGCAGTCGTTAGGTATCGACCCTGTGTCACCGATTCTGATACTGCAAGTCACAAAATATATATATATATATATATATATATATATATATATATATATATATATACCTACCCTCACCTCTCATCACTTATTAAAGGACTCAATATAATACCATGAATAAAAAGGAAAGTCCCTACCCTCCATGCAAATTTAAGAAACAAGGGTGGAGCATAACATTTGAAAAAAGTTCAAAGCCTAAGATATGTGCTAGCCATCCGATGCGAACGATGCTTAGGCATCAGGATGTCAGATGAAAGTTAAGCACATGTCACTTCCCCACCCGATCTAATCTGAGTCATCCATCAAACATTGTGCCAACCATTGGATTCTTTCAATCTTCCAAATCCCTATTTCTCTATCCTCCATTAAGCCCAAAACTATATTTTTATGAAGTTTAAATATATTAAATTCTAATATATACAAACATTATGTTGAAAAGTGTAACAAGGTTCGGTCTTCATAATGACGTGTAAATATGATTTTATGTAATTGATGTAAAGAAGAAAAAAAAATTATTTTTTGAATACTTGAATCATGGGTTTCATGATCAAGGAATTTTATTTTAGTTAAGTTTCCCATTGTGAGCCCTTAGGTTTGTCATCAAGCCATAAAAGTGTATTGAGTCAATGTCATGTATGGAAGAACCTTCTTGGTCATGTTACAAATATATGTAAGTCATTGAAAGAGTCAAAGAGACCATCCAAGACCAAACTCAAGCTCCTCCAAGAAGTCGGCCTCAAGATGATCTCCAAAAGGCACATTCGCCTAGTCTCCAAGTCAAGTCGGCTTATAAACATAGGGAAATCACTATAAATAGGTAACTCGACTCTCATTTGAAGAGAAGGAATTCGGTTAAGTAATTTGAAGTAGAAAAATATGTGAAGATCAAAATAAGAACCTCCTTCCAAGCGAAGAAGAAGGTACTAGAATTCGAGTTCATTTTCGATATGTTTAGGGCTACTTTGATGTCACGCATGCAAAGGAGAGAGGCATTATCTGCTGCAGAAGAAGATGAGAGAAAATGCAATCATCTTGGGTAACTGAATTTGGAGGACTAATCTAAAGGGAAGTTGAATTAAACTATAATAAGTCTCTATCATACGTGAAGGTGTCAAGGGAATTATCTAGAAGGTGACACTTTCCAACTGCTGCAACTAGGGTTTCTGAACTAGTGCTGAAAGTTGCAGGTATGTTCTAGGAGCCGAAAACACTGTAAGGTATCCAAGAAGGATGAAACAAGGAGTTTGACTATCATTGACTCAAGGAAGAAAAGGAATCTTTGTGACTTGGTCTTGGTCTTGTGACTTGGTCTTGGTCTTGGTCTTGGTCTTGGTATTCGTCAATTGAAGACTCTATAAGAAGAAGAATACGTTTGGGTTTTCCTCTCAAGTGGGAGAGGTTTTGGCCCTGGTTGATAGCCTACATTATGTATCTCTTGTCTGTTTATTTATTATGTTTTGGTAGTTTTTTTATGAATAAGAACACTACAATAATATAACTAAAGAGAAGATCCTAATCTATTGAAGTAAAAAGAATTCACAAGTAGTTATCAATAAGTAGATAAATCACCTAATTGATATGCCATATATTTCTCAACATGGCATCAAAGCTAAGGTGACAAAGTCAAGGAAGGGCATCTTATCAAGGGACACTCAAGGATCAAATCTCGAGAAAGGCGTCAAAGAAAATCTAGAATATCATCTTGGAATCAAGATCTACAAAGAAGTGTCAAAACCCTAGATCGAAGAAGAAAGTATTTCATTAATATTGCATTAATATTTCATTAGTAATCTCAAGAGACAACAAATACCCTACTCAAGTTGAAGGACTTATAAATCAATTTTATTTCTAGAGAAGCAAGACCAAGGACATTGCCATCATCTTCAGGAGTTCTAAGGTATAAAGGACCTTGCCATTATAAAATATCATCCAAGAAGCATCAAGAATTCATCATTGATCATTATCAACAAGGGAATCTCCATAAAAGGATCTAAAGTGATCTCCATCTTTGTGAAGTCAAGGATCACTCTTGAAGAGATCTATCCTCATCAAGGAGAATTTCTCTATCATCTATATTATCATCAAATACAAGCAGGCATAAAGTGAAAGAATCATGTTCTCAAGTAAGTATATTTGTGTATGAATCTTTCAAAATGTCCTTTTTTAAGGAAATCAACAAATTGGTTGGGGCTTCAAACTATCTTGCATGGAAGAAGAGGACAGATATGAATCTCATTGAAAATGAGGTTATGGATCACGTCAAAGGATCTATCATCAAACCAAAAAAATAAGATGCTCAAGCACTTGCAAATTTTATGAAAGGGGAAGTGAGGTATCAAAGGATTCTCATAGAATCCATCAAGGGTCCCCTCACTCCATATGCTTCTAAACTTGACACCTCAAAAGAAATATATGACAAATTAGTAGAGTCTCTTTCTGTAAACATTGCAGGAGAAGTCATCTCTCTAAGGAAATGAATCTACAAGCTAAGGATATCGAAAGAAGAAGGAATAGCCTCATAATTTATGAGGATATATGAAATAAGGATCGAATTCAATATCTAGGAGAAGTAATGTCTGACAAGGAGATGACCATTTTGGTACTAAATGCACTACCAAAGAAATGGGGTAACTTTACTTCAAGTATTTATGGGAAGAAAGAAGCTACTCCATTCCAAGATTTATGGTCACTAGGCAAGATTGAAGAAACCAAGCTCAAGGCTAAAATTGATGTGGGATCCAATGACAAAAATAAATCATATGTTGATATGACAAAGAGAAGAGGAAAGTCTGGGAAATTTGGTTCTTAGAAAAGAGAAGTAGCATGGCTAAGATTCAATCCTATGGATGTCAAGAATATGGGAATTACAAAAGAGATTGTCCTAAGCTCAAGACAATAACAAAATGGGTAGAGAAGAAGCCCATATCAACGAAGAATTGGAGGAAGCTAAAAAGAAGTCCAAGAAAGAGGAAGTAAGAGACCACTACTATGATTGAGATAGTCTTCCTCACCTAGTTATTTTCAAGTTTTCTGATTTAAGATATGGATATCATGATTAGCTAAGAAAAATGATAGGATGCATCATGGCATTATAGAAGAATTAAAAGCAAGAACTTGTGACATCATCATAGAAAAGTATGAAAGATGGCTAAAATAGAAGTCTATGGAAGGATATAGCTCTTGCTAACCTCTTGGGAACATTTGTTAGATGAACATATGCAAGATCCTCCATTGGAATCTTCATCAGAAGGTTCACCAATCAAAAAGGAAGCAAGGGTTTCATCAAGAATTTCAATTTGTGGAATTCATGGGATGATGGTATGATGACAAAAGAGGTAAAGCAGATCAAAGGATTGAAGTTCTTTCAACCAAGGAATCTGTTGAAAGGAATTATGAGATGACCAAAAGGAAAATGAGGTATGTGCACTTATATTTGATATTGTAAAGTCATGTCATATGGTTGCAGGTAACATGAATAAATTCTCTATCTCGAGAGCAAGATAAAAAATGATATCCTCCTTTGAAAATATGCAGCAAGGCATGAGTCACACAGTGTGTAGATGAAATCAACATAATATGTCCTCATATGAAATATGAGGTGGTTGACAGTAATTGGAGGAACCCTAATTAAAATTTCCTGGGAAGAAAATGTGTGAAGAAAGAATAAAAGAGATCGTGGAATATGAAACCATGAAGAAGGAAATCAACATCCAAGGACTAAGAGATTTGATTAGGATATCTCCATGAAAGATATGAGGACTCTGATGAAGTTTGGAAAAGAAAGAGACCCTTGACAGTATATATCTTTCGGAGATGTGTCAATGTGTATGCAGGATGTTAATGAAAACTAGAAGATGTCATAATGAAATACCAAGTGATTTTGTAATGTTCATTCCTTTATTTTTGAATGATATTTGGATGGGCTTATGCAAGGTTGCTAAGGTAATATCTATGCATATCTTCCACCCATGATGTTCGTGTAGGATGAAAGATCCTTAAGGAAACATGGCATGAAGGCAACATGGAATGAAGGAAACCAGATAGGAACTGGTGGATCACTTTCTGATGAAATGAATAATGACATGACTGAATCATGGATGAAAGTGATGAAGGGTATGTGCCCTACAAAGAAGTCTCAAAACATGAAGACTCTTGAATAAATAAGAGAATTTCATGACATCATGAGGATAATTTCTTCAATGAGTTGTATGTCCCATCATCTCCACCTAAGGAGATGTTGTAGATCCCTAATTAAGAGGGAGCCTGGGAACAAGTTTCTTACTTGGTAGAAACATGGAAGCAAATTCCTAAGCCAAGAGGGATCTTAGGTACATTCCTTCTGTAGGAATGAGTACATTCCTTCATTGGAATAGGTATGTCCTCCCTAATTAGTAGGGAGAGATAGATACACCATTCTTGTCTTCACTTGGGAAGACAAAATGGAGGATTGGGTAAACATCTGGCATCTAATGCTCTTTGACGATGATTTAGGGCATCCAAGATAAGAGTAGTCATAGAGGACCAATATTATTTGAGGACTAGGAATCCAAGATAAGAATATTCTTGGTGGAACACACACTCAAAACCCTAGTGGGGTATGTTCCGAGAGAGACAATGAGGAGGGTGTATATACATCATTGGTCTCACCATCATTGAGCTCAGATCTTGTGGAGTGAAAGAGTTGTTAGTCAAGGCCTTGCTATGTGACAATTTTGATTGATATGATGCTATACATATGGGTTACCAATCTGACTCTTCTTATGAGAATTCTTCATATTGATAATGTCCAAGTACCTTGTATAGATTATGAATACCTCCCTAGTTAAGAAGGAGTGTTGAAAAGTGTAATTAGGTTCGGTCTTCAAAATGACATGTGTAAATATGATTTTATGTAATTGATGTAGAGAAGAAAATAAAATTAGTTTTGTAATACTTGAATCATGGGTTTCATGATCAAGGAATTTTATTTTAGTTAAGGTTCCCATTGTGAGCCTTTTTGTTTGTCATCAAGTCATAAAAGTCTATTAAGTTAATGTCATGTATGGAAGACCCTTCTTGGGCATGTTACAAATATATGTAAGATATTGAAAGAGTCAAAGAGACTGTCCAATACCAAACTCAAGATCCTCCAAGAAGTCAGCCTCAAGATGATCTCCAAAAGGCATGTCGGCCTAGTCCCCAAGTCAAATCGGCTTATATACATGGGAAAATCACTATAAATAGGCAGCTCGACTCTCATTTGAAGATAAGGAATTCGGTCAAGCAATCTGAAGTAGAAAACGGTGTGAAAATCACAAGAAGAACCTCATTCCAAGCTAAAAATAAGGGACTAGAAGATGAGTTCATTTTGGATCTGTTTAGGGCTACTTTGATGTCACACGTACAAAGGAGAGAGGCATTATCTGCTACAGAAGAAGCCGAGAGAAATTGCAGTCATCTTGGGTAACCAAATTTAGAGAAGGACAAGTCTAAAGGGAAGTTGAATTAAACTATAAGGAGTCTCTATCTTAAGCAATGGTGTCAAGGGAATTATCTAGAAGGTGACACTTTCCAAGTGCTGCAACTAGGGTTTCTTAACTAGATCCAAAAGTTGTAGGTCTATTCTAGGAGCCAAAAACACTACAAGGTAACCAAGAAGGAGGAAACAAGGAGTTTGACTATCGTTGACTCAAGGAAGAAACGAAGCTTTGTGACATGGTCTTGGAAAGGTAAAATAGGTCAAGGGTCTTGGTCTTGGTATTCGTCAATTGAAGTCTCGATAAGAAGAAGAATTCATTTGGGTTTTCCTCTCAAGTGGGACAGGTTTTGGCCCTATCTGATAGCCTATGTTTTGGGTCTCTTGTCTCTCTATTGTTTATGCTTTGGTAGTTGTTTGATGAAGAAGAACACTATAATAATCTAACTAAAGAGAATATCCTTATCTATTAAAGTAAAAACATTCACAAGCAATATCAATAAATAAACAAATCACCTAATTGTTATGCCCTAGATTTCTCAACACATTATAATATACGAAACATTATTATTATTGTTTTAAAACTTATATAATTCATTTAAAGCTTGAAACTTAACTTAATATAATTAAAACACACATATACTTAAATTTTATGTTATATATATTATATTATTCATATACTATTAAGATTTTATATAAGATTATATTGTTTATGATATTTGAAAATTTATTTAAAATTTATGTTAATATATAAATCTAAAATTTATAAATAATTTTTTTATTTAAAACTTAAAAGACATATATTCAGATTTACTTCATTTTAAACTCTGAATTTTTGTTTCTCATGGTTGAATGGATAGATTGTGCAGGTAGAAAAAAATTTGTAGCTCAAGGAGCGTTGAAAGGAATTACTAAATAGATTTAAAATTTGAAATAAATTACAGAATAAGCTCCAACACAGTAGTAAGTCAAATCTAAACTAGTTTTATATATTCAAAATCTAATTTTCTCATTTGCATTAATTGCAGACTTAGTAGAAAAGCAAAAATTAACTTTTCCAAAAGAAAAACAATTTTAGATTTATTGCATATTTAACATTATTGATTTTATGCAACATTAAAAGGCTCTGGAAAGTAAATTCACGTTAAAAATATTTTATAACTTAATGTTTTTATATAGATGGAAAGATTTCACTATGTTTTACCTAAGGTAAAAATTAAAACTCATTTCATGAAGGTAGTAAAATAATTTTCTGGCAAGAAGGGCAAGTATTTGTTTATTTTAATTTCTTTTATTACTATGTTTTCATATTTAAACTATTTTTTATTCTTATTTTTCTTTTATGCAAAATATATATATAGACCTTTTTTACGTGGAAGATTTGAGTTAAATTAATTAAAAAGATGGAATATATGTTTCATTTAGTCAAATAATTAGTATTAATGTAATTATATTAGGGGAGTTATGAGAATTAAATGGGAAACTAATTCCCAAAAATATAAAAGTGGATGTAAAGGCTTCTTTCGAGAGTTTTTTGGCAAATTGAAGGATGGTAGGCTAGAGATGAAGACTTGTTATTTCACAACCATAATGCACTTGTTGCAGTGGCTCTTCTCATTATGACTGCGAGATTTTATTTAATAATATCATGGTTTATTTATTTCTTTCTTTTTTATGTGTTATTTTTAATTTGAGGTTTTATTTACTGGTTTATTGAAAAGGTTGTTGATATAACTCGATTATATACTAATCTTGAATACATAAATGATTTGAATGCTTTGAATACATGATATTTGAACGTTTTAATAAGATTTTAGTTTATTTGTTGCAAGTTGAAATTCCAAAATGATACATTAATATTGATACCTAACCGAAATTCCAAAACGATACATTAATATTGATACTTGACGCATTAAACTTGAATACCATAAAAACTAGTTTTCTTTTTCATTTCCATTTTTATTTTATTATTGTTTTTCATTGTATTTACTTCACTGGCACGTGTTATTGATTGGGAATAGTTTGACTTGATCAGATTCTTTAATCTTTCACACATAAATCTGATTTAATTTTTTCTCCAATATTTATTCTTAGAAATAATAAATCAAATATTATAATTATTTGTGCAATATAAATTAATATTGATTCTTGATATCATATTGTTTTAACTGCACATTTCAATTAGATGTATTTAAGCCAATTTATTCTAATTTTCTTCTTTTCCTTTTATTTTAAATTTTAACTTGTACTAACCCTAATGTTACATGTGAATTATGATATATAATTTAAACCTCATTTTGTCATAAATAATATTTTATTTTAATAAGTTTCATATTTTATGTGCCTACCACCTTTCTTTCCCTAGAGCCTCATTTTATTTAAAACACTCATTATTAACCTGGCCTTATTTATTTGCTTAAATATAATATTACTTTAATTAACATTATTATCAAGGAATACCCCCCATGGTGAAAGGGAGGCCAACCCTTGTCACCTGAAACGGGAGGATCTTTGATCCCCAGTGAATGTCTTCTCAGGTTGTTCTCAATTACCAGGACAATCTGAGAACCAACAATCTTCTGGCGTTGTTGTTAGGGAACAAATTGTCAAGGTTTTGTCTTCCTGGTAACTGGATTAATCGGTTAAGTCTGTGACCTGCTAGTGAACAGGATCACAACTACATGCGCCTTAAATTTTTCAAGTATATATTTATTTGTTTCATTGTTCACTTGGCGACTCTTGAATTGTTTTTTCCAATGGGTTTCTCTTGGACTTTTTTGGTATCCAAATTATCTGCTAACGCACCTGGTTTATTTCATGTTTTTGATCAAGATAACATTGATGATTGTAAAGAAGGACACTTTGAAGGCGAATCAAGGTTATGCAATCATGAAGAAGATAATGTATGTGATGGTGCTTTCATTAGTTCTGATGTCGATTCTTTTGAGGTTCGTGTCAATTACTCAGAACCTCCCATGTATGTTGAATACTATAATGATTATCCACTTGTAGATTTAAATTCATTATCGGCATACAACTATAATACTCCTCATACTAATAAACATAATGAATGTGACTATATAACTAACATGAAACCTCTCTATAATAAGGAAATTGTTTATGATAATTATGCATATGATAATTATGCACATGATAATGTTATGGTACATGAACATGTAAATGAACTAACTTTATACTTTATTTTAACTAATATACATTTATTTATTGCACCATATATACATCATCTCTTTACTAACACTTTCCAAACTACACATAACTATATCAACAATTCATCTTCTTATGATGAACATGAATTTCAAAACCATTTAAGGTTCCACATGAATACTCCCAGTGTGATTTCAAAAACCATTTAAAGTTCCACATGAATAATCCTAGTGTGATTTTAGATTGCTTTGATAAGGGAGTAAATTATTAATATGTTATGCTCTTAACCTGCAAAAGATACCCAAATACAGAATATGCGAAGAAAGATACCCAGAACATAGAATAGTGAGAGACAACAGCAAATATTTTATTATTCAGAAAGCAATGTTCACTGGCCTCTTCGAGGGGGCAACCTCCAATAGAGCAGAGCTCGATACAAAAATAAGACACGATGCTCCTCGCAGGGAGTCTTTATCCTTTATATATGACTCATACATGCAATACCATGGATCAATACCATGGGTTTTATTAATACCATCTATCTAATACCATGGCCCATTTGCAACTAACTGTGGTCCTGTCATTAATTGCGGGTTAACCACTTACAATTATTAATATGGGCTTTATTGACTCTTTACTATGACTCGATCCCACTACATAAATAAGGGGGTTAGGGTGGGACCCTAACATGCCCTCCCCCTTAAGAATAGCCTTGTCCTCAAGGCTAAAGCTGCGGAAACTGCTGAAGAATAGTGGCTGGTTCCCAAGTTGCATCTTCCGGAGAGGTGTCTTTCCACTTGACCAGAACTTCCCTAATCATGCGGCCATGCAGATGCCTTTCTCATGTGTCTAGGACCTGTTCAGGTTGGAGCCAAATTGACCCTTCCTCGTCCAATTCAGGTAGACTGGTTTGAATTCTGCAATTGTTCCCAATCACTTTCTTGAGGCATGAGACATGAAAAACTGGATGGATTTTTGCAGTAGGCGGCAAAGCCAGCTTGTAGGCTACTTCTCCAATGCACTTAAGTACTTGATATGGTCCGTAGAATTTTGGAGATAGTTTCTGACAACCCTTGTCTTTGAGTGATGTTTGCTTATATGGTTGCAACCTCAAAAAGACCTGATCCCCTTCTTGAAATTGGCGCTCTGAGCGATGCTGGTCTACCTGTTGCTTCATGCGGTTTTGAGTTTGATGAAGATTCTCTCTAAGATGGGCGAGCATGGTTGCGCGGTTTTGTAGGAGTTGATCCACTGCTTGTACCTTTGAGCCCCCCTTGATATAAGAAGTAGGGGAAGGAGGGAGTTGACCATATACTGCTTCATAGGGAGTCATTTTGGTGGTGGCATGATAGTTGGTGTTATACCACCATTCAGCCAGAGGTAACCATTGTACCCAAAGATGTTGCTTTTCTGAAGTGAAACACCTAAGGTAGGTTTCCAGACATTTGTTGACGGCTTCCGTTTGACCATCTGTTTGTGGATGATAAGAAGTACTGAGTTTTAGTTGGGTGCCTTGTAGCCTGAAGAGTTCCTGCCAAAAATGACTAGTGAAGATCTGGTCGCGATCGGACACAATAGAAGTGGGCATGCCATGCAATTTGAAGATCTGATCCATGAAAGATTGAGCGACCAAAGTCGGTGTAAACGGGTGGGGTAGGGCGCAGAAATGAGCATACTTCGAAAGTCTGTCCACAACCACCATGATGACTGACTTGTTTCCTGACTTTGGAAGACCTGTAATGAAATCCATAGAAACCTCCGTCCATATTGCTGCCGGGATGGGCAATGGTTGTAATGTGCCTGGTGCTTTGACAGTCTCCCCTTTGTGGCGTTGACAGACATCGCATTCTGCTACAAAAGTGAGGATGTCCTTTTTCATGCCTGTCCAAAAAATGATCTTCTGGTGCGAGCATACGTCTTTTGAAAGCTTGAATGTCCTGCAATGGGGGATGAGTGCAATTCTGCCAAAATGCGACTTTTGAGGGTGGATGTTGGTGATATTACGACTCTGTCCCTGTAGCGAAGAATCTCATCCTGCCACGAGTAGCCCTTGGTGGAATTTGGATCCGCCTGAAATTGAGAAATGAGTTGGGAGAGCCCGGGATGTGAAAACCATTCCCTGCGAGCTTCTTCAATCCATTCTGGAATGGGAAGAGAAATTGCTAGCAGGGTACTTTCCTCCTCAAATTGGCGAGATAATGCATCTGCTACACTATTTTCTTGCCCTTTCTTGTAAATGATCTCATAATCATATCCCAGCATTTTGGAGAGCCATTTATTTTGTTGTGGGGAGGATAGGCGTTGCTCCAAAAAATATTTAAGACTGTGATGGTCTGTGCGGATTTGGAAACGTCGCCCCAATAAGTAAGGTCGCCAGGTCTCTACTGCATGTAAAATGGCCATCATTTCCTTCTCATAGGTAGATTGGCCCAGATTCTTCCCACTTAGTTGTTGGCTTGTGAAGGCCAAAGGTTGCCCTTCCTGCATTAAGACCACCCCAATACCCGTACCCAAAGCATCACATTCAATGACAAAAGATTTGGTGAAGTCGGGTAGTGCTAAGACTAGAGTGGAACACATGGCATTTTTTAGAGCTGTAAATGCCTATTGTGCATCCTCATTCCAAAAGAATGAATTTTTCTTCAGGATTTGAGTGAGGGGATTCGCTATGCGACCATAATTGAGGACAAATTTGCGATAATAGCCTGTGAGACCCAAAAATCCTCTCAGGCTCTTCAAGGTCTTAGGTTGAGGCCAATCCTGCATTGCCTGGATCTTTTTGGGGTCCACCTTGACACCTTCACGCCCCACAATGTGGCCCAAATACTCAACTTCTTCCATGCCAAACGAACACTTGGACATCTTGACAAATAATTTATGCTTGCGGAGCAGTTGCAAGAGTAGATCTACATGCTGAAGATGTGCGGCCCAAGTGCAACTATAGATGAGGATGTCATCGAAGAAGACAAGGACAATTTCCTGAGATATGGTTTGAGAAGGTGGTTCATAAGGCTCTGAAAAGTAGATGGGGCATTACAAAGCCCGAATGGCATGACCAGGAACTCATAATGGCCTTCATGAGTTTGGAAAGCAGTCTTTGGAATGTCGACTTCCTTCATGCGAATTTGGTGGTAGCCTGAGCGAAGATCTAGCATAGTGAAGAATTGAGCCCCATTGAGTTCATCCAACAAATCGTCAACCACCGGGATGGGAAATTTATCTTTGACTGTCAACTTATTGAGGGCCCCAAAGTCTGGACACATGCGCCACTCCCCATCTTTCTTGAGCACCATGACCACCGGTGATGAATAAGGACTAATGTTGGGACGAATGACACCTGCTTCCAAAAGTTCCTTGATTATTTTTTCTATTTCATTCTTTTGGGTGAACGGATATCTGTATGGGCGCACATTTGGGGGTTGGGCCCCCGAAACCAAGGTGATGCTATGATCATGTTCCCCTCTCGAGGGTGGAAGCTCATGAGGCTTGTCCAAGACCGGCAGATGGTTATTTAAAATCTGTTGCATCTCAGGATGAATCGGCGGAGACTTGGTTTCGACTGCCTGGATGGCATTAAATTGAGCTATAACTCCATGATGGCCCTTTTTTAGCAATTTTTTCATCCTATGCGAGCTGATGATAGAGGGAGCTCCCACCTGGAGTCCACGAAGGGTATGTGTGGAGTTGTTCTGCTTAAAACTCATATATAACTCCTGGAAATCCATTGTGATTGGCCCAAGAGTGTGAAGCCATTCAGCACCGAGGACAATGTCGCACCCTCCCATGTGTATGGCAAACATGTGGGTCTTCAACTGATAATCTCCCATTTGAAGTTTGACATTTTCACAGCGGCCTTCACATTTCATTGTGCCCCCATCCGCAATTTGGACTTGGAAGTTAGAAACTGCTCGTACAAAACAATGCACTGCTTCCGCGACTTTTTGATGGATGAAATTATGTGTACTTCCACTATGAATCAAGACTACTACTGGGCGATGTTTAATAAAACCTCTGATTTTGAGAGTTTGAGGTAAAGAAATTCCTGCCAAAGCATGCAGCAAAATAACTGGTTCGTTAGGGACGTTGTTTTTTTGGTTGTCCTCTTCTACCGCCTCATGTTCCTCCAGTGGTGGATCTTCCTCCGATGAGCTGTAATCAGTGGCATCAATTTGAAAAAATTTGGGCTCCTTGCATTTATGACCTGGGGAGTATTTTTCATCACAGTAGTAACATAATCCTTGCTTTCTTCTTTCGGCCATTTCTACAGGTGACACCTTTTGAACCTTAAGTGTTTGAGTCATGCTGTGAGCTTGTGGGGGGCGACCCTTAGTGGTGAAATTTGGGCGATTGTACTGGGCTGCTAACGCACGTTCCACGTTACGAGCTACCTTACAAGCCTCCATCCATGTGGGAGGGTGGTGCAGTAAGACATGGGCTTTTATGGCTTCTTTAAGACCGCTGATAAAACATTTCGTGTAGAACACATCTGAGAGACCCCTAGTGTGAAAGGCTAAGGCTTCAAAGGCTGTAATATATTCATCCACTATGCCAGTCTGTCGGAGCTTAGTAAGATGACCCAAAAAAGAAGATTCCTGGTCAAAGCGTTCTATAAGAGCTTTTTAGAAGGAGGTCCAAGTAATAAAAGGTCCATTGCAATGTTGATGCCATTCCCACCATTGCCACCTTTCATTGTCCAAGTACATGCTCCCCACCATAAGCTGAGTCTCATTATCTAAGATGTTATTCAGATTGAAATACTGCTCCATTTGTGCTATCCATGTTGCCGGGTGAGAACCATCAAATTTATGCATATCCAACCTGGGAGGTCGCAGATGAGATTGTTGGTGGGGGCCCCCAAGGTGAAGAGAGTGGCTAGACTCACCCTCACTGTGTCCATTGCCAATATACGCCTCCTCATGGGCTTCCTCCTTGCCCTTCAGGATTATGCTCGGGATTATGCTAGTTAGTCGGTCAAGCTGAATTTGGAGGGATTGCAAGGATTCTTCAAGTTTGTCCATCCTCTCATTGGCCATAGCTTGAGCTCTAGTTTCTACCATGCACCGACCTGATGTTCTTTGAAAATTGGGACCACCAAAAAAAATTTATTTATTTTTTTTCACTAAGAATTGAATGGTAACACCGCGCTCAACTCGTGGTGGATCTGAGAGATCTAAATGGCAGATCGGATAGCTCTGAGCGGCAGAACAGATTGCTGCTGCGGATCTGATGGATCTAATAGATCGGAATGGCTGGTCTGCTAACTCAGAACTGTGGGACTGATGTCTGCTGCTGCTGCACCCCTTTGCGCGAGCGGATCTGGCAGAGATGATGTGTGATCCCCAGATAGAAAAGGGAACTATGGTCTCGAGGAGTTTCAGGTGCTACAAATCACAATATACATAAGGGTCTGACAGTAGTACTCGGCCCAATGTTTCAGGGCTCTAACTAAGGAGGATCAACCGTACCCTTAGCCGTACAACCCGACTACCCTATCGTACGGGCGAGTAATCTCTCCGAGTGCTGTTCTCAGTGTACTGTAGCAGCAAGACGGTCGACGGTTTATCTATGGCAAGGTTGCAGAGGAGCTAAGGGGCTTCCGATATACCCAAAAGGTACTTGGAAGATAGTCCGTACGCGGTTCTATCTAATGCGCTACTACTCGAAGGGGTACCCACAGGGGTTACAAGGGAGTCCAACAAGCGTGACCACCTCTTGTATTTCCTGCGTGCATGCCTCCCCAAATCCACAGGTTTATGCGCTCAATGACAGATCCCATGGTTTAAAGACACCGGAACACGTCTCTAGCCAAAAAAAAAATTGCTAAGAAATGGAGATCCCACCTGCCCTGGAAAGTGCTCTGATACTACTTGTTATGCTCTTAACCTGCAAAAGATACCCAAATACAGAATATGCGAAGAAAGATACCCAGAACATAGAATAGTGAGAGACAACAGCAAATATTTTATTATTCAGAAAGCAATGTTCACTGGCCTCTTCGAGGGGCAACCTCCAATAGAGCAGAGCTCGATACAAAAATAAGACACGACACTCCTCGCAGGGAGTCTCTATCCTTTATATATGACTCATACATGCAATACCATGGATCAATGCCATGGGTTTTATTAATACCATCTATCTAATACCATGGCCCATTTGCAACTAACTATGCTCCTGTCATTAGTTGCGGGTTAACCACTTACAATTATTAATATGGGCATTATTGACTCTTTACTATGACTCGATCCCACTACATAAATAAGGGGGTTAGGGTGGGACCCTAAGATAATATATTGCATATACATTAATGTTAGAAGTATTTTATCCTTTAAACAATCACACAAATTATTATGATTTTGTAGAAGATTGGATGGAAGAAGTCTTTAAGAGAACATCATCTTATTATTATATAGATATCGACTCCTTTTTAGGAAGTAAAATGATTGAAACATCTTACCCTTTCTTGCAATTACTTAATAGATTATTATTTTCAAAACACAGAGATAAGTGTTATGGAGTTGATAAATTACTAACCTGGTTACATTGGTTGTGTGATTTCTTTGAAAGGAATTACTTTTGAAAACACTAATGTATATAAATTAATGTACATAAATAAACTTTTGCTTTGTAATTTGGAATCAATAAAGATGAAATTATTCACATCCTAAAGAATCCTTATATGATCATAACTAGAATGGAATAAGGATCTATAAGTCCTTAGTATGCACCGTATTAACGAATTTTTAATACATATTTAAAGACTTTGTTTGTAAACCAAATTTGACGGGTAATTATCTTTCTAAAGGGCTCAAATCTCAATTTATTTAACAATGATAACTTCATATCGAACATTTTTTACCTCATATTTATTTTCATACTACTTACACATAAATGCCATGAGGGATTGCATTAACTCATATGTACTAAACTATTAACAAAATATTTGACTTTTATAAAATCTAATTGAAATTGTGGTGGAACTAGTTAGCTATTATCATGCATTAGACCTTCCCTAATCATCATACTACCCTAGGGATAGGAAACTATGTTTTCTTGGGTGGGGTCTGTTGGTATCTCAGTTAAGGTACTGAACAAGCCCACTAGCAGTAGAGCAAGATTAGTGGAACTAAATTAAAACCTAGTGTGTAGTCCTCTCACTCCTTCTGTTGAGGTAACTTCCGATGGGGTATGTCAGTCACATCTCTATCATGGCTATGAAAGCTCGCTCGTAGTGGAGCAAGGTCAGTGGTATTGGACTAAGTCTAGTGAATAATCCTTCCATCCTGTAAAAGCGCATATTTCCTGAAATAATTTGAAAGAATGCCTCTAACATGAAGAGAAAACAAGAATTCAGAAATCCCCTTATCTGAGGATAGTGGATGACTCTGTCGGGCTACTGAAAAGACCTTCTAATAGCGGAGCAACATCTAATTTTGGAAACTCATGTTATGCAAACAAAAAGGGAGACAAATCCATGATAACTAGTTTCCATAGTTTCAATGAAACATTATTCTAAAATGAAAGTTATCCTTGTGAATTTTAATTAGTACTATGACTTTTGTGATTTCTTGATCATTAACTGTAAGCTTGTATGACCTGTATATAATGTTGAAATGCTCTTATGGAGAACAAGACATATGCAAATCTATGACCATTGTGTCCTAAATCATTATCATAGTTACCCTGGTACACTGAATATAAAAACAAATATCTTATATATGTGAATAATTATTGAACTCATCTCATCAATCTCTACATACTAGGACTTCATATGATTTATCTTTAATTCATTCTTGCTATCGATCAACTGAAACTTTAAGATGTGATGATTTTTCTTATATTTTGTCTTAGAGTTTCATTTTTCCTCATGAATCGACTCCATGCCCAATGCGAAGGCATCTGGTCTACAGTTCTTAATGCCTCGCAGGGAGGCATCATCCACAATTGGAGTTGAATGTTGTCGTCAAATCTAATCCCAATTAAAACTTAGTTTTTTTTGTCAGTTTCGCCTTGCGCTTCCCTCGTCATATGACTCATTTCATATGCATACAGTCAAAAATGTATGCTTGAATCTTCATGACATAATATTCACATCTACCCTACATTGAAATTATTGTTATAATGGTCATTATAACTTATAAAAATAATTATTACATTAAATAAAAAATTTGAAATATTAATCTTAACATAGTTTTAAAAAATATTAATTATAAAATATAATTATTGTTATAATATTTCGAAAATTAAATAATAAAAAATAAATTCAAATTAATTAATCATTCATATATACATCAAACCTGACTAATTAAATAAAGGAAATAATATAAATTAATATAAAATAAATAAATTGTCTGCATAGGGTAGCTCAAGTGGTAATAGCCGTGGAAATGAAGTCTCACCGAACCGGAGATCTTGGATTCGATTCTTGTTCCACCCTCCCCAGAAATGAAGTGAATAACGGACATGTAAAAACTAAAAAATGAAAAAATCCTACCTAAACTTAAAAAAATATACAAAAATAATCAAAATATAAAAGAATTAATTTAAAAGCCACGCTCACCTCTCATCATTTCCTAAAGGACTTAACATAATACCATGAAGAGAAACGAATGTTTCTACCTCCCATGTACGTTTAAATTAAACAATAGTGGAGCATAACATACGACAACAATTCGAAACATAAGACATGTGGTGGCCATCGGATGTGAACGATGCCTAGGCATTGGGCCGTCGAATAAAAATAAAACTCCAATCACTTCTCCACTCGATATAATTTTAGTCGCTCATCAAACATTGATTTGCATTATTTAAATTAGTTTTTAGTTTTTTTTATTGTATATGGATTTAGAATTGCGGAAAATTTCTAGAGCACTTTGATTGCACAAGATTACCCATCAAGCTTGTGATTTCAATAAATTCCTGCTGGATTTTAGAGAAATTAAATAGGAAAAACTACCATAAAAACTACCAAAAAATTGCACTAAAGACAACTCCAATTTATATATATTAAAGTCTAATATATACCAACATTATTATTATTGTTTTAAAATTTATATAATTCATATAAAACTTGAAAGTTATCCTTTTATTATTAAAACTTACACACACATATATATATTCCTATATTTTATATAAGTTATATTATTTATGATATCTAAAATTTATGTTAATACATAAATTTGGAATATATAAATAAATTTTTTATGATTGTAGTTTAACTAGCTGAAGGAATTGTCCGGAAAGTTATGGAAGTTTCGATCATATTTAGAGAAAATCCAGCAAGGATTTTTGTAAATCTAAGTTATAGTTGTTAAACTTCAAAATTTTAGGTGTCCTAAACGTTTTTGATGGTGTTGAATCCATTTCCACCATCAAAAACATGATTCAAACACTGCTTCTACAAGATTTTTGAATTTTTTTGCCCGGAGTCCAACTATTTTTTGTCGTCCAGACAATTCCTCAGCCTCAATAAATGACTCCTTTTTTATTTAAAATCTAAAAAACATATATTTCAGATCTATTTTTTTAAACTCAAAATTTTTCTTTATATTTTTTTTTTTTTTTTTGTAGCTCATAGTGATTGAATGCACAAATAGAAAATTTATTTATAGCAAGAACGTTGAGAGGAATTACTAAATGGATTTAAAATTTAAAATAAATTAGAGAATGAACTCCAACGCATTAACGAGTCAAATCTAAACTAGCTTTTACATATTAATGCGTAGTCAAATGTAAACTAGCTTTTATATATTCAAAATCTAATTTGTTCATTTGCATTAATCGCGGAATTAGTATAAAAGCAAAAATTAATGTTTTAAAAAGAAAAACAATTTTAGATTTAATGCATACTTAACATTCTTGATTTTATGTAGCATTAAAAGGTTCTAGAAAGTAAATTCGCGTTAAAATTATTTTATAAAGGATAGTTGGAAAGTTTAATAAGGTAAAATCAAAATTCATTTTATAAAGGTAGTGAAAAAAAAAAAAAAAATTGGAGAAAATGAATTTTAGTGGAAAAATTGAAGAAAATGAACATAAAAGATTTGAGTGGAAGTTAATTAAAAATATGGAATATATATTTCATTTATGTAAATTTTATTTGGGAAGTTATGAGAACTAAATGGGAAACTAATTCCCAAAAATATAAAAGCAGATGTAAAGCCTTCTTTCAGGGGTTTTTGGCATATTGAAGGATAGTAGGTTGGAGATGAAGACTTATTATTTTACAACCATAATGCACTTGTTGCAATGGTTTTTCTCATTATGATTGCGAGGTTTTCTTTAATAATATCATGATTTATTTATTTATTTATTTATTTATTTCCTTTTTTTATGTGTTCTTTTTAATTTGAGGTTTCATTTATTGGTTTATTGTACAATATTATTAATATAACTTGATTATACAACAATCTTGAATACATAAATGATTTAAATTCTTTGAATACATGATATTTATGGGTTTTAAATCAGATTTAAGTTTATTTGTTGCAAGTCGATATTCCAAAATGATACATGTTATCTAGGGTTCACTTGCACATTAAACTTGAATACTATAAAAACTAGTTTTCTTTTTTCATTTCCCTTTTTATTTTATTGTTGTTCTCTATTGTATTTGCTCCACTTGCACATGTGATTGATTGGGAATAGTTTGACTTGATCAGATTCTTCAATCTTTCACATGTAAATCTGATTTGATTTTTTCTCCAATATTTATTCTTAGAAATAATTAAATCAAATATTCTAATTGTTTGTGCACGATAAATTAATATTGATACTTGATATCATATTGTTTTAATTACACATTTCAAATAGATGTATTTAAACCAATTTGTTCTAATTTTCTTCTTTTCATTTATTTTAAATTTAAATTTCTACTAACCCTAATGTTGTGTGTGAATTATGATATATAATTTAAACCTCATTTTGTGATAAATGATATTTTATTTTAATAAGTTTCATATGTTATGTGCCTACCACCTTTCTTTCCCAAAAACCTCATTTTATTTAGAACACTCTCATATTATTAACTTGGCCTTATTTATTTTCTTAAATATAGTATTTCTTTAATTAAAATTATTACCAAGGAATACCCCATGTGGTGAAAGTGAGGCCAACCCTTGTCACCTAAAGTGGGAGGATATTTGATCCTTAGTGAAAGTCTTCTCGGGTTGTTCTTAGTTCTCGAGACAATCTGAGAACCAACACCTAGTTCAACTAGTTGTTGGGTTAATCCCTGAGAAAAAGACCCCCCAATCTTTGGAATCTAACTCAAGGGTGATAGATGTAAGTAAGGATTTATTGCAGCTCATCTATAGTTGGGTGGAGAGTTGTGGTCCCTAACTCAATTTCCCATTTTTAGTCTTAAATCAACATAAGTTTCCTCTCATGTAAACATGTGCCATGAACTGTATATTTACGTTATTTTGTGGTTTTAAAATTGTTGTATAAATTGTGCAATGTTCTCATGTGGTTAAAGAAATAAAGTATCGATCACCAATTTATATGGTTGTGATTTTGCGTCATTATTCTTCATACAGGTCCAGAAGAGATGTACAGATATATAAGCAATTGCATTAGTGTTGTGTGCACAACATGTAACTTAATGATTGTGTTTTTGGTGCAATGAAGCACCCAACACTAACATATAATATTAATCTGATTGACCTTTAAACTTGGTTAATGAGCAAAATAATGGTAGTTTAATCCATTTTATTGGTGCAAGAAAACTTGTGTTACATTTACAGTGCAAAAAATATTCAATAATATTGTTGACCTGACAAAATATATGTAATCATATGCATATGTGAGCGTGGTGGTTCTAGTGTTGCATTTTTCAAACCTAAGCTTATTTCCTTGAATATTTTATAAGGGTTAAACACACACTAACTTGTGATGCTAAGGGCCTATCAGTAGTGCATTTCGTTGTATAATGGCATTGTAATATTATTCGTCCCATGGGCCCATGATGCTTGGTTGGGTCCTTTCTCAAGGGAGGTAATATATACATACGTATATTTACAAGTGTATGGTCGAACTAACTTATATATACATACATACATGTGTGTGTGTGTATTGCATGATGCAAAGTTGTGTGAGGCCAGAGGTCGGGGTTGACCTCGTTTATGCACTAATTGGGGAAGTCGTAGCCTGAGGGTCAAGCCTTACTCCATGTGACTACAACTTATGACCACTCCTTTATGTTAGGATCTTTGCTACCTTAAAGGCCTCTTTAATGCTTGTTAGCTTGAATTTTCGATGGTGACATGATATTGTTGACCTATATTAGACGTAGACTAGTTAGCCTCTCAGGCCACCTAATTATAGTCAGATGTTGGTGTTATGTGTTTTACAATACAAGGAATTGATCCGTTCATTGTGTTTATGAGTATAAATGGTATGGTGAACTAAGTATATTAAAGGAAGTTATAAAGTTTGTGTTATCATTTCATTGCGCGTTATACACTATGATGTTGTGTGGAAAACACAATATGTAACGTGTTGCACGCCATGTGTTACTCCCTCAACTATGGCACACAATATAACCATCACCATTCTAGAAAAGGTGAGACCGTTATGCCCGTATCACCTAACCTTGAGAGCTCGGTGGAGAGGGGGGCTTAGCCTCGAGGGCCATAAAACTCATATATCCATGGGTCGTGATTGAGGGCGAAGGCCATTTTTTTGGATGACAGAGATTGAATGGGATAATCGACAAGCGGGATGAGCGCGGGACCTTCCCCCTGTGATGTCAACAACGGGGAGGGGATCCCTCGCTTCAATTAGGACTATCATTCAATCAATGGCTAGCATATCAACGAGACCCCCCCCCCCCCCCCACAATTGTGGTGTAAGTAGGGAAGGGGTGAGGTCCCACATACCATAATACAAGGCCTAGCATGCTGAATCGTTAGATCATTGGTGGGAACCTTAAGTTGGAATGTCGAAAGCATAAGCACACACCCCCCCCCCTGATGTCATTGGGAAGGGGGAGGGGGTAGCGCTTTCGCTCATAGTCATTCGATCTAGCCACTTAACTCTAACCGTCGAATGAGCATGAGTGATAATGTGAGGTGTGAGTCCCCGTTGAACCTTTGTGCACCATGACATAGTATATGGTTTGGAATATATATATGCACGCATATGAAATAAACAATGCACGTCATTATGTACACTCATGGCAAATACTTTCGATGAGACGTAGTTATATATGTATATAATATAATACACAACGTGTATAACATCCTGGCACATGGCAGGGTAATGGGTCATTTGGATTGTTTGACTCACTGCTACAGGATTAAGCTTTAGACACACACACACACATATAATATGCACAGAACAGAACTTGGGTATTGTGAATAGAATTGTCATGTGGGGTATACCACATAGGCATGTGTCCCTTAGACAGTAGCAGGGTGTCATGCCACATGGGCGCCACGTGGTAGTAACAAGAACAGGTGACGCTTTTATACAAATAAAACTTTGAAGGAGTATAATTTGCGATCCAGGAATCCAAATTGGGTGGAACTTCATATCACCAAAAATGTTTCGTCGAGACAAGTATGATGGTGACATTCGTTCATAGTTTTGAAAATTGGGAGAGAAGTCAAAAAAGTAAATTAAATTATCCCCTTTCTCTAATTGTACTAGGGAAGTTGGGTAAGAATAGTGAGCACATTCCCAAGTTTAAGGGGGTGTGTTTATAGGTGGTATCAGAGCATCCAAGTTCAACACTTGTACTGGATGGGCTTTTTCATGGGAAAGTAATGACAAAGTACCTGTGAAGGGGTTCCATATTGATTTTTAGAAAATAAATAACATAATTGTTTAGGTGTTAAAATTTGGTCACTGTTGATTGATTGCATATTAACCGCAACATTGTTTGACATGTTATGTTGATAAGATGCCTTGGCAATGCATGTGCTTGTTGACTTGCACCTTGAAGACCCAAATAGCCGGCGCTTGTGACCTTGGAATGATTTTGCAGGAGAATGTTCATGTGATATAAGGAATTTGGTGAAAATTTGTGTGTGAAATGCGCTCTTCATAGCACCGTTGATTCAGTGAATGATAGAAATATGTATTATGTGTTGGTTGGGATGTGAGATCCTATGTTCTATATGCGTACGAGGCCAATAACCTCGGTGGAGGTTGATTGTTTTCATATAATGATGTTGTTTTTTTCCTTGTGAATGCTTTTCTTTTGTGGTTAATGTCATCTTTGTTTAAGAAATGCGGTGTAACATGTGAAAAGAGTTGGTTGAGGCTTGTAAAGTTTGTTATATCGATATGTGATAGAGAATTCATGTTCCATACTTTATGGGGATGATCTCAAAAGAAAAGGTCTTGTGTAGACCTTGTAGATCAAGGAATTGTAGCTCTGCTAAAGAATGAAACTGCAATATTAGAGTTTATCTTGAATTATTATAAAGTCTCTTTTGTTTCCTCATCCTCTTCAATAAATATTTAATTTTCCCGTATGGGGTATTTCCCTAGTATAAAGCAAGTTTCACTTGACTCATTTTCACATTATGAGAGTTCCCTCACTAAGTCATCTCAGATATGAGGACATGGTTAAAGATATCGCTGCTTACGACGATCAATTTCGTGAAATTAGAGAAATTTTGAGTTCTAAAATGAGCCTCCTAAGAAATATTATAAAATAATAGTGGAAATAATAAAATAATATTAGATTGCATCTTCAAGTTTTGGAGAGAAAAAAAAACTACGTTTTCAACTCATATTTAACTTATCTCCCCACAATTGATATTGAAGTTCCTACGATCTTAAATCGATTGATCTAGAGGCTACTCTATCCGCGTGACCTAGCTCTTCTGAGCTCTTGCGATGCGCATGTGTTGTGCATGCCCGCAGCTGCATACTTACTACCCTCCATCCTGCCATGGCCCAAGAGCGGGGGCTCGGAGTCCCTCCCCCTTCCTCCAAAAGTTCGTGAATTTCAGAAAATGGTGGTTGCATGCTACAAACAGCCCCCAACAACACAACAACAGAATTTCATAAAAAAAGGGACAACATACCCTCGGTGGCCCTCCCTAAGGAATAAACTTGTCGATCTGCTCTGAACCTAGCGGACAAAGGACTCATAGGGCAGTTCACAGGCCTCTGGCCCTCGCCCAAATCGGTAGAAGATTGGATTAAGAGAAACTGGTCCCCATTGATCAAGGAAGGTATCAAATCTTACTTTGTTGGCAAAGGCTACTTCGTGTTCATGTTTGAATCTGCTGAGGATCGGAGTCTCATCTTCAGGAATGGGCCTTATTTCATGGGGCCACAAGGTTTATATCTAAACAAATGGTCGCCGGATTTCGACCCGACACAAGATGTGCCCACTGTCGTCCCAGTATGGGTGCGACTTCCCCACCTACCCCTGCATTGCTGGACCCAGAAATCGCTCCAAATCATTGGCAACTCCCTTGGAAAATATATCGACCAGGCTGCGAGGAAAGATCAGTACTCCTGTGCTCGAATATGTGTGGAAGTAGACCTTGAAGAAGGATTACCAGAAGCAATAAAACTCACAGTAGCCAGATGGTCTCACATCCAAGAACTGGATTATGAGCAGCTACCCTTCAAATGTAGACACTGCCATGGCTATGGGCATTTTGCGAGATACTGCAAGAAAAAGGCTGAAGAACAGAGTGATAAGTCGAAGGGAGAACAGTGGACCACAGTCCAGAAAGCTG
Organism: Pinus tabuliformis; assembly: GCA_031772625.1. Lineage (NCBI taxonomy): Eukaryota > Viridiplantae > Streptophyta > Pinopsida > Pinales > Pinaceae > Pinus > Pinus tabuliformis. Next base: position 465,055,171 of record CM062811.1, read on the forward strand.
GTCATGCAAAAGCACAAGGGAAAGGGCCTACAAAGGAGAACAACACTGAAGATCAAGGAAATGAAAAGAGGAACCCCCATGCCCCGGATGAGAATCCAAACCCTAATGGAAGCCCCCCCCCCCCAGATCCTCCTGAAGCAGATCTGATTACCCTGGCACAGATTGACATCCCTCAAACAAACAAAGAAGGAGGAGGAACTACCTCTCCTGGTGTCTCTCAGGGTAGCCCCTCCATTCCCTCGTATGCAGATATAACAAAGAAAAAAGCGGCAGAACCCTCTGACTCCTCTGAGGATGAGATCTATGAGAGACCCTCGAAGAGGGCGGGCAGGAAGCCTCACAAAGTAGTGAGGGAAGAAGAAGCAGAACGTCTAAAGATGCAAGGCAGCCAATCCACAATAGAAATGTCTATTGGGAGAAATACAAGAGCAAGACCTTCCAAGGGAGGCCTCTCAAACCCCTCGCCAGGTAAATAATGCGTATAGTCTCTTGGAATTGCAGAGGTCTGGGGACCCAACCAAAAATCGAAGCCGTCAAAGATCTGATGAAAATAGAACCCACAGATATCCTCTTGCTCCAAGAGACCAAAATCAAAGGGCAAGCCCTCATGGAAATCAGCAAGTCAAAATGGAAAAAGAATGTAGGCAAAGCAGTCAGCTCGAGGGGATCTTCAGGAGGAGTTGCGACACTCTGGACTGACAATCACTTCCATCTGCTTAACTCGCATGAGACCCAACACTGGATCTACACTGAGCTCAAGCACCTTGAAAGTAAGTTAACTATAGCCCTATTCAATCTCTATGTTCCTGTCTTTTATGCTGAAAAAAGAGAATGTTGGAATTCTCTCTCCGACTTTTTAGACCTTCATTCCCCCAACAACATCATTCTGGCCGGAGACCTCAATATTGTTATGAAGCCAAAAGAAAAAAGGGGGGGAAACAGCATCAGAGACCAACTACTACCCTTGGTCGAAGAACTCATGCAGCAGAGGGACCTTTTAGATTTTGCACCTGTAAAAGGCACATACACTTGGACCAATAATCGAACTGGGACTGATCACATTTCTGCCCGGTTGGATAGATTTCTGATTCAAAGCTCCTTGCTGTTGGAAAATCTTCTTATCTCCACAAAAATCCTCCCCAAACTCACCTCGGACCACAAGCCAATTCAACTCCTTATGGCTCCTGAGGAAGACCTGGGCCCAATGCCCTTTAAATTCAGCCCTCTCTGGATTGAAAAAGAAGGTTTTCTTGACACTGTTCAATCAGCCTGGGATATTCCCATCAATGGATCTCCCAGCTATGTGTGGGAACAAAAATTAAAAGCCACAAAAAAAGCTTTAAAAGAGTGGCTAAGGAATCCATCTAAAAACCCTACTCAACAGAGAAATGAAGTTGTTCACTCATTGGAAACTCTGCAAATGGGAATAGAAGACCTTCACATCACTCCGGAAATTCTAAATAAAGAGGCTGCACTCCAAAGCAACATCCACCGCTCTTTCAGACGGGAAGAAGAGTATTGGAGGCTCAAATCTCGTAGCCTATGGCTCAAGGCCGGAGACCGAAACACTTCGTTCTTCCACCGACAGTACAAAGCCCGATTATCTCGCAACCATATTACTGAGATAAAAAATGAAGAAGGACAGATCTGCAAAAAGTTTGACCAAATTAAATCAGCAGCTGAAAATCATTTCAAAAACCTCTACGGGCCTAGGAATGAAGGCAGCAAAGAGGATATTGAAGACCTTCTCTCTAATATCCCTCACCTCATCAATCAAGAGGACAATCAAGCTCTTCTGAAACCACTATCTGAAGAAGAAATTATCAAAGTAATATGGGCAATGGAACTAGATAAGGCCCCTAGGCCAGATGGCTTCTCTATATGTTATAGCTCTGATACCACTTGTTATAGATCTGATATTAAAATATAAGAAATGATACCAATATACCCAATAACTGTAGATAACACCAGAAATAACAAGATATGAGTATAGATAGAAATGATTCTAGCTCTGATACCACTTGTTATAGCTCTAATACCACTTGTTATAGATCTGATATGAAAATATAAGAAATGATACCAATATACCCAATAACTGTAGATAACACCAGAAATAACAAGATATGAATATAGATAGAAATGATTATTTATTGATATCAAACCCTTAAGGTAGGGCAACACCATACATTCACTCCTTAAGGAAGGAGAACACTCCACAAGCCATATGCCTGTTCATACAATAATCCTTGACCTCTCTCCATGTGGAGTCTCTAGCCTCTATATAGGCCTCATACATACAATACCATGGATCATTACCATGGTTCCCTCATACCATCGAACTAATACCATGGGCCCCTTACATTATTACTAACTACTTGTGGTCCCTTACATGATATGGGTTAACCACCTTATTTATTACTATGGCCCATCCCATTATTACATTATTACCTTGGGTACCTCCCTTTGTACCCCATATTATCCCCCCTAGGTATATAACATTCCACCCCTCTTAGCATGTTTCATCCTCGAAACATGGGAAGAACACAAATAATAAGATCTACTCAAAAGAGTAGTCCACTGGTACCATGCACGTGCATCTAGCCATCCAAGAAAAAGGTGAACCCTCGATCTTGTTGGTGCCTCGCTCGCTTGAGATGGAAGTTGACTGTGGTAGCTCTTTTGTGTTGATGTGTAGTAGGTGGATCTTCGCTCCTCTCTATCTGTCCTGCAGGGGTTGTTGTCCTTGTGGCTAATTGGTTGCCATCTTGTTGGTTGTTGTCTTGCGGGGTGATGTGGGTGATGATATGTTGAAGTTTTAATCCACGGTGTCTTTTTCTTTAATTCACCCCTTACTAGAGCCTTATTGTTATCTGGTGCATGCTATGGTGCCTGCTATGGTGTCTTATCTTCCAATATTACTTCAACCACTAAGCCCTCATCTGATGTATCAGCACCTGTAACCTTTTCTACTTCAGCCTCTGTTTGTGTTTGATTGTCGATCATCACAGGCTCATCATCTGATATGTCAGTCTCTGGAACATCTTCTGCTTCAGCCTCCGTGTACTCACCATGCAACACATACTTATCCATAGAAAGCTTCAAATCCTTATAAAATTGAACATTCTCATCATCCACCTGTGTGTTTTCAATGTGTTTGGCTGGAACTTCCAATTTTTTTGCCAAATTAACATTGATAAAATTATGCTTGCAACTAGGATTTATAGAAACAATGATCTTCTCCTTCTAAATCAATCCATGAACCTGCAATAAGGAGATACCAGCAGCAAATAACCCTTTAGGTTTCTTGGTTTCCTTCTTTCCTGTAAAAATAAAATCTTTGCTAGGCTGTGTGTCTATCTGTGTGAGCTTATCCACAAGATTATATTTTCGGTCAAAGTGATCCATAGGAGATTTTTTTAATGTGTCCCAAGTCAGGGACCTCCCATAGCAACGTTGATGCCCTTGCCACCATTGCCATCTTTCATTGTCCAAGTACATTTTTCCCACACCCAGCTAAGTCTCATCATCATAGACGTAATTCAATTTGAAATATTTCTCCATTTGTGCTAGTTATTTGGCTAGATGAGAGCCATAAAATTTATACAAGTCCCTCAAACTCTGATCTAGGCTCGCCATCACAAAAAACTTGGCGAAAATTTAAAATGTCATAGTTTAGTCAATATTGCTCAAAATCCCTATTATGACCTGTTTTTGGAAAAGGAACAACCATTCTGCATCTGCCCATGTGATAGAAATCCCGATCCAGGCACTGGAATTTTAGATCTGCGCTGCAACTCTCCCGTCGTTACCAAAAATTCTAAAAAAGGAGCTGATTTTAAATCAGCGATATCTCCCTCATCCGGACTCCGATTTGGCTGCTTTTTTTTTCTTTTTTTTATCGGTTATTTTTTCACAAAGAATCTAGATTTGCAATTAGATTTTGTAGATCTTACACCAGGACATCCAGATCTGCGCCACAAACTCGCTGCCCCGAAAAATTCTACAACACCACTGATTTTTAGATCAGCAATATCTCCTTCATCTGGACTCCGATTCGGCCGATTTTTTTTTTGAAATCGAGTACTTTTTCACAAGGAATCCAGATCTGCAATTAGATTTTGCATATTTTTCCCCAAAATGTACAGATTTGATCTACAAACTCGCCTCCTCTGAAATCCTTAAAAAAAAATAAAAAAATTCTCCACTTTTGCCCAAGAAAGTGCTCTGATACCACTTGTTATAGATCTGATCCAAAAATATATGATAATAGAAATAAACCCAAGAATAATAAGAGAGAAATAGATAGAATTTCTTATTTATTATCAAACCCTTAAGGTAGGGCAACACCATACATTCACTCCTTAAGGAAGGAGAATACTCCACAAGCCATATGCATGTTCATACAATAATCCTTGACACCTTTCCATGTGGAGTCTCTAGCCTCTATATAGGCCTCATACATACAATACCATGGGTCATTAACATGGTTCCCTCATACCATCGAACTAATACCATGGGCCCATTACATTACTACTAACTACTTGTGGTCCCTTACATGATATGGGTTAACCACCTTATTTATTACTATGGCCCATCTCATTATTACATTATTACCTTGGGTACCTCCCTTTGTACCCCATATTATTCCCCCTAGGTATATAACATTCCACCCCCCTTAGCATGTTTCGTCCCTGAAACATGGAAAGAACAAAAAAAAAAAAAAAAAAATTAAAATAAAAAAAATTAAAAAAAATTCTCCACTTTTGCCCAAGAAAGTGCTCTGATACCACTTGTTATAGATCTGATATGAAAATACAATAAATGATACCAATATACCCAATAACTGTAGATAACATCAGAAATAACAAGATATGAATATAGATAGAAATGATTCTAGCTCTGATACCACTTGTTATAGATCTAATATGAAAATATAAGAAATGATACCAATATACCCAATAACTGTAGATAACACCAGAAATAACAAGATATGAATATACATAGAAATGATTCTTTATTGATATCAAACCCTTAAAGTAGGGCAACACTATACATTCAATCTTTAAGGAAGGAGAACACTCCACAAGCCATATGCATGTTCATACAATAATCCTTGACCTCTCTGCATGTGGAGTCTCTAGCCTCTATATAGGCCTCATAAATACAATACCATGGATCATTACCATGGTTCACTCATACCATCGAACTAATACCATGGGCCCCTTACATTATTACTAACTACTTGTGGTCTCTTACATGATATGGGTTAACCACCTTATTTATTACTATGGCCCATCCCATTATTACATTATTACCTTGGGTACCTCCCTTTGTACCCCATATTATCCCCCCTAGGTATATAACACTATACACTTTCATAAAGTCTGCTAGAACATCATCAAAACTGATTTGCTGAAAATGATACAAGGTTTCTTCAGTAAAGCCAAGGTTGGAGGAGGCATCAATTCATCCTTCCTAGCCTTAATTCCAAAAGAGGTCAATCCAGAAACTTTTAGCAGATTTAGGCCCATTTCACTTTGTAATGATTCCTATAAAATCTTGGCCAAAATCCTTGCAAACAGAGTCAAACCCCTCCTTGAAAAATTAATCTCCAGCTCTCAAGGGGGATTTGTTAAAGGTAGACACATCTTGGATAATGTCATTCAAGTCCAGGAAGCTGTCCACTCCAGTAAACTGAGAAAAGAGAAGGGGATTTTGATCAAGCTCAACATGGCCAACGCCTTCGACAGGGTCAACCACTCCTTCCTCTTCCAAGTCCTCCAATCCTTCGGCTTCCCTGCTCAGTTCATCAATCTCATCAAAGCCTGTATTGATAATCCTTGGATTGCCCCTCTAGTCAATGGTCAGCCAGCATCCTTCTTCCAAGCTCAGCGTGGATTGAGGCAAGGTTGCCCGTTATCTCCTTTCTTGTATATTCTAATGGCAGACTCCCTCAGTAGGAAGCTTACTGCACAAATGAATTCTAGTGACCTCCCTGGAATTCACACTTCCAATGCCCAAAAGCTTATAAACCATGCCCTCTTTGCAGATGACTCCCTCCTTCTTGGTGGTGCCTCTACGAGAATAGCTAAATCTTTCGACTCTGTCCTAAAAAGCTATTGCAGAGCCTCAGGAGCTATGATAAATGACAGAAAGAGCTCAATCTACGGATGGAATGTGGATCAAGGCAATCTGAACAGTATAGCCCAGATCCTTGGCTTCGAGGGCTACGCCCATTGGGACAACATCAAATATCTTGGCCTACCACTCACCTCCGGGGTTAATATCAGAACTCTGTGGCAAGGTATTATCAGCAAGATCAAATCCAAGATCGCCTCTTGGGGAGGGTTCTGGCTCACAAAGGGAGGAAAAACAATCTTAATAAAATTTGTGCTTTCTGCCCTTCCTATCTACCAAGCCTCTTTTCTTCTTGCTCCTAAACACATCATGGAGCAAATCTCCTGCCTTCTGCGAAACTTTCTTTGGCAAGGAGGCAAAGGCAATCAAAGAAAAATGCACTTGGCAAACTGGGATCTAGTAAAACGCCCAATAGCGGATGGAGGACTCCAGATAAGAGACCCTGCACTCTCCAATCTCGCTCTCGGCTGCAAGCTTCTCTGGAAAATCTATTCCGACCCTGCTCATCCAGTCAGTGATATGCTTAGGAAAAAATATGCGCAGGGGGTCTCTCTCAGGCAACTATCTGTTGACAACACCTCCCCTGGAACGTTAACCTGGAATTTATGCAGAAACAACATCAGTCGCTTTAAGTCTCACCTCTACTGTATTCCAGGCAATGGAAAAAAAATTACTTGTGGGAAGACCGTATAATGAATAGCGCACCCCTTAAATCCCATGATGAAATTCGTGACCTCCGATGCTGGCTTCTAGATGCAGGGTATCGCAAGCTATTTGACATAACAGAGTGGGATCGCAAAGGGAATTGGTAGGATTGGAGCTTCCCAATCGTACCGGAGCATCTCCTTCCACAGCTGGCAGCGCTGAAATCGCTCCTCTCCAACGCTGCGCCCATCCATCGTGACAGTCCAGATAGCTGGGGCTGGGGAGACACCGGCACTTATACCACTACAGCAGGTTATATCGCTCTGCAGCCAAAAAAAGATAAAATACGTTCTCCCAGCATTTGGAAACAGGTTTGGCATTCTACAGGACTTCCGAAAGTCAATTTTTTTTTTCTGGATCCTCATGCATAACAAACAATTGACAGGTGACAATCTGCTAAAAAGAAACATTGTTGGACCTCATCGATGCATCATGTGCAGAAATGTTGGAGAGACAGCCCCTCATCTGTTCCTAGACTGCGTTTTTGCCAAGGAAGTCTGGAAAATAACGCTCCTTGATCTGCAAGTTAATCTGCCCCAGCAATGCACCGTGGCTGATCTTTACTCCACATGGTTCCAAAATTATCCTCGTCCCATTCCCAGCAACTCTCTGTGGTATCACATTTGGCTTTCAATCCCTAAATTCGTGTGTTGGGAAATCTGGCTCGCCCGGAACGACTTGACATTCAATAATACTCCTTGCTTCCCTGCAAAAATAGCTGCTAAAGCTAAAGCTCTTCTCCTAGAATCTATTCTTCAGCATTCGCAAAAATCAGATTCTTCTCTCCTCCCTTCTGAAAAGAGCTGGTTGAATCATCTTAGCCCTCTCCCCAAAGGCAAATCTCTGATCCTCCCCCTTCCCAACCCTCACTGGAGATTAAGAGATCCAGAAGCCAGCTTCCAACTTTGGTGGAGGAATCAACTCAAAACTACAATTTTCTTCGACGGAGCCTCCAAGGGAAACCCTGGGGCAGCGGGTGCTGGTGGAGTCATCTACTCCCCGGACAGCACTAGAAAAGATTGCTTCAGCTGGGGGCTTGGTCATCATACAAATAACCAGGCAGAACTTCTTGGCCTCACAAAAGCCTGCCAAATTGTTCGGGAAAGAGGCATCAAAGATTGTCAAGCATTTGGAGACTCAGAAATCCTCATCAAGAAGATCAATATGCAGGACCAGTTCAACAACGCCACACTCAACAAGTCTCTGAAAAGGCTAATGACCATACTGAAGGACTTTGAATCCTTTCAAATTTTCCACATTCTCAGAAGCTCGAATAGTGAAGTGGATATAATGGCAAACAAAGGCTACCTTCTTGCATCGGGTGAACTCAACATCAATGACAATAGTATTATTCAAGCAAGTGTTCCTTAACCTGAGAAACAGAGTACATCAAGATGTATTAAGATGTAAGATATTGCAGTGTAACAAGGTTGATTAGGCTCCGGCCCAACCAAATCATAAATAAAACATACCCATTTCAGTTATAATAATAATAATAATTTAAAAAAAAAAAAAAAACAAACAAACAAACAAACTTATCTCCCCACAATTTTACTCAAATTTCAAGTGGGAGCACTCTTTGGATGCGGAATTTAATTTTGCATCAAGGAGTACCCATGTTGCATACTTTCGATGGACCCTATTACACGAAAAATGTGAAATACATGACACATATATTTATGTTCATGTATTTCACATTTTTCATGTAGTAGGGTACATCGAAAGTATGCAACATGGGTACTCCTTGATGCAAAATTAAATTCCACATCCAACCGCTCGAAATTTGAGTAAAATTGTAGGGAAATAAGTTAAAAATATGAGTTGAAAAAAAAAAATATATATATATATATATTTTACTCCAAAAATGGTGAATCATCCCTTATGTTTAACATCACCATATTGAATCCTATTGGTTCTTATAAAGTTGATTTTTGTTATACATTATTTTAGGCTCGTTTTTTACCTCAAAATTTCTCTAATGATTGCCTTGTTGTTGTTGGTTGTGAATAAGGAGGTTGATTGTAATCATGTTGTTGAGTTGGATTATGGCGCTGATGCTCTCAATAATAGAAAACCTTCTCTCTGTTTTTTGCATTGTGTGAAATGCTAATATTTGGGAAGCAATTCCCCATTCATGAAGGTTATTTGGTTATTTTATTTTTACGAGATGCGGCCATTGGTACGTGGATTACGTTGATTTCTGATTAGGTCATTGGAGCATTGGCCATATTAATTCCTTTCATGCTTGAGACTATATTCGATAGCATTGTTGTGATTTATCCTTGGCTTCATTCATGCCCTAGAACATTCCAACATTATCCTCAAAGGTTATTGTCTTGTTTTACCTAGTATAACACCAAATTATTAGCACTTCAAGAAAAAGAAGAGAAAAGAGACATATGAGAGTGCATTGCCTAAAAATCTGGAGTTTATTAATGTTGTTTCTTAGTACTAACATTAGATTATCTCGTTGTAATCCTGTAACATTTGAATACGACTATGTGTGGTTTTGAGAGATAGTTGAATCTGCCAAGGTGGTATGATGGTTGTTTTGTTAAGCCATTAGATATATAGGTAGGTCAGTGTTGCATCACTTGGGCAAGTTTTTAGTTGCTCTCAATTTTCCCTGTGCAGTTTCACCCATGTGGCAAGGTTCAAAGTGTATGACATGAATTGGTTATAATGCTAGGGACAAGAATTATGTGTAGATTAGTTACAGACAAAGATGAATATTGTTTAAGCATAATGAAATTATTTGTGTTGACCTAAGATTGCCTACAGGTATCATAATTGTTGGATGTAGTAAGGCCAATTTTTTCAAAATTGCTTTAACAGTTGAGCTAAATATGGTCTCGGTAGAGAGGCTAGCATTGATTATGCTATTAGAATAGATCATAGGTTAAATTCTGACATTGCAAATATAGAAGGATAGTTATGACCAGATGTGGGCATGAGTTTTAAACTTGAAAATAAACATGTTACTTGGGTTTATATATATGTGTGTGTGCCTTTCTATTTTCCATTAATGAACTAACATGTGGGTGTGTGTGATAGAAAATGGGAGGAATAGAAGACTTAAAGGCCCGACTTAGGAAATTGGAAACCGAGCTTAGGATCTACAAGGTAGAGATAAATAAACTTGATAGGAAACAACAAGAACTCACATATTATAACTATAAACTATGGGAACACCTACATGAATTAACATGCTAGGTCAAACGTTCCAAGAAGAGATATGGTAATGGAAGGAAAAGGCCCTAAGAGATTGAGAAGGAGAGGAAACCTATCTAGTGTTGGTCTTGTGGGGAAGAGCACATAAAACAACATAATCCTCATAGGATGAAAAAGAATGGAAACTAATTTTGTTATATATGTATGGGCATGGATGATGATTGATAGTACCATGGAATAATTTTTGGACTTGTTGACTTTATTATGCTATGTTTTTAAACCTTAAGCTTGGACTTGTTGACTTTATTATGCTATGTTTTTAAACCCTAAGCTTGGACTTGACTTTATTATGTTATGTTTTTAAACCTTGAGCTTGTGACTAGCAGTTTAATGATTATTGAAGATGCAGGGCTATGCTATTTTGATTGCATTTCTTCAATGATTGCAATTATGAATTTTATTTCTTTTGTGATGTTGCTTTTATTGTTGCCTCTTGAATTGCCTATTGATTTTATAACTAATTGTTAATACACATGCATGGGGGGCCTGAGTAAGAGGGTTGAGGTGGCAGGGAAGCCACAGATTCTTGATAATTACATATTAAGTATGAATATGATAACAAGCACATTGAAAACACTAATGGTTGGAAATTTGTTACATAATAACAAGGTGACATCCAAGCAAGTTGGTTGAGTTCATGGAAATGATGGGCATCAAAAGGGGGTTCTCTTAACCCTAACTTCATTACATATGTGGTTATGTATTGAATACATGATGATGTTGATTGTATATGGAAATGAAATTACCAATTTTGTTTGCCATGGTTTTCAGGGGCCATTCGAATGGAAAGCAGACCACTCATGGATAACATCTATTGACAAAAAGGGAAAATTCCTATTGAAAAATGAAAACATGACTCTCACATTTATCCCATGCAAATATGGTGAATGTGGAAAAACAAGAGAGGTAGTATGGCATGGTTCACATAAATAAAGACGTTGTGGTCTCTGGATTCTATGGTATAATGTATTGAGTCATACGTATATGTGTGTGTGTTATGTGTATGTGGTATTGTGTCATATGTTCGTGTATTGTGTTATATGTACATGTTATGTTGTGTTGTGTAACGTGTTTTGGGCAGACAGGTATGGAAATTTTTGGGCCCTTGTGTTGTGTAATGAGTTGGATAGAGGCGGAGTAGCCTCTAGATTACTAATGATAATATTATGTCAAGAAAATACTACCTGGTTTGGTAGTGCCCATATTCGAGAGGTGGTGGAGGTGAGCGTTTGGATTCCCTTGTTGCTTTGGGCAATCGATCATGTGTATGGAAGAGAAGAGAAGAGAAGAGAAGGCATTGGATGCTTTTTAGTTTGGAAACTAATAGTGTGTGTATGAGGTTGAATAAAGAGAAGGCAGTGGGTGCTTGTTGAGTTTGGCAATCGATCCAGTGGGTATATGGGAAGAGAAAATCTCATTGGATGCTTGCCTACTTGGACAACCGGTCCAATGTGTATAAAGACAGAAGCAAAGAAAAATTTAAAGATAAGTATCAGTATTTCACTCAGTTTTGAATTTCAAAATTATGAACATAATCTAAGGTTTTGATTTATGATGGTTGGATTTGAGCTAACCAAATGTGATATTTTTATACATTATAATTTGATCTATGGGCTAATTTGACTTGTTGTGGAAAGAACCAAAATGGAATGGAAAATGTCACATCATTGATCAGTTAACAATGAGGTATGACATGAATTTACAATTCCTTATGGTGAACCTAATGAAAATTTGTGTGCTTGATGTAGGAAGGCATGGAAATTTCCCGATTTGGGTGGTTGAAGCTAGCTGCAAGAGAAATACTAGTAACAACAAGGGAATTAGAGCATGCAGCAGCTTCTCAGTAAAAAGATTTCAGGGACAGGGCCATTATGGGACACTAGCGCCAATGGTGCCAACTAACTTCCAAAAAGCATGCTATGACCGTTATGATAGTTTTGAGGTAGGGATATGCCTTGGTTGGGACCCTTCTAATGTGAGGAAACCTTGCCAAGGAATGGATCACCCAAGGAACTAGGAAGTAAAGAAGGAGATGCGTGAACATGGAAGGTGAGTGACTACATGGAAAGGGGTAATCTGATTTCTAGAGGGATTGGGAAGTAGAGAAGGGAAGGTCGGGGAATAATTTGTTTTTGGTCATTATCATTGCTGGTTGGAATTAGAAGCACATTGGGGTGTGCCCAGAAAACGACAAGCTAGTAATTGTTCATTGAAGGAACAAGGAGCGTGAGGATTATAGCACTAGACATTGGAGGCAAGCAACACTCCAAGGAAAAGAGCAAATCCAAATTGGATTGAACACATCTAAAGCGTCAAAAGATTGCAAGGACCATTAGAAGATGGCTAAATTATAAATTAATGGTTAGTATATCCTTTTGTTTTTTGGTTGAAGCAAATTTGTATCAATTTTGTAAATATTGTGTAGAGTTGTGCCTACAAAGCTCCATAAACAGTATATTTATTCTAAGCATGTATTTTGTGTTGTATGTGGACAAAGAACATCGAGGATGGTGTTCCCCCAAGGGGGAGGGGTTTTTGACATCTCCATTATATTTCCACTTGTGAATGCATTGTAAATATGTCATGAATTTTTAATTACAAAAGTTAAGGCAGAGTCTAAGGGACACGGATTCCAAATGTTGAGGGTGGTTACTAGCTTGTGTTCTCAGGTTTACTTGTTGCAAGAAAAATATAACAAAGGAACAACAACAAAAGAACGCATGCCCATGCATGCTTGGAAAATTCTACATGGAAAATGATAGGGAATTAAAGAGGAAATGGGCAGGTTTCCAGCTCGTGAGGTGTGTTGGCCACGCACTGCAACAAGCTAACCTACAAAAAAAAATATAAATTATGTTGGTTGGTGTGGATTGGTATGTCACGATGGGAAGGGTTGGTAAAATTGTGGCAAACATAGGTCATTCTCAAAAGGAAAAATATCATTTGAATAGTAGAGAACAGCACGAAGAGGGGAGACACACTGGAACAATTGGAAAAGGGAAGAAGGATTCGAAGAGTGGGGAACTGCACAGTAGAGAAGGTAGAAGGAAAAGAGGAGATCATTCAAATTATTGGAGGGGACACATTTGAACAACAACGAAAAAGACAGTAGATAAAAACGCACAGGAAAGAAAGGAAGAAAGATATGAAAAATAAAGAAGATCACAGGCAACCACATAGGAAGAAAGGAAATCAAAAAGGCTAGAAAGAATGCATAGGAGTTGTGATATGAGTTCTTGGTTGGCAAGGAGATAGAAGGAAATCACTTCTAGGTGAGGAACTAATTGCCTCTTAATTCCTTGTTAGCCAATGGAAGAGATGAGTTTTCTCTGAGTTCCTGAGGGCTGGGGTGGAGGAATAATTCCTGGAAATTTCCTGGAGGCTTCCTTGTTGTAGTTTGATTTTCATATGGGTTATAGAATCCCTAAGTTGGGTGGAACCACTATGTTGAAATCTGAAGGGTGGAGACAGCAAGTCTCTGGACTCCCTGTGTGTTTTGTTGGTTGCAAATCAGTTGGTGTGTAGAGGTGGGAGAACCTCTAAGATCCTCGGTTCAATTGGTTGTTGGGTTAATCCCTAAGAAAAAGGCCCCGTTGTCTCTGGAATCTGACTCGGGAGTGACAACTACAAGAATTAGTTGCATCTCATCTATGGTTGGGTGGAGAGTTGTGGTCCCTAAATCAGTTGCCCCTTTGCAGTCTGAAATCAACATAAGTTTCCTCTCATGTAGAACATGTGTCAAGAACTATATGTTTATGATATTTTGTTGTTTTTATATTGTTGTATAAAATATGCAATGTTCTCATGTGGTTAAAGAAATAAAGTATCAGTCATTGGTTTATATGGATGTGATTTTGCATCACTATTCTTCATGCAGGGCAAGAATTCATGTACAAATGCATAAGCAATTGCAATAGTGATACACACACATGTTAATCACTATGTTGTTGGTGCAATAAAGCACTAGGCATTGACATATAAATTAATATTAATATGATTGACCTTTAAACTTTGTTAATGAGCAAAATAATGGTAGTTCAATCCATGTTATCAGTGTAGGAAGACTTGTGTTACACTTACGGTGCAAAAATATTTAATAGTACCGTTGACTTGACGAGGTGTATAGGCCTCTTTACAATGCATATAAGAATGCCTGAAAGCTTAAGATAGTCATTGGAATGCAATTGAGGATGCAAGTAACCCATGGAAAAATATATGTAATCATATGCATATGCAAGCATGGTGGTTCTAATGTTACGTTGTTCAAACCTGGGCTTACTACCTTGTATGTTTTATAAGGGTTAAAGGCAAACTAACTAGTGATGTTAAGGGCCTATCATAGGGCATTACTTTGTAAAAATTCATTGTAATATTATTCGGCCCAGGGGCCCATGCTGCTTGGTTGGGTCGTTACTCAAGGGAGGCGATATATATATACATATATTTACGTGTGTATGGTCATACTAACTTATATATACATACATACATGTTTGTGTGTGTGTGTATAACACATGTATATTGCACGATGCAAAGCAGTGTGAGGCCAGAGGTCGGGGCAACTTGGATTATGTACCAATTGGGGTAGTCATAGCCTGAGGGCCAGGACTTACTTCATGTAACTACGACTTCTGACCACTCCTTTATGTTAGATATCTTGTGCCTTAAAGTCCTCTTTGATGGCTATTAGCTTGAATTTTAAGTGGTGACATAACCTTGTTGATTTGAATTAAATGTAGACTAGTTAGCCTCTCATGCCACCTAATTATAGTTGAATGTTGGCATTATGCGTTCCACAATGCAAGGAAGTGATTCACTCATTGTGTTTATGAGTATAAGTTGTATGGTGAACTGAGGATATTAAACGCAGTTACGAATTTTGTGTTATAAATGTGTTTCACATTATACATTGTGATGTTGTGTGGGAAACACAATATGAAACTCGTTGTGCACTATGTGATATTCACTTTTCCATAGCACACAATATAACCATGACCATTCGAGCAAGGATGAGGATATGCCCGTATCGCCTAAACTTGAAAACACGGCGAAGAGGGGAGCTTAGCCTTGAGGGCCATAAAACCCATATAGCCATGGGTCGTGATCGATGGTGGAGGCCATTTATTTGGATGGTGGAGATTGAATGGGAGAATCGACGGGAAGGATCAGCATGGGGCCTTCCCCCTGTGACGTCAACAAGGGGATGGAGCCTTTGCTTCAAGAAGACCGCCAATTAATCAATGGCTAGGATTTTGGTGGGACCCCACCCCCCACCAAAATTATACCATATGCCAAACCATATACCATCAGATCATTTGGCATATATATATATTCACGCATATACTTGTGGTGA
The DNA here is from genome assembly GCA_031772625.1 of Pinus tabuliformis. Taxonomy (NCBI): domain Eukaryota; kingdom Viridiplantae; phylum Streptophyta; class Pinopsida; order Pinales; family Pinaceae; genus Pinus; species Pinus tabuliformis. Next base: position 465,070,595 of record CM062811.1, read on the forward strand.
GACGTAGTTATATATGTATATAATATAATACACAATGTGTATAATTCCTTCGCATATGGAAGGGTCAAGGGCTTATGGATTGTTTGACTCACCGCTACGGGATTAAACTTTAGACACACAGATATATAACTTTGCACAAAACGAAATTTGGGTATTGTGAATAGAATTTCAACATGGGACATGCCACATAAGCATGTGTCCCTAGGACAGTTGTAGAGTGCTATGCCATGTGGGTGCCACATGGAAGTAACAAGAAATATGATGCTTTTAAATAAATAAAACTTTGAAGAATATAATTTGCGATCCAGGAGTCCAAATTGGGCAACTTTATATCACCGAAAATGTCTCGTCGATATGAGTATGATGATGACATTTATTTAGAGTTTTGAAAACTCGGAGAGAAGTCTATATATATATATCCCATTTCTCTAATATTGTACTAGGAAATTTCTGTAAGAATAGTGAGCACATTCCGAAGGTTAAGGAGGTTTGTTTTCACCTACAACCACCATCTCATCCCATAGCTAAGTGATCCTAGTCAAGTAGGAAGCTACACCCTCACCCTTGGACATTCTTATGCTATGTAGTTGGTCCATGACTACCATTTTTCGACTCTGGTGCAACTTGGTGAATGCATCCCACATTTCTTTCACTATCTTCTTCTTGGACAGATGTGGAATCAAGTATTATTTAACCGCATCCAAAATAGTCCTTTGTGCCCTCACTTCTTTCACCTCATGAAGTTCTAAGACAATTGGATCTTAAACTGGTGGAACTATTGTGTTGTTGACAAAGTTTCATAGTTTGTTCTCCTTGAGAATAGCTATGTTTCAAACCCTCCATTGAGGATAGTTCGAGGACCCTTGCAGTTTGTCTTCGTATCAAACATCAACAACCATTGTCGATTAAACCCGTGAATCACTTGTTTGTTGAAAGTTGGGACTCCTTTACAAAGGTACATGTGTCAAACGCCCTTGGTTTCATACCTAGATACTATAGCTATGATACCATGTTAGATTTATTAAACTCGGGTCAGATTTTATGCCAAATAAAATTAAATCAAAACAAAAATAAAAATTAACTTTCTGATCTAAATTTTATGACATCAAATGCACTTTGATTCCTAACTCAGGATGCAAAATAAAAATAAAATAACTAGAAAACCACGCAGATGAAAATATTTTAACACGGTTTTACCCTAGAAACCCAACATGGGAAAACCACCGAAGTTTGGGCTTCTATTCAGGGACTTTAGAAAATTATAACAACAAAAGTACTCAGCAATTTCCATGTCATGGTTGCCATGTGCAGCTTATTCGACCCAAAAAAATATTATTGTATGGCTTAAGGAAATATAGTTTGTATGGCCCAACTACTTCAGCCTATATGGCCCTTGTAATTTGAGCCTTACCTTCCCTCAGAATTTAGTCCTATGCTGCCAAAACAAACTCAGTCTACTTGTCCAAAATCAGCATGTTTGTTGTGGTGAAAGTTGATCTGTAAACCCAAGTGTTAGATACCTTGCAAGTTTGAAGGGATCGACCACCTGTATTGCTCTTCTTCACATCCGACGGTATCTGATGGCACATGGATCAGCGGAATTTAATGGCTAATGTGACGTTGAGGAACAGTTAATCCAAACTATCATCAAAGAGATCTATGGTCAGGATTTTCCCTAGCCCTCATTTCAAAAACCACGTATCAACATGCAAGCCCCCAGGGTAGTTTATGGTTTTGGTGAAAACCATTGTAGGCTGCAAGCGTGGAATACATGGCCAACAAAACTTCAAGGTCCAATGTTGTGTGTACATCTGTCTTGCTGTTGGACTCACGTCACCATCAAGTTCTTGTTAGAAATAAAAGTTCTATTTTATATAGTTGTAAACCCCTGAATACACATTTTGTTGAAAATGCTATTTCAATATTATTATACATATAATGTTAAATTATTAAGAATTATAATATTAATAATGATGTCTTTTTATTGTAAAGACTCATTATTAAAAAATTAAACCATATTGACACAAATGGTTTTAAAAATGTTTTATAAGTCCGTTTTTATAATTGATTCTTAAACAGTTAACCGTGGGGAGGGGGAGAAAACATTGGAAGTGGGGGGTTTGGAGTCTTGGAGTCATGACTTCTTCTCTGTAACGAAGAAATCTCTCTAAAATCAAAGAACATGAAGTAGTTTTGATTTAGCTTTGAATGTAATTGTGGGTACAGTTTTTCTTTTGTGTTCGTCATTCATTTGTATTTTTTTTTTTTGGAAGATGTAAGATGTAGTTGGTTGTTTTAGTCTAATTTTTCATGAATTTATTTATTGATACTCATGTTATTTAAACTTGAAACCCTTAATGAAGCGCTTCACATCTAGGGAACTCATGCATATTTTCTCAGTGTTTCATTGTTCTTCCTGCAAAAGTTTAGATTCAAATTCTTAATTGTTTGGGTTAAACTTTGTCTTCTTTATTTCTCTTCAAATCATTCCTTCAATCCCAAGATCCTACAACCCTCAAATTTTTCTGACCATTCTATTTTTGAAGATTAGGGTTTCAAAACTAAAAGTTTTGTTGCAAGCCTTCCTAGCCTATTCCTTCTGCCACAAATTCCAAAAAAAAATTATCAATCTTTAGATGTTTAGGACACTGGTTCCCTTATAGCCAAAAACTGTCTCCACGGAAACAACACATGTTACAGAGTTACTCTATACATTTTGACTTGTTCTCGGTACATTGCAGTGGTACATTATTCTATGTATCTATCCTGGTAGCACACCTTTCTCTATGATTAGCATTTCGGTTTTGGCTCTGCGATAATGGTATGGCATCGGTCTCGATACATTTTATACATGTAGCTCTCGATATTCATAATTCAGAGCACAGCAATCCCGACATTCAGTAGCACAGTTATGTCTCGGATACATATGTCTCGGCACTGTTCATATTGTTTTTTGCACCGATATCTATGTTAGATTCAGCACAGTGGTATCTTGCTAATGAGCACAGTGACGCAACTCTGCAATCTCTATTCCAGTGGTATCGATGGCATTGCATTATAGTGGTATGGTATGATAGCTCAAGTAGTTTGACATCACAGTTGTATGTGATATGACAGCGCAGTGGTTTGGCTTCACAATGGTTTGGCATTATGTATATATATATTCATATGGCTCACATCTTGTCATTGACACACCCTTATTTATGTTGCAGAACAACATTGATATTATTATGTCACCATTGTATGTAGCAGATCAGCATTAGTATTATTGGTGTGGTGCAGTTATATGTAGCAAGACATCATTGGCATTATTGGTTTAGCACAGTTGCATATGGCTTCATTGATATGATAAGTTGTATAGTTAGATTGCAACCCTAACAATTGTATGGTGATAATAGTATTGTGTAGTAGTATTCAATGAAACCTGTGAACAAACTAAGTTGTGAACAAGTCAAATATAGGCCCTAGGTAGCATGATGTGTTGATAGCTCAGAAAATGTGTACCTTTGTTGAACATTCAATGACAATTCAATAGAAGAAGAATAATTTGGAATGTTTTTTCTCTTGTGGGGTTTTTCCATGGTCTTTGACCAAAATCATGGTGTCCCTTGTGCATGTTTTTCTTCTTGACTTCTTATATATGTCGTTGCTATGATGATGTCATTGTTCTTCGCATACAATTGCTAGTGATGTTTAAAATGCTATGGGGTGAATATAATATGAAAATGATGTAATGCAATTATCTAAAGAAAAGAACAATGTAGCTCTAAGAGAAATTAACATGTTTCCCCTTAAACTTGACTTGTTTAGTGTCTTCTTTTATTGTCAATTCGAACTCTTCATTTTCAACTGAAAGCCCAGTCACTTGTGCCAAATTGATCTACTTCTCTAAAAGCTTATTTCCCTCTTTAAAATTTTTGACCTGATCTCTAATTGATGGATGGTTGAGACTACATCTCCACACTTGAGATATACAATCACGATATAATCTTTCGTTGACCTTTTTAACTTTATAAAACTTGGCCAATAAAGTCAAATTTTAATTAGTGACTTTATGCCTAAAGTACAAACATAGGAAATATTTAAACAATTTTGTTGTGAGAGAATTTTGGTGATTCACTTCATGCCATGGCACTTGACCAATGTAGAACCACCGACCAAGCTACAAGCTACGGTTTCAACAGTTTACACATAGGATTGTGTAATTTATCGTTGTGCATAAAACTTTGTAACCCATTGTACATTCTTGTATGCCCATACATTACACTCTTTGCTATTGCACTCCATATTTTTCAAAAAAATTATGTTGGAACATAATTCGCAAATTGTCATAGTCGAACATCTCCCAACATGATTTTGTGATCATATGGAAAATCACTTATGAGGGGTGCAATAATCATTCATGACAAGCAATTGCCATGAAGTTATTTTTAATACACTTCTCAAAAACTTTGAATTCAAACATGTGTCTCTAATTTTTTAAACAAGTCAAAATGATGTAATGCAATTATCTGTAGCAAAGAACAATGTAGCTCTAAGAGAAATTAACATGTTTCCCCTTAAACTTGACTTGTTTGTTGTCTTCTTTTATTGTCAATTCGAACTCTTGATTTTCAACTGAAAGCCCAGTCACTTGTGCCAAATTGATCTACTTCTCTAAAAGCCTATTTCCCTCTTTAAAAATTTTGACCTGATCTCTAATTGATGGATGGTTGAGACTACATCTCCACACTTGAGATCTACAATCACGATATAATCTTTCGTTGACCTTTTTAACTTTATAAAACTTGGCCAATAAAGTCAAATTTTAATTAGTGACTTTATGCCTAAAGTACAAACATAGGAAATATTTAAACAATTTCGTTGTGAGAGAATTTTGGTGATTCACTTCATGCCATGGCACTTGACCAATGTAGAACCACCGACCAAGCTACAAGCTACGGTTTAAACAGTTTACACATAGGATTGTGTAATTTATCGTTGTGCATAAAACTTTGTAACCCATTGTACATTCTTGTATGCCCATACATTACACTCTTTGCTATTGCACTCCATATTTTTCAAAAAAATTATGTTGGAACATAATTCGCAAATTGTCATAGTCAAACATCTCCCAACATGATTTTGTGATCATATGGAAAATCACTTATGAGGGGTGCAATAATCATTCATGACAAGCAATTGCCATGAAGTTATTTTTAATACACTTCTCAAAAACTGAGAATTGAAACATGTGTCTCTAATTTTTTAAACAAGTCAAAATGATGTAAAGCAATTATCTGAAGCAAAGAAGAATGTAGCTCTAAGAGAAATTAACATGTTTCCCCTTAAACTTGACTTGTTTGTTGTCTTCTTTTATTGTCAATTCGAACTCTTGATTTTCAACTGAAAGCCCAGTCACTTGTGCCAAATTGATCTACTTCTCTAAAAGCCTATTTCCCTCTTTAAAAATTTTGACCTGATCTCTAATTGATGGATGGTTGAGACTACATCTCCACACTTGAGATCTACAATCACGATATAATCTTTCGTTGACCTTTTTAACTTTATAAAACTTGGCCAATAAAGTCAAATTTTAATTAGTGACTTTATGCCTAAAGTACAAACATAGGAAATATTTAAACAATTTCGTTGTGAGAGAATTTTGGTGATTCACTTCATGCCATGGCACTTGACCAATGTAGAACCACCGACCAAGCTACAAGCTACAGTTTCAACAGTTTACACATAGGATTGTGTAATTTATCGTTGTGCATAAAACTTTGTAACCCATTGTACATTCTTGTATGCCCATACATTACACTCTTTGCTATTGCACTCCATATTTTTCAAAAAAATTATGTTGGAACATAATTCGCAAATTGTCATAGTCGAACATCTCCCAACATGATTTTGTGATCATATGGAAAATCACTTATGAGGGGTTCAATAATCATTCATGACAAGCAATTGCCATGAAGTTATTTTTAATACACTTCTCAAAAACTGAGAATTTAAACATGTGTCTCTAATTTTTTAAACAAGTCAAAATGATGTAATGCAATTATCTGAAGCAAAGAACAATGTAGCTCTAAGAGAAATTAACATGTTTCCCCTTAAACTTGACTTGTTTGTTGTCTTCTTTTATTGTCAATTCGAACTCTTGATTTTCAACTGAAAGCCCAGTCACTTGTGCCAAATTGATCTACTTCTCTAAAAGCCTATTTCCCTCTTTAAAATTTTTGACCTAATCTCTAATTGATGGATGGTTGAGACTACATCTCCACACTTGAGATCTACAATCACGATATAATCTTTCGTTGACCTTTTTAACTTTATAAAACTTGTCCAATAAAGTCAAATTTTAATTAGTGACTTTATGCCTAAAGTACAAACATAGGAAATATTTAAACAATTTCGTTGTGAGAGAATTTTGGTGATTCACTTCATGCCACGGCACTTGACCAATGCAGAACCACCGACCAAGCTACAAGCTACGGTTTCAACAGTTTACACATAGGATTGTGTAATTTATCGTTGTGCATAAAACTTCGTAACCCATTGTACATTCTTGTATGCCCATACATTACACTCTTTGCTATTGCACTCCATATTTTTCAAAAAAATTATGTTGGAACATAATTCGCAAATTGTCATAGTCGAACATCTCCCAACATGATTTTGTGATCATATGGAAAATCACTTATGAGGGGTGCAATAATAATTCATGACAAGCAATTGCCATGAAGTTATTTTTAATACACTTCTCAAAAACTGAGAATTCAAACATGTGTCTCTAATTTTTTAAACAAGTCAAAATGATGTAATGCAATTATCTAAAGCAAAGAACAATGTAGCTCTAAGAGAAATTAACATGTTTCCCCTTAAACTTGACTTCTTTGTTGTCTTCTTTTATTGTCAATTCGAACTCTTGATTTTCAACTGAAAGCCCAGTCACTTGTGCCAAATTGATCTACTTCTCTAAAAGCCTATTTCCCTCTTTAAAATTTTTGACCTGATCTCTAATTGATGGATGGTTGAGACTACATCTCCACACTTGAGATCTACAATCACGATATAATCTTTCGTTGACCTTTTAACTTTATAAAACTTGGCCAATAAAGTCAAATTTTAATTAGTGACTTTATGCCTAAAGAACAAACATAGGAAATATTTAAACAATTTCATTGTGAGAGAATTTTGGTGATTCACTTCATGCCATGGCACTTGACCAATGTAGAACCGCCGACCAAGCTACAAGCTACGGTTTCAACATTTTACACGTAGGATTGTGTAATTTATCGTTGTGCATAAAACTTTGTAACCCATTGTACATTCTTGTATGCCCATACATTACACTCTTTGCTATTGCACTCCATATTTTTCAAAAAAATTATGTTGCAACATAATTCGCAAATTGTCATAGTCGAACATCTCCCAACATGATTTTGTGATCATATGGAAAATCACTTATGAGGGGTGCAATAATCATTCATGACAAGCAATTGCCATGAAGTTATTTTTAATACACTTCTCAAAAACTGAGAATTGAAACATGTGTCTCTAATTTTTTAAACAAGTCAAAATGATGTAATGCAATTATCTGAAGCAAAGAACAATGTAGCTCTAAGAGAAATTAACATGTTTCCCCTTAAACTTGACTTCTTTGTTGTCTTCTTTTATTGTCAATTCGAACTCTTGATTTTCAACTGAAAGCCCAGTCCCTTGTGCCAAATTGATCTACTTCTCTAAAAGCCTATTTCCCTCTTTAAAATTTTTGACCTGATCTCTAATTGATTGATGGTTGAGACTACATCTCCACACTTGAGATCTACAATCACGATATAATCTTTCGTTGACCTTTTTAACTTTATAAAACTTGGCCAATAAAGTCAAATTTTAATTAGTGACTTTATGCCTAAAGTACAAACGTAGGAAATATTTAAACAATTTCTTTGTGAGAGAATTTTGGTGATTCACTTCATGCCATGGCACTTGACCAATGTAGAACCACCGACCAAGCTACAAGCTACGGTTTCAACAGTTTACACATAGGATTGTGTAATTTATCGTTGTGCATAAAACTTTGTAACCCATTGTACATTCTTGTATGCCCATACATTACACTCTTTGCTATTGCACTCCATATTTTTCAAAAAAATTATGTTGGAACATAATTCGCAAATTGTCATAGTCGAACATCTCCCAACATGATTTTGTGATCATATGGAAAATCACTTATGAGGGGTGCAATAATCATTCATGACAAGCAATTGCCATGAAGTTATTTTTAATACACTTCTCAAAAACTGAGAACTGAAACATGTGTCTCTAATTTTTTAAACAAGTCAAAATGATGTAATGCAATTATCTGAGGCAAAGAACAATGTAGCTCTTAGAGAAATTAACATGTTTCCCCTTAAACTTGACTTGTTTGTTGTCTTCTTTTATTGTCAATTCGAACTCTTGATTTTCAACTGAAAGCCCAGTCTCTTGTGCCAAATTGATCTACTTCTCTAAAAGCCTATTTCCCTCTTTAAAATTTTTGACCTGATCTCTAATTGATGGATGGTTGAGACTACATCTCCACACTTGAGATCTACAATCACGATATAATCTTTCGTTGACCTTTTTAACTTTATAAAACTTGGCCAATAAAGTCAAATTTTAATTAGTGACTTTATGCCTAAAGTACAAACATAGGAAATATTTAAACAATTTCGTTGTGAGAAAATTTTGGTGATTCACTTCATGCCATGGCACTTGACCAATGTAGAACCACCGACCAAGCTACAAGCTACGGTTTCAACAGTTTACACATAGTATTGTGTAATTTATCGTTGTGCCTAAAACTTTGTAACCCATTGTACATTCTTGTATGCCCATACATTACACTCTTTGCTATTGCACTCCATATTTTCCAAAAAAATTATGTTGGAACATAATTCGCAAATTGTCATAGTCGAACATCTCCCAACATGATTTTGTGATCATATGGAAAATCACTTATGAGGGGTGCAATAATCATTCATGACAAGCAATTGCCATGAAGTTATTTTTAATACACTTCTCAAAAACTGAGAATTGAAACATGTGTCTCTAATTTTTTTAACAAGTCAAAATGATGTAATGCAATTATCTAAAGCAAAGAACAATGTAGCTCTAAGAGAAATTAACATGTTTCCCCTTAAACTTGACTTGTTTGTTGTCTTCTTTTATTGTCAATTCGAACTCTTGATTTTCAACTGAAAGCCCAGTCACTTGTGCCAAATTGATCTACTTCTCTAAAAGCCTATTTCCCTCTTTAAAATTTTTGACCTGATCTCTAATTGATGGATGGTTGAGACTACATCTCCACACTTGAGATCTACAATCACGATATAATCTTTCGTTGACCTTTTTAACTTTATAAAACTTGGCCAATAAAGTCAAATTTTAATTAGTGACTTTATGCCTAAAGTACAAACATAGGAAATATTTAAACAATTTCGTTGTGAGAGAATTTTGGTGATTCACTTCATGCCATGGCACTTGACCAATGTAGAACCACCGACCAAGTTACAAGCTACGGTTTAAACAGTTTACACATAGGATTGTGTAATTTATCGTTGTGCATAAAACTTTGTAACCCATTGTACATTCTTGTATGCCCATACATTACACTCTTTCCTATTGCACTCCATATTTTTCAAAAAAATTATGTTGGAACATAATTCGCAAATTGTCATAGTCAAACATCTCCCAACATGATTTTGTGATCATATGGAAAATCACTTATGAGGGGTGCAATAATCATTCATGACAAGCAATTGCCATGAAGTTATTTTTAATACACTTCTCAAAAACTGAGAATTGAAACATGTGTCTCTAATTTTTTAAACAAGTCAAAATGATGTAAAGCAATTATCTGAAGCAAAGATCAATGTAGCTCTAAGAGAAATTAACATGTTTCCCCTTAAACTTGACTTGTTTGTTGTCTTCTTTTATTGTCAATTCGAACTCTTGATTTTCAACGGAAAATCCAGTCACTTGTGCCAAATTGATCTACTTCTCTAAAAGCCTATTTCCCTCTTTAAAATTTTTGAACTGATCTCTAATTGATGGATGGTTGAGACTACATCTCCACACTTGAGATCTACAATCACGATATAATCTTTCGTTGACCTTTTTAACTTTATAAAACTTGGCCAATAAAGTCAAATTTTAATTAGTGACTTTATGCCTAAAGTACAAACATAGGAAATATTTAAACAATTTCGTTGTGAGAGAATTTTGGTGATTCACTTCATGCCATGGCACTTGACCAATGTAGAACCACCGACCAAGCTACAAGCTACGGTTTCAACAGTTTACACATAGGAATGTGTAATTTATCGTTGTGCCTAAAACTTTGTAACCCATTGTACATTCTTGTATGCCCATACATTACACTCTTTGCTATTGCACTCCATATTTTTCAAAAAAATTATGTTGGAACATAATTCGCAAATTGTCATAGTCGAACATCTCCCAACATGATTTTGTGATCATATGGAAAATCACTTATGAGGGGTGCAATAATCATTCATGACAAGCAATTGCCATGAAGTTATTTTTAATACACTTCTCAAAAACTGAGAATTCAAACATGTGTCTCTAATTTTTTAAACAAGTCAAAATGATGTAATGCAATTATCTAAAGCAACGAACAATGTAGCTCTAAGAGAAATTAACATGTTTCCCCTTAAACTTGACTTGTTTGTTGTCTTCTTTTATTGTCAATTCGAACTCTTGATTTTCAACTGAAAGCCCAGTCACTTGTGCCAAATTGATCTACTTCTCTAAAAGCCTATTTCCCTCTTTAAAATTTTTGACCTGATCTCTAATTGATGGATGGTTGAGACTACATCTCCACACTTGAGATCTACAATCACGATATAATCTTTCGTTGACCTTTTTATCTTTATAAAACTTGGCCAATAAAGTCAAATTTTAATTAGTGACTTTATGCCTAAAGTACAAACATAGGAAATATTTAAACAATTTCGTTGTGAGAGAATTTTGGTGATTCACTTCATGCCATGGCACTTGACCAATGTAGAACCACCGACCAAGCTACAAGCTACGGTTTCAACAGTTTACACATAGGATTGTGTAATTTATCGTTGTGCATAAAACTTTGTAACCCATTGTACATTCTTGTATGCCCATACATTACACTCTTTGCTATTGCACTCCATATTTTTCAAAAAAATTATGTTGGAACATAATTCGCAAATTGTCATAGTCGAACATCTCCCAACATGATTTTGTGATCATATGGAAAATCACTTATGAGGGGTGCAATAATCATTCATGACAAGCAATTGCCATGAAGTTATTTTTAATACACTTCTCAAAAACTGAGAATTCAAACATGTGTCTCTAATTTTTTAAACAAGTCAAAATGATGTAATGCAATTATCTAAAGCAAAGAACAATGTAGCTCTAAGAGAAATTAACATGTTTCCCCTTAAACTTGACTTGTTTGTTGTCTTCTTTTATTGTTAATTCGAACTCTTGATTTTCAAGTGAAAGCCCAGTCACTTGTGCCAAATTGATCTACTTCTCTAAAAGCCTATTTCCCTCTTTAAAATTTTTGACCTGATCTCTAATTGATGGATGGTTGAGACTACATCTCCACACTTGAGATCTACAATCACGATATAATCTTTCGTTGACCTTTTAACTTTATAAAACTTGGCCAATAAAGTCAAATTTTAATTAGTGACTTTATGCCTAAAGTACAAACATAGGAAATATTTAAACAATTTCATTGTGAGAGAATTTTGGTGATTCACTTCATGCCATGGCACTTGACCAATGTAGAACCACCGACCAAGCTACAAGCTACAGTTTCAACAGTTTACACGTAGGATTGTGTAATTTATCGTTGTGCATAAAACTTTGTAACCCATTGTACATTCTTGTATGCCCATACATTACACTCTTTGCTATTGCACTCCATATATTTCAAAAAAATTATGTTGGAACATAATTCACAAATTGTCATAGTCGAACATCTCCCAACATGATTTTGTGATCATATGGAAAATCACTTATGAGGGGTGCAATAATCATTCATGACAAGCAATTGCCATGAAGTTATTTTTAATACACTTCTCAAAAACTGAGAATTGAAACATGTGTCTCTAATTTTTTAAACAAGTCAAAATGATGTAATGCAATTATCTAAAGCAAAGAACAATGTAGCTCTAAGAGAAATTAACATGTTTCCCCTTAAACTTGACTTGTTTGTTGTCTTCTTTTCTTGTCAATTCGAACTCTTGATTTTCAACTGAAAGCCCAGTCACTTGTGCCAAATTGATCTACTTCTCTAAAAGCCTATTTCCCTCTTTAAAATTTTTGACCTGATCTCTAATTGATGGATGGTTGAGACTACATCTCCACACTTGAAATCTACAATCACGATATAATCTTTCGTTGACCTTTTTAACTTTATAAAACTTGGCCAATAAAGTCAAATTTTAATTAGTGACTTTATGCCTAAAGTACAAACATAGGAAATATTTAAACAATTTCGTTGTGAGAGAATTTTGGTGATTCACTTCATGCCATGGCACTTGACCAATGTAGAACCACCGACCAAGCTACAAGCTACGGTTTCAACAGTTTACACATAGGATTGTGTAATTTATCGTTGTGCATAAAACTTTGTAACCCATTGTACATTCTTGTATGCCCATACATTACACTCTTTGCTATTGCACTCCATATTTTTCAAAAAAATTATGTTGGAACATAATTCACAAATTGTCATAGTCGAACATCTCCCAACATGATTTTGTGATCATATGGAAAATCACTTATGAGGGGTGCAATAATCATTCATGACAAGCAATTGCCATGAAGTTATTTTTAATACACTTCTCAAAAACTGAGAATTGAAACATGTGTCTCTAATTTTTTAACAAGTCAAAATGATGTAATGCAATTATCTAAAGCAAAGAACAATGTAGCTCTAAGAGAAATTAACATGTTTCCCCTTAAACTTGACTTGTTTGTTGTCCTCTTTTATTGTCAATTCGAACTCTTGATTTTCAACTGAAAGCCCAGTCACTTGTGCCAAATTGATCTACTTCTCTAAAAGCCTATTTCCCTCTTTAAAATTTTTGACCTGATCTCTAATTGATGGATGGTTGAGACTACATCTCCACACTTGAGATCTACAATCACGATATAATCTTTCATTGACCTTTTTAACTTTATAAAACTTGGCCAATAAAGTCAAATTTTAATTAGTGACTTTATGCCTAAAGTACAAACATAGGAAATATTTAAACAATTTCGTTGTGAGAGAATTTTGGTGATTCACTTCATGCCATGGCACTTGACCAATGTAGAACCACCGACCAAGCTACAATCTACGGTCAACAGTTTACACATAGGATTGTGTAATTTATCATTGTGCATAAAACTTTGTAACCCATTGTACATTCTTGTATGCCCATACATTACACTCTTTGCTATTGCACTCCATATTTTTCAAAAAAAATATGTTGGAACATAATTCGCAAATTGTCATAGTCGAACATCTCCCAACATGATTTTGTGATCATATAGAAAATCACTTATGAGGGGTGCAATAATCATTCATGACAAGCAATTGCCATGAAGTTATTTTTAATACACTTCTCAAAAACTAAGAATTGAAACATGTGTCTCTAATTTTTTAAACAAGTCAAAATGATGTAATGCAATTATCTAAAGCAAAGAACAATGTAGCTCTAAGAGAAATTAACATGTTTCCCCTTAAACTTGACTTGTTTGTTGTCTTCTTTTATTGTCAATTCGAACTCTTGATTTTCAACTGAAAGCCCAGTCACTTGTGCCAAATTGATCTACTTCTCTAAAAGCCTATTTCCCTCTTTAAAATTTTTGACCTGATCTCTAATTGATGGATGGTTGAGACTACATCTCCACACTTGAGATCTACAATCACGATATAATCTTTCGTTGACCTTTTTAACTTTATAAAACTTGGCCAATAAAGTCAAATTTTAATTAGTGACTTTATGCCTAAAGTACAAACATAGGAAATATTTAAACAATTTCGTTGTGAGAGAATTTTGGTGATTCACTTCATGCCATGGCACTTGACCAATGTAGAACCACCGACCAAGCTACAAGCTACGGTTTCAACAGTTTACACATAGGATTGTGTAATTTATCGTTGTGCATAAAACTTTGTAACCCATTGTACATTCTTGTATGCCCATACATTACACTCTTTCCTATTGCACTCCATATTTTTCAAAAAAATTATGTTGGAACATAATTCGCAAATTGTCATAGTCGAACATCTCCCAACATGATTTTGTGATCATATGGAAAATCACTTATGAGGGGTGCAATAATCATTCATGACAAGCAATTGCCATGAAGTTATTTTTAATACACTTCTCAAAAACTGAGAATTGAAACATGTGTCTCTAATTTTTTAAACAAGTCAAAATGATGTAATGCAATTATCTAAAGCAAAGAACAATGTAGCTCTAAGAGAAATTAACATGTTTCCCCTTAAACTTGACTTGTTTGTTGTCTTCTTTTATTGTCAATTCGAACTCTTGATTTTCAACTGAAAGCCCAGTCACTTGTGCCAAATTGATCTACTTCTCTAAAAGCCTATTTCCCTCTTTAAAATTTTTGACCTGATCTCTAATTGATGGATGGTTGAGACTACATCTCCACACTTGAGATCTACAATCACGATATAATCTTTCGTTGACCTTTTTAACTTTATAAAACTTGGCCAATAAAGTCAAATTTTAATTAGTGACTTTATGCCTAAAGTACAAACATAGGAAATATTTAAACAATTTCGTTGTGAGAGAATTTTGGTGATTCACTTCATGCCATGGCACTTGACCAATGTAGAACCACCGACCAAGCTACAAGCTACGGTTTCAACAGTTTACACATAGGATTGTGTAATTTATCGTTGTGCATAAAACTTTGTAACCCATTGTACATTCTTGTATGCCCATACATTACACTCTTTGCTATTACACTCCATATTTTTCAAAAAAATTATGTTGGAACATAATTCGCAAATTGTCATAGTCGAACATCTCCCAACATGATTTTGTGATCATATGGAAAATCACTTATGAGGGGTACAATAATCATTCATGACAAGCAATTGCCATGAAGTTATTTTTAATACACTTCTCAAAAACTGAGAATTGAAACATGTGTCTCTAATTTTTTAAACAAGTCAAAATGATGTAATGCAATTATCTGAAGCAAAGAACAATGTAGCTATAAGAGAAATTAACGTGTTTCCCCTTAAACTTGACTTGTTTGTTGTCTTCTTTTATTGTCAATTCGAACTCTTGATTTTCAACTGAAAGCCCAGTCACTTGTGCCAAATTGATCTACTTCTCTAAAAGCCTATTTCCCTCTTTAAAAATTTTTACCTGATCTCTAATTGATGGATGGTTGAGACTACATCTCCACACTTGAGATCTACAATCACGATATAATCTTTCGTTGACCTTTTTAACTTTATAAAACTTGGCCAATAAAGTCAAATTTTAATTAGTGACTTTATGCCTAAAGTACAAACATAGGAAATATTTAAACAATTTCGTTGTGAGAGAATTTTGGTGATTCACTTCATGCCATGGCACTTGACCAATGTAGAACCACCGACCAAGCTACAAGCTACGGTTTCAACAGTTTACACATAGGATTGTGTAATTTATCGTTGTGCATAAAACTTTGTAACCCATTGTACATTCTTGTATGCCCATACATTACACTCTTTGCTATTGCACTCCATATTTTTCAAAAAAATTATGTTGGAACATAATTCGCAAATTGTCATAGTCGAACATCTCCCAACATGATTTTGTGATCATATGGAAAATCACTTATGAGGGGTGCAATAATCATTCATGACAAGCAATTGCCATGAAGTTATTTTTAATTCACTTCTCAAACACTAAGAATTCAAACATGTGTCTCTAATTTTTTAAACAAGTCAAAATGATGTAATGCAATTATCTAAAGCAAAGAACAATGTAGCTCTAATAGAAATTAACATGTTTCCCCTTAAACTTGACTTGTTTGTTGTCTTCTTTTATTGTCAATTCGAACTCTTGATTTTCAACTGAAAGCCCAGTCACTTGTGCCAAATTGATCTACTTCTCTAAAAGCCTATTTCCCTCTTTAAAATTTTTGACCTGATCTCTAATTGATGGATGGTTGAGACTACATCTCCACACTTGAGATCTACAATCACGATATAATCTTTCGTTGACCTTTTTAACTTTATAAAACTTGGCCAATAAAGTCAAATTTTAATTAGTGACTTTATGCCTAAAGTACAAACATAGGAAATATTTAAACAATTTCGTTGTGAGAGAATTTTGGTGATTCACTTCATGCCATGGCACTTGACCAATGTAGAACCACCGACCAAGCTACAAGCTACGATTTCAACAGTTTACACATAGGATTGTGTAATTTATTGTTGTGCATAAAACTTTGTAACCCATTGTACATTCTTGTATGCCCATACATTACACTCTTTGCTATTGCACTCCATATTTTTCAAAAAAATTATGTTGGAACATAATTCGCAAATTGTCATAGTCGAACATCTCCCAACATGATTTTGTGATCATATGGAAAATCACTTATGAGGGGTGCAATAATCATTCATGACAAGCAATTGCCATGAAGTTATTTTTAATACACTTCTCAAAAACTGAGAATTCAAACATGTGTCTCTAATTTTTTAAACAAGTCAAAATGATGTAATGCAATTATCTAAAGCAAAGAACAATGTAGCTCTAAGAGAAATTAACATGTTTCCCCTTAAACTTGACTTGTTTGTTGTCTTCTTTTATTGTCAATTCGAACTCTTGATTTTCAACTGAAAGCCCAGTCACTTGTGCCAAATTGATCTACTTCTCTAAAAGCCTATTTCCCTCTGTAAAATTTTTGACCTGATCTCTAATTGATGGATGGTTGAGACTACATCTCCACACTTGAGATCTACAATCACGATATAATCTTTCGTTGACCTTTTTAACTTTATAAAACTTGGCCAATAAAGTCAAATTTTAATTAGTGACTTTATGCCTAAAGTACAAACATAGGAAATATTTAAACAATTTCGTTGTGAGAGAATTTTGGCGATTCACTTCATGCCATGGCACTTGACCAATGTAGAACCACCGACCAAGCTACAAGCTACGGTTTCAACAGTTTACACATAGGATTGTGTAATTTATCGTTGTGCATAAAACTTTGTAACCCATTGTACATTCTTGTATGCCCATACATTACACTCTTTGCTATTGCACTCCATATTTTTCAAAAAAATTATGTTGGAACATAATTCGCAAATTGTCATAGTCGAACATCTCCCAACATGATTTGCTGATCATATGGAAAATCACTTATGAGGGGTGCAATAATCATTCATGACAAGCAATTGCCATGAAGTTATTTTTAATAAACTTCTCAAAAACTAAGAATTGAAACATGTGTCTCTAATTTTTTAAACAAGTCAAAAGTACCTTTAAATTCCCCTAACTATAGAGATATTGTAAGCCATCTCTTTGTTCCAATGCAATTCCATATGAAAATACAAACTATTTTTATTTGTGTATGACAACATTCAAATTCAAGTTGTGGCCAAAATGTGTTCCAATGAAAATTTTTATTCTTTTCAAATGGATGCTCGACAAAGTCACCTAACATAGGGACTCAATGATTGAAGTCTCTAACATGGGTACATAGGCCCCTCAACCCAATACATCTATGATACGAAAGTACACACACATGTCATGGGGACTCGGATTGAAGTCTTTGACATGTGTATATAGCCCCTAACACAAGGTATGTGAATCTACATACCCATGTGCACATGTGTGCTTTAAGGGTTGGTTCAATCTATTGAACCATTTGCCAAAGGCATGTTGTTAATAGTCATAAATTCCAATCCAATCAAGTCTCTTAAAAGTACCAATAGCTCTTGAAATGGGTAGTTGACACCATACTCCCCTTGGATATTTTAAGAGGAGAGAATCTTCTACAATTTTCCTTAGAAGAATTTTATATATGAGAAAAATATCTTGGTTGGTTAGATCAATTAATTTAGACAAACTATTTCAAGCAGTGTTCTTCATGAGGTCCACAAATCTAGTCCCATTAAAAATTTAGTCTAATCAAGTCTCAATGATTTACCATCATTGTTGTTGGTAGTTGGGACACCCTTTGTCTAGATATTTGAGGAAAAAGAGGGGATCTTGCAATGGTTAAAAAAAAAAATATTATTAAAGAAAAAAATCAAAATAAAATATAAGCATAAAGATGCAACTCATGAGTCATATGTATAGAATGGATAGGACCATAAACCCTTATCAAAAAATTTATAGAGCTCTCAGTGACTATCATCAAATAATTAACTAAAACATAATACAAATATTTGAGAATGTAGGTTTTCATAGTAAGACATCTTGTTGAATGTGCTTTTGGAATTGCATTGTGTAATAAAAATGGAAATGTCTAATATTTCTATTAGAGAAACAGAGAAAAAAAAGGAGTGAAAAATAGTAGATTCAAAAGTTTGGTTAGAGCCAAACCAATAAAATATAAAAGGGGTGAGGAGGCTCAGTGATTAAGGCACTAAATAAGGGGTTTCCGCCACCAACTGAGTTTGTAGTCATCCTCCTTATTAAAATTATCTGGGTGTTTCTAAATTACAAAGGTTTTTCGAATGATATGGGAGGTGTAAAAAGACCTCGAGGCAAGGATTTTGGTTTGGCCAAAGCAAATTAGATGTTTGGATTTAGAGGAATGTTAGCAATAACAGAATTTGAGACATGATGTTGAATCGTGTTAGCTATATGTTCCTTAAGGCAGGATTTAAATGATTGTCCAGATTGGCAAATGTAATGTCCCCAATTCAAACTAGAAAAACTTAATAGCAAATTGGTTGTATTTTCCTAGGCTTACCCAAGAGGAAAATGACACTGAACCACATTGGGTTTGGGCACATGCACAAGGATTAATGCACATATATAATATTGAGTGTGATTGGGAGTTATTTGGAGTGCATGCATGAGTGAACTAAAGACCATTTGGACATATAAACTACTTTAGGAATGAGTTGGCACTTTTCTTGGAGTTAACTATAGTGCGTGCATGCATGGGGAGATAAATGAGTGTGTGCTCTAGTTAACTAGGCCTTGTTCTCCCCCACTTCATAACAGTTTGACATAAGAGTATCTCCACTACACTAAACGCATGCTTCTCTCCACTCAGTACTTTAGTTGAACTCAAGTGTACTCTCTTAGCCATGTGCATTGTCATCTAATTCTAATTTACCATCAGTTAACCGAAATGCATGGAAGAGAACCCCAAGAGGAATAGTGAGTTGACAATGTGCATCTCCTTGAAACCTTCTCTTAACTCCAACACTTGAACACTTTACTTTGGGTCATCCTCAAGTCAACAATGCACACCTGCATATCAATTTGAGACTCACTAATGTGCATGGGTTGAAGGCGGAGCCTTGCATGGATAATTAAACTTCTATAATTGATAAAAGGAGAAAGTCACTTTGGTAATTGAGTAAGATATACATTATGAGTTCTCCATTCTACATCGTTATAATTTTTGGCTCAAGGTCTGACAACCTTGAATATCCTTAGTTTCAGAGAAACATATGGGCTCCCCCTAGTCAGAATGGTGTGTTTCGATGGAAGAGATTTAGTTTGTGAGACCCTAGCACATCATCTTTTCTGAGCTACAATCAATCATCAAGCTTGGAGGTCAATTTGGAGATAAAATTTAGAGGAGAGTTTCATATTTGTGTTTATTTCAACAAGCAATTTTCATAGTTATAATTCATGATTTTTATATGCAATAAAATTCCAGATTCAGTTGTGCCCTCTTTGCAAAATATTGTTGTTTTTCTAGTATCTCTATTTTGTGATATTATAGTGGTATCAGAGTTGCAAGACTTGGCAGCCTATCTAGGTTAGCTACATGCATAAAGAGGGTGGTCATAACCTGGAAAAACGGGAATAAATAATGGCTACATTAGGGGAATTTTGTGGTCTAAAATCGGCCTCCTAAGAAAAATATACAAACAAAATAAACTTTATAAGGACCAATAGGATTCAAGATGATGATGTCAACCATGGGGGATGATTCACCATTTTTGGTGTAAAAGCAAAAATATTAAAAAATAATAAAATAATAAAACTACTTTTTCAACTCGTATTTTCAACTTATCTCCATAAGGTTTTACTCAAATTTCAAGCAGGAGTACTCGTTGGATGCAAAATTTGATTCCTCATCCAAGGAGTACACATGTTGTGAATTATGTAATCTAATCTTATTTTATTATTTGCACTACTATTTTAGAATTTCCTTAGGAGGCCCATTTTAGACCTCAAAATTCCCCTAATGGAAATAATCAACCATCGCCATCAAGTGAGGAGGAGGCAAAACAAATGTTCACAAAAATGTTAAAATAACTACAGATGAATAACCTTTATTTTAGTCAAATGGCTCAAAACACAACAAATAGAAGAAATTCAATGCATACGAAGGGAGTGGAAAGTAGAAAGGTTGAAGAAAACATTGAACATTCTTGTAGCAAACCTTTAGGTTCAACACAATCTAGACTTTTCATGTCTACTTTTATACAAGAGGATGAGCCTACACATGGGGAACCTATGGAGGACAATGAGGACATTGAATATTAGCTAAGTATCAAGCTTTGGGGCCAGATTTTCAATCATCCATCTCACTTAAGAACTACTTGGTGGTCACAAAGCACACAAAGCCAAAGAAAAAGCAATGGAATGAAGGGAAGCAAAACTATGGGTTGCATAGGAGGTTTAGTTGTCTATCCTTACCAAGTTTTGATGGATCATCCAAATATACAACTAGGGCTTGGATTCATAAATTGGATATGTATATTTCCCTAAATCAAATGAAGTGGATTGAGGCCATCAAGTTTGTTACCCTTCACCTTGAGGAAGCTACACATGAATGGTGGTATCACGGTATACTGACACAAGGACATGGTGAAATAGTATCTTATGATCATTTTTGCACTACATTGATAGAGTGCTTTGACAGCAAGGATTTATAGGTACACTCCAGAGAGTTGGCTCAGTTGAGATAGGTTAGGACAAATGCATATATTTCAATGTTTCGGTGTTTGCTAGCCATGGCTTCTAATCTGACTGAGAAGAGATTGAGTTCTTGGTTCATAGAGGGCTTGTCTAAACCTCTCAAGCGTTGGTTCAAAGCTTTAAATCTTCCAACCTTGTGGGATGATATTAATCATGGAAGGAATATGAAGTTATCCACACCACAGAGTAGGTTTCCTTGAAACTTTACACATAGACCCTTGTCACAAAGTTGGTTGCAGAGGAAGGATAAGAAGCCAAAGTATAATAGACCTACAGGTGAGATGTCTAGGCTAGTTGGCGGTGAACCTCGTGATTCAAGGTATGAGTTGAGACGCAAAAGAATTTGCTTTGACTGTTGTAAGCCTTTGACACCTTGACATAAGTGTAGAAGTGGAGGCAAGGCCCACTAGATTGAGGTCTTTGAGGAGCCTAATGATGATGAGTCGGAAGAGACGCGGGTTCCTAATGAATAACATGCACAGTTGGATGGAGAGACAAATATAGATGAGCACACAGATAATTTAGAACAGATATAAGGTACATTTGCAACCCTTGCTACGATTCCTCATTATAACAACTTTAGAGTAAAGGGTGTTATACAGGGAGAAGCAAGTTATGTTGATTGATAGTGGGGCTACCCACAATTTCATTGACTTGTCTTATGTGAATAAGTGGGGTTTGCAAGTTGAGGATGAGTGTGAATAGAAAGTGGCCCAACGTTGCTTTTTGTTCAGCATGTTCCACAATTGAGTATAAATTTGGGTAATTACACCCTTATTGATGACTTTTATGTGGTTGACATTGAGGATACCAATGTTGTGTTGGGTGTTCAGTGGTTGCATTCTATAAGTCCATTTGTTACGAACTTTAAGACTATGCAATTGAGTTTCATAACAAATGGTAGGAGGGTGGTATTATGGGGCTTAACTCCAGATGCTCCTAGAGTCATTATAGCTAAGAGGATGGAGAGAGTTTTTTGACATTCAAAGGCCAAGTGGGCAGTGCAGTGTTTCATTTCAGAAAGTTCTATCGATACAGGATAGCATGGGTATCATGTGGACATACAAGGCTTGTTGGACAAGCATAGTGTGGTGTTTTCAGATCTACCGCATGGCCTACCTCTAGATCATGGTTTTGAGCATGTTATTGAGCTTGTGGACAGCAAGCCAGTTGTTACAAATCCCTACTATCATCCTAAACGATTCAATGATGAGGTCAAAAGGACTATTCAAGAGTTGTTGGGTGCAAGACATATACAGCCTAGCTCTCGTCTTCTCGGCTCTTTTGTTGTCCTGGTAAAGAAGAAGGATGGAACTATAAGGATGTCCATTGATTATAATGTACTAAAGAATAAGAACATCAAGAGCAAGTACCCTATTCTATGTATTGATGAGTTGATGGGTGAGCTACATGGAGTGGTATATTTCTCCAAAACAAATCTTCGTTCATGATGTCATCAAATTCGAGCTTGAGAGCAGGATGTGCACAAAACAACTTTCAGTGCCACTTTCACCATTTTGAGTATTTGTTTATGCCTTTTGGGTTATCAAATGCTCCAGCTACTTTTCAGTGTTGCATGAACCATGTGTTTAACAAGCATTTACGGAAATTTGTGTCAATTTTCTTGACTGAATTTTAGTATATAGAAATTCATGGGAAGAGCATATTCTACACCTTGATGAAGTGTTCAATATATTAGCAGCTAGTTCCCCTTTTGCGAAAACCTCTAAATGTGATTTCAGCGTGACTAAGCTATTATATTTGTGATATGCCATTGGGGAAAGTTGTGCAAAAGCACATCAAGAGAAGATTCAAGCTATATTTGATTGGTCGTCACTAAAGAACATGTCACAATTTTTGGGCATCATTGGTCTATGTACATACTATAGATGGTTTGTGAAGGAATTTTCTTCATTAACAACTCCCCTAACAAATTTGACCATGGAGGTTTCTTTTGTTTGGGCAGATGAGACTCCAGGAATTATGGATCATCTTAAGAAGGTAATGAGTACTTGCCATGGGTTGGATTTACTAGATTTCTCTAATCCTTTTGTGCTTAAGTTTGATACATCAAGTATCGGTATTTGGGTTGATTTGATGCAAGACAAGCATCTCAGTGCTTATGAAAGCCAAAAATTGAATGAAGTTGAAAGGAGTTCCTCCACATACGATAAGAAGATATTAGCCATCATGCACACACTTGAAAATTTTCATCAATATCTTGTGGGCGGAAAGTTTAATGTGAGCACTGATCATAACAACATCAAGTATTTCATGGAGCAAAAAGGATTAAATGAGAGACAACGACGATGGGTAAGTAAGCTACAAGGGTATGTATTTAACATTGAATTTTTCAAGGGGAAGAATAATGTTGTTTTTGATGCATTATCTATAAATCCTTTATTTTACTCACTTTCAAATAGTTCAGCCTCTTGGAAAGATCACATACTGGAAAAATATGCCAAAATTTAGCATGTTTGTGATATTTTAGAAGGTAAAATTTATGATGGAAGATATAAAGTGATGTGATGACATCATCTATTACAAGAATAGAATCTACCTAGTGCCTGAAAGTAAGTTTAAACACAAAGTTCTAATTGTTGTTCATAACAATCAGTGTGTTTGTCACCCTGGTTATTTTAAGACATATAGGTTTGTTTGTGAATGGTTCTCATGGACGGGTATGAAGGATGATGTTCTCAATCATGTGAGGGAATGCATAGAATGCCAATGAAACAAGGCTTAAGTTTCCTTCCCTGCAGGCTGCTACAACCACTTCCTATTCCCAACCAAAAGTAGGAACAAATATCGATGGATTTTATCATTGGGTTGCCCAAGATAAATGGTAAGGATTGTCTTTTTGTTGTAGTAGACATACTTACTAAATATGATCATTTCATGTCAATGTCCTTTGAAATCTAAACCTCCACAAGTTGTTGGTATATTTTTTGAATATATATTCAAATTTCATAGTGTGCATAAGAGGATTGTAAGTGACAGGGACCACATATTCATTGGTGAGAATTGATGAAGTTGGCAAGAATTGATCATAGCACTAGTTATCATCCTCAAAAGGATGGTCAAACTAAAATTGTTAATAAATGGCTCGAGAGCTACTTAAGGAACTGTGTCGGGACAGCAAAAAGCATGGGTAAAATGGTTACATTTGGCAGAATTTTGTTACAACACTACATATCACATGAGCATCAGCAAGACTCCTTTCAAAGCCTTGTATGGTGATGGAGGTTCTACATTTGTGGATTTGGTATTTTTTTTATTCTAGAGCTCCCAAATCTCTTGAGTGGGTAAACAGAACCAAGATATCCTCAATACACTCAAGAAGAATATTTAGATTGCACAAAAACGACAGAGGAAATACGTTGATCATCATCGAATTAAGAGGTCTTTCGAGGTGGAAGACATGGTATTTTTGCATCTTCAACCTTACAGACAATCTTCATTGAATATCATTGGAGTAGAAAAGCTCAAACCCCGATTTTATAGGCCTTTCAAGGTAATCAAGAGAATTGGTGAAGTAGTGTATGAATTGGAGCTACCTTCTACAAGCAAGATTCACAATGTATTTCATGTAGCATGCCTCAAAAAGGCTCTTGGGCAGCATGAGACTCCTTCAACGGAATTACCTCCCATGGATGAAGGTGGTAAATTGATACTTATTCCAGAGACCATTATGCAAGTAAGAGAAACGATTGAGGAATAAATTAATCTCTGAATATCTCATCAAATCGAAAAACTTGCCCTTGGAGGACACAACATAGGAAGGGGAGGAGATTCTTAAGCATCCTAATCTACAAATGCTTGAGGACAAGCACTCTTTGGGTGGCATGGATAAGATTAAGCGTGACTAGGAGTTATTTGGAGCACATGCATGAGTGAACTAAAGACCGCTAGGAAGCATGAACTAATTTAGGAATGATTTGGCACTTTTCTTGGAGTTAACCACAGCATGTGCATGCATGGGGAGATAACTGAGCGTGCGGTCCAGCTAACTAGGCACATGCCTTTTCCTCTCCCACTTCACATTAGTTTGAAATAAGAGTACCTCAACTAGACTAAGTGTGTGCTTCTTATCTTCACTTCTACTTTAGTTGAACTTAAGAGTACTCCCTTAGCCGTGCACATGGCCATCTCATCCCAATTAACTGAAATGCATGGAAGGGAACTCCAAGAGAAATAGTGAGTTAATAATGTGCATCTCCTTGAAACCTTCTCTTAACTCCAATGCTTTAACACTTTACTTTGGGTCATCCTCATGTCAACAAGGCACACCTACACATCATCTTGATCTCACTAATGTGCATAGGTTGAAGGCAAAATCTTCCATGGATAATTCGACTTCCATAATTAATAAAAGGCGAAGGTTGTTTTGATAGCTGGGTAAGACATGCATTGTGAGTTTTCTATCTATGATGTAATGTTGGGCTTAACATCTCACAATCTTGAGTATCCCTGATTTCATAGACATATGGGCCCCCTAATCAAAAGGGTGGGTTTCGATGGAAGAACTTCAAATTATGAGACCTTAGCACATCATCTTTTTTAGGCTACAATCATTCATCAAGCTTGGAGGTCGATTTGGAGATAAAATTCAGAGGATAGTGTCATATTTGTGTTTATTTTAGCAAGTAATTTTCATAGTTGTAATTCCTAATTTTTATATGCAAATAAAATTTCATATTATGATGTGCCCTCATTTTAAAAATATTGTTGTTTCTCTAGTATCTCTATTTGGGGATATTACAACCTATGTATGATTTACTGCACAAGCAGGGAATATGGTAAACTCCAGGGCCAAGCATCAAATCAAATTTATCCTTCGAAATCTTAAACAATTGTTTCGGAGTTTTGCATAATTTAGATATAGTTTTAATTTAGAGAAAGGTGGTTGAGGAATGCATTAAGAGAACGAAACCCATGATGCCTAATCAAAAAGGTACCATCAACCAATCAATACCAACATTTGGGTTTGAAATGCTAGGAGTTAAGGGCCATAGTTTCAAAGTGTTCCATGAAGATGTTAGTGACAACTGGGATAAGGGGGGGCCCATTGTTGTGCCTTCAATTTGCTCATAGCAT
The DNA here is from genome assembly GCA_031772625.1 of Pinus tabuliformis. NCBI lineage: Eukaryota > Viridiplantae > Streptophyta > Pinopsida > Pinales > Pinaceae > Pinus > Pinus tabuliformis. Next base: position 465,096,877 of record CM062811.1, read on the forward strand.
GTACCTTTGAAGGAAACAAATGTAGAGGAAAGGAAGATTTTGATGAAGATAAGGGTTTCAAGGTCAACCAAATTGGAGATCAACTCAATGGCTTTGGAATAAGGATTTTTGTGAATAAAAAAACATCATTGAAGCTTACCATGATGTCTTCTTGGTCAAGGTGAAGATTCTTAGTTTTTTTAATAAAATGAGAAGTCTTTAATGAAGAAAAGGGTATTCCTGACAAAAGGTTGAAGTTTATCTACCATGAAGCAAGAAAGGGCATGAGTCGAATCTCCAATGGTGTTGATTATTGTTAATTTTAGGTATGCTCTATGCTTAGAGCAATGTATTTCAATTTTCACAGTTAGCTCAATATCTTTTCCAGATTAGCAATCACATCAGCGTTAAAGTAAGCTGCAGATAGAACATAAACATAAATCGCAGAAGACAAGCCGAGACAAGAGGACACAAGATGTGGCGCTAGCCAGGGACAAACCCCAATGTGGGGAAACCCTTGATCAACTCTTCTTATATTTTCTTCAATAGTTGAGCAGAGAGATAGAGAGATAGTACGTTTACAACAGAAGTCAACACTTTGACTTATCTAGATAAGAGCATAGATCATCTCTAAGAATATGATACATGAGATCAGTTGAAGACATGTTGCTTCAATTGATTCTCCAAGGTGACTCCTTCACCTATCGTTGTGTTGCATTTCGTCATCATGCTGCACCTCACCGTGTTGCAGCACGCTGCACCCATCATCACTATGTTGCATCTCATCACGCTTCATTAATCATGATTGTACCCATCACTGTATTGCATTATGTGCCATCGCTGCACCATGTTTCCGTACTGACCTATGTGTTAGTTGCATATTTCTTGCTTGTTGTCCCTTGCTTGCTTGTTGTCCCTAGCATGCGTGTTGTCCTTAGCATGCTTGTTGTTGCATGCTAGTTGTCCCTTGCATGCTAGTTGTAACATTTCATGCTTGGTGTATTTGTTGTTAAGTACCATACAATTGTCCCAATGTTAGTTAGATGTCCCTTGCATGTTGCTCTACTTCAGAGACAGATGCTCCGGCAGTCCCGGTAGTTCCCAGCAGTTCCGGCAGTTCTGGCTATTCCCGACAGTCCCGACAGTCCCCGGAAGTTCTGATTATTCCCAGCAGTTCCAGTTGTTCCGGCTGTTCAGGGAGTTCCGACAGTTCCCAACAATTCTGTAGTTCCCGGTAGTTCCGGGCAGTTTCAGCAGTCCCAGTTGTTCCCGACAGTGCCGGTTATTCCGACAGTTCCGACAGTCCCAGCAGTCCCGGCTGTTCCGGCAGTCCCGGCTGTTCCGCTTGTTCCCAATAGTTCCGGAAATTCCCACAGTTCCGACAGTGCCGGCAATTTCGGCAATTCCAGTTGTTCCCAGCAGTGCCGGCTGTTCCAGCAATTCCGACTGTTCCGGCTGTTCCGACAGTTCTGGTAGTTCCAGCTGTTCCCGACAGTTCCAGTAGTTCTCGATAGTGCCCGGCAATTTCGGCAGTGCCAGTTGTTTCCAGCAGTCCCGGCTGTTCCGACAGTTCCGGCTGTTCCGGTAGTGCCGACAATTCCAGCGGTTCCGGCTATTCCCGGAATTTCTGGTTGTTCCCAGAAGTTCCGACTTCTGCCTTCTGCGCTAGCTTTCTCGATTGTTCCAGCAGTTCCGACTTCTACCCTCTGCATTAGGGCAGCGTTATCCCTTAGGATCTCTCCTCCTACTAAAACCCAAAGACAAGTAGAGAGGAAGAGATCCCAAGTGTGTTGAAATGACTTGAAGATCACCTCTATTTATACTAAAACGTTGAGAACAAGTGGGGTTTATTTGGTTGTTGGTTGACCTTGACAATTGTCCCATAACACAAATAAATTCATATCTCCATGAATACTTATCAGAATCGGATGATCTTTAGATCAATCCTACACCTCTCGATGAGAGGGATCTAAGAAAAATATCAGCTTCCATTAATAAGTTGACCCACATGGATTTTGGCCCTAGTTGCCAACTTTAACACTCCCTCTCAACTAGGGAGAACTTCATCCGTTGATCCATATGTCCGACTATACTATCTCTTCCATTAGTGCCCTACATTGCTCTGCTCCGCTGAGCTCTGCTTTGCTCTACTCTGCTATGTTGAACCATGAAGGAGAAGAATTGATCGAGAATGTCTCATACCATTCACCACTAACCCGAACTTAGTTTCATCTAAAGAGAGTGTGTCACATCACTCTTACTGGCCCAAACTCAGTTTTATTGATCCCAGATCAATATCACAAGAGAGTGTCTCAAACCACTCATACTGATCCTAGATCAATGAAAGTCATCCTAGCATATGGAGTACAGTAGATACATCGATGCGTCCATCGATAGTACTACTATGGTCCCTAACCCCATTTCCCTGCTCATTGATTAGATGAGAGGTACTTCCCATGAGTCCCAGACTACATGGGTAGGATGCCTCGACAGGAGAACTAATCATCTTGTCCACAGGAGAACGAATCATCCTGCCCCATAGTCGCCCGGGAGAACTAATCACCCTGTCCACAGGAGAACGAATCATCCTGCCCCATAGTCGCCCCAGGAGAACTAATCATCCTGGCCCACAAGAGAACTAATCATCCTGTTTCACAATTGCCACAGGAGAACTAATCATCTCGGCCCACAAGATAACTAATCATCCTATTCCATAGTTGCCACGAGAGAACTAATCATTTCGGCCCACAGGAGAACTAATCATCTTGTTCCACAATTTCCATGGGAGAACTAATCATCCCATCCCACAGGAGAACTAATCACCCTGTTCCACAGTTGCCATGGGAGAACTAATCATCCCGGCCCACATGAGAACTAATCATCCTGTTCCACAGTGTCCACCGGAGAACTAATCATCTCGTCCCACAAGAGAACTAATCATCTTGTTCCACAGTTGCCACGAGTGAACTAATCATCCCGGCCCACAAGAGAGCTAATCATCCTGTTCCATAGTTGCCACCGGAGAATTAATCATCCCGACCCACAGGAGAACTAATCATTATGTTCCACAGTTGCCACAGGAGAACTAATCATCCCGGCCCACAGGAGAACTAATCATCATGTTCCACAGTCGCCACGAGAGAACTAATCATCATGTTCCACAGTCGCCACGGGGTATCACAAGGGAAGTTTGAACCTATCATCTTGTACATAGTGCACCACCAGGGGAGGGTGAGTCACCCTGTGGTCGTACATTGCTCTAGTAAGTACCCCAAGCCCCCTAGAGCTACTAGAGCTCAATGCGTGCAACATGCAGGACCCTTATAAGAAGGTCTCTCAATGACTCCAAGTCGTTCGGGAAAGTCACAGATTTGACCTTTCCCCAGGGCTTTGACAAAATGTCTACGACCTGTACATTAGTCTCAATGCGATGGAGCCTCCTCGCTCATCGACTTACCATATCCCAGATAAGGCAGTGTTTGATGTCTATTTGCTGGAGCAATCATCGAATACGGGATTCCTCAATAATCGAATCCCCCCTCTGGTTGTCACAGAGAATCATAGTGGTATTCATCATGTGTACAAACAGCTCACTTAAGAGCTTCTACAACCATGCAGCTTCACACGAGATCATACTCGTAGTTATGTATTCGGTCTCGGCAGTGCTTATAGCAACCGACTTCTGCTTCCTGCTCATCCATGATATCGAAACAGAATCCAAAGAGAACTAGCACTGAGAAGTGCTCTAGTGATCCTCCACACTGCCTGCCCAGTCAGCGTTCGAATAATCATGCAGTTTCATATTTCCAGTAGTGTATCTCAATCCATGAGAGATTGTGCCTCGAAGATATCTCAGAAAATTCTTGGCACCAATCCAATGAGGCTCAACCAAATATGAGCTCACCATGCTAACTGCAAAACATATGTTTGAACAGAAGTTCACCAAGAACATCAACGCCAATGAGTTTATGAAACTCAGAGGCATTTCCCAAATCTGATCCGGCATCGCTACCATATAACTTCTAAAAGTTAAGATCCTCGAGGTAGTCACAGGCTTGCAGTTTATCATTCCACATCCAAAATCCAACTCCCTCTTACTTCTGCAAATGATAGGGTCTGCACCTGTCAAAAATAGGTCGTCCTCAGAAGGTGCTGGTATAAGATGTCTATCATCCACAACCTTCAAACAATGGTTTGGATCATCTTCACTCTTAGTGAATCTCATCTTCATCTGATAGTTATCAATCCTCTCATACTACGCCCGGGGAATTTTGCTTCAAGCCATAAAGGTCTTTCTTCCACCTGCGTACGTGAGATTCCTGATCATGAATCTCAAACCCCTCGGGTTGTTCCAAACTTGTGGACCTGCTACATGAGGGGAATGGTCCCCTTATAAGATTTTCCTTCGGTACATCTCAGACATGTACTTTCATGCTCTTTTTGAATTCAGGCATCCCTGTCACCATCTAACTCACAGACCTCCGGTGCTATGTGTCAATGGACATGGTCCCTAGTGGACTTCCTACAACTTGATACAACCCTAAATTCAAAAACATCTTTGAAAATTATATTTTAAAACACGTACCTTTCCATCGATGGATGCCACCCTGAAACCTTTTGACTTCCATTTCCGAGATGGACACCAGGTTCTTCTTGTGATTAGGTACATAAAAGAGATTCTTGTAAATGAATAGAGTTACCCTCATTCAATTGAGGGGTAACATTGCCTACACCCTTTCCAAGATAGGTGGCATCGACTCCAAGTATAATCCCACGCTGTTTCCGTCTCTACCAAATTCGAGAGAGCACCCTTCTATCCGATGAGGTCACTTGAAGCACTATGATCAATAATCCAGATTCCCAAAGAATCTGAAGGAGAGGGCCAATACAAGATAATGCTTCTTTATCTTATTAGAAACAACATTTGATTCTTCATACCTGGGGTTCGTTGCTTTCTTTGAAGAGTCAGCGGTTTCCTTGATGACCTGCATTACCTGTCATTCCTTTGATCATTGAAGATGTCCCTGGAATGATTGTTATCATCATCAAGTGATGTGTCCCTACCTCAGACACTCCTTCGCATAATGGCTGAACTTATTGCAACCAAGGCATATGCTTTTCCTTCCACCCTTAGATCCAGACTTCCCAATGAATTGATCTTTAGGTAGGCCATCAAAAACTTTTGTTGTGCTATTCTGATAATATTCTTTGCTTCAAATTCGTCCTCGGTGAATTTGAAGAGGGATGAGGAATCCACTGATCCTTTTGTCCTTTCCCAAATGCCTTCGGTGATTGCTCTTTCACTCTTGCTTGGGCATTTCCTTCACCTTAGTTCTGATACCATGTTAATTTTAGGTATGTTCTATGCTTAGAGCAATTTATTTCAATTTTCGCAGTTAGCTCAATATCTTTTCCAGATTGGCAATCACATCAGCGTTAAAGTAAACTGCAGATAGAACATAAACATAAATTTCAGAAGACAAGCCAAGACAAGAGGACACAAGATGTGGCGCTAACCAGGGACAAACCCAATGTGGGGAAACCCTTGATCAATTCTTCTTATATGTTCTTCAATAGTTCAGCAAAGAGAGAGAAAGATAGTACATTTACAACAGAAGTCAACACTTTGACTTATCCAGATAAGAGCATAGATCATCTCTAAGAAGATGACACATGAGATCAATTGAAGACATGCTGCTTCAACTGATTCTCCAAGGTGACTCCTTCCCCTATCTTTGTGCTGCATTTCGTCATCACGCTGCACCTCACCGCGCTGCACCATGCTATACCCATCATCACTATGCTGCATCTCATCACGCTTTATTAATCATGACTGTACCCATCACTGTATTGCATTATGTGCCATTGATGCACCATGTTGTCATACTAACCTATGTGTTGGTTGTGTCTTGCTTGCTTGTTGTCCCTAGCATGCTTGTTGTCCTTAGCGTGCTTACTGTTACATGCTAATTTTCCCTTGCATGCTAGTTGTAACATTGCATGCTTGGTGTATTTGCTGCTAAGTACCATACAATTGTCCCAATGTTAGTTAGATATCTCTTGCATGCTTCTCTCCTTCGGAGACAGATGCTCTGGCAATCCTGACAGTTCCCAACAGTTCTGGCTATTCCCGGCAATTCCGGCAGTTCCGGCAGTTTCGGCTGTTCCCGACAGTCCCGGCAATCCCGGAAATTCCAACAGTTCCGGTTGTTCTCGGCAATTCTAGTTGTTCCGACAGTTCCGGCAGTTCCGGTTGTTCTCGATGTTCTCGGCAGTTCCAATAATTCCGACAGTTTCGACAATTCCCGGCAATTCTAGTTGTTCCTGACAGTTCCAGTTGTTCCCGGCATTTCCCAGCAATTCCGGCTGTTCCGACAGTTCCCAATAGTTCTGACAGTTCCAGCAGTTTGGGTTGTTCCTGGTAGTTACGGTTGTTCCCGCTGTTCCTAGCAGTTCCGGCTTCTGCCCTCTACGCTAGCTTTCCCGATTGTTCCAGCAGTTCTCGACAGTTCTGGCTTCTACCCTCTGCATTAGGGCAGCGTTATCCCTTAGGATCTCTCCTCCTACTAAAACCCAAAGACGAGTAGAGAGGAAGAGATCCCAAGTGTGTTGAAATGATTTGAAGGCCACCTCTATTTATACTAAAACGTTGAGCGCAAGTGGGGTTTATTTGGTTGCTGACCGACCTTGACAATTGTCTCATAACACAAATAAATTCATATCTCCATGAATACTTATCGGAATTGGATGATCTTAAGATGAATCCTACACCTCTCTATAAGAGAGATCCAAGAAAAACATCAGCGTCCATTAATAAGATGACCCACATGGAGTTTGGCCTTAGTTGCCAATTTTAATAATTATGGATCTTAAGAGGATGCCATATTTTTGGATTTTCAGTTGCCCGTAGATTCTAGGGGTTAGGAGGTGGATAGGGATAAGATGGTTTTTTGGAGGAAGATTTGATGGCTCTAGTAACAATATTTGTACTAGTATTTATGGGTTTTTTCTGGAAAGTAGCATATTAGAGGAGGATCAGAGAATCTCCAACAGCTTGGATTCAAACTCGAAGGTATTCATAATAGTTGCGGCATTACTCTTATCAGCATTAAGAACAATATATTGGGATTATCATTTAGCAGACAAATGGAATGGAATTTGTCTTTGATTAGGTTTGGATTAAGCATCTTCATGAGTGGGAAGACCTTGTGTGATTGACTTGAAGGAACAAATGATGTCAACATGAATCCATTAAGGTAAGATACAATAATTAAATCCCTTTTCAAGAAGCTTTTGGGTAGGAGCGTCGTTAAAATTGGAAACTAGGGCCAACTTCCACCTTAGGACATCTCATATGATGGGGATGATTATTTCATTGGATTCCTCTTTTGGAGAGGTACACTTTTGATATAAATATCACCTCATTCTGACAAGCAGAAATGGAATTATGAATTTATTTCTCTTATGGACAAATTATCAAGGTCGGCCATAGTCAAATATAGGCTCATGAAGCCCAATAGATGGGTCTCCTCACCCTCAACGAATTGTATAAATAGAGGTGATATTTTCCTCATTTGAACATCATCTCATTACATCATCTTCTCTCTCTTGATTGGTTCGTACAACTTGGAGGTCTCTCTCTCTTCTTCACACATGTGACAGGTAGCTCTCTCTCTCTTCTTCACACGTGTGGCAGGACATTGATTTCTTCTGGGTAAAACAGGTTGAAGTTTTCAATGCGTTGACCAACATTGACTTAGGGTGATTTGACTAGCGTTGACTTAGGGTGATTTGACTAGCGTTGACCTCGGTTTTTGGGCCAAAAGTTTGATTTCACTAAGCCATATGTATTGGCACAGAAATTGATAATTTTGGGACAGTTTGACCAGCGTTCACTTCAAGTTTGACCACAGAAAATTGTAGCAGTATTTTCTCTCTCCTTTGACTGGATTTGACAGAAGAATTTGGATTGACTTTGACTCTCCTCGAAGGCCGAATTGGACTAATGTTTGGAGGATGTTTTGGGGCAGCTTTGACCATCGTTGACTTTTTGGTTAGCGTTGATTTGACATATCTGTTTTGGCCTTGTATTTATGATATTTGTACTCTCTCTCTCTCTATTAAACTATTGAAGAATAATAAGAAGATTTGATCAAAGGGTTTCCCCACATTGGGGTTTGTCCCTGGCATCCGCCACATCTTGTGTCCTCTTGTCTTGGCTTGTTTTCTACACACGATTTTATGTTCTATTTACATTTACTGTCAATGTTTATAAGTTAATGTGATTACTACTGGATATAATTGGAAATTGTCATTGGGCCGTTAAAGGAACATTGAAGTAAATTGTCTTAAGCATAGAACATATCATTGTTATCTAAAATTAACATGGTATCGAAGTTGAGGTGAAAACAAATCCCAAGCAAAAGTGAAGCAAAGCAATCACTAAGGGGAGTTGTTGGACAAGAACTTGGAACTAGTCCCAATGACGACTACATCTTTCTTCAAATCCGAGGACAAGCTTAAAGACAAGTCCGACTATCATGCATGGAAGATGACTTTAGATTTGACTTTGGAAGGGAATGATACCATGGACTATGTCAAAGGAAATATAGTAGAGCCTCCTTCAAACGCATCCATTGTTGCTCAAACCAAGTACAAAAAAGGTGAGGTAAAAGCTAAGAAGATTATTGTTGATTCTATTCATAAGCCTTTGGTTCCATATATTTCTGATTTGGAAACATCTAAGGAGATGTATGAAAGGTTGGTTGGGATGTTCAAAGTGAACAATGCAAATCAAATTCTCTTTCTCAAAAACAAGTTGAAAAACATCAAGATGGATAGAGAAGAATCCATCCAATCCTACTTCATGAGGATGACCAAGATGAAGAATGATCTCATATCTATTGGAGTTTTCATTGGTGACAGGGAACTCACTCTTATTGCACTCGGAGGTTTTATAAGAGAATGGGATGTGTTCAAGACTACCATCCTCAACAATGATAGAATTATGGGATTTGAGGAACTATTGGTCAAATGCACTCAAGAAAAAATAAGGATGATGGAAAGAGACAAGCCCTCAAATGGAAACAATCCTACTGCCTTCTCCGCTCATTCTAGAAGAAGGAACAATGTTGGTCCAAGGAATCAAAGACAAGGGTTGAAGTCGGGGTTCAAAGAAGAAAGAAAAAGAAGGTGCTTCAATTGTAACAGGTTTGGCCACTTCGCTAGAGAGTGTCTTCACAAGAAGGATACTCCAAGAGATGATGACAACAATAATAACAACAACTTCAAGGGCAATGTCGATCGAAGGAACAACAGATTCAATTATAAAGGAAAGAGGAATGCTCCTGCTGCTCGAAATGGAGGTGGTCGTACTCCTAAGAAGTCGAGAAACTCCAAGTATGATGAAGCTAATGTTGTAAAACAAAATGAATTTTATCTTATTTCTTCCCTCCCCACAGCCTCTCCTCGTGATACATTGGACCAATGGTTAATTGATAGTGGTGCCTCAAGGCACTTCACTGGGTACAAAGAAGCTCTCTCAAATTTAGTTGAAAAGAAGACAAATATAGAGATTATACTTGGGGATAATGCCACTTATCTCGTGAAAGGAATTGGACCGTTACTTTTCACTTAAATCAAGGTCAAACCCTTCACCTACAAGAAGTCTTATATGTACTTAACTTAAAAAAGAACTTGGTTTCTATCTCTGCGATGGAAGACAAGGTTTTAAGGTGTCATTTATTGAAGAGAAGGCTTGTTTTTGGAAAAAGAATCCAAGAAATTCATTCATTCTAGGATTCAAAGTTGAAGGTCTCTATCAAGTTGGAGGAAGTTCGTTGGGAGCAATGATTTGTGACACCTCTCTTCAATCCAAATTATGGCACCAAATATTTTCAACTTCATTTCAAATCCTTACCCGATATAAGGAAGATGGTCACAAGGATGTCCGAATTCGACTTAAATCATGAAGGTGTTTGTCAGGAATGTGAAGATGGAAAACATACAAGGGGACCATTCCCCTCAAGTGAGACTGAAACCATTGATATTCTTCAATTGGTCCATTCTAATCTATCAAGTATGTTCCCCATGACATCTTTGGGTGGATATTTGTACTATGTTATTTTTGTGAATGATTTCTCTCATAAGACATAGATCTATTTCTTAAAGAAGAACGAAGTATTCAAATGGTTCCTCTCCTTCAAAACCTTGGTCGAGAATCAAACAGGGAAGAAGATCAAAATATTGAGGGCCGATAATGGGACCGAATATGAGTCTAATGAATTCAAAGACTATTGTAAAGAAGTTGGCATTAAGAGAAAGACTACCACTGCATATACTCCTGAACAAAATGGTGTTGCCGAAAGGAAGAATCGTACTATCATATAAGCCACCCAGGGTATGTTTTATGAGCAAGGTCTTTTGAAGTTCTTATGGGGAGAAGCTATTAAGAAACATGATGTTTCTCATTTTAGAATTTTTTGTTGTCCCGTATATTCTCATGTGCCGAAAGAGAAAAGAAACAAACTAGATGCCTCTGGGAAGAAAGGAACATTCATGGACTACAGTGAAACTTCGAAAGCATATAGAATCTGTGTCTGGTCAAAAGGAAGTGGAATTAATTCATGACGTCACTTTCGATGAAGATTCTACACTTAGAAAGATTTGAGATCTTCCTATTCCTAGGAAAGCCAATGATGATATTGATGCAGAAAAGCATGATGAATCTTCGTCGGATGAACCAATGCCCATTGTTGAAGGTCTGATGGATCCCATTAATCCACCTCCTTGTGAGCCCTCATTAGGGAAGTTTTGAGGTTTAAAATGGGTCTCCTAAAGAAATTATAAAATATTAATAGAAATAATAAAATAAGATTAGATTACATCATCAAATTTTAGAGGAACAAACCAAAAAAACACATTTTTTTCAACTCGTATTTTGAACTTATCTCCCTATGGGTCTACTCAAATTTCGAGCGGCAACACTCGTTGGAAGCAGAATTTGATTCCTTATCCAAAGAGTACTCATGTTGCATACTTTTGATGGACATTGCAATCACGTGTTTTCATGTATTTCTCATATTTTGTGTAGTATGGTCCATCGAAAGTATGCAACATGGGTACTTCTTGAATAAGTAATTAAATTTTGCATCAAACAAGTACTCCAACTCAAATTTTGAGTAAAACCATAGGGAGATAAGTTGAAAAAATACTTTTATTATTTTATTGTTTTTAATATTTTTTACATTTTTACTCCAAAAATGGTGAATCATCTCTCATAGTAGACATCATCATCTTGAATCCTATTGGTTTTTATAAAGGTCATTTTGGTTGTACATTTTTTTTATGAGACCCATTTTAAACCTCAAAATTCCCCTAATGCTACTATAAGAAAAATGCCTTTGTGGCTTAAAGATACTCTTGAAGATGTCGAGAAATACATTGCATCGAAGGGGACATTTCATGAAAGCAAGAAGCCAAATAAATACCAGGGGTACTTCGCTGCCATGAGTACCATTGTACAATTTGAGCCTTGTAAATACGAAGAAGTCGTGAAGCAACAGGTTTGGAAGGATACAATAAACGAAGAATATGAATCAATTATGAAAAATGACGTCTAAGATGTGATTCCTAGACCCAAGGGTAAGTTTGTGGTCACTTCGAAATGGCTCTACAAGATCAAACATGACGTTGATGGGAGTGCTAAGAAATTCAAGGCCAAATTTGTAGCTCGAGGCTTCTCTCGAAAGGAAAGAGTAGAGTATGATGAGATATTTGCACAAGTTGCCCGATATACCACCATTCGCTCGATCATAGCCCATTAGGGGGTTTTCGATGTCTAAAATGGACCTCATAAGGAAATTATAAAATAATAGTGGAAATAATAAAATAATATTAGATTACATCATCAAATTTTAGAAAGAAAAAAGACAACCATTTTTTCAACTCGTATTTTCAACTTATCTCCATATGGGTTTACCCAAATTTCGAGTTGAAACGCTCATTGGATGCAGAGTTTGATTCTTCATTCAAAGAATATCCATGTTGAATACTTTTGATGGACCCTGCTACACGAAAAATTAGAAATACATGAAAAAACGTGATTGCAATTATGTTTTTTCATGTATTTTTCATTTTTCGTGTAGTAGGGTCCATCGAAAGTATGCAACATGGGTATTCCTTGAATGAAGAATTAAATTTTGCATCCGATGAGTACTCCTACTCGAAATTGGAGTTAAAACTTAGGGAAATAAGTTGAAAATACGAGTTGAAAAAATAGTTTTATTTTTTTATTTTTTTTAATCTTTGTACCTTTTTACTCCAAAAGTGGTGAATCATCCCCCATGGTTGACATCATCATCTTGAATCCTATTGGTTCTTATAAAATTTATTTTGGTTGTACATTTTTCTTAGGAGGCCCATTTTAGACCTCAAAAATCCCCTAATGCTTTGTTGACACGCAAGGATGGAACCTTCATCAGATGGATGTCAAAACTGTCTTTTTGCATGGTTCACTTAACGAGGATGTGTATGTGTAACCACCCAAGGGGTTCAAAGTTCAAGATCGTGAGACACATGTATGCAGGTTGAAGAAATCCCTATAGGTTGAAACAAGCCCCTAGGGCTTGGTATCAGGGGATCAATAGCTATCTTTACAAGAAGCGATGTTGACCCGAACCTATACTTCAAAGTTGAAAAAGACAGACCTCTCATTCTGGTCCTTTATGTGGATGATCTCTTTCTGACAGGTGATGACCCTCTCATTCATAAATGCAAGAGGGAGTTGGTTTCCGAGTTCGAGATGAAGAACATAGGACTGATGCATTATTTCCTAAGGTTGAAACTTTGGCAAAAGCCAAGTGAGATTTTCATTTCTCATAAAATATATTATGAAACTACTTGACAAATGTGGGATGGTGGATTGCAAGTCTGTGACTACTCCGATGGAACTCAACTTTAAGAAGCTATGTGGAAGTGTTGTTGGGCCCGAATTGGTGAACCGTACCGAGTATTTTCAACTTGTGGGGGCACTGATGTTCTTGGTCAACTCCCGTCCTAACATATGCTTTGTTGTGAACACGTTGAGTCAATATATAGTCAAGTCTCATTGCATTCATTGGATTGATGCCAAGAATCTCGAGATATCTCTAGGGCATAATCCACCATGGGTTGAGATACACCACCAGGGATTTGAGGCTACATGGATATACAGATATTGATTGGGCTAGCAATGTGGTGGATCGTAAGAGCACGTCTGGGTGTTGCTTTTTTTTGGTATTTGCTTCTATATCTTGGAGGAGCAAGACGCAGAAATCAGTTGCAGTAAGCATCGCCGAGGCCGAATACATTACTGCGAGTATGCCCTGTTGTGAAGCAGTTTGGTTAAGGAAGCTCTTCAGTGAGCTATTTGAGCACATGCTAGATAGCATTGTGATCTTCTGTGACAACCAGAGTGGGATTCGTTTATTTGAGAATCCCGTGTTCCATGACCACTCCAAACACATTGATATTATGTACCACTTTATCTGGGTTATGGTACAACGAGGAGTAGTTAAGCTCCAACACATCAGGACAGATGAGCAGGTTGCAAATATTCTCATGAAGCCTCTCGGGAAGGTCAAATTCTTAACCTTCCGAGAGAGACTTGGAGTCGTGGAACGACCCTCTTATGAGGGTCTCGTATGAGTTGAACACAGAGCTCTGGGAGCTCCTGGGGGCATGGGGTACTTCTTGGAGCTAGCTATGAGTAACCATAGGGTGAGTGGTTCACCTTCCCCTGTGATACCCCATTATGGTTGACGTGTGTAAGGTAAGTGGTTCACCTTCCCCTACCAGGACACATGTATGTAGGGTGAGTGGTTCACCTTCCCTTAAGATTGGCATATGCATAAGACGAGTGGTTCACCTTCTCCTAAGAGATATGAGTAGGATGAGTGGTTCACCTTCTCCTGTTGTTGCCTCGACACACATCCTACCCATAAAGTCTGGGACTCATGGGAAGTACCTCTCATCTGGCCAATGAGTTGGGAAAATCTGGTTAGGGACCATAGCACTACTGATGGACGCATCGTGTACTGCCGTACTCCCTATGACTAGGATGCATGGTGTTCAACAACTTGATCTAGGATCAAGGACTGATTTTAGTCAATGGAGAGTGGTATGATACACTTTCGATCACTTCTTCATTATTACTTCATGGTTCAACAAAGCGGAGCAAGGCGGTGATGGCAGGGATGGTTCAGGGTGATAGGTTGGAATGCTAATGAATTGGCACATAGAATTCTCCCTAGTTGAGAGGGAGTGTTAAGATTGGCAACTAGGGCCAACTTCCACCTTAGGATAGCTCATATTATGGAGATGATTATTGCATTGGATTCCTCTTTCGGAAAGGTACAATTTTGATATAAAGATCATCTCATTCTGACAAGCAAAAATGGAATTATGAATTTATTTCTCTTATGGACAAATTGTCAAGATTGGCCATAGTCAAATGTAGGCTCATGAAGCCCAATAGATGGGTCTCCTCACCCTCAACGAATTGTATAAATAGAGGTGACATTTTCCTCATTTGGACATCATCTCATCACATATCTTCTCTCTCTTGATTGGTTCGTACAACTTGGAAGTCTCTCTCTCTTCTTCGCACATGTGGCAGATAGCTCTCTCTCTCTTCTTTGCACGTGGCAAGAGGCAGAGTTTTTCTAGGTAAAACAGGTCAAAGTTTTCAAGTCGTTGATCAGCGTTGACTTAAGGTGATTTGACCATCATTGACCTCGGTTTTTGGGCCAAAAGTTTGATTTCTCTAAACCGCATTTATTAACACAAAAATCGAGAATTTTGGGACAATTTGACCAGCATTGACTTCAAGTTTGATCACAAAAAATTGTAGCAATATTTTCTCTCCTTTGACTAGGTTTGACCAAAGAATTTGAGCTAATTTTGACTCTCCTAGAAGGCTGAATTGGACCACTGTTTAAAAAATATTTTGGGGTCGCTTTGACCACCATTGATTTTCTAGTTATGGTTGATTTCATTGTTGATTTGACATCTCTATTTTGGGCTTGTATTTATGATATTTGTACTCTCTCTCTCTCTCTCTGTTGAACTATTGAAGAATAATAAAAAGATTTGATCGAAGTGTTTACCGACATTGGAGTTTGTCCCTGGCATCTGCCACATCTTGTGTCCTCTTGTCTTGGCTTGTTTTCTACATATGATTTTATGTTCTATCTGCGTTCACTATCAATGTTTATAAGTTAATGTGATTGCTACGAGATATAATTGGAAATTCCCATTGCACTGCTAAAGAAACATTCAAGTAAATTGTCTTAAGCATAGAACATATCATTGTTATCTAAAATTAACAAGGGTTAAGGACTGCCAAAGAAAGATTGACCACAGTGAACGATCAACTATTGGAGCCAAGGTTGCTACAGGGAAACTAAAGGTTATAAGGCTTGCTAGAAGAGATCAAATCAAAAGGACGAGAAAAGGGATGAAAAGGATTAGATGAGAACAATAACGTAGAACCATGCGCTTGGGTGGAAATCAAGGAAGGGGCAAGGGCTAACTGAAAGACAAGGCTAAAAGAGAGGCGAAGGGAGTATAAACATTGAGCAACTTAGAGTCCAACAATCAATGTGATGGCGAGCAAGTTGTGTTAGACACATGGCTAATTAGCGAACTAAAGCTACATGCTTTCTCACATGGGTTATTACCTTCAAGAGCTAGAATGGGGGATAGTTGATTAAGTGGAGGCACAGAGATAAACATTGGCAAAGTTAGATCGTGAAGTGTGATAGGGGTGAAGGCGAGGAACTAGTCTTTCAAGTCTAGTGGATGGTGGGGGGTCTGCTGACTATAAAAGGAGGGAAAAGGTATAATGATGGGTGGACCCAAAACATTAGACATCTCCATTCTTATTGCATAGTGCAATTCCAAAAGCTTATACAATAATACAAATATATTATCATACCATACCATAGATGGAATGCCAATGAAAAAGACAAAATAGGGTAGATTCATAGAAAAATCTCATGAGTGATGAGTAACGAGCCATATGTCCCACATCTCATGTCCATATCATTAAGCAATACATCTTACATCTTTGTCTTTCCCCTCAACCACTTTTCCCTCACTATATATATAAAACAATGGCCATTGTGCACATAAACTAATAGCACTACTAAGCACAACTTCTGTGCACATAGAAATGTTATTTCAAATTGGCACATTTTTTATACACTAAAGAACATCTACATTATTTTTGTGTCCTAACTGTATGACACCTGGAACTCGAGTGTACAACATTTGTGGGACACACATCTAGCATAGGACACATGTTGAACTAGTTAGACCAACATGTCCCACACGGGGATTTGGGACAACATGAGCCTCGTCCACTGAATCTTGTTTCTTAGATGCTTAGTGTAATGGGTTGTCAACCTATTGATTACCCTCCCTTCTGCTTTAAACTTGGTGGAATTCTATCTAAATTTATAATTTCACATGAAGTTTTAGTTGCAAAAATTTAGTTTACGAGCAACATTTGTTTTTACTATAAATAGATACCAAGGGGCGAGTGGCAGGATATATTATGTAAAACATACAAATATGAGGGTGAGAGGAAATAGTATGCATGACATTTGGTAGGATGAGAATATGAGAGTAGGGGAGGGGGGATATATTATGTAAAACATATAGGAATATGAGAGTGGGGGTGGGTATTATGCAAAACATGTTAAAAAGGGAAATATTACACAAAACATATTTAGGACGTGAATATGAGAGTGGAGGTTGGGAGAGATATTATGCAAAACATATAGGAATATGGGGATGGGGATGGGGATGGGGATGGGATGGGTATTATGCAAAACATATTAAATGGTAGGAGTTGGGGGAGATATTATGCAAAATATAGAGGCTAAGGGGACATATTATGCAAAACATATTAAAGGGTGTGTGGGGGGAGATACATGTTTTGCATAACATCTATCCCTGTGAGGATGAGTGCAGGTGGTAGGGGGTAGGGGCAAATATTATACAAAACATTACGAGGGCGGGGTGAGAGAACCTTGCCCTCATATTCCTACCTCCACCCCACAACCTTATATTCCTGCCTATTAATATGTTTTGCATAATATCTCCCCCTGCCCCAACCCTAACCCTCAACCTCAACCTCACCCTCATATCCTTGTATGTTTGCATTCCCCTCAACTTTGAACCCCCACCCTCGCCCTTGACCCTCATATGCGTGTCCTACTGGCCCATCAAATCCCTGGCATGGAAAAAGTCATAGCTACAAGCCTCACAAGTAAGTTGTAAGCATACCAATAATGGCAATGTAATCAAACACACAGCAAACAATAATATTTTCAAAAATAAACCACGACCTGGGTGCGCTGAACATCAAGACTATAACATTCAGAATCCCAATCAGACCAAACGTTTGCAAACGAGGGGCACTTTTAAGAACCCAACAACCCTGGAACCTTTGCTGAGTTCCATTCCCTTTAGAGTCAAGCTCCAGGATGTAGAGTGCAGTTTGAACAAAAGCCTGCCATCCATCATGGCCAAGAGCAAATCAGTTCAACATCAAGCCCTAAAAGGCTCTCACGGCCACCATCCACTTCCCCACAAACCTGAAGGTCAAGAAATAAGTGAAAACTATGAAACCCTAGTGCCACCGCCTCTGAGAGAAAATCCTTCAGATGATTCTCCAGAGGCATTGAACCTCCCATGAATCCTTCAGATGATTCTCCAGAGGCATTGAACCTCCAATGGATTTTACTGGATTGAACCCCAGTATAAGTCTTAGTCAGTCTTAGTCCTCTTCTAAAAAGCTATTTCTCTTCCTTGCACATTGCCTCCTAGCTATAGGTTGGGAGCAACAACCAAAAATGTTTCTCTGCATCCCTACAGCCTCGGACAAGAAGAGTGCCTTAGAGAGGTGAGGTAGAGAAACCCTCATGCTCAACTCCATTGAACACTTTCACAAGCACCAAATTATTTAATTGAGCCAGAAGCAGCACTTATCACTGCTTGAAACATGACAGTTTGATGCTTAACTTCCGCTTCACACAATTAGGTGTTCTGTTTGCTCATAATACATAACTTATGTTCACGTTGCATGCAAACTATTGAATTGGTGAATAGACTCGGCAGGGAGAAGAATATTAGCTGTGTTCTATTTTCTGGCCTCTCGGTGCTTTTGTATGTCCTTAATTTACATTAGTTTCATATCTTGTGCAGGTCGTGAATTGTGTTGACAATGCATGCTGCAGATGAAGTATGAAAACCAAGTCACAAACATCACTGCTTCAAAACTCCATGGGTTTGCAAGTACTCTGCCTTGCAAACGGATAGTTCTCTTCGGCACTTATAAGAGATTTAAGATAGACTTCTCATGCAGGTTTCTGGGTGGTTTTGTTATGTTAGGTAACAAGTATTGAGAAGCTTCTTTCCATGCTCAGATATGCTGAAAGTATATGTTGGTATTTGTCCATGTCTGGCATCCTGGAATCTTGCCACAATGATTTTAAGTTCAAGACTAAAATTAGCTGCCTTGATACTTTAACAATGTTATATTTTAGAAAACTATAACCACCAGAATTATACAGCTAGCATGACTCTTTTCTGACAAATATCTGGAACAGTCAACAACACAATCAATTTCTGCAAATTGAAATACATGAACAAACTTACCACAAGCCATCATGACTGGGCTTCTTCTGATTTCTGTAATATTCCAGGCACAAGCTGTGACAAATTTGAGACATATGGTTTGTCATCGTGAAGTCTGCATGATTCAGACCTAAAAGGTAGCATAATCTTTAAGCATCCATGTTGGTTGATCGTAGATTTAAACAACAGTTGATGCATACTGCTTACTTTGACAACAAAGTAACGTGGTACCATCTATCCCAATTACAAATAGGCTTTATAATTCTAGGCTACACTTAGGTTTTGGAGTTGCCAATACACTTTTAATCCCATGCAACTTCTTGTCTGCATCCATTAGCACAGATCCATCTTAATCCTCGATCTATTAAGCACCCAAAGGGGTAAAAAATAACCAGTTGCAAACCTCTGGCTACTTAAAAGATATTGAGTTAACTTGTGTCTATGATAGTTATTTTTATTTTTTATTTCACTGGTGTTGTATTAACTTGACCACAATGTTACATGTCACATTTCTTCCTCTATATATACTATTATTGCAATAAAATGATTTATACTGTTGAACTCCACACGAGTGGTATAGCTTGAATGCTTAGAGTTCGTCTTTAGTTGGAAGTTGGTGAATATGGAGAAACAACCACCTATGTATGCCCACCCTCGAGGACCTCAATACCTTCAAAAATTTACTGCTGTAGGTGACCATGCCTCTTTAACTGCTTGAATAAAAAATATTAAGGAGAAAATAATAGAACTTATACAATGAAACAGTGCCACGGAGCTTATCTTCTCATTATATACTACGAATGAAAGCATTCTGGCGTGGTCTCTATACACATCGAATTTCAATGAGGGGCATTAATGTCTACTCCGATACTGCAATGTACTTTGTACAGACACATCGCACAGTTTCTGACCAGGAACTAAGATAAGTCAGGATTTGCATAGCAGCATTATCTGCATAAAGAGAATACAGCTCATCGAAATTCCCAGATGCTATTATCAAGGGCGCCGCTTTCCTCCAGAACACCTTAAACTCGCAGAGATTATTGCAGGAAGTGAATTAGGACAAAATCTGGGGAAATTTTAGAATCATCTTTTGAACAACATAAAATTTATACAACAATGGTACATGCACAGAAAGTAGAAAGAGAGAAAAGGCTGCAAAATGGTGATGACTATACTCAAAAGAATAAATTGCCAGGCAAATCTTGTCGCTATGCCAGTATGGCATATACAATTGAATAATAACAAGATCAGCTATCATATTGTATCCTATGGAAGAGGGAAAAAAATTATGTAAAAGAGAAAAAACAAATCAGAGCAAAAGAATACAAAAGAGCAAGATTTTTGTTGTGTACACTGTGACATGGAATACAAATCACCCAGTTATTGTTGAATCTACTCGTACGTCGGGCATTCCAGCAAAAATGTAATTTGTGCTTTTACCTTCACACTTCCATTTTCAAACATTCATACCCACCAAGAACTTGTCAAGGCTCAGAGCTTCCTTCATTGGATTTAGTTGCCTGCCCAACTTCAGAGAATCCAATTGTTTGACAACCTTGTGTGAGTAATTCAGGTAGAGTGGGCCTACTGATCCGAGATTGATAGAAGCCGCCCATACATTCTTTCATTTGGGGCAGAAATTTCTCTCAGAGGTTAGCTAACGTCCTGTAAGAGATTTACAATTGATTGGAATTGGAGCCTCACCAGAACTTTTCTCCTCATTCATTTCATCCCTGTAAATATGTGACCTGTTTATTGGACGTGTCTCTGATTCAATACTGCTTGGGGACTCACCACCACAAGCACACATGGCTAACTCTGACTTCCAGTGCCTGGTTTGTTTAGCTTCTAATTCCTTGCTCCTGCGAAATTCATTGCTATATGCAGATAGATTCATGTCGTTTTCACTAGTGACTTCACTGAAATCACTAGCATTGTCACGGCTGCCAAATGCCATCCTCTGAAATCTCCTGATATCTGCAGAGTACTGTGCAGAATTATACATTACACTCTCACCAGGTTTGACTCCATTGTTCAGATCTCCAATTGCAGCATTACTTTCCAATGCCCTTACCACCTACATAAAGACAAACAGCAGCACACCAACATTATTGCAAGGCGTGAGAAGTATGCAATGAAATGGACCAACCAAACAATTACCTACCTGCCCCATCCCTGGCCTTCTACGAGCTGAGTGACGTACACATGCTGCTGCAGCTTCAACCATCCGAAACATTTCACCCTCCTCAAAGTTTTTCTCAAGCCTTGGATCAGCTAATTCTTCAAAGTTCCCCTCTTCAAGGGCACGGTTAAGTAAAGGTCGAGCCTGCAGAACTTAACACTTGTCAATGCAAGGAAGGTAAACAAGAAAGCAGATCCCCCCATATACTGCAAGGAAGATAACAAACTTCCAAGTGTTGAAAAATGTGACAGCACTGTTTGAGAAATTATAATGATTCAATAGGATTTATTAACGAGTTCTGTTCAGCCAAAATAGGCTTGATGAAATAGGAATTCTGTTGTCAAGATTTTACCTGTTGTCAAGATTTTACCAAACTGCATATTAAGTAATGGATTACTTTAAGCACAATCCTGAAATTTATTTTAACTTACCTTGACAGAAATTAGATAACAAAAGCTATCTCACAATATCTACCAGTGACAAAAGGACTTAGGCCAGCCAACAAAGATAAATATTTACCCGCCAAAGAAACACCAGAAACATTTTAACAAGATGAATAAATATTAAATACATATCTCAATGTTCAAAATATGCATATTTCCTTTCCGGGGACTGGAATTAAAGGGCAATTTCCACGTCTCGTCCAGATGTCCAGAAGAAGGATCACTAAATAAGATGGTTTTCAATATTTCTTCTTAAATTTAGGTTTCGCATTTTCAAGGTTTTAACTCTAATCTTTTGTTTATCCTTCTTTTCCTCACACTCATTCTATAATCCATCCTGGGTTTCACAGTCCAGCCCTTTCAGACCTGGCCTCTCCCATAAGGACATCATCAGACAATGTACTGCCTCCTCTGCAGTTGATGGGTTCAGCATGGACGTTCTCTTCCTCATCCACCTTTACTCCCACTTCCACCTCTATTTCTGAGGGTGTTGGGGCTTACTCTTCCCCGTCCTATTCTGCTCCTACTTCCGATGCATTGTAGCCTTTTGTTATGTTGTATCTACAGTTAGGATTTTGGTTACTTTCCTCATATATTAGTTTAGCTTCTTTACTTTTATGTTTAACCTTTTAGCTTATAGGAGACACTTCGGCATTCCTTCAGTACGTCACCACTGGATTTTACTTTTGACTTTTGAGATCCATTGACCACATTTTTGGCAATTACTGAACATTAATAAATATTAAAATCTAAAAATATCTTAATTTATCATGTTCTTCTCCTTCATTCTTCACTATGCTATGCTCATTTTTCTTTACTTCCACGTCATCCTTCTCTGTTTCTTTTCCTACAAATTGCTCTCCTTTCCTTTGTCATTGTACATCTATAGAACTGGGTGAACACTGTAGGGCAAAAATTCAAATAAATGGCTATCTTTTTCCACCCCATTTGCTACGAGGACAAATTAATATGGTATCTTTTCAGTAAAAAAACATGCAATGAATCTCAAAGAACTAAAGTGACATGTCATCTATAAGGCTCATGGATTGGTTCTTGATCAGGCACATGTTAACACAGCATAAAAACCTCAAAATTTTCCTTTTCTTAATCTGATCACAACCTCTCTATGGAATCGCACTGTCAACCATTACATTTAGAAATGGTAACTGGGAAATTAGCACCAGCAGAGATTACAAAACCTAGAAGGAAGACACTGTGGATTTATGATGATTGAATTGTGAGCAGTAAATCTGATCCGTGGAATCATGAAACCTCAGCAGTTCATTATTCCATTGATATAAGATGAATGCCTCTAATCAAAAACCCACAATTGAATATGAAAGCATTATGACACTTCATGACTCTGTTTCCATTGTGGACACAAAACGTTCTTCTGATGAAAATTTGAAATACACATGAATCAAGTACCATATCAAAATAAAACTTTTTGGAAAGATAGAGTGCAGCACGGAACAATAATCCTGCAAAACACCCTATAAATGATGCATTTTTCTTTCATTTACAATGTAAGAATCAGATTGATGATAATTTCATAGTATATACACACCCATTCAACCAAGCTCTCATCACCAAGAGGCTGTGATACATCAACAGGCTTCCGCCCAGTCACAAGCTCCAATAACACAACCCCAAATGAGTATACATCAGACCTGACAGTGAGCTTTCCACTTGATGCATATTCCGGTGCCATATACCTGAAATACCCAAATCAATGTCAAGCAAATTTACACTTCATAGGGCAGCAACTAGACCTTCTTAGGAAACCAGTCAATCACAAAAATCAATACTTGGGAAACCCGCAAAATGAGAACATGTACAACTTACCCAAAGGTTCCCATGACACGGGTTGTCACATGCGTATTGGTATCTGATGCTAGTTTTGCAAGTCCAAAATCTGACACCTACAAATAAGAAAAAACCATCAGTAGCAAGACTCTAATCAACATAACGGCATATAAAACTTAGAGACACGAGTATCCATCTGGTTGGGATGAAAAATGTTGAAGCAACCATACCTGTGCTTCAAATCTGTCGTCCAATAGAATGTTCGATCCCTTTATATCCCTGTGAATTATTCTAGGATGACCTGCAGAAGGCAATTGGAGAAAACTCTATCATTTAAAGACAAGTTAAAAATGAATTAACATCAGGACAACAAAAATAAGGAATTATAGATGATGAATAGTATGCAATGGGTTTACAATCTTCATGTAGATATGCTATTCCACGAGCTGCTCCAACAGCAATTCTCATCCTGGTAGCCCAATCCATCACAGGTCTTTGCCCCCCTGCGCAGATAAGCATTATCATATATCAAATATCTGATAAAAGATAGATGATATAAGTCCTCTAAATCCTGAAGCGATCTAAAATATGGGCCATCTTTACAAATCATGTATCCTGAGTGATGCAAACAGTGTAGATGTTGTGCCAAAGCTTCAGTGAATAAAGAATTGTGTTCAAGAAGTGGTGGTGCAAAAAAATCAGCGTTCAGGAGCTCTAATTAGATTTCCAAGAATTGTTTCCTACCATGCAGATGGTATTCAAGGGTGCCATTTGGGACGTAGTCGTATACAAGCAATCGCTGACTGTCAGCAATGCAGTAACCCACCAGAGAAACCAGATGTCTATGGTGCACCCTACTAATAATCTCTACCTCAGCACGGAATTCTCGTTCTCCTTGCCCACTACCCACCTTGAGCTGTTTAACTGCCACCACTTGCCCATCTGGTAGGTATCCTTTGTATACACATCCAAAACCACCCTCCCCTAGAACATTCTGTGGTGAGAATCCATTCGTTGCAACAGCCAGTTCTTCATAGTTGAACCAGGATGAGTTGCCAAGCCCAGGTGTATCCACTGAGCTTGGTGGAACTCCAAAAGCAGCAGTTCGTGAGGAGCCATGTCCTGGAGTAGAAGGCTGTGGAGAAACTTTTACAAGATATTGATCTGAGGAACGTGAAACAGCGGCATACATTCCATCTGCAATGCAACAGAAGAAAGTTATTCCATGGAATCAAAATGTGAGTACATACAAAACATAAGAAGTAATACAACACAGGTCATATTCCTTATTTCAAAAAATAGGCGTTTTCCTAAACATATGTCAAAGAAGAGTTCGTTGTTTCTGCACGTTTTGATGATTTATGCAAGTTTTAACTGTGAATCAGACAATGGAAGTCTGTTACAGTGATTATCATCTCATCAGTGCTCTACTAAACAAATGGGGACTTGGAAGTAATAGAAAGAACAGAATCTACAATAGCACTAACTCATCAGGAAAATGCATGGTAAAGCACTATCAAGTTCAGTGTGGAGTTAATTGTAGAAGCCAATATATCTTACCTGATTTGAAGGAAGCACCTCCCGGTGGAGGAGGCCCATAGTGATCGCCAAGATACCCATCTCTCTTCTTCTTCCTCCTTATACAAAACAGAACCCCACACAAAACGAGGACAACTAACCCAGCCACTGCAACTCCGATCACTATTGAAGAAGTATTACCCCCTCCACTTGAAGTTTGGGCTGTCGGAGGTGGAGGAGTGGAGGGGGTCGCACTCGAATTAGTAGATGAGTCTGGAGTTGGAGGAGTAGTTGATGGTGGTGTTGGAGATGGAGGTGATCCAGATGAAACAGGTGCAGATGGAGAGCCTTTCGGTGTGGGAGCATTTGGAGGTGGTGGTGAAGATAAGCTTCTGGAAGGTTGAGAAGCAGGAGGGGGGGACAATTTGGAGGGTGGTGGCAATGGGGTTGGCGAAGGAGGTGGCGAAGGGGAAGTTGGAGGGGCGGGATTTGAGGGGGGCGGTGGGGATTTTGCAGTGGGAGGAGGAGGAGGAGATGCACTAGGAGGGGGAGATGATGCAGGTGGTGGAGAAGAGTTGGTGGGAGGAGAAGGAGAAGGTGGTGGAGAAGAGGTTGACGGAGGCGGAGGAGATTTAACAGTTGGAGGAACAGCAGGAGGGGGAGGAGGGGCAGTTGCAGGAGGTGGTGAAACAGTCACTGGGGACGGAGGAGGAGCAGAGACTGGGGGGTTAGAAGCAGGTGGAGGAGGGGGAGATGTAGGAGGAGGGGATGAAACTGGTGGGGTTGCAGGAGGAGGAGGTGGGGGGGAGGTTGCCCCATTATTGACCACAGGAGGTGGGGCAGCACTCCCACCACCAGGAAGAGCAGCTGGGGATGGAGCTAATGAAGACATACTATCACGTAACCTTCTGCTTGAAACTCCAAAACCCAATAACCCCAAAGACGAAATATCCCCTTTACTGGTATACAGTTACAATACTCGAATCAAACTGATATAATAACAAACCTGACCGTCTCTGTAGCCATCAAAAGACTGCAACACTCATGCTTGCCATTGGCTTTATTCTGTTACAAATCTCTAACAGGCCTGTATTTCTCCAAAACCCAACGAACATAGCCCCTGGTCCAACCTTAATCTGTCATAAAACGGCATTCTTTCACCAACCCACATAGCCAATCCCCTTAATCAAAGCCTAGCTGCAACCTTCAATCCGGATCTCTTCTAAAACTACAATTTTGCAACTACCCTAATCAATTCCTACAATTCAGCGCCTATCTGATTCCGCCATAGCTGCATTTTATCAGTCCCTTGTATAACAAGACACCCACCAAGGATTCCCCTCTTTTGCAGCAGCCAGAAATCGAACCTTGCATTGATTGCAATCCCCAGAAGGCCAATTTCCGACAGAAAACTCAACCATGAAACAGCCCCCAAAACAAAAGTTCGCGGAGGAGCAGCAGGCTGCCCTTGCCTTAGAAACAATGTCAAGACGCGTGAAAGTCATAAATCATGGATCTGTGATCCCAATGGACCGTGTAAATCACACGTGATTACCACTAACAGAATCATTACAGAATGAATGCAGGCAATTCTTTTTCTATTTAAGATTTCTCTGCATTCATTCTGCCCCATCCCCTTTTGAATCGCCTCGGTTACATCTATATTGGATTAGATTATAGATCAAAACTGTCTTATCGTGTGAGCGCGTCGCTGTAAAGCTGAGCTGGGCTACGAGCCTCGCGTCAACGATACCGCCTACAAGTATGAATGGGGCACAATCCCAGGTGAAACACGATTACGTTTCTTAATGAATAAGCGAAAGTAAGAAACGAGGGCGGCCCTAAATTTCAACTCAGTCGAAGAAAACGGAGTTGAATTTTTCAAATAGCGCACGGTAAGTAAATACCAGGCAGCCACCAATGGCCGATTCAGCGACGGTGCGGGATTGATTTTAATATAAATATATGTTATTAATATATTATTTTTAAGGATAGTTTTACTTTGAAAAAAAATTTACAGTTTTTCTGGAGGATTAGGCTTTCATAAACATAGTTTCTATATAGGAAGTCAAACCATTAAAATAATCTTTAAATTTATTTATTATAATACGTTGATTTTGAAGATAGATAATTAATGGGTTTTTTAATTTCTATTTTAGATTAATTTAAAACTTAATCCATCTAACAAATTATAATAATATTAAAGTTACACATAAATATTTAAATCAATAATTTAATATAAAGAAATGTTTTGTTATTAATGTTTTCAAGTGGGTTTTTTAAATTTGCAAACCATTTTAAATTTAGGTGATTTAATTTAAATCAATAGTTTAATATAAAGAAATTGTTTTGTTATTAATATTTTCAAGTTGGTTTTTTAATTTTGAAAACCATTTTAAATTTAGGTTATCTTTATATTTATTAAATATTTTTATGATTCAAATTTTTAATGTGTAACTTTTTATTTTTCAATTTTATATCATTAATGGCACATTGTAAAAGTGACATAAGTGTTTATGGCTAAGGTTTACAAGTCATTGGCAACTAGGTGGTCTTGGCGAGTTATAACCGTGAGTTTTCTTATCAACCTTCATTCTATATTTTATTGTCTATTGTTATTTAGATACTCATGACGGGCCTCAAGGTTTTCAGTTGATAGTCATTGTAGTGGGCTTGCAGACGTATCACGGGTGGCATTGTTGGATAGAGCTCAATTCTAACCTAGCAGTGACCTGCCCCCCCCCACCATGGGGAATGAAGAACCTCTCAATCATGAGCATGATGAAATTGATTACCAGGCTATATGGGCCCAGTTGTCGCTTCTCGGTCACGAGCTACATGGGGGAGGGAAAAAAGCTTGTTTAGGGAGGTTTGACCTACTCTTTCCAAGGTTCAAGAAACCCCAAACTCGGATATTCATACACCTAGCAGGATGGAACCCTTTCCATATATTGTCTCCTCGATGAGTGGGGATACCATCGCTGGGGCAAGACATTGTAGTGTTGAAAGTTATCAAGGGTTCCTCACAACTCCATGGAACTCTGAGGTCTCTGATCATTCTTTGCTTCAAACACAATATTATGAACCCTAGGATTTAGGGTTTGGGACACAGTTTGCATTAGCGAACACCAGCTTATTGGAGGGGTTCAGCTTTAGTGATTGCCTCCTATTTCCCAAGGTAGTTACATCTTCATTCCTCCCCCACATTTCCTACTTTGCCTACATCAAGCAATTTATTGGGAGACCTGGTCGTATTGATGGACGAAGTGAGGTTAATCTATGGGGGATATAAAGAAAGGCTACTCAATAAGGAACCTCTAGTAGTGTTTAGCGCTGACAAAACTAAAGGAATAAGAGTGAGGCATAAGGAAAAAGAAAAAAGACCAATGTATCAAGCAGGTTGTAAATGTGAAGATGTCCTTGGCCCTAAGATCGGATGTGGCCCATACAACAGGCAGAGGTTTTAAGTTGAAAATCATTGGTTGGTTAGATTCGAGGAAGGAAATTTGGCATGCCTTGTCTTACTGCTTAGGCCAAAAACGAGGTGCTTCTGATGATAAAAAATTCCCTGACAGTGAAGGTTTTAGCCAAAGGATGATTTCATCTTATTTTCCAGGAAGAAGAGGATGCAAAAGTGGTCATGGATAAGGTTTGGAAGAGTGATTATGTGCATGTAGTATTCAAACCATGGTCACCCCCTTTCAATGCCAGGCGAGAATGAATGGACATTATGCATCTCTAGGTTAGGCTCCTCGACCTCCCTGTGTACCTCTAACACGAGCTTATCTTCTGTGACGTTAGGAACTTACTGGGGACTTACTTGGAGCACAACTCCTCCTATCTTATTTCAAGAGATATGTTTATGGTACGAATCCTTATCAGTATTGATCTTTAGGGTGGGTTGGATGGGGTGATCGATATGAGTCCTGAGATCGATCCTCTATAATTGGTCAATAAAGGGGTACCTTATCATTGCAAGCAATGTCGTGAACATGGGCATCTTGTAAAACATTATGTGCTTCCCCTTCATAAAAAGGTGAATAGAACTATTGCTTCAGCTTCGGACTATGGTAATGAGCAATGAGTTCACTCTCAAATGTCGGGGTTACATAGGTCAGCTTGAAACCTCAATTTCATGCAGATTTTAAGCATATCACTCTCTGAGCGGAAGCAAGCTCAAGGTTGGATGTTCTGTCTTTGGTAAAAAAGGCTTCAAGTTGTGAAGGTGCCCCGTTGGATCCCCTCCCTTCTTTTCCTCATCAAATTTTAAACTATGTTTGTCCCTATACTCCTCTTATTTAGTCTATCATCTCTTTGGTTTTTGAGGGTTCTAATGCTATCCCTTTCAGTAGCCTATCTAAGAATGCTTCATCCCTTCTTGTTTCGACTATTTGTCCCTACCCTAATGCACAGGGTGATTTGTCCTCGCCATCATCCTCTTATGTTCTTTCCTACCCATAACCAGGAAGCCAAAGTTGTCCTATATAATCTTCGCTATTGGTTGGTGGTTCCTCCGAAGGAGGGTATTCTCTAGGGCTTGGGTCAGCTTTCACTTTCTCCTACGGAAGGCAGAAGTTGCAGTAGAAAAAATTGTATTTCTAAATCCAAGGAGAAAGCCTGCATAGACCTTTTTTTTTAAGTTTGGTTCATGAGACATGTTTGGGGGGATTGAACTTTCAATCACTTGGATACACAAGGGCTTGCCAACATGCTTTTTTCCAATTGTGCTACCACCCATGGACAATCCTATGTAGACCTTGTTGCTAGTAAAAAATTATTTATTAAAGGGGCCCTTGGATCAAGCCCAACGCCTATGGGGATTGCTAAATCAAACATTTGTCCTTTATTTGTTGGGGTTTAGCATGTCCCCATAAAAAACACACTTTAAGAAGGCTCATTGAAGTTATTGAACCAGATATTATTTTTCTTCAAGAGACCCTTGGCAGTAGTATACATATATCAAATTGCCTTGAAGCCCTCTTTACAAGTTGGAATTTCTCAACCTTAGATTCCCTCGGTCGTTCTAGGGGGCTAACAGTGGGTTGGAGACCCAAACAAATCCATGTTACAAATATCTAGAGTATGAAGTCTATTATGGGAGTCAATGCCTCCTCCTTGGATTTGGGCCTAACACTTACTCTAATAAACATTTATGGACCATCCCAAAATCACAAATATTTTTCGGAAAATATTCTCAACAAATCTCTCCTCAAATCCAATCACATTATCATTGGTGGTGATTTGAACTTCTCTCTTGGACCCTCAGAATCTCGAGGTCATTGAGCTAGGCCAGATCCCTTGGCAGATTTCTTCAAGAGTAGGCTGGCTCACAATATGTTGGTGGATGTGGAGCTAGTAAAATTAATCATTTCTTGGAGGAATCGTCGATCAAGGGAAGACTGGATTGCAAAGAGAATTAATAAATTCCTCCTTTATGAAAATCTGGTGGATTCCATCCCCATGATCAAGCAATGGACTAGAATGGGTGATATATTGGACCACTTCCCTATTTCCTTAGATATAGAAGGGGCCCCGAAAAATTCAACCAACCCATTCAAGATGAACTCAGCAATGGTTAAAGGATAAGGGGTTCATAAACCTTGTAAAGTCTCACTGGATTTCTTATAACCCCCACTTGGGTGCATGGCAATTGCCTAATTCGAAGCAAACCTAAAGTTATTCAAACGAAAGACAAAGGAATGGGTGAAAAGGAAGAAAATATCAGAAGTCCAAGATTTGGAGGAGATAGAAAGGAAACTCCATATCATTTCAAATTCATAAGGGGAATGGTTCTCCTCCCAAGAATCCAATGAGACCCACATAAATCTTGAAAAAAAGGAAGATTGGTTTTCTTACAGCTTGGAAAGAGGATTGGCGCCAAAAAAGCATAGCCATTTGATTAAAAAGTGGAGATGAAAATGCCAATCTTTTTTAGCCCTTTGCTAAAGGTCATAAAATGGTAAACATCATTTAGAGTTTGCTTCATGATGAGGCCAATGAGGTCCTCATCCTTTGATGGGTTGGCCAATCTAGGTAAGCAACACTTTGAAGATCTCTTTAGAGCACCTCCGGAAACAACAATTGTTGAAGTAATATGAATTGCCCAACACTTCCCTAGAATGGTTGACGAAGAGGAAAGCAAGGCAATTATGGAGGAGGAATCTGTGGAGTAGCTCCACTTAGTGTTGCACAACTTTCAAAAAGATAAAAGTCCTAGGCCAGATGGTTGGGGTGTTGATTTTTTTTTTGAGCTTTATGATACTATGGGCATTGATCTCTTAGGGGTGCTTGAAGAATCTAGGAAGGAGGGGAGAATTCATCTAGATTTCAATTCAACCTTCATCGCTCTTATTCCAAAAGTGAATCAACATATTTCCTTCTTGGACTTTTGTCCCATTTCCTTCTATAATGCCATTTACAAGATCATTGTCAAGATTATTGCTTCCAAACTTAAACCCATCTTATCCAGATTCACGTCACTTGAACAATTTGTTTTCTTGGAGGGGAGGCAAATTCGAGAAGTTGGTGTGGCCCAGGAAGGTATTCACAACATAAAAATCCAAAATCTAAAGGGAAGAATTATCAAAATTGATTTATATAAAGCCTACAATAGAGTAAATTGGATTGTTATAAGGCTCCTTTTTACCCATCTGGGCTTCAACCTAAATTTCATAAATTTGGTTATGAGTTGCATACAACCAGCCTCTTTTGTGGTCCCCATTAATGGTTCAGCTTCCCCTTTTTTCCATGCTCAAAGAGGTTTGCACTAGGGTTTTCCTCTATCTCCTCTACTTTTCTTATTGATGGTTGAAGGCTTAAGTCGTATCTTTATTAAGGTTAAATGGTTCTCTCATTGCTTGGACTCTGGCTATCACTCATCTCATATTTTTCGATGACATTCTTATCTTTACAATGGAGAGTTTATGGAGATAAATGTGCTAGCATAGATTCTTTCTCTTTTTGGGTGGGCCACTGGTATGTCCATCAATACCCACAAATATATTATATCTCACCACAATCTTTCAGACATGGAGATTCTGCACATCTCACTGCTTTTCCCATATTGTTGTAGTGTTTTCTTCTCAATGATGTACGAAAAGAACCCACTTAAGATCGTGGATGACAAACGATCTCAACAATAGAAATGACTGCTAAACATTGTAGATCTGCAGCTATTGATAGAAACAAAACCTGCCAAAATCCTGATCTATGCTGCAATCATAGTTAAACAGTAAAATGAAGAGTAATAACCCCAAAACATCCAATGGAAACCAGATTTGTAAAGAATGATTTTATTATAACACCTGTGAAGGGAACAAATATATGTTACCAGTCCCCCTCTATGGGATGGGTTCTTGGCTATCCTCAAACGCTTTCAACTTCTATAGAGTCTCTCTCCTCTATAATGCATAAACCCAACAAAAATATGGTGTGCGACAATGAAAATAATCAGAGTTACAACAGTGAGTGCAACAATGAAAATAATCAAAAGTGAATAATGAATGGAAAACCCTCCTATTTATAACAAAATATTGAGTTATCCTCAAATAATGAGCAATAATAAAATATTATTGATCCCATTCTTGGAATTACCACTTGGAATATTTTATTATATTTGTTTAGGAGGGAAAAAATATTTAAACTTTTATTTAGAAATAATAAATAAATAAATGATTTATTTATTATCTCAAGGAATTAGTTAAGAAATAATAAACAAATAATGATTATTTTATTATTCCTAATGGATTTAGTCAAATTTAACAAAGAATAGTAATTAATTAATGATTAATAAGTTATTCTTAGAGAAAAATAAGAAAAATAATGATTTATCTGTTTATTTTTCATGATTGGGTCAAATTTGACAAGGAATAATAAAAAAACAATTGTTTAATTAATTATTCATGGAAGAAAATCAAATAAATAGTGATTTATTTAATTATTCTTCATGGGTTTAACTATAAATTACTTAATAAAGGTGGTTTATTAGGTAATTTCTCACAGTGAAAGCAATTTTACTAGGATAAAATTGGCTTTACATGGTGTACTTCGATCCATCTAGTAAATTAGGTTAGATGATCAATTTTTTTGTGATAGCAAATTGCGCCCCAACGAACGAGTGTTAGGAGCAAAACGTATGACCGAAGTACGTTGTAAAGACACAATCACTAGACAACACAGGGGAGTCAAGGAGAGAGAGAGAGAGAGACCAATGAAGCTGAAGCTGAGAGAGGATAGTGACAGAGGGGGCGAGACTAATGCAAGTCTCCTTTTTTGTTGTGGTATCGGACCTCAATGAGGTAGGGGAGGCATACCCATACCCGTCGAGATAACTTAGTACAAAAATAATGGTTCGCCCAAAAATATGAAACTGAGCAATAAAGTACATGTTGAATGGTACATGACACGCTGGCATAACAGAGCCATAAAATAATACAATGTGTCCCATTTACATAATGCACATGGTAAAAACATGAGGTAGGACTGAATACAATAATATCTTAGGACATGAGATACAATGCCCCTTCCCTCAAAAAATGGGTGGAAGGGAGGGTAGAACAACCAAAGAAGCCCTACTAAACAAGGGAGGGCTCTGCAAAACTGAATGGATCATCTGGAGGAGACGTGCATGCGATGAACACTACGATTGGTAGGAACCAAACCCATCAACTATGTGGACCTGCATCTGAGGCTGTAGCATAGTAGGTGTCCATCCGAGCATGTGGGGGGCTACCTGAAGGGCCACCCCCTCATGAGGTCTGAAACATCTCACACATACCCGGGAATCACTGATATAACCTGTTGCATCACTAGA
This sequence comes from Pinus tabuliformis, assembly GCA_031772625.1. Lineage (NCBI taxonomy): Eukaryota > Viridiplantae > Streptophyta > Pinopsida > Pinales > Pinaceae > Pinus > Pinus tabuliformis. The sequence continues at coordinate 465,130,304 of CM062811.1, forward strand.
CCATCAAGTGTATGGATCATTAACATGAAACGACCAAGTCAAAGGGCAATAATGGGACTCTTTTCTCGATCCAAAGCATCGAATAAGAATGGAAGCTGGAACCGAGATACACTGCCCTCTAGGCCATTCTTCTGGAATAAATGAGCTAATGTCGACAGAATAGGGCCTGCGATAGATGAGGCAATGAGGATCCTCAACTAAAGCACGAGGGAAAATAGTAATGTGACTGATGGACTGACACCAGGGATAATGGGGAAATGGGACTGAGGGACAAACAGACGACTACCCTTGTCAGAGCATAAAGTGCATGGTTGACATGGCAGCAATTGACTCAACTCCGGAGGGGTGGGGACAGTATGACTGGAGGCCAAAATGGGCAACACAGGATGAATGGTATGCAAATATGGATGGAATATTGTGACATGAGATGATGGGACATGAAATAGACTCCAAGAATGCAAGGGTGACTCATCGTGGATGCTCTGAACAAGGGTGACTCGATGACGCTGCCACACAGACTAGGCCCGATGGGGACCATGAAAACATGAGTAAATGATGGTTACTCACGATGAAAATCGACATATGGTATGACAAGTATTAAGAGGAGGTGGACCTCAAAGTACAAGTGTCGCTTTATGATGAAATTCAATTTTGAGAGACGACGAAGTGACCTTCTTGGAAAAATGGTTTCCGGGTGAAGTGTCAAATCATCAAAAATTGAGGAAGACCCATTTTAGAGCTCAGTGAGATATTTCCAATGGTGTTGACAGTTTGTCAAACTGAGCTACGGTCTAGTCGCAATGGGCGATAGAAAAATTGGGGATTTTTTTATAAAAGGGTGTTTTCCCTCCAATTTGGGAGGAGGAGAAGGCCCTAAATCTTGTGGAGATCATAGTAGACAAACCGACCATCGAAATCAGGATCTGAAACTTTCAGGCAAGTGGCCTTACTTGTCTAAAGATGGCCTTAATGCTTCTTGGAACAATGGTTCCTGGTGAAGAATTAAGGGAAGAGGAAAACGAGAATGAACTACTAGAGGAGGTCTAGAATCATCCTCGCCCACTAAGTCAAACATGGGGACTAGGTGGTAAAGGAGTAGAACATTTGAAGATATGGTATCAAACTTCTACGATATGCGATGTGCATATGGCTCGCCGGAGAGGCCGGTAGGACAAACTATCCAAGGAATGGGAGGATAATTGATCATGCCTAGATTCAGTGGGATCTAGGCCGAGACTTAATTGAGAAGATAGCCAGGGGAAAACCATCATGCCCCCAAGCATGGGATACTAATTTGGTATGCAAAGGTGGGTATGATGCCCCCTAGCAGGAGGAGTTCTAGCACGAGGAGTTTGTGGAGCGCCATTGTGTTCCAAGTGCTCAAAAAAGGGATTCAAGCATCTCGGCCCAACTTGGCACGAGATTCTCCAAAGGAGATGTAGGGGCCTATGTGCCCCCCCGTATGCTATGGGCGTACTAGATGTATTTAGAGCTATGGGCTCCAAACACTTATATGATACATAATATGATTATGCATTTTGTATGACGATGATGGTTCGCCATTTGTGTGGTTATCTTTTGTGGTATACATGTGATAAATGCCAATCTAGAATGTTGTTTGCGATGGTATCTACATAGTGATTTTGGGCTCTAGGTACATGACTGAATGTAATGGTTTCAAATTCACGTACTAATAGCTTCACTCGTAGATATTTTCTAAATAGGACTTGGTTATGCACATGATACACACCATTCAATTACATGACAAGTAGCAAGGAATCTAAACGAACATGAAGATGAAGGATGCGATGAGCAAGGGCATCGACTAACAAACCTATCACTGCATCATATTCGACCTAATTATTGGTGGCAGATCCAATGCACACGCCATTTGAAAGGACTAACGTATGCAAGGGGGTAAAAATGGCCCAGGCTACCGAGGCTAGATTCTGGGAGAAGTGACTTGCACCATCAACATGGCCAATATACAGTGTGGATCCATCTGAAAGGTGCAAAAGACAACGAATGAGAGGATGCAATCTACCTAACATTATGGCGCAAATCAAAGGGATGTGTTGTGAGCAACATTTATGGAGGTATAGCACATTGGGAGAATTAAGAAGGAGATGGCCTTCGAAATCCTCTGAAGAAATGCCCCCTTACTTAAGTGTAGGGGTAATTAGGGGTAGACATAGCTTCCATGGTGTCCTCATCAGGCTGGGAGATGGGCAGATGGGAGGAAGACTGACTACATGATGCGGCGGCATTACTTGGTGCATCAACCTGAGGAATAAGGTTCACATACGCATCGTCTTGAATGGTAGACAATGGACTGGTAGACGGAGGGTCTACTGATGTTGAGACCTCAGATTCTGTCAAAAAAGGTTCGATAGAAATGCACGCAGCAACCTCAGGAAGGTTTGTCGGTGAGGAACTCAAGGATGATGACAGGTAAAGAACGGGGCCTGTGGTGTCCGTCATCTCGACATCGGGGGAAGGATCACAATAGAAGGGCTAGAGTTTCCCTGTTCTGGTTGACTGATGGTACCAGAATCCACAAGTAGAGGAGCAGAGGTTCCACTACGAGTGGCCTCGTAGTCACGAATTACCCCAAGGCAATCGTGAAACTCATCGAGACGAGGGAAACAATGGGAATAGTGACCATGAAGGTCACACAGGGCACAAGGATGGTTTGTGTGAAGCATTTTGAGTTTCTTAGGTGGGACCGATATGTCAACATGGACTTCTGAAATATTTGACTCAGGGAACGCTTCATGAACCAAAGGTTTAAGTTGAGGAAGTTCGGGACAATTGTTGGTGGCATGCCCAACAACTTCACATAAAGTGCACGACTTTGGGGCCTTAGGGGCTAGAGGAGCTTGGGGAGCCTTGTCCTTCGAATCTTTCTTTTTGGCTTTGCCCCCCTGGCTAGATGCTTTCACAACAGGAGTTGGTTCCTATTGAGGTGGTGATGGTACTGAAGCAGCGACAAGGGTCATGGGGACCGGTTGAACCGGGGTCAAAGCATGATACAGTCTTGGCTGACCAAGCAGAATGTTTGTAGGGGGATCAATGTACCATATTGGGATCCCCAAAATCACATTAGGAAGGACCAACGAAGCGATGACAGGGACAGAAAATACTCTCGGAGGGGGAATAAGAAAGGTATCTGGCCTGCAGGGTAATGTCTCAGTGGAATAGCTCCTGGATGGTTAAGACCTGGAGGAACAGTTCCTGGTGGGAACATAGGAGAGGCACCCACAAATGGAGGAGGTCCTGGGTGGGTGGATCCAGATGACTCGGCTGAGATGGTAACAACAGAGTGTTGAGGAGCTAGTTGTTGATCAGAGGTATTGACCTCATCAGAATCCATCATGAGGATCTGGTAGTCACTGGGACTAGAAGGTTGGGGGAGGTGGGCTGCTTGACCTGGCTAGGGTTGAGCAGCAACAAATCCTTGTTGAGGGAAAGGATTTGTGAGCATGACCGGTTGAGGTGGCGCAGGATTCTAAGGCAATTATTGACCTTGAGAAGCTGCTTGAGCTTCCCATAGTTGGCGCATCTGGGGTAAAAGGGGACACTCATGTGTGTAGTGGCCATGTACACCACAACATGCACAAGGCTTATTCGTATGAATAGCCTTGTTTTGCTTGGGTTGGCCACCCTATTGCTAGTTGTTGGTGTTAGGCTAGTTCCCCTGGGGTTCACTAGGCTGGTTACCTTGGTTACCCTGGTTACCCTTGTTACCCTTCCCCTTATTCTTTTTCTTCAAATTCTGGGGATTGGTATCACTCTGTTGTGAAAACACCTGACCCTGAGGGGGTGGTGGTTGCTGGGGCTAAGGATGCATGGGAGGCTACGACGCTAATGCTTGAGGGGTTGGAGTACCAGGATGTGCATAAGAAGGAGCAACAATTTGGTAAACGGGTAGAGGCCCTGGAAACATGTTGCTAGTAGGAGGGGCATAAATGTTGGAGGAATTAGTGCCCCTTGCGGATAGCCATAACTCTACTGAGAATATGGCAAAGAGTGTGAAATGGATCCAACGATACCGTTGGCAGCGTGAGATTCCCCCGGTGCATTAGCACTTCCAGGATGAGGGAGGTATGGAATAATGGTATAGACATAACCTGATTGAGCATAAATCAGATCATATCTCAAAGCAGTTTGGAGAGCTTCTTCCTCGATCTGAGGAAAATGAGACGTGACATCTTTCCCGATGGGGGATAAAAGGCTCTTAAGAAACCAATCTAGATAAACACGGTCTTCGAAAGGCGGGGCACGACATGTGCTCCTCCTTCGATGCCACTCTTGAACATGGTCAGAAAGGTGAGTAGCGGAGGATTGACAAAATGTGGTCAAAAGCTCAGTACCAGTGTCGTACCGGAGAGGTAACTGGAAATAGGACAAGAATGCTTTAGTAAGCGTCGCGAAAATGGAATGAGAGGCGGTGGGCTGGTCTACATACCATTTTGCAACATCTCCAGTGAGCGTACGTTGGAAGAATCGAAGACGAATGAAGTCATCGGTTATGGAGTTAGACGAACACCACATGTGGAAGGATCGGACATGGTTGGTAGGATCCTCTCCAACAATACCCTCAAACTTTGGGATGTCTAAGGGAAGCTTAGCCAGCATAGGCGGCAAACCAGCATCATGGTGTATGGGGTTGTTTATCAACTGGTTAAGATCTGATAGACTTAACCCAGCCATAAAGGGGAGCATGGGGGCTGTCGGAACGGTTCGTGAGACTGTTCCGCCTAATGTGACCACCGGTATAGCACCGGAGGCACCACCAAATTGGGGTCCTGCACCTGCTGTGGGTCCAGACATGGTGATGATATGCAGTGAAGGAGGTTCATAATCAGATGAGGAATCAGAAGGACTAGGAGAAGAGTCGGAATGGGGACTCGGAGGGCTATGAACTCGAACCCGATGGGGAGGAGTAATACGCCCAAGCGGAAACTGGGGGTGAAGGCCTAATAGTCTCCGTGACTGACGCCTTGGTGGCGCAATGATGGAAGGACACATGGAACACAGAAAGGGTGAAGGGAGATCAACAATATATCTTTTGTCTCTGATGTGGTGAGATAAATTTATTATGTTAAGTCTTGGCTTGGCAGTGTAAACCAAGCGCCCTTCGCTTAAGGTGTGCTTGTGTTGTTGAAATGTGGTAACAAGAATATTCCAATTTAATTTGTCCTTGAATTAAATTGTGAATTAAAATCGAATTTAGTCTTAACAGCTACTTGGAAATAATTAATTAATTCATTTTGAATTAATTAGTTGGAGAAATTCAAGTTAGAAGTCTTTCTGAAGTCATGCAAGAGTTATCCCTAAAATTTAGGAGATAAGATTGAGTTATATTTGAGTTGTAATTAGTTAACTCAGTTTACTGAGTTAAGTCTAGTTAAATTAGTTCCAAATTGTTTGAGGAACTAATAGAGAGTTAACAGTTAGTTGATGCATGCATGCACTCAACTAGTGCTACTCCAGTTAACTGAAGATTCCCTCATCAGAAACTCATGCATGTCTATTCTGAGAAAGACCCAGATGAGATTAAAGTTAAGGATAGTGTACTATCAATTGCATGTGTTTTCTTATAAAGAAAACTCATGCATGTAGTCAAGGCATCATTCCTTGAGGATTGTGCAGTTCTGACAGTGTGTGAGAGAGGTTTTCCACTTGGTGAGGTGAAAATCTTCCACAAGGAACAACGCAAGGAAATAGGAACTTGGAGGGCAGAGAGGAAGGCTTGAGAGAAGCCAAGATTTCCTGTGAGCATCTGTGAGGATTGTACTGAGAGATGGCTAGCTATGAGAGCTAAGGCTTTGTATAATTCCTATATATTTCCACCTTGTATGATAAAATAGATAGTGGGGTTTTTAGCTGAGGCTTTCCCTAAAGTATTTTCATGTGTATTGTGCATTAATTCTTCTTCTTCTAGTTATATTGTTCAACTCGATCTTTAAGCTTCCTCTAATTGATAGTAGAAGTAGGTTATAGTATTTTGCTTTGATTTATATTACATTATCGGGTTAACCTACATCAGATTTTCTACATGGTATCAGAGGGAGATTTGTAGAGAATTTATACATGGTATCAAAGCTATATTTGTAGAAATTTTCTACATGGTATCAGAGCTGTGAAAAGTATACTGAGAAGAGAATTCGAAGGTTGAAGTTCGGGGTTGCAGGTGCAAATCGAATTCATATCATACTTCAAGGTTGGCCAATGGCGTTTTATGGCTTGAGACTCGAGTATGCCTTGGAAGGTAGCTTGAATTACATAGCACGAAAGGATAGAATGGAGGCTATATTAGAAGACAATGGCTTGAAGGAATTCATTGATCAAGAAATTCCTTCAACTAATGCACAAGAGTTGGCTGAGTGGAAGAAGTGTGTGGTGAAAGTGAGATGGATCATCCTTGAGGGAGTTCGAGACCATATTGTCTCGAGTCTCAATGGGAAAGATACTCCATTTTCAATGTGGAAGACATTGAAGGACCTCTACCAGAACAGTAGCGACCAAAGGAAATTGGCACTCAAGGATAAGCTTCGAAGAATCAAGATGGAGAAGGGCGATACTATTTCCACATATCTGAAGAAGCTCACCACTTGTAGAGATGAGCTTGGTAGTGTGGGAATTACTACTGTCGATGATGATATGGTGAGCCTCACTCTCCTTGGCCTTCCAAAGAGTTGGAATAGCTACCAGGACTTTGTGAATGGAAGGGAGAAACTACCGAATTGGGAACGACTGTGGTCGGATCTTATGTAGGAGGAGATCAGGAGGAGCACACGAGATGGTTCTTCATCCAAGGATGATGATGAAGAAAATCTAGCCTTAGCAAGTAAGGCAAGGAAATGGAAGGGAAAGGCTTCCCATTTCAAATTGAATTCTTCTCATGAAGGGAAGAAGGGTGACATGTCTAAAGTAAGATGATTTAATTGTCACGAGATGGGACATTATGCAACTAAATGCCCATCGAAGAAGTCTAAGAAGGGATCCTCGGAAGGATCGGAAGGTGAGGCATTAGCCTCTCAGAATGGACTTTACCCTCATCGCATGCATGGTGTCATCGATGATGGGTTGTGTCTGGTATCTTGACAGTGGAGCCTCATTCCACATGACCGACGATAAAAGTTTATCCAATGCCTTGGAGGAGAAAGACCTCAAGATGCACATAGAGATGGGTGACGACAGAAGGTATAATGTTTCAGGAGTGGGCACTGTTGCTTTTCAGAGGGAGCATGGAGCTCCTACCTTAACAGATGTGAAGCATGTGCCTGGACTGAAGAAGAACTTGGTATTGGTAGCGATGTTGGAGGACAAAGGCTACAATTTTGTCTTCAGTAAAGGAAAGGCGTTCCTAAGACACATAGCCACGAGTCAGACCAAGAGGATAGGGATTCAAGTGAAGAATCTCTATAAAATAGAGGTAGATGATTGTGTAGCATTGAGTACGAAAGCAGAATTGGTGCAAAGCCAAGACATTGGCGAGTTGTGGCACAAGCGGTTGGGTCATTTGCATCATGGGGCTTTGAAGATAATGCAACAGATATCTACAGGACTTCCCAAAGGTAAACTTGAGCAAGTTGACACATGAAAAGGTTGTACCTTGGGAAAGTACACCAAGTCTTCCTTTCATGAACGAGACAGTCGAGCAGAGGCTATCTTAGAGCGAGTTCATACTGATGTGTGTGGACCATTCTCAACGGCATCCACAGCGAAGCAAAGGTATTATGTGATTTTCATTGATGATTATTCTCGTAAATGCTGGATTTATTTCATGCAGAAGAAGGACCAAACCTTCACAAAGTTTTGTGAGTTCAAAGCTTTGGTCGAGAAAGAGTGAGGGAAGAAGATCAAGGCCTTGAGAAGCGACAACGACAAAGAATATGTCTCTCAAGAGTTTAAGGACTTTTTTGTAGCAGAAGGAATTAAACGAGAGTTGACGGCACCTCATAACCCACAACAGAATGGGGTGGTCGAGAGGAAAAACAGAACTATTGTAGGGGCAACACAGGCAATGCTGCATGACCAAGGCCTACCACTTCACTTGTGGGTTGAGGCATGCAACATAACGGTCTATTTGCAGAATAGAAGCCCGCATCGCATACTTGGGATGAAGACACCAGAGGAAGCCTTCTCCGGTAAGAGACCAAATGTGGGTCACTTCAGGATCTTTAGCTCATCGGTATTTTTCCACATGACAAAGGATGCATGGAAGAAGATTGAGCCAACAGCAGAGTTGGGGATACTTGTGGGGTACACTGATACACCTCACAACTATCGAGTGTACTTGCATACTAGTCGGAGGATAGTGGTTCGTAGAGATCTCAAGTTTGATGAGCAGAAGGCCATGCGAGTTTCCCTTGAGAGGGAGCTCCAACTACAAGCTCTGGAGGAACTGTTGGTTCCTAAGGAGGAGGAGCCTCAAACTGATGCAGAGCAGCCGCACGCAGAGGTTCCAGGAGTGGAGACATCCACTCAAGCAGAGTCTTCTAGAGATGGACGGAAGTGCACAAAAGAAGCTGACAGATTGTTGGAGGATGCACGAGAGAATGTGGGAGCACTATCTTCTCATCGCAGATAGAGGAGGTCACTTGATAGGTACACTAGATACATGGCTCTTGCTGGGGAATGTGTTGAGACTGAGCCATCTTCCTTTGAGGAAGCAGTGCAACAACTGATTTGGGTTGATTCTATGGTGGAGGAGTATGACTCCATAGTTCATAATAGTGTTTGGGACGTGGTTCTGAGACTAGAGAACAAGTCAGTTGTGAGTTCCCATTGGCTTTACAAGGTAAAGCAAGCTGCTGATGGTAGTGTGGAGAAGCATAAGGTAAGATTTGTTGTCCGTGGCTTTTCACAAATCGAGGAGGATCATGTTGTTGCAGTGTATATTTCGACAGAGGAGCAAGATGTTGACATTTTGACAAAGGCATTGTCAAAGTGTAAATTTGAGTTCCATAGAGACAGGATCGAAGTGGCAGATAATCCTTTTCTTGTTGAGAGGGAGTGTTGAAATGTGGCAACAAGAATATTCCAATTTAATTTGTCCTTGAATTAAATTGTGAATTAAAATCGAATTTAGTCTTAACAACTACTTGGAAATAATTAATTAATTCATTTTGAATTAATTAGTTGGAGAAATTCAAGTTAGAAGTCTTTCTGAAGTCATGCAAGAGCTATCCCCAAAATTTAGGAGATAATATTGAGCTATATTTGAGTTGTAATCAGTTAACTCAGTTTACTAAGTTAAGTCTAGTTAAATTAGTTCCAAACTGTTTGAGGAACTAATAGAGTTAATAGTCAGTTGATGCATGCATGCACTCAACTAGTGCTACTCCAGTTAACTGAAGATTCCCTCATCAGAAACTCATGCATGTCTATTCTGAGAAAGACCCAGTTGAGATTAAAGTCAAGGACAGTGTACTATCAATTGCATCTGTTTTCTTATAAAGAAAACGCATGCATGCAGTCAAGGTATCATTCCTTGAGGATTGTGCAGTTCTGACAGTGTGTGAGAGAAGTTTTCCACTTGGTGAGGTGAAAATATTCCACAAGGAACATCGCAAGGAAATAGGATCTTGGAGGGTAGAGAGAAGCCAAGATTGCCTATGAGCATCTGTGAGGATTTTACTGAGCGCTGGCTAGCTGTGAGAGCTAAGGTTTTGTATAATTCCTATGTATTTCCACCTTGTATGATAATACAGATAGTGGGGTTTTTAGCCGAGGCTTTCCCCAAAGTATTTTCATGTGTATTGTGCATTGATTCTTCTTCTTCTGGTTATATTGTTCAGCTCGATCTTTAAGCTTCCTCTAATTGATAGTAGAAGTAGGTTATAGTATTCTACTTTGATTTATATTGCATTATCGGGTTAACCTACATCAGATTTTCTACATGTGTGTGCAAGTGTATTGATTGATTAAGCCCAGATCATGTTTGTCAAAAAGAAAAAATATTGATGCAAATAAACTGAAATAAAAAAATAGAAAATAAGCAACAAAACAATTAACTAAACCCCACCCAAACTAGGTTTGTAAACACTGTACTGCTAGGTGGCTAAACCGATGGAAAATACACTAAAACGGTTAAGAGATCTGAATGTCGGTGTGGCTGGGATCAAGTGACTCTAAGCTGTTGGAAAGTGGTGTAGCAACAACAAAAATCAGAGGGGAAGATCGTTGCAAAAAGATAGGGAGATGGGTGAAACACCTAGGGCAACCAATGGGACCCTAAAGGAATGACCAAACAAGTTTTAATGTGAAACTATGGATGGTAGCAACCTATATTATCAGATCTGAAACAAAAATTTACAGATCTAGAAAGCTGAAAATGCTGCAAAAAAAAACTCAGACTTCTCACTAAGCTAAACTCCTCCTAGAAAGGCAAAAGTGTACTAGAAGCCCTAAGGGAGGTTAAATTCGACTTCGACAAGTAAAACAGAATGGATCAAGGCCTAAGCGGGATTAGCAGAGGTTAGACACCCAACAGACAGCTCTTAGCAAAACCCAGAAACGGATTTGAGAAAAACCCTAAAACCCAGAAATCGTAGGTTTTGACCTGTTTTTTAATGAAATCACACTTTTTGGGCAGAAAGTTGCATTTTGGAGCCCAGATTGCAGCTTTTGGGCTGAAAACTGCGATTTCTGCTCTGAGACTTCCATTCTACAAATTCCAGGAAAAAGTGTCGCCTTTGCCGCAACTGGTTCCTGTGACCTGTAGAAACAACCATAAAGCTTACGGAAGTAAAAAATTTATTAGATATAGGGTTAAAACACTAGGAAACATTAATAGAAGAGAAAAAAGAGGAAACCCTAAGCTGAAAACCAAAGGTCACCCAGGTTTCTAGATCTGAAGTATAAAACCTAGTAGAGTCGCCAATTTGTTGTAGTGTTTTCTTCTCAATGATGTACGAAAAGAACCCATTTAAGATTGTGGATGACAAACGATCTCAACAATAGAAATGACTACTAAACATTATAGATCTACAGCTATTGATAGAAACAAAACCTGCCAAAATCCTGATCTATGCTGCAATCATAGTTAAACAGTAAAATGAAGAGTAATAACCTCAAAACATCCAATGGAAATCAGATTTGTAAAGAATGATTTTATTATAACACCTGTGAAGGGAACAAATATATGTTACCAGTCCCCCTCTATGGGATGGGTTCTTGGCTATCCTCAAACGCTTTTAGCTTCTATGAGTCTCTCTCTTCTATAATGCATAAACCCAACAAAAATATGGTGTGCGACAATGAAAATAATCATAGTTACAATTGTGAGTGCAACAATGAAAATAATCAAAAGTGAATAATGAATGGAAAACCCTTCTATTTATAACAAAATATTGAGTTATCCTCGAATAATGAGTAATAATAAAATATTATTGATCCCGTTCTTGGAATATTTTATAATGATTTATTTATTATCTCAAGGAATTAGTTAATGAATAATAAACAAATAATGATTTATTTAATTATTCCTAAGGGATTTAGTCAAATTTAACAAAGAATAGTAATTAATTAATGATTAATTAGTTATTCTTAGAAAAAAATAGGATAAATAATTATTTATCTGTTTATTTTTCATGTTTGGATCAAATTTGACAAGGAATAATAATAAAACAATGGTTTAATTAATTATTCTTAGAAGAAAATCAAATAAATAGTGATTTATTTAATTATTCTTCATGGGTTCAACTATAAATTACTTAATAAAGGTGGTTTATTATGTAATTTCTCACAGTGAAAGCAATTTTACTAGGGTAAAATTGGCTTTACATGGTGTACTTCGATCCATTTAGTAAATTAGGCTAGATGATCAATTTTTTGGTGATAACACATATGATTCCATGCCTCTGGATGAAGGTCTGAAATATTTGGGTTTTCATCTGAAACCTAATTGCCACAACAAACTAGACTGGACTTGGCTCATCACCAAGGTGGAAAAACATTTGAAAAAATGGTGCCATAGACGACTTTCCAGGGTGGGCCATATGGTTCTTATCAAATTTGTGTTAGAAGCCATTCTAGTATATTGGGAAATTTTAACTTAGATCCCTAAGTATGTTCAGGAAAAAAAATCAGGAAGTTATGTTAAAATTTTCTATGGGCAAGGAAACAAGAGTCGGGGATGTTTCCATGGGTGAAATGGTATATTATAACCATGCCAAAATCCTTAGGTAGTTGGGGCCTAAAGAACTTATTCCTCTTTTTAAGAGCTTTGGATGCCAAATGTGGATGGAGATTAATCTCAACACACTGCTTATGGACATCGGTGGTCACCAACAAGTACATAGCTTGAATGAGGCAAAACAAACCAAGAACAAATATTTCAGACATATGGAGGGTCATTCTCAATTCCTTTGATATCATTGGAAGCGATCTTGCTTGGCGGGTGGGTAGAGGAGACTGTGTGGGACTCAGTTTTGATCCATGGCCTAGTAATAGACCAAGTCACTTGTTCTCCCCTCCTTTAACTTACACACATAATCCAACGCATTGCAAAGTAGGATCCAAAGGGGGAAATGCTCCAAATAAGTTCATCGGGTCTGTCTGTCATTCTAATATGACCATCATATAGACCATGGAGATAATTATGTCAGGAATCCCAATATTCCCCCTCTAAATCCAACTCTTCAATGAATAACCATCCTTGTCTCCATATTGTTGAAATTGTGTGATTTGAAATGTGTGTAAGTTTGGTATAATCCAGAGGTGTAAGTTTGGACACAATCCGCAAAACAACGTCAACAATAGAATAAGCATTTTCACTTGGAATATCCAATTTCTTCTATTTAATGTCTTCATATGGCTATGTTTATAATATTTCTTTTTGTCAGTATACATATGGGTTTCTTTTGGACTGAACTATTTTTTTGCATACTCTATATACTGATATCATCAATTTTCTTTCGTTCGATTGGGTTGCATATTTTTATGATCTTTAGTTGCTATCAAAATGAATAGATATGCCTGTGTTTTTCTTCTCCACGTGAGCATTCTATAAAATTGATGTTATTGATGGGTTGGTTAATGAATACACACTTGATGTGTATATGCAGAATATAATATCAGCTATTTTTTCTTTTTTCTTTTTTGAATTAATATACTTTTTTATTACTAAAAAAATTAGGTTACATAGATATTATATGGTGCGCAGAGGGAGCACAAGCTTTCAACTGTTGACCTTTGTCACCTAGATGAACCACGGGGATTTTCTAAACAAAATACAAATATATCAAGCCCATACAAGGCATGGTAACCTTCCCATACAAATTAGACGTTGAAGCAAGAGCCATAGTCCACAGAGGGACGACTGAATCAAACGCTCCCACCAGCATACGCCCAGGAGCACATAGAAACCATCCATTTCGCTGCGACCAAAGATCCGCATGACAAATATAAACTTCTAGGACATTATCCTCACAAGGTGCCACAACTAAAACCACCAAATGACAAAAGTAGAAACCACCATCATCAGTCTAGAAATAAGCAAGTTGTCCACAAAAATCCTAACAGTATATCACCAAAAGCTTGTAATAATAGAAATCATAGAAAACACTAGAGACTGAAAAGGAGAACCATACACAACCCTCATAAGCACATGGTCGCAGCCATATTACGTCGTTGTAATTCATAGGTATAAATACCATCAAGTGGCCTTCCAAAGACAAAACCAGAAGCTTCAGGAAAGACCCAAATTGCGCCACCCACCACCCATACTCGCTGGTCATTATCAGAGGACAATATATTAGCCGAAACCCTTGCGTTGGAGCCAGGGGGATCCATCATGTCTCCACTATCTGATTCATAGGCTATGTGGCTCTCCACATGCACCAATCGAGCATCAATTTTATGCACACAGAACCTCAGGTTTTAAGAATTCTTTGCACATCCTCCAGAGGCAAAAAATATTGTATTTTTCCACTTGGTTATCTCTCAAAACCAAGAGCAACAAAGTCTTCATTTTCCAATGGAGTGCAACTAAATTTAAATATTGTTTTCGCCTACCCCTAGTATGCCTAGGGTATGACACCCAAACTGACATATCCTCCAACAACTCATAGTTTGAAAGAGATTGCCTTTCCTCTCCCACTTTTATCTTGAGCTCTCGAAATTCCTGACAAGTTTAAGGCAAAATTGCATTGAAATAGGTCACCACTGAGTAATGGGAAAATAGCTTTGCCCCACGCTGTGTAGGTTGGGTCCTTCCACCTCCTCCCCTCCTACTCCTCATCCTCTTCCTTGGCTACATTGTCGAGTCACGAGGGGGTGGATCAATATCGCTACAGGGGCTTCCTTTACCTGCAAAAGAACACAAAGACCGACTCAAACCACCCTCAGAAAAACTAGGATACCAACAGATTATCTCGTCGCAAAAGCACCAAACATAAGACTAAATGTTAGATTAAGACCCACCAGAGATGGCAGAGGACAACACTTCCTCAGCCAGAGGCTCTTCACCCTTGACCATTGAGTGAGAACGATGCTACCCTGGGACCAAGAGACAACAACGCCCAAGAAATGATAGATAATTAACCAAACCCACCCACTGCACATGTCTAGCTGCACAACTAAAGCCACCTAGTTCAACCCTCATAGAGAATCCCGACAACCCCCACAACTAGAGAGGATTTGCTGACACAAAACCCAACATTAGACCACTCCAACAAATCCAACAGTTTCCTCAAACCATATGATACAAACAACACACAAAGATTGAGACTCTAAACCCTTAAGACCAAATTTTCCACATCGACTAAACAAAGAACCCAACTAAAACAGAGGTGACACCAGAATGAGCACAAAGAGCTTACAAATTGAAATCACAAACAAGCCTTTTAAATTAACAACCTCCACTAGCTAGTGAGACCACGCTATGCAAATGTCCCTCTCTACCAATTATATTTTAATTTTTTTTAGATGATATAATTATTGGTGTAATTATGATTTTTAATTATTTAAAATGTATAGTTAGATTATGTAAATTACATTACTTAAATTTGTAACTCTAACAAATCCTTACAAGATTACAAGTTAAGATAATCAAAAATCTACCAAAAACATCAAATATGGAAAAATTAAACTACCCATGTGCTAACACAACCATATAATTAAATGACTCGTAAATGCTAATGGGCATCAGTCTATAATAAACATCAAAACACTTACTTTATAATACATTTTATGCTGTTAAATTAAAAAAAATCATAAAAACATAATTTTATTTTAAATTATTATCATTATCATTAATTATAAAAACATAATTAATATCTAAATTGAAGATATATGCATTTGAAAAATATGTAACAATATTCTTGTCTATGGAGATTTACCTCCACTTTATCATAGAAAATCTTAATTTGTATGGAGACGTTGTTACAATACCATGGCTTATTAAAACGACATGCCCAAAAACCATAACTCATTTCATATGGCACTTGCTCATATGATATGTTTTTAATTAATCAATTTACTTAAAGATAAAAAAGGGCATAACTACATAAATTTCAACCTTTAATTTTTGTATGTCATTAAGAATATTCTAAAACACTCCATAGAGGTTTAATCCTTACCATCCACCTAATAATTATTAACAATTAAGTTAAAATTTTGGAAACCCTATTTCAAAATATACATGTTTATCGATATAATTAATTTCAATGTACTGTGACTAATAGATGAAATGACTTTTAGTTGAAATCCAACAATATAATTTGTAGCAAGATTGTGATTTTTTGTGGTTTAAAATACACTTTTGAATGCTAAATGTATTTAGCACTTGTGAAACACATGAGCTTTGCAAATTAAACAACTTAAACTTATGATTTTCAAAAATATATGTATGATTTTGAATAAAATTGACCAAAAAATGCTCAAAAAAAAATCATTTCAATTAAGTGATTAATTTCTTTTTGTTACATGAAACTACTTTAATAAAATAGTAGTATATATATATATATATATATGATGGTTAACGTCCACTGAGACCAAATAATGGTCTATCGGACCTAAAGAAACAAGTTATCTATTTTGATTTAAGATTTTATTCCTATGCTCAAAAAGCTTGGAGAGAAGCCTCCCGAGCTCACTATAATTTTGACATTGTAAAAGGTTAGGAAGGTCAGTATTGTAACAAAGATTGTGAAACTGAGATCTAATGTGGTTATACGTGGGGCACTCTAAGAGGAAGTGGTTTTCATCCTCGATGTTCCTATTCTCACATATATGGCAGATCCTTTCCGTCCATGGCGTTTTAGGAACTGCCCAACGACCTGTTTCACTATGAAGTTCATGAGAATTCGTTCTAATCAGGGTAGAGAATTGAACCGATAAATTCACATCAAAAAATGCTTTAACAAAACACCGGATCACTTTCTATCCAAAACTCCTAGACGTTAAATTAAATTTTTTAAATAATATTGTATTTATAAATATAAAACACCTAAAAATACACTTCACTTTAAAAACAATAATTATTTATAATTTACAATAAATATATATATATATATATATATATTTAATCTAATTGAATTTCATTTTGCAATCTCTACGTACATGATTAAAAAATTATTTTTTATTCATTCAATTAGAAAATTTATATCGATATATTATTTTAAATTTTAATATTAAATAATTTACGATAATTGTTGTTTTTTTAATTTAATTTAATTTTTTATTTTTTTAATAATGAGACAATCCCCTAACAAACAACTTTGTAAACGAATAATTTTAAATTTTAATTTTGTAGCTTTCTTTCTTTATTTAAAATATTTGCATCCCTCACAAGGGCGAGGTGGCAGTTGTGTGTACTTTCTCATCACCACGTGCTTACGAATTCACCATTGTCACAAAACACATGCTGGTTTAATATGAACTTCTAGAAGAGATGTGGGTGCAAATATGAGGTTATTAGACCCCTCAAAGGGAATCTTACTAATTATATGTCATTTTTTAAAGATCAAGGCTAAATCAAAGCAATTGTAAAAGTCCACTTCGTATATAAATTCATAAATTCAATTTAGAATATATATAAAAAAAATCAGTTTTACAATGTCATTTTCTCTAATTTAATATTAAAAATAACCATTATTAATTATTTAATTGTAAATGAAATGTATTACTAAGGAATTTAGACTTCTGTGATCCATAACATTGTCTAGATATCTTCGGCAAAATCACATAATCAATCTTTTGTCGACGCGTTTCGAACCAACCAGTGTGGTTCATCGTCAGGACAAGTTGAAGAACTGATCAGGACAAGTTGGTGTTACATTATATATATTAAGATGATGTAGATGTATTACCTTTTTGTTATTATATTTTATATTTGAGATGAATAAGGTTGTATAGTCCGTGTTTATTTACTGCTTAGTTTAATAAAATATTTTAATGTCATGATGTGTTGTAAGTACTCTAAACAATAATAAAATTAAAAATGAATTATATTGAATATTTGTTTTTACTTTTTTTAATTAATTTTTTTAATATAATTAAACATTTTTTGGTAGATAAAGATTATATATCTATATAATTGACATTGAAGAGAATGACAAGAAGTTAATAATTATTTATTTAATATTGAATTATGACATTTTTTTATTATATAGTGTTTATATTATAGTGCACATGTCATGTTACTAGAGTATGGATTAATATAATGAGAGTTGTACAGATTATACATATGTTATTTTTACATATTTTTTCAAATTTATACTTTTTAGATTAAAAAATAAAACTCATAAAAATAGTTTATTCAATACTTTACACCAATGAAAAAATAGAATTTTTGAATTTAATTACAAACCATTTGTGTTTATGGTACATAGTAATTAATATATAATATTATTTTTCAAACTATTTATATTTATTATACATAATGATTAGTGATATGGTACATAGTAATTAATAATAGAGTACACAAAAGTCAATAGTCAATTATTGGATCATTACACAATAAGAGGGGAGACATTTCAACCATCATATTTGAGATAAAGAGAAATAAATTTTATTTAAAAATAATAAACTTTAATTTCTTAATATTAAACTTTGGATACATTTTAATTTTTTTTAGTGAAAGCAAAAGTAATAGCAAGTCAATGAAAAACTGAATAGGATTATATCCTAGCGGTAAGGTATAATAAGATGTAAATTTTATTTTGTGTGTAATATCTATAAATTATATATATTATTATAATATAAATTCATAAATTAAATTTAGAATATAGAAAAAAAAATCAATTTAACAATTTCATTTTTTAAAATGAATATTAAAAACAAGGCCGCATAGCTAGCATTTCCCTGCCACTTAGTTCAATTATTGAATTTTGAAATGTATGAACTAACTATTGTATTTGAACAAGGGGTGCATTGTAGATATTGTTTATTTTAAGTACCCACGTCCACACCAAATTACGAGCAGGTGTTATAGACTTTAGATATCTTTGTGTATATTTATGATGTAAGTAGGATAAAAAAAAGTTCAATAATCTTGATAAGCGTTATTTCAGGATGCATGCAACAACTGCCACATTGCTCTTCCTATCTTATATGATGGAGACCCTGAAAATCAATTGGAATTTGTTGAATCTGTTGAAGATATATATAACTTCTACCAGAAGATTGAGGTGTGTCTCTTTGTCAATTATTGCAGTTTTTTGGGAATGTTAAGGTAATTTTTTATTTTCTTTTTAGTAAAAGTTTGTAGCACCATATGTCCATATGTCCAGACCATTCGCTGCATACCTCTTGATTATATGACAAGGCAAGTTGAAATCAATGAGAAAATGAGGGCAATCTTGATTGATTGGTTGATAGAGGTAAAAATCTATTCATGTGCTAGTTTCATTTGCTGTCAAGCTTGTATCTACAAGACATTTATATTGGCTATTTCTTAGGCTTGATATTGAAATCTTAAATTGGCATAGAATGTTTCACTTTGGGATTCTTAGTGCATTGTAAACTGTTTGGATAAGCTTTCATAAATGAGTCAGAAAGTTGAAGACGCCAATCTATATTATTTGGAAAATTGGCTTTGCAGTGCAATTTAAAGTAAGAGTAATTAAAATTATTTAAATAATTCATCAAAGTTATTTTTAATTATTTTTTGATGTTTTAAATTTTCATCTATTATTATTTTTTTAAGCTTTATCCATAATATTAAATTTGTATGATTATAATTTTTTTTAATGTTTTAAATTTCCATCTATCATTATTTTTTTAAGCTTTATATATGATATTAAATTTGTATCATTAGTAGTGAGTACTATCGTTTAATTTAAATAAGAATAAATATAATTAAAATATTAATAATTTTGTTACCAAGGATTGATTTTCTGGTGTTCATCTTCCTTTTATCCAAGGGACCACTGACAAGATTGCAAGGATCCTAAGGAAGCATAAGGTGGCTTCAACCTTTCGGCCTTTAAATACCATACAAAGCTCCCTTAGATCTGTAAAAGACCCAGTGGACCCCAAGAATATGAAGGGTGTTTACGTTATCCCATGCTCTTGTGGGACTCCCTACATTGGTGAGACTAGTCGCTCGATTAATCAAAGGATTTGTGAGCATGCTGCTGACATCAAGCATGGCAGGACCCACTCCTTTGCTTTGGCGGAGCATGCAGATAAATCTAAGCATCACATCTGCATTGAGGAGGCCCAAGTCATTGCTAAGGTTAGTCATTTTCATCATCGTAAATTGAGGGAGGCCCTAGAAATTGAAAAAAGACCCAATAATTTGAATAGAGATGATGGTTGGAATATTAGTAGAAGTTGGGTCCCTGTCTTGTCCTCCTAGTTGTTTTTTTTTTTTTTTTTTTTAATCTATGTAGGTATTGGCATCCTTTTTATAGTATTTGTTGTTGATTTATTCTTCATTAGAGTTTATTTTCTTGATCCTTCGTGTTTTTTTATGTATTTTATCATCATATTAGTATTTTTGTTATTTGTTTAATGGGCTTGAGCCCCATATTTTATTGTTGACCCTGTTTTATTATTGATTGATTATTTTTCTTTGGATATATATATATATATATATATATATTTTCAATTTATTTATTTATGTATTCATATATATATATATATTGACTTGTATATTTTGTTTTATTTTATTTATTTTTCCATTAATTATTTTTAATTTATTTTATTTTATTTCCATTAGTTATTTTATTTATCAAATGATCTTGTCTCGATTAGGGCCTTCACTAGTTTTTATAATTTTTGACTCCCCTCCTTTAAAGTTTGACTTTGATTATTTATTTGTTTTTTTTAAAACTAGTTGTTTAATATAGCAGTTACTTATTAATATTTGTTTTAATAAATTAATTTAAATATTATCTTTCAAAAACTATTCATTACATATTAATATTTTAGTAAATTAATAAACTAGTCGTTACATAATCTTCTGCTGTAGATCTTCCGGGTTCTTCCGTTCTGCCGCAGGTTCTGTCGTTGAGATTGTAGTTGATGGCTTCGTTCTTTAGACAGGTGCAGATGTGTTGTATTTCCTCTGTGGTGGTGGCGTCGCCATACACGCTCTGAATGCCCTGGCAGCAAGAGCTGTCTTCCTGTGGCACCGGTGTTCCCTGGGTGAGATACATGGCGCAGGATATGATCTGCTAAGTGACAGTGTTGCAGTCCATTGCAGCCGAAGCTGGTTGGTGGAGGAAAACCCCCATGCACGCCCAAATGCAAACGCAGATGACTGCACCACTCATGCTCCATCCCTTGTTCGTGACCATTTGATATAATAAGGAAATTAATCGAGAATTGGATGGTTGTGAAAGGGATTTGCGACGATCTTATTTATAGGGGATTTGTGGCGATCTTATTTATAGGGGATGTGGCGATCTGATCCGCACTCGCTGTTTAGGTGAGATCTGGTTAGTCACCGGCATCTGAAAATTTTGAGTGAATAAGTTTGTTTGCACATTTTGGGTTCTAGATCTAATCTTCTGCGGCTAGATCTAGATCTAGGCGGCTAGGTTCTAGATCTAATCTTCTGCGGCTAGATCTAGATCTAATCTTATCTTCTACTTTATTTCTCTGCGGCTGGGTTCTACGGGCAAGTAAAATATGGCTCCCAGCTTCGCGAAAATAGCTGCTGGCTCATCCGCTTCTGGAGGGCAAGCTCCTGCCCATATCGTCAGTGAAGCCCAGCGCCCACTCTAGGTGGTCCAGGCCTCACTCGATGAGGCTTTGAAGTTTTTCGAAAGTGCCCTAATCTGCCGGTTCAATGGTTTTTGGCTGCAGCTGATAGCTCTCCACAATTGGATCTCGGAGGTATGGAAGCCTGTCATTTCTGATGAAATTAATATCTACCCCTGTGATAGGGGTTTCTTTATAGTAGATTTTGAAAATCCTGAAAGCAGACAATGTATTCTAGATTCTGGCCCTTGGTTTTGGGAAAAATCAGGCCTATTCATGAAGCCATGGAACCCATCATTCGATCCCTCTACAACAGTCATAACCTCAGCACCAGTTTGGGTGAGATTGCCAAGCCTACCCTTGCATCTTAAGAATCTCTCCTCGCGAAAAGCCATTGGAAATGCAATTTGGAAATTTTATTGCAGGTGCCCAAAACAGAAACAGAGGAATATGCCAAAACCACCTATGCATGCATCTGTGTGGAAATGATTTCAACGCCAGATTCCCAGCTGAAATAAACCTAACAAGTAAAGACTATGTGTGGAACCAGAAACTCGATTACGAAAGTGTCCTCTTTAGATGTCGATCCTGCTTTGAGATAGGGCATCTAGCCAAAAATTGCCCAAAAGCCTCCCAGAAAAATTATGCTAGAAAAAACCACCACAGATCTACATGGTGGGAAGGAGCACAAAAAGAACACTACACTGTCATCAAAGAAGAATACTCTAGAGAAAACTTTGAATCACAAGAAATCGGGCAAGAAAGAAACAACTCTCAAGACAAGCAGGGAGAAAGCCCCGCCCAACAAATCAACAGTTATGAGGATTCAAATACCGCACAAAATAAATCTTCATTTAACAGCAAAGCAGATCTCCTAGACCAAACTTCTTCGCCGACTATCTTCAAAAGGACGAACACAATAGATTACGAAGTTAAGACACCAATGTCCCAAGAACTAGAAGAGATGAAGGAGATGCAAGATAAAGGAAGTTGGAAGACCGTAGAGAAAAAAAAAGAAAGTTATAGCACCAATCTCGCCAAGAAAGACGAGGAGCCAGATAATTAAAAACTAAGAAAATTATAGGTCCGATAGACCAATTTGGTCTCAGTGGACGTTAACCACCACCATCATCATCATTTAAATATTATTTTTCAAGAACTAGTAATAATTGGTTTTAATAAATTAATTTAAATATTATTTTTCAAAAACTAGTCGTTTAATATAGCTGTTATCTATTAATATTTTTAATAAATTAATGAACTAATATCATTATTTAATATTTTTTCAAAAACTAGCCGTTACATATTAATATTTTTAATAAATTAATAAACTAATATAATTATTTAAATATTATTTTCAAGAACTAGTAATATTTGATTTTAATAAATTAATTTAAATATTATTTTTCAAAAACTAGCCGTTTAATATAGTCGTTACTCAATAATATTTGTTTTTAATATATTAATAAATTAATGATAATTTAAACATTATTGTTCAAATGTAGCCGTTACTTGAAATTATGTCTCTACATTGCTCTCTATTTAAGCCTTTGCCATGGTCTGCCTCTTCATTTGGTCCTGATGGTGAACCACACTTGTTGGTTCCAAACGCATCGGCCAAAAAATTCTCTCATGTGATTTCTACCGAAAGACTTTGTTTAATTCATTATGCATCACAGAAGCTTGAATACAGAAAATATGAACCCATGACCTCGCACGCCGATATGTCGGACCTTTGGGGAGGGACACGACGTGGCGACCTCCAGGCTTGCCACTTTTCCCCTCTGCATTGGTCCATCCTCTGACCAATAAAATGAAGCCAACTCACCATACTTCCAGACCACCACAATGTGCCACTTGGTGAAACCTTATTGGCCATTGACCAACTTTGATTTGCCACGTCAACAGTATGGACTACTGACTGTGCAGTGACTGTACCCTTTTTTGCAAAAAATCTTTTGTTTGGCAAAGCGAATAAAACGCAATATCTTCCTCATATGAGCTCTATTTTGAGTGAAACGAGTTGCGATGGGATCATTTCACCGAGACAAACGCGATCGTTAAGGTTTTGAACGATTCTGAAGACTTTGATTTTTGAGATAAATATTGATCACCTTATCATTCCTCCTCACTGGAAGCCTTTTGGACCCTAAAAGGTACTATCAATTATTCAACAGGTGAGGGTATAGCTCCCTCACCTTCTCAATCTGCAACCATTTGGCCTTAGAAGGTTTTTTTTCCCTTGAGTCCCACTCAAAGGTATTCGACATTCCCTCTCTTTGAAGTTCTGGTTCTTCTGTCAAGTATGAGATCTTGCTGAAGTTCATCAAGATATTCTGGCGATAAATCATCTATTAATGGTAGCTAAACATGCTATCCTTGATCATGAATCAAAGGAGGCTCAGACAATCTCAAATTCTCAACATTAACAATAGAGTATATTTGCATATAAGGAGGCAAATCTAGCTTAAATGCATTGTTACCAATATTTTCCAGAATTTTAAAAGGACCATAATAGATTGGCTTTAGTTTTTTACCTTCCCCTTGAAGTCTCTCTTTGCTAATATATAACCAAACTTCGTCTCCAACCTGAAATTTATGATCAACACGGTGTTTTTCACGCCTTGCCTTGTAGTTGCTTTAACTCTTTTCAAGCTATTCTTGCATTGTATGATGTATCAACTCAATTTTCTCAATGAAATTCCTTGGCTTATTGATGTCGCTATGACCATCGATGGTGAAATATTTCTCAAAGATGAAGTCCAATGGCAATCTTGGCAAGTACCCAAAACATGCCTCAAATGGCAATGTGTTTGTGGAAGAATGCTTTGCCCTGTTGTATGCATGTTGTATGTAATGCAACTGTTCATCCCACAACTTGGGATGTTTGCTGCAATATCCTCTAAGAAGATGAATGAATATCCTGTTGACCACCTTGGTTTGTCCATCTGTTTGCGGATGAAAGGTTGTACTCTTCTTCAACTTAGTGTCCATCATGTCCCACAAATTTGACCAAAAATTCCCAACAAATCGAGAATCTCGATCACTTACAATGGAAGTAGGAAGACCAAAATGAACCCAAATATTTTGAAAGAAAATATGAGTTGTTTGTTCAGCTGTAATTTTCTTTTTACATGGTGTTAGAATACACATCTTGTTGAACCTATCTACAACTACATACAAGTAATCATGACCTTTCCTTGACAATGGAAGACCTCCTACAAAATCCATTGAGATACTCTCCCATGGACGTGAAGGTACCGGAAGTGGAGTGTACAATCCTAGTTTCCTATTGCTAGCTTACTTGTTGCACATAAAGAACATCCGCTAATGAAACAAGATACATTATCAAACATGCGTGGCCAATAAAAATACCTTTGGAGATTTGCTATTGTCTTGCCTACACCAAAGTGTCCAACAATCAATGAAGTGTGTGCCTCCCTTATGATATTGTTTATTTCTCCCTGTGGAATACATAATTTGCCCAAGTGATACAACAAACTATTATGTACATGGTAATATAACTCTTCAATTTGGTTTCCTTGCCTCAAGCTTGCATACACATCTTGAAAGTCATTATCATATGCATATTGCTCAATGTAACTTTCATGTAAAACATGATTGTGCTTGAGTCTAATAGATAAATTTACAATAGGCCTATAAAGGATATGAGCTACCTTATTGTAGATTCCATTTTTTTACTTGATAACCAAATGAAACTGTTGTAGAAAACCCATCCATCTAAAGTGTCGTAATTGCTAGAACTTTGATTATGACTGTAAGTACTGAGATGGTTGATGGTCAGTATGGATAATGGTCTCCTTCCCCATAAACCAATGTTTCCCTTTTTTAACACTTTGTACCATGCGTATAGTTGTTTGTCATAAGTGGGATAGTCAGTCACAACACCATTAAAAATTTCAGAATGAAATGAAATGGGTTTACCATGCTGCATAAGAACTACTGCCATGGTGTAATCACTAGCATCCATTTGAATCTCAAATGGCTGTCTAAGATCTGCAAGAGCCAATACCAATGCTGAACTGATCTTTTGTTTTAAAGCATCAAATGCTTTTTGCTGTACATCTCCTCAATGGAGACTTTCTTGACACTATTCAATGCATGTAGTGGAGCTGCAATGGAAGAAAAATTAGCAATAATTTTCCTCCAATATTGTGCTGCCCCTAGAAAGCTTCTTACCTCTGTAACTGTATTGGGCTTGGGACAAGTCACAGTGACCTCAATCTTAGAGGGGTCTATCCTCAGCTCACATCCTCCAACAATGTGTCCCAAATACACTAAATAAGTCTTGTCAAATTCACACTTTGACATCTTAAAAACAAATGTTCTTTTCTCAAGACATCAAGTACTTTGTTCACATGCATGACATGTTCATCTCTAGATTTGCTGAATATGAGAATATCATCTAAGTAAACAATGACAAAGTAATCTAGAAATGGTCTCAATACATCATTCATAACTCTCATGAAAGTAGCTAGAGCATTTGTAAAACCGAAAGGCATAACAAGCCACTCAAACAATCCTTGTTTAGTTTTAAATGCGGTTTTCCAAATGTCCTCTTCAACTATTCTAACTTGATGATAACCACTTCATATGTCTAACGTAGTGAAATACTTTGCATACCTTGATTGATAAAGCAAATCATAAATTCTTGGGAGTGGATAATGATTATTTACCGTTATTTTATTCAGTGCATGGAAATCCACACACATGCGCCAAGTCTTGTCCTTCTTTGGCACCAAGACAATGGTGAACCACTGTGCGAACTAGATTTGCGTATGATACCTTTGTTCATAAATTCTTGAATTTTATTCTTGATTTCCATGCTCTCCATGATCGACATGCGATACATGCCAATGTTTGGAAGTTGAACATCTTGCTGCAACTGTATCTCATGTTGAATTCCCCTCTTGGGAGGAAAACCCTTTGGTTCCTAAAACATCTCGCCATGCTTGCTTACCACATCAAATAAATCATATTTTTAACTTATCATCACAACCTTCAAAATATTAATAATCAATATCATTTTTTTTCTTGATCATGAGAAGCACAAAATTTTTACTTGCATTTACTAGTCTCTTCATCTGCCCTGCATTAACTAAAGAAATGTTTAACTTTTTGCGATGGGACCTCAAAATATACTCCAATCCATCCTTGAGAAATTGGTATTTGTTCTCATGGCGATAAAATACTGCTTTCCTATCATACAAATATGGGCTTCCCAGAATGATTCCGGAGATGTCAAGTGGAACTACATCTAGCTCAACTTCATAAATGAACTTTTGAGTAATGGAAAACATGAATAATCATTTCCTTGTAACCTATAAATTTGCATTATTGACTATCCAACCTAAGGGATATGGCTTATGATGAGGTACAGTTTCAAGGTTAATATTTTTGACCAACTCTTCTGAAATTAAGTTCGATTGTGACCCACTATCAAATAATGCATCAATCTTTGTATGCTTTGAAATTAACTTTACATGGAACAACTCTATCCTTGATTCTTCATTTGGATTGTTGTTGTGACTATGTGAGGAACTAGTGCTTGTTATAACTTCTTTTCCTTTTGTGACCATGGCTGATATCTTGGTCTCATCACCGGAATCAGATCCAAGATCATGTTGTGTGGTAGTGGTCGTCTTTTGTTTTCCCTTATTGTTTGGTTTCTTAGGCCTCAGTTAGGGATGTAATTTCCAACAATGGGTTTCATCATGCCCCGCTTTGGAAAAATGTTCGCATATAGTTTTCTCCCCTTCTTTATTCACACTTTCATTCTTCTTTCCTTTCCATTTTCCACCCTTCTCTTTCTCCTTACCCTTAATTGGCTTCTTCTTACTACCCTCTTCTTGAATTTTCTTTCCTCTTGCTCCAAGGTGCGTGGCTTGCACACATACCTCATCTAAATTGCTTGGATTGAACATAACGATAGTATGTTTTAAGTAGGAATGTAAACCCCCAATATATTTCAACAATGTATCTTGGGAATTCAAGTTTACTCCTAACAACAAAGCCCTTTTCCTAAACTCCTGGGTATAGTCTTGAACTGTTTGGCCCTTGAGTTGCCTAAAATTTTGCCAACTCATAATGGATTTTTTCATATAGGCTAAAGGATAAAAATGTATTTTAATTGTAGCATCAAATTCAACCCAAGAAATTCATATCTTACCATGAATTCACATTTCCTCTTGAGTCTTTGCTTCCCACCAAACTAGTGCTGCTCCTTCTAGCCTCAATGAAGCCAACTGGATTTTTATGTCATCTTCTTGAAGGTTCTGAATTCTGCAATAAACCTCCAATTATTGAATCCAATTGTCTAACTTTTCTACATTTACCTCACCATTGTACATGGGAAGTTCAAACTTAATGTCCAATTTGAGTAAGGGAGTTTTTTCTTTTGGGGTTTTTGAATGAGTATGAACAATTTTTATGGTGGAAGTGGAAGATGATGTTGTTTGAGATGATGAGGATGATGAAGATGATGAGGACGGTGATGAATATGGTGGAGATGGAGGAGGCTTTCCTCCATTACCCTTGAATCCTTCTTTTCATATTTTTATCTTCTAAGCTTCCCTCTCCGTTTAGGGGCTTAGAACTCTCTCTAGCCATTCTAGTATTCCTCTTTTCATAGAGGACTCTAACCATGTCAGTTAAGTCATAAAAATCTTTCTTGAATGATTCTTATTATGAAAGAACTTTAGTCTTTCTTTCTCAAGACATGATCGCTTTGGATTCAAGCTCAGCTTCTGGTACTGCTTGTACCTCCTCTATCTCAATTGAAGGTAAAACTTGACGTGCTTCAAGTGCAGATGGGATTGGAACTTTGAGTGGAGATTATGGCCCTGTGGCTGTCCTTCTTCTGGGAATTACCTCAGGATTTGCAACCAATAGTTTCCCTTTTCCTATCTACGACTTTAAACTTGTAAGCATCACAAATTTGCAACCATTAAAACCCTACTTGCACAAAACTCAAGTAATCAAGCAAATAACCTTTGTTATGATGCCAACTTGATATGTTGTTGAATGTTAGTTTTTTTGTGCTAATTTCAACTTCAGAATTAAGTGGTAGTGGTTACATGGTGGTGGTAATGCCAACGGTTATGGTTTGTGTAGCCTATGGTTATGTGGTAATGGTCACATGGGAGGAGGCTGGCCCGCGAGATTGGCACTCTCCTCCCCCCAACTTCCAACATAATAAACTTTAAATATAAACTCAAACCATTATATGTTAATTCACATAGCGGTGGTAGAGCGGTAAGGCGTGGGAACTGTGCGGGCGAGGACGCCGATTCGACTCCGCCGACCTGCCCATAAATTTTGCTACAACATGATGATATGCCAAACCTTTGGGGAGGGAGACATGGCAGCCTCCTGGCTTGCCAATTGCCCCCTCTTCATTGGTCCATCTTCCAACCAATAAAATGAAGCCAACTCACCATACTGCCAGACCAAACACAACATGTCACTTGGTGAAACCTTACTGGACATTGACCAACTTTGACCTACCCAGTCACCTTCCACGTCAACAGTACAGACTGCTGATTGTGCAGTGACTGTACCTTTTTTATTGCAAAATTTCTTATGTTTGGAAAAGTAGACATAATGCAATATCTTCCTCATACGAGCTCTATTTTGAGTGAAACGAGTTGCGTTGGGATTGTTTCACCGAGATGGACGCGGTCGTTCAGGTTTTTAGCGATTCTGAGCACTTTGAGTTTTGAGCTAAATACTAATCACTTGATCATTCCTCCCCACTGGAAGCCTTTTGGACCCCAAAATATACTATCAATTGTTCAATAGGTGAGGGTACAACTCCCTCACCTTCTCAATCTGCAACCATTTGGCCTTAGAAGTTTTTTGTCCCTTGAGTCCCACTCGAAGGTATTCGACATTCCCTCTCTTTGAAGTTCTGGTTCTTTTGTCAAGTATGAGATCTTGCTAAAGTTCATCAAGATATTTTGGCGATAAATCATCTATTGATGGTAGATGAACATGCTCTCCTTAATCATCAGTCAAAGGAGGCTCAAACAATCTCAAATTCTCAACATTAACAATAGAGTATATTTGCATATAAGGAGGCAAATCTAGCTTAAATGCATTGTTACCATCTTTTCCAAAATTTTAAAAGGACCATAACAAATTAGCTTCAACTTTTTACCTCCCCCTTGAAGTATCTCTTTGCTAATATATAACCAAACTTCATCTCCAACTTGAAATTTATAATCGACACGGTGTTTATCTTGCCTTGCCTTGTAGATGCCTTGACTCTTTTCAAGCTATTTTTGCATTGTGTGATGTATCAACTGAATTTGCTCAATGAACTTCCTTGCCTTGTCGATGTCATTATGACCATCGATGGAGACATCTTTCTCAAAAATGAATTCCAATGGCGATCTTGGAAAGTACCCAAAACATGCCTCAAACGGAAATGTGTTTGTGTGTAAGAATGATTTGCCCTGTTGTATGCATGTTGTATGTAATGCAATTGTTCATCCCACAACTTGGGATGTTTGCTGCAATATCCTCTAAGAAGATGAATGATTGTCCTATTGACCACCTCGGTTTGTCCATCTGTTTGTGAATGAAAGGTTGTACTCTTCTTCAACTTAGTGTCCATCATGTCCCATAAATTCGACCAAAATTCCCAACAAATCGAGAATCTTGATAACTTACAATGGAAGTAGGAAGACCAAAATGAACCCAAATATTTTGAAAGAAAAGATGAGCTGTTTGTTCAACTGTAATTTTCTTTTTACATGGTGTTAGAATACACATATTGTTGAACCTAACTACAACTACATACAAGTAATCATGACCTTTCCTTGACAATGGAATAACCTCCTACAAAATCCATTGAGATACTCTCCCATGGATGTGAAGGTACCAGAAGTGGAGTGTACAATCCTAGTTTCCTATTGCTAGGCTTACTTGTTGCACACAAAGAACATCCTCTAATGAAATGAGATACATTATCAAACATGCGTGGCCAATAACAATACCTTTGGAGATTCGCCACTGTCTTGCCTTATACCAAAGTGTCCATCAATCAAT
This sequence comes from Pinus tabuliformis, assembly GCA_031772625.1. Lineage (NCBI taxonomy): Eukaryota > Viridiplantae > Streptophyta > Pinopsida > Pinales > Pinaceae > Pinus > Pinus tabuliformis. The sequence goes on from CM062811.1 coordinate 465,160,541, forward strand.
GAAGTGTGCGCCTCCC